>OY757010.1:221701349-224101349 GCA_963580285.1 Lucinisca nassula
CCCTTCTAAATCGGCGCTCTGCATCACACAACGTGAATCGCTTGTCGAGAGATGCTTTCATTTTGGAATGATGTTGCATAGAAATAGTACAATGTTGTATGAGCTGCCATTTCAAACCTTTCCTTTAAATACTGCTTCCAAGACATACACGAGTTCAGGGTGTCTACTTCACTAACCTATTTGACACGAAAGATGATTGAGTTGACACCTGCCCGTTTAACGAGAGTCGTTAAGGAAAACAAAAGCGTGTGTTCAGTTCATTGCTCAGTGATTAGTTTAACATCAGTAATCAGACGAGGATTAACGCTGTAAACTTCAAACAAAATATAAGACAATAAATAAATAAATAAATAAATAAATAAATAAATAAATAAATAAATAAATATGTGCAAAACGATAAGGGCAGGGACAGCAGCAATATTGGGAAGGATGATAACAAATAAGTAAACACATCAATAGATTCTCTTTTATTGTTGTCATTTATCACAGGGGTTAGCGCGAACGCAGACCCCCACACAAATAAATTGCGTACCCGAGTTACCCACATTTGGGGTAATCGCAGGCGTCAACCCAACCGAAGTGCAATGGAAGGGTCTCTTCCTGGGGGAACTGCCGTTTTTGTTTTTCATAAATTTATTAATTTGCCTATGTACAATAAAAAACCGGTGGGGTGTAAGGAGCCCCACACGGCCGACACCTTTAAAATAACAATATGAAACTTAACAAAAGACCTAGAAAAACCGTTACACATCGAGATTGGAAAATAAAAATTAGGAGAGAATATTGCAAAAGCCTAGATAGAATTATTTAATTGAACATTGATATGAGGAAGGAAAAACTGGAAAAGGATAGAGTTGACGTTGATGAAATTTAACCTTATGTGCACACTATGATGGTGCACAAAAATACAAATATTGAAATGAAGTTATAAACCCCTAACAGGTGTCGTAATTGAAAGGTTAGTAATGAGCTGACTCTTATGCAAATATAATTATATATATATATCAAAAACTATCTACGAAAAGTTAATATGTATGTTGCAAAAGTATAGAGAAAATAAAGGGCGGGGAATTTTTCAGTCCTTCACTGGTGACCTGGCTGATGTCGCAAGCGTCGTACAACAATGTTGTCCGAGGCTCACGGCACCAGCGAGGAAAAACACCAACCTGGGTCTTAAAGTATTCTTAATAAATGAATCAGAGGGAAAAACCAGCAGTAATTGTAATGGAAACAACGTTGACAATGACACTATGGATAAACGACGACAATAGACGATCACACACTGAAAAAAATGGGACACAAATTGGCTTGAATATGAAAAGCAATAGAAACAGCTGGGGTTGGTATACGGTGTAATATGTGCTAGTTTGTGAACCTTTGCAATTTGTGGGGTAAAAATACACCGTATATAGCCAGGGAGAGGAAAAAGCAAAATTAAACCTTATCTCTTTTTTATATATTGGACCCTGGAAATCGCTCTTTGACCTATTCTGAAGGGCGGTGAAGGACTTGAAAACTACAGCCGCACGCCCCGGTGACGAAAGACTCGGGTACCTTTCCCCACTAGGGCGCGAGACCGCGTTCATGTTAAAAAAGGAGGGGGTAATTTCTCAATTAAAAAATGTTGTGTTGTAAATACTATTTGCAATAGAGTCAGACTCTACATATATAGGTTAGTACGGTACACGAAATATTCACAAATGACAAGTACATGTATAGTTTCTAGATCGTCAGACGGCTAGGCCAGTCTGAAACGAGAAAACTGTATTAATATATGCATATATATACAATTATGGAATAAATACAATGTGTGGTTACAGCGAAAGACGAAAATGTATATATTTTCAAAGCCTCGGACATACAGGCCAGCTGCAGTCCGGGGATGAGAAAAGATAAACAGATTTTTACAAAGAATAAATGAAATAATGAATAATTTATGTTGGGCCTTTGAAATAATGACTTGGATAAAGCTGTTTATTAAAAATGACTTTTTTAGAATTTGAATCAAAATTACAAAAAAATCCGTCCAAAATACACCAATTTTTAATAAAAGAATCCAAAGACATTAAATATTGATCAGCCAAAATTCTAAATTGTAATTTACTAAAAAATTGAGAAACCAAAGAAAAAGAAGAAATGTTTTTATTTTCATGTTTAGCTAAGTTTCGATTAATCCAGATAACATAACGCGATTCAGTAAGTAAAATTAGGCAAATTTCTGTGATACGTTTTGATAAATTTGGTAAAATATGAAATCGAAAAATAAGTTCGGAAAAAGTTATCTGGTTTTGTGTAATTCCCCTGATAAGTTTAAGTATAATTCTGTTCAAAGGCACAACATATTTACATTCTAAAAATAAGTGATTTATGGTTTCGATTTTGGATTTACAAAGAGGACAGGTATTTACATTACTGATTTTCTTGTTAAATAAATAATAATTTACATATAAAACTTCGTGAATAATCTTCCAATAAATGTCTCTGACTTGGGGATCAATACAAGGTAAGTACATATTTTTCCAAACAGTTTTAAAATTAATTTGGGGATACATATTTTGGAATTTGGGTCGGATGTTTAAATTATTCAAAAGGGTTTCATAAAAAGCTTTAGTTTTCATAGTTTTTATTGAAATATTATCATTTTTTATAGTGAAATTTTTAAAAACAGAAAGAGAAATTTCATAAAAATGGGGTAGTGTATCGCCATGGGGAGAAGAGTTGGAAGCCAAAGAAGGGTTAAATTTTCTAAGTTGAATGCCAATCCAATATTTAGCAAAATAAGTCCACTTAGCTTCATAACCATTAATCAATTTTTGTATGTGAGACAAATACATAGCTTCACATTTCAATTTGAAATTAGGGATGTTAAGACCGCCATTTAGAAAACTAAGATACAGGGTATTTCTCGCAACAGGTTCAAATTTTGAATTCCAAACAAATCTAAAACTAGATCTTGTCAACAGTGTAATGTAATGAGAAGGGATGATGGCTGCAGAAGCATAGAATAATATTTTCGATAAGCCAAGTGAATTCAAAACTGTAGATTTTCCTTTCAAAGACAGTTTTCTTAATTTCCAAAGATTCAGTGTTTTATCAAATCTGAGATAAACTTTGGACCAAGTTTCATCAGTGCTAACATTTTCTCCAAAATAATAACCCAGTATTTTCAAAGATTTCACCCAGCTAATACCGAAAGGATGATCTGACCTAGTTTTCCATTTACCAAGGAATAACCCTTTTGATTTGTCATAATTAATTTTTGAGCCAGATATTCTGCCAAACTGTTTTACCCAATAGAAATATAAATGAATAGAAGTGTCACTTGTCAATATACCAGTGCTATCATCAGCATATGCAGAGAATTTAGCTTCTAAGTTTGAACCAGGTAATTTCAGTCCTTTGATTTCCTCTAAGTTTCGAATTTTATTTGCAAAAGGTTCAAGACAAATTACATAAAGTAAGGGAGATAAGGAGCAACCTTGTCGAACACCTCGTTTGAGTGAAAAAGATTCCGAAATAAAGTTATTTACAATAACCGAAGATGATATATCAGTATATAACAGTTTAACCCATTTCAAGAAGTCGTTGTCAAAACCAAAAGCTGTCAAAGTATCATATAAATAAGACCAGGATACTCTATCAAAAGCTTTTTCTTGATCCAAAGAAATGAAACATGCTGATAAGTTTTTCTGCTCGATATAATCAATAATGTTTCGTAGGAGATGAACATTGTCAAAAATCGAACGTCCTCTGACAGCACAAGTTTGATCTATATGTATAATCTTAGGTAAAACCTGACTAAGTCGATTTGAAATAACTTTCGAAATAATTTTATAGTCAATATTTAGAAGTGAAATAGGTCTATAACATTTCATTTCATCAGCCCTAGTTTCATCCTTGCAAATCAGAGTGATATAAGAAAGTTTTTGACTATCTGATAATTCACCTTTTTCATAAGCTAAGTTTATAACACTACATAGGGTATCACCAAGTATATCAAAAAATGTAACATAAAAGGAACTGGAAAGGCCATCACTACCGGGGGATTTATGGGGTTTCATGTCTTTTAAAGCAGATAAAATTTCAGATTTATTAATTTTTTGTTTCAGGTTATTATTGTCAGAGAGTTCGACTTGAGGAAGATTATCAAGAAAAAGAGAATTGAGAGATGAGTCAACAGGTTCTTCTGAGTAAAGCGATTCATAAAAAGATTTAAAACAGGTGAGTATATCTGATGATGATGAGTATGATACATTGTTATGAGTGATGTTTCTTATAGTTTTAGATTTTGAAGTAGAAACTTCTTTCTGAAAAAAATAACTAGTAGGGTTTTCATTAGCTTCTAAATCTTTCGCCTTACTACGAATCAAAGTACCTTTCGAAAGAGAAGTTTCAATTTCTTTTACCTTAGTTTTAATTTCATCTAAAAGTTTCAAATCAGAAGCCTGCTTAAGGTCCAAACGATTATATTGTTGTTTCAAAAGTTTCAATTCGCCATACAATTTCTTATTTTTAGATTTGGAGTAGTCTATACAAAACAGTTTTATATTAAGTTTCATACTGTCCCACCAGTCCAAATCAACAGTTTCAGTTCTGGAAGTTATTTCCCAAAAGATTTTAAAAGCAGAGACAAAATTTTTATCTTCGAGAAGTTCGTCATTAAATTTCCAATAAGATTTGCCAAAAGATACCCCAGCTCCATTTTGACAATTCAACTGCATCATAATAATATCGTGATCCGAGCAAACACAAGGTAAAGTATCAAAACCAATCAAATTACCTTTCATAGTAGAAGTAATATAAAATCTATCAAGTCTCGTTCCAATCATATCATAGTTACTTACATTCTTTCTCATCCAAGTTATTGCGCGTTTTTTAGGATAAAGATGTCTAAAACAATCAACTAAGCTCATTTTTTCAATCAAGGATTTAAAAGATTTCGACCCAATCGTACCTTTATCCAAGTTCCCACCAATTTTGTCCAAATTAGAATCCATAATGAAGTTAAAATCACCGCCAATAATAATATTTTTTGCACCGCAAAGGTGTCTTGACAAGCTTTGTATAAATTCCAATCTTTCAGTTGTATCATTAGGAAAATATATATTAAGAAGTCTGAAGTTCGACAATTCTTCCCCTGAAAAATCTAAGCGGATCAGTCTTCCGTAAATGTCGGTATCAAAATTCTCAACAACAAGTTTTTCATTGAAGAGAAAAATGGCTACTCCACATGAGTCAGATTTACCAAAGTTCCATATGCATCTTCTATTTAGTTTAAAATTTTGTTCAATAGATCTAGCCAAAGTTTTATTATCGACATAAGTTTCTTGCAAAAGCAAAATATCAATTTTATTCTTAGTTGCAAACTCAAATATCAAATCTTGTTTAAATTTGGATCTAAATCCATTCACATTTAAACTTGCTATTTTCAGGTTCATCTTGCCAAGTTGAATTTTCTAAGATGTAAAAAGGTAAAAAGGAAGTGTACAAATACCGAATCTACACGATCTGATTTCCGAAGACTTCCGAAGACAAAGTTAACCAAGCAATTAAAGTCATAAAAGTACAAAGTTTCTGCAGGTATATTTTCCGATAATGTAATACTGAGAGAACAATTGAAGCGATTTAAGTAAGTTGAAAGATTTATACAGGTATATTGTAGAATTGAAAAATTAGCGAAGCGAGAAACAGAGTAGATTAAAATCAGACAGGTAAAATAAACCCGATACACTGCACCGCAGTGTATCAGGTATATTTTACCAGCCCTAGGCATAATACAAAACACAGGTAAAACGAATAATTGAGACAAAATGTGAGCGAATTTATGTACATGTAGTGAGATGTTTTTACAAGTAAGGAAAATATACATGTATAAGAGCGGGTATTGAAAAAGGAGAATAAATCTAGAGCCAAAAAGGACTCTGTTTCTGCCGCCCCCCGCCAATAAAGGCGAGGGACGACACAAACAGAGATCCTTTACAACAAGAACACAATATTTAACAAAATAATATTTTTTCTTTTTCAGATGAATGGTGCCAGGTAAGTATATGAAGACAAGATGAAAGACAAAATATAAGGCGAAAGGACAGTAAGAAAAAACTCTCTCCCTGTTGCCCCTTGCCCACAAGGACAAGTGACAACAAGGACAGATAAAGAATCTTTTCAGGGGTATGTCGTCAGGTAAGTATATAAAACTGAAAGGGAGCTTAGAGAAAAGAGTAAGGGTAAGTATCTCGGAAAGCAGAGTTATAAAACAAAGACAGGCAATAATTGCCTTAGTTATGCCGAAATCCAATCTCATTGTCCGTTTCAGGTCCATGTCGAAATCTCCGTTTGCGTTAGTTTGCCAGTCCGTATCCATGAATCATAGTCGATAAAACAGTCCGTTTCAGGTCTATATAAGGTCGAAGAAATCATGAGACGTGTCTCATGATTTCCCCGGCTTATAAATTGGATTAAATCCAACTTCCAATCTCAGAGGGTCCGGAGAGAGAGACCTGGCTCTCGCCGTCTTTTTCGGCTTGAGCCAGGCCCCATCCTCTCCGGACTCTCTGTCCCGCTTCAAACAAGAATCACCTTCCTCTTCCATGGGAAGCTGCTGCTCCGGATCCGGCGACCCACCCCCAGAAGATCCAGTGTCCCCCTGAGGGGGAATCTCCCCAGCATCTGGGTCCGAAGACCCAGAAGCTGTGGCAGCATCTGGGTCCGAAGACCCAGAAGCTGTGGTCACCGGCTCCTCCGGGGCAGGGGGCGACTCCGGACCGGGATCAGCATCTCCACCTGGACCACCTGACACAGACTGACTGACAACATTTGAGTAAGCCCTTGAAGCCAAGTTTGGACACCTTTGTCTAACATGACCGATATGCCTACATTTTAAGCAGTACGGCGGCCGGCCGGCCATGGTAAATAAGACAGACTGGCCCGAATTAAATCGGACAAGGTGCGGAATCTGTTGTTTCCGCAACTCGTCCGTTTTAATTCGGACCTCCCTAGCTCCATTGAAGGTCACCAACTTCTCATGGGACGTCGTTAGCATCGTTACATCCAGAACTTCGCCATAATCACTCAGGATCTCCCTTACAATGCTGTTATCAAAGTAAATGGGTAACCAATGAACCCTAACTGTCACTATCTGTTCCGTCATTTTCATCACTAGAAACTCCCTGTTATCAATTGTTATCTTTTTCAAATTCATAAGCCTGTCAACCGTGTCGTGGAATGTAAACAAAATGGAATACGAATTGTCCGAAGAACTGACCTTAAATATGCCACCGATTTCATCCGGATCAATCCCACCTCGTATCAAACCATTGAGGAGTTCGCCATATGAAAGCCTGAACCTCGGATCACTGGGTACCAGCCGCACTGTCCGTTCCAACCTGTCTGTGTTTATGTAGTTGGCCTCTAAACCACGAAACTGAACTTCTGGATTCATGCTGATACTGGAAGTAAACTAACGCAAAACGTTAGAAAATTATATATATAGAATATATATAAAATAGGACTTGCCTTCGCGGTCCTGTAAAACCTGGAGACAGGAAAAACGGAAACCAGCAGAACTGATCACAGTTCTCCCTGTACCAGGTAAGTATGCTTTCCTGGTGCAGGGGTGACCTCTTACATGAGCTGCTCATCAACGCTACCTGGTAGTAAGCCTTTCTTTTTTCTTTCTTTCCCAGCGTGATACCCAGTCTTGCATTACCACACACAGTTTACTTTATGCACTACATGCTCCTTTTTCGTATGCCGCCAAAAGAGAAGGGGGAATCATGCTTTTCTCGTGAATACTCACAGTCTGACGTATTCACTACGTCACGCTGCGATAAAAATACGGCGTATGTTGTGACGCTAGAGGAGCATAAACTTTCTCCCGTCTTTTCATGCGAGCAGGAGAACAGCAAAATCGACGAGGAAACGATAGACCGGTCTGTTCGCTTGCATGCTTCATACTGGTCGGGGTCGTTGCTGTTGCAAAAGTGTGTTTTGCAGTGCTCGGGCTCGTACATTCCGATTGAATACCATTTTCCTATGTATCGAGCACACAGTTACGTTTATATATGCTACAATTCACTCCTCTAGTGTCTACGGCCATATCACGTTGAAAACACCGGTTCTCGTCCGATCACCGAAGTTAAGCAACGTCGAGCCCGGTTAGTACTTGGATGGGTGACCGCCTGGGAATACCGGGTGCTGTAGACTTTTTTTTTTTCTTTTTTCTTTTTCTTTTGCTTCTGGCATTTTTTTTTTTTTTTTTTTTCTTCTTCTTCTTTCTTCTAAACAACAACAACAACAACGACGACGACAGTAGCAGCAGCAGCAGCAGCAATAATAATAATAATAATAATAATAATAACAGTGAGGTACCACGAGAGGAGATGTCTAATTCCTTCCAACACATGATAGAAAGGAAATCCAATGAGTCGCGTTCAGCTGCTTAAATCTCGTGCACGATTAAAGCATGATTATTCCCTACACCTCTGGGGTGACTGGCTAGTGGGGATTAGCTTTGTGTGTCTTTTTAGTTGGCAGTGGTGTTGTGTTAAAATGGTATTTTGCATGATGAACCTGCATGCGTGCATTTGCTAATGCACTTGTGGTTTAATGATGTGGTAAATCGGGATTTTGTTCCTTGTTGTGCACCCTCTCTCTCTCTCTCTCTCTCTCTCTCTCTCTCTCTCTCTCTCTCTCTCTCTCTCTGCGAGCAGAGTTTATTGTACATAATAAGGAAAGTTTTCTTTCTTGACAAGTTGGCGGCTCTTAGAAGGGCCATTTTTTAACGGCATGCAGTTTATTACTTTTAATCAGACTCAGACATATAGTCCGAGTCAGAACCAGAAACTATTTCAACAGACTCGTTGAACAGTTCTCTTCGTAGCTCGGCGACGTGGTCAGCTTTTGTATATGCGTAGTCGTAGAACATGTTGCGAGCCCCTTCGATGACGGCAAGCTTTAATCTTAGGTTGTAGCGGAACGAGCGGTTGTTGTTGAGTCTTGCCTTCTTGTAGCGCTTCTGAACTTCTCCTAGTTTCTGATTCAGTAGGACGATCTGGTCACAGGCCCTTCTAAATCGGCGCTCTGCATCACACAACGTGAATCGCTTGTCGAGAGATGCTTTCATTTTGGAATGATGTTGCATAGAAATAGTACAATGTTGTATGAGCTGCCATTTCAAACCTTTCCTTTAAATACTGCTTCCAAGACATACACGAGTTCAGGGTGTCTACTTCACTAACCTATTTGACACGAAAGATGATTGAGTTGACACCTGCCCGTTTAACGAGAGTCGTTAAGGAAAACAAAAGCGTGTGTTCAGTTCATTGCTCAGTGATTAGTTTAACATCAGTAATCAGACGAGGATTAACGCTGTAAACTTCAAACAAAATATAAGACAATAAATAAATAAATAAATAAATAAATAAATAAATAAATAAATAAATAAATATGTGCAAAACGATAAGGGCAGGGACAGCAGCAATATTGGGAAGGATGATAACAAATAAGTAAACACATCAATAGATTCTCTTTTATTGTTGTCATTTATCACAGGGGTTAGCGCGAACGCAGACCCCCACACAAATAAATTGCGTACCCGAGTTACCCACATTTGGGGTAATCGCAGGCGTCAACCCAACCTCTCTTCGTAGCTCGGCGATAGAAAGGAACACGAGTAATGGTAAACCGCTTAGAGGATCTATGCCTGCCATGGCAAAGCGTTGCGAGTCGGACTGTCCATGCTTATAAACCCTATTGGTTTCATTCGCCGACAGGGCTTGAGATGTCATTTCATCTCAATGTCGGGTAAAAGTCCCGAAAAATTGGAAGCAGCGTCTCCAAAATGATCTATATAGTGTTGACGGGGACGTTAAACATCAAATCGAACAAACAAATCCTTATGGCTTTCCGCTGTTAATGTTTACATTAGGGTCTAGTTGTTTCATGTTTGTGTTTCGTCTCTGATGGGAACCGTGGGTTAATTGTATCGATTCCTGATCATTGTCTTCACTTCTATTATGAACAAGTTTGGGGTCTTGGCATCTACTGCAGCAAGCAAAAAATTTTGGGACAACCTCGGAGCGTGATAGCTCAGTGGTTAGTGCACTCGCCTCTGACGCTAGAGGTCCAGGGTTCGATCCCCGGCAGCGGCGATAAAATTTCGGGTCCGAACACGCTCCAGTGGCATCATTTGCAGGGATGAATGTCATATAGTGCATCGTCCTTCGGATCGGGACGTTAACTGCAGGCCCCCCTGTGCAGGGAGAACCATTCCCTGTGCAGGTTAAAGATCCCTACACTCTATTAACCCATTGTACGCTAGTGGACTCTTCCATTGCTATATGTTGGAGAAGTCCATTTGTCACAGAGTTTTTTTTGTTGTTTTTTTTGGTGTGGTTTCGTTTGTGTTCTATTTTTTCACGGCAAATCCAATATAGCAAATACAGCAGGCCCTGATCTGATCTGGGCCTACACTGTTTGCCAAGGCAACCCTTTAGGAGTTTCCCCGCACACAATAGTTCTGTTCTATTCTATATTCTATTCTATTCACTGTGAAATTGTCTTCTCTTAAGAAATTTAATTCGAAAAATAATTAAGATAGTATGACCCGTTCAACTTTTTAGATATTTTCCTTTAGAATAAAAAAGCAAGGACACCAATTCGAAACTAAACCACGACTCCAATTCGAAACAAAACCACGACTCTTTCTCGAAATGTGACGTCATGCTCTCATCTAAAAAGTGACGTATTAGATAAATGCACGGACAAATAATTGGAAATTCCACTGGTCAGTAAGTACACATGCATTTATTAATAATTTACATTATTTAGCGATATACATTACCACAGGGACCCTGTGTCCCCCCAGCTCAAATCAGGTACGTAGGACGATTCCCCCTATTTTTGGCAGGGTTAGGGCATTTCCCCTCCCATCTTTTTGCATAGAGAGGACAATTACCCCACCCCCTCATTTTGGCATACGGAGAACTATCCCCTCCTCCCCCTCCTCCCCCTCCTCCCCCCCCCCCCCCAACCACCTGGAGTGAGTGAGTGAGCTAACTAGAGAGAGAGAGAGAGAGAGAGAGAGAGAGAGAGAGAAACTGAAAAATAGGATCCAATATATATGACAAAAATCTCATCAATGGAATTTATTTATAGAGAAGTTCAGATAATCCTACTATAATGGGTCTAATTGATACATGTAAAAAGCAACGTCTCCAAAATGACCTTTACAGTGTTGACGGGGACGTTAAACCTCAAATCAAACAAACAAACAAACAAAACATGTAAAAAGACCCAAGCTTTTTTAATTATTTTTTAATTATAATTTCACAGTTGTCTCTGACTGAAGTTCAGATTATCCTACTATTATGGGTCTAATTGATATACCAATTACCTATTTATTTAATTACCTTGATCCCCTGGTGGAATGTGGAATGTCCAAAATTCCAATCGACATCTCAAGCCCTGTCACCAAATGAAACCAAAAGGGTTTATATGCATGGACAGTCCAACCACACCATTTTGTCTGGGCAGGCTTAGAGCCTCTGAGCGGGTTATCGGTACTTATGTGCATGGTTGGTTTCAGCTCTAAGTGGAAGCATCGTGCAGCCCAAACTATTTCTTCAAGCCTGTTATCCTTCCAATTATAAATTGCTGAAAAATGCCAATTTTGGGGGTTGACATTAGATTATTTACATTTATTTAATAATAATAATAATCGACCTTATTTATAGAGGGTAACACATTTAGTAAACCAGTACTAATCTTCCATGTGGCCCTCTTTTCCTGGGTTGAAACCAGTACTACGCAATGTGGATAAAGTTTCTTGCTCAAGGAAACAACACTTGCCGCTCGTGGGGATCGAACCCAGTACCTCTCGATCGCGTGTCCGATACTTTACCACTGCACCACAACTTTTACTGTTTTGTGTGGATTGTCATTTTCTGTTTCGCACATGCCTACTTTCACATTTTATTCCTGTCTGGTCAGTCAATTCTTCTGTACAAAAAAAAAAAATCCAAGGTATATATTTTATTGAGATTTTTCAGCCTATCATGCATTGGGCTGCTCCCATATAAAATTGGATTAAAAAAGGGATTGAGTGATAAAAAAGTAGAATTTCTTTGATTATTAAATGGTTTATCAAGTCTCCCAAACACTGCTATTTAGTGTATGATCATTTGTGATATTCTGTTACAATGGCCACCGGCCCCGATAGCTCAGTTGGTAGAGTGTCCGCTCCGGGGAACGGGAGGTCTGGGGTTCGACCCCGGGCCGCGACATACCAAAGTCGTTAAAAATGGTACTAGCTGCTCCTCGTTTGGCACTCAGATTTACGGGGTAGAGCTAGGACTGGTCGATCCAGTGTCAGGATAATGTGACTGGGTGTGGTATCATGCAATGTGTCTGGGACATGATACTTCAGTGAGGCAGCACTATAAATGTGAGCATTGAGCTCCCTGTCGCAACCAGACACCGTCGTGATATGACTGAAAAATTGTTGAAAGCGACGTTAAACCCGAATTCACACACACACACTGTTACAATGGCCATAAGACAAATTAATCCACAGCTCCCAGTACTTTCCTTTGATGTTGGCAGTACTAATAAATTTCGATAAATGTATTGTTATCATGTACTGATATCATGTACTGATATCATGTACAGTTTTGAATGGACCAATCAGCTGAGCTACAATTAAAATGGGAAGGGGCTACTAGCTCTGCATGACAAAATTAACATTGTGGGTATTCATTCAAATAGCCTCGCCAAGGTTATTTGAATGAGTACCCACATTTAAAATAGCTTTTACTTAATGGCAAACAGTGCAGACCCTGATCAGACTGCTCCTTCTGATCTTAAAATGGGAAGGGGCTTCTAACTCTGCATGACAAAATTAACATTGTGGGTATTCATTCAAATAGCCTCGCCAAGGTTATTTGAATGAGTACCCACATTTAAAATAGCTTTTACTAAATGGCAAACAGTGCAGACCCTGATCAGACTGCTCCTTCTGATCTTAAAATGGGAAGGGGCTTCTAGCTCTGCATGACAAAATTAACGTTGTGGGTATTCATTCAAATAGGCTCGCCAAGGTTATTTGAATAAGTACCCACATTTAAAATAGATTTTACTTAATGCCAAACAGTGCAGACCCTGATCAGACTGCTCCTTCTGATCTTAAAATGGGAAGGGTCTTCTTACTCTGCATGACAAAATTAACATTGTGGGTATTCCTTAAAATAGCCTCGCCAAGGTTATTTGAATGAGTACCCACATTTAAAATAGCTTTTACTTAATGGCAAACAGACTGCTCCTTCTGATCTTAAAATGGGAAGGGGCTTCTAGCTCTGCATGACAAAATTAACATTGTGGGTATTCATTAAAATTGCCTTGCCGAGGTTATTTGAATGAGTACCCACATTTAAAATAGCTTTTGCCGAATCAGTGCAAACCCTGATCAGACTGCTCTTCTGATTAAGTTTCTTCAATTCTCCATAAAATCAAATTGTATACGTACTCGCTAGAACCGCCTCATCTAGGCAAGTCCAACGAGTACCCACAACATGTTTTTGTGGGATGAGGCAGTTCAAATGAGTACCCACAACATACCTTTTTATGGAGAAAAAATATCCCTGAATTATCACAAAATACACTCCCATTTACTGGTGCCAAACATTTTATGAAACATTTGCATGCAGCAAAAGCACACATCTGAGTTCAAAGTAAGTCCTTTCACTTGAAGGTTCAGCATTAAAATGCCCCAGTGATAAACATCAGGTTAAAAACGCATGATCAAATAACCTGTGGTCAGTTGGATTTAGACCAATCAAATCCAATTGAATATTAATGAAGCAGAGAAGCTGACAGTGTCCTTTCAGACAGGACAATCCATTTTCCAGACTGGGTAAATCAGGTCAAATAAAAGAAATTGAAATTAACAGTAAATAAAACAAATATGCTTTAATAGGTTTTTATCTATTACCTTTAAGTGGAAGTTACAAAAAGCTGTGGATTAAAACAGATATATCCAATTGTTTTTGAGAAATTTTGGTAAATATTTGTACTGATTGACATCTGTACAGGATAATTAGACTCGCCCTGGCGGGCTCGTCAAATTATCCTGTACAGATATCAATCAGTACAAATATTTATCAATATTTCACAAAAACAATGAATATATCTATTACTTCATTAAAAGTTGTGAATTTCTTAAACTATATTCTTTTAATATATTTTTCTCACCTGTGGAATTATTCATCTTAAATTAAAAATGCTGAATTCTGTAATAATAAGTATGCGCTGCATGTTGTAAAGTGTTGTACCAAGGGTTTGCAAAGTTTCATGATTTTTTCTGTATTTATTTAAAACAAATGTTGAAAATTAAAAGCTGCATTGTGGTTTGTGGTAGTTTGTGGTGGTTTGTGGTATTTAGATTCACCCCTGACAACTGGCTTTCATTAGCCTGTGAGACTGCTGACAACAAGCTGTATAAATAATAAAAAATTGAAGTGGAGGCATGATCAGGAATCGCAGCTCCCATCAGAGACACCAAAGGGAAAGTGTGTGTGTGTGTGTGTGTGTGTGTGTGTGTGTGTGAATTCGGGTTTAACGTTGCTTTCAACAATTTTTCAGTCATATCACGACAGTGTCTGGTTGCGACAGGGACTTTTATAGTGCTGCCTTGCTGAAGTATCATGTCCCAGACACATTACATGATACCACACCCAGTCACATTATCCTGACACTAGGTTGACCAGTCCTAACCCGTGACCTCCCGTTCCCCGGAGCGGACACTCTACCAACTGAGCTATCGGAGCCGGTACCAAAGGGAAAGAAACACAAACATGAAACAACAGACTCTAATCGAAACATCTGAATCTAAAACATGAATTTATTTTTATTTTTTTTTCTTTTGTTCTTAATTGATATATTTTGAACATGCACACTCCATATTTTTCAGTTCTGTGGTTCCAAAGGATAACCCTTTTATAGAACATATTTATTTTCCTATTTACCTTTTAGGGGGTGTTTTTTGGCGTCTTTATGGGTCAGTATTGCTATATATTGTAGGTTGCATACTGATTTTCTTAGAACAAACATAAATCTGCAGCAGTATCTGCTGGTATGTGATAATGCATAAGTTGATCACATACATGTGGACAAAAAGGAAGTTCAGAAATTATCATTAGGTGTTTTCAATTTAGTTAAAAATTTATGGTGAGGTCTGGGTGGTTGGGGTTATTCCATGGAAGAACTAACTTGGGATTTATGATCTTTTAATAATTGATTAACTTATGGTTCAGTTATATAACTGTTAAGCTGTAGAAAAATATTGAAAAACTATTATGATCTTTTGCATGCTGCCAAATTATGCTAAAATAAATCACTTTACTGATTTGCATTTTGTGAATTTTGCTAAATATTTGCACTTCCCAGCTATGCGAGAACCAAAAACATTTCTATCGATAACAGAATTGCACAATGTACCTCTGTGACTGACGAATTTGTCAATGATTCCAAGGAGACTGCTAAATAATGGAAAATTTTCTGTAAAATCTCTTTGATATGAGAATACTGGGTACAGGTAAGAGATATGTGCCCTTTAACCCATTTAGTACCAGCAACAAACCCCAACAAACAGGGGAGGCGGCGTCTGATCGGGGCATCCACTGTTTGCTAAAAAGTTCAGTCATTTTCCAAATAAATTATGATGAAAACTTAACCTGACACCCCTAAATTTCGAAATGAACTGCTGCTATATATAAGGAGGCAGATTCCATTTGGTACAAAAAGGGTTAATGCAGAAAATACTATAAAAATTACAAAGTCACAAGTTTTCACATGTGTATTCTATTTACTGCCAGAAAGACACCCTTGGCTTAGTTGAAATGAGTAAAAAAAGTAAATATACAATGTATCATGCATTGGGAATTAATACCTTGCCAATACTTGATTTTTTGGGGGGGTTTTGGTTTTACAGCCTTATCAAGATTATTTCACTTATTTCAAACTGATTTTTATCAGGCCGGCAAAAACCGTCGTATCTGGAGAAAAACCATCTGACCTTCCATTGCAGAACTTGGGGACCAAACAGAGGTAAGAGATCTAATCATTAAGAATCAGCACTCTTACCCAGTTGGCCATGGAGGCTCAATAATATAGTTATATCCCCCAACAAATGGTACAGGGACATAATGTTTCTGTTGCAGAAAGATGGCCCTTGCTTTAATTGAATGAGTCCATGGAATTATAAATGTCCCCCAATAAAGGAAAGCGGGGCATGATTTTTTTGCTGTAATTTTGTTTTGGGTAATTGATGCAGCATATCTCTAGAACCAATTTAGTGGATTCTTGCCACACTTGCATACAGTATGTGCAGGCAAAAGAATGACTAACTTCTTTTGACCTTGACTTTATTTTCAAGGTCACAGGCTGCCCAAAACTGTCATCTTTATACTAAAAATACTTTGCTCCCAGAATGAATGTATGCATGGTTTGTGGTTATACTTGGTACAATCTATCACTGCAACGTACCAAAGTACAATAGATTGTGCTGACCTTGACCTGGAAACACCAGTACAAAGACTCAAATTTTGCACTGTATGCTCTGGACAGTATGTCTTCTGAACAAAATAAAATGAACTCCTGTCAAATTTGCTGTATTGTAGTTACTAATCTACCAATCATTATAAAAGTCCCCCAAACACTCAAATCAGTTCCAATACATGTGGACTCCATTTCCATGGTCAACATCATAAATTGCAATAACAATAACATTTTACAATAACATATAATATATGGTTTAGGACTGGGTATCCAACTGGTTTCAAAGATAGTAAGCCTTATTTGAACTAAAGAGGGGGGGGGGGGGATACCCCTAGGTGACATGTGGTTGTTGTCACCAAATGTGCCTTTTCATATTATGAGCAACAAAATGGGTGGTTTTACAGGTGAGGATCTAAGTGGTTTCTGTGATATTCAGCCTTACATATATGAACTTGAGGGGATAGCACATATCCCGGTGGGTCAACTTTGTGTCAATGAATGCATCTTATTATTATCACATGTCACATGCAAGTTCTATTAATGTCTTATCTTAACTCTGTTTGTTTGTTTGTTTGTTTGTTTGTTTGATTGATTTGATGTTTAACGTCCCCGTCAACACTGAGATGAAATGACATCTCAAGCCCTGTCGCCAAATGAAACCAATAGGGTTTATTAGTATGGACCGTCCCCCTCGCACCGCGGTTCCTGGACAGGCTTAGATCCTCTAAGCGGTTTACCAGTGCTAGTGTGCGGGTCGGATTCAGCTCTGCGTGGAAGCATCATGCAGCCCATATATTTCTTCAAGCCCCTATGGGCAGGGGCTGATCTTAACTCTGATGAGAATTTCTAGAGACAATAACAGATATCTTAGACAAGTCCATATATTGACTTCATTCACATCAATAGGTGTATATCTATATACAAGCATGTTATCAATGATACAAAACATATAGCACTATGAAATATAAAAGAAAAAAAAAAAAAACAACTGTCAGTTCATACTGTCAGTTCATAGTACTACTTAATGCCACTGTGTAATGCACACTATGTGTTTGTAGAGATTCCACTACTGTCTGTAGGTTCTTACTATTATATGTGATTACCAGTCCATTTACGTTACTATCTTATTAATAGTCATATGCTACATCATGCCACTAAAGCGAAGTACTCTGAATAACAGTGCTTTGAAGCTACGTCCACAAAGAGTTCCACTCAGCATCCCACAAAGAGTTCGGTACAGTTCCACTTAGGAGTCCACAAAGAATATTCATCAGTAACTGTTAAATTAACTTGGACTTTGTACATGTACTTCGAAATAAAAATGTTTCAGTTGAATGACCGTACACCCTTCTTATCTTGAAAAACATCACACTATTATCTGTCTGAACTTGACCTCGACAAACAATCTTTCATTAAGTCCTAATTGTTTGCATGATCCTCCATACATGTAAATATACTACACACAGTTCGGCTACTATTGTACAACAATGTTTTCTCGCACAAAAAAATCTGTTTCAAATACAGAGTACCATCATTTAGTATACATTAATGATTTGACCCATCTGTTCCACCATATAATTCATAAATATGGACATAAGGAGTATGGCTATGACACCCAAGTCTCTTCTAGTCCACCATAGTCAAAGCAGTCCAACCCCTAATGACCCATCATGTACTAGAGTGGGTGATAACCAAATAGCGTATGACATTTTAGGCTACCATACACTAATCAATTGTTATTCTTATAATTCACTTCAAATATTCTGTCTTGGATTATATGTTTATGCATATCCTCTGATCTCCAGTGTAACACCATACAACACCATCTGCTGGTCTCATCATGACATCAGTATCTTTGAGGCCACCTAGAATGACAATACCATGTTTTACTGGGAAGCCTCAAAGCTAAAGTGATACAATTTCACAATTTGCAAATATCACAAAGCCCATTTCACAAAGATCAGCAGAAAATGCTTGCATGGACAGAAAATGACTTACGGTTCTGAATTTTCTATATTTCACAAGAGAATTCATAAAAGATAAACTGTCCAGCTCCACTCAAAATCTACAACACAGGTATGATACTAACTGTAAAACCAGTTCACTTAGTATTCAATAAAACAACTCACTCACTACCTGAATACACCATAAACTGTCCAAAATCCACTACTACCTTGACCTTACCTGTATACCAATAATTGTAAATGACAAAAGCACAATTCTATAAAAGGCCATTATACATTTATACTATCTAAAAGAAGAAATGGTTTTCACAAAGTTGGCACATAATATTTTTGGTGACAAGGAACAACAATATATATGGTTCTGGGGTGGAGATTTGAACAGTTCTTGAGCTATTAACCCTATTTAAACTGGAGGGGGTGGGGCATAGCCACTTGTGATCTGGTCAGTTCCAGTAATTGTGGCGTATGGTGATAAGGAGAAATAATATTTATGATTTAGGCATGGGGATCAGAACATTTTCCAAACATTTTCCAATGTATTAAGCTTTATGTGAAATTGAGGGGTGAGGCATGCTCCAAGAGACAACTGGATGCATATCCTCATAAGGAACAATAATGTACATATATATACATGTATTGTTTAGCAGTGGGGATTTGAACAGTTTCCAAGATATTCAGTCAATAGTAAATTGGAGAGGATGAAACATACTCCAAGGGGATAACTGGTTGATGTCATTGAATGTGTCTTTTTATAAGGAACAGCAGCAATAAATGATATGGCCCTTAAGATGCCAAGAAAATATGCATCCAAAATGTCTTTTGTTCATAGCCTGCTGCTTCTCCTTGCAAACATTTTAGAAAATATTTTTGTATACAGGCAAACAGGGTGTTCTCTGATCAGACTGCACCAACAGATCTGTATCCACACTGCAAAAATGTCTTTTAAAGCTACCAGCAGATGTCAAAACAGAGGACAACTGTTTTGATCAGTATCTTAAAGGTTAGGGGTGGTGAGCTTAACAGCTTCTCAGGTGTAAGCCCACACTCATCAGTGCAACATCTCAGAAAACACAAAAATCAAACTACTAAAAAATTCTGCCTCCCACCCATCAGCACTTGGAGAAATAGTCATTTTGAAGTTTTCATCTCAATGTCGGGTAAAAGTCCCACAAAATAGGAACAGACATCTCCAAAATGACCCAAATAGTGTTGATGGGGACTTTAATCCTCAATTCAAACAAACAATGGAAATAGATCAATAATGAGAACTCACTGGCAAATGCTGTGGTGGCCTTACTTCAACTGGAAAGCCATTTTTGCAGCCTACACTCAGAGATAAACAATCCACCACTGGCCACCAATATTTTACTTTGTCCTGCTGAATATTCATATATGCCACACCCACTACCAATTATCAACCAATCAGATTACTTGATGCAATTTATTCCTACAAATTCATCAATTGAATGTCAAACAGAATGTCTTCAGAAGCCATCTGATCTGGATCTACACTGTTTCCAAAGATAGGGGTTGTCGTGAACAGCATGATAAGAGTTAATTTGTTAGATATTTTTTTCCAACAAACTGATAGCTACACATACTGGTAGTCTGACTGGCTGTTGGTTTTTATGGTTAGTGGTAAATACATGCACCTTTCTTTGACACAAGAGGCCATTCAGAAATAATTGCCAAAACAAACAGAAAACACAGTTGCAGACTACCGCCCCCGCCCATAGGGGCTTGGAGAAATATATGGGCTGCACGATGCTTCCATGCAGAGCTGAATCCGGCCCGCACACTAGTACTGGTAAACCGCTTAGAGGATCTAAGCCTGTCCAGGAACCGCGGTGTGAGGCGGACCATCCATGCTAATAAACCCTATTGTTTTCATTGGGCAACAGGGCTTGAGATGTCATTTCATCTCAATGTCGGGTAAAAACCCCACAAAATTGGAAGCAACGTCTCCAAAATGACCTTTACAGTGTTGACAGGGACGTTAAACCTCAAATCAAACAAACAAACAAACAAACAGTTGCAGACTGAAAACCATGTCCTTCAGACCATCAGGCATTTTTTTCCACATCTCATGATTTGAATCTGTTCTTCAGCCAGCTAGTATCAGCCCCAATTTGTGATAGGATAGCAAATATAACTTAAAAACTCTGTTTTCACATCATGTCAAATAAAACCTTATCATTGTAATCAGCTGCTTGTCAGCAGCCTCACAGGCTGGTGACAACTGGTTGTCAGCAGCCAGTTCCTAAAAAAATAACATAATTTTTCCTCAGTAAAATAATATGTATAGAATTCCCAAAAGACTTTAAAACAACTTTGAATTATCCAGAGTATACAATTAGTATCAATGTTCATGGCCTGAAGTGTTACTGTAATTTACCACAGTTTTGGGACAGAAAGGTCTAAGCAAACAGTGCAGACCCAGATCAGACTGCTCCTAAAGGATCTGCACTGTTTACTATTCAGTCTGCACCTTTTGGACTCCTTGCTGAAACAAGAAACAAATTCATGAAAATTTTAGCCAGAAGCAGAACTGAACAGTTTTAATTTTAAATTTATTTGAGCAGAACTCCATTTTCAGAGGTTTTAAAATGACTCATTAATCCTTACTGTGCGCCCACCTTACCTTTTCAGGATATTGTCAAACATCCATCCATCCACCCATCCATGATCCCTCCAATGGCATCCATACATACATACATACATACATACATACATACATCCATCCATGAATGCAGTCAAATTTGGCTTCAAAGGTTAACTTAACATGTCACTAAACCCCAATCAATCAAACAATCAATCAATCAATCAAATCAAATATGTTTCAATAACTTTTGTGTTCACCAAAATCTCCTTAACCCATATTAACCTGGAAACCCATAAACTTTAGGGACACACAAAACAGTGCAAACCCAGGAAAGATGGCTACAGTATCCATCAAAAATTGAAAAAAAAAAGACCTGACCCCTCTTTAATAACAACTGGACTTTTCCAACAGAGTCCACTCAGGTCAGTATACAATGGATTAATAACACTGTTGGTGGGGTCCTTGGGTCCAAACATAAGCACTTGTTGTTTCAGAATGAAAACAATACCCTACCCTTCTAGTTAGAAAGGGAAAGGTGGGGTATTCTACCTTTCTACCCCATGTTAAAACCAGGTGACTATAAATTATACAATCCTGTCATACCTAAAACAAAATATTTAGATATTATACAAGCTTTTGGTTTGAGAACTAAAAAAAAAAAATACAGTATTTATCAAGTAATTTATGCCATTTATGGTTATTGTCCCCGCCTTTTTGAAGAAAAGCGACTGGAGAGGGGACATAGTATTTGGCTTGGCATGGTGTGTGATGCGGTCCTGAGTTCCGAGCTGTAGTAGGTACCTTGTGAGCACAACTACTACAGTTTCAGAAGGATCCTTCTGAAATTTTGCAGGTGTCTTTATTTGGTTTGAAGTTGTGCATGTGCTTTTTTCAGAATCTTTGAAGTATTTTTTTTTCACTTTTTTCACATTTTTAACTTAGACTTTTTTGGAATGGTTCTGAATTCATAGTAGGTACCTTAATTGTGAGTGCAACTCCTCCTACAGTTTTAAACCGATCCTTCTGAAATTTTACACATGTCTTTATCATGGTTTGAAGTTAAGCATATACTTTTTTTCAGAATTCTTTAATTAATTTTTCTCATTTTCTCAAATTTTTAATTCATACTTTTTCATGCGTCAATTATGAATTCATAGTAGGTACTCTGTGAGCGCAACTCCTCCTACAGGTTTATACCAATCCTTCTGAAATTTTACAGGTGTCTTTATCATGGTTTGAAGTTGTGCATGTGCTACTTTCAGAATCCTTGATTTAATTAATTTCACTTTTTTCACATTTTTAACTTAGACTTCTTTCATGCATCAATTCTGAATTCATAGTTATAGCTCTGCGTGGAAGCACCATGCGGCACAATCTATTTGTGAGTTGGGGGGGGGGGGGATGCAACAGTATAAGAGTAACAACTTATGCAAAGACAAGGTCACAAAACAGGCATTTTCAGCATTCAAGGGGACGTAACTCCATGAGAGATAGGCAGATATCACCAGTTTTCAAACTCATCCTAACTTTCATTCTCAACTTACTTATATATGATAGTTTCAGTAAGATTTGATGAAAACTAAAGGACTTATGGTGATTACAAGGTACAAAATAGGTATTTTCAGCAAAGTAGGGGACTTAACTCTATGAGTAATGTGCAAACAATTTTACTTTGCAAACTCATTCAAGCTTTTATCCCGAACTTATATGTAAGTTTCAGGTAGATCCGTTCAAAACTTATTGACTTATGATGATGACAATGTCAACAATGGGCATTTTCAGCAATCAGTGGGCGATAACTCTATGATAAATAGGCTGACCTCTACAATTTTTAAACTTATACAAGCTTTTATCCCTGCCTTACTTGTTTGTAAGTTTCAAGAAGATCCAATAAAAACTGAAGTGGCTACGGTGATAACAAGGTAAAAAAACAGGCATTTTCGGCAATCAAAGGGACGTTTTTTGTTTTGTTTGATTTGAGGTTTATCATCCCGGTCAACACTGTATAGGTCATTTTGGAGACATTTTATGGGACTTTTACCCGGTATTGAGTTGAAATGACATCTCAAGCCCTGTCCCCCAATGAAAGCAAAGGTGTTTTTAAGCAAGGCCTGGGCACCGCTTTGCCTGGGCAGGTTTAGATCTTCTAAGCGGTTCAACAGTATTTGTGTGCAGACTCGGTTTCAGCTCTGCATGGAAGCATCATGCAGCCCATCTATTTCTTCAGGCCCAGATCAGCGGGGGCCTATCAAACACACATAACTCTATGATGAATTGGCTGACCTCATCAGTTTTCAAACTCATCAGAGTTTTTATCCCCAACTTACTTACAAGTTTCAAGAAGATCCGGTAAAAACTGAAGGGGCTACGATGATGATACGTTCAAAAGTATGCATTGTCTGCAATCAAGGGGGACGTAACTCTATGATAAATATGCCAACCTCACCAGTTTTCGAACTCATTCCAGCTTTTATCCCTGACTTACTTGTTTGCAAGGTTCATGAAGATCCAATCAAAACTGAAGGGGCAGTGGTGATGAAAAGGTCGCAAATAAGCATTTTTCAGCAATGTAGGGGACATTACTCCGTGATTAATCGTCTGTCATCACTAGTTTTCAAAGTTATCCAAGCTTTTATCCCTGACTTACTTACCTATAACTTTCAAGAAGATAAAAGTTTGATGAAAACTGAAGTAGTTACGGTGATGACAAGGACAAAAATAGCAATCACAGGGTAGTAACTCTATGATAAATAAACTGACTTCATCAGTTTTCGAACTCTGATATCCAAGCTTTTATCCCGGACTTACTTACATGTAAGTTTCAAGAAGATTTGATAAAAACTGAAGGAGCTAAGGTGATGACAAGGTCAAAAAAAGGCATTTTCTGTAATCAAAAGGGTCATAATTGGGTCATTCCAAAATAAATGTGCGTTTTATGTCCCTGTAAATCATTGAAGCTTAAAACACACCCAGTTACGTTTTAATGCACACTACTTATTTTCTATGTAATATTAATCAAAACTGAGTCTAAATATATTTTTTTTTTTTACTTTTTATATGAATATATTTACAAAAATGATCATCCGAGATGGTAGGGGCTTGCTTTTTGCCATGTCCCTGTATGGTACCTTTGATATTTATCAAGAATGAACTTCAATAGCATGCCCCTATCTGTCACCCACTTGGAATTTTTAAGCAAATGATACTAAACTGTAATAAAATCTAGAAACAATGTGTACAATAAGACTATTTCAAGCGTTCATTTGAGGCTTTACGTTTTGTCCCTGTATTTTTTTGTCAGTTCCGTAACACTAACAAATATTTTATTTCAGAAAGATATTGGAATTTCTAAAAGAAATCCCCCTTCAAGCACTTAATGTTGAGAATAGTTCAGTGAATATTTAACTTGGATAGCTGATGATAAAAGTCAGGGACAAAGACTTAAAGACGTCAATTTAGATGAGTACCTTTTCTGTATGTCATTACCGTACACCTGTTTTAAATTTTATCTTCCCTGAACATGTTTAGTTATCGTACCTACAGCTACATCATAAGTGTGCATACAATAGTTGAACAGCACTACAAGGCCTCCATTAAAATAAGGGATGAAAAACTGATAAAAACGATGAAACTGTCATTTCCGTAACCGTCATTTCCGAAACATTGTTGGTTACGGTAATGACATGATACCAAGTAATACTGGGATTCATTCAGTTTTTTCGTGATAAATGCATTGTTTAATGCATACTGAAGTGATACAATTAATATTTGTTGCTATAAACTGACCTGTGCCTATGATATGACCGATAATTTAACTGTCATTTCCGTAACGTCATTTCTGTGTCATTTCCGTAACTTTTCTTGTGATTAAACCCCTCTTACAGGCTAATTATACCATGCAGACAAATGTATGCATGTTTTATAGATACTTGCTTGTTCAAGAAATAATATAACACAGTAACTGATTACTTTATCCAAATTTTAAACAGAAAAAGCACAAATCAAATATTAGAAAAATGTATTTTGGCCTTTTGAATGTGCAAACTTTCAATGTTTTCTGAATTTTTAGTGAGATATTCATTGATTTTTGGTTGTAATGTTTGCATCATAACTGCAACATATAATTTATATAAAAATAATACATTCAAAATTAGAAATCAAAATCTTATGGGTCTTTGTATGTGTGTTACGGTAATGACATCATTGCCATGGCATGCACATTAAAGGAAGATGAAACATTATTTTTTGGCAGGAATGAGGTGTAGTCAGTGATGCCTTTTCATTCAAACCCTATCAAAATTTAACTATATCATGAAAAATGATAGAAATAACAATATTGCACATGAATCATTTCACTGTCCAAACTGTACATTATTTTAAGAATGACCCAATTCTTAAATATAGGTCGACCTCAACAATTTTTGAACTCATCCAAGCTTTTATTCCTTACTTACTTTATGCAAGTCTCACTACTTTGGACATCTCCTTCCTGATGCCCGGGACTTCCGTGGAGTGTGGGTCATGTTTGCTGATGTTGGCTCGGTGGGGGACCCTATAAGTCCGTGGGTAGGCTCTCTTGCCTGATGCCTCCACCTGACCTGTCACATAGGCTACGTCGGTCGGTGTGTGCTCGGAGGGGGATGTGCTGTGTTTGCCGGGTCTTGTCCATCATCCGTTTCGGTTTCAAAACTTTGGAGTTGAGACACACTGATGAAGATTAAATATCAGAAAGGCCCCTGTGTCACTAAATTAGGTATAGTTACGCCTTAATTACTGACATGTAAGTTTCAAAAGGAGCCGATGAAAACTGAAGGGGCTACTGTGATGACAAGATCAAAAATAGGTATTTTCAGCAATCAAGGGGACGTAACTCTAAGATAGCTAAGCCGACCTCGTCAGTTTTCGAACTCATCCAAGCTTTTATACCTGACTTACTTGTTTGAAAGTTTCAAAAAGATCCAATCAAAACTGAAGGGGCTAGGTGATCACAAGGTAAAAAAATAAGCATTTTCAACAAAGTAAGGTTCATAACCCAATGAATAATTTACTGCCATCGCTAGTTTTCGATTTCATCCAAGCCTTTTACCCAGACTTACTTGTACGTAAGTTTCAGGAAGATTCGATCAAAACTGAAGGGGCTACAGGGATGACAAAGTCAAAAATAGGCATTTTCATCATTCAAAGGGAGGTAACTCTGAGATAGCTAGGCTGACATCGTCAGTTTTCAAGCTGATCTGAGCTTTTATCCCTGACATACTTGTTTGTAGGTTTCAAAAAGATCCGATCAAAACTAAAGGGGCTACGGTGATGACAAGGTCAAAAATAAGCATTTTCAGCAAAGTAAGAGGCATAACTGCACGAGTAATCGACCAACATAGCTAGTTTTCAAACTCATCCAAGCCTTTTGCCCTCACTTACTTGTATGTAAGTTTCAGGGAGATTCGATCAGAACTAAAGGGGCTACGGTGATGACAATGTCAAAAATAGGCATTTTCAGCAATCAAGGGGACGTAACTCTATGATTAATGGAACGACCTTGCCAGTTTTCAAACTCGTCTGATCTTTCATCCCCAGTCTACTTATATATAAGTTTCAGAAAGATCCGATCAAAACTGAAGGTGCTACTGTGATGACAAGCATTTTCCCATTGTAAGTCTTTGGGACCTTGTGGTTGCCATAGCAACCAGTTTTCTTTCAATTTCGAGAAAAGCTAATGTCATCAATGCCCACCTTTGGCCCAGGTGAGCTAAAAATGTCAAAGATTTCTCAGGAACTATATAGAGGATATATATATTACAACCCCCCCCCCCCCCCATCAGGGCTTGAAGAAATAAATGGGCTGCATCATGCTTCCACGCAGAGCTGAATCTGACCGAACATGAGTACTGGTTGACCGCTTGGAGGATCTAAGCATGCCCAGGCAAAGCGGTGCGAGTTTGACTGACCATGCTTATAAACCCTATTGGTTTCATTGGGCAGCAGGGCTTGAAATGTCATTTCATCTCAATGTCGGGTAAAAGTCCCACAAAATTGGAAGCAACGCCTCCAAGATGACCTATATAGTGTTGGCGGGGACGTTAAACATCAAATCAAACAAACAATATAGAAGATATTTACTCGAAGTGAATACCAAAAATTTTCATCAGTGTTGAAAACGTCAGAATTTTCACGAATGCAAAGCAGGAGTGAACATTCTGATGTTTTTAAACACACGAGATGAAATATTTTTGACATTTATAAAAATAAAAGTAAATTTTCTATTATTTTATGATGTACTGTAATTGATCAGCTGTTTGTTACATGCTTCCCACTCGTGAAAATTTCTAATGCCTCCAATAGACTCAATGAAAAATGTTTTCAACACGTTCAATGAAGTATTAATATTTATCAAATATTTATCAAATAAAAGTAAATTTTCTTATTATTTTATATGAAAAACAAACCAAAAAATTTGTCTGGGCTGCTACTGTTAACCCTTATCTTGCTGTTCACGACAACCCCTATCTTTGCAAACAGTGTAGATCCAGATCAGATGGCTTCTGAAGAAGTCTTATCCTGCTGTTCACGACAACCCCTATCTTTGCAAACAGTGTAGATCCAGATCAGATGGCTTCTGAAGAGGTCTTATCCTGCTGTTCATGACAACCCCTATCTTTGCAAACAGTGTAGATCCAGATCAGATGGCTTCTGAAGAAGTCTTATCCTGCTGTTCACGACAACCCCTATCTTTGCAAACAGTGTAGATCCAGATCAGATGGCTTCTGAAGAAGTCTTATCCTGCTGTTCACGACAACCCCTATCTTTGCAAACAGTGTAGATCCAGATCAGATGGCTTCTGAAGAAGTCTTATCTTGCTGTTCACGACAACCCCTATCTTTGCAAACAGTGTTTGGCATTCAGTTTATGATTTTGTAGCAATAAATTATATCAAGTAATTAGACAGAAATGGGTGTGGCTTAAACGAATATTCAGCAAGATAAGGGTTAAAATAAGATGGTCATTTTATTTTTCAGAGTGAAAATATCAAGTGTGAAGATATCACTTTTATTTGTGATTCCCTGCATGGTAAGTATTTTGTTTGTTTGATTTGAGGTTTAACGTCCCCGTTAACACTGTAAAGGTCATTTTGGAGACGTTGTTTCCGATTTTGTGGGACTTTTACCCGACACTGAGATGAAATGACATCTCAAGCCCTGTCGCCCAATGAAACCAATAGGGTTTATTAGCATGGACGGTCCACCTCGCACCGCGGTTCCTGGACAGGCTTAGATCCTCTAAGCGGTTTACTAGTACTAGTGTGCGTGCCGGATTCAGCTCTGTGTGGAAGCATCATATATTTCTTCAAGCTTGGTAAGTATAAAACAGCTTGAACCTGCAAACTTTCTGTGCTACTTTATTAACCCTTATCTTGCTGTTCACGACAACCCCTATCTTTGCAAACAGTGTAGATCCAGATCAGATGGCTTCTGAAGAAGCCATCTGATCAGGATCTATACTGTTTGGCATCCAGTTTATGAATTTGTAGCAATAAATTACATCACGTAATTTGATTGGTTGATAGACAGAAATGGGTGTGGCTTGAATGAATATTCAGCAAGAGAAGGGTTAATCTTATTGTAGTCAAAAAGCAGTGGTCACATTTCATAATAATTTGGTGGCAAAAATCCTTGGGGTCGGTTCGTCTCTTCTTATGATGTTTCAAGCTGCCACGGTCTGCCAGTGGACAGCGACCACCTGAGCTCTGGGGCCAGTTGTTCAAAACTAACGACGTCGTTAGTTAACGTATCGTTAAAACTTTGATCAATAAATATGGCAAATATGCTGAAATTTTTGCTGAAAAAATGTGAGCAGCTTTTGCGGATGCAAAAGCTGCTCACATTTTTTCAGCAAAAATACCAAAATTTACGATATTGTACTTGCTAATAGAGTTAACAATATGACCACTAACGAGCTCGTTAAGCTAACGATGCTTTGAACAACTGGCCCCTGGTTAGCATAGGGGCCCGTGAAATGAAGACCACCTAAACCCCTCTTTATATAGAGAAAACTGGAGTTTACGGGCCGAAGGCTCATGTGAGGTATTAGTATACCACGAGCCGGCGTCCGTCGTCCGTCGTCCACACTTTCAACGAAGTATATCTCTGGAACCAGTGGGCCGGGCTCGATCAAATTTCATATGAACCATCATCAGGTAGGGGGAAAGGCTGTATTAGGTTTTCTTGCAGATCGGATGAGAACTCTGGTTGCCACAGCAACAAAGAGCTCCCATAGGCTTAACATAGGAAAAAGCTTGTCATCACTCTAGCTCCGTCAATTTTTTTCTGATCGACTTCATTCTTGCAGATAACGAGGACAGGCATGAAATCTCGATCAAGTTCGATTTTGGGCTGAATCGGATTATTCACTCAGGAGTTACGTGCCCTTGAGCATTGAAAAAATTGCCTATTGACTTAAAATGGGGAGAATGTTGTCATCACCGTAGCTGCTTCAATTATTTTCAGATTGGCTTTATTCTTGCAGATAACCAGCACAGCCATGAAATCTCGGTCAAGTTCGATAACTGGCAGAATCGGATCATTCACTTAGGAGTTACCTGCTTTTGTGTGTTTTTGCATTAGGGTTAATGGGAATTTCAAAAATGTATATCTTAAAGACTACTTGGCCAACTTTGATCAAATTTCATGTGTCGCATTATTGGGCAAGTGGAAAGGCTTCATTAGGTTTTCAGGCAGATCTGAGTGGAACTCTGGTTGCCATGGCAACATCTAGCTCCCATAGACTTCACATAGGAAAAAGCTTGTCATCACTCTAGCTCCGTCAATTTTTTTCTGATCGACTTCATTCTTGCAGATAACCAGTACCGGTACAGGCATAAAATCTCGGTCAAGTTCGATTTTGGGCCGAATCAGATAATTCACTCAAGAGTTACGTCCCCTTGAGCGCCCGAAAAATTGCCTATCGACTTAACGTGGGGAAAATGTTGTCATCACTGTAGCTGCTTCAATTTTGTTCGGATTGGCTTCATTCTTACAGATAACCAGCACAGCCATGAAATCTCGGTCAAGTTCGATAATTGGCAGAATCGGATCATACACTTAGGAGTTACCTGCCCTTGTGCATTTTTGCATAAGGGTTAATGTGAATTTCAAAAATGTATATCTTGAAGACTACTTGGCCGACTTTGATCAAATTTCATGTGTAACATTATTGGGCAAGTGGAAAGACTGCATAAGGTTTTCATGCAGATCTGAATGGAACCCTGGTTACCATGGCAACATATAGCTCCCATAGACTTAACATAGGAAAAAGCTTGTCATCACTCTAGCTCCGTCAATTTTTTTCTGATCGACTTCATTCTTGCAGATAATATAAGGACAGGCATAAAATCTCGGTTAAGTTCGATTTTGTGCAGAATCGGAATATTGACCTCGGAGTTACGTGACCTTGAGCGACAAAAAATTTGCCCATAGACTTAACATAGGGAAAATGTTGTGACTACGATAGCGACTTGAATTTTTTTCAGATCAGCTTCAAACTTGCAGGTAATGAGGACAGACATAAAATCACGGTTAAGTTCGATTTTGGGCCGAATCGGATTATTTGCCTTGGAGTTACCTGCCCTTGAGCATGAAAAAATACGTTGTGACCACGATAGCAACTTTATTTTTATTCAGATCAGCTTCAAACTTGCAGGTAACGATGACAGGCATAAAATCCCGGTTAAGTTCGATTTTGGGCCGAATCGGAATATTGACCTCGGAGTTACATGACCTTGAGCGACAAAAAATTTGCCCATAGACTTAACATAGGGAAAATGTTGTGACTACGATAGCGACTTGAATTTTTTTGTAGATCAACTTCAAACTTGCAGGTAACGAGGACAGACATAAAATCTCGGTTAAGTTAGATTTTGGGCCGAATCGGATTATTTGCCTTGGAGTTACCTGCCCTTGAGCATAAAAAATACGTTGTGACCACGATAGCAACTTTATTTTTATTCAGATCGGCTTCAAACTTGCAGGTAACGTGGACAGGCATAAAATCTCAGTTAAGTTCGAATCGGAATATTGACCTCAGAGTTACATGACCTTGAGCGACAAAAAATTTGCCCATAGACTTTACATAGGGAAAATGTTGTGACTACGATAGCGACTTGAATTTTTTTCAGATCAGCTTCAAACTTGCAGGTAATGAGGACAGACATAAAATCTCTGTTAAGTTCGATTTTGGGCCGAATCGGAATATTTGCCTTGGAGTTACCTGCCCTTGAGCATAAAAAAAATACGTTGTGACCACGATAGAAACTTTATTTTTACTCATATCAGCTTCAAACTTGCAGGTAACGAGGACAGGCATAAAATCTCGGTTAAGTTCGATTTTGGGCCGAATCGGAATATTGACCTCGGAGTTACGTGACCTTGAGAGACAAAAAAATTTGCCCATAGACTTAACGTAGGGAAAATGTTGTGACAGAAATAGCGACTTGAATTTTTAGCTCACCTGAGCCAAAGGCTCCAGTGAGCTGATAGTATACCAAGGCTCCGGAGTCCGTCGTCTGTCGTCCGTCCATCCGTCCTCCACACTTTCAATGAAGCATATCTCAGAAGGCAGTCGACCAATCTTGTTTAAATTTACTGTGTAGCACCATTGGGCAAGGGGAAAGGCTGCATTAGGTTTTGGAGCTAGTCTGGTTCATTTGTTCCTTCATTCTTCTTTCTCTCCATATAGAGATAATAGACCAATGTTAAATTTTTAATCAAAGATTTCTCAGGAACTATAAAAGCTAGAAGCATCAAATTTGGTATTCACTAGAATAATGATGACTTATTTTGTGTAAGAGACATTGGGCTTTCTCAGCTTATTTGTTCATCTGTTCTTTCATTCTTCTTTCTCTCCATTTTGACCAATGTTAAATTTTCATCAAAGATTTCTCAGGAACTATAGAAGCTAGAAGTCTCAAACTTGGAATGCAATGCAATAATGATGACTTATATCCTGTAAGGGTCAATGGGCTGGATTCTATTAGCAGATTTAGTAGTCAAGTCTGTGAATTGTTAAAATTGTTAAAGTTCCTCAGGTGAGCGGTTTAGGCTCATTCAGCCTCTTGTATTTTTGATTCTCGGTAAAAATTTGGTATGAAAACTTTTTTCTCTTGACTTGGACTTAGTTGAAATGTTTGAGCTTGTTATATTCCTTTAATTTACCTAAGCCAGAGTAGCTTTGACCATTTACCACCCACAATTATAAAATATACAGTAACTGACGCCATCCCAGAATTTTGCTTTTAACAACAATTGTAATCAAAGCGCCAAAAGGCACTGAAATGACAGATTCTGTGAAAAACCAGTGCTTCAGCTGAAGTGCACGACCCACCGGATGCTTTTAGCTTTATGAGTGTAACCATATATGGGTATGGTGGCCATTTTGGTCATGTGACCTGGACCTAAAACGGCTCCCCAAATAAATGCGCCTTATCGTAAGGAGCAAAAAAATATATATCTTATACTTTAGTACTGTATTCTGAATGGTATGCAGGATAAAATGCATTCTCACTTTTCCAATACAAAAGCATATGTGTCAAAGTTAGACCTAGGCACAAAGTAGGCCAAGGTCAACCCAGGGTCACCGTTTTAGCAATTTATGATGGGCCTACGTCCCAGATGCTATTTATCAAGTTTCATGGAAATCTGCCCAGTGGTTCTGGAGAAGACTATTTTTGAAGGGTTTTTACCATATTTGGCTTGGCGGCCATTTTGGTCATGTGACCTGGACCCCATGAGCAAATTTTGGTTTCCCCCATCCCATATAGGCTCAATATGAAATTTGACTTCAATCGGCCCAACGGTTTCCGAGGAGAAGCAGTTCGAAAAGTTTCACATTTTTCGCCTCGGCGAGGCTATACTAAATGGAATGTAATACTTCGCAAATTCATTGGTTAGATCCCATTGATATCTATCAGTATGCCAAAAATTGTTTAAATATTCCAAGCGGTTAAGTCACTAACTGTAACCCTTCTATTTTAGCGAGTGTGTGAGAGGTACCGGAGGGAATGGGTTACGTCTGTATAAGAAGAATTGAAGTCAACGCATGTGTAGAGATAAAGCCTGAATATATTTATTATACATTTTGTTTCATTTTCCGTATATCAATTACATTATAGACAAGCATAATACTGCGAAAAGATGTGAAACAATATTTCTTTATGGGGAGCAACACCAATTTTCACAAACGGGTTACGGACAGACAGACAGACCATATATGGTTTGGCGGCCATTTTGGTCATGTGACCTGGATCCCATGAGCAAATTTTGGTTTCCCCCATCCCATAGAGGCTTCATATGAAATTTGACTTCAATCGGCCCAACGGTTTCCGAGGAGAAGCAGTTCGAAAATTTTCACATTTTTCGCCTCGGTGAGGCTTTACTAAATGGAATGTAATATTTCGGAAGTTCATTGGTTAGATCTCATTGATATCTTTCAGTATGACAAAAATTGTTTAAATATTCCAAGCGGTTAAGTCACTATCGCCAATTTTCACAAACGGGTTACGGACGGACGGACAGACAGACTGACAGAATGACAGAATGACACGGTGATTTTAGGGCACTCTTAGAAAATCAATCGTCGGTCGCTTTTCTGCGGGTCGTGCAATTCAGATTTACTTTCTTAAGTGATAAGGACAATGGCGCTGGAGTGCTGATTTTTAGTTTAGTTCACAAAACTGAGGTGAATCGGCTGTTAAACACTTTCATCTATATTTTACTTGGACATTATAAATAAAACAGCATGCAAATGACTACCCAGCAGGCACACGTCGCTAGGGCAACGTCAAATCAACGTCGATGCAACGTCATGACGTTGCACCGACGTTGATGTGACGTCACAATTACGTCATGTGTCTGCTGAGATAGTTGCCAGTTTTATGACAACACATAGCCGCAATTTTCTTGTAAAAGCTTACACTTGTTGACTGAGATGTGTTTCGCGGCTTAGTCAAGAATCTGCCTTATGTCGTGCGTAGCGCACAATAAAGGAAAACACTTTTTGTGCGATGTTTGAGGTTTTGCGGCATGTGACTAATTATTTATCACAACATTGTGCTTACATATTCAGTTATTTAGACCTATACAACAGAATTGGACAGTGATAACTATTAGGAGTTTATTATTGCTGGCTTGCTACCGTACGTTGAATTTTCTAGCGTCACGTACTTCGCATTTAATTAGGTCATGTAAGTGTTATGAGTCTGTACCATTTCAGCCCTTTATAGCCAAGTACAGATACCTACAGATGCAAACAGTGTAGAACCTGGTGAGATGGCTCATAATGATACACCGCATTCGGTTCTACGTGGTTTGACATGCTATTGACGACTATTGACTAGACACCCAATTTACATGTGTAGAATGGACGCGTACAAATTCAGTGACTGAAGAGTGAACTGGAGAAACTCGTGGGTTGAAGGGGTAAAATCTTAACCTGGCCTGTTAACTGTTGTGTGCGGGTCAGGACCAGACAAAGCGGCTTGGTCGATAATCAAAAGTTAAATACAGCTTATTATACGGTCTATTTTCTTTATTTTTCAAAGTTTATCTAGAAACTTAAATGGTGTGCACTGATTGTAGCTCTATACATATTGTTTTGTTTTGTTTTTCTTTTTCTAAAAATATACAAAGGTACTTTAATGGCGTATTGATACAAATATAATTAATCATAACCCATTTTGTACTGAATGTAATATTATCACTTATCTGACGAAGATTTCATTTCGAAATCCCGGTTCAAAATTAAGGGGCGTCAGCTAGAAATATAGGAATTAATTTAGGAAAAAAAATGGGCTAACTTTCGACAACAGTGAAGCCCGCAGTGAAGGCCGTGGTTAGACGCCGCCTCCAAGATTCGCCAATGACCCATTATGCGGTCGTCTGTATAAAATGGGAACTTTCCTTATGCATATTCAATTAACTTTTCCCGTTTTGTTTGTAATTTAAGAAAGATCATTTTTGTATTTTGATTACAAATGAAACAAAGCATGTAATCAAAATGCGGAAATAATGCCATGGGAAATTAGTTTTGAGACAGCGAGCATGAAAAGTCAACAAACAACGGACTATTTGCGCGGAGTCATATTTCAAAAGTAGTGGAAGCCGGAAGTTCGGACGTTAAAATTGTAAACATGCAGCACGACGAAGAATGACAGAAAGAATCTGTCATTAAAAATAGACGTTGTACAGAGATACAGACTAAGCATTTTGCTTTAGGCACCCAAATTTTACAGTAAGTAAATAGGCAACAAAACCAAAAAAAAAATAAAAATCTTTAAAAATCTTCTCCTCCAAAACCACCTGTTGGATTTCATTTTTATTTTGCATGACTGTTCCTTGGGTTGACCTCTTTCAGATTCCTTGAAGAAATTTTGATCCGACAAAAAACATGGCCGCCATGGGTGGGGCTTATTTTCCCTATTTAACATATAGTGTAATGCTAAAACATCTTCTCCTCCTAAACTATTGGGCCCATTGTAACCAAACTTCACAGGAATGTTCCTTACTTAGTCCTCTTCTAAATTCCTTCATAGAATTTTGTTACACCCAGAACTCTGGTTGCCATGGCAACAAAACTACACAAAATATTAAAAATCTTTAAAAATCTTCTCCTCCAAAATCACCTGTTGGATTTCATTTTTATTTTGCATGAATGTTCCTTGGGTGGACCCCTTTCAGATTCCTTGAAGAAATTTTGATCCGACAAAAAACATGGCCGCCATGGGCGGGGCTTATTTTCCCTATTTAACATATAGTGTAATGCTAAAACATCTTCTCCTCCTAAACTACTGGGCCAATTGTAACCAAACTTCACAGGAATGTTACTTACTTAGTCCTCTTCTAAATTCCTTCAAAGAATTTTGTTACACCCAGAACTCTGGTTGCCATGGCAACAAAACCACACAAAAAAATTAAAAATCTTTAAACATCTTCTCCTCCAAACCCACCTGTTGGATTTCATTTCCCCTCGCACTACATAGTTGTGAGGGGGGATATAGCATTTGTCCCGTACGTACGTACGTAAATACGTACTTTTGTCATCGCTCTAGCGCCACGTACGTACGTACTTTTGTCATCGCTCTAGCGCCACGTACGTACGTATGTACTTTTGTCATCGCTCTAGCGCCTACATTTCTTGACCAATTTTAATATAACTTCACACAAACGTTCCTAACGACAATATCTGGAGCAAGATCGACTTTCAAGGTCATGACCGCAAGGTCAAGGTCACTCTGGCTATTTTTTGAAAAACTTTGTCATGGCTCTAGCGCCTACATTTCTCCCCCAATTTCAATATAACTTCAAACAAATGATCCTTATAAAAATATCTCGAGAGAGTTGGAATTTCAAGGTCATGACCTCAAGGTCAAGGTCACTGTGGCTATTTTTAGAAAAACATTGTCATCACTCTAGCGCTTACATTTCTTCACCAATTTCAATATAACTTCCCACAAATGATCCTTATAAAAATATCTTGAGCGAGTTCCACTTTCAAGGTCATGGCTTCAAGGTCAAGGTCACAGTGGCTATTTTAAGAAAAACTTTGTCATCGCTCTAGCTCCTACATTTCTTCACTGATTTCAATATAACTTCAAACAAATGTTCCTTATGACGACATCTTGAGCGAATTGGACTTACAAGGTCATAACCTCAAGGTCAAGGTCACTGTGGCTATTTTTAGAAAAACATTTTTATCGCTCTAGCGCCTACATTTCTTCACCAATTTCAATATAACTTCACACAAATGTTCCTTATAAAAATATCTCCAGCGAGTTCGACTTTCCAACTCATGGCCTCAAGGTCAGGGTCACTGTGGCTATTTTAAGAAAAAACTTTGTCATCGCTCTATCGCCTATATTTCTTCACTGATTTCAATATAACTTCACACAAATGTTCCTTATGACAATATCTCAAGCGGGTTCGACTATCAATGTCAAGGCCTCAAGGTCAAGGTCAAGGTCACTGTGGCTATTTTTTAGAAAAACTTTGTCATCGCTCTAGCGTTTACATTTCTTCACCAATTTCAATATAACTTCATACAAATGTTCCTTATGACAATATCTCTAGCGAGTTCCACTTTCAAGGTCAAGGTCACTGTGTCTATTTTTAGAAAAACTTCGTCATCCCTCTAGCGCTTACATTTCTTCATCGATTTCAATATAACTTCACACAAATGTTCCTTATGACAATATCTCACCATTTCGACTTTCAAGGTCAAGGTCACTATGGCTATTTTTAGAAAACTTTGTTATCGCTCTAGCGCCTACATTTCTTCACTGATTTCTATATAACTTCACACAAATGCTGCTTATGACAATACCTCGAACGAGTTTGACTTTCAAGGTCAAGGTCACTGTGGCTATTTTTAGAAAAACTTTGTCATTGCTCTAGCGCTTACATTTTTTTCACCAATTTCAATATTTCTTCACACAAATGTTCCTTATAACAATATCTCTAGTGAGTTCCACTTTCAAGGTCAAGGTCACTGTGGCTATTTTTAGAAAAACTTTGTCATGGCTCTAGCGCTTACATTTCTTCATCCATTTCAATATAACTTCACACAAATGTTCCTTATGACAATACCTCGAGCGAGTTTGACTTTCAAGGTCAAGGTCACTGTGGCTATTTTTAGAAAAATTTTGTCATTGCTCTAGTGACTACATTTTTTCACAAATTACAATATAACTTCCCACAAATGTCCCTTATGACAATATCTCGAGCTATTTAGACTTTCAAGGTCAAGGTCACTGTGGCTATTTTTAGAAAAACTTTGTCATCGCTCTAGCGCCTACATTTAATGATGGATTGTAATAGAACTTCACACAAATGTTTCTTATGATAATATCTCGACTTACTTTGACTTTCAAGGTCATGACCTCAAAGTCAAGGTCACTGTGGGTATCTTTAGAAAAACTTTGTCATCGCTCTACCGCCTACATTTATTAACAGATTTTAATATATTTTCACACAAAAGATGCTTATGATAATATCTTGAGCAAGATCTACTTTCGTGGTCATGGCCTCAAGTCAAGGTCACTATGGCTATTTTTAGAGAAACGTCATCACTCTAGAATGTACATTTATTGGGGGATTTTTAAACAAACTTTACACAAATGTTGCATATGATAATATCTCAAGCAAGTTGGACTTTTGCCATTTCAGTGTTTTCCACACACGAAGTTGTCTAGTGCGAGGGGATTTGTATCGCATGCGATGCCTTGTTTTTATTTTGCATGAATGTTCCTTGGGTGGACCTCTTTTAGATTCCTTGAAGAAATTTTGATCCGACAAAAAACATGGCCGCCATGGGCGGGGCTTATTTTCACTATTTAACATATAACGTAATGCTAAAAAATCATTTTCTGCAAAAGTACTTGTGGGATTTCATTGTAATTTGCATGAATTGTCCTTGGGTGGACTGTTGTCAGATTCCTTGAAAAAAATTTGATCTTACAAAAAAACATGGCCGCCATGGGCGAGGCTTATTTTCACTATATAACATATAGTGTAATGCTGAAAATATTTTCTGCAAAAGTTCTTGTTTTATTTCATAGTTATTTGGCATGCATGTTCCTTGTGTGGACCTCTGTCAGATTCCTTGAAGAAATTTTGATCCGACATAAAACATGGCTGCAGTGGGCGGGGTTTATTTTCACTATATAACATGTAGTGTAATGTTAAAAAAGTCTTCTCTTCTTCAAAAGTTCTTGTTTATTTATTTATTTAAAAGTACCTTCCTGTATCTGAATTAATCTCCTCCAATTTTGCTGACTATCACATATCTATAGAGGTCCACCTACAAATTGTCATTCTAAAATTCAAAACATCAGAAATTTCACATGCCCATCACACTGGTGATAGAACTGATGTTTTCAACACAAACTCTATTTATATGACTTGATGTTTCAAAATAAATTAAAAATACTGAGGGAGATTGATTTATTAGACCTAATTATACTACAGTGTCAACAGTTCTCCAGATCCCTCAGGGTTAAAATGGCTTAGTTGAAAAGGGAGGCATACCGAATCCGACGGAGGAAAGGAAAAAATAAATAAATAAAGAAATAAAAACAAATCTGTTCATTTTTTAGCTCCACTGGCCAAAGACCGGCGGGTCTTATGTTATATGTTATGGCCCTGTGTCTGTTGTGCGTCTGTGCGGTTGTGCATCCGTGCGTTAACTTTTTTCTTTAAACATTTCCTCCTTAACTACTTGGTCGATTGTAACCAAACTTCACAGGAATGTTTCTCACATAGTCCTCTTCTGAATTCCTTCAAAGAATTTTGTTACATGCAGAACAAAATGGCATCGAAAGCAAAAAAAAAAATATTTAAAAATCTTCTCCTCCAAAACCGCTCAATGGATTTTATTCTTATTTTGCATGAATGTTCCTTGGGTGGACCTCTGTCAGATTCCTTGAAGAAATTCGGATCAGGCAAAAAACATGGCCACCATGGCCATGCCCCACATGACTGCCATGGCCATGCCCCTTGGCTCATTAGCTTTCAAAGACTTATATGGGGAAGTGTTTTAAAAACCTTCTCCTCCAAAACCGCTCAACGTAATGGATTTCATTCTTACTTTGCATGAATGTTCCTTGGGTGGACCTCTGTCAGATTCCTTGAAGCAATTTTAATCAGACAAAAAACATGGCCGCCATGGACACGCCCATTGGCTAATTAGCTTCCATAGACTCATAAAGGGATCTTTTTTGTTTTTTAATCTTCTCCTCCAAAACTGCTAAATGGATTTTGTTCTTAATTTTCATGAATGTTCCTTGTGTCTACCATTGTCAGATTCATTGAAGAAATTTTGATCAGACAAAAAATATGGCCGCCATGGCCACCACCTTTGGCTCATTAGCTTCCATAGACCAATAAACGGAAAAACTTCTTCTCTGAAACCATAAAGCCTAAAGCTAAGACATTTACAGTAAAACCTGTCTTAGTGGCCACCTCTATTAAGCAAGCAACCTGTCTTAAGCAAGCAGGCATTCAGTTCCCAAGAAAGGCAGATGTGTTAAATTTCACCTGTATTAAGCAAGAACCTGTCTTAAGCAAGCATATTTTGACTATCCCTTAGGCACTTGCTTAATACAGGTTGAACTGTAGTATGTAGCAAAGTTATGTGGTCACCTACTAAGTCCTGCGAACTATGACTCTTGAGTCCAAATCGGCAACGCCCCGGTGCTTAGTAGCTCTCATAGACTAATAATGACAAAATCTTGAAACTTTTCTCCTCTGAAACCATAAGGCCAAGAGCGTACTATGTAGCAACTTGAAGTATTCAACTGCATAAATCCTGCCAACTATGCCCCTGGGGTCCAAATTGGCCACACCCTGAGGCCCATAAGCTCCCATAGACTTATACTGGGAAAAACTGACAAAAATCTTCTCTGAAACCATCAGTGCCCAGAGCTTAGATATTAAGTATGCAGCAATGTCAAGTGGTCACTCAAATAAATCCTGCCAACAATGCCCCTGGGGTAAAAAATTGGTCATGCCCAGAGGCATATTAGTTCCCATAGACTTATAATAGGAAAAACTTAAAAAAAGTCTTCTTCTCTGAAACCATAAGGCCCAGAGCTTTAGATATTTAGAACGGAGCAATGCCAAATGGTCACTCACATAAATCCTGCCAACCATGGCTCTGGGGTCCAAAAAGTATAGAATGGACATTCCTTGGGTGGATCACTTGTTTCTTTTTTACCCATTGCATGCGGGAAAACCCTAAATGGGTACCTTGGCAAACAGTGCTGGCCCAGATCAGACCCCACAGAACACCATGTCTGATCAGGGCCTGCACTATTTGCTAACAGAATTTTCCATCAAAAATAGAAAAAAAAATAGGCCTGACACCCCTTATATGACAAATGGACTGGTCCAACATATAGCAATAGAAGAGTCCCGTAGTATACCATTGGTTAATGTAATAAATATGACAATTGTCTGAAGTTAGCCGGTGGAGCGACAGGCCCTCTTGGGCCTCTTGTTGGTATTGCTTGAAGATAGCCAAGTTATGTCATAGTCCAAATAATTGAACGCTGAAAGATATCCTTCATGTACAAAGCCTCCAGCATCAATTTTGTGTTGAAATCAATACACTCTATGTTTATGTAATGCCTAACCATATACAATTTGGCAAAAAATCAATAGTAGCTTTAGAGACTCAGAGTGATTGAGTATATATCAGCATTATTTTATACTTAAGGACATTAATTTTTACTCGTTTTTCATGAGGCATGTAACACCTGTATAAATATTCCTGGAAAACGTGTTCGCTATAACTAAAAAGTCATGTACATGATATGAAGGGACAGGGAATTTCAGCAGTTTGTTTCACCAAAGATCGTCCTGGATTAAGATTATGTAAGCATGGTAAATAGCTAAGCCAAGCATATATCAAGATCCTTTAATTTCCAACTGCAGAATTATAAGAAATGCGCCGCCTGTTTTGTAAAAAGCTGAGTATTTCACAAAAGTATACAGAATACTTGAAGTATGCAGAATTCTATAAATGTTGTTTATTAAAAATATTACGTATGTTCTCTATCTATACAAAGTATTATCGTAATGTGTTCCTACCAGAGTATAATTGAGATTTTTAGTTATGCTATAAGTTTTTATCCCCCAACCGAATAGGTTCAGGGGATATAGCGATCAGCCTGGTGTCCATCAGTCTGTCCATCCGTCCCTCCATAGACGCAACCTTGTGATGGCCATAACTCCTACACCCTTTGAGATTCATTGATGGTTCTTCGCACAATTGTTCACAAGGCTGAGACGGCGTGTGTGGCGCAAGAACCAGAACTCTGGATGCCATACTTTTTGAGTTATCTCCCCGTTTAATAAAATAGCATGACTACTTTGTGATGGCCATAACTCCAATACCCTTTGAGATATATTGATGGTACCTGGCACAGTTATTCACAAGGCTGAGACAGCGTGTTGCACAAGAACCACAACTCTGGTTGCCATGGTTTTTGAGTTATCTCCCCTTCCAATAAAATAGAGTGACTACCTTGTGATGGCCATAACTCCAATACCCTTTAAGATATAGTGATGATACCTGGCACAGTTGTTCACAAGGCTGAGACGGTGTGTCATGCACAAGAACCACAACTCTGGGTGCCATGGTTTTTGAGTTATCTCCCCTTCCAATACAATAGAGTGACTACCTTGTGATGGCCATAACTCCAATACCCTTTAAGATATATTGATGATACTTGGCACAGTTGTTCACAAGGCTGAGACTGTGTGTCATGCACAATAACCACAACTCTGGGTGCCATGGTGTTTTAGTTATCTCCCCTTACAATTATATAGAATCACTTCCTTGTGATGGCCACATCTCCAATACTCTTTGAGATATATTGATGGTACTTTGTACAGTTGTACATGAGGTTATGCAGGGGTGTCACATGCAAGAACCACAACTCTTGGTGCCCTGGTTTTTTTAGCTCGCCTGTCACGTAGTGACAAGGTGAGCTTTTGTGATCACTTTTTGTCCGTCGTCTGTGCGTGCGTGTGTGTGTGTGTGTGTGTGTGTGTGTGTGTGTGTGTGTGCGTAAACAATTTCTTGTCTGCACGTTAGCATCTTCATTTATGATTTGATTTAAACCAGACTTGCACACAACTTGTAATACTTGTACCACCATGAGATCTGGGTTACTTTCTTGAACCAGCCATATCCCATCATGTGTTACAGAGTTATTGCCCCTGAAATGGCAAAAATTGCCTATTTTGGTCTTGTCTGCACGATAGCATCTTTATTTATGATTTGATTTTAACCAGACTTGCACACAACTTGTACCACCATGAGATCTGGGTTCCCTTCTTGAACTAGCCATATCCCATCATGTGTTACAGAGTTACGGCCCCTGAAAGGGCAAAAAATGCCTATTATGGTCTTGTCTGCATGATAGATGTTTCATTTATGGTTTGATTTTAACTAAGCTTGCACAATTTGTACCACCACAAAATATCTCAGTCAAGTTTGAATATGGGTCATGTCGGGTCAAAAAGTAGGTCAGTAGGTCAAATCAGAAAAAAACATTGTGAAGACATTAGCGGTCACAGTTGTGGTCCGATCATCATCAAACTTACCCAGAATGATAATCTTGACAATATCTCGATCTAGTTCGAATATAGGTGTTGTCGGGTCAAAAAGTAGGTCAGTAGGTCAAATCATAGAAAAAACTTCTGAACACACTAGAGGCCAAAATTTGTATCCAATCATCATGGAACTTGCTCAGAATGATCATCTTGATAATATCCTGGTCATGTTTTGAATATGGGTCATGTCAGGTCACAAAGTAGGTCAGTAGATCAAATCATAGAAAATTCTTGTGTATACACTAGAGGCCACAGTTTTGGTCCGATCATCATCAAACTTGCTCAGAATGATAGTCTTGACAATATCTCGGTCAAGTTCGAATATGGGTCATCTCAGGTTAAAAAGTAGATCAGTAGGTCAAATCATAGAAAAACCTTGTGAACACACTAGAGGGCACAGTTTAGGTCCGATCATCATCAAACTTGCCCAGAATGATCATCTTGACAATATTTGAGTCAAGTTCGAATATGGGTCATGTCAGTCGAGAAAGTAGGTCAGTAGGTAAAATCATAGAAAAACCCTCTGAACACACTAGAGGCCACAGTTTTGGTCCACTCATCATCAAACTTACTCAAAATGATCATTTGACAATATCTCAGTTAATTTTGAATATGGGTCATATCTGGTCAGTAAGTAGGTCAGTAGGTCAGATTGTTGAAAAACCTTGTGGACACACTAGAGGCCCCAGTTTTGGTCCGATCATCATGAAACTTGCTCAGAATGATCATCTTGAAAATATCTGGGTCAAGTTCGAATATGGGTCATGTTTGGTCAAAAAGCAGGTCAGCAGGTCAAATCATAGAAAAACATTTTGAACACTCTAAGAGCCCACAGATTTAGTCATATCATCATAAAACTTGCTCAGAAAGATCATCTGGACAATATCTCAGTTGAGTTCCAATAATTTATGGGTCATGTCAAATCAAAAAGTAGATCAGAAGGGTACTTTGTCATAACTTTTGAACCGTTAGAGATAGAGCCTTCATATTTGGCATGTAGGTTCCTTGTGACAATGGCTTCCCACTCATATAAAGATTTGACCTGTGACCTTGACCTACTTTATCATAACTTTTGAACCATATTAGATAGAGCCTTCATATTGTGACAAGGTTTTCTCAACCATTCAAAACTTTTGACCCATGACCTTGACCTTTGACCTACTTTTTCATAACTTTTGAAGCATTTAAGATACAGCCTTCATATTTGGCATATAGGTTCCTTCATAGGAGTGAGTAGAAGCCTCCGTGGTGCAGTGGTTACGCTACTCGCCTTGTAAACCAGGGGTCGCAGGATCGATCCCGGGCTTCTCCAGACTTTCGGATGAGTCTTTAAACCGAGGTTCCGTCTCCGTATGACCTTAGCTGTTGGTGGGACGATAAACTCAAACACTCACTCACTCACTCACTCACTCACTCACTCACTCACTCACTCACTCATGGGAGTGAGTGTTTGAGTTAAAGTCTCACCAACAGTTAAGGTCATACAGTGATGTGACCTCTGTTTAAAGACTAAACTGAAAGTCTGGAGAAGCCTGGGATCGACCCTGCTACCCCTGGTTAACAAGGCAAGTAGCATGACCACTTCACCATGAAGGCTTCTAACTTCATTGGAATGTTGTGTAGATGACCCTCTAGGAAAATAGCATAACGATTAACAAATGGTCACAAGAGCTAAAAATAGAAAAACATTGTAAATTTGCTTCAAATGCGAACTTCTTCTAAACCTTTGGGCCATTTGGATTTAAAACTTCACAGGAATGTTGCCTAGGTGACTCCCTACCAAAATAGTTAAAACTCATTCCAGTCCAATGAACAAGATGGCTGCCAGAGCTAAAAATAAATCACCAAACGACAATTCCTCCTGTACCCTTGGGCCAATTTCATTCAAACTTCGAAGTAATGTTGCTTAGATGACCCTCTGCCAAAAAGGCTAAAACAATCCCACTCTGATGAACAAAATGGCCACCGGAGCTAAAAATAGAAAAAATATTGTAAATTTGATTCAAATGTGAACCCCTCCTAAACCCTAAGGCCAATTTGATTCAAACGTCACAGGAATGTTGCCTAGGTTACTCCCTACCAACTGAGCTAAAATCACACTGCTGATGAACAGGATGGCCACCAAAGCTAAAAATTGAATGTTCTCGAGACAGTGACACACAGGTGAGCGAACCAGGGCCCTCTTGTTTAATTATCTCGCCTGACAATATAAATATTGTGATGGCCATAAATTCAATACCCTTTGAGATATATTGATTGTACTTGGCACAATTGTATACAAGGTAGAGATGGCACTTCATGCCTAAGAACCACAACTCTGGGTGCTATGATATTTGAGTTATCTCCCCTTCCAATATAACGGTATGACCGCCTTGTGATCACCGTACCTCCAAAACCCTTTGAGACATATTGGTGGTACTTGATGCAGATGTATATGAGGTTAAGCATGTGTGTCATGCTCAAGAATTACAACTCTGGGTGCTCTGGTTTTTGAGTTATCTGCCCTGACAATATAACCTTGTGATAGCCATAACTCCAACACCCTTTGAGATATATTGAAGGAACTTGGGGCAATTGTATCCAAGGTACAGAAGGGGTGTCATGTACAAGAACCACAACTGTTTGTGCTGTGGTATTTGAGTTATCTACCCTTCCAATATAACAGTATGACCAGCTTGTCGCGGTATCTCCAATACCCTTTGAGACATATTGACGGTACTTTGTACAGAAATACATGAGCTTAAGCAGGCATGTCATGCGCAAGAACCACAATTCTGAGTGCCCTGGTGTTTTAGGTATCTCCCTTGACAGTATAATCTTGTGATGGCCATAACTGCAATACTTTTGTGATATATTGCTGGTTTAATTCTGGTGCACTTTCTGTTGGTGAACACTCTTCTGAAGGCCATACTGGCTTTTGGTTGGGGGAATTGCCATCTCTTACGATGGCTATTTTTTCATTATAGCAATTTACTGTATTGCAAGACATATTGCAACCCATAGCAATATATTGCAATACGGGTTTTGGCGTATTGTTGCATACCTGTGGTTTCCGGACTATAACTCATGAAAGGTTTCATAGATTTAGATATTTTTTGGTACACAGGTCTACATCACAAGATATTGGTCAAGTTCGACTTTGAGGGCCGGTGGGGTCAAAGTCAAGGTCAATAACTTAAGTTAGGAATGAGATATTGTGATTAAACTTCCTGTATATGTAGCTTCTATGCAGATGGAGCTAGGGATTGGAAGCGCGGCCTGTGGGGTCAAGGTCACTGTTACTAAAAATAGAAAAAGTAAAATGTCAGAGGGTGGCTGAAAGGGGCCTGTGAAAACTGGTAACTTAAAAAACCGTTACTGCTCAATAACTTTAGTTAGGAATGAGATTTAGTGATGGACTTTGCTGTATTGGTAGCTTGTGTGAATACAACATTTGGGATTGAAAGTGGGTCCAGTCGGATCAAGGTCAAGGTTACTGTTAATAAAATGGAAAAGCTGTTTCTTTATAACTTTAGCTAAGAATCACCTAGAGTCTTCAAACTTCATATATTGATGGACCTTAGTCAGTTCATCATGTCTACTGATTTTTGGGGACACTGGGGTCAAGGTCAAGGTCTACCTGACATCAAAGAGAAAAAACGGTATACTACCATTAATATGAAAGCATGGGTCTTGCACGCGACACGCCAAATAGAGTCTACAAACTTCATTTTTTACTATTTTCTTGCAGTAGACACAGAAGCGGTCAGGTTTCTGAAAGATGGACATCTGCAGATGGACATCAGTTCTATATTCCTACTGATTTTGAGGTCATAAGTTCAAAGGTCAAGGTCACAGTGACCTCTTACAGGACAAAAGCATAAAATGAAAGTGGTTTCACCTAGAGTCTTCAAACTTCATATAAAGTTCATATATAGATAGACCTCAGTCAGTTCTACATGTCTGCTGATTTTTTGGGATACTGGTGTCAAGATCAAGGTCACACTGACCTCTAATATAAAAAAATTCATAGTGCCAATAAATGAAAGTGGATTCACTTAGTCTTCGTACTTCATATACAGATGGACCTCAGTCAGTTCTACATGCCTACTGATTACAGATTTTGAGGTCATTGGGTCAAAGGTCAAGGTCACACTGACATCCAAGAAAAAAAAACATGGTATATTGCCATAAAAATGAAAGCTGTTTCACCTAGAGTCTGCAAATTTCATATGCAGATGGACCTCAGTCAGTTCTTTATTCTTACTGATTTTGACCTCTAATAGGAAAAAATGCCTATTGCCATAAAATGAAAGCAAGATCATCCAGAGTCTTCAAACTTCCTACATAGATGACCTCAGCTAGCTCTACATGTCTACTGAATTGTTTCTTTTATTATTTCTTTCAGAAACCTGGCCGCTTCTGTGTCTACTGCAAGAAAATAGTAAAAAATGGGAAGTTAAGGCGACATATCACAAGAAATCATGCAAAAATCCCTGAAGTCGAGAACATATTGAAGAAAGGTACACTGATAGAAATACAGAATCAGTTCTTTAATGAAAGGAGGAAGGAAGGAATATCAGAATACAATTTGAATTTAATCTCTGAAAATAAGGATCCAGCAATGAGAGAAAGAAAGCCAGTATTTGAAGATAAACTCAGAACATGTTCTGAGTGTAAAGGTTACTACTCAAATAAGTACTTTTACAAACACAAATGCAAAAGTAGTCGCCCTACTGCAATCAAACTGATCTTACTTCAGAAAGTGAATAAAACCAAAATGGATAATGACAAGGAATTCCAAGATATCCTTAATAGATTTGTAGATGGACAGGCTGGTGATCTCATACGTACAAATACAGAAATACAGATTATAGGGTACAAGCATTTCAATATGAGGAGACATGAAGAAGGAAAGGCTGATGAAGTAAGAAAAGTTGTAATGTCTGATATGAGAGAACTTGCAAGACTTTTTTTGAAATTTCAAGAAATTACTGGGGAAGAAAATACATTTGAAGATATGTTTAAGAGGGAATACTTGCAGGAACTTGCTGAAGCAGTCCAGAAAATGGTCTCAAAATCTGACGACACAGAGAAGCATGGACTTAAATTACTGTTGGATGCTGTTATTCTCCGCTCAATTAAAACTCTAATGGGATACTTCTCCGAAACTATGCAGGATGGAAAAAAGAAAGAACTCAAGGCGTATCTGGAAGCGTACAAGTACAAATCTAGTGAACTGTTCCCACACGCTAGACAAGCGTGTGTCAAGCAGTCAATACAAAAATCAAGAAGACCTGCAAATCTGCCCTGTGAGATGGATCTGCGAAAACTGCAAGATCACGTTCAATATAACATTGAAAAGATTGTGAACAATTATGAATTGAAGGACTACAAACATTTAAGAATATTAGTAGTGTCAAGGTTAACATTGTTCAATGCTAGACGAGGAGAGGAGTCCCCTCGCATGCTGTTAAGTGAATGGGATGCTGCTGAAAAGAATGTTTGGCTTCCAGAGGAGCAGATAGAGAAAATCAATGATGAGGCAGAGAAATATCTGGTGGGACAATATAAACTTTGTTATATTTTAGGAAAGGGGAAGAAGTTTGTACCAGTTTTGATCCCGAACGATATTGTTCCTGGTATTAGATTGCTTGTGAAGGAAAGGGCCAATTATAACATACCTGAGAGCAACAATTTTGTGTTTGCAACTGCAAAGGGAACTTCACATTGCTCAGGATGGCATGCTCTAAGTGAAGTGTGTGTCGCAGCTGGAGTGAAAATTGCTATAAATGCTACAGCAATGCAACACAGACTGTCGACAATATACGCTTCTTTAAACATGTCAACACAAGAGCAGAAGATCTTCCTGGAGCATATGGGCCATGAAAAAGAAATAAATGAGGACAACTACCAATGTCCGAAAGGGGTCCAGGCAGTCCAGGTGATGGGCAAGATCTTAAAGACTGTAGAGCAGGGTAAAATTTTATAAATTGTTTCTTAAATTTCTTCAAGTGCATACATTATACATAGGCATGTAAATGATATTTTGATTTTTGTGCCAGCATGCCCATTCACGCACTGCAAATGCACATACAAAAATTGCTTGCTGGGGGTACATGTACGCAATGATTTCGGGCATCTTGCACATGCCAAATATGAGTGCTAATGGAAAACTTTGAAAGCGTGATGATCTGTGGCAGAAAAAAGATGCACACTTTCCTTGAATAAATCATGCAGAAATTCTCTTTGATCTTTCACCATGTTCACCTTCCACCATGATAATGTAAACAACATTTTCCCGCCTTTTTGTCAAGCCCGCTTGCGGTGAGCTCAACTTAGTTGTCACAATGGTGTCAGTGTATGTGCGTTAGTGTGTCTGTCCGTCCCTCCGAGCTTGTCCGGGCTATAACTTTGTCATTCATTTGGGGATTTTAAAATAACTTGGTACAAATGTTCACCTTGACGAGTTGGCGTGTCGCGTGCAAGACCCATGTCCATGGCTCAAAGGTCAAGGTCACACTTAGAGATCAAAGGTCAAATATGGGCATAATACAGCTTATCCAGGCTGTAACTTTTTCATTCATTTGGGGATTTTAAAAAAGGAAGTGGCTATTGACAACCGGCTGTCGATAGCGAATTCGCTATTGACAGCCGGCTGTCGATAGCGAATTTGCTATTGACAGCCAGCTAAGATATTAGAGATATATACATATATATATAAATGATTATAATCTGATAAAAAAACATGAATGCATTAATAAAAATGAAATAATTAAAGAATATTAAAGTGAACTATTAAATTTTTTTCATACAAATGAAATTTTTTCATCAGAATAATAAAATATGAAAACAAGCTATAAAGTGTTCATTACACTTAAGAACTTTACAAGATGTAACTCCATCCTGTGGCTAAAATAAATAAATAAATATTTTGTTTTATATATTATTAAGAATCTCAATAAATAAATAAATAAAGCAGTCTAAATAATGTCTATTCAATTGTTTTACATTAGTCATGTGAAGTATTTTCATGAGTACATTGAAGATTCCAATGTGGTTACATAAACCAACCCCGTTTTCCAATTGAACAGCTGTGGTCAGAAATCAGATCTTGTACCATCATTCAAAGTCAGTATCAAAGCTAAAACTTTCAATCCATCACGAAAATAAGCCTCTATAATTCTGATCCCCTGAAACCCCACTTTTTATCTCACCAGAGCCGAAGGCTCCAGGGAAGCTTATAGGATAGGCAGTTGTCCATCGTCGTCTGCGTTGTCTGGCATCAACACTTTTAAACGACATCTCTGAAGCCACTGGGTCGATTCAGCCCAAATTTCATCTGTAGCATCCTTGGGCTGGGGGATTGAAAGTTTGTGTTTTTAATGAAAATCTGCTCATTAGTTTTGTTGCTATGTCAGCTTAGGGTTTCCATAGACTTATAATGGGGAAAATAGAAAAATGGCATTTACTGCCAAACCTTTGCAGATATTTTTGCAAAACTTTTACAGAAATATTCTTTGAGTGAACTTCTTTTAGCCACATGCTTTTATGCCAACCTAGGGGTCTGCCAGGGTGTGCCGGGGCCATGCCCCACCCCCTACAGCGCATAAAAGGCAATATATCTCAGAAACCATTCAGATCCCCATCCCTAAACCATATTTATTCTTTTTTCTTATGATAAGACGCATTCAGTGACACCAACCGGGGGGTCCCCTGGGATGTGCCGGGCACATGCCCCACCACCTTAACTTCGTAAAAGGCCCAATATCTCAGACACTGTTGAGATCCCCACCCCAAAACCTTATATATTCTTGTTTCTTATGATAAGACGCATTCAGTGACACCAACCTGGTGGTCCCCTGAGATGTGCCCGGGCCATTCCCCCACCCACTCCACTTTGTAAAAGACCCAATATCTCAAACCGTTAAGATCCCCACCCCTAAACCAAATATATTCTCGTTTCTTATGATAAGAAGCATTCAGTGACACCAACCTGGGGGTCCCGTGAGATTTGCCTGGGCCATGCCCCCATCCCCTCCACTTTGTAAAAGATCCAATATCTCAGAAACCATTGAGATCCCCACCCCTAAACCATATTATATTCTCATTCCTTATGATAAGATGCATTCAGTGATACCAACCAAGGAGTCTCCCAGGGTGCGCCGGGCCTTTGCCTTACCCCTCCACTTCATAAAAGGCGATATTTCTCAGAAACCATCCAGATCCCCACCCCAAACCATATATATTCTTGTTTCTTATGATAAGATGCATTCAGTGACACCAACATGGGGGTCCCCTGGGATGTGCCTGGGCCTTGCCCCACCCCCTCCACCCCATAAAAGGCCCAATATCTCAGAAACTGTTCTGATCCCCAACCCTAAACCTATATATTCTTGTACCTTATGATAAGACGCATTCAGTGATTTCAACCTAGGGGTCATCCGGGTGCGCCAGGGCCATACCCCACCACTCAACTTCATAAAAGGCGGTAGTTCTCAGAAACCTTTCAGATCCCCACCCCAAAGCCATATATATTCTTGTTTCTTATGATAAGATGCATTCAGTGATACCAACCAAGGAGTCTCCAAGGGTGCGCCGGGCCCTTGCCTCACCCCTCCACTTCATAAAAGGCGATATTTCTCAGAAACCATCCAGATCCCCACCCCAAACCATACATATTCTTGTTTGTTATCATAAGATGCATTCAGTGACACCAGCCTGGGGGTCCCCTGGGATGTGCCTGGGCCTTGCCCCACCCCCTCCAACCCCTCCACCCAATAATGGCCCAATATCTCAGAAACCGTTCAGATTCTTGTACCTTATCATAAGACGCATTCAGTGATTTAAACCTAGGGGTCACCCGGTTGCGCCGGGGCCATGCCCCACCCCTCAACTTCATAAAAGGCGATATATCTCAGAAACCTTTCAGATCCCCACCCCAAAGCCATATATATATTCTTGATTCTTATGATAAGACACATTTAGTGACACCAACCTGGGGGTCCCCTGGGATGTGCCCAGCCATGCCCCCTCCCCTCCACTTCATAAAAGGTGATATATGTCAGAAACCATTCAGATCCCCACCCCAAAACCATATATATTCTTGTTCCTTATGATAAGATGCATTCAGTGACACCAACTTGGGTGTCCCCTGGGATGTGCCCGGGACATGCCCCACCCCCTCCACTTTGTAATGCAGGCGTCACACTGTCCCGAAATTGACACCAGATTGAAACACGATAAAGGAAATGTTCTAATTGGGCTCTGATCGTGAAAACATTGGGCCATTCTTGTGGACATCTTAAGCCATCGTATGATCACCGGTGGATTTTCTGAGGCTCCGGTAGCAACTTTGTGAGCGGCGGCAAAATCTTTGCCATGCCAAAAATTGCCGGAAGACCTTGCGAAGGTTCATTTTCGTGTTGAATTCGTTTGTCCATCTTGCCCTTCGTAAGGCCATCGTGAGGGCATCTTGTCAAATCGTGTCATCTTCATCTTTTCTTCATGTGATCATCGGTGGTCTCGGGCATTTTACGCCTCACGAAGACAATACCAGGGAAACAAGAAGTCGTCCGATTGTCTTAGGAAGGCAATATGACTATGTGAAACCCTCGCAATGACATCGTGTACCCATCGTATTATTTAAGAAATGAATTTTTTTTTCTGCAGTTCATGGAAGTATGAACGCAGTGGGTCGCGTGCAAAGTAAATGAACCCTGAAGGGGTTCATGTGGGGTTCATGTAAACTTTGCTAGCGACCCACTGTCGTTCATACTTTCATGAAAAGCAGAAAAATTAAGTTTATTTTTTATATTTACATTATTTGCCCCTCATCACTGGGCGAAAAAAATGCTTGTAGGGCAAACTTTAAAAGCTGAAAAACATTTACACGCTGTTTTTCTACAAAGAGCGGAGCAGTGTTGTCGTCATCAACGCCCGTAGAGAACAATGGTTTAGAATGACGTCATTTAACGTCAATGAAAATCGTGTGATTCGATGCGTTCATGGAAGAATGAATGCATTTGTTTTCTATAGGTTTACATTAGACTTTACACTGGAAATGTAAATATAGTACAATGACATTGAGATTGAACCACGCCGGTGTCGACGAAGACAGCTGAATTCGAGTACCTCAAGCAATGCCCATGTGTCATGGTAACGTAGACATATAAAAGGCCAACCTCAGAGCATGTTTCTCAGTCAGTCATGATGAGCAACTCTGCAGAGCATAGGCTTGTGTAACTCCCAAAGCGTCAGTCATAATTATTCACAATTCCGTTCCTGCAGAATGGCATAATTTGATGAGGAGACAATGAGGAAAAAGAAGGCAGCAGCATTGCTTCTTTTGATGCACCTTAGAGAACAAGATGAGCAGATCGTATTGTCCTGTAAACCAAGTCTCTCTGAAAAAGCAGTCTTCTCTTTGGGTGGCATTTTAAATTGGTTTTAAGTTGACTCAACTTTAAGAGAGTTGAAATGTACTGTGTACTCTCCGATCATCAAATGAATTTCAAACGGCCGGCCGAAGGTTTTATAACATCAGGAGGTCACAGGTCGTCTTTGGGACCTAGTTCGAACGCATCGTACTCTCAATACGATGTCGTGAAGCCGTCGTGTGACCTTCGTTTGGCCTGCAGGTAAACTTCGTAATAAAAATACACATCTTCGTGTTGCCTTCGCATGTGGTTCGAATGCCATCGTGTGACCTTCTGCATGCATCGTACTTGCTTCGGCTAGAGATTGGCTGTTGACCATGTTCGGAGCGATCTTCGCGCGAAATTCAAAATTCCATATTCGTATGGCCACCTGGTGTCATTTTCGGGACAGTGTGACGCCTGCATTAAAGAAACCATTTAGATCACCATCCCTAAACCATATATACTCTTGTTCCTTTTGATAAGACACATTTAGGGATACCAACCTTGGGGTCTCCCATGGTGTGCTGGGTCCATGCCCCAACCTTCAACTTCATAAAATTCTATAAATCTCAGAAACTGTTCAGGGGCCATATTTATAAAGCTACTTAAGTGTACTTAAGTCAAGATTTTGACTTAAGTTTGGTCTTATCTCAAAGATTTTGCTTAGTTTTCTTAAAATTTCTTAAGTGGTATTTATTATCTTACTTATCTCTTAAGATGACTTAAGATGTGTCTTAACTTTAAGATGAGTCAGAAGGTATCTTAATTTTCTAAGATTTTCTTAAGAAATTTCTTAGGTTTTCTGAGATAAAAAAAAAATGGCTGCCAGAATAAGACAACCGAGATTATTTCACCTAAGAAACAATCATTTTGAAGACTTGTCGGATGAAGAATTGATTAAACGTTATCGTTTAGATAGAGCGGGTATTTTGTTCATCGTTTCATTGATTGATACTTTGATACAGGAACCAAAGCTTATCTGCATTGACAAAAGTCTTGGTCACACTAAGGTTCCTGGCAACAGGAAAATTTCAACAGTGCAGTGCTGTTGAGTTTGGCCTCTCACAGCCAACTGTATGCAGAGTCGTCTCGGAGGTTTTGGATGCTATCACCCATCCCAATATTATAAAACACTTTATAAGTTTTCCTCAAACCATCGATGAGGTCAGACTGAACCAAAGAGAGTTTTTTGCTGTTTCTCACTTCCCTGGTGTTGTTGGAGTAATAGATGGCACGCACGTCCAGATACAAGCACCCTCAGCAGATGAACATGAATTTGTTAATCGTCATAACTACCATAGTATAAATGTCCAGCTGGTCTTCGATGCGAAGGAGGAGGTGATTGACGTTGTCGCCAACTGGCCAGGGTCGACCCACGACGCCCGCATTTTTCGGGAGAGTGGGCTAAGACTGCTCTTCGAACACAGTCTGATACCCGGAAATGCGCATTTGCTTGGTGACAGTGGCTATGGATGTAAGCGCTACCTACTCACGCCCTTTTTAAGGCCTACGCCAGGTCATCAGGAGAACTACAACAGGTTTGTATACCTACTGCTAGATCCGCGCTTCCTTCCTTTATTTATTTGTTACCTCCCTTACAAAGGTATACTCTGAGTACACATTTCAATGTATTTTAATTTGATGTTGACAGTCCTAACTTACCTGATGCTAATAATTAGAAATTAATAACTGGATCATTTTATATGAAAAATGTAACTGCTGTAATGTTATGATATTCTGCATAAAGGAATAAAAAAAATCAATAGATTATTTAAATTTACTTCCCATTTCCAAGTTTAATATTTATTATACTTGATATTTTTTTGTTACTAGTCATGATCTTGCCTAATAATTAATAAGGCGGACAATAATTTTGTTCATTCCAGTTCAGAACGTTAAATTTCTTCCATTCCCTGTTACTACTATCTAGAAGAGTAGCGACAGTTTGCACGATGTTTCCACGAAGAGTTGATACCGACCGCACATGAGTACTGGTAATCTGCTTAGAAGGTCTAAGCCTGTCCTGGCAAACTGCTGTGAGTAGGCCCACTCATGCATATAAACCCTATTGGTTTTAATGGGTGGCAGGGATTGAGAAGTCATTTCATTTCAGTGTCGGTTAAAAGTCCCACAAAATTGGAAGCAAAGTCTCCAAAATGACCTAAATTGTGTTGACGGGGACGTTAAACATGAAATCAAACTAACAAATCCACTGGGGATATATTTGCATAATACCAAACCCCTCCGCAATAACCCGCCACTGCGGGGGAACACAGAGGGTAACTTCCCTGCTCATAAGCCCCGCTATCCCCCGCCCATCCCCGTAGGTGGGGGTGGCAGTGGTCACAAATGACTTGTACATTATACTTAATTGTCTGGGACCTCTGCTTAGGCCTTAAACTGAAATGTTCCCGGTTGCCGGAGCACCAAAATATTATTTTTACAAGTAAAACATAAATTTTAGTTTGTTTAGCAAGGAAACATCAAATTTGGGTCAGCCATTTACATGGATGGTAATCAGGGGAACTAGCACGAAAATGAGACAATGGAAATTTGTTCCCTCGACACATCCGGGAACTCTCGAGCTAGCTCCATCACCAGGTTTATCATAGTTTTTTTTCTTTGTAAGCTATTTATAAGAAAATCCGACAATGCAGTGCCACAAAGGAATGATTTAACTTTGTACTCCGCTAGAATTTGCCATGGAAATCTGCAGCGCTGCAGTATGAATGTATGCAAACTTTTTATGGCGGATTTGAAAAAAATGTCAATCTATGTCAACACGGAGATTTTGGCCGGCGATTTTTCCGTCAAAAGTACGCCCTTCACAGCCCAAAAAGCAACATCCCTGGTGAAAGGAACATAAAATGCTTGAAATAAGCAAAAATAAATTGGTCGTGATTGCGTAACTTATGAGTTATGACGAAATTACAGCCCGAGCTAGTCTTCTCGACAAGGAGCTAGTTCACTCGACATGTAGATAGTGCCCTCAAAGAACGAATATGAAACGCTAATTTCCATGTCAAATTCTAGCTGAGTACAAAGTTAAATCATTTCAATGTGGCTTTGCATTGTCGCATTTTCTTATAAATAGCTTACAAAGAAAAGAAAACCGCTGATAAAACTCTTCGAGACCTACCTTTCTACCTTTGTTTATAAGTTTCCTGGTGATGGAGCTAGCTCGAGAGTTCCCGGATTTGTCGAGGGAACAAATTTCCATTGTCTCATTTTCGTGCTAGTTCCCCTGATTACCACCCGTGATTTAAATCAATGTAAAATAGACTAGTCTTTATGAATCCTAGAATGGAACCTGAGTTGTCACAAACCCTTCATTAAGGGTGTAATTTTCGTCCGCACAAGGGCAGTTATTGGACCTTGTGGGCCATAGCAGTTATCAGCCAACATCCCCCAGGAAAAAATCAAAGGACTGAAAGCCCTCATAGTCAGTGAAATTTACAGAGACAGTTGTAACAATTTCTCCTTTTGATACATTTGTGTTGGAAACAACTGGAATACACGATCAAATTGTCACACGCTGGAGGTCACAGTGTTGCTCCAGTCTCAGAATGTAAGCCTTGATGGTATCTTGGTTGAGTTCGAATATGGGTTATGTTGGTTGATAAACTAGGTCAAATGTCTTCAAAACCTTAATGAATCTCTCGAAGCCAGTTTTGCTTCCATCGTGACGAAACTTTGCAATATATAATGTTCGCCTTGATGTTATTAAAATAAAGTATATATATAGGTTATTCAAAACGCATAACCAGGCCACTAGAATAAGTATGCCCTTTCATGTGGACCATCAGTAGAAGTTCCATCAAATAAGACCATCATGGTCCTCTTGTTTGAAATGATCTTCACAAGGAAAGGAACCCTCTGTCATACACACGCACGCACACACGCACACACACTATAATTAAAGTGAATATTATTGAAAATTGACCAAAACAGATAAAAGTTCTGCTATATACAGATTGTGTAATTCTCCCCCGCCCATCGGGGCTTGAAGAAATAGATGGGTTGCACGATGCAGAGCTGATACCGACCGCACATGAGTACTGGTAATCTGCTTAGATGGTCTAAACCTGCCCAGGAAAACTGCTGCGAGTCGGCCCGTCCATGCATATAAACTTTATTGCATTACAAAAACTTGCCTATACATATACATTAGCATTTTTTTATGAAAAAAAAAATGCAAATTTTAAGATTGTGATATTTTTCTTATTTCTGCTGAGAACATAGTTTGCGGAGACTCGTTATTACCACCTTGATGAGGCGGTTCTATCGAGTACCCACAAATCACGTTTTTGAGCAGATATAAGAAAATAAGGTTACTCTTTTTAAACCCCAATTTTAATATATAAAAGTGGGATTTAAGGAGGTAAGAATTAAATAGGCATGGTTTTTTTTGGTGGTTTTATTGGGCGACAGGAACTGACATGACATTTCATCTCAATGTCGGGTAAAAGTCCCACAAAATTGGAAGCAACCTCTCCAAAATGGCATTATTAAGTAAAATAGGTTTACATTGCTGATGTCCATGTGACTTTTAATCCCTGTAAGGTTGTTGCCAGAGATCTATCTATAAATTTTAAACTTGTCGCAGTTGTTGAGACAATGGCAAACACTCTGAAACCAGATAAGAAACCACATAATGTAGCATCTGATCAACGTCTTCACTGTTTGCTTAAATCCGATTCTTGTCATCGTGGCATTAGAATGCTCTGCATGTGTATAATATTGAATCATTTTATGTGCCTGCACACTGACGTTAGTCTAGAACCAGATTAAACACAGAATAACGTGGCATATGATCAGGGTCTACATTGTTTGCTTAAAGTATGGAAAGTAGCAGCCTGTTCTTGAAGTAGTGACATCAGTGTGCTGTCTTTAAACATTGATCCCTCTCATGCGCCTGGTTCTTTTACAGTTCAACAATTGTGTAGATCCAGAAGAGTTGCAGCAGTATATGGTCTTTGACCCAGCTCTACACTGTTTGTTTTAAGTGCATGAATCTATTCAAGAAGGCTGAATGACAATGGACACTTTTGATAGGGAAATTTGTATCAACACATGTTAACTGAGAGATTTGGCATTAATTTATGACTAGATACATAAAATTAGATAAAAATCTGAAAAGCCAGTGGTAAAAGAAGTTAAAGTCCTTTTCATGACCATGCTTTCACTCAGAGACAATCTGTGAGTGCTGTCACTGCTTTGATTTATTTAGCCTCATACACTCTCATCCCTGAGTTTCGGGAATGCAATCTTCCATTACTCATGTTGGACACGTCCATTCTACTAAAGGCATCAAGCTATGCAGCATTTCGCGGCATCTGATAAGGAAATACAGTGTTCTGGCGGATACAACTAGCATGAATATTTTGCTAATAGACCGATAACCATAACATTTTTTTCCACAACTTAGTGATAGCCCTTGGACAACAGCATTAATTGAATTTCCGCCTTTATTAAATTCGAGTCGACCCAAAAATATTGAGTAACCTGCATGGTGCAGTGATTGTTCTAAAGCCCTTATAAGCTGGGGTCGTGGGATCAATCTCTGGCTTCTCCATTTACCAAGGTCCCGTCTCCGTATGACTGTTGCTGTTGCTGTGACTTAAAATTCAGACACTTACAGATTATTGGCGCTTCTTAGAATCGCCTAATTGGGGCGCACACTCTATGTTTACTTCGTACTTTTGCATAAAAAGGCACTTATGGGTCATAATCATGTTATGTACATGTGTAGGTCTTGTCCTGTTTTGGTGATGAAAAGAGCCCAAAACACAAAGTGCACAACACTAGATGGATAAATGAAAATGATTACGATTATCATTATGAGTTTCTCACACGTTTTCAGAGCCCATAAGAAGACACGCAGTACCGTAGAAAGGGGTATAGGTCAGTTGAAGAGACGTTGGGGAGTGCTACATGGTGAAATTAAAATGGCCCCTCCTAAAGCATGCAAGTGAGTTGTACATCAAAAGACCAATATATTTTTATACTCTAATTTGATACACATATTTAGCGATGCTTTTATTGTTCAAGACATAAACTTTCCCAGTATTGTCATTATCAGATTTTTTATGTGGCTCTGATACAGATACCTCAGCAACCATGGTAGACAAAAATAAAAAAGTACATGTACATCCTAAAAAAAGGTTTGATTTACAATGATGTCTATTTTGCCTTCTGATTCTATTTTTCCATCTCCTTTTTAATACACGTAAGATTACTTTGATAGTAGTTGAAATAGGACGATTTAGGAATGACCACATGCATTTTATAAGAATCGAAAACGCGTGTACTGTACAATTTAGGTATGTGAACATCCTTAAAATGCATAAAAGTTTTTGTTAATGTTTACGTTCTGAGCAGGTTATATATACCCTATAGACCTGTTTTAAATGTATAATTCATTGTGCGCCCTGTGATAACTTCGAATGTGGAGGCTGATCTGACCTGAGTCTGCTGTTTGAAAGTATGAAGTTGTATGAAATGCTGTATCCTAGCAGTATTAATGTCTTTTCAGAATAATAATTGCATGCTGCATACTACACAACGTTTGCAAACAGCGGCGGATCCCTATGATGTTTGATGATCCTCAAGGCCCCCCAGGACAACCTCATGTGATTGTGGAAGATGGTCATGGCCAGCCAGTACCAGGTGGAGATGGAATGGCCTATAGAAATTATATTGCTAATACATACTTCTAAGGTATGTGTATCACTTATATGTGTTAACTCCAAAATTAACTCAAACGGTTTTACAAAATGTTTAGACTTCTACTGGCCACCTATGTTGTGCTAAGGGGTCAAAGATGGACTTCAGGTGAGCTGCAGGACAATTGGTGCCTTTTATCTGTTTTGAAATTTTAATATCGTAAGCCCTAAGCACATGTAACTTGAAAGGTTTAAGGCAGTGACATGAGGGAAACATAATATTTTCTATTGTTCTTATTGGTGAGTAAAAGATTTTTATGGGCACTGCAGGCTATACATAACACAAAACACTGGAAACAGAGAGCATTTAACAAATCCAATTCTTCTGTCAGAACCATGACATTAAACAAATAGCAACAAGTAACACCTTATCACTGTTTTTTTAGAGAAAGACACCAGTTTGCTGGTTTTATCACAGTATTGCTAAATTGTGTGCTATGACTGAAAACTTTAAATCACACACACAACATATTTTAAGTTAATACAGCATTACTCTTCTTCATCTGGATGTTTCCGTTTTAGGGTACGCGTGTCTCTTTGCAGCAAATCTCTCTTTAGCAGTTCAATTTGCAGCTTCAGTTTTTGAACTTTCAGATCATGAATCTCCTTGCAACAATTACAAGTTGTTGAAGTTTGTGGCACAATGCTCAGCAGCACATCATCTGCTGCTGGTTGGTCAGACTGTTCCACTTGGTAGACATTCACGACTGCTGTCTCTGGTTGTTCCATTGGCGCATGACTGAAAGCAAAGACCTTCGCAATAAAATATGGATTCTTGCATAAATGCGCATGGCTGTTTGAAGCCATAGTCAAATGGATGGAAGCCGTACTTAAACAACAAACCATGTTCAAATAATGAAGTTCTCGTGTTGTTTGAACATGGGTTTGAACTTTTGATTTCACGAGACGGGCCTGTGTTTGTTAATGTTTCGTTGAACGCCCTGAACATAGCGTTTCAGATGACCTCAGAAAGTTAACTTGTAGCAACGTCATTGTAAACAAGCCGCCATTTTGGTTTGCCGGTCGCATTGGAAGAGTTTTATATGGAGTTAATGAGGAGCTTTTGGGCGTTTTCGTCAAAATTTGTTAGGGAGCCCCGGTAGCTCAGTAGGTAGTGTGCTCGCCTTCTGATCTAGCGGACCTGAGTTCGAATCTCGCCAGAGGCAGGATTTCTTCTCAGCTGTAAACGGTGTTCCATTGCACAGGGCATTTCATTATCACCCTACCATCCCCATCGGCTCGATATAATCAAAAATGGTTGAAAGGGCCGTAAAACCCCAACTCATCATCATCGTCAAAATTTGCTGTCTGAAGTGTAAGTTATGCAAGAACAGCGATCAACCATGGTTAAATCATTGCATTAACATTTGCCGTTATTGTCTAGTCCAATAAGGTCTGCAATCGCCTGTGTGACAGGATCTAGTGGTTTAGGTGGTGGACCTCCTCCTAAAAAATATATGGAATTAAACTGTCTGTTTCTCAACATGTTTGTATATACAGTAAAACTCCAATATTAAGGCCACCTTTGGGAATGTTCAAAAGGGGTCTTAAAATACCACTTTTGAACAGTCCTGAAGGTGGTCTCTATCTATAAGACAATGACTGTAGAAAAATGGAAGAAATCATAACTGAAACCTTCTCTACAAGCTTTAAAAAGCAGAAATTTTATCTGGTCTTAATAGCGGAATTTTACTGTACATGTTTCGCATATATATAAATAATCAGATATCTCATACACTTTATAAGACATCTTATATGTTAAATGCTAATTAAGATATCTCGTCCAAGATATAACGTATCCTATATAAGATAAATTTTCACACTGATAAAGGCAAGCGCGCAGGATAAGGAACGAACGCGCAGGATAAGGAATTTTTCCACTCAGGATAAGGAAGAAAATGGCGGACTCGGGATCACTTGTGCAGGTTTGTTATTGTTCTAGATCTCGTGTTAAGGTTATTAATCAATACGGCTGTTGATATTAGCTTCACGGAACCCACATGTCACTCACAAATTTATCTTCGATGGTCCGAATTCGAAAGTTACGATCAGTAAAACGGAGAACCTGACACAGAAGAGACACTCACCCACGAAATCTCATTATATTACATGGAACACTCTTCTGGGAAGATTGCATGCACTGTTCTGTTGGTTGTAGGCATACATATGATATATCGGACTGTTGCAAATACGATTTAAGAAAATAATTGAGATTGGAAGGCCGACATTGAAAAATCCTAGTTCCATTTTCAATAAAACGCCCATGGGTAAGGAAATGGGTACAACGCCTATAATATGGCACACAATTTTCCGGGGTGAAATGGTTGTTGTATGGTAGTAGCACTAGTACATTTCCATCTCAGATGAGGTTTTTCGATATCAATAATTAGTCATACACAGTTTAAAGCACCAGAGGTTATAGTATAGATACTCGTTAAAAGGCGGCCATAACAGGTTTGGAGTATAAAAGTAAAACAACAATACAAAACAAGATCTCTCACCTGATCCAAACTACAAGATAGTAGGTTATATGTATAGGTAATTCTATTAAAATCCATCAATAAATGTTGGAGCTATTGTTAAGAGTTTTTTTTTTTCTACAGACAGCAACAAGAACCTTAACCTTGATTTTTACACCCTGAAAGCCATGCCAAACTAGAGTGTTTTTCTATGATTTGACCTACTGACCTACACTTTGACTAGACAGGTCCCATTTTCGAACTTGATCGAGATATTGTCATGACAATTATTCTGAGCAAATTTGATGATGATTGGGCCAAAACCGTGGTCTCTAGAGTGTTCACAATGTTATTGTATATAGGACCGGTCGCTAGACAGGGTAGTTCACCGGAAGTCGCGCTTTTACTAAGTTACGCGTAGTCAAATTTTCAAAACATTTATACGCAGTTTGGCATATGAATTGGCTCAGTGAGTATTTTCCCTTGGTTAAATTTAAGTAACATACCACCGATCATGTAAAAAAAAGTCTGTATTATTAATATCCCCATATTATTTTTCTTTATTTCTGCTCGAAGACAGAAGTTGTGGGTACTCGTTAGAAACGCCTCATATAGCCGAAGAAATGTGTTTAAAAACACACTTATTACATCACAAGAACACGGCCATACAGTAGGCAGCCATGTGAACCCAGCTTTATATAGAGAAAACTGGGCTCAGCACTTTTTTATGGTTTTACATGTTTTTTTTGTGGCTCATCAAAACCGCCTTATCGACGTCCCCATCAATTTTATATAGGCTACATTGGAAACATCGCTTGCAATTTTTTGGGAATTTTAACCGACATTAGTATACGAAATCACATCTCATGTCCGACTGAAACATGAAACCATACGCATGGATGGTCAGACTCATACAACTTTGTCTATGCAGGCTTTGCCTCAAGTACTCGGGCGTAGTGGCTTTCAGCTCTTCGTTGAAGCATCCCATGGCCCAATCCATTTATCCGAACAAAGATTAGCGGGGGCTTTCCGGGAGGTCGTATCAGGGCATTATGAATACAATCTACATTCGATAACTCGAACATCTCCGGGACCATAACATTGTTCGAGACAGGGTTGCTTCGAATCACTGAGGTTTAGTCATGGCACCAGATAAAATATCTTTTAGATCCGTTAAATAAATGTAATTAATTTGAGCTCATTGGGGTCGCCTCATCGAGGCGATTCTGAGTGCATACAACATCCTTTTACAGATAATGATAAGAAAAAACGCCAAGAAATGACCAAATATATGTATATAGAATTCTTAGTGGCTTATGAACCAGTTCGAATGGTAAACGAACCATCCGTGTTCGAGTTATCGAAGTAGTAGCCTACTGCTTCTAATTGTTTGAAATAGATGTCATTGATGGTTTGCATGGATGAAGATGTGGCATATCCACGGGTGGGCATCAGGGGAGCTACCGCGAAATCGGGGTAACGTAAATTTGTTACCACGACACATCCGGGAACTCTAGCGATAGTTCCTAGGACCAGAAAATCACAACTATCCAGAACATAACCAGCCAATCGAGTCAGAATATCTTTCTCAAATAGGTGGTTACTCAGAGCTACACACCTTTTAAAGTAGGGGAAACATACGTAATGGTAGTCGAAATTATAAACTATAAACATGCTCTCCATGTGATGGCATGATAGACTCGTGGGAACTAGAGCGTGTTTTGGGAGCTGCCGAGACGTCGTGGGAGCTACTTCGCCTGAAAATTTCGGCATTACTCCTTTACCGTACATAAATTGAAAATTTTGTTTGCATCTGAATGATGAATAAGGGCCAACATTCCCATAACGTGCACTCTCGTTTTAGGCGAAAACTTGCAAAACAGTTCCATCATTCACTCGTGTTGACATAAAACTCAAATCGGGCATTACTCACCCCTGGTAGACTCGTAAGGGGTAATCGATGGTTATGCACTCAAAATCCTTACGAGAACTTCCTGTTATGACTCACGAGGCTTCAAAAATGTCAACAAATAGGTGAGTGTTCACGATTGATGATTTCTAGTCAATTTTGTAAACATATTTTGAAAAATCGGACAATGCTATTCTCAACAACTTTCATTTCGGCATCAGAAATGATAGGTTTGGTCATAAACAGGTAAATGGTCGATTTTTAATTTTATTTCTTCCTGCAAAAGGGTGTCAGATACTTCTGATTTTACCTGTTTTCTAGTGCAATTTTCAGCTACCCTGACTATGCAGAAATTATCTATCACGTCAAATGAGACATTATTCGAATTACTTCCATGTTCAAATGCATAAGCTGCAGAATTTTCGAAGGATTTGTTCCAGACGCTTAAATATTTGTGCCAATCATGACTTACCAGGGCGATTATCCCTTACGGGAAGATTGCCCCTTACGGGGACAGGAGAAACCAACTGATTGATATCTGATTAAAATTTGTTTCTTCATTCAGTATTGTTTAAGTGCATGGTTATATAAGCTTAATATATTAAAAATGTACTAAACTCAAGTTTTGAACAGCTCGTCCGAGCGCATGAATTTTGATACATTTAATCTCAGTTTACAGCAGACAATACCGTTCTTGATAAAATTAATAGTATTTTTAGTCGTACCAAACAGCTGCAGTGGTTTCAGGGCTTTGATTAACCGTTTGTGTGGGTTATTGAATGAAGAAGCGAATTGTAATCAGACACCCGTCAGCTGATGGCTCACATTCTCAATGTACGGAAAGTATACATGAAACCCACTTTAATCACAAACACATTCTCGAGTACTCAGTACATCATCCATCGTCTTTCACACATCCTCATGCTACGCCCCAAACGATACAATGCCTAAAAATAAAACTCCGTTCCAAAGCAAGGCCCACTCAAATTAGAAGCACAGTCAATACTGTACCCAAGCCCCACCTTAGCTTCCCGCGCTAGGCCATATCATGCTACACTGAGCCAATTCATATGTCAAACAAGAAGATCCCCCAAGCCACTTGGTCCAATACGACACGATACCACGTGTGGACATCAGGGGAGCTACCGCGAAATCGCAGTAACGTAAATTTGTTCCCACGACCCATCCGGGAACTCTCGCGGTAGTTCCTAGGACCAGAAAATTGTAAACAAAGGTAGGTACGCTCGTGTGTTTTGATTTATTGCAGAAGAATGAGCGAATAATATAAAAATCGGACAATGCTATGTCATGACCAGATGATTTACCTTTCTAAAGAGCCCGAAGTCAATTTTGAAAAAATCGCTGCCGTGACTTGGCGATTGTAAAACCATCGAACACAGTAATCACCCCTGGTAGACTCGTAAGGGGTAATCGATGGTTATGCACTCAAAATCCTTACGAGAACTTCCTGTTATGACTCACGAGGCTTCAAAAATGTCAACAAATGGGTGAGTGTTCACGATTGATGATTTCTAGTCAATTTTGTAAACATATTTTGAAAAATCGGACAATGCTATTCTCAACAGCTTTCATTTCTGCGTCAGAAAAGATAGGTATGAACATGAAAAGGCAAGTGGTCGATTTTTAATTTAATTTCTCCCTGAGGACAGGTGTAAGATATTTCTGTTTTCACCTGTTTTCTAGTGCAATTTCCAGCTACCTGGGTCATACAGAACTTATCTATCACGTCAAATCAGTCATTATTCGAATTACTTCCATGTTGAAACACATAAGCTGCAGAATTTTCGCAGGATTTGTTCTAGGGGCTTAAACGTTTGTGCTGATCATGACTTACGAGGGCGATTACCCCTTACTGGAACATTACCCCTTACGGGGACAGGAACAGCCAGCTGACGGGTGTCTGATTACAATTCGCTTCTTCATTCAATAACCCACACAAACGGTTAATCAAAGCCCTGAAACCACTGCAGCTGTTTGGTACGACTAAAAATACTATTAATTTTATCAAGAACGGTATTGTCTGCTGTAAACTGAGATTAAATGTATCAAAATTCATGCGCTCGGACGAGCTGTTCAAAACTTGAGTTTAGTACATTTTTAATATATTAAGCTTATATAACCATGCACTTAAACAATACTGAATGAAGAAACAAATTTTAATCAGATATCAATCAGTTGGTTTCTCCTGTCCCCGTAAGGGGCAATCTTCCCGTAAGGGATAATCGCCCTGGTAAGTCATGATTGGCACAAATATTTAAGCGTCTGGAACAAATCCTTCGAAAATTCTGCAGCTTATGCATTTGAACATGGAAGTAATTCGAATAATGTCTCATTTGACGTGGTAGATAATTTCTGCATAGTCAGGGTAGCTGAAAATTGCACTAGAAAACAGGTAAAATCAGAAGTATCTGACACCCTTTTGCAGGAAGAAATAAAATTAAAAATCGACCATTTACCTGTTTATGACCAAACCTATCATTTCTGATGCCGAAATGAAAGTTGTTGAGAATAGCATTGTCCGATTTTTCAAAATATGTTTACAAAATTGACTAGAAATCATCAATCGTGAACACTCACCTATTTGTTGACATTTTTGAAGCCTCGTGAGTCATAACAGGAAGTTCTCGTAAGGATTTTGAGTGCATAACCATCGATTACCCCTTACGAGTCTACCAGGGGTGAGTAATGCCCGATTTGAGTTTTATGTCAACACGAGTGAATGATGGAACTGTTTTGCAAGTTTTCGCCTAAAACGAGAGTGCACGTTATGGGAATGTTGGCCCTTATTCATCATTCAGATGCAAACAAAATTTTCAATTTATGTACGGTAAAGGAGTAATGCCGAAATTTTCAGGCGAAGTAGCTCCCACGACGTCTCGGCAGCTCCCAAAACACGCTCTAGTTCCCACGAGTCTATCATGCCATCACATGGAGAGCATGTTTATAGTTTATAATTTCGACTACCATTACGTATGTTTCCCCTACTTTAAAAGGTGTGTAGCTCTGAGTAACCACCTATTTGAGAAAGATATTCTGACTCGATTGGCTGGTTATGTTCTGGATAGTTGTGATTTTCTGGTCCTAGGAACTATCGCTAGAGTTCCCGGATGTGTCGTGGTAACAAATTTACGTTACCCCGATTTCGCGGTAGCTCCCCTGATGCCCACCCGTGGATATGCCACATCTTCATCCATGCAAACCATCAATGACATCTATTTCAAACAATTAGAAGCAGTAGGCTACTACTTCGATAACTCGAACACGGATGGTTCGTTTACCATTCGAACTGGTTCATAAGCCACTAAGAATTCTATATACATATATTTGGTCATTTCTTGGCGTTTTTTCTTATCATTATCTGTAAAAGGATGTTGTATGCACTCAGAATCGCCTCGATGAGGCGACCCCAATGAGCTCAAATTAATTACATTTATTTAACGGATCTAAAAGATATTTTATCTGGTGCCATGACTAAACCTCAGTGATTCGAAGCAACCCTGTCTCGAACAATGTTATGGTCCCGGAGATGTTCGAGTTATCGAATGTAGATTGTATTCATAATGCCCTGATACGACCTCCCGGAAAGCCCCCGCTAATCTTTGTTCGGATAAATGGATTGGGCCATGGGATGCTTCAACGAAGAGCTGAAAGCCACTACGCCCGAGTACTTGAGGCAAAGCCTGCATAGACAAAGTTGTATGAGTCTGACCATCCATGCGTATGGTTTCATGTTTCAGTCGGACATGAGATGTGATTTCGTATACTAATGTCGGTTAAAATTCCCAAAAAATTGCAAGCGATGTTTCCAATGTAGCCTATATAAAATTGATGGGGACGTCGATAAGGCGGTTTTGATGAGCCACAAAAAAAACATGTAAAACCATAAAAAAGTGCTGAGCCCAGTTTTCTCTATATAAAGCTGGGTTCACATGGCTGCCTACTGTATGGCCGTGTTCTTGTGATGTAATAAGTGTGTTTTTAAACACATTTCTTCGGCTATATGAGGCGTTTCTAACGAGTACCCACAACTTCTGTCTTCGAGCAGAAATAAAGAAAAATAATATGGGGATATTAATAATACAGACTTTTTTTTACATGATCGGTGGTATGTTACTTAAATTTAACCAAGGGAAAATACTCACTGAGCCAATTCATATGCCAAACTGCGTATAAATGTTTTGAAAATTTGACTACGCGTAACTTAGTAAAAGCGCGACTTCCGGTGAACTACCCTGTCTAGCAACCGGTCCTATATACAATAACATTGTGAACACTCTAGAGACCACGGTTTTGGCCCAATCATCATCAAATTTGCTCAGAATAATTGTCATGACAATATCTCGATCAAGTTCGAAAATGGGACCTGTCTAGTCAAAGTGTAGGTCAGTAGGTCAAATCATAGAAAAACACTCTAGTTTGGCATGGCTTTCAGGGTGTAAAAATCAAGGTTAAGGTTCTTGTTGCTGTCTGTAGAAAAAAAAAAACTCTTAACAATAGCTCCAACATTTATTGATGGATTTTAATAGAATTACCTATACATATAACCTACTATCTTGTAGTTTGGATCAGGTGAGAGATCTTGTTTTGTATTGTTGTTTTACTTTTATACTCCAAACCTGTTATGGCCGCCTTTTAACGAGTATCTATACTATAACCTCTGGTGCTTTAAACTGTGTATGACTAATTATTGATATCGAAAAACCTCATCTGAGATGGAAATGTACTAGTGCTACTACCATACAACAACCATTTCACCCCGGAAAATTGTGTGCCATATTATAGGCGTTGTACCCATTTCCTTACCCATGGGCGTTTTATTGAAAATGGAACTAGGATTTTTCAATGTCGGCCTTCCAATCTCAATTATTTTCTTAAATCGTATTTGCAACAGTCCGATATATCATATGTATGCCTACAACCAACAGAACAGTGCATGCAATCTTCCCAGAAGAGTGTTCCATGTAATATAATGAGATTTCGTGGGTGAGTGTCTCTTCTGTGTCAGGTTCTCCGTTTTACTGATCGTAACTTTCGAATTCGGACCATCGAAGATAAATTTGTGAGTGACATGTGGGTTCCGTGAAGCTAATATCAACAGCCGTATTGATTAATAACCTTAACACGAGATCTAGAACAATAACAAACCTGCACAAGTGATCCCGAGTCCGCCATTTTCTTCCTTATCCTGAGCGGAAAAATTCCTTATCCTGCGCGTTCGTTCCTTATCCTGCGCGCTTGCCTTTATCAGTGTGAAAATTTATCTTATATAGGATACGTTATATCTTGGACGAGGTATCTTAATTAGCATTTAACATATAAGATGTCTTATAAAGTGTATGAGATATCTGATTATTTATATATATGCGAAACATGTACAGTAAAATTCCGCTATTAAGACCAGATAAAATTTCTGCTTTTTAAAGCTTGTAGAGAAGGTTTCAGTTATGATTTCTTCCATTTTTCTACAGTCATTGTCTTATAGATAGAGACCACCTTCAGGACTGTTCAAAAGTGGTATTTTAAGACCCCTTTTGAACATTCCCAAAGGTGGCCTTAATATTGGAGTTTTACTGTATATACAAACATGTTGAGAAACAGACAGTTTAATTCCATATATTTTTTAGGAGGAGGTCCACCACCTAAACCACTAGATCCTGTCACACAGGCGATTGCAGACCTTATTGGACTAGACAATAACGGCAAATGTTAATGCAATGATTTAACCATGGTTGATCGCTGTTCTTGCATAACTTACACTTCAGACAGCAAATTTTGACGATGATGATGAGTTGGGGTTTTACGGCCCTTTCAACCATTTTTGATTATATCGAGCCGATGGGGATGGTAGGGTGATAATGAAATGCCCTGTGCAATGGAACACCGTTTACAGCTGAGAAGAAATCCTGCCTCTGGCGAGATTCGAACTCAGGTCCGCTAGATCAGAAGGCGAGCACACTACCTACTGAGCTACCGGGGCTCCCTAACAAATTTTGACAAAAACGCCCAAAAGCTCCTCATTAACTCCATATAAAACTCTTCCAATGCGACCGCAAACCAAAATGGCGGCTTGTTTACAATGACGTTGCTACAAGTTAACTTTCTGAGGTCATCTGAAACGCTATGTTCAGGGCGTTCAACGAAACATTAACAAACACAGGCCCGTCTCGTGAAATCAAAAGTTCAAACCCATGTTCAAACAACACGAGAACTTCATTATTTGAACATGGTTTGTTGTTTAAGTACGGCTTCCATCCATTTGACTATGGCTTCAAACAGCCATGCGCATTTATGCAAGAATCCATATTTTATTGCGAAGGTCTTTGCTTTCAGTCATGCGCCAATGGAACAACCAGAGACAGCAGTCGTGAATGTCTACCAAGTGGAACAGTCTGACCAACCAGCAGCAGATGATGTGCTGCTGAGCATTGTGCCACAAACTTCAACAACTTGTAATTGTTGCAAGGAGATTCATGATCTGAAAGTTCAAAAACTGAAGCTGCAAATTGAACTGCTAAAGAGAGATTTGCTGCAAAGAGACACGCGTACCCTAAAACGGAAACATCCAGATGAAGAAGAGTAATGCTGTATTAACTTAAAATATGTTGTGTGTGTGATTTAAAGTTTTCAGTCATAGCACACAATTTAGCAATACTGTGATAAAACCAGCAAACTGGTGTCTTTCTCTAAAAAAACAGTGATAAGGTGTTACTTGTTGCTATTTGTTTAATGTCATGGTTCTGACAGAAGAATTGGATTTGTTAAATGCTCTCTGTTTCCAGTGTTTTGTGTTATGTATAGCCTGCAGTGCCCATAAAAATCTTTTACTCACCAATAAGAACAATAGAAAATATTATGTTTCCCTCATGTCACTGCCTTAAACCTTTCAAGTTACATGTGCTTAGGGCTTACGATATTAAAATTTCAAAACAGATAAAAGGCACCAATTGTCCTGCAGCTCACCTGAAGTCCATCTTTGACCCCTTAGCACAACATAGGTGGCCAGTAGAAGTCTAAACATTTTGTAAAACCGTTTGAGTTAATTTTGGAGTTAACACATATAAGTGATACACATACCTTAGAAGTATGTATTAGCAATATAATTTCTATAGGCCATTCCATCTCCACCTGGTACTGGCTGGCCATGACCATCTTCCACAATCACATGAGGTTGTCCTGGGGGGCCTTGAGGATCATCAAACATCATAGGGATCCGCCGCTGTTTGCAAACGTTGTGTAGTATGCAGCATGCAATTATTATTCTGAAAAGACATTAATACTGCTAGGATACAGCATTTCATACAACTTCATACTTTCAAACAGCAGACTCAGGTCAGATCAGCCTCCACATTCGAAGTTATCACAGGGCGCACAATGAATTATACATTTAAAACAGGTCTATAGGGTATATATAACCTGCTCAGAACGTAAACATTAACAAAAACTTTTATGCATTTTAAGGATGTTCACATACCTAAATTGTACAGTACACGCGTTTTCGATTCTTATAAAATGCATGTGGTCATTCCTAAATCGTCCTATTTCAACTACTATCAAAGTAATCTTACGTGTATTAAAAAGGAGATGGAAAAATAGAATCAGAAGGCAAAATAGACATCATTGTAAATCAAACCTTTTTTTAGGATGTACATGTACTTTTTTATTTTTGTCTACCATGGTTGCTGAGGTATCTGTATCAGAGCCACATAAAAAATCTGATAATGACAATACTGGGAAAGTTTATGTCTTGAACAATAAAAGCATCGCTAAATATGTGTATCAAATTAGAGTATAAAAATATATTGGTCTTTTGATGTACAACTCACTTGCATGCTTTAGGAGGGGCCATTTTAATTTCACCATGTAGCACTCCCCAACGTCTCTTCAACTGACCTATACCCCTTTCTACGGTACTGCGTGTCTTCTTATGGGCTCTGAAAACGTGTGAGAAACTCATAATGATAATCGTAATCATTTTCATTTATCCATCTAGTGTTGTGCACTTTGTGTTTTGGGCTCTTTTCATCACCAAAACAGGACAAGACCTACACATGTACATAACATGATTATGACCCATAAGTGCCTTTTTATGCAAAAGTACGAAGTAAACATAGAGTGTGCGCCCCAATTAGGCGATTCTAAGAAGCGCCAATAATCTGTAAGTGTCTGAATTTTAAGTCACAGCAACAGCAACAGTCATACGGAGACGGGACCTTGGTAAATGGAGAAGCCAGAGATTGATCCCACGACCCCAGCTTATAAGGGCTTTAGAACAATCACTGCACCATGCAGGTTACTCAATATTTTTGGGTCGACTCGAATTTAATAAAGGCGGAAATTCAATTAATGCTGTTGTCCAAGGGCTATCACTAAGTTGTGGAAAAAAATGTTATGGTTATCGGTCTATTAGCAAAATATTCATGCTAGTTGTATCCGCCAGAACACTGTATTTCCTTATCAGATGCCGCGAAATGCTGCATAGCTTGATGCCTTTAGTAGAATGGACGTGTCCAACATGAGTAATGGAAGATTGCATTCCCGAAACTCAGGGATGAGAGTGTATGAGGCTAAATAAATCAAAGCAGTGACAGCACTCACAGATTGTCTCTGAGTGAAAGCATGGTCATGAAAAGGACTTTAACTTCTTTTACCACTGGCTTTTCAGATTTTTATCTAATTTTATGTATCTAGTCATAAATTAATGCCAAATCTCTCAGTTAACATGTGTTGATACAAATTTCCCTATCAAAAGTGTCCATTGTCATTCAGCCTTCTTGAATAGATTCATGCACTTAAAACAAACAGTGTAGAGCTGGGTCAAAGACCATATACTGCTGCAACTCTTCTGGATCTACACAATTGTTGAACTGTAAAAGAACCAGGCGCATGAGAGGGATCAATGTTTAAAGACAGCACACTGATGTCACTACTTCAAGAACAGGCTGCTACTTTCCATACTTTAAGCAAACAATGTAGACCCTGATCATATGCCACGTTATTCTGTGTTTAATCTGGTTCTAGACTAACGTCAGTGTGCAGGCACATAAAATGATTCAATATTATACACATGCAGAGCATTCTAATGCCACGATGACAAGAATCGGATTTAAGCAAACAGTGAAGACGTTGATCAGATGCTACATTATGTGGTTTCTTATCTGGTTTCAGAGTGTTTGCCATTGTCTCAACAACTGCGACAAGTTTAAAATTTATAGATAGATCTCTGGCAACAACCTTACAGGGATTAAAAGTCACATGGACATCAGCAATGTAAACCTATTTTACTTAATAATGCCATTTTGGAGAGGTTGCTTCCAATTTTGTGGGACTTTTACCCGACATTGAGATGAAATGTCATGTCAGTTCCTGTCGCCCAATAAAACCACCAAAAAAAACCATGCCTATTTAATTCTTACCTCCTTAAATCCCACTTTTATATATTAAAATTGGGGTTTAAAAAGAGTAACCTTATTTTCTTATATCTGCTCAAAAACGTGATTTGTGGGTACTCGATAGAACCGCCTCATCAAGGTGGTAATAACGAGTCTCCGCAAACTATGTTCTCAGCAGAAATAAGAAAAATATCACAATCTTAAAATTTGCATTTTTTTTTTCATAAAAAAATGCTAATGTATATGTATAGGCAAGTTTTTGTAATGCAATAAAGTTTATATGCATGGACGGGCCGACTCGCAGCAGTTTTCCTGGGCAGGTTTAGACCATCTAAGCAGATTACCAGTACTCATGTGCGGTCGGTATCAGCTCTGCATCGTGCAACCCATCTATTTCTTCAAGCCCCGATGGGCGGGGGAGAATTACACAATCTGTATATAGCAGAACTTTTATCTGTTTTGGTCAATTTTCAATAATATTCACTTTAATTATAGTGTGTGTGCGTGTGTGCGTGCGTGTGTATGACAGAGGGTTCCTTTCCTTGTGAAGATCATTTCAAACAAGAGGACCATGATGGTCTTATTTGATGGAACTTCTACTGATGGTCCACATGAAAGGGCATACTTATTCTAGTGGCCTGGTTATGCGTTTTGAATAACCTATATATATACTTTATTTTAATAACATCAAGGCGAACATTATATATTGCAAAGTTTCGTCACGATGGAAGCAAAACTGGCTTCGAGAGATTCATTAAGGTTTTGAAGACATTTGACCTAGTTTATCAACCAACATAACCCATATTCGAACTCAACCAAGATACCATCAAGGCTTACATTCTGAGACTGGAGCAACACTGTGACCTCCAGCGTGTGACAATTTGATCGTGTATTCCAGTTGTTTCCAACACAAATGTATCAAAAGGAGAAATTGTTACAACTGTCTCTGTAAATTTCACTGACTATGAGGGCTTTCAGTCCTTTGATTTTTTCCTGGGGGATGTTGGCTGATAACTGCTATGGCCCACAAGGTCCAATAACTGCCCTTGTGCGGACGAAAATTACACCCTTAATGAAGGGTTTGTGACAACTCAGGTTCCATTCTAGGATTCATAAAGACTAGTCTATTTTACATTGATTTAAATCACGGGTGGTAATCAGGGGAACTAGCACGAAAATGAGACAATGGAAATTTGTTCCCTCGACAAATCCGGGAACTCTCGAGCTAGCTCCATCACCAGGAAACTTATAAACAAAGGTAGAAAGGTAGGTCTCGAAGAGTTTTATCAGCGGTTTTCTTTTCTTTGTAAGCTATTTATAAGAAAATGCGACAATGCAAAGCCACATTGAAATGATTTAACTTTGTACTCAGCTAGAATTTGACATGGAAATTAGCGTTTCATATTCGTTCTTTGAGGGCACTATCTACATGTCGAGTGAACTAGCTCCTTGTCGAGAAGACTAGCTCGGGCTGTAATTTCGTCATAACTCATAAGTTACGCAATCACGACCAATTTATTTTTGCTTATTTCAAGCATTTTATGTTCCTTTCACCAGGGATGTTGCTTTTTGGGCTGTGAAGGGCGTACTTTTGACGGAAAAATCGCCGGCCAAAATCTCCGTGTTGACATAGATTGACATTTTTTTTCAAATCCGCCATAAAAAGTTTGCATACATTCATACTGCAGCGCTGCAGATTTCCATGGCAAATTCTAGCGGAGTACAAAGTTAAATCATTCCTTTGTGGCACTGCATTGTCGGATTTTCTTATAAATAGCTTACAAAGAAAAAAAACTATGATAAACCTGGTGATGGAGCTAGCTCGAGAGTTCCCGGATGTGTCGAGGGAACAAATTTCCATTGTCTCATTTTCGTGCTAGTTCCCCTGATTACCATCCATGTAAATGGCTGACCCAAATTTGATGTTTCCTTGCTAAACAAACTAAAATTTATGTTTTACTTGTAAAAATAATATTTTGGTGCTCCGGCAACCGGGAACATTTCAGTTTAAGGCCTAAGCAGAGGTCCCAGACAATTAAGTATAATGTACAAGTCATTTGTGACCACTGCCACCCCCACCTACGGGGATGGGCGGGGGATAGCGGGGCTTATGAGCAGGGAAGTTACCCTCTGTGTTCCCCCGCAGTGGCGGGTTATTGCGGAGGGGTTTGGTATTATGCAAATATATCCCCAGTGGATTTGTTAGTTTGATTTCATGTTTAACGTCCCCGTCAACACAATTTAGGTCATTTTGGAGACTTTGCTTCCAATTTTGTGGGACTTTTAACCGACACTGAAATGAAATGACTTCTCAATCCCTGCCACCCATTAAAACCAATAGGGTTTATATGCATGAGTGGGCCTACTCACAGCAGTTTGCCAGGACAGGCTTAGACCTTCTAAGCAGATTACCAGTACTCATGTGCGGTCGGTATCAACTCTTCGTGGAAACATCGTGCAAACTGTCGCTACTCTTCTAGATAGTAGTAACAGGGAATGGAAGAAATTTAACGTTCTGAACTGGAATGAACAAAATTATTGTCCGCCTTATTAATTATTAGGCAAGATCATGACTAGTAACAAAAAAATATCAAGTATAATAAATATTAAACTTGGAAATGGGAAGTAAATTTAAATAATCTATTGATTTTTTTTATTCCTTTATGCAGAATATCATAACATTACAGCAGTTACATTTTTCATATAAAATGATCCAGTTATTAATTTCTAATTATTAGCATCAGGTAAGTTAGGACTGTCAACATCAAATTAAAATACATTGAAATGTGTACTCAGAGTATACCTTTGTAAGGGAGGTAACAAATAAATAAAGGAAGGAAGCGCGGATCTAGCAGTAGGTATACAAACCTGTTGTAGTTCTCCTGATGACCTGGCGTAGGCCTTAAAAAGGGCGTGAGTAGGTAGCGCTTACATCCATAGCCACTGTCACCAAGCAAATGCGCATTTCCGGGTATCAGACTGTGTTCGAAGAGCAGTCTTAGCCCACTCTCCCGAAAAATGCGGGCGTCGTGGGTCGACCCTGGCCAGTTGGCGACAACGTCAATCACCTCCTCCTTCGCATCGAAGACCAGCTGGACATTTATACTATGGTAGTTATGACGATTAACAAATTCATGTTCATCTGCTGAGGGTGCTTGTATCTGGACGTGCGTGCCATCTATTACTCCAACAACACCAGGGAAGTGAGAAACAGCAAAAAACTCTCTTTGGTTCAGTCTGACCTCATCGATGGTTTGAGGAAAACTTATAAAGTGTTTTATAATATTGGGATGGGTGATAGCATCCAAAACCTCCGAGACGACTCTGCATACAGTTGGCTGTGAGAGGCCAAACTCAACAGCACTGCACTGTTGAAATTTTCCTGTTGCCAGGAACCTTAGTGTGACCAAGACTTTTGTCAATGCAGATAAGCTTTGGTTCCTGTATCAAAGTATCAATCAATGAAACGATGAACAAAATACCCGCTCTATCTAAACGATAACGTTTAATCAATTCTTCATCCGACAAGTCTTCAAAATGATTGTTTCTTAGGTGAAATAATCTCGGTTGTCTTATTCTGGCAGCCATTTTTTTTTTATCTCAGAAAACCTAAGAAATTTCTTAAGAAAATCTTAGAAAATTAAGATACCTTCTGACTCATCTTAAAGTTAAGACACATCTTAAGTCATCTTAAGAGATAAGTAAGATAATAAATACCACTTAAGAAATTTTAAGAAAACTAAGCAAAATCTTTGAGATAAGACCAAACTTAAGTCAAAATCTTGACTTAAGTACACTTAAGTAGCTTTATAAATATGGCCCCAGAAGTTTTATCTGAATTTTTTCATTTTTTGGTGGTAAAATTAATAAATTTGAATAGGTGTGTTTTCGTAATGACTTAGATAGTACATGTATAACAGCCTCAATAACGATCACCTACAATTTACTTTGATAATGGCTGATCTTTTTGCAAACAGTCTACACCCTGATCAGTTGCCTCATTTTTGACATCTGATCTAGACCTGCACTGTTTGCATGTATCCTGTTTTGGGGTGTCCCATACAAAATGTGTTAACTTCACATTAAGAAGTGTGCAACTGACAACCATTTAAACCCCACTTGATAAACCTGTATACACCATATTTTTTCATGGATATCAGTCTGCGTAAAACATTAGACCCAACACCTCTCTAAAGGAGGCAGTTCTTGACCCATGGGCTACAATTTTTACAACCTTGGTAGTTCCCATAACCCATGTGTTACTGAATACAACAAAGCCTACCCTTGCAAACAGTGTGGATGATTCAGATCAGGTGGCTTCTGGAGAAGCCATATGATCAGGATCTACACTAATTGTCTCCAGGAAAACTTTATTTCAAACAGTTTGACTGATATTCAGAAATGGGTGTGACCAATTTCTTTATTCAGCAGGATGAGGGTTAGGACAAGCCACAGACCACATATGAAATACATTTGCTTTGTGAAATCAGCCAATCAAAGCCCGGAGATTACCAATGGGTCGACTGAGTATTGTCAAGGAAAATAGACCTGGACTGAAGCTTAAACTGTTTCGTTTGACCCTTTAATTCCCTGTTTATTAAGCAAAAGAGTACGTCCTGATCAGACGACATATTCTGCAGTGCCTGACCTGAGTTCATGCTGTTTGCCAAGCCAAAACCCATGATTTCAGTCCTGATTCTATCTAGATAACCCTCCTATGCAACACTATAAGAATAGCATTTTTTTTTTTTACTATAAATATCTGTTATCGGTCTTCAGACAAGTCTGTGATTGACATTCAGCACTGAAGAGCTTACTGCACTTTATAACTGGGTGGATTGATAAACATTGGACCCAAAACGTGTTCCAATATACTTGTATACACAGTCAGGAATATAACCCCAGATTTTCATGAAAATTGGGAATACTAGCCAATCTTGAATGATTATTTTCATAACAGTAATATAATTGCAGTGTACCTGATTCTTGTAGTTAAATTCTGGGAGAGTGGCAGGCAACAATTTATGCTCAGTGTGGTCATTTATACTTTTTAACAAGATGGTTAAGAAGATAAATTATAAGCACCACTGGTATACTTTATTTCTGAGTATTAAATGGAACATTCTCTGATTATGTTAAGATGCAACAAAATTTAACTGCAGCACAGCCAGGTCCAACAGCATAGCAGCTGCACTCATTATAGAAGATCATCCAGCACATCTTAAAAATAACACACACCAAAAACTGTTCGTGTACACAGCCTATTCTGTCGTCTGATCTGAATCTTTGGTGTCCCAAAAAAGGGATACTAGTTAGGCACATATAGGCTAAAGTGGATTTTTATTTTTGTTTGTTTGATTTGAGGTTTAACGTCCCCGTCAAAACTGTAAAGGTCATTTTGGAGACGTTGCTTCCAGTTTTGTGGGACTTTTACCCGACATTTAAATGAAATGGCATCTCATGCCCTGTCGCCCAATGAAACCAATAGGGTTTATAAGCAAGGACGGTCCGCCTTGCACCGCGGTTCCTGGACAGGCTAAGATCCTCTAAGCGGTTTACCAGTACTAGTGTGGGGGACAGATTTAGCTCTGCGTGGTAGCATCTTGCAGCCCATATATTTCTTCAATCCCCTATGGGCGGGGGCCGTGTGGATTTTGGATAAAATATAACTGAAATGTTTAAACAATGAAATGTAACTGAGACTCATCAGAGTAATCAACCCATAAGTTGCCAGTCACAACAATTGTCGTCTGCTTTGTAGTCTTCTGGTCACTTTTAAAGTCATTGTTGCAAATAGTGTGGACCCAGATCAGATTGCTGCTCTAGGTGCTGTCTGATCTGGGTCCACACATTTTGCCTGTTTCCGATGAAGAAAAATTGAGCTGCAGCAGATGACATAAACAGAGGACATTTTAGATGCAGTTTGTCTTGGCATTTTAAGGATTTACTATTGATTGCAGAAAAATTTAGCAATTGGATTGACCCACAAACTCCACTTGATCTCTCTTTTTTGTCATGTAGGCAAGTTATTTTTGGATGGAAAGTTAGAGCGTAATTATAGCCAATTTCAAAAACTACACGGCTGTGAACATTGATTTCGCATTCCCTCTGTTGTGGGTCATAAGCGCCGAACGGTTTATAATCAACGGCTCCGAATGAATATCAGTTTTTTAATTGAGGTTTAACGTCCTCATCAGGACTATTCAGATCAATTTGGAGATGTTGTTTCCAATTTTGTTGGACTTTTACCCGACATTGAGATGAAATGTCAAAGGGAGCGTGGTAGCTCAGTAGTACATCTGCCTAGAATGTGCACGATGGCGTATGACAGTATATAGAGAAAGACAAAAAAAAAAAAAGAAAGAAAGAAATGACATCTCAAGCCGTGCGACCCAATGAAAACCAACTGGGTTAATATGCATGGACGGTCTGACTCGTTTCACTTTGCCTAAGAGGGCTTCGACGTCCAAAGCAGTTTACCAGTACTCATGTGCGGTCCGTTTGAGCTCTGTGTGAACGCACCATGCAGCCCAGTCAATTTCTCCTAACCCCGATGGGCGGGTCCGAACTAACATGCGTGCATATGTATGTGTGTTTGTTTGATTTGAGATTTAACGTCACCGTCCCCGCCTATCGGGGCTTGAAGAAATAGAAAGGCTGCATGATGCTTCTACGCAGAGCTGAAACCTACCGTCCATGAGTACCGGTAAACCACTTAGAGGCTCTAAGCCTGCCCAAGCAAAGTGGTGTGAGTAGGACCGTCCATGCTTATAAACCCGATTGTTTTCATTTGGCGAAAGGGTTTGAGGTGTCATTTCATCTCAATGTCGGGTAAAAGTTCCACAAAATTGGTAGCAATGTCTCCAAAGCATGACCTGGGACGTTAAACCTCAAACCAAACAAACGAAACGTCCAAGTCAACATACTATCGGTCATCTTGGAGACGTTGCTTCCACTTGTGTGGGACTGAGATGAAATGATATACCAAGCCCTGCGGCTCAATGAACCAATAAGGTTTATATGCATGGACGGTCCCAACTCACATCAATTTTCCTGGAAGGCTTAGAACCTCTAAGTCGTTTACCAGTACTCATGTTCAGTCAATTTCAGATCTGTGTGAAAGCATCATGCAGCCAAATCTTATTTCTTCAAGCCCCGATGGGCGGGGGTGGTGTGTGCATGTGTGCGCATGCACGTGTGTGTGTATGTGTGTGTGTGTGTTTGTGATTTTGTGGGTTTTTTGAATGAAATCTCAAACCCCTGCGTCATCATCATCATCATCAACGACAGATTTTTTTATTAAAGTGCAGGTACAGGGGAAACGCCCACATAAGTTGACCTCTTCTAGGTTGCTGGCTTGCTGCAGGCATGGTAGATCTTATACAAGATCTCCAGGCTTGTCTATCTAAGGATCTGAACAACTGGTCCCGGATTTTTACGTAATGGCGTAGGCTCACAGAATCGACGACATACGTACAACATGTAATTAATATTTTGAATCTCGTTTCAACTTGCCAATGGAGAAAGGGAAAAATAACGTTCCATCAACACTCAACACTATGCCATTTTGGAAACGTTACTTACGATTTTGTTGGACTTTTACCCGACATTGAGATGAAATGACATCTTGGCCTACCGCCGAAAGGAAACAGTGGTCCGACACACAATACTTTTCCTGCTGGGCGGTTTATCATTACTCAATCTTGGTCGGTTTCAGTCCAATCTATTTCTCAGCTCCGCGGACGGGCGGGGCGCCGGCCCCGTTTGATTGACCAAGCCCATTTATTGGACCAACTCTGTATTGGACATGATTGTAATATGGATAAGGTTCCTAAGGGCAGTCTGTGCATCCAAAGTGGTCCAAAGTTTCAGTGAACTCAAACGAAAACAAAATGAAGTTCAGGGTGATGCTTCACTGCTACCACACAGTCTCATAACGTCGCTGTAATGATGAAGGTAATAAGGCCCTTTTGGAAACTACTAAATTATTCAATCAAAGCACTTGGCCGACAATGTATTGTTTGTTTGTATTGGAGTTTAATGGTCCAATCAGCACTAATTTAGGTCATTTTTTAGCCGGTCAGTTTACCTATCCACACTTTTCCTTGGCAGGCTTATGCATAAGTGGTTAACCAGTACAGTGTGCATTCTTTCGCCAGAAACCGACAACTGCCCTTCTTGAAGCAGCGAAAGGGAGAGAATGACCGTAAGATTTCAATATCAATCTCCAGGAAATAATGTTGCCGACCCCAGCAGATATCGAACCCGGGTCCTCCGGATCACCAGTCAGAAGCGCATCCAACTGAGCTACCGAGACCGGCCGGGGCCGACAATGTGTATGACACGACTTCTAGCTGTAAAACAACACCATAGCAGGTCAAATTGTGGAAGGATCTTGCCTTGCACGTGCACAAAAGAGACTCGCGATTCATTGATATCTAGCCCCCTTTATGATGACAGTGTTTTGGAATATCATATAAATATTAAAAGGGATTTTTCCTCAGGTTGCTGAATGGCATGCTTACGCGAAAAATGATCGAATTATGCAAAATTCTACCATGGTATTCAATGTAATATCCACGGACCGAAAATATATTGGACAAGCCATTGCTTATTGTTTGTTTGTTTGTTTGAATTAGTGTTTTACGTCCCCGTCAACACAATTTAGGTCATTTTGGAGAGGCTGCTTCCCATTTGGTGTGACTTTTACCTGACACTGAGATGAAATGACATCTCAAGCCCTGCCGGCAAATGAAACCAGATGGCTTATAGGCACCGCACCGCTTTGCCTGGGCAGACTTAGTCCTTCTAAGCGGTTTACACAGTACTTGCGTGTGGTCTGATTCAGCTCTGCGTGGAAGCATCATGCAGCCCAACCTATTTCTCCAAGACCCGATGGGTGGGGGTGAGAAGCCATTGCTTTTACCGAATTGACTACGGAACTTTAAGTTCACTGTAGTTACCGATCATTTTTGAATTTTTCCTTCATCAATCATGTCCAAACACCCAATAAAAAGATTAGATATCTTAAAAAAAGTTAAAGTGGCTTAATTAATTGAAATCATGATGCCCTTAACCTTTTTGTTGGCATACTATTGTCAGCTGAAATTGACAAAAAAATGCAACAAAACAACACAAGATTATTTATACAATCGTTAAGTGTCGGTTTTGTTTGTTTTGATGTTTATGGGCCCAGTCAACACTTTTTAGGTAATTTTTAGCCGGTCAGTTTACGTATCCATACTTTATACGTAAGCCGTTAACCAGTGCAGTGCACATTCTTTCGCCAAAAACTGACAATTGCTCTTCTTGAATCAGCGGAATGGAGAGAATGACCGTAGAAAAGATTCCATGATCAATCTCCACGAAAGAATGTTGCCGACACCGGCAGGTATCGAACCCGCGTCGTGATCGCCAGTCAGACGCGCATCCAACTGAGCGACCTAAGCCGGTCATTAAGTGTTGGCTACTTGATCATGAGTGTAACTTTACTGAATTCAGTGCGACAGATGTGCATTTGTATGTGTTGCTAGAGCCAAAAATTATGAAAAGAAAAAATAGATGGGAAGCCAAAGTGAGAATGAGTGAGCTAAAATATCTCTAAGGACCAAATTCCGCTAAAATGCATGCCACATTTTTAACCATTTCCTCTTGGATACTTTTGTTCTGCTTTTACGGACCTTTTAAAATCATTTCACATATCGGGGCGATCCTTAATCAGAGTCGGGCGAAAAAAACAGGAGTACTCGGAGAAAAAACCCTGACCTTCCGTTGCAAAACTTGGCGTTTACATGTGATTGGAGTGGGGCTTGAATCACAGCGGTTAGAGGCCCAAAGATGAAGAGTCAGCGCCCTTACCCATCAAGCCAAGAAGGCCCCGTTAATCACTTGGGCATAGTGTCACTGTTTATATCTACTATCCAGCACAATCTGAAGATGTAACTCTGTTTATCCCAGTCATAATAGCATGCTGAAGATTGTCTTTAACTACAGCTCGAAGTGAAAACAAATAGCTTGTGTGAAGTTTTTTGATTTACTGAAAACACAATTACACAGCATGCGAAAACAGCATTTCTTGTGCGATTTTGATTCTGTTTAAAGCAAACTGTTTCCAAAAGGGTAAGCTAAAAGCTGATATGTAATATGTAATTAGCAGATACTGCATGTGAGTAAAATAAATTGGCAAAAACCCCAGTTGTGCAGAACTTTTTTTGTCGGGTATATTCATGTATGGTACAATATATGCATGATTTTTCTTTTTTTCTGTTCTAAAATAATTATACTTCTTTTGGATTAGATAAAAAGGAAACCCCTAAAATGACATATTTGCCGCCATAAGATCATACTGTATACATTGGCAGGATAACGTCATGTGCACCGCTCGCACACCTCACTGAGTTTGTTCTAACGAGTACCCACAACCTCAGTCTTTGAGTAGAAAAAAAGAACAAAGTAATGCATACCACTGTAAACCCTAGTTTGCTCTATATGGTGTGGGTTTAGCCATCGGAGCATTATGAAAACATGCCTATACAAATACATTGTAACCTTTGTCGCCGAAAAAGTGACAATTTAAACCCTTGTCCTGCATGCTGAACCCGGATATGTCTTATCTTTCAAACATTGAAGATCCAGATCAGGCGACTTGTTCATCAGATGGCTTCTGAAGAAGCCGTCTGATCAGGATCCCCATTGTTTGTCATTCAGTTTCTGAATTTGTTGCAATAATTTGCATCAAGTAATCTGATTGGTTGATAATGAGAAGTGGGTGCTGCATATATAAATCGTCGTTCGGGAGTCAAAACCTCTTAACTCAGATTTTTCAACTTTTCAGGAGAGACGATTTTCTTCTTTTTTTGAAAAAAGCATGTTTCTTCTTATTTTCTGGACTCCGTTCAAAAATTTCTTCCAGCAAAAGTGAATTACCAATACCCCTTAAATATTCAATATATAAGCTGCTGATTTTGTCATTTCAGAGACCTACATTTTTGGATTTTTATGGAGGTACGAGTTTTTGACAATTTTTTTACCACATTATACATGAGTTACAACCTTTTGTCACTTTTTGTTGACTGTATTATTTAGATCTGCATTAACTTAATTGAATTGATCTTTGTTTCATTTAATTACGTACGGCATTGCCTACTGGCCATCAAAATCTCAACCTCTGTATGGACATACTGTTCTGCTGACCACACCATACTTGAGATACGATGTTTTGAGATCCAGGTTTTACATCAATCAAGATTATGCTGAGATACGTTTTACTGTTGTAAAATGGAAACTGATTGGCTTAGAGCTACGCCGTTTTGAGCAAAAGATGCGCCTGTGGTTCACGAACCTAATGGTATCAAAATGTCATTTTACCAAAAAATCAGAGTTACGAGGTTTTGACTCCCGAGCGACGAAATATTCAGCAGGTCAAGGGTTAAGAGGAAAAATTGTGATATTTTTCTAATTTCTGCTCAAAATATAGATTGTGAGTACTGGTTAGTACAGCCTCTGTAAGAAAATGTTTTCAGATTCTAGAGAGGTCAGTATATACAGTACAAGAGAGAAACTAAAACAAACTGGGGGAAAGTGTAAACATTAGCAGCTCGCCTGCTGATTTAATGGATTTTACTGCAGATACTTGAGCTGTTAATAATAAACATCAGTGATAAGGTACTGAACAAATTTTGTTCATTTCAGTGGGGTTATATTCTTGACTGTACATGCATATGATTCTATGAAAACAATGTGACCTCCTTTCTTTTAATTCCAAAATTGGATAAATACTAGGAGCTGCTAATCTGAGCTGAGTATAGTACACAAAGTGCACAAAGGAAAAGACATTATGTCATACATAATTGAGCCTTATCATCTCAACATAGCAGAAGGCACATTAGAGCTCTGGTTAAAATATGTTATGGGTACATATGTTAGAACTGTCTTGTTGGGGCTTTTCCAATAGATACCAGAAATGCCGGGTTAACACCTGTCCTGAGGAAAGTTTATCTAAATATCTAGTTTTTCCTCATTATCTAGAACTGTGGTACAGTTAAGTTTCACATCAGGATTTTGTAACAGTTAACTTAGCATTTAGTCTGAGAGGCATTTAGACCTCTTAACCCACCTTAGCATAAGCTTTACAAGGGAAAACTGATGTCCACACCATGGCCCAGGTAGACATTCTGTTCTTTAACCATTGACTAGACAAAATGGGTCTAGAGCTCTGAAGACCCATTAATGGGCTGGAAACAAATAAGATTGTTTTGTTTGTTTGATTTGAAGTTTAACGTCCCCGTCAACAGTGTAAAAGTCATTTTTGAGACATTGCTTCCAATTTTGTGGGACCTTTACCCGACATTGAGATGAAATGACATCTAAAGCCCTGCTGCCCAATGAAACCAATAGGGTTTATAAGCATGGACTGGCTGACTCACACTGCATTGCCTGTTTACCAGTACTCGTGTGCGGGTCAGTTTCAGCTCTGCGTGGAAGCATCATGCAGCCCATCTACATGTATTTCTTCAAGCCCCGATGGGTTGGGGGGGGGGGCTAAAATAACATCTCCAACAGACCACTATTTACCATTGTTCTGATGATCACGACAAACCCACCTTTTGCAAACAGTGTAGATCCAGATCAGATGGCTTCTGAATAACCCAACTGACCAGGGTGTTTCTTATTCAGTTTGTGAACTGGACAAATTCATTATATTCTGCAATTTGAGAAATGGGTGTGGCAAAATTAATTCATTCAGCAGGACAAAGAGTAATTGTTATGGGCCAGGGAGTTTTACTTTTACTATGTCAGTTTGTCCTGTACGAGTGTCCACTTTTCATATGCATGATTGGCCATGGTGACACATAGATAACTTGTGAAATAAATTCAGGAATTTCCGCCAACAATGGCCCCAGTCATAGGTAAAGCAGTAAATATTTGTTTGCATTAAGAAATTTAATAAGGCTTCGCAATACTCTTGGACGTCTTGGTCATAGAAGTGATATGTATCAGAAGATAGACGGTCACCAAGTAACTGGAACAGCTGGTAATATCATTACCTTTGCAAGTTCCATGGTAAAGACCAACTGACTGGATAATCACAGTACCTGAAGCCATTATATAATAAATTGTATTAAATAACCTTTTCATAAATGTGTATATAGTAAAACACATTAAATTTGCAAAATAAGTATGCTAAATACCCATTTTCATCAATTTAGTTTGCTGGCTGTCAATAGCGAATTCGCTATCGACAGCCGACTGTCAATAGTGAATTCGCTATCGACAGCCGGCTGTCAATAGCGATCGCCTTTAAAAAAACTTGGCACAAATTTTCACCATGTTGAGTCGGCGTGTCGGGTGCAAGATCCATGTTCATAGCTCAAAGGTCAAGGTCACACTTAGAGATCAAAGGTCAAATATGGGCATAATACAGCTTGTCCAGGCTGTAACTTTGTCATTCATTGGGGGATTTTAAAATAACTTGGCACAAATGTTCACCATGATGAGTTTGCGTGTCACGTACAAGAGCCATGGCCATGGCTCAAAGGTCAAGGTCACACTTAGAGATCAAAAGTCAAATATGGGCATAATATAGCTTGTCCTGGGTGTTACTTTGTCATTTTTATTGGGGGATTTTAAAATAACTTGGTACAAATGTTCACCATGATTAGTCAGCGTGTCGTGCGCAAGACCCATGTTAGCTCAAAGGTCAAGGTCACATTTAGAGGTCAAAGATCAAATATGGGCATAATACAGCTTGTCCTGGCTGTAACTTTGTCATTCATTGGGGGATTTTAAAATAACTGTTCACAAATGTTCACCTTGACGAGTTGGCATGTCACGTGCAAGACCAATGTCCATGGCTCAAAGGTCAAGGTCACACTTAGAGATCAAAGGTCAAATATGGGCATAATACAGCTTGTCCAGGCTGTAACTTTTTCATTCATTTGGGGATTTTAAAAAAAACTTGGGCCAAATGTTCACCATGATGAGTCGGCATGTCCAGTGCAAGATCCATGTTCATAGCTCAAAGGTCAAGGTCACACTTGGAGATCAAGGGTCAAATATGGGCATAATACAGCTTGTCCAGGCTGTAACATTGTCATTCATTGGGGGGATTTTAAAATAACTTGGCACAAATGTTCATCATGATGAGTCTGCGTGTCACGTGCAAGAGCCATGGCCATGGCTCAAAGGTCAAGGTCCATTTGGGAAAAAAGGTCAAATATGGGCATAACATAGCTTGTCCTGGCTGTAATATTGTCATTTTTTGGGGGATTTTAAAATAACTTGGTACAAATGTTCACCATGATGAGTCAGCGTGCCGTGCGCAAGACCCATGTTAGCTCAAAGGTCAAGGCCACACTTAGAGGTCAAAGATCAAATATTGGCATAAAAGAGCTTGTCCTGGCTGTAACTTTGTCATTCTTTGGGGATTTTAAAATAACTTGGCACAAATGTTCACCTTGACGAGTTGGCATGTCGTGTGCAAGACCCATGTCCATGGCTCAAAGGTCAAGGTCATTCTTAGAGATCAAAGGTCAAATATGGGCATAATACAGCTTGTCCAGGCTGTAACTTTTTCATTCATTTGGGGATTTTAAAAAATCTTGGCACAAATGTTCACCATGATGAGTCGAAGTGTCGGGTGCACGATCCATGTTCATAGCTCAAAGGTCAAGGTCACACTTAGAGATCAAAGGTAAAATATGGGCATAATACAGCTTGTCCAGGCTGTTACTTTGTCATTCATTTGGGAATTTTAAAATAACTTGGCACACATGTTCACCATGATGAGTTTGCATGACGCGTGCAAGAGCCATGGCCATGGCTCAAAGGTCAAGGTCACACTTAGAGATCAAAGGTCAAATATGGGCATAATATAGCTTGTCCTGGCTGTAACATTGTCATTTATTGGGGGATTTTAAAATAGCTTGGTACAAATGTTCAACATGATGAGTCGGCGTGTAGTGTGCAAGACCCATGTTAGCTCAAAGGTCAAGGCCACACTTAGAGGTCAAAGATCAAATATGGGCATAATACAGCTTGTCCTGGCTGTAACTTTGTCATTCATTGGGGGATTTTAAAATAACTTGGCACAAATGTTTACCATGATGAGTCGGGGTCTTGTGTGCAAGACCCATGTCCATAGATCAAAGATCAAGGTCACACTTAGAGTTCAAATGTCAAATATGGGCATAATACAGCTTGTCCGAGTTGTAACTGTCATTCAATGGCGGATTTTAAAAAAACTTGGCACAAATGTTCACCATGTTGAGTCGGCGTGTAGCGTGCAAGACCCATGTCCATAGTTCAAAGGTCAAGGTCTCACTTAGAGACCAAAGGTTACATTTGGGCATATTACAGCTTGTCTGGGCTGTAACTTTGTCATTCATTGAGGGACTTTAAAATAACTTGGCACAAATGTCCACCAGGATGAGTATGCATGCAAGACCCATATCCATAGCTCAAAGGTCAAGGTCACACTTATAGATCAACTATGAACTTATAACAAAAAATGTCTTCTGCATGATTTGTTTGATTTGAGGCATGAACATTCTCTTGCTATTTATCATCCTTTCTTTAAATTCACATGATTGTTGCCCATGTTATTTGACATCTCGCTGATTTAGTAGCGATGAACAAAGTGCATGCGGGCTCGCCATTCTGCTCTTGGGCATGTCTAGTTTATTTGTAGAGAGTTCACGCTTTTCAGGATACTTGCTGGTATTAAAGTTGTGGGAGGTTAATTTGACGTAACCTGTTGGATTTCTTTGATCTTAAAGGACTGTACATACGTGCATATAAGGCGACAAAATTGTGTGGTTGTATAAAAATTAATAGCCATGCAGACTTTGTTGATGTGAAAGATTATACTTAATAGAGAACTAGTATGTTTAGGATTATTTTGGGGCTATTATAATCATTTCTTCAATTTCGGGGGTAATAAATTTTCAACCATGCAGTGTAAGTTGTGATTACCCAAACACTTATAAAATGTCTTTGGATTACCTAAAACACAGAAAAAATAAAGTAGACCAGTAAATTAAATCAAATGTCATCATCTGTGGTATAGTGTACCCCCAAATTTTACAATGTACCCCCATTTTGCAAGGGCAGAGGGTACATGTACCCTTAGTTTTAAAAATGAGTGGACATGCTGTTGTGCACACACAAAATTTTGATGTGTGTAAGCAAACCTTGTTATTCGCTCTTAGCTCACCAGCCAAAAAGTGACAAGGTGAGATTTTGTATCGCGCAGCGTCCCATGTCCGTCCTTCCGTCCATCTGTAAACTTTTGGCTTGTGTTTCCATCGGATCTTCATGAAACTTGGTCAGAATGATCATATCTACGGAATCTAGGTCAAGTTCGAAACTGGGTCATGTGTGGTCAAAAGCAAGGTCACCAGGTCAAATAATAGAAAAACCTTGTGACCACTGAAGAGGCCATATTTTTCAATGGACCTTCAAACACAATTTTTTATCCCCCGCTGAAGGCGGAGGGATATTGTTTTGGCGTTGTCCGTCCATCTGTCCGAGCCAATGAGTGGGACGACTGTCCGTCTGTCCGTCCCTCCGTCCGTCCGAAGTCACTACTCAGTAACCAATGGATGGAATTTCATGAAACTTAAATAAGTTTGTATTCTCACTCGTGACTGAAATGGTGCACACACAAGTTTTTCCAGGATCGGTCCAGTAATTCTACAGTTATGCCCATTAAATTATTGAAATTTAAGGATTTTTTTCTGTCAATATGTCCGCCGAAGTCTGATCTCAATAAGCAATTGATGGAATTTCACTAAACTTAAAAATAAATGTGTATTACATCTGTTGGATAGTGCACATACAATTTTATCTAGGATCACTCGAGTATTTCTTGAGTTATTGCCCCTTGAATGATTGAAATTTCAAGATTTTTTCTGTCAAAATGTCCGTTTTGGGCCAGATCTCGGTAACCAATTGATGGAATTTCATGAAACTTAAAATAAGTATGCATTACAACTGTGGGATGGTGCATGCACAATTTTTTTCAGGATCTGTCCAGTAATTCTAGAGTTATGGCCCCTTAAATGATTGAAATTTAAGTTTTCTTTCTGTTCAAATGTCCGTCGGGAGCCAGATCTCAGTAACCAACAGATGGAATTTGATGAAACTTGAAATGAAAGTGTATTATATCTGTGGGATAGTGCACGCACAAAATTTATCGACTTTTTTGTCTGTCTCTATGTCCGTCTGTCCATCCGTCCCTCCGTCTGTCTGTATACAAAATCTTTTTCATTCTTTGACCGATCCCTCTCATATTCGCACACAACACTCCTTACCACTAGTTAACACGATTTTTGCGATGCACGTTTCGGGGACACTGTCTACTGTTATAACATCTGCATGATCCCGAAACATGGTTAATTCTTGATTTTTTCCATCAAAATATATGTTTGGCAGGGGATCCATATTCAACGAACTTGCTTATTATTATTTATTTCATTTTTAGCTCACCTGTCACGTAGTGACAAGGTGAGCTTTTGTGATCACTTTTTGTCCGTCGTGCGTCCGTGCGTCCAAGCGTCCGTAAACAATTTCAAATAAGTATATCTCTAATACCCCACGGTCAATTTTGATCAAATTTCATGAGAAGATCATCAGGTAGGGGGAAAGGCTGCATAAGGTTTTTGGGCTGATCAGATTGGAATTCTGGTTGCCATGGCAACATATAGCTCCCATAGACTTACAATGGGAAAAAATTAAAATATCTTCTTCTCTGAAACCACAGGGCCAAGAGCTTAGATATTTAGCATGTATTAACAGCCAGTGGTCACCTACATAATTCCTGCCAATCATGCCCCTAGGGTCCAAATTGGCCACGCCTGGGGACCCCTTCGCTCCGATAGACTCATAATGGAACAAAAAGCTTCAAAAAGCTTCTTCTCAGAAACCACAGGGCCCAGAGCTTAGATATTTAGCATGTAGCAATGGCAAGTGGTCACCTACATAATTCCTGCCAATCATGGGGTCCAAACGGGCCACGCCCCGGGGCCCTTTAGCTCCTATAGACTCATAATGGAAAAAAGCTTCAAAAATCTTCTTCTCTGAAATCAAAGGGCCCAGAGCTGAGATATTTAGCATGTAGCAACGGCCAGTGGTCACCTACATAATTCCTGCCAATCATGCCCCTGGGTTCCAAATTGGCGACGCCCCGGGGCCCCTTCGCTCCCATAGACTCATAATGGAACAAAAAGCTTCAAAAATCTTCTTCTCGGAAACCACAGGGCCCAGAGCTTGGATATTTAGCATGTAGCAACGACAAGTGGTCACCTACATAATTCCTGCCAATCATGCCCCTGGGGTCCAAACGGGCCACGCCCCGGGGCCCTTTAGCTCCTATAGACTCATAATGGAAAAAAGCTTCAAAAATCTTCTTCTCTAAAACCACAGGGCCCAGTGCTGAGGTATTTGGCATGTAGCAACAGCAAGTGATCACCTACATAAATCCTGCCAATCATGCCCCTAGGGTCCAAATGGGCCACACCCCGGGGCCCCTTAGCTCCCATAGACTCATAATGGAAAAAAAAAACCTTAAAAATCTTCTTCTCTGAAACCACAGGGCCCAGAGTTTAGATATTTAGCATGTAGCAACGGCAATTGGTCACCTACATAATTCCTGCCAATCATGCCCCTGGGTTCCAAATGGGCCATGCGCCGTGGCCCCTTTGCTCCCATAGACTCATAATGGAAAAAAGCTTAAAAAATCTTCTCCTCTGAAACCACAGCGCCCAGAGCTTAGATATTTAGCATGTAGCAAGGGCAAGTGGTCACCTACATAATTCCTGCCAATCATGCCCCTGGGGTCCAAAAGGGCCACGCCCTAGGGCCCCTTAGCTCCTATAGACTCATAATGGAAAAAAAAGCTTCAAAAATCTTCTCTGAAACCACAGGGCCATGAGCTTAGATATTTAGCATGTAGCAATGGCTAGTGGTCACCTACATAAATCCTGCCAATCATGCCCGTGGGGTCAAAATGGGCCATGCCCCGGGGCCCCTTAGCTCCCATAGACTCATAATGGAAAAAAGCTTCAAAAATCTTCTTCTCTGAAACCACAGGGCCTAGAGCTTAGATATTTAGCATGTATCAACAGCAAGTGGTCACCTACATAAATCCTGCCAATCATGCCCCTAGGGTCCAAATGGGCCACGCCCCGGGGCCCCTTAGCTCACATAGACTCATAATGGAAAAAAAAAGCTTCAAAAATCTTCTTCTCTGAAACCACAGGGCCCAGAGTTTAGATATGAAGCATGTAGCAATGGCAATTGGTCACCTACATAATTCCTGCCAATCATGCCCCTGGGTTCCAAATGGGCCACGCGCCAGGGTCCCTTTGCTTCCATAGACTCATAATGGAAAAAAAAGCTTCAAAAATCTTCTCTGAAACCACAGGGCCACGAGCTTAGATATTTAGCATGTAGCAATGGCTTGTGGTCACCTACATAAATCCTGCCAATCATGCCCGTGGGGTCAAAATGGGCCATGCCCCGGGGCCCCTTAGCTCCCATAGACTCATAATGGAAAAAAGATTCAAAAATCTTCTTCTCTGAAACCACAGGGCCAAGAGCTTAGATATTTAGCATGTAGCAACAGCAAGTGGTCACCTACATAAATCCTGCCAATCATGCCCGTTGGGTCCAAATGGGCCACGCCCCGGGGCCCCTTAGCTCACACAGACTCATAATGGAAAACAAAAGCTTAAAAAATCTTCTTCTCTGAAACCACAGGGCCCAGAGTTTAGATATGAAGCATGTAGCAACGGCAATTGGTCACCTACATAATTCCTGCCAATCATGCCCCTGGGTTCCAAATGGGCCACGCGCCAGGGCCCCTTTGCTCCCATAGACTCATAATGGAAAAAAGCTTAAAAAATCTTCTACTCTGAAACCACAGTGCCCAGAGCTTAGATATTTAGCATGTAGCAAGGGCAAGTGGTCACCTACATAATTCTTGCCAATCATGCCCCTGGGGTCCAAAAGGGCCACGCCCCGGGGCCCCTTAGCTCCTATAGACTCATAATGGAAAAAAAAACTTTAAAAATCTTCTTCTCTGAAACCACAGGGCCCAGAGCTTAGATATTTAGCATGTAGCAACGGCAAGTGATCACCTATATAAATCCTGCCAATCATGCCCGTGGGGTCCAAATGGGCCATGCCCCGGGGCCCCTTAGCTCCCATAGACTCATAATGGAAAAAAGCTTCAAAAATCTTCTTTTCTGAAACCACAGGGCCCAGAGCTTAGATATTTACCATGTAGCAATGACAAGTGGTCACCAACATAAATCCTGCCAATCATGCCCCTGGGTTCCAAATGGGCCACACCCTGGGATCCCCTTAGCTCCCATAAACTCATAATGGAAAAAAGCTTCAAAAATCTTCCTCTCAGAAACTGTGAAGCACAGAACTTAGATATTTAGTATCTAGCAACATAAAATAGCCAGCTACATAAATCCTGCTAACCCTGCCCTGGGGTCAAAATTTGCCACGCCCGAGCTCATCATCTCCAATAGACTTATAATGTAAAAAAATTTAAAAAATCTTCTTCTATGAAACCATAAGGCCCAGAGCTTAGATTTTTAGTATGTAGCAACGTCAAGTGGCCACCTACATAAATCCTGCCAGTTTTTCCCCTGGGATCCAAATTGGCCCCACCCCAGGGTTCTTTAGCTTCCATAGACTTACAATTGGAGAAACTTCAAAAATCTTCTTCTCTGAAACCACAGGGCCCTTATAATAAAAAAAAACAAACAAAAGAAAAAACAAACTTAAAATGGGGAAAAAAATCTTCAAAAATCTTCTTCTCTGAAACCATAAGTCCCAGAGCTTAGGTATTTAGCATGTAGCAATGTCGAGTGGTCGCCTACATGAATCCTGCCAATCATGCCCCTGGGGTCCAAATCCTGTGGCCTCTTAACTCCAACAAACTTATAATGGAAAAAAGCTTCTTTGAAACCATGAAGTACAGACCTTAGATATTTAGTATATATAGCAACACAATATGGTCGCCTACATAAATCCTGCCAACCGTGCCCTTTGTTTGGCCAAGCCCAGGGCTCATTAGCTTCTATAGACTTATACTGGAAAAAACTTAAAAAAATCTTTTTCTCCAAAGCCATAAGGCACAGATTTTGTTTAATTTGAGGTTTTACATCCCCGACAACACTGTATAGGTCATTTTGGAGATGTCTCTTCCAATTTTGTGGGACTTTTACCAGACATTGAGATGAAATTACATCTCAAGCCCTGTCACCCAATGAAACCAGTAGGGTTTATAAGCATGGACACTGCTTTGCCTGAGCTTAGATAATTAGTATGTAGCAATGGCAAGTGGTCTCCTACACTAATGATTTTCTGGTACACAGGTGAGCGATATATGGCCATTGGGCCATCTTGTTCTTATTACTGCTACAAGCCTCAATGAGCTGGTTCTAATGAGCACACACAACCTATACTTATGGCAGGCCTCCTAATAAAAGCTATAATTTTGTGCCAAACCTATAAAACCTTTATTTTGTTCATAAAACCTATAAAAAGCCTGTATTTTCATGAAAAAAACTATATTTTTCACTTTTTGAACATTCTTGCGACTCAACCCTAACTTTTCTTCAAAATGCACTACTATTTTTTACTTTTTAGTCCCATAAAAAGTGATGAAAACTGTCAAGAAATTGTAATTCTTTTCCTCGCTTGCTTCCCTCGCTCGAAATTTGTAAAATTCAGATCAACTTTATCTGAGTAATTGTGGCACAAAAATTCATCAAATATTTTTCTTCAGTTTTAAATCTTTATGTAAGTTTTAAACTCTTTTTTTTAACCTGTATTTTTATTGAAAAACCTGTAAATAACCTATATTTTGAGTAAGAAGAACCTATATAAAAACCTATATTTTTAAAGTGGGCCACTAGGAGGCCTGTTGCGGCATAAATAAGAACTAGAAATGCGTCCATAGGACACGGATGCCCCCGCCCGAAAATATGTCTATGTTCGTATTCAGCCATAGAAAGTTATTGACAGTGTTTAAGTTTTGGACCCTTTTTATGCCATTTGACCTCCAAGTATGACCTTGGAGGTACGGATCTGGGTTTGCATGTGACACATTGTCTCATGATGGTTAACATTTCTTCAAAATTATATCAAAATCCATCCAAAAATAAGTAAGTTATTGGCTGCGTTTAAGTTTCGGACCCATTTTTTGACCTTTGACCTCCAAGTATGACCTTGACCTTGGAGGTACGGACCTGGATTTTGCATATGACACATCGACTGATGATGGTTAACATTTCTACAAAGTAATTTCAAAATCCATCCAGAAATAAGAAAGTTATTGACTGCATTTAAGTTTCGAACCCTTTTTTTGACCTTTGACCTCCAAGTATGACCTTGACCTTGGAGGTACGGACCTGGGTTTTGCAGGTGACACATCGACTCATGATGGTTAACATTTCTCCAAAATAATTTCAAAATCCATCCAGAAATAAGAAAGTTATTGACTGCGTTTAAGTTTCGGACCCTTTTTTGACGTTTGACCTCTAAGTATGACCTTGACCTTGGTGATCCGGACCTGGGTTTTGCACGTGACACGTCGTCTCATGATGGTTAACATTTGTGCCGAGTAATTTTAAAATCCATCAAGAAATAAGGAAGTTATTGACTGCGTTTAAGTTTCGGACGCACAGACGGACGGACGAACGGACGGACAGACAGGGGCAACGCTATATGCCCTTTCCACAATTCTTCGAATGGCGGGGGCATAAAAATATCATAGATTTTCAGCAGAAAGGTAGCCATTTTGGAGATAAGAACAAATTAACTATGTCGTACAGGTTGTGTTTTCGTAATGAAATGTCATCCTTCTTTCACCCTTTGGTGTCTTGCAAGGAAGGGGTAAGACAATTATTGATCCCTGATCATAGCCTCCCATTCTATTTTTAACCCTTTTTGTACCAAATGGAATCTTCCTCATTATATATAGCAGGAGTTCATTTCAAACTTTAGGGGTGTCAGGTTGTGTTTTTATGAAAATTTATTTGGAAATTAAAAGCAAAAGTGGAGGCCCTGATCAGACGACCTGTTTTGCGGTGTCTGATCTGGACCTGCACTGTTTGCCAGGGTACCCGTTTTGGGATCTCTGGTACTAAATGGGTTAACAATTGGCCCAACAAGTTTGTTCTTCTAACATTAGTTACGAAAACACACCTATTCAAATACATTGTATGTACATTGTAAATTCCACCGACTATGTAGTTTTCAGATGAAAAAATTGTTGTATTTTTTCTAATTTCTGCTCAAAATATAGATTGTGGGTACATGTTAGTACTGTCTCGTTGAGGCAATTCTAACAACTACCCACAATTATAGTTTAAAGCAGAAATAAGAGAAATAAGGTTTACCCCTGTAAACACCAGTTTTTAGCTCACCAGAGCCGAAGGCTCCGTGGGAGCTTATAGGATAGGCAGTTGTCCGTCGTCGTATGGGTCTTCGTCGTCTGCGTCGTATGTCCGTCGTCAACACTTTCAAACAACTTCTTCTCTGAAGCCACTGGGCCGATTTGGCCCAAATTTTATCTGTAGCATCCTTGGGCGGTGGATTGAAAGTTTGTGTTTTTTTATGAAAATCGGCTCATTAATTTGGTTGCTATGGCAACTTAAGAGTTCCCATAGACCAGGCTTTCAAGTGACTCCTTGTGAAAAAGTAGGAGAAAAGTAGGAGCCTGAGATATTAAAAAGTAGGAGCAAAGTAGGAAAAAAGTAGGAACCTGATGTAAAAAGTAGGAGCTAATGGACACAAACATACCACCATATGTCTGACATTTTATCAGTTTTTCATTTTGGGTAGTTTTGTTTGTACATTTGAGTCTGATGTTTTTGCATCCAAGTTATCTGGCACCTGTAAAATATTAGTGGCTAACCCATCTAGTACAGTTGCTCATGCCTGCAGCTTGAACTTCTGATGCTTTTGTCAAGATTTTTCACTGGCAGATATATGTACTTAGATACTGACATATGGCAAAATATAAATTCAAATGAATTGACGAATTTTGACAATTTACATTAGTGAGAAGCAAGATGTCCAAGTGAAGGCATCATAGCACTGCGACAATGAATTCCTGTCATGCTATTAAACAAGACAGCATTTTAGTTGCTCACTGAAGTCAATGCATTAAAATATTGCTGCAATGAATTTCTGTCATGCTAGACAAGAAGGATTTCAGGTTGGTCAATCACTCCAGTTAAGGCATTGCATTACTGCTGCTTTGAATTCCTGTCATCCTCCATAAGGCAGATCTCTAGTTTGTTGCTGCAAACATGCAATATCATGTTGGCATCATAGGACTGCTTCTAAGATTTTCTGCCATGCTCAACAAGACAGAACTCTGGTAGGTCTCTTCAGTGCAACACATCACTGCTGCAACATTGAATTCATCTCATGCTCAACAAGACACAATGCTAAATGATCATTGCAGTTAAGGCATTAAAGCATGGCAACAATGAATAACTTTCATACGTAACAGGACAAGAATTCCAGTTGGTCACTGCATTTAAGGCAAATTTAAGCAGCACTGCTGCAATGAATTCCTGCCATGCTCAACAAGACAGAACCCTAGTGGGTCACTGAAGTTAAGGCATCACAGTACAGCTGCAGTGTATCCCTTTCATGCTCAAGACAGAACTCTAGTTGATCACTGCAGTCAAGGCATCACAGCATTGCTGCAATGAATTTCTGTCTTGCTCAACAAGACTGAGCTCCATTGGGTCACTACAGTTTAGTCATCAAACCACTGCTGCAATGTATTTCTGTCATGCTCAACAAGACTCAGGTCTAGATGGTCACCGCAGTTAAGTAACTTAAGACATCACAGTACAGCTGCTACAATGAATTTCTATCAAGCTAAACAAGACAGAACTCTTAGTTTGTCACTGCAGTCAAGGCATCACAGCATTCCTCTTGTGCTAAACACAGATCTAGTTGGCCACTGCAGTTAAGGTGTCAAAGCATTGCTGCAATGAACTCCTGTCATGCTAAACAAGACATAACTCTAGTAAGGTGCCAAAGGTATGGTATCAAAGAATTGCTGCTATGGATTGCTGGTCAGTTAAGGCCTGAAAAAATTGCTGCAATGCATTCCTGGCATGCTTAACAAAACATAGCTCTAGCTGATCACTGCAGTTAAGAAATCAAAGCACTGCTGCTATGAATTCCTGCCATGCTTAGCAAGACAGAGCTCTAGCTGGGCAATGCAGTTGAGGCATCAAAGCATTGCTGCAATGAATTTTTGTTATGCTAAACAAGACAAAGCTCAAGCTGCTTACTGCAGTTAAGGCACCACTGCACTGTTGAAGTGAATTTTTAGGGCCCCACACTGAAAGTGTGGGTTTCAGTGCAGGTGCCCTATAGTAATCACTCTGTCCGTCCGTCCGTCTGTCTGTCTGTCTGTCTGTCTGTCTTTCTGTCCACAATTTTTTTTATCCTCCATAACTTTCTTATTCCACTGAAAGTGTGGGTGCCCTATAGAAATCACTCTGTCCGTCCGTCAGTCTGTCTGTCTGTCTGTCCGTCCACAAATTTTTTTATCCTCCATAACTTTCTTATTCCTGGATGGATTTAAATATTACATGGCAGAAATGTTAACCATAATGTGATGGAGTGTTGCGCGCAAGACTCAGGTCCGTACCTCAAAGGTCAAGGTCATACTTAGAGGTTAAAGGTCAAAAAAGGGTCTTTCCTGTGTCCAATTAATAACTTTGTTATCATTCCTGGATGGATTTAAATATTACTTGGCAGAAATGTTAACCATAATGTGACGAAGTGTCACACACAAGACCCACAGCCGTACCTCAAAGGTCAAGGTCATACTTAGAGATAAAAGGTCAAAAAAGCGTCTTTTTTATTGTGTCCAATCTATAACTTTCTTATACCTGGATGGATTTAAATATAACTTAGCAGAAATATTAACCATAATGTGACAGTGTGCCGTATAGTAATGCCCTGTCTTTCCGTCTGTCCGTCCGTCCGTCCGTCTGTCCATCTGCCCGTCTATCCATCAACATTTTTCATGTTTACAAACTGAAGCTGAAGTTATTGACAGTTACCATATAGTAATACCCTTTTGTTTTTAATTCATAACTTACAAACAGTCAAATGCATCAACTTCAAACTTAAGATATATGGTCACAATATCATTACACAATTACATGGCAACCGACGTAACTCTAGCTACAATACTCTAAGAGTAATAGCCCTTTGAAAAAAAATCCAACTCCTCTGATGGCACTGCCGGGGCCCTAGTCAAACAAGACTGAGCTCCATTGGGTCACTACAGTTTAGTCATCAAACCACTGCTGCAATGTATTTCTGTCATGCTCAACAAGACTCAGCTCTAGATGGTCACCGCAGTTAAGTAACTTAAGACATCACAGTACAGCTGCTACAATGAATTTCTATCAAGCTAAACAAGACAGAACTCTTAGTTTGTCACTGCAGTCAAGGCATCACAGCATTCCTCTTGTGCTAAACACAGATCTAGTTGGCCACTGCAGTTAAGGTGTCAAAGCATTGCTGCAATGAACTCCTGTCATGCTAAACAAGACATAACTCTAGTAAGGTGCCAAAGGTATGGTATCAAAGAATTGCTGCTATGGATTGCTGGTCAGTTAAGGCCTGAAAAAATTGCTGCAATGCATTCCTGGCATGCTTAACAAAACATAGCTCTAGCTGATCACTGCAGTTAAGAAATCAAAGCACTGCTGCTATGAACTCCTGCCATGCTTAGCAAGACAGAGCTCTAGCTGGGCAATGCAGTTGAGGCATCAAAGCATTGCTGCAATGAATTTTTGTTATGCTAAACAAGACAAAGCTCAAGCTGCTTACTGCAGTTAAGGCACCACTGCACTGTTGAAGTGAATTTTTAGGGCCCCGCACTGAAAGTGTGGGTTTCAGTGCAGGTGCCCTATAGTAATCACTCTGTCCGTCTGTCCGTCCGTCCGTCCGTCCGCACCAACGAAACGACATTTAGGGGGCAAAAAATTTGGACAGTTTGACACTTAAGTATATATTCGTGAGTCCAAATGGGGTTTATTCCGTTATTTGGGTACTTAAGTGGCAAAAATTCGCTCTTAGGTGGCTTGCCGCTTAAGAGAATTTGCCACTTAAGTAGTCAATATGCCGACGCCTAGCCACTTAAGTATACGTTCGTGAGAACGTCCGTCTGTCTGTCTGTCTGTCTGTCCACAATTTTTTTTATCCTCCATAACTTTCTTATTCCACTGAAAGTGTGGGTGCCCTATAGTAATCACTCTGTCCGTCCGTCAGTCTGTCTGTCCGTCTGTCCGTCCACAAATTTTTTTATCCTCCATAACTTTCTTATTCCTGGATGGATTTAAATATTACATGGCAGAAATGTTAACCATAATGTGATGGAGTGTTGCGCGCAAGACTCAGGTCCGTACCTCAAAGGTCAAGGTCATACTTAGAGGTTAAAGGTCAAAAAAGGGTCTTTCCTGTGTCCAATTAATAACTTTGTTATCATTCCTGGATGGATTTAAATATTACTTGGCAGAAATGTTAACCATAATGTGACGAAGTGTCACACGCAAGACCCACAGCCGTACCTCAAAGGTCAAGGTCATACTTAGAGATAAAAGGTCAAAAAAGCGTCTTTTTTATTGTGTCCAATCTATAACTTTCTTATACCTGGATGGATTTAAATATAACTTAGCAGAAATATTAACCATAATGTGACAGTGTGCCGTATAGTAATGCCCTGTCTGTCCGTCTGTCCGTCTGTCCGTCCGTCCATCCGTCTGTCCATCTGCCCGTCTATCCATCAACATTTTTCATGTTTACAAACTGAAGCTGAAGTTATTGACAGTTACCATATAGTAATACCCTTTTGTTTTTAATTCATAACTTACAAACAGTCAAATGCATCAACTTCAAACTTAAGATATATGGTCACAATATCATTACACAATTACATGGCAACCGACGTAACTCTAGCTACAATACTCTAAGAGTAATAGCCCTTTGAAAAAAAATCCAACTCCTCTGATGGCACTGCCGGGGCCCTAGTCAGTTTCACTGACAGTTCTAGTTGTCATGCTAAAAAGAGCAGACAAGAGTTATTGCTGGTCACCACAGTTAAGGCATCACTGCAATGCTGAAGTGAATTTTTGTTGTGCTAAATAAAACGAGCTATAGCTGGTCACTGTAGTTAAGGCAACACTGGACTGCTGCAATGAATTTCTGTAATGCTCAACAAGAAAGAACAGTTTGTCACTGCAGTTAGGGCATGAAAGCATTGCTGTTGTGAATTTTCTACCCTTCTCAACAAAACAGAGCTCCAGTTGGTCAATAAGTTAAAACATCACTACACTTCTGAAAAAAATCTTGTCATGTTCAACAAAACAGAACTGTAGATGGTCATTGCTGTTTTGCTGTACATCAACATACTCCAATTAGTAGGACAGTTAAAAACAAACAGTAGCCAGTCTTTGAAATTATACTTTGAAAATTTTGAGTGTGGTTACTGCAACTTGTACCTATTGAACTGTGACTGCACTGTTTTTGATTGCAAAGAATGATTAAAATACAATCTGAAATGTTTGTAGAAAGTCAATCCAATACAGAAAGAACCTTAAAATTCAGATGTCTTGTGAACAAGTACATACACATGGATACCCAAACCCAAATAAGTCTATCATATCTGTTAAATAATTACTTATCCCTGTAAAAACAAGGAGTTCTACAGAGCTCTACAACCATACCTAGTAGCTGACACATGTTGTTTTATCCATTGTGAGCCAACATTGAAGCAAACTTTGCATTATACTCAGTAGTGATAACCAGTGAACAGCTTCTACTTAAGTTCTAGCATTCATAAGGGGTCGACAGCTGAATGTGGAGGCTCATCAGTCCATATATCATGTAACAAGATGCATTCTACATTGAGGCTGAGATATATGTTATACCTTTAATTGCTTTATTTGTTTATTTGGGATCTTAGTTTTTGATCAAATCAAAAAAGTAGGAGAAGTAGGAGTTTTTCTGGAAAAAGTAGGAACAAAGTAGGAAGAGAACAAAAAAGTAGGAAAAAGTAGGACTACTTGAAAGCCTGCATAGACTTATAATGGGGAAAATTGAAAAATGGCATTTACTGCCAAGCCTCTGCAGATATTTTGACAAAACTTTCATAGAAATGTTCCTTAGACAATCTACTCTGCCATATGAATTTAGGGCTGCTGCTCATTTGTATTGGTTGCCATGGAAACCAAAATGAAAAAATAGAAAAAAAAATACTTAAAAAATCATCTCCTCAGAAACAGTATGCTCTATGAGGCTGAGAGTTTATGGAAATATTCACCATATTTGCCTTTACAGGTTTTGTGTATTTTATGAAATTTGGCTCTTTAGTTTGGTTGTTGCTATGGCAACTTAGATTTTCCATAGAATTATAATGGGGAAAATTGAAAAATGGCATTAACTACCAAGCCTTTGCAGATATTTTGACAAAATTTTCATAGAACCGTTCCTTGAGTAAACTTCTCTCAGCCATGTGCTTTTATGTCAACATGTGGGTCCCGTAGGTTGTGCCAGGGCCATGCCCCGCCCCCTCCACTTCATAAAATGCCTTATATCTCAGAAACCTTACAGATCCCCACCCCTATAAAACCATATATATTCTTGTTCCTTATGATAAGACACATTAAGTGACACCAACCTGGGGGTTCCTGGACATGCCCCACCCCCTCCACTTCATTAAATGCCATTTATCTCAGAAACCATTCAGATCCCCACCCCTAAACCGTATATATTCTTGTTTTTTATGATAAGATGCACTCAATGACAGCAACCTGGGGGTCCTTCGGGATGTGCCTGGGCCATGCCCCACCCCCTCCATTTCATAAACGGCCCAATATCCCAGAAACCATAAAGATCCCCACCCCTAAACCGTATATATTCTGGTTCAATATGATAATTCGCATTCAGTGACACCAACCTGGGGGACACCCAGGATGTGCCGGGGCTATGCCCAACCCCCACCACTTCATAAAAGGCCAAATATTCCAGAAACCTTACAAATCCCCACCCCTAAACCATATATATTCTTGTTCCTTATGATAAGATGCATTAAGTGACACCAACTTGGGGGTTCCCCCAGATGTGCCGGGGACATGTCCCACCCCCTCCACTTCATAAAATGCCATTTATCACAGAAACCATTCAGATCCCCACCCCTTAACCATATATATTCTTGTTCCTTATGATAAGACGCAGTCAGTGACACCAACCTGAGGGTCCCCTGGGATGTGCCGGGGCCATACCCTCCACTTCATAAAAGGCCAAATATTCCAGAAACATTTCAGATCCCCACCCCTAAACCATATATATATTCTTGTTCCTTATGATAAGACACATTCAGTGACACCAACCTAGGAGTCACCCAGGACATGCCCGGGCCATGCTCCACCCCTCAACTTCACAAAAGATCATATATCTGAGAAACTGTTCAGAGCCCTACCCCTAAACCATAATATATTCTTGTTCCAAATGATAAGACGCAATCAGTGACACCAGCATGGGGGTGCCACGGGCTATGTCCCACCCCTTTACTTCATTAAAAGCCATATATCTCAGAAACTGTTCGGATCCCCACTCCTTAACCATATATATTCTTCTTCCTTATAAGTCCCCACCTCATAATAGGCCATATATATCTCAGAAACCATTCAAATCCCCACCCCATAATCACATATATTCTTGTTCATTGTTATTAGACACATTCACTCACCCCCATCTTGGGGGGTCCGCAGGGGCCGTTTCTCTCCCATCCACTTCATAAAAGGGCCTCATATCTCAGAAACCGTTCAGCATTCAGTGACAGCAATCTTGGGCTTTTCTGGGATCCACCATGCCCGAATCCCTCCACTGCTTAAAAAGCCTTACATCTCAGGAGCCATACATATCCCCACCACTAAACCATAATGTCTCTGTTCCTTTTGATAAGATGCATTTAGTGACACCAACCAGGGCTCCATTGGGTTCATGCCCCACCCTCTCTACTTTATAAAACACCTAATATTTCAGATACAGTCCACATGAGTGCTCATTTGGGTATGGGGTTTGTTTGGAAGACTTTATAATTGGTAGATTAAAATCATATCCTGTTAAAATACAATGTCATGGGCAGTGCCCACCTGAGCTCTGGTTTATGAAATTTGGCTCTTTGGTTTGTTTGCTATGGCAAGTTAAGAATTTCCATTGACTTATAAATGGGGAAAATTGAAAAATGACATTTATGCCTTTCAAGATATTTTGTCAAACTTACATAGAAATGTTCCTTTAATAATGTTCTTTTAGGCCTATTAGTTGCCACAGATGGAAAATTGTCAATTGTCATCTGTTGTCCTGCAACAACACATTCAAGTGACATCAGACCTCTGAAGCCACTAGGCTGATTGGGTCCAAATTCTGTCTGTAGTATCCTTGGGCGCAGGGCTTCCATGGTTAATTAAAATACATTGCTGCCAGTGGGCAGTGCCCCAGGAGCTCTGGTGAGCATAGTGGCCCATGGGCCTCTTGTTCTATATATATGAGCCAGCGCATGACAAAACCTATATGTGCACCCAATGAAGACTCGGATCAGCCTGCACATCTGTGCCGTCCGATCAGAGTCTTCGTTGTACCCTCTTAGGACAGCTAAGGGCCCAATGCTCCTCCATGCAGCAAGATAAGTCTCTGGTTAGACTATATGGATGCCCAGGCTGATCTGATTCTTCAATGGGCGCACGTCTTGTTGTAGGTTTTGTCATGCGCTGGCTCATATAAAAGTGAGATTCAAGGGGGCCAGCGGCCCCGGCCTATCAGGGCTTGAAGAAATAGTTGGGCTGCATGATGCAATCACGCAGAAACTGACCGCACACGAGTACTGGTAAACCGCTTAGAGGATCTAAACCTGCCAAGGCAAAGCAGTGCGTATCAGATTTGATTGGGTGACAGGGCTTGAGATGTCATTTCATCTCAATATCTGGTAAAGTCCCACAAAATTTTAAGCAACTTCTCCAAAATGACCTGTACAGTGTTGACCTCAAATCAAACAAACAAAACTAGAGCTATCACTAAAGGTGATGAATACCCCCACAAAAACTGCCTTGATAGTACAACAGCGGCATTTTGCAATTTTTTCACTTGAAAGGGGCCATAACTATGTCGAAAATTGACGAATTGTAGTGGAAATCGAACTTGACCTGTATTTTATGATGTTACATCAGTGTACCAAAAATTATAAAAATCAGTGAAGCGCTTTTTGAGTTATCGTCTGGAAACCAAGTCAACAGACCGACCGACAGACCGACAAGCTCACTCCAATATACCCCACCCCCAAATTTCATTTGTGGGGGTATAATCAAGGGGGTCAGAATTATATACGGGTGTTATGTGATGTATTTCATTTTATGACAGGAATGTAAACAGTACAGAACACAATGTCAACTTCTATCTTGTATTTTTCTTTAACTTCAGTTTCACAAACTAGTCATGAATTCCAACATACACATATAACTCAGAAAAGCTCACATTGTACATAAAGCAATCTTTAGCAAACAAGTTTTATTACATAGGAGACATGTAACCGTGCAGGCTGGTCTTTCTGAGTTATCAGATACAGACCTAGAGCCTGGAGTCCAGGGTCCAGTTGTTCAAAGCATCGTTAGTGTAACGAGCTCGTTAGTGGTTATATTGTTAACTCTTCTAGCAAGTACAATATCGTAAATTTTGGTATTTTATCTGAAAAAATGTGAGCAGCTTTTGCATTTGCAAAAGCTGCTCACATTTTTTCAGCAAAAATTTCAGCATATTTGCCATATTTAAGGATCAAAGTTTTAACGATACGTTAACTAACGACATTGTTAGTTTTGAACAACTGGCCCAGATATTCCAGATTAACCCATTGCATTTGGGAAACCCCCGAAAGGGTACCTTTGCAAACAGTGCAGGCCAATGTGGCGTATGATCAGGGCCTGCAGCCCTGCTGTGTTTGCTAGCAGGATTTTCCATCAAAAATAGATCAAAAATGAAAAAATTAGGCCTGATACCCCTTATATGAGGAATGGACTTGTCCAACATATAGCAATGGAAGATTCCACTAGTATACAATGGGTTAAGCTATCTGGAGCTTTTCAACATTCAACAAAATACAGGGAAAAATGGGGTACTCATTATAATCAACTCACTGAAGCGGCCTTAACCCATTGCCATTGTATACTAGTGGACTCTTCCATTGCTATATATGTTGGACAAGTCCATTTGTAATATAAGGGGTGTCAGGCCTATTTTTACGTTTTTATTCTATTTTTGACAGAAACTTCTGTTAGCAAATAGTGCAGGCACTGATCAGACGGTGCATGAACTGTCTAAGCCACAGGAAACAGCAATATAGCAATACAGTTGATCTTGGCAGAGAAAAACTGTGTCTGTGAAAAAGAAATCTTGTTTGTTTACAGTACTAGGGTAATTTTCAGGCCCCCACCCATCAGGGCTTGGAGAAATACACTGGGCTGCATGAGAACAAACTGATACCTTTTCTAGCAAGCAGAGTACATGTATCTAATACGAGTAGACATAGATATATTTGCTGAAAAGTGAGTAGCTTTTGCAAGAGCTATAATCAGTTTTTTTTTTTTTTTGGTTTAATGGCCCTTTCAAGATTATTTCACTCGTAGTGAGCTGATTGTTAATCAGAGGTAGGCAAAATCCGGAGTACCCAGAGAAAAACCACCTGACCTTCCGTTGCAGAACTTGGCGTCTTACATGTCACCCGATGCAGGCTCAGACCCACAGCGGTGAGAGACTTAATGATTAAGAGTCGGCACTCTTATCCAGTAGGCCTTGGAGGCCTGTTATATAACTACTTTTTATGCCGTAAACACTTTCTCTGTATCTTAACCCATTTAGTACCAGAAACCTCAAAACGGGTAATTGGGAAACAGTGCAGTCCCATATCAGACCCTGTAGAATGTGGGGCGTCTGATCAGGGCTTACACTGTTACAAAAAAAGTTCAGCCATTTTCCAAATAAATCTTGAAGAAAACACTGCCCGACACCCCTAAATTTTTAAACGAACTCCTGCTATATATAAGGAGGAAGATTCCATTTGGTACAACAAGGGTTAACCATACTATAAAAAAAGCTTGTCATTTATGTAGGGAAAAAGGTTAACTCTAATCCTGCTGTTCATGACATCCCCTGACATTGCAAATAGTGTAGATGGCTTATGAAAAAGCCATCTGATCAAGATCTACACATGTCATTCAGTTTGCGAATTTCAATGAAAAAATTACATAAAGTAATTTGATTGGTTGAATGTAAATGGGTGTGGCTAAATAAATTTATGCAGCAGGATTAGAGTTAAACTGATCAGCAGTCATCAACAGTTATGCACTCATCTGCCTGAAATGATCAGACATCAAGAACATTGATTAATTATTATCCCACTATATTAATTAATTTAGCCACACACGTTTCTGGTTTTGAACCAATCAAATTACTTGATGTAATTTATTCCTACAAATTCACAAACTAAATGTCAAACAGTGTAGATCCTGATCAGATGGCTTCTTTAGATGAAGCCATCTGATCTGAAAATACACTTTTTGCAAACGTAGGTGTTGTCATGAACAGCAGGATAAGAGTTAATCAGCAATTCACAAGTATCTAATTATGTTTCAGTAATCAGAGACAGTGTCCCCAGTTCTGGTTCTCAAAAGCTACACAATAAAAGTTCTACACAATACAAGACAATATTTTATCAGGGTAAGTATTCTGATGCATAGTTAAATAAGTGAAGTACAGTGGAACTTCGATGGCTCGAACACCGATGGCTCGTTTACCATGGATGAGTCGAACCCATTCTTGAGCCCCTAGCGAAATCCTCTACATAAGATAAAGCGGAGGATAATTAAGGAGATTTTAGTCTTTTATCATGCAAATGTATGCTGTGTGTACTCATTAGAATCGCCTCGATGAGGCGATTCTAATGAGTACACACAGCATACATATTCCTTATGGAACACCGAAAAGATGTCTAAAAGTATCTCGTTATGCCTCCTGACAGTAATCTTAGTGGCTCGAACTACCCATGTCTCGAACAGATTTTCGAGGTCCCGAAGGTGTTCGAGCCATTGAAGTTCGACTGTATCTTAACTACAAACTAGAATAATCTTAGTGGGTTTTTTTCAACGAACAATAGTAACATCACTGAACTAAAGAGAAACTTATTTTCTGCAAACCTTCCCTCATTATACTGATGATTGGGTAATTTTTTCAATGTTTCAAAATAGTTTTGTTTATATACCAACATATTACTAACTACAATACTGTGGGTCTCTTCTACAAAACATTATACCAGTTACATGTCACATAAATAACTTGAACATTGCTAAGCAGATACAGGTAAGTGTTTGATTTTCATGTATCACGTTTTTTATTTCATTTAAATTGTTCTTGTGAAAAAGAAACCAATTCTTCTGCACTGTTGGTTTGGCCAGAGAGTCCGGGCTGTACTGAAGACTTCTTCTTCTTGGTGTAACTCATAATTTAAAATAAAATACATAAAAGCCTGCATAAATTAATACAGCAGCCAAAACTAGAGCCTAGCCCAGCTAGCTCATTATGACACTACAGTAATTATTATTCCACACTATTTACAATATCAATACAATCTACAAGGTCTATACAACATAAAACAAGCTCCTTAAGCACTTTGTATGCTAAGATGAATCTAAATAAACTATAGGCTGGCAGTGTTGATGACAAACATATTTCAACATCACGTGAACAAGTCTGTGAAATAAAGACCCCCCTAAACCCCATTCTATATCGAGAAAACTGGGTATACAGGGGTAAACATCATTTTCCTTATTTTTGCTCCAAGACTTCTAACGAGCACTAACCTATGTTTGGAGTATAAATAAGAAAAATATCACAGATTTACATCAGAAAAAAAACTTTTTTGAGGAAAAATGCACTATATCACACGCATGTGTTATCGTAATGTCAATTCAGAATCAGAATGTAATTCAGTTGGAGCATAGGACGAAATAACAAACTTCAATGACTCCAACCATTAAAGCCCCCGCCCATCGGGGCTGAAGAAATAGATGGGCTGCATGATGCTCCCATGCAGAGCTGAAACCGACATGCACACAAGTACTGGTAAACCGCTTAGAGGATCTAAGCCAGCCCAGGCAATGCAGTGCGAGTTGGACTGTCCATGCTTATAAACCCTATTGGTTTCATTGGGCGGCAGGGCTTGAGATGTCAAACAAACAAGACTCCAACCATTACGAAAACATGCCTATTCAAATATACATGTATTGAATCTGAGATTTTCAACACCCAAAAATGAATTTTCAGATAAAAAATCCTGATATTTTTCATATTTCCACTCAAAACAGAAATAAGAAAAATAATGTATACCCCTGTTTTATTGTATAAAAGTGGGGGTTAAGGTGTTCAAAAGTATATAGGCATGTTTTCGTGATAACTTTTGGGATCATGACAGGGGTCAGGTCCAAAAGCATAACGAGGATATCTTTTTGATTTTTATTTAAACAAGGTATATTGTGTGTACTCATTAGAATGGCCCCACTGAGTGTTTCTAATGAGTACACACAATATATTTTCAAGATAAAATAAGAAAGTGCTTTGTAACTTATCCCAGATGCATGTATACATGTATTAATATTTGCAGCAGGGCTCAAGAAAATTCTCATCAGTCTGAGACTGATTTTTTGGGTGTCAGCCAGACTGACTTTGACTCTAAAAGGACAGCTAAAATTCTGTCCATAATTCATTGACTTTTTTTATCCTTGCTTCTTATACCCCCGCTTTAGCACATTTTACTGAAACAGGGATATAGACCGGTTAACATGATGATACTTCATCATACGAGCCCCGCCAAGCGAATTTGGGTCTTCGAGCATTCCGTCATGACAAATTTCAACTGCGCATGCCCAGCCATTCAGAGGGGCCAGGGATATGGATTTCTGTCTGAAGGTTCCTCTTGATTCACTGCTTGTATGAGCGAGCAGCGAAGGTTCTGGCGAGACTGCGCGGATGCGCAGGCTCGCCTGAACCTTCGCTGCTCGCATAGGCGATAAGTACCAAAATCGCTTGACGCGGCCCATACAACTACAGCACAACCTCATTATAATACGGTTCCTTATCACATGGTTTTGGATATAACACAGTTTCAAGATGGATCCCAAAAATGTATAGATTATATAGAAAAATGACCATAAATGGTCATTTTCTATATAACCTATACATTTTTGTTTGGATATAAAACGGTTGTTTAACTAACACTGTTTCTGCTTTGGACCCCATTAATAGTGTTATAAAGAGGTTGTGGTGTATTATCAAGACCAAATTCTAAACAAAAACTAAGACAGTGACTCTGACCTTGTCCTGACCCATATCAAATTTATGTCACGCACATATAGACCTAATTAAGAAGAATGCATATGCAAAATTTGAAGTAAATTGGGGAAGAAACGAGGGAGTAGTTCGCATCACAAGATTATTCTGTTTTTAGCAACAGTGACTTGACCTTGACTTGACATATGAAATAGATGTCATTAAAATTTTCATCTCATTATAAATGCATATGCAAAATTTGAACTCAGTATGTGAAGAAATGTGGAAATAGTTTGCAACACAATATATTCTATTTTTATCAACAGTGACCTTGACTTAACTCAAACCTTTATTTATTTCACACACAACTACACCTCATTGTGAATGTATATGCAAACCTTGAACTCAAACGGTTAAGAAATGTGGAAGAAGATTGTTGTCATAGATTTCTATGCACTTGTCATGTATTTCTATGCACAAACACACATCTACACAACATTGTGAATGCATATGCAAAATTTGAAGTCAATCAATGAAGAAATGTGGAAGTAGTTTGCATAACAAGATAAAATTTGTCATGGACGGATGGATACAAAGAATTGTCATGGATTTCTATTCTATTTTTAGCAACAGTGACCTTGACCTTGCCTTGATGCATACGGAATTTATGTCTTGCACATCTACACCATGTTGTGAATGCATATGCAAAATATGAAGTCAATCGGTGAAGAAATGTGGTAGTTGTTCGCATAACAAGAAAAAATGTGTCACAGATGGATACATAGACCAACCAATCAACAGACAGACTCCTATATACTCACTTTGAACTTGGTTTGTGGGCATATACAAACTGGAATACTTCACAATTTACAGTTCCTCAGTGTATTCCTTGCTTCCAAGGATAACCCTTTTACACAGCAAATTTAAAAACATAAGTAAAAGTTTGTAGTCTTGGAAACTGCTGCCTTCATTCCTGCCACTGTTGCAGCACGGAGAGGCCTAGTGCAAGCTTTTTATTCCCAAACAGTAACGTTCAGTTCTGCCAACAAATACACTATTTTTATCCCAGGAGTGTTGGTAGAGAAGTGCTAACAGATAGACCCAGATCAAACTGTGTCAATGGACCTACACAGTTCTATTATGCCAAAGTGTTTTTGAACATCACTGGATATGCCAATCAATTTATTTGAATTTTAGGACACTTATAGTAAACATGGTTTGGTGACTGGAAAACAACAATATAAATACTAAATGAATACAGTAGACCTTCAGTCACTTGAATCCCGATGGCTCATTGCCCATAGATGAGTCAGACCCATTAAATTCCTCCATATATGATATATATATATATATATATAGAAAGAGAGAGAGAGAGAGATTATTATAATTTAGGGAGATTTTCTTCTTTTATATTGCAAATGTACGCTATCTGTGCTCAGAATCGCCTCATCGAGATTTGCTTAGATGAGGTGATTCAAATGAGTACACATTACACATTTATAATATAGAATTATGAAAAGATATCCCAAAATTATCTCAATATGGCACTAATAGTAACCATCCGTGGCTCAAACTACTGCTATCTCAAACAAATTTTAAAGGTCTTAAAAAGGTTCAAGCTATCAAAGTTTGACTGTACATGGTCCTACCTGTTAACAGTTGCAGAACAACCATTATGTTTATTTGTTTAAATTGAGGTTTAACATCCCCATCAACACTATATAGATCATTTTGGAGATGTTGCTTCCAATTTTGTTGGACTTTTACCCGATATAGAGATAAAATGACATCTCAAGCCCTGCACCCAATGAAACCAGAAGGCTTATATGCATCGGATAGTCTTACTCACGCCACTTTGCCTGGGCAGGCTTACTCCTTCTAAGCGGTTTACCAGTACTCATGTATGGTCAGTTTCAGCTCTGCATGGAAGCAAGCCATCCATTATAACACTACTGAAGGGGTTCAAACAGAAATGATCATAGATAATCTTTCTTCTATATACCCCAAAAATTCTAAAATTTGGACACCTTGCTGTAATTCCCCAAATTTTTTAAAAAGTTTGTTTCACATTCCAGCAAGGAGTCTAAAAAGTGGAGGCGGAATGGTAAATGATGTAAACCCTGATCAGACTGCTCCTGAATGATCTGGGTCTGCACTTTTTGCTTAGGCCTGTCTGTCCCAATACTTAGGGTCATTACAATAATCTATATATTTATTGTTTGGATTTTAATGGCCCAGTCAATACTATTAAGATCATTTTGAACTGGTCAGTTTCCTTAACCACACATTTCCTGGGCAGGCTTATATAATAATTGTTAACCAGTACAGTGCAAATCTTTCCACCATAAACTAACAACTGCCCTTCTTGAACAGGCCGAAGGGGGAGAATGACAGTAGAAAAGATTTCATGATCAATTTTCACGAAAGACTGTTGCCGCACCGGCCGGTACATTACGAAAACACGCCAATACAAATACATTGTATGAAGAACTGGACTCTGATCAGATGGTATTGTAATGATCCTAAGTATTAGAACAGACAGCCTTAGGCAAACCGTGCAGGCCCAGATCAGACTGCTGCAGTCTGATCAGGGTCTTCACTGTGACCAGTACTCGTGCGGTCACTTTCAGCTCTGCGTGGAAGCATCATAGAGCTTAGATGATTTATATTTATCAGCTCTAGCAGAGAATGGTTGAGTAATAAATCACAGTTTGAGGTAATCTCGAGGGCATAGCATGAGTGATTTATCTACTTACAACTTACCTACAAACTGTGATTTATTATTCAACAATTCACATACAAGAGTTGATCTGTTTCTATTCTAACACAAAAATAGCCATCGGAAGAGATGGCAAATCCCCTGACCAAAAGCCAATATGGCCTTCTGAAGATTGTTCACCAATAGAAAGTGCACCAGAATTAAACCAGCAATATATCACAAAAGTATTGCAGTTATGGCCATCACAAGATTATACTGTCAGGGGGGATACCTAAAAAACCAGGGCACTCAGAAATGTGGTTCTTGCGCATGACATGCCTACTTAAGCTCATGTATTTCTGTACAAAGTACCATCAATATGTCTCAAAAGGTATTGGAGATATGGGGATCACAAGCTGGTCATACTGTTATATTGGAAGGGTAGATAACTCAAATACCACAGCACTAACAGTTGTGGTTCTTGCCCATGACATCCCTTCTGTACCTTGTATACAATTGTGCCAAGTTCCTTCAATATATCTCAAAGGGTGTTGGAGTTATGGCCATCACAAGGTTATATTGCCAGGGGAGATAACAAAAAACCAGAGCACCCAGAGTTGCAATTCTTGAGCATGACACACCTGCTTAACCTTATGTACATCTGCATTAAGTACCACCAATATGTCTCAAAGGGTATTGGAGGTATGATGATCACAAGGTTGTCATACTGTTATATTGAAAGGGGAGATAACTCAAATATCATAGCACCCCGAGTTGTGGTTCTTAGGCATGAAGTGCCGTCTCAACGTTGTATACAATTGTGCCAAGTACCATCAATATATCTCAAAGGGTATTGGAGTTATGGCCATCACAAGGTTATATTGTCAGGGGAGACAATTAAAAAACCAGGGCACCCAGAGTTGTGGTTCTTGCACGTGACACACCTGCTTAACCTCATGTACAACTGTACCAAGTATCATCAATATATCTCAAAGAGTGTTGGAGATGTGGCCAACACAAGGTAGTGATTCTATATTATTGGAAGGGGAGATAATTAAAAACCATGGCACCCAGGGTTGTGGTTCTTGTGCATGACACACCGTCTCGGCCTTGTGAACAACTGGGCCAGGTATCACCAATATATCTTAAAGGGTATTGGAATTATGGCCATCACAAGGTTGCCACTCTATTTCATTGGAAGGGGAGATAACTCCAAAACCATGGCAACCAGAGTTGTGCTTCTTATGCATGACACGCCATCTCAGCCTTGTGAACAACTGTGCCAGGTACCATCAATATATCTCAAAGAGTATTGGAGTTATGGCCATCACAAAGTAGTCATTCTATTTTATTAAAAGGGGAGATAACTAAAAACGTATGGCATCCAGAGTTCTGGTTCTTGCGCATGACACGCCATCTCAGCCTTGTGAACAATTGTGCCAAGAATCATCAATGAATCTCAAAGGGTATAGGAGTTATGGCCATCACAAGATTGTCACTCTATTTTATTGTAAGGGGAGATAACTCCAAAACCATGGCAACCAGAGTTATTGTTCTTGTGCATGACATGCCGTCTCAGCCTTGTGAACAACTGTGCCAGGTACCATCAATATATCTCAAAGGGTATTGGAGTTATGGCCATCACAAAGTAGTCAATCTATTTTATTAAAAGGGGAGACAACTAAAAAAGTATGGCATCCAGAGTTCTGGTTCTTGTGCATGACACGCCGTCTCGGCCTTGTGAACAATTGTGCCAAGAACCATCAATGAAACTCAAAGGGTATAGGAGTTATGGCCATCACAAGGTTGTGTCTACAGACGGACGGACGGACGCCAGGCTGATCGCTATATCCCCCGAACCTATTCGGTCGGGGGATAATAAAAATTGACAATGATGATTCTCCCAAAGTTTCGCCATTGCAAGAAGAAGAAATCTTGCCAAAATTAATGACATACACATGCATTTATGTCCTTTCCTAATGTTTTCAATGCGGAAAAAATAATGTTACACTGTTGGAGAATAAATCAGAGTTCCTTTACCTTGTCTATATGTAGGGCTTGCTAATCTGTGCTAAAAAGATAATCGATTATCAGTCATGTAATACATCAGTCATAATCGATTAGTAATCGCTAAGGTTTTTGTTATAATTTTACCTGTCTGGCTTTCTGTCTGAGCGTGACTCTTACCATATGTTGCACTTTACCATATGTATATTTGAACAGACAGGCCTGAGCAAACAGTGTAGACCCAGATGAGACGCTCATCAGGGTCTGCACTGTTTGCCACCATACCTGCCAACTTTTTAAATTTTTCATGGGGAGATTCTGCCTGTCACGGCATTTTTCGATGAAATAAAGTGCGGTGAATATTTTCCCCAAAATTTCCATGGGGGGATTTTTTTTCAAACTAGTAGACACACTCTAGTCCACTAGTACAACCAGAAAAATTGCATGTTTACTTTTTATGTATTATCCAATAAATCACTGGTATAATACTTAAGCTTCAATAATTAACAGTATTTGCAATAACTAAAGATTGTCTGAATATATGATCTGTCTGAAATTAAGTTCTTTTACTCAGAAACAGTTTTCATGTAATTGCAAGGAGTGCTTAATGTCTGACTATAACAGCCTTTACTTGGCAAAACAATTGTTTCTGAAGTGTTAGAACACTCATTACCAAATAACAATACAATTCTTAGTTTGAGAGATAAAAACTACGATTTTCGTAGTCACGAAAATACGTGACATTGCTCATTCATAGGTAAATATTTACTTTCATTACATCTGGGAGAGATTAAATAATTGTTCAAACATACTTACATGAAAAGATCAGCAAAGGGCATCCCTGTTCGTGCTCATACAGATAGAAAACTGTTGGCAACTTGCATTTGTTTGTGGGTACTGGGTAATCTATCATTGGGTTAAAAAGCTAAAAATATACTCAGGGTTTTTCCATCTCCAAAATAGATAGTGAAGAAATCCAAGATATTCCAAATGACTATCCACAAATAATATGGCTGATAAAAATACCAAGCGTGAGGATGTGGAAAAATCGTGATTTTTGCCTTATTTTGGCAACACAATCGTGAGGTCAAAATGCATGGAAAAATCGTGAAACTCACTCCTAATGGGTGAAAGTTGGCAGGTATGTTTGCCACTCATCCAGCTATTTTAGGCATAACTTTGGGTAGTAAATTGTACCTATCAACTAATCGATTAAAAGCAAATCAGAAATGATAATCATTTTTGTGGAATTTATCGATCGATTAATCGATTATACGATTAATTGTGTCAGCCTTACCTATATGTGTGCTGTATTAGAATTTAATATAACATGGCTTAAATCTGGGAAAAAGGTAATAACAAATAAACCCCTATATATAGAGTGTACTGCGGTGTCCGATAGCTTTGTATGCAATATATAATATGAGCATCTTTTTGGGGGATGCCTCTGTATCACAGTCCTGCCACTGCAGTGATGAGTGACGTCGACATGTGCATGGGTTTGACTCACCTCAAACATGAAATATAATCATTCAGAATTTCAAAAGTTTTCATGGCATTAGTGCAACATATGCTCTAAAAGCAATTTGATCTGTCTGCTCAATTCTGTTTAGTTTCAAATTTGGGATTACAACAGGATAAATGTGAAATCATTTATAGTATTATGCAGTTATAGAGCTTTAACTGATTTTGCACCAGAAACCCCAAAACGGGTGATTGGCAAACAGTGCAGGCTCAGATCAGATGCCGCAGAATGCAGCGTCTGATCAGGGCCTACACTGTTTGCAAAAAGTAAAGCAATCTTCTATTGATATGGTTAAGAAGGCTATCTCTCAGATGAAGACTGGCAAAGCACCTGGTCCCTCTGGCATAGTGGTGGAGATGATAAGAGCTGCAGGTGATGCGGGTGCCTCGATGATCCGTGACCTTGCAGCTGCAATCATCCGTGATGGGAAGGTACCCTCTGACTGGGAACAGAGTTTCATTGTCTGTCTCTACAAGGGCAAGGGCGATGCATTGGAACGGGGCAACTACCGTGGTCTCAAGCTGACAGAACAGGTCATGAAAGTCCTGGAGAGGATTGTGGATGGCCTCATTAGGCAGTTGGTGTCCATCGACGATTCCCAGTTTGGCTTCGTCCCAGGAAGAGGCACAACAGATGCAATTTTTGTTGTCCGACAGCTGCAAGAGAAGTATTTGGCGGCCAACAAGCGACTCTACATGGCTTTTGTAGACCTGGAGAAGGCATTTGATCGAGTGCCTCGGAAAGTCATCTGGTGGGCACTAAGAAAACTTGGAGTGGACGAGTGGATTGTGAAACTGGTCCAAGGGATGTACGCAAATGCTCGGAGCCGTGTCCGCGTTGGTGATGGTTACAGTGAAGAATTCGCGGTGAAGGTGGGTGTTCATCAAGGCTCTGTTCTCAGCCCACTGCTTTTCATCATTGTGCTTGAAGCCTTGTCATGCGAGTTCCGCTCTGGAGTCCCCTGGGAGGACCTGTATGCTGATGACCTTGTCATCATAGCTGAATCCCTTGAGGAATGTGTCAGGAGGCTCTTAACTTGGAAAGAGGCAATGGAGGCGAAAGGGCTGAGAGTGAATGCAGGAAAGACAAAGATCATGATCTGTGGTACAGGTCTGGACCTCTTGCAGAGTACAGGCCAGTTCCCATGCGCTGTATGTCGCACTGGAGTTGGCAGCAACAGTATCTTTTGTAATGGCTGCAAGTTCTGGGTGCACAAGAAATGCAGTGGGCTCAAACGCTTGATAGAGGACCCTGAGTACAGGTGTACACGGTGCCAAGGAACTGCACGCCCCTTAGATGGCAGACCACAGAGGGAAGTTCAAGTCGGATCAGACAAGCTGGAGGTTGTAGCTTCCTTCTGCTACCTAGGTGATATGCTCTCTGCAGGGGGTGGTTGCGACCTTTCAACTACATCACGTGTGAAAACAGCCTGGAAGAAATTCAAGGAGTTGCTACCAGTTCTCTCTTCCCGCCACCTCTCGTTCAAGACACGTGGCCGTGTGTATAGCTCTTGTGTGCGGAGCGCAATGCTCCATGCCAGTGAGACATGGCCATTGACAAAGCCAAACCTCCAACGTCTACAGCGAAATGACAGGGCAATGATCAGACAGATCTGCAATGTCAAGCCACAGGACACTGTCACCATCAGGTCCAGTGAGTTACTGGAGCGTCTTGGCATTGAGGACCTGGACCTCATCCTGAAAGAGAGAAGACTTCGCTGGTATGGACATGTGGAACGCTCCAACGGTGCAATCAAGACTGCCTGTGACATACAGGTAAGTGGAAAGCGGGGGCCAGGAAGGCCCAAGATGACCTGGAAGCAGCTAACAGAAAGAGATTGCAGAGAATGGAAGCTCTCTGCTATCGATCCTCATGATAGACAAGCCTGGAGATCTGGTGTAAGATCTGCCATGCGTGCAGCAAGCCAGCTACCTGGAAGGGGGCCCACTTATGTGGACGTTGCCCCTGTACCTGCACGTTAATCAAAAATCCGTTGATGATGATGATGATGATAAACAAATTTTGAAGACAACACAAACTGACACCCCTAAATTTTGAAATGGACCCCTGCTACATATAAGGAGGACTTTTCCATTTGGTACTAAAAGGGTTAATGCATAGCAGCAAACATCAGTGTTAAAAATATCAAAAGGTAGAAATAGCAAATGCATACTCTGTTCCTGTTTCAATTACTACTAACTTTATTTCATTACTAAAAGCCGTAACATTTACACTGTACAGTAATTACACAACAAAGCACTACTATTATTATGTACATTTAAATATATCACACTTTTCTGTGAAGTTAAACCCTCACCAGGATGAATATTTCAATAGGCTACACTCCTCCTCTAATTCCTGTTATGGAAACACACCTATACCAATACATTGTAACCTTTATTGCCGAAAAATAAAAATTTTATGATGAAAAAATGTGATATATTTTTTTTTATTTCTGCTCAAAATATAGATTGTGGGTATTCGTTAGAACTGCCTCATCGAGGCAGTTCTAACGTGTACCCAGAATCTGTATTTTAGAGCAGAATTAAGAAAAATAAGGTATACCCCTGTAAACCCCCGGTTTACTATATATATATATATATATAAAGTGGGATTCAAGGGGTCAAAATAATATAAGCGTGTTTTCGTGATGCAGCTATTTGTGTTCATGATTTCAGTTATCATGGATTCAGAAGTAGTATGGAAAGTAGTATAGCTCCAGACTGGCTGGCTTCTGGGAAGTCAGTGAGTCTACACCTTTTTCGAAAAAGTATATATCTGGGTTCAGTATGGTGAGGGTTAACACATACTGTCTATTGAACATGAACACATAAACAGTCATTCTGTTTTCAATTTCATACAATAAATGAATAAACAGCCATAATATTTTCAAGATCATGTAATAAATGGTTTAACAGGCATACCACTTTCAATTTCATGTCAATACTGGTTTGACAGCCATTTCGTTTTAAACTTCAGAGAAATCCTCGATAAATCATAGGGGACTTCAAGGGAGGCAATTCTTTCCAAACTTTCTGTCTTCCTTGCAAATATCTGTCTCCCTTGCAAAGCCACATGTTTATAGGTAGAAAAATGTTAAGTTCCCATCCAAACGCTGTCTCCCTTTAAAGGAGAATGGGAACACTCTTAAAGGAAAGAATTTGCTCCTAAGCAGCAAATTCTTTCCTAGCAAATTCTTTCCTTTAAGAGTAGACCCTTTTTTACAGTGGGGCAGAGTTTATAGAAAAGTGAACAGAAGTCACGAAAGTTGTCTCCCTTTGAAAAATGTCAGAAACATCTGCCAGGTGTACCCATTCCCCTTAACAAAGGTCAAACGCATGTCAGCTGTTCCCCTTAAGTCTCCATAAAAGCCTAGTTTGGGTTTAGCTGCATTTGTAGTTTTACAGCCTAGTAAACACTATTTAGGTTGTATCGAGCTGGGCAGTTTATCTAACAACACTGCTTTGTGGGCAGACTTAAACAGGAGCAGTTAACTAGTATAGAGCACATTCTCTAGAAACTGACAATCACCCTTCTTGAATCGGCAGTAGGAAGAGACACGCCACAGAAACAATTTCATGATCAATCTCCACAAAAGAATGTTGCAAACCTGTGGCCTACTAATCGAAAGTATACAGTTTTTGTTTGCTTCCATTTGCTACATCATTGCTCAAATATACTACCTCTTATAACACCTGTCACTTTAACACCATTTTAGATATCACACAATTAAAATCTGGATCCCAAATATGTAAAGATTATACAGAAAAATGACCCAATATTGTCATACTTCCATAAAGTCTATATGATCTTATTTAAAATATTATGTATAATAACACAAAAAATGTCCAAGTTATATTCATATTATACATTAGATGTTTGTTATAAAAGGGTAGGGGTGAATTACAATTTTTTCAATGATGCTTAAAAAGTGGCTTTATGGAGAAATAAGAAAAACTGTTCAAAATACAGTAAAATTCTGCTATTAAGACTAATTAAGAAAGAATTGTTTCAAAGTGCTGCGTAACCTACTATCAAACTAGCATAATCTTCAGAAAGTTGAAGGAGGCTAGAAATCGGCAGAAGCAGAAGCAGAATTAAGACTAAATCTGCTTTTAAAAGGTCATTGAGAAGGTTTCAATTATTATTTCTTTGTGTTTTCTACACCCAGTGTCTTCTAATAGGAGACCACCTTTGGGGCTGTTCAAAAGTGGTCTTAAGACCACTTTTGAACTGTCCCAAAGAAGGTCTTAATATAGGAATTTTACTATAATCCTCTTTACTGCTATGCAGTACCTATAACACTATTCAATATGAATAACTTTACAGAAAGCCAAACAATCAAGTCTTATGCAGTGGTTTAAAATATATGACCCAAATTAAATATTTCTACTATATTTACATCCTAGATTGTATATTACAATATATATCACATGGTATATTATTATGAGTCTCTTACGTCACATTGTTAGATGACTCACCAATGAGCCTATTCACCGAAATGAAATTCCCCCTAAACCCCACTTTATCTACAGAAAACGGGGGTTTACAGGCATCACGAAACCACGCCTATATAATTTTGACCCCCTTGAACCCCACTTTTATATAGTAAAACTGGGGTTTCCAGGGGTATACCTTATTTTTCTAATTTCTGCTCTAAAATATAGATTGTGGGTACTCGCTACTCACAATCTAACGAGTGCCCACAATCTGTATTTTGAGCAGAAATAAGAAAAATATCACAATTTTTCATCATAAAATTTTCATTTTTTCAGCAATAATGGTGGCAATGTATTGTGTAGGCATGTTTGCGTAATGGGTATACATTTTCTTATTTCTGCTCCAAGACATAGATTGTGGGTACTCATTAGAACCACCTCATCTACCCAGCATATAAAAGAGACAAGTTCTTTTGTTTTGCGGCCCCCACCCATCGGGGCTTGAAAAAATAGATGGGCTGCATGATGCTTCCACGCAGAGCTGAAACCGCCCTGCACACGAGTACTGGTAAACAGCTTAGAGGATCTAAGCCTGCCCAGGCAAAGCGGTGCGAGTTGGGCCGTCCATGCTTATAAACTCTATTGGTTTCATTGGGCGACAGGGCTTGAGATGTCATTTCATCTCAGTGTCGGGTAAAAGTCCCACAAAATTGGAAGCAATGTCTCCAAAATGACCTTTACAGTGTTGACAGGGACGTTAAACCTCAAATCTATCAATTAATCAATCAATCAAGTTCTTTTGTTTGCTAATACCCACTTTGCATTCTCAAGTTTAGGAGGAAAAATGAAGATAATATTTATTTCTGCACAAAAGGCTACATTGGGGGTTCTTCTTAGAATCTCTGTGAAGCAATTCTAAGAAGAACCCACAACATTTTTCTAACCAGAAATAAGATAATTATCCCTTATCCTCAATTCTCCTCCTTTAACATGGAGCTGTTCTAAAATAAAGATAAATATTTCTCTACATAATGATAACACATCCATGTGGCCAAGTGCATTCTTTCATATCTCCATGATGGTAAACTGTCTGTCAGATGAAAATGGGTAATATTTTTCTTATTTCCCTAAATGAGTCCCGGCAAGCGAATTTGTGTCTTTGAGCATTCCGTCATGACAAATTTTAACTCTGCATGCCCAGCCATTCAGAGGGGCCAGGGATATGGTTTTCTGTCTGAAGGTTCCTCTTGATTCACTGCTTGTATGAGCGAGCAGCGAAGGTTCTGGCGAGACTGCGCAGATGCGCAGGCTCGCCTGAACCTTCGCTGCTCGCATAGGCGATAAGTACCAAAATCGGTTGACGGGGTCCAAATTATGATAACACACCCATGTGGCCAAGTGCATTCTTTCATATCTCCATAATGGTAAATTTTCTATCAGATGAAAATTTGTAATGCATGTATTTTTCATATTTACATGTTAAACATACGCTGTTGGTGCTAGTCAGAACCGGCCCATTAACAGGTACCCACAACCTATGTGTTAGAGCAGAAAGATGATAAATAAAGTATACCCCTGTGAACTCCAGTTTTCTCTATATAGAAGTGTTTAGAGGGGTGTTCATTATATGGGCTTGTTAACATGATGTATATGCCAGCTTGTGGGTGCTATGATTAGCTTATAAACTTCTGGGGCCGGTTGTTCAAAGCATCATTAGCTTAACGAGCTCCTTAGTGGTCATATTGTTAACTGTTCTAGCAAGTTTAATACTCAAAATTTTTGTATTTTTGCTGAAAAAAATGTGAGCAGCTTTTGCAAATGCAAAAGCTGCTCACATTTGTTCAGCAAAAATATTAGCATATTTGCCATATTAAATGATCAAAGTTTTAACGATACGTTAACTAACGACGTCGTTAGTTTTGAACAACTGGCCCCCTGTTGTGTTCTGGTCTGAACATCTGTATCAGTTCAAACAGTTGTCACTACCATCTTGAAGAGTTCCTTCTAGTTGTTGTGGTTGTGCTATCTTCTCATTCATCTCCTTTTCTTGTGACTTGATGGCTTCTCAGTGGTGCAAGTTTTCTATTTACAATACTGACAACACGAGCAGGTTGATTCTGCAAAGTTGACTGCAGATATTTCATGCATATTTTGGGCCTGCTGTGCCTGCACATAATTCTTTATCTGACAAGAGAAACTGTTGTAATTACAAGTCACTTTCTGTCTTCTTGCGACCACCCCTGGGTTTAATATCCTCAGAAATCTGCCAGAGAGCCTCTTCACCTAAGTAGTCTGCGAAGCTATCAAACATGGCAATGATTTTCTCGTTCTTTTTAATCTCATAATTACTGGAAAATAAAAACAGAGGTGTTAATACAGTAATGATCCTAAGTATTGGGACAGATAGGCCTAAGCAAAGTGCAGATCCAGATCAGAATGCTGATCAGGATCTGCACTGTTGGCCATTACCTCTGCACTTTTGGAGTCCTTGCTGGAATGTGAAACATATTTGTAAAATGCTTTAGAGAATTACCGTAAGTTCTCAAGGTGTCCAGTTTTTTAGGATTTTTACAGTAAACATTATATGAAACTTTAAGCCACACCCATTTCTGCCTATCAACCAATCAAATTACTTGATGTAATATATTGCTACAAATTCATAAATTGAATGCCAAACAGTGTAGATCCTGATCAGATGGCTTCTTCAGAAGCCATCTGATCTGGATCTTCACTGTTTGCAAAGATAGGGGTTGTCGTGAACAGCAAAATAAGGCTTCTTCAGAAGCCATCTGATCTGGATCTTCACTGTTTGCAAAGATAGGGGTTGTCGTGAACAGCAAGATAAGGCTTCTTCAGAAGCCATCTGATCTGGATCTTCACTGTTTGCAAAGATAGGGGTTGTCGTGAACAGCAAGATAAGGCTTCTTCAGAAGCCATCTGATCTGGATCTTCACTGTTTGCAAAGATAGGGGTTGTCGTGAACAGCAAGATAAGACTTCTTCAGAAGCCATCTGATCTGGATCTTCACTGTTTGCAAAGATAGGGGTTTTCGTGAACAGCAAGGTAAGGCTTCTTCAGAAGCCATCTGATCTGGATCTTCACTGTTTGCAAAGATAGGGGTTGTCGTGAACAGCAAGATAAGGGTTAAAACTGCTGACTCATTTACATGACTTATTCAATCTTATGCTTCACTCCCTAAAGAAGCCTTTCAATAGCTTTGGATTAAAAATATTATGGGACAATTTAGGGAGATTTTTCCTAATCGTGAAAATGTATAATGCTCAAGTCATTCGGAATTATTGATTCCATTGTGGAAATTTGATTGAGAATATTTGAGGGTCACTGGGGTTTTTTTTTTGGGTTTGGGTTTTACGGCCCTTTCAAGATTATTTCACTCATATCGAGCCGATCGTTAATCAGAGGTGGGCGAAAACCGGAGTACCCGGAGAAAAACCACCTGACCTTCCGTTGCAGAGCTTGGCGTCTCACACGTGGCCCGAGCGAGGCTCGAACCTACGGCGGTGAGAGACCTAATGACTAAGAGTCAGCGCTCTTATCCACTAGGCCACGGAGGCCCGTTGGGTCACTGGGGGAAATAGCTAATCTGGCCCAGAAAAACTTTTAAACTCTACAATTTTCAGTTCTGTTGTGTATTCCATGCTTCCATTAACCTCTACTTGTCGCTGGTCTCGCGGAAAAAGAAAATGTATATTTTGCAAATGCATAAGCTACTCATATATTTAAAGCAAAATATCTGTGTATTAGATATTGTAACTGCTAGATCATTCAACATTTTGATCACTTCTGAAGTTTGTTAAGCTCTCCAGGCCTTGTATTATTGTACCCTAGTTGTTCTAGAGTATGAAACTTACCACTTTTTGTCTCTGAATCTTCTCATGCTGTCTAAAATATGAAACTGCTGCCACCTCTTAGCAAAGTTTATACTGCCGTCAGGTAACATGTCTTGATTACCAATGTTGATGAATGTTAGATCTTGAAGTATTAAACCTCTGAAAATTTGATAAAAAAACACAGCTGATATAAATAAAGGAAACCCTCTATAAGGCAGTCACTCATGGTAAATAATCAACAAGGGCCAGTTGTTCAAAACTAACAATGTCGTTAGTTAACATATCGTTAAAACTTTGATCATTAAATATGGCAAATATGCTGAAATTTTTGCTGAAAAAAATGTGAGCAGCTTTTGCTGACGCAAAAGCTGCTCACATTTTTCCAGCAAAAATACCAAAATTTACGATATTGTACTTGCTAGAAGAGTTAACAATATGACCACTAACGAGCTCGTTAAGCTAACGATGCTTTGAACAACTGGCCCCAGACCACTCACAGCTCCAGGAGTACTGGGGATAATTCTCAGATAATCTTTATTTTTTTTTATTAATTAAAGTGTATGTTGTGGGTACTTGTAAGAGATGCCTCATTGAGGTGATTCTTACAAGTATCTACAACATATGAGTCTGACAAGAAATAAGAAAAAAAAAAGATCTCTATCTTGTTAAACCGTGTTTGTCTTGAGCTATGCTACCGTAATGATCTAAAGTATTGCGACAGGCATAAGCAAACAGGGCAGACCCAGATCAGACTACTCCTGAAAATCATGGTCTACACTGTATGCCATTCCATCTGCACCCTTTAGACTCTTTGCTGGATCATGAAACAAATTTGTCAAAATTTTTATGAGAATTTCAGCAAATCCACAAGGTGTCCGAATTTTGAGCTCGGCTGTTTTCGAAGGAAACAACAAGGTATTGTCATAGCTCTGGCATTGTCGTTGTCTGCGTCGTCGTGCAAAATCTTGGACATTTTGTAATATCTCTGTCATTACTGAACATATTCATTATGAAAGGGGAACTCATACCAATAGGTGAGGTAACCCTCAAAATATTTTTGGCACAGTTATGCCCCTTTTTCGACTTAGAATTTTTGCAGCTGAGCGTTGGCACCCACATGCAGTGCTCTTGTTAGGAATTTTACGGTACTTCTGGCTGGTTAAAGAAGGTGACCTACTGTCCTAGTGGTTTAGAGGCTCTTAAACATTAGGTGAGCCGGCCTCAGTGGCTCAGTCCGATGCACGTCTGACTGGTGATCAGGAGGACGCGGGTTCGACTCCCGCCGGGGTCGGCAACATTCTTTCATGGAGATTGATCATGAAATCTTTTCTACGGTCATTCTCTCCCTTCCGCTGATTCAAGAAGGGCAGTTGTCAGTTTCTGGCGAAAGAATGTGAACTGTACTGGTTAACCGCTTACGTATAAGCCTGCCCAGGAAAGTGTTGATAGGTAAACTGACCGGCTCAAAAATGACCTAAATAGTGTTGACTGGGCCGTAAAACTCCAAAACAAACAAACAAACTTAAACATTAGGTGTCTCTCACTACTGTAGATTTGAGCTTTGCTCAGTCAGCATGAGACAGAAAGTTCTGCAATGGAAAGGCAGGTGGTTTTCAAAAAACAGAAGATGACAGTTCAGCAGAGCTTCCCCCTAGACTGTTTGATGTTTACTTTAAAATTATTCACTGTTCATTAAATACTGTTGCACTCAATATTGCATATGAGCTCAAAATTATCATACTGGCCCCTACCCATCATGGCTTGGTGAAAAAGATCGGGCTATATGATGCTTCCACGCAGAGGTAAAATTGACCTTACATGAGCACTGGTAAACTGCTTAGTGGGGCTAAGCTTGCCCCAGCAAAGTGTTGCGAGTCAGACCGCCCCTGCATTTATTTGGTTTGTTTGGGGGGGGGCAAGGGCGTGGGCTGTCATTTCATCTTAGTGTAGGGTAAAAGTCCCATAAAATTGAAAGCAACGTCTCTAAAATGATCAGGGATGTAAAATCTCAATTCAAAAACAAACAAAACAAAATTAACATTCAACATAATATGTCTGTCTATTTATTCCCAAACAGGTTTAAATTTCCATGCCATCTTTCCAACTATTCTGCAATATTCCTGAAACATTTTCCTAAATTCAAGCTAGATACATTCTAATAGGCTCTAGGAATATTTTCTGCCATGGGTTACAACAGAGGAAACTTGTGTGACTTGCAGCTTGATTTCTAGTAAAACAATACCACTATGAAAACAGGTGATCATATGGACTTAATAAATTATTTGTTTTAATCGCAACGGCAGTTGAATTCTTTTCGCTGACCGTTCCAAGGGGGTTCTTCTGTTGGTGTTTATTTTTGTGATGGTTTGTCTTAGTGTGTGTCGCTTGTGTTGTTTTGTTTTGGATAGCCAATTGGCCAGTTTGTGGGAAAGTAACTGTCCTTTTGACTTTCCGCTATTGATGTTTCCATTGGGGTCTGGTTGTTTCATGTTTGTGTTTCTATCGCTTTGGTGTCTCTGATGGGAGCTGTGGGTTAACTGTATCATTGTCTTCACTTCTATTTTCTAAAGGTATGAGTTGCTTGTCAGGAGCAAATTATTTCCTTTCAGAGTAGATCTGTATTGATATTGGGGACAGAAAATAATTCTGAAAGTCGCCTCCTCTAAGTACTTACATGTATGGTATACAGGGTGGGTCAGTCTCTGACAAGGCCAGTCTGTATGCCCGGAAAGATGCAGAGCTGTCAATCAGCTGACAAAACTCCTTCAGTGCCTGCAAATAAATGTCAATATTACTGTAAATAAATGCCAATGAGAATGTACATAAATGCTAATGGTTCTGTGAATAAATGATAATGTGAATGAAAATATATGCCAATGCTGCTGTGCTTCTTTAACCTTTGTCCTCCTGAATGAATTTGGTTTGCAACACTCTTTTCTAACTGTCAATCAACAAAAGTGCTTGGTATAATTTATTCTTACAGATTCATAAAAAATGAAAAATAGTGTGGATCCTGTCTACAAAAGAAGAATGACTGTCTGTCAGTGTCTGTATTGTTTACAAAGGCAACGTAAATCCTGGCTGACCAGGCCAATGGTAAACAATAAGAATCCCATAACCCTAATGAATGTTATTTCCATAAAACTGGGCAAGGGCACTTTCTAGCAATGTGTCAGTGTTGTCCAAATGACAGACAATGAACAGCTTGATCTTTTGAAAGTACCATTTGATTTGCATGTGCACTTTCTGCTCAAACACTCATGTCCAAACACCTATCAATACATCACCTATTGAAGATGTCCGAGCCCGTTTCCTTTACAAATGACAAGTCTTGGATTTTGTCTTATTTTGGCTCTGCAATGTGAACTTAAAGGATGGATCCCAAAAAATGTATATAATTATCATACTGAAAAATTATCATTTTATAGTAATTTTTCTGTGTGACATATACATTTTTGTTTAGAAATAACATTATTGCTTAACTGTTTAGATTGGAACCCAAAATTGGGTTTATAAAGTGGCTGTGGTGTATTTAAGTTGTTTGTCAGACAGAATTGGTTTCAGGTAACTGATATGTTTGCTCTCCCTTCAGCTAATTCAAGAAGGGCAGTTATCCGTTTCTGACGGAAAAATGTACACTGTACTGGTTAACCGCTTACATGTAAGCCTGCCAGGAAAAGTATGGATAGGTAAACTGACCGGCTCAAAAATGACCTAAACAGTGTTGACTGGGCTGTTAAACTCAAACATAAACAAACAAACTGATATGTTTGGAAAACTGACAAAGTCAATAGTGTGGCTTTTACAGTGTTAAACATGATAAAAAATTGAGCATTGTTACCTCAACATTCTGCCGTGGCCAGTCAAGTCTTCTCACTGGAGCAGAGTCTAGTGCTGACAATATAGCTAGGTAGGAATTAAAATTACTCATCTTTCGTAGGTGCTGAAATGTAATATGAAATTGTCTTAGTAAACAGATGAATTGAAATCTTGTTTCTCATAACCCTACAAGCCCTAAGCATGTTAAGCATTTGATATTTTCAATGTATTGTTTCTTCTTTTCAGCAAAAATAAGGTTTGACACTACAGGTGAATCATCTGTTGGGCAGTTTAAAGTATTTCTGGACCTGACTATACTTAGCAAAAGCTACTCACATTTCTTCAGCTAAACTACCACAGAATTAGATATTTAACATGCTTGAACAGCAGAAAAAATTAACCACTGAAGAGTTTGTAAAGTTATGCCGTGAACCTGGTATATTTATATCCAATGTTTATAACAGTTCTGTTTGTAGCCAATGTTTATAACAGTTCTGTTTGTAGACAATGTTTATAACAGTTCTGTTTGTAGACAATGTTTATAACAGTTATGTTTGTAGCCAATGTTTATAACAGTTCTGTTTGTATCCAATGTTTACAACAGTTCTGTTTGTAGCCAATGTTTATAACAGTTCTGTTTGTAGCCAATGTTTATAACAGTTCTGTTTGTAGCCAATGTTTATAACAGTTCTGTTTGTAGCCAATGTTTATAACAGTTCTGTTTTTCTGATGGTTTCATATACATAAGATTCAAGTCACATCCAGTTTGCCTCCATATGATGCTGGGTTGTAGTTTAACTATACATAAATCATTTTTTGGGGTGTCATATGCATGTTGAAGAATGCAGCATCTGATCAGGGCCTCCACTGTTTGCTAAAAGATCAGTCAGACCACAGAAAATTAAGTCTAATTCTGCTTTAAAAAGCTTAGTAGGTTGCAGTTATTCTTCGTGTTTTCTGCATACCGGACTGTTCAAAAGTGCTCTATAAGAGCACTTTTGAACAGTCCCAAAGGCGGTCTTAACCCTTTCCCACTCAGATACGTATTTTTACGTGTCTGCACCCCCCCCCACCATTTTAAGCCCCAGAAGCACCTAAAATCTGCATTTCCACCCCTGAATAGTTATGTTTGCTTTAGGATTTGTGGGGGCAAAAAAGTGACCTGTTTTTTCCCGCGCCTCCCCACTAAAAATATTCTGGGGGGATTGAAGGGGGGCAACGCCCCCCTCACATCCCGAAAAATTTTGGGTTTATGGTCCAACCGGCCGCTAAAACCTATATCGGAGGGTGTCTGGGGTCAAAAATGCCTGAAAACTAATGCTGATAAAACATGCTGCAAACAGTGAAAATGGCCAGTGCCAAACACCTTAATTGTTGCCTTGACAGCTGTGTGAAGATTAAAATGTGGTCAAAAATTCATGTGAAAACACACTTTTTGCCAACTTTGAGATTGCCCCTCTTTACCATGACAACAATGATCAAGTCATGGAAGGTTGCATTTGAAAGGCTACTGCCCAATGAACATTCATACCGAGTTTGGTGTAAAACAGACCATCCATTATGAAACAATGGCTAGTTGAAGTTGCTGTCAGGTGCAACACTGTGAAAATCAGCGAAATTCACAAAATCGCTGAGTGGTAAAGGGTTAATACAGGTATAGGAATTTTACTTATACATGTATATAAACTGATGTTTAAGTGATTATGTAGGAAACATATTTAAAAACTTCCTTACCCTCATGATTTTGATGAATTTTACCATATATTTTTCTCTGTCTTTCACTTCTGTCTGGGTCAGGATACGAGTTCTACACCTAAAATGTCATATAACAGAAATGAATAACAGACTTTTGTAGAAGTGCTTATGTCCCATATCAAGTATAAAAACAATAAAATTATAATACTCTTTTTTTACCTGAATGTTTGCCAACATTTTTAGCAGCAGTATAGCAATAGCAGTAAAAGCTGACAGGAGAGCTATACAGGTGTTGTAAATTTATGTCAAATTCACTGAGTCCACCTGAAGATTCAGTAGTGTTTCTTTCGCATGTTTTCTGCTTGCAGCACCAAATGGCCATATATACGCCACAGCTTTGTTTATAAACACAATTGGGTAACTCGAGTTTATATTTTTGTTAAAAGAACATTCCATAGGCAGGTGCAAATGGTAGCTCCGCCTAGTCAATTGTATCTGCGACCACTATACTTGTTTTCATTTGAAGTTAAAAGCATCACGAAAACATGCCTAAATAGTTCTGACCCCCTTGAACCCAACTTTTATATAGTAAAACTGGGATTTCCGGAGGTTAACCTCATTTTTCTTATTTCTGCTCTAAAATATAGATGAGGCGGTTCTAACGAGTGCCCACAATCTATATTTTGAGCAGAAATAAGAAAAATATCATAATTTTTCATCATAAAATTTTCATTTTTTCAGCGATAAAGGTGGCAATGTATTTGTATAGGCCTGTTTGCGTAATGGAACATCCAAACCTATTGTGGTCATGCTGAACCAGTAAGCTAACTTCACCACACCTTTTCCAGGAAGCTTCATATTCTTCAAAGCAGTTAACCAGTACAGACTGAACAGTGCAAATTCTTTTACCATTACTTGACAACTGCACTTCCTCAATCGGCAGAAAAGATTATTTTACAATCCATCTGGGTGACAGAATGTAGAGAAATCAGGCATGGATAGATACTGTACGAAACAAATAAAGTGGCGTCATACAGACAACATCTTTACTAAATATCAGGGTCCATATGTTTAAAACTAACAATGTGTGTGTGTGTGTGTGTGTGTGTGTGCAAAAACAGGTGTACCCGGAGAAAAACCACACAACCTTCTGTTGCAGAACTTGACAGCTCACATGTGGCCGGAGCAAGGTGCCAATGTTATTAGTTAATATATTAAAACTTTGAACATTCAATATGGCAACTATGCTTATATTTTTGCTGAGATTATACAAGTAACTTTTGCATTTGCTTTTGTAAGTTTATTGAGAAGGTTTCGGTTATTCTTTCTTTGTGTTTTCTACACCCAGAGTCTCCTAATATGAGATCATTGTTTTATGCCTGGAAGTGGTCTTAAAGACCACTTGTGATAGTCCTAAAGGTGGCCTTAATATAGGAATTTTGAACATATTAATTTTGCAAAACTAGAGAAATAATCTAAAGATCAAGCATACATCACAGGGGCTGCACTTAAAATAATGAAGAGCAATTTCTTTCCCTTTACAGTTTACCAAGTCTGGGAAATAGATATTTTCCAGTTTTTTTTCATTGCTGCCTGTCTGGCTATGAGGCATGCCATGATACTTAGTGATGCATGTGAGCCTGCGCAGTGACTTACCAGTAGGACATCTTGTTAAAGTGTTCTGTAAATTCTGTCAAGTTTGGACTTAGCTCTTCAGATTGTTCTTTGGCCCACAACAAAACCTCGGAAATCTGAAACAGATAATCACTTCAAACATGTAGGAAGGTAGCAGAGAAGTTATTTTAGTTGTGAGCTGATACAGCCTTTCTTACTTCATTATGTGAATGTCTGTGAAATAAACAACCAATTAACCCTTGTCCTGCTGAATATCCAAAAATGCCACACCCACTACTGATTATCAACCAATCAGATTGCTCGATGTAAATTATTGCAACAAATTCACAATCTGAATGGCAAACAATGTAGATCCTGATCAGATGGCTTCGTCAGAAGCCATCTGATCTGGATCTTCATTGTTTGAAAGATAAGACATATCCGGGATCAGCAGGACAAGGGTTAAACCCCACTTTATATTATATAGAGAAAACTGGGGTTTACTTTTTCTTATTTCTGCTCTAAGACATAGGTTGTGGGTACTCGTTAGAACTGCCTCAATGTAATGTACTGTAGAAATCAAATACACCAAACCTCTTTACAACGGTATTGTTGTGATCCAAAGCAGAAACTGTTGACTTAAAAAACTGTTAATATATCCAAACAAAAATTTAGATTATACAGAAAAATGATCATGGCAATTTTTGTTTGTAATCTATACATTTTTGTGACTCATCTCAAATGAAGTTATAACCAAAATCATACTATAATGAACCATGTTGTGTAACAGAGGTTTATGTCTGACAAGTTTAGGAACAAAGTGTCACAAACAATTACACAAAATTCTCTATTATTTATACATACATCTCTACATCTTGTTGACTTTTTAGCATTAATCAACAAGTCCTGTAACATTTTACTCAATCAGTGCATTTACATTTCAACTACCGGTAATAAACTGAAATCCTGACTGTAATAGTTCCCTGTGTGTCTAAACAGTGAAAGAAACAGAAGCTGCCAAATCCAGGATTCAGAAAATGACTATTACACATAACCCATTCAGTACCAAAAACCCTGAAAAAGGGGTACCTTGGCAAACAGTGCAAGACCAGATCAGACGCCGCAAAACACGGCATCTGATCAGGGCTACTCTGCGGCGTCTAATCAGGGCCTACACTGTTTCTGAAAAGTTAAGCAATTTTCCAAATCACACAACCTGACACCCCTGAATTTTGAAATGGACTTCTGCTGTATATAAGGAGGAAGATTCCATCTGGTACAAAATGGGTTAATCACCACATAGATCCATATACTGAGGATAATCTGAGGATATGTTTTCTTATTTTTCCATTCAAACATATGTTCTGGGTGTATTTTAACACATACAGTAAAACTTCGATGGCTCGAACACTGATGGCTCGTCTACAATGGATGAGCCGAACACATTCTTGAGCCCCTAGCGAAATCCTCTACATAAGAAATAGTGCGGGATAATTAAGGAGATTTTTGTCTTTTATCTTGTAAATGTATGCTGTGTGTACTCATTAGAATCGCCTCAATGAGGCGATTCTAATGAGTACACACAGCATACATATTCCTTATAGAACACCGAAAAGATGTCTAAAAGTATCTCGCTATGCCTCCTGACAGTAACCTCAGTGGCTCGAACAACCGCTGTCTCGAACAAATTTTCATGGTCCCAAAGGGGTTTGAGCCATTGAAGTTCGACTGTAATCACATGAGTTCCAAAGAAAAAGCACTTGGTCCATCGTCTAAAACACTTTAAATACTGACATTAAACTTACCTCAATTCTCTGGAAGAGTTCAGCATCTATCAGCGTCATTTGTTCTGCAATTTCTCCTGATTTGAAATGTAACAAATCAGATGGGCTGAAAAGTAGCAAAACAGACTAGTTATGTCATTCAATAACACCAAACTTCTACAAACTACAGTGAATTAAGACCACCTAAAATTAGGACTAATTTTGATACAAAAAGCTTATTTTGAAGGGTACACTGAATTTTTCTTTGTTTGTTTTGCCTACAATATCCTCTGGTCAGGGACCACCTTTAAGACCACTTTTTAACAGTCCCAAAGATGGTCTTAATAAAGGTATTTTACTGTATCTGAAGCATAATTGACAAAGGGTAAACTAGCATTATTCAACCAACTCCCTAACAACAATGGTACTACTATAGTCTCCTCCCAAAGATTTGAAGGGGAGGTGATTGCTAGATAGAGAATATCAGGTGAGTGTCTTTTGATATCAAGTTTATCAGGCAAGGCTTCGAGAACGCCTGTAGAATCGCGAGGCTTGCCGAGCGATTCTACATGCGTTCTCAAAGCCGAGCCTGATAAACTTGATATCAAATGACACGAATCTGGTATTCTATTTATCAGTTTACCCTCTTGTACACTCTTAAAAAAAATTAACAATTTACGATCAGTTATCGACGGTCCTCAGTGCGTCCGAACACTCCATAGGTTGATATAGTTAGTATCAGCTGACCATATTTCTTCCCATTATATTTTTTTCAAGTAATTTTTCCATTTGTCCAGTACAAACTAGAGCTGTCAGAGGATCTGACTATAGCCCCGCTTCAGCGCTGTCAGAGAAGAAAGTTATTTAAGCTGCAGAGAAAACAGTTATGAACAAGAAATAACTGTTGAAAATTTTACATTATCTGGAAAAACTCTTAGAGTTGTGAGCCCTTGTCCCTCATTTCAATGAGCATGATACATTACCAGAATGTCCATGTTTATACTAAATTTCATCTTCCATTTTTCAATGTTCAAAGGGTAATAACTCCTAAAGTAGGCAAATCAGAGTCAGGGTTCCTGCGCTCTGCACATTGTCTCATGGTGCTTTACACTTGTGTGAAGTGTCATGAAAATATCTCAAATGGTTTGTGAGTTATGGAGCCGACACAGTCAAAATTGCCTTTTTAAATGTTCAAAGGGCAATAACTCCTAAAGTAGGCAAACCAGAGTTATGGTTCCTGCACTCTGCACATCATCTCAAGGTGCTTTTCATTTATTTGAAGTTTCATGAAAATATCAGAAACGGTTATGGAGCGGACATAGTTAAAATTGCCATTTTTTAATATTCAAAAGCCTATAACTGAAAAAGTAGACAATCCAGAGTTTGGGTTCCTGCGCTCTGCACACGTAATATGGTGCTTTACATTTGTGTGAAGTTTCATAAAATTATCTCAAACGGTTTTTGAGTTATCGAGCAAAGACGGCTAAAATTGATATTTTTCAATATTCAAAGGGAAATAACTCAAAAATTAGGCAATCCAGAGTTATGGTTCCTGCACTCTGCACACCATCTCATGGTGTTTAATGTTTGTGTGAAGTTTCATGAAAATATGTGAATGGGTTTTAAAGTTATGGAGCGGACACGAAAATTGTTAACAGACACAGACAGACACACAGACAGACACACAGAAAATACAAAAACCAGAGTTATGGTTCTTAAGCTCTGCACATTGTCTCATAGTGCTTAACATTTGTGTGAAGTTTCATGAAATTATCTCAAACGGTTTTCGAGTTATGAAGCGGACACTGTTAAAATTGCCATTTTTCAATGTTCAAAGGGCAATAACTCCAAAAATAAGCAATGCAGAGTTATGGTTCCTGCGCTCTGCACATCGTCTCATAGTGCTTAACATTTGTGTGAAGTTTCATGAAATTATCTCAAACGGTTTTCGAGTTATGAAGCGGACACTGTTAAAATTGCCATTTTTCAATGTTCAAAGGGCAATAACTCCAAAAATAAGCAATGCAGAGTTATGGTTCCTGCGCTCTGCACATCGTCTCATAGTGCTTAACATTTGTGTGAAGTTTCATGAAATTATCTCAAACGGTTTTCGAGTTATGAAGCGGAAACTGTTAAAATTGCCATTTTTCAATGTTCAAAGGGCAATAACTCCAAAAATAAGCAATGCAGAGTTATGGTTCCTGCGCTCTGCACATCGTCTCATAGTGCTTAACATTTGTGTGAAGTTTCATGAAATTATCTCAAACGGTTTTCGAGTTATGAAGCGGACACTGTTAAAATTGCCATTTTTCAATGTTCAAAGGGCAATAACTCCAAAAATAAGCAATGCAGAGTTATGGTTCCTGCGCTCTGCACATCGTCTCATAGTGCTTAACATTTGTGTGAAGTTTCATGAAAATATGTTAAGCAAATACAAAGTTATGGAGCCAACACAAATTAACGGAATCACGGAATTACGGAATTACGGAATTACGGAATTACGGAAAATGTTCAAAGGGCAATAACTCCAAAAGTAGGCAATCCACAGTTATAATTCCTTCGCTCTGCACATTGTCTTATGGTGTTTAACATTTGTGTGAAGTTTCATGAAAATATGTTAAGCAGATACAAAGTTATGGAGCCAACACAAATTAACGGAATCACGGAATGACAGAAGGACATGGCAAATCCAATATAGCCCCACTTTTTCAAAGCGGGGCTATAATAACATTTTTGCCATTTTTTCTAGTATTCCGGTTCATTCATAAAAGTGCAATGTCACGTTGACCTGATAAAGCTCACTTGTCCTGAGATAGCATATCTTTATCAGGTCAGTGTGCTGCAATGCACTTAATATAGAGGGTAACTGATAAGATTCTCTTCATGGGAGGCCACTCTTTCAAAAATCTTTTATCTCCCATATCAACAGTTGGCAAATCTCCTTATTTACCCTAAATATTCAGACACCGACCATACAAGTTCTAAAGTTTTTACAACTATAATTTACGACCCACCAATGTTGTGTTCAAACATAGCTGGCATTCGGTTTTGGTTTTGCAGCCCTTTCAAGATCATTTCACACACTTCAAGCTGATTTGAATCAGAGGTGGGCCAAAACCAGAGTACACGGAAAAAAACCCACTTGACCTTCATTGCAGAACATGGCAACCCACACATGACCTGAGCAAGGCTCTAACCACCCAAACATAGCTGTGCTGTATGTGTTGCAAAGAGTGTAGACTCTGATAAGATGCCACATTCATGCATTGGTATGGTAGCTTTTGAAGAGATTTATCTGTCTACGTGCAGTAATAAACTTACTTGGAAGTAACAGAGAGTGATGACAGACATGTGACATGAGAAGATGCTTCCATATGTTGTTTCTTTGTCTCACATTTCTCTATAATCTTTCGTCGGAGAATCCTAGCAAGCATGAGGTCACCTTGGCACAACAACTCAAACACCAGGTCCATCATAGACTCTATCACACTGTCATCCAGCTCATGATGACTGAAATTACAATTGGATTTGATGCATATCAGGGATCAGTTGTTCAAAATTAAAAATGTTTTAGTTAATGTATCATTAAAATATTTAATTTACACCACAACCTCGTTATAACACTGTTCTATATAACATGCTTTTAGATGGAACAAGGTTTCAAGAGGGATCCCAAAAATGTATAGGTTATATAGAACAAGAGCACCGCATGTAGGTGCCAACGCTCGGCTAGAAAAATTCTAAGTCGAAAAAGGGGCATAACTGTGCCAAATATATTTTGAGGGTTACCTCACCTATTGGTACGAGTTCCCCTTTTCATAATGAACAACTAGTTCGAGTTTCAAGTAAATATGTTCAGCAATGACAAAGATATTACAAAATGTCCAAGTTTTGCACGACGACGCAGACGACGCCAGAGCTATGAAATACCTTGTTTTATTCCAAAACAGCCGAGCTAAAAATAACTCACATGGTGCCTGCTTTGGACCCCATTAATAGTGTTATAAAGAGGTTGTGGCGTATATGGCTAATATACTAACATTTTAGCAGAAAAGAATGTGAACAGCCTTTGCAAATGCAAAAGCTGCTCACATTTTTTGTTCAAAATACCACTGAAATACCACTACATTAGAAAATAATGTGTTTTTTTGAACACTAATGAGCCCATAAAGCTAATGACCGTGAACAACTGGCCCTTGATGCATTTTCAGGACACATATTTATTTAAATAACCAATATTAACCATTACGAAAACACACCCATGTGACATAGTGCATTCTTTCAGATCTCTCATTTCGCAAACACGCCTATACAAATACATTGTCACCTTTATCGCCGAAAAAAATGAAAATTTTATAATGAAAAATTGTGATATTTTTCTTATTTCTGCTCAAAATATAGATTGTGGGCACTCCTTAGAACCGCCTCGATGAGGCGGTTCTAAGGAGTACCCACAATCTATATTTTAGAGCAGAAATAAGAAAAATGAGGTATACCCCCGGAAACCCCAGTTTTACTATATAAAAATGGGGTTCAAGGGGATCAAAATTATATAGGCGTGTTTTCGTGATGTAGAATGGTCATTTTCTGATGTTTTTTCTTATTTATATGCCAAATATAGGTTGTGGGTGCTCGTTAGAAACAAGTACCCACAACCTGTCTTGGAGCAGTAATAGGAAAATGTATATCCCTGTAAACCCCAGTTTCCTCTATATAAAGTTGGGTTTAGTGGGGTGTTCATTACATTGACTTATTAACTTGATGCAATACTAAGACATTTATCTCTATCTTTCCATGGAAGCATTGGCTTCTCTATTAGTTCTTGAAGAGAAAATTCTTTTCTTTCACAGCAGGCATCATTTTTCGGAGATGCTCAGGGTACAACAAACTAGAACATGTCTATACCAGATGCTTCCCTTCACCAAAAGCTATAGAAATTCTGAATTTAAATTGAGCCAACCTATCCTTAATTTAAACAAAAAGCAAACTATTTCTAGCACATATACAAAGTACTATACCCATTCTATTCTGAACAGAATATTCCAGAGTCCATTTCGATATTTTGTTTAGTCAGGTTGACTTATTTTTAGAAAATTATTTAGAAAAGGGTTGAGTTTGTTTTTTTTTTTTTTTTTTTTAAAAATTGAAGGCTCTCATCAGATCCCATATTCTGTGGCATCTGATCTTGGCCTACACTGTTTGCCATTGTTCATTTTTTTTTTTTTTTTTTTTGGTTTATTGTATTTAATTTGGGTTTTACAGCTCATTTAGAAGCCTCCATGGTGTAATGGTTATGCTACTTGCCTTGTAAACCAGGAGTCGCAAGATCAATCCCGGGCTTCTCCAAACTTTTGGATGAGTCTTTTAACCGAGGTCCCGTCTCTGTATGACCTTAGCTGTTGGTAAGATGTAAAACTCAAACACTCACAGCTCATTCAAGATTATTTCTCCTGTTATGAACCTTTCCTTGGTACTTGGTGTCTCACTTGTGACCTGAGCGAGGTCTTTGTTGTTTGATTTGTTTGATTTGAGGTTTAACATCCCCGGCAACACTGTATAGGTCATTTTGGAGACGTAACCTGAGCAAGGTCAAACCAACAGAAAATCGGTTTAATATGTATTCTTTCCCCTGAAGTATAGTCTTACCTCATTAAGTCTATGACACGTATAAGCAGTGAGAAGGCATTTCTAGCAGTCTTCTTTCTGTTATCTTGTGTGTGCTGGAACTTGTGAAACCTATAGAGTAACTTCTCTAACAGCAACTTGGAGGAGATGAATGTTCTGTATGTTGTTAGAAAGGCTTCTTGGTACATGAATTCTGAAATATCAAAATACATTTCACCCTTGTCCTGCTGAATAAATTAATTTTGCCATACATAATTCTGACCGTCAACCAGCAAATTTAAAAATGAAGTTTTAGCTAATATCTAAACAATAAAGAAGGCTTATTTGTCAGTATTTCAATATTAATGAGCAGCACATCTTCTATGCTTGTCTGAGATGAACAACAAAATTTTTTAACCCTTGTCCTGCTAATCCCGGATATGCCTTATCTTTGAAACAATGTAGATCCAGATCAGATGGCTTCTGACGAAGCCATCTGATCAGGATCTACATTGTTTGCCATTCAGATTGTGAATTTGTTGCAATAATTTGCATCAAGTAATCTGATTGGTTGATAATCAGTAGTGGGTGTGGCATATATAAATATTCAGCAGGACAAGGGTTAAGTAGCCTTGGGTCAGGACAACTTCAGAAAATGCTTTTGTCCATCTGTATTTGAAAGCTTATTTCATTGAGAAAAAATGTCTATAAAATGTATATGTGTATTCTATATTTTTATAAAACTATCACTTTTAAACTTTTTTTTATTGAATATTTTTTTTTTCAATGTGATTGCCCTCAACCTTTCCATCTACATTTTCTATTAAGATATATAACTACTTAGATACCTTGGAATGTCTACAAAAATGTTCCATTTTTAAATCCAAACAGATGGCCCATCGGGGCTTGAAAAAACAAATGGGCTGCATGATGCTTCCATGCAGAGCTGAAACCCACCACACGTGAGTACTGGCAAACCGCTTAGATTAGAGGATCTAAGCCTGCCCAGGCAAGCGGAGTACTGGCAAACCGCTTAGAGATTCTAAGCCTGCCCAGGGAAGCTGTGTAAGTTGGACTGCCCATGCTTATAAACCCTATTGGTTTCATTGGGTGACAGGGCTTGAGCTGTCATTTCATCTCAATGTCTGGTAAAAGTCCCACAAAATTGAAAGCAACGTCTACAAAATGACCTATACAGTGCTGATGGTGACATTAGACCTCAAATCAAACAAACTAATGAAACTGGTGAAATGCTTATAAGTAAGGATTGAAAGTTTGACAAAATGATTGAAGATCTGTTCTTTAAAAAAGGCACTTATTTCAAATATGTTAAAAGAATGTTGCCTGACCCTTGAGGGACTGATCCAGTGACCACCAGAACACTAGTCATCTTTATATGGGCCCCGTCAAGTGATTTTGGTATTTATCGCCTATGCGAGCAGCGAAGGTTCGGGCAAGCCTGTGCAGTCTCGCCAGAACCTTCACTGCTCGCTCATACAAGCAGTGAATCAAGAGGAACCTTCAGACAGAAAGCCATATCCCTGGCCCCTCTGAATGGCTAGGCATGCACAGATAAAATTTGTCATGACGGAATGCTCGAAGACACAAATTCGCTTGGCGGGGCTCATATGTGCATGGAAGGGAGTAGAAGGTTACTACAACCAATTTATACAATGTTTTCAGTAAATAATGTAACATTATATTGGTGTAAAATGACATAAAATTTACAATAAATAATAAAACAAGTTCTTGTATTTAAACAGCAAATAAAATTGATTCTTCTGTTTTTAAAGCACAAATGAAAACCAAAAATCAAACAGAACTGACAATTTAACACAATAGTCTATCTAGCATTATCATACAAAAATCAAGGAAAAGATCATTAAAAATCAACACTAACAAAAGAATTAGTTAACATACAGTAACAAACTTAAATCATTCTGTTTTATAAAGATGTAAAAACAATACAAATACATTAAATATGAAATATCTAGCTCTAAAACCTAAAATCATCTAAATAACACCAAACTGGGGGTAGGAAAAGAGTATAGGACAGGAGGTAATATACTGCAACACATATTAACAAAAGGAAACATGATATCTTATTTTAACCCTTATCTTGCTGTTCATGACAACCCCTATCTTTGCAAACAGTGTAGATTCAGATCAGATGGCTTCTGAATCTCATCAGGATCTAAACTCTTTGACTTTCAGTTTATGAATGTGTAGCAATAAATTACATCAAGTAATTTGATTGGTTGATAGACAGAAATGGGTGTGGCTTAAATGAATATTCAGCAAGATAAGGGTTAATTTTCCTTCCTTTGTTTTCTCAAGTAAACAACCTACATGTAATATACAGGCACACCCTATTTACCATTTGTATTCTGCCTGTCTGTGCCTGAGCAAACAATGTAAACCCAGATGATAAGGGTCTACACTGTTTACTACTCATCCAGCTATTTTTAAGACAAAATATAGGGTAGTAAATTGTACTTGACTGATATATATTTTTTGAACTGCTGACAGATTCACATATTGAGATAACTGTCTTGAATTTCAGTGTTCAATTCCAATGTTTTCTATCAAAAAAAAATCCAGGCAGGTGTGTTTCTATTCATGTATGAATGAAAATTTGGTGTTTGACAAGAATGATATTAATCATAAACAGATTGGCTGTGTAGATTATGATGAAAAATTTGGAAGCAAGCTTGATTTGGATAATAAGCATGTTTCAGTTTTATATCCCTCTGCAACCCAAGCCATATGGAGACAACACCTTGGTATAAAGTTTCATAGAACAGATGGGAGAAGTCTAGGATCAAACTATCAACCCCACCATTTATAAGCTCATAACCTAGCCAAAGAAAGTACTGATGAAATGAATGAAGCTGAAAGGATAAAGCGTGGATCTTATGATTATTACACCAATATTGGTAAATGTTGTCCCAAGTTGGAATACCGAAGAACACAAAACTCAATATCGCAATGAAGGACAATATTATCCAATATTAGTGCAATAACACTTTTATATCTTTAAACAGTTTTGTATGTTTGCATAACACATTAATATTTTAATATGATGTCATTGATGTAACACATCATCACATACAATGTCCTCTAACAGAAAATTGGAAGGCATCCATGTAAGAGTGAAATATCAAATTATCATGCTGTGGTTAGCTGTTCAAAACTAACGATGTCCCTAGTTAACATTTGTTAAAATTTTGATCATTGAATATGGCAAATGTATTGATATTTTTGCTGGAAATAAGTGAGCAGCTTTTGCAAATCTGCTCACATTTTTCAGCAACAATACCACTATTAGGTATTTTACTTACAAGAACAGTTCACAATTTCACTACTAACGAGCTTGTTAAGCTAACGATACTGTGAACAACTGATATCATGTGATATCTGCATGCTTTTTCTTCAGATTTCTTGCACATTTCTAATCATTCAATATTTATAGTTCATACCTGTGATAATTTATTTAACTGTAAGAGGGGATGAGGGAGATGTAAAGAATATATAGGGAAATTCTCAGTTGAAAGGAAGGAGACTCCAAAATTTTACTAAAATTTAGCATAAATTGGGCAAAAATTAGCATCAAAATGAGGGAGTCTCCCTCCTGATGAGGGCGGTATCACAGGTATGATAGTTATATACCATAAAAATATATTTTATCAAGCTTATTATGCATGCATGTGAACATTGTCAAGCTGAGTGTGACACATACTGGCCTAAATAACCTGGATATAATGTAAATGGGAAGGAGAGAAAGAGAAAATGGCTGAAGATAATACTTCATATTTACATTTCCAGTGTAAAGTCTAACGTAAACCTATAGAAAACAATTGCGTTCATACGTCAATGAACGCATCGAATCACATGATTTTCAGTGACGTTAAATGACGTCATTCTAAACCATTGTTCTCTACGGGTGTTGATGACGTCAACGCTGCTCCGCTCTTTGTAGAAAAACAGCGTGTAAATGTTTTTCAGCTTTAAAAGTTTGCCCTACAAGCATTTTTTCGCCCAGTGATGAGGGGCAAATAATGTTAATATAAAAAATGAACTTAATTTTACTGCTTTTCATGAAAGTATGAACGACAGTGGGTCGCTAGCAAAGTTTACATGAACCCCTTCGGGGTTCATTTACTTTGCACGCGACTCACTGCGTTCATACTTCCATGAACTGCAGAAAAATAAATTTCATTTCTTAAAAAGACTAATAACCACTAAAACAAAAGTTGCCTATCAAACCCACAACCAGTGAACCCAGGTCCAACTCAGGCTGACCTGAGTCTTAGCTGGTGGGTTGTCATGCTCTGGGTGATTAGTAACGGTACAGGCTGCCTATGCTGCACATTGCCTGACAATGTTCGAAGGCCTTAATTAGTTCAGCAATTATCTGATGCCTGTATCTTAAATGCATGCTTATTTTATTCAAGTCTTGTGTGTGCTGGAACTTATGATAGATTATTTCACTTATATCAGGCTGTCTGATAATCAGAATAGGGCAAAAACTGGGGTATAAGGAGAGAGAACATCCATCTTCCGCTGCAGAACTCGGTGTGTCATACGAGACATGGCTAGAATCCGCATTCCCTAATGTCTAAAGAGATGGCACTCTGAACTACAAGCTACGTCAATTACATGCTTTAGAGGTTAATTTCTTTCATTTGCATCCCAGTTAAAACATGTTGTCTTGAATAATCTCTCCCCATTGGGTGTGTCTATTTAGAAATTTAGGGTTGTCTGGTTATTCCTAGAACAAAATTTGCACTGTTTGTTAGTGTCCCGTTCTGGGGTTTCCTGTTTAATACATTAACCCATATACGACAATGGACTCTTCCACCATATAAGTTTGGAGTGGTCCATTTTCAATTGTAGGGGCACTAGGTTTGTTTTGTTTATTATTAGTTGTACAAAAAATTATGTTCTTGAGCAAACAGTGTGGACCCAGATCAGATGTTGCATTCTGTGGCATCTGGTCGGGGTCTACACTGTTTGCCAGGACACTAGGCACATATGGGTTAATATTATTACAGTAAAATTCCAATATTAAGACCAGCTAGAATTAAGACTATTTTTTCTTTAAAAATCATATCTAAAGTATCAGTTCTTTCTTTCTTTTCCCTCATGTCCTCTAGTAAGAGACCACCTTTGGGACTGTTTAAAAGTGGTCTTAAAGACCACTCCTTTTTAAGACCACTTCTTCTTAAAGACCACTTTTGAACAGTGCCAAAGATGGTATGAGTATAAGAATTTTATGGTATTTTAACCCTTGTCCTGCTGAATATTCATATATGCCACACCCACTACCGATTATCAACCAATCAGATTACTTGATGCAAATTATTGCAACAAATTCATAAACTGAATGACAAACAATGTAGATCCTGATCAGATGGCTTCTTCAGAAGCCATCTGATCTGGATCTTCATTGTTTGAAAGATGAGATATATCCGGGATCAGCAGGACAAGGGTTAAAGTTTATTACAGCATGCAATACATGCTCTCACTGACAGTCTTATTTCTTTATTTCATCAGTTTTAACATTTGACAGAAGGCCTGTAAGACTAAATATGAAATAAAAACTGCAAAATTTTAACCTGGTTCAGTCAAGGTAAATTCTATCTTCAAACTCCAGAATATTTATCAAAGATTTTCAGAAACAGAGAAAACCACTACAGATAGTATTAAGATATCATGCTTTCATTCTCCCACAGGCAATGCAGTGCTAATAATATAGTAATAGGTGGCACAACAATTCCACAACAGACTGCTTACCTTCTTGATTAACCAAGTCGCTGTGAGACCCTTCGACCAACAGAGAAATGGTTTAGAATTTGTCTGCTTTATATTCAGGATAAGCGATAGTCATAGTTGCTATATTTTTGTTGTTAGTTGGAAATATCAGTTTCTATTTGAGCCACACCAGCAAAATTATGATATTGGACTTGTGAGTGCAGCAAAGACTCTAGGTCTGATCAGTGTTCACTATGCACAATATGCATAATCACTGATGCAATGGCCAGCTGTTTAGAACAATGTTATTATTTAGTATATCATTTGATCATTTCATATGGCAAATGTGCCAAAATGTTTGCAGAAAAAATATGAGCAGCTTTTGCTGATGCAAAAGCTGCTCAAAACTTTTCAGCAAAAATACCACTGTATTAGGTAGTTAGCTTACCAGAACAGTTAACAATTCGTCCACTAACGAGCTCGTTAAGCTAACGATGCTTTGAACAATCGGGCCCTGATTCTTGAGACTTAATAGAAATTTGATTATTTGAAGTTAATGTGCAAACACTTTCTAGGTCATATCGAGACAGTCAGTTTATCCAACCACACTTGTCTTCGACAGGCTTATAAATAAAAGGCTACTAGTACATTTCATTTGCTAGAAACTGGTTCTTTAGCAATCCTTTATCAATAATACAAGACAGACACTTTTAACCCTTATCCTGATGAATAAATTAATGACCAAAAGCAATCATATTACTTGGTATACTGTATTTGTTTAACTCACAAGCTGCATGACAAACAGTGTGGTCTTTACCCAGTGTCTCCTAGTAGGAGACCACCTTTAGGACTGTTCAAAAGTGGTCTAAAAGACCACTCAGACCACTTCTGAACAGCTCCAGAGGTAGTCTTAAAGGTGCATTATTGTGCTACCGGGTCTCAAATTTTTTTTTTCTGGTTTTTATCTTCATTTCATACTCCTTTGTCATGTGTACACTTTTGGAGCCAAATACAGCTTCAGAACTTTGTGAAAATGGTCGTTTTTATTCATGTTTACCCTTCGCTCTGAACATGTGTTCGGAATTTCTGTTCTAAAAATAAATCTGTCCCTTTACACATACATGGAGACAGTATTGTCCCTGAGTGTCGTTACTTATGGCATGGTATTCAGCGTCATATTTTTTTCCGATTCAGGCATGGCCTAAGCAAACAAGGCCAAAAATGAACGTCGCATAACGTCATATGTGGGGATTCTATTTTTGTCAAAACTAAAAATAGATCTAACTAGTGTTCGAAACCTAGTTAGGGAATCCCTCTCAAACTCGTTTACCTGTCATCATAATTGTTCGCATATTTGCATAAAATGTATTCATTTGTATTGTTTTAAAGAAAAATACCGGCTATATGTATTTTATTTTTGGAAGCATTTTTTCCAGATAGCTCAATAATGCACCTTTAATACATGAATTTTACTGTATGTAAGCTGTATCAATTCCTCTGACCGCTGCTGGATATTTTACTCTCAAAACAGAAACAGACCGAAGTTCAGTGAACTCAATTATACGTTTTAAGAAAAATAAATGTCATTAGTGTATTAAATTAAATATTATTAAAGTAACATTGTGTAAAAATTATATGCAGTTTAATAGAAGCATGCTACATGTGTAAACCCTTTCCCTATCTCTTTAAAAAAGATGCATATATTTTGTATAATAATATTATTTGTGCAATACTGGTAAATTATAACTGACACAAAACAGAACTTTAAAACCCAAGCACTTGATTTCAAAAAGGGGCACATCATGTGAGCTACAGTATGAGAGAATTTGTCACCAGATGTGTGAGCAGTGAAGACTAAGATCAGTTTCCCCAGCCATCTAACGTAATTATCCTAAGTATTGGGACAGATAGGCCAAAGCAAACAGGGTAGACCCAGATCAGACTGCTCCTGAAGGAGCAGTCTGATCAGGGTCTACCCTGTTTGCCATTCAGACTCTTTGATGAATTGTGAAACAATGTTATTAAAATTTTAGGAGAAATACAGCAAGTCCTCAAGGTGTCCAGATTTTTAGCATTTTTACGGTAGTCTCATCAGAATGTTCACTGTGTGCTTTATGGATGCTCCTTGTCTCTCATGTAAACAGAGAAAATTGTTTTCTAATTACAAGTGTATGCAAGCTAAATAGAACTGACATGAGAAACAGGATCGCTGGATCCATTTAGGTGTCAATGTGGGACAGATTTTGTCTTTTGTGGGCACATCACGAAAACATGCCTATATAACATTGCCCCCCTTAAACCTCATTTTTACATAGTAAAACTGGGGTTTACATTAAATTTCTTATTTCTGCTCAAAAACATAGATTGTGGGTACACGTTAGAACCGAATACCAACAATCTATTTTTTGAGCAGAAATAAGAAAAATATCCCAAATTTTCATCTTAAAATTTTAGCTTTTTTGGCGGTAAAGTTTCCAATGTATTTGTATAGGCGTGTTTTTGTAATAAAACAAAGATGGCATTGGTATGTGAGAATCTTTATGTCCTCTCTAAGCCCACACATCCTAAGACATATTTTCACCTGTTATAACTCACAGCATTACATACATCAACATACAAAATTGAGAGAAAAGTACTGGGAATAAAGGGAGATAAAAATGAAGGGGACAAAACTTACCACTCTTGGCAGCTGCAGCAGCATGGACTATCAGGGCATCAACACAGCCCCCTCGAATATCTGGGCCATCTTCCCCCTGTTCAATGACAACAACTTTAACATTAAGTTGGAGGAATACAATGCAGAAGCTACTCAAAATATCTTCGTCAAAAATATTAACTGAATTTTCCATGGTCGGCTGGCTCATCGAGGCTTGAAGAAATAGATGGGCTACATGATGCTTCCACGCAGAGCTGAAACCTACCGCACATGAGTACTGGTAAACCGCTTAGAGGATCTAAGCCTGCCCAGGCAAAGCGGTGCGAGTCGGACCGTCCAATCTTATAAACCCTATTCGTTTCACTGGGCGATAGGGCTTGAGATGTCATTTCATCTCAATGTTGGGTAAAAGTCCCACAAAATTGGAAGCAACAAGTCCAAAATGACCTATACACTGTTGACAGGGACTTTAAACCTCAAATCAAACAAACAAACAAACAACAGAGTTTCCATAGTAAATGATAAAACTTTTAATGTAACATACCCTAGAGCATTCTCTCCCTTCCGCTGATTCAAGAAAGGCAGTTGTCAGTAATGTGCACTGTACTGGTTAACCACTTATGTATAAGCCTGCCCAAGAAAAGTGTGGATATGTAAACTGACTGGCTCAAAAATGACATAAAATGGTGTTGATTGGGCCATTAAACTTCAATACAAACAAACAAACAACTATCTGGCTGCTTTCATGTGTTAATCAACCCTCTCTTTCTGAAGTGAAATCTTCTATCATTGAATTTTTGGAGACCAGAATGTTTAGTCAAAATCACTTACAGGATGACAAACAGTGTAGATCTAGAACAGTTCATGATCCATCACACCCCAATTAACATTATAAGTGTGGGGAGTCATTCAGGGCCCAATTGTTCAAAGCCTTGTTAGCATAACCCCTATCCCACTGAATAATTTATTTATCCACACCCATTTCTGACACTGTCCCAACCAGATTACTTGATGTAATTTATTCCTTCAGATTCACAAACTGAATGTCAAACAGTGTAGATCGTGATCAGATCTGATCTGGATCTACACTGTTTGCCAAAATAGGGCTTGTCATGAACAGCTGGATAATAGCTAACAAGTTCGTTAGTGATAAAAATATTGACTGTTCTTGCAAGACCAATATCAGATACACATATATTTTTGATGAAAAATAAAATCACAAATTCTAACATGATGTTAACGTTTTTCCCATTGAACCCAGTGGAAACGTCAGCGTTTGCAAATATGCGATAATTCACGTCGTCAACGTGGTGCGTGCAATTTGGCGTCATCGTGACGTTGCATGTAAACATTTCCTTCTGTCGACATCCGCTGCAAAATAGTCCCCAAGATAACGCTTTGTTACTACTCTATTTCAGTTTAGCATCATGTTAGAATCAAAATAATTTCCACGCACCCGGTGTGTTATCGTGATTAACACACGGTGTTGTCGGGCAGATGCGAATATTAATTCACTCCGGCTTCGCCGTCGTGAATTAATATTTCGCAATCTGCCCTCCAACACCGTGTGTTAATCACGATAACACACGGTACGTGGAGATTATTTCTTAAATCTATGCACATTTTTTTCATACCTGTTTCTTGCGTACAAGTTGATCTGAGACATCAATGTCGTCTAGAGGATTGAGTTCAGCAAAGTCTGAATCAGCATCTTTGGGTATGTCTGGCTTTACAATAGGTTCAGTAGGAGTGGAGATGTCAACCACCTGACCAGCAGGGGCTGAGGCTCTCTTCTGTTCACTAAACAAATGGAAAACTAGAACTGTCAGAGGATCTGACTATAGCCCCGCTATAGCCCTGTCAGAGGAGAAAGACTCATGAATTAAAGGTAAAGACTTGTGAAAGGGTTAAATCCCTAACAAGGTACCTACGCCTTGTCTAAGTTAAAAAATAAGTTTTGGATAAGAAAAAAAGCACATGCACATCTTCAGACCTATATGAAAACACCTGTTAAGTTTCAAAAGCATTGACCTAGAACTGTAAGTGGAGTTGCGATCACAAGGTAGCTACTCCCTATACATTTTAACATTAGTAGATCTCAAAAATTGTCTAAGTTAAAAAAGGTGAAATAAGTGAAAAAAATTATTTAAGGATAATGAAAAAAGAACATGCACATCTTCAGACCTATATGGTAACACCTGTAAAGTTTCAAAAGGATTGACCTAGAACTGTAAGAGGAGTTGCGGTAACAAGGTAGCTACTCCCTATACATTTTAACATTAGTAGATCTCAAAAATTGTCTAAGTTAAAAAAGGTGAAATAAGTGAAAAAAATTATTTAAGGATAATGAAAAAACAATATGCACATCTTCAGACCTATATGAAAACACCTGTAAAGTTCAAAAGGATTGACCTAGAACTGTAAGAGGAGTTGCGGTAACAAGGTAGCTACTCCCTATACATTTTAACATTAGTAGATCTCAAAAATTGTCTAAGTTAAAAAAGGTGAAATAAGTGAAAAAAATTATTTAAGGATAATGAAAAAAGAATATGCACATCTTCAGACCTATATGAAAACACCTGTAAAGTTTCAAAAGGATTGACCAAGAACTGTAAGAGAAGTTGCGGTAACAAGGTAGCTACTCCCTATACATTTTAACATTAGTAGATCTCAAAAATTGTCTAAGTTAAAAAAGGTGAAATAAGTGAAAAAAATTATTTAAGGATAATGAAAAAAGAATATGCATATCTTCAGACCTATATGAAAACACCTGTAAAGTTTCAAAAGGATTGACCTAGAACTGTAAGAGGAGTTGCGATCACAAGGTAGCTACTCCCTATACATTTTAACATTAGTAGATCTCAAAAATTGTCTAAGTTAAAAAAGGTGAAATAAGTGAAAAAAATTATTTAAGGATAATGAAAAAAGAATATGCACATCTTCAGACCTATATTAAAACACCTGTAAAGTTTCAAAAGGATTGACCTAGAACTGTAAGAGGAGTTGCGGTAACAAGGTACCCACTATCAAATATTACAGACGGAATTCCGGACAAGATTACAGACAGACAGACAGACAGACGGAATTCCGGACAAGCCAAATCCAATATAGCCCCCACTTTTTCAAAGCGGGGCTATAATAACTGTATAAGAATCATCTGGCATAACAGAAAATATATGAGCCCCGCCAAGCGAATTTGTGTCTTCGAGCATTCCGTCATGACAAATTTTAACTGCGCAGGCCCAGCCATTCAGAGGGGCCAGGGATATGGCTTTCTGTCTGAAGGTTCCTCTTGATTCACTGCTTGTATGAGCGAGCAGCGAAGGTTCTGGCGAGACTGCGCGGATGCGCAGGCTCGCCTGAACCTTCGCTGCTTGCATAGGCGATAAGTACCAAAATCGCTTGACGGGGCCCATATAAGGTACAATTACAGTAGGGGTTATATGAATCAGAAAAATGCATCTTTATAACACTATTCATTATAACAGAACTTTCTATAGAACACAGTTCAATGGTTGATCCAAAGAGTTTCTACTTTGGAGATGAGCTATAATGTTGAAAATATGGTGTCATTACAATAACACATCTGTGTGACATATTATAGTACATATTTCTTTTGCTCCAGCATTTCAGTGGTTTCTTGCTGTCGAGTCCTCACCGTTGTCTCACCTCTGTGGTTCTTTGATTTTTTGTGTTCACGGAGATGTTGCACTGATGAGTTAGGAGGCCTTCATGCGGACTGAACAAATTATTTGTCTAAATTGCGACGGAAGTAAGGGCGAGGATTGTGGCCACGTAAAATCGATTTAAGCCCCCCAGTGGAAATCTTTCCACTGACCGTTCCAAGGCGGTTCTTCTGTGGCGGTTTATTTATGTCGTTGTTTGTTACTTACTATGTGCATTACTTGTGTCTTTTTATTTTGGACGGCCATATGGCCATTTTGTGGGAAAGTAACTGTCCTTATGGCCTTCCTTTGTTTAGGTTTCCATTATGGTCTGGTCGCTTAATGTTTGTATTTCTTTCCTTTTTGGGTGGAGTTTTTTTTTTTTTTTTTTGGTTTGGGTTTTACGGCCCTTTCAAGATTATTTCACTCATATCGAGCCGATCGTTAATCAGAGGTGGGCGAAAACCGGAGTACCCGGAGAAAAACCACCTGACCTTCCGTTGCAGAACTTGGCGTCTCACACGTGGCCCGAGCGAGGCTCGAACCTACGGCGGTGAGAGACCTAATGACTAAGAGTCAGCGCTCTTATCCACTAGGCCACGGAGGCCCGCTTTTGGGTGGAGTAAGTTAATTGTATCGATTCCTGATCTTTGTCTTACTTCTACTTTTCATGCCTCCAAAACGGTCATTTTTTCTGATGAAAACCAATATGATAAGTACACATGTATGTTTTTCAAGATGCTGGCTCAAATTTCTTGGAATGTGAAATTAAATCAGAAATATATATACTCTAAAGGAAAAAAAAAAAAAATGGGAAAAAGAATATGCTCTCTTTGTATAAGGCAGTTACAGGCAAGAACTTCTTCTACAAAGAGTGAATCATTTCCATCAAGTGTAGTGGTGAAATACTGTAAGAGAATCCTGATCTCCCACAGAGTTGTTCTAGTTTATATACTTACATGTCTAAGTCTTGGGTTACACCCGGCCCGGGCTCAATCAGACTGATAGATTTATCCCTCATCGCTTCAGCTGAAGTGTCGGACTGACTAGAAGTTGTAGACACTTGGCTATCTCTATGACCTCCGTACTGTATAAAAATAGAGACAGAAATTAGTAAATGATGACAATCGTTGGCATTCAAAGATACAAGTATAGTAACATCTCCCTTTAAAAATAAGACCACCTGACTTTCCAACAGTCTCAAGTACTCAAGACTTATTATTTTACATTCCACCACCAAAACATGTTCAGCATTTTCGAAGTATCTGCATTCTCTTATTTTTCAGCAAAAATAATGCTGGACATTACAATGTGAATTGTCTGCTGGGCAATTGTTCAAAAGAAATGTCAAGTTTTATTTTCACTGAAAAATAATGAAAATAATGTATATATACTGCTGTCTGCTCTAGAATTGTCTGCAGTGTTTGAAGGGCTTACAATGAAAGCCCAGGTCAAAACCAGCTACAGCTGAAGTTCTGTATGGCTGCAAACATATTTTGTTGCGTAATTGCCCACACAACCTTCATATACCATATTTACACTTAATATCTGGACACCTCAAGTCCTAACCAGACTTGTTCTACTAAAATTCGAATAAGTACAATTTACTACCAGATGGTGCATCTAAAAATAGCCAAGTGCCGTGTGCATCTTATCTGGGTCTTCACAGTTTGCTCAGATCTGTCAGTCAGAATACATATGGTAATAAATATGGTAGGCTTTATAAAGGTTAACCAATTGAATACTAGTGGACTCTTCCATTCCTGTATGTTAGACAAGTCCATTTATAATACATGTATAAGGGGTGTCAGGCCTATTGTTTTGTTTTTATTCTATTTTTGACGACAAATTCTGATAGCAAATAGTGCAGGACCTGATCAGACGCCGCGTTCTGCGGTGGCATCTGATCATGGCCTGCACTGTTTGCCTAAGTACCATTAAGGGATTTCCTGCATGCAATGGGTTAATATTCATTTCAGAAATTCGTAGAAATAAATAACATCAAGTAAGCAGATTGGTTGATAGCCAGAAAATGGGTACGGCTAAATTAATTTAGTCAGCAGGACAGGAGTTATAACCCTGATGCTGTCATTGAATATACTTTCAAATCAATACATGTAATTAAACCATGCCATGGTATGTTTGGTCTCAGGTCACTTCACTTCATACGTAATTAATAATACGTGTACTTACCTTTCTTTTTACAGGTAATGCTGGCATAGACGGGGACGCAGGTTCACTTCCTGCGAGTGACGAGTCAGAACTGAAGTCTGATATCACACTAATTGTGTTGGATCGTGGGTACAACGTGTATGACAACTCTTTCTGGTGTTGGTGCCACTGGGCCTCGTAGAAGTTGATAGAATGCCGAGATATATAGTCTAGTCCTCCCTGTGGCTGTGTATACTGACCAAATGTCTGCATATATGCTTGTACTGAAATGAAAGGGAAAAAGATATTCATACTATGGTAATGATCCTAAGTATTTGGAGAGATAGACTAAAGGAGCAGTCTGATCTGGGTCTATACTGTTTGCTTAGGTCTGTCTGTCAAAATACTTTGGATCATTACGGTAAGGCCTACTTCAAAAGTTTTAGCTCACTTATCCTTGTGGATTCAAGTTCAACTTACATCACAGTTAAGGAGCTAAAGTTCTGCTATAGCTCACACGCACTTTTTGATCTGCCACTGGTGAGTCCATGACTATGTTAAGATGAGTCAAAATTTTGTGCATATGCATGTAACATACATACAAATTTGAAAAACACTGAAAACAAAACAGAACACCTGGCACTTTTGGATAAGATTAGTTTACTTAAAATCAGTGAAACCTTGCCCCTTCCTGTTGCAGTTTGATTTTTAGAAAACAGTTCCTGTACAAGTAAATGTGATGACATTTGGAAAACAAGAGGCCCATGGGCCACTATGCTCACCAGAGCTCAGGTGGGCACTGCCCAATTGCAGCCATGTATTTTAACATGATATCATTGTAATCTGCCAAATGAACCCCCATATCCAAATGAGCACCCATGTGGACTCAGTATATGAAACATTAGGCCTTTTATGAAGTAGAGGGGGTGGGGCATGGACCCAACGGAGCCCTGGTTGGTATCACTAAATGTGTAATCACAAAGAACAAGAATATATATGGTTTAGCAGTGGGGATCTGCATGGCTGGAGATATAAGTGGAGGGGTTGGAGCATGCCCTGTCGTTCCCAGGAAAACACAAGATTGTTGTCCCTAAATGTGTCTTATCATAAGGACCAAGTATATATATGGTTTAGGGGTGGGAATCTCAACGGTTTCCAAGATATCCTTTCATGAAGTGGAAAGGAGAGGACTGGCCCTGCGGACACCTCTACAGTAGGTGTACTAATAATAAGGAACAAGAACATATTATATGAATATGGGGTGGGGATTTGAATGGTTTCTGAAATGGCCTTTTATGAAGTGGAAGGGCGGGGCACATTGCCTCAGCACAAAGAGACCCCCAAGTTGGTGTGACTGAACAAGTCTTATCGCAAGGAACAAGAATATATATGGTTTAGGGGTGGGGATCTGAACTATTTCTGAGATATATGGCTTTTAATCAAGTCAAGCGGTGGGGCAAGGCTCGGGCATGCCCCGGGGACTCACAAGCTGGTGTCAATGAATGTGTCTTATCATAAGGAAGATGAATATATATGGTTTAGGGGTGGGGCTCTGAACAGTTTCTGAGATATAAGGCCTTTTGTGAAGTGCAGGGGTGGGGCAAGGCCCAGGGAGACCTCCAGGTTGGTGTCAATGAATGTGTCTTATCATAAGGTACAAGAATATATATAGTTTAGGGGTAGGGATCTGTAAGGTTTCTGAGATATTGTGATATTATGAAATGGAGGGGGTGGGGCATGGCCCCAGCACATCCTTGGGGACCCCCAGGTTGGTGTCACTGAATGTGTCTTATCATAATGAACAAGAACATATATGGTTTAGGGGTGGGGATCTGAACAGTTTCTGAGATATATGGCCTTTTGTGAAGTGAGGGGGTAGGGCATGGCTCCGGTGCACCCCGGAAGACCCCCAATTTGGTGTCAATGAATGTGTCTTATCGTAAGGAGCAAGAATATATATGGTTTAGGGGTGGGGATCTATAAGGTTTCCGAGATATTGGGCCTTTTATGAAATGGAGGGAGGGACATGGCCCCTGCGCATCCCGGGGGACCCCCAGTTTGATGTCACTGAATGCGTCTTATCATAAGGAACAAGAGTATATAGGGTTCAGGGGTGGGGATCTGAATGGTTTCCGAGATATTGGGCCTTTTATGAAGTGGAGGGGGTGGGGCATGGCCTCGGCGCATCCTGGAGGACCTTCAGGTTGGTGTCACTGAATGTGTCTTATCAATAGGAACAAGAATATATATGGTTTAGGGGTGGGGATCTGTGAGGTTTCTGAGATATAAGGCATTTTATGAAGTACTGGGGGTGGGGCATGGCCCCGGCACAACCTTCTGGACCCCCAGGTTGACATAAAAGCATATGGCTGAGAGAAGTTTACTAAAGGAACATTTCTATGAAAGTTTTGTCAAAGTATCTGCAAAGGCTTTGTAGTTAATGCCAGTTTTCAATTTTCCCCATTATAAGTCTATGGAAAATCTAAGTTGCCATAGCAACCAAACTAAAGAGCCGAATTTCATAAAAAACACAAAACCTGTAAAGGCAAATATGGTGAATATTTCCATAAACTCTCAGCCTCATAGAGCATACGGTTTCTGAGGAGATGATTTTTTAAGTATTTTTTTTCTATTTTTTTCATTTTGGTTTCCATGGCAACCAATACAAATGAGCAGTAGGCCTAAAATGATATGGCAGATAGAAGATTGCCTAAGGAATATTTCTATGAAAGTTTTGTCAAAATATCTGCAGCGGCTTGGCAGTAATTGCCATTTTTCAATTTTCCCCATTTTAAGTCTATGGGAGCTCTAAGTTGCTATAGCAACCAAAATAATGGGCCAATTTTCATAAAAAACACAAACTTTCAATCCCCCAGCCCAAGGATGCTACAGATGAAATTTGGACTCAATCGGCCCAGTGGCTCCAGAGGAGATGTCGTTTGAAAATGTTAACGCCAGACGACGACGACGACAACGACGGACAACTGCCTATCCTATAAGCTCCCCCGGAGCCTTTGGCTCTGGTGAGCTATAAAAGCAAATTCTGATTAAGTGCACTACTTGAGTGTGTTTTCCAATTTTGATTAACTCCCATAGACTATTTCGTTTAGCTTACAGCACACTTCCATAAGATAGTATAGTATAGTATGACTTTGCTGATCAAACTGTTATCTTTATGGGGTAAGAGCAGCCTGCTCAACTACACACACTAGCAAGTCTTACCATAGAAACCCCAAAAGTTTGGACACTTTGAGGATTTGCTGTAATTCTCCTAAAATTTTAACAAATTTGTTTCATGTTCCAGCAAGGAGTCCAAAAAGTTCAAAGGAGCAGTCTGATCAGGGTCTGCACTGTTTGTTTAGGGCTATCAGTTCCAATACTTAGGATCATTATGGTATAGAAACTAGAGGTATTATACTATTACTAAGCAGCAAACAGTAAGATGCTGATCACACACAGGCTGAAGTATAGGCTGATCTGGTATTTTTCTTGTTTGCAAATGACCACAAAAAATAGATTTTCTGCTGATGTGATTGATTTGAAGATAATAAATGTATGAAACAAAACAAATGAACCAACCTTCCCCAGACAGACCTTCTGTACAACACTGATATTTTGTACCAGTGTTTTATATTTATATATTATTTATTGATGGGAACAGGTAAGCTGGTCAAGCTTTGGATGCTCTATGATAAGCTCATCATTTAATAAAGGTGTGAAAACAAGCAACTAGTTCTCTCTAATGTACCTACATAGGGAAAGAAGCCCACATACTTAGTGAGGTGTGAAAAATATATGCCTAATATAGCTTTGGTCTATGTTATTAATATGGCATCAGTTAAAAATACTTCATTATATATTTATTAGTATTTTTCTTAGAAAAAAATAGTTGTTTATTCATTTATTTACTTATTAATTTTATTTATTTTTTTTGCATTTTTCATTAGGAAAACATGTCCGTAAGAAATAATGGTGTCCAACATGGTGTCAGAAAATGATAAATATTAGGTAAAAATAATAACATCTTTATCATTTCTGCTTTCAACATAGATTGTGGGTGCTCGTTAGAACCGCCTCAATGAGGCGGTTCTAACGACTACCCACATTCTATGTTTATGAGCAAAAATAAGGCAGACAATGTATACCCCCATAAACCCCACTTTTCTCTATATAAATTGGGGTTTAGGGGGGTCTTCGTTTCACGGACTTGTTATTGTGATGACTGAGAAAATATATGAGTAGCTGTTCATCCATCAACTATATTAATATTTTTTGTCTATTAAATGATAATATTTCTTTTTATTTATTTATTTATTAAATGGTCTCTCACCGCTGTGGTTCCAGCCTCGCTCGGGCCATATGTGAGACGCCCAGTTCTGCAACGGAAGGTCAGGTGTTTTTTCTCCATGTACTCCGGTTTTCACCCACCTCTGATTAACAATCGGCTCAATATGAGTGAAATAATGTTGAAAGGGCCGTAAAACCAAAACCCCAAAAAAAAAATTTATTAAATGGTTATTTATTTTCTGGATAAAACAGCTTTTACTATCAAGCAATGTGGTTATTGTATCGAAAAAGATACTACATATTTTTGACATAAAAAAAAAAAATAAAACTGCAAGCACTGCATGATGCCCCGCCAATTACATCAAGTAAGTGCCATATGACAGTGAAAAAGGAATTCGAAGTAAGGGTGCATTACTATTTCCCTTAATAAAGTTGACAGGAATACATGACTGAGGTGACTATTTTCAATGTTCAAAGGGCCATGGAGCCAAAAGAAGAAATTCTCATTTTCAGTTTTTGGGGGTCGGTGCCATTTAAACTAAAGTCAACTTTGGTCTTCAATATGTAGTCAAACCTATGGTCAATTGCAATGATATTTTGTACCAAGTTAGACCACATTTCATTGATGTGTTCATGAGATTGGGTGCAAACAAGCCATCTTTGGCCCAAAATTGACAGTTTTTTGGGGCCTGTGCCCTTGAAAATCAGGTCAAGGCCACCAAAACCTAAATGCTGTTTTCTCCTATCCTAGTGATGTAACCATGCACGTCTGGTCAGAATCAATCATTAGGTTCAGGAGATATAGTGCTTCTAACAGACTTGATGATAGAAATGGCTATGTTCAATGTTCAAGGGGCAATAACTCCAAAAGTAGGAAAATCAGAGTTATGGTTCAAACGTTCTGCACATCGTTTTATTCTGCTCTATATATTTGTGAAGTTTCATGGAAATATCTCAAACGGCATCAAAGTTATAGACCGGACATGAAACTATGACAGAAATGGCTATGTTCAATGTTCAAAGGGCAACAACCCCAAAAGTAGGAAAATCAGAATTACAGTTCATATGTTCTGCACATCATCTCATAGTGCTTTACATATCTGTGAAATTTAGTGACAATATCTCAAATGGTATCAGGGTTATGGAGCGTACACAAAACTGATAGCAGCAGCTATATTCAAAGTTCAAAGGGCAATAAGTCCAGAAGTAGGAAAATCAGCGTTACTGTTCATATGTTCTGCATGTCATCTCATGGTGCTCTACATACCTGTGAAGTTTCATGGAAATATCTCAAATGGTATCAAAGCGAAACTTTGACCGAAATGGCTATGTTCAATGTTCAAAGGGAAATAACTCCAAAAGTAGGAAAACCAGAGTTATGGTTCATATGTTCTGCAGTCGTCTCTTGATGCTGTACATGTCTGTGAAGTTTCGTGAAAATATCTCAAATGGTATCAGAGTTATGGAGTGGACACAAAACAGATAGCAGCAGCTATATGCAGAGTTCAAAGGGCAAATACTCCAAAAGTAGGAAAACCAGAGTTACAGTTCATATGTTCTGCATGTCATCTCATGGTGCTCTACATATCTGTAAATTTTCATGGAAATATCTCAAATGGTATCAAAGTTATGGAGTGGACACGAAACTATGACAGAAATGGCTATGTTCAATGTCCAAAAGGGCAACAACTCCTTAAGTAGGAAAATCAGTGTAACGGTTCATTATTCTGCACGTCGTCTGATAGTGCTCTACATATCTTACCCTGCCATTTTTTTGAATGGTGGGGCATAAAAATTGATCCCAGACTTGTTTAAAGGGATTGGGAACACTTGGCAGATTTTTCCGCCATTTTTCACAGGGAGACAACTTTCGATACTTCCGGTTCACTTTTCTATAAGCTCAGTCCCACTGAAAAAGCGGTCTACTCCTGAGGAGCAAATTCTTTCCTTTAAGATTTGACCCCTATTAACATGGGAGACAAAATCACTGTTGCAGGAGTTGCCTCCTTTCTGTGACAATCACACACAATATTTGAGATGGAATACACATAATAGCAACATGTGTACTAAGGCGAATAGAACACTTGGTATCCTGAGGCGAAATCTTCCAGCATATAAAGGACTTGTTTGCCCAACCTTAGAATATGATAGTTTATCTGGGACCCCAGTGGAGTGGTCCGTAATGAAGAGCTGCAAGATTTGTAACAAGCAATTACTGCTTTGAAACTGTGAGCATGTCTGGAATTCTAGGAAAATTAAGATGGGAGACTCCCAAGAAAAGGAGAAGAGACAGTAGGCTCATACTTTTATACAAAGATCTAAAGGGTGTTGCCAGCATTCCAACAGATGACCTTGTTCCCCCAGCTAGGCACTGTAGAAATCACCATTCATTGGCATTTCAGACCCTTACTGCAAGAACTGACATTTATAAAGAATCATTCTTCCCCCGAACCTTAGAGATTGGAATGCCCTTCCCGATTCGATTATTTCGACAGATGCAGGTGCTGAGGATTGTGTAGCTAAGTTTAACTCTTTGTTAAGAGGTAGGGAATAACTTCCCATCACAGGTCCTGGTGTACGAATGTCATCTGACGTGTCACCAGTAACAATTCTGATTCTGAAGGTGTACTCATTCCCCTTAACCCTTTTTGTACCAAGTGGAATCTTCCACCTTCTATATAGCAAAAGTCCATTTCAAAATTTAGGGGTGTCAGGTTGAGTTTTCTTCAAAATTTATTTGTGAAATGGCTGATGTATTTGCAGACAGTGTAGGCCCTAATCAGATGCCGCGTTTTGCGGCATCTGATCTGGGCTGGCACTGTTTGCCAAGTACCTGTTTTGGGGTTTCTGGTACAAAATGGGCTAAACTTCAAACAAAAGAAACTTTTTCATTGGTAGATTAACAAGATGAAAATATACACTTCAAGCTCCTTTAACACTGATGCTGGGGTGCCAAGCAGAAACCCTGTCAGTTAATGTGTTATATCTCAACAAAAAGGTTTAGATCATACAGACAAATGAACATGTACGTTGTTTTTCTGTATCAATATATATTTGGGATTCACCTTCCTAAGAGTGTTAGCTGTGTTATATCAGAAGCCATGTTATAATGTTCAGTGTTGTAAAGAGGTTTATCATATGACGTCGCGTCTAAGAGTGTAATAACGCCATGTATTATTTTCAATGATCCACTAGTGGATTAAATATGCAAATTAGCTAGATAGGTTCCGTAACATTACATATACGACGTCCTTAACGACGTCGTGTTTACTAATGGCGGAATATTGACATTTTTGTAAACAAACGTGAATAAAATGCGTTATAAATGTCATATGATAAATAGAATCTTGCGTTTGTGCTCATGTACTATTAAATTTATTAAACTCGTTGAGGAAAAGGGATAAAATGCTCAGCAAAGCCTCGCATTTTATCCCTTTTCCTCAACTCGTTTAATAAATTCAATAATACATGAACACTCATGTAAGATCCTCTATTAAGAGTATATTTTGACAACACATTTCTGAGGATAATCCCAGAATGTCAATCATGGAAAGAACAATATAGAAACCTAGAAAGAAAGAAGAAATCAAAGCACTGAGAGTACTGGTGGATTGATTGTCTTTGTATGTAGACTGGGAAAATAGTCCTGGGCCCAGTTATTCAAAATATCGTTAGCTTAACGAGCTCGTTAGTGGTCATATTGTTAACTGTTCTAGCAAGTGTAATATGTAAAATTTTGGTATTTTTGCTGAAAAAATGTGAGCAACTTTTGCATTTGCAAAAGCTGCTCACATTTTTTCAGCAAAAATATTAACATATTTGCCATAATAAATGATCAAAGTTTTAACAATAAGTTAACTAAGGACGTCGTTAATTTTGAACAACTGGGGCCAGTTGTACAAAAGTAACGATGTTGTTAGTTAACGTATGGTTAAAACTTTGACCATTAAATATGGCAAATATGCTGAAATTTTTGCTGAAAAAAATGTGAGCAGCTTTTGCTGATGCAAAAGCTGCTCACATTTTTCCAGCAAAAATATCAAAATTTACGATATTGTACTTGCTAGAAGAGTTAACAATATGACCACTCTGGTTAAGCTAACGATGCTTTGAACAACTGGCCCCAGGCCCCTGGACTAAAACTTTAACTTTGCTTAACCCTTAAATTCCAGTTTTTAAGCAAAAAAGTGTGGACCCTGATCAGATGCTGTGTTTTGCTACGTCTGACACTTAAATTCTTCTATTGTTAGGAAACAGTGTAGGCCCTTATCAAACATCCGATCTGGGTCTACACTGTTTGACATCCAACACATGATTCCAGCCCAGATTCTATAGATAACCTTTTACGTAACACACTGACCTCAATGCCATTAAATTAGCACTGCTATTTTTTGTAAATAATTAACCTGGATTTCCTACAAATAAGTGATAGTCACATGGACTGTAGCACTGAAGACCTTTCATGCTTAGTAACTATGGGCCAACTAATAAACTATTGCCCCAAAAAGGATACCAATATCAGCTGTGACAAGTGAAAAATGGTCTGCAAGTAAGTGTGTTTACAGTAGACTCAAATCCCTCTGTACACTAACTTAGAATACAAATTTCCTGGACTGCATTAAACAACTTTGAGTTACAGGATATCCAAATAGCACACAGCAGGGACTGGGGGGCCAGTTGTTCAAAACGAACAATGTTGTTTGTAAACTCTCTGGCAGATGAAAAGCGTTTAAAAGTTAAAACTTTGATCATTAAATACGACAAAAATATACTGATGTTTTTGCAGCGAAAAATGTGAGCAGCTTTTGCAGATGCAAAAGCTGCTCACATTTTTTTCAGCATTAACATCAAAGCATTTGATATTGGACTTACTAGAACAGTTAACAATTTAACCACTCATGAGCTTGTTAAACAAACAATTCTTTGAACAACTGATCCCAGTTGTTCAAAACTAATGATACTGTTAGTTAATGAATCTTTAAAACTGTGATCATTTTTAATATGACAACCATGCTAATAATTTTTGCTGAAAAAAAATGTGAGAAGCTTTTACAAAAGCTACTCACATTTTTGGTAGCAAAAATACCAGAAAATTAGATATTGTACTAGCTAAAACAGTAAACAATTTTACCACTAACGAGCTTGTTAAACTAACGACGTGTTAAACAACTGGCCCTTGTTGTTCAGCCAGATCTGAATCCTCCCTGAAAGAGCCGGTTGAGGGCACATGGTCAAAGACCACTTTTCACCTGACATATATATGAACTTACTATGTCTTTGTTTTGGTGGGAGCGGTGGTGGCCTCGGTATTTCCATACTAGAATGACTGCCACTAGAAAATGATCCCGAACTTGAATAAGTTTCATCTTGTGAGCTTGTTCTCTGACTAAAAGATATTGTATTAGATTTCTGCATTTGAACACCGGAGAATGACTGCGTACTACTAGTTGATGATGATGATAGTCTTGCTTCAGAACTTTGTGATGTTTGTGAAATTCTGGACGTAACCATCCGACTAATCACTGTTCTCGTGTTACTTGATGATGTCATGTAATTATCTAGCGTTGTCCCATCAGGAACATTGTCATAACTTGAAAGCATGCGGTTCAATTTTGCCGATTTATTCGGCAATGGAGGAGGCCCTTCACCTTTATTTTTATTACGTCTGGTTATAGCCTCCATGTCCGTAGTTAACTTAGTTAACTTGTTAATTTCTTCTGTTAACTGATTGATCTGATTCACTGTACATTCAGAATGTGACGATGTCATTTTAACATTTCTGTTCACTAGTTTAGAATCAGATGAAGTTTTTGAAAATGTATTTGCCCTCTGTGTTCTTTGTTCACCAAGTAACTCTTCCGCGGAGTGATTTAAACCAGATCCATAACTACTTGCTGGTGTGTTACTCATCGGTGAGCTGCATGGACTCTGGTTTAGGGAACTACTTTGACTAGAGCCTAGAGAATAGTCTAATAATGATGTATTAGCAGACATCATACTGCTGTGCGGTGATTGGCTAGTTGGTGTCAGCTGACCATGTAAGCCAGCATTGTACACCATTTCCAGCATGTTCTGTACTTGCGAGCGACGTTTTTCCTTGTCAGGGAGAGGAGGTGGATTATCTCCGTCCAGTTCATCTTGGGCTAGTGACTGTTGAATTAACCTGAAATTTAAAATGAACAATGAAAAGACACAATTAACATCACACAAAATGTATTTTGATTCCTTCAAATAATGGCACAGCATATATCAAAACAGTTACCTACTATCGGACTAAGGTGAATTTCATATTTAGGGATAAACTGAAAATGCATTAAGGTCTGGGCATGGACGGGGTTATTGCTGAATTAAAGTCTGGACCTATATCATATATATTATCATACCATATATGAATCAAATCCATCATATGGTTTGAAAGTAGGAGCTCTTAAAAAAATTAATAAAATTTCTGTTCATGTGTGACCTTGCCCTTGAGGCCTGGGGCATGGGAAAAAAACTATAATCATACCAAATATGAACCACATCCATGATATTTATGATCATTTTTCTATATAATCTATACATTTTGTTTGGATATAAAGCATGGTTGTTTAACTAATTTGTTTTCTGTTTCTGTGTATATTATTTCTGTTGTGCCTAATTATAAATTCTATCAACTTTAACTATCTTCTGAGTCTAATAATAAATCCTATCATGACTAAGACCAAACAGAGGTACAGTGTATGTTGTCCTGACAGTCTTTAACAATCTCCATGGTCTACTTTCTAAAGCTATTATAGTGTTTCTTAACTCTTATCATGCTGTTCACAACCCCTATCTTTGGAAACAGTGTAGATCCAGATCAGATGGCTTCTTCAGAAGCCATCTGATCAGGATCTGCACTGTTTGGCATTCAGTTTATGAATTTGTAGCAATAAAATACATCAAGAAATTTGATTGGTTGATAGACAGAAATGGGTGTGGCTTAAATGAATATTCAGCAAGAGAAGGGTTAATATATCAATAAAAGTTGAATAAAGATAGGAAATTACCCCAAAAATCCTAAAAATGTGGACACATTGAGGACTTAATGTAATTCTTTTAATATTTTAACATATTTGTTTCATGATCCAGCAAGGAGTCCAAAGCCAAAAGGTGCATTTGCAAAAGTTTCTCACATTTTTCTTACAGCAAAATATTGGAACATCCAATATTTTATTTGCTGGAACCGTTAACATTTTGACCACTAACAATGTCATAAAGCTAAAGATGCTTTAAAAGAACTGGAATTTTGATATACAACTACAGTTGCCCCTCAAGAACTGACCCATTACAACTGTCAGTGATAACACAACTACAGTAACCCCTCAAGAACTGATCCATTACTACTGTCAGTGATAACATAACTACAGTTGCCCCTCAAGAACTGATCCATTACAACTGTCAGTGATAACACAACTACAGTAACCCCTCAAGAACTGATCCATTACTACTGTCAGTGATAACACAACTACAGTAACCCCTCAAGAACTGATCCATTACAACTGTCAGTGATAACACAACTACAGTAACCCCTCAAGAACTGACCCATTACTACTGTCAGTGCTAACATAACTACAGTTGCCCCCCCCCACAAGAACTGACCCATTACTACTGTCAGTGCTAACACAACTACAGTTGCCCCCCCCCCCCCACAAGAACTGACCCATTACAACTGTCAGTGATAACACAACTACAGTAACCCCTCAAGAACTGACCCATTACAACTGTCAGTGCTAACATAACTACAGTTGCCCCTCAAGAACTGACCCATTACTACTGTCAGTGCTAACATAACTACAGTTGCCCCTCAAGAACTGGCCCCTTACTACTGTCAGTGCTTACATAACTACAGTTGCCGCTCAAGAACTGGCCCCTTACTACTGTCAGTGCTAACATAACTACAGTTGCCCCTCAAGAACTGACCCATTACAACTGTCAGTGCTAACATAACTACAGTTGCCCCAACAAGACCTGACCCATTACAACTGTCATTGCTAACATAACTACAGTTGCGGCTCAAGAACTGATCCATTACTACTGTCAGTGCTAACATAACTACAGTTGCCCCTCAAGAACTGATCCATTACAACTGTCAGTGATAACACAACTACAGTTGCCGCTCAAGAACTGATCCATTACTACTGTCAGTGCTAACACAACTACAGTTGCCCCTCAAGAACTGATCCATTACTACTGTCAGTGATAACACAACTACAGTTGCCCCAACAAGAACTGACCCATTACTACTGTCAGTGCTAACACAACTACAGTTGCCCCCCCCCCCCACAAGAACTGACCCATTACAACTGTCAGTGATAACATAACTACAGTAACCCCTCAAGAACTGATCCATTACTACTGTCAGTGCTAACATAACTACAGTTGCCCCCCCCCCCACAAGAACTGACCCATTACAACTGTCAGTGCTAACATAACTACAGTTGCCCCTCAAGAACTGACCCATTACAACTGTCAGTGATAACATAACTACAGTTGCCCCTCAAGAACTGATCCATTACTACTGTCAGTGATAACATAACTACAGTTGCCCCTCAAGAACTGATCCATTACTACTGTCAGTGCTAACATAACTACAGTTGCCCCTCAAGAACTGACTCATTACTACTGTCAGTGATAACATAACTACAGTTGCCCCTCAAGAACTGACCCATTACAACTGTCAGTGCTAACATAACTACAGTTGCCCCTCAAGAACTGACCCATTACAACTGTCAGTGATAACATAACTACAGTTGCCCCTCAAGAACTGACCCATTACAACTGTCAGTGATAACATAACTACAGTTGCCCCTCAAGAACTGACCCATTACTACTGTCAGTGATAACACAACTACAGTTGCCCCAACAAGAACTGACCCATTACTATTGTCAGTGATAACACAACTACAGTTGCCCCAACAAGAACTGACTCATTACTATTGTCAGTGATAACACAACTACAGTTGCCCCAACAAGAACTGACCCATTACTACTGTAAGTGATAACACAACTACAGTTGCCCCACAATAACTGACTCATTACTATTGTCAGTGATAACACAACTACAGTTGCCCCAACAAGAACTGACCCATTACTACTGTCAGTGATAACATAACTACAGTTGCCCCAACAAGAACTGATCCATTACTATTGTCAGTGATAACATAACTACAGTTGCCCCAACAAGAACTGATCCATTACTATTGTCAGTGATAACATAACTACAGTTGCCCCAACAAGAACTGATCCATTACTATTGTCAGTGATAACATAACTACAGTTGCCCCAACAAGAACTGACCCATTACTACTGTCAGTGATAACACAACTACAGTTGCCCCAACAAGAACTGACCCATTACTATTGTCAGTGATAACATAACTACAGTTGCCCCAACAAGAACTGATCCATTACTATTGTCAGTGATAACATAACTACAGTTGCCCCAACAAGAACTGACCCATTACTACTGTCAGTGATAACACAACTACAGTTGCCCCACAAGAACTGACCCATTACTACTGTCAGTGATAACACAACTACAGTTGCCCCAACAAGAACTGACCCATTACTACTGTCAGTGCTAACACAACTACGGTTGCCGCTCAAGAACTGACCCATTACTACTGTCAGTGATAACACAACTACAGTTGCCCCACAAGAACTGTTCCATTACTATTGTCAGTGATAACATAACTACAGTTGCCCCAACAAGAACTGACCCATTACTATTGTCAGTGATAACATAACTACAGTTGCCCCAACAAGAACTGATCCATTACTATTGTCAGTGATAACATAACTACAGTTGCCCCAACAAGAACTGATCCATTACTATTGTCAGTGATAACATAACTACAGTTGCCCCAACAAGAACTGACCCATTACTACTGTCAGTGATAACACAACTACAGTTGCCCCACAAGAACTGATCCATTACTATTGTCAGTGATAACATAACTACAGTTGCCCCAACAAGAACTGACCCATTACTATTGTCAGTGACAACATAACTACAGTTGCCCCAACAAGAACTGATCCATTACTATTGTCAGTGATAACATAACTACAGTTGCCCCTCAAGAACTGACCCATTACTATTGTCAGTGATAACATAACTACAGTTGCCCCTCAAGAACTGACCCATTACTACCGTCAGTGATAACACAACTACAGTTGACCCACAAGAACTGATCCATTACTACCGTCAGTGATAACACAACTACAGTTGACCCAACAAGAACTGACCCATTACTACTGTCAGTGCAAGTTTTCTGAAGGAACAATACACGTTTAACAATGCTGACTGACTGTCAGAGTAGAATCAAACCAAACAGATAGCAGCCTGATCTATGTCTACACTGTTTGCTCAGCCACTTTGATCAGCATGATTCGTGTTACTAATCACCAGTGAATAGTTTGAACCAAACCATACTGCTCATGTACACACAATTGATATAAGACTTGTGAGCTCTTCAGACAACTACAGCAAGCTGCATTAAATTACCTGTAAAACACTTTTACTATAGCAAATGGAAATTCTCTTGATAATGAGGTATTTGATTTTCTGTCTGCAATATTGTAGAAGTGCTTTTAACCCTTGTCCTGCTGAACCCGGATATGCCTTATTTTCCAAACAATGAAGATCCAGATCAGATGGCTTCTGACGAAGCCATCTGATCAGGATCTACATTGTTTGCCATTCAGATTGTGAATTTGTTGCAATAATTTGCATCAAGTAATCTGATTGGTTGATAATCGGTAGTGGGTGTGGCATATATGAATATTCAGCAGAACAAGGGTTAACAATCCATGATACAATAACGTGTATGTGCCAGGCATGTTTTATTTTTAACCCTTAACCTGCTGAATATTTATATATGCCACACCCACTACCGATTATCAACCAATCAGATTACTTGATGCAAATTATTGCAACACATTTATAATCTGAATGGCAAACAATGTAGATCTTGATCAGATGGCTTCTGATGAAGCCATCTGATCTGGATTTACATTGTTTCAAAGATAAAGCATATCCGGGATTAGCAGGACAAGGGTTAAATTTAATGAGAAACACATCGCTTACCTGTTTATGTCAATACATGTATTTTGCTAAAATCAGAAACCTGTGGTATTAAGCCAAGAAACTTGCCTGACACTGAGTGTATACAGTATATGATACCCTAATGTTCCAAAGTATTGAGACAGGCAGGCCTAAGCCTGCTCCTTCAGTCTGATCTGGGTCTGCACTGTTTGCTTAGGTCTGTCTGTCCCTATACTTAGGATCATTATGGTAATGATCATTTATTTATTGCAAATGTGGTAAATATTTTTGCTGAAACAAAATGTGAAGGCTACTCATGTTTTTCCAGCAAAAATAACAGAATATTCAATATTGTACTAGAACAGTTATACCACCCCCGCTTATTGGGGCTTGGAGAAATAGATTGCACTGCATGGTGCTTCAACGCAGAGCTGACAGTGACCACACATGAGTACTGAGTGAATGAGTGTTTGAGTTTTATGTCCCACCAACAGCTAAGGTCATACGGAGACGGGACCTCGGTTTAAAGACTCATCCAAAAGTCTGGAGAAGCCCAGGATCGATCCTGCGACCCCTGGTTTACAAGGCGAGTAGCGTAACCACTACACCACTGAGGCTTCTCACATGAGTACTGGTAATCCACTTAGAAAGACTAAGCCTGCCCAGGCAAAGCGGTGCGAGTCAGATTGTCCAATGCATATAAACCTTCTGGTTTCATTGGGCAGCAGGCTTGAGATGTCAGTTCACCTCAATGTTGGGTAAAAGTCCCACAAAATTGAAAGCAACATCTTCAAAATGGCCTAAATGGTGTTGATGGGGATGTTAAACCCCAATTCAAACAAACAAAAGAACAGTTAACAAATTGACCAATTACCAGCTTGTTAACCTAATGTTGCTTTGCCAAGCTCTTTTTATACAAAGGTCAGGATGCAGAGAAATGTTCACTATACATGTCATTTAAAGCCAGTTAAAAATGTATAGAGTATTGGTATATACATTTTGCGAACAAGCTTCCTGTTCTATTATATCTATAACCATGTAATATAGAACAACATTGTGAATTTTCCCCAAACTTTCAATGATTGAGGTTTAATTGATCATTGCAATGACCTACTGTATTTACCCTATGAATTTGGAGAGATAGACAAGGGCGAACATTGTAGACCCAGATGAGACACTGTTGAATATGGTGTTTCATCAGAGTCTACACTGTTTGCCACTCATCCAGATATTTTAAGACACGACATCAGGTAATAAATTGTACTTGTTCAAATTTTAGAACAAGTGTGATAAGGAGTTTTCTTGCACACCAGACAAGGAAATCTGTGATTTTACCCTGGGATAGAAATTTATGTTCTGACCCTGGGGTTCCGACCCCAAATCGAATATAATCGCGTGTTTGATAAATGCACTGGTTGATAACAACCTCATGCGCGGCGTCATCATGCGTGACGTCACTAAACATTCCTGTTGTGTCATCACAAAATGGCGGACGTCGGTAACCGAAGTGACAGCAGCATTAAAATTCGAAATAGAAATGGAAGGTATGCAAGAAAAAGAATCCAATATGGGTGTGAGGGGTGGATAGAAAAATCTGTCCCTCGGGATCACTGTCCGGCATCACTCGGCAAGCCTCGTGATGCCGGACAGTGTCCCTCGGGACGGATTTTTCAATCCACCCCTCACACCCATATAAGATTCTTATAGTCTGAATACATAGGGTAAATACTGCACCAGAAAATGTTAGCTAATACTTACTGTGGTATAATAGATTCAGCATTCTGAGGTAAAGGAGGCTTGGGAGGAGGTGAAGGGGAAGGCTGGCGGAAATCAAATTTGTTGTGATTGGTCAAGGTCATGCTATCTGATGACTTTGATCCGTGAAGCGATGTGTTGTCATAGAGACCAAGGTCACTGGTTTGTTGCAGGATTTCTCTTTCTCTAGGCGTGAGAGGAATATCTGGGAGGGAACTACGCTTAGGGCTGGAAGAGATAACTACATGTAAGCAACATATAGAGATAATGATTCTTCAGACATTGTGTGTTCAGCAAAGGCTCACAATGGACTGCCTACCCAGTCAGTCACAATGCAGTCTGTCCTGTCTGCATGAGAAACCTTTGAGTCAACAGGCATTCATATAGTAAAAACATGGTTAGTGTCTTTAATTATAAAATATAATCCATGAGCCTGAGACAATTTCATAGGGGCGAGCTTCACCCCTATAAAACTGTCACGGCGAACCGATAATAATAAAATACAATCTGTGAGCCTTAGACAATTTCATAGGGGCAAGCTTTAGCTCGCCCCTATGAAATTGTCTAAGGCTCACCGATTATATTTTATTATTAAAGACACTAACCATGTATTTAGTTTATACCGCAATTCAAAACAATCAAGGGGTTTTGCATTAAGTAAGCAAATTTAAGCAAAAAAGACAGCAGACAGTGTGGCATGTTAAACGACATTCAGTGTCATGGCGCGCACATGTTGTATAATGTGACGTCAACGAGTGCAAAGTTTCTGACGTCACTGCGCCACAAAGACGTAGGAAACAACATGGATGCTCGAATAAAAGTTTCTCAGCGCTTTACACTCTGTATGAAAATCTGCAAATACATGATTTATTTTAGCTTTAGAAATTCTTTTCGAGGTTGAGACCTAACTGCAGTAGCAGTGCGCAGTTATTCCAACAGCCCATTCAAACCAGGAAAGGCCGAGAAGGTAAGAATTTAGCTGAAATTTCTGAAAATCTGTTCAAATACATATTGCAAAGATTTGAACTTGCAGTTTCATTGTTTTCTCGCGTATAAAAGGTTGCATGTTATTGTTTACACTTGTAAATTAGTGACCTGAAAAGTAGGTCCGTTCTATAAACAGCCACTAGACGTATTATAGGTCAGTAGAAGGTATTATAGGTCTATTACAGCGTGCAGTTATTCGACCCCCTTTACTAGGTTACTAGAATGCCTGATTGCGGTATAAATAGCATACAGCCACAACTCTGATACAGCCACAGCTCTGATCACACTATACAGCCAGAAATACAGACAAACCAATGCCCACTGACCCAAGCCACCTAAATTTGTACTGGGTGCTTGTTATTTTGGTTTTAATAAAAATGCCTATTAACCCTTATCTTGCTGTTCGCGACAACCCCTATCTTTGCAAACAGTGCAGATCCAGATCAGATGGCTTCTGAAGAAGCCATCTGATCTGGATCTACACTGTTTGGCATTCAGTTTATGAATTTGTAGAAATAAATTACATCAAGAAATTTGATTGGTTCAAAGTCAGAAATGGGTGTGGCTTATCTGAATATTCAGCAAGAGAAGGGTTAACTTAACAAACAAAAAAAAAAATCTATATTTTTGGCAGTTTGGGCACTGAATGCAAAATGCATAGTACTGTAAAAATCCTAAAAATTCAGCCACCTTGAGGACTTACTGTAATTCTCCTAAAATTTTAACAAATTTTTTTCATGATCCAGCAAAGAGTCCAAAAAGTGCAGGCAGAATGGCAAGAAGTGAAGACCCTGATCCGACTGCTCCTTTGATCTGGGTCTGTACTGTTTGCTTAGGCCTATCTGTCCTAATACTTAGGATCATTACAGTATAGTATCCCTGACAGACTCATCAGAGTCCTTGCTATGCAACACATGTCTACAGACACAATAACTTGTGGCAGTTGATATTAACATGGTACATACAGAGAACTTCGATTTCATCTTATAACCAAAGTATTTGTTTCTTAACAATTTGCAACTGAAAAGAATTCCAATTTGTACTACTATATTAGGAAATTAACCCTTATCCCGCTGTATAATTATGTTAGCCACACCCATTTCTGACTTTGAACCAATCAGATTACTTGATGTAATTGATTGCTGCAAATTCACAAACTGAATGTCAAACAGTGTAGATCCAGATCAGATGGCTTCTGAAGAAGCCATCTGATCTGGATTAAAATGTTGGCGAAGGTAGGGCTCATTGTGAACAGCAGAATAAGGGTTAAAGTCTTTTGGCCTTCATTCCAAGAAACAATGCTGTGTTAGAATAACCCAGCAAGGCAAACATTAGCTTCTTGGAGTATTAAATGCAATATTCTTGAATTCTTTAATATCTCTTTCGAATACCCTAATTAAAATACATCTCATCTTCAGCGTAGCATTGCTGTCAATGCCACTGTGATAATAATAAGTTTTGTTCTTATATGGAATGTCTGTATAAAGAGAGTTGACTATACTGTTATAATGTGGCCACAAAGCATTTGATAACTCTTCAAATATTACATAAACCACCTCCTTATAACATGGTTTATTATAACATGGTTTTGGATATAACATGGTCTAAAGATTGATAAAAAATATATAGATTGCAAAGAAAATGACGGTAAACAGACATTTTCTATATAATCTACACATTTTTTGAATGGGAACACCTGGCAGATTTTTCTGCCATTTTTCAAAGGGAGACAACTTTCGGGACTACCCATTATTTCTATATGCCCTGTCCCACTCAAAAAGGGGTCTACTCTTAAAGGAAAGAATTTGCTCTCCAGGAGCAAATTCTTTCCATTTAGAGTTGAGAAGCCTCCGTGGTGTAGTGGTACCACTACTCGCCTTGTAAACCAGGGGTCGCAGGATCGATTCCGGGCTTCTCCAGACTTTTGGATGAGTCTTTAAACCGAGGTCCCATCTCTGTATGACCTTAGCTGTTGGTGGGACGTAAAACTCAAACACTCACTCACTCATTTAGAGTTGACCTCTATTGATATGGAAGACAAAAATACTTTTGCAAGAGTTGCCACCCCTGAAAGTGTATCCATTCCCCTCAATTAACAAGGTTTCAGCTTTGAACCCGAATGATAGGGTTATAAGGTTAGTGTGTAGTAACAATGAATAAGTATCTGATACCAGGTACCATGCATCATATAGATGACTTTACGACGCCATCAGTTGCTAAGGAAAAGCGATCCCATAATGCAGTGTTCTCGCGCATGCGCAAAGTACGTAGGGCAAAAAAATGTTAAACTATTGTTAGAAAAGCAGTTATCCCTGAGGCTAGTCGTATGTTTTACATCCCACAAAAAACTAAGGTCGTACGGAGATGGGACCTCGGTTTAAAGACTCACCCGAAAGACTGGAGAAGCAAAGGATCAAACCCACGAATGCTGGTTTATAAGGCGATTAGCATAACCACTACACCACAGAAGCTTCTATCTGTCATAATTTATCGGGTGTATTTGAAACAGATATACAATGCTGTCCAGGCTGCACAAACCGCTATATCAGAAAGGAAATGTAATAAAATGTTTCCGTCGTCCACTTTGAACAAGTACAAATATGAAAGATGGGTAAAGAAGATCAATCATGTGACAATGTCGGGACAGAAAAATTCTAGATCAGACGGATTATGAGAACAGTGTTCATTTTAGCTTAGGTACGTAACTGTACGAAGTTTTTAGACCCCACCCACTCGACCCGCATAATAAATCTTACTTAACCAACCGTCCCAGAAAATCAACCTGTCATGTTTGAGTATTGAATTTCTTTCTGACATTCCCACATGCCATAGCATGCCATCTTGTACTACATATCACCAAGCATTTTTTTTTCTCACCTACCACACATTTTTTGTCACCTATCCCAGCTATGTGGTACTGGTACAGAAATAATTCTGTCTGTCATACCGTATCCAGTATGCAAAAGTTAATCCTTACAAGATTTATATGCTAGACATGATGCTTGCAAAAAACTCCCCATTATTTGTCAGTTTCTTGACCCTTGAAATAGATTTCTCTATGCGCAAACCAAGGATACCCAAAATTCAGACCAACTACACTCTCAATCTCTCTCCTCGGGTCTTGACTGCTACATTAACATTCACAATGGGGCATTTAATGCAGGTGTATACTTTACACTCTGGTTGTTGCGGGCTGAAAGCCTACAGAAATCACTTTGAATAGCAGTAGCTATTTTGAGCCTGCACAGAGTATGACTTACCCAGCACAGAGGGGGTGAGGATCCAGTTATTGACGTGATCCGAAGAACACAGTTAATAAAGCCAGCAAATGACATTACCAAAGAAGGTTCAGACACTTAATTAGGTACACATAAACATAACCCACCTCAACAGTTGTCAACCGACCAACACAGTCGCATCAGATTTGCTCGATTTTGATGATAGATCCCGTCTCGTTCTACATTAATTTGTTGTATAAAGAGTATTTGCGTTAAACTGTTTCCCGTAATGACTCATTTTTTCAGCAAAATTGACACAAATACAGTGCAGCTTCACTTCGCTCTTGTGACTTTTTGGCCTACAAAAACTGTGCATGCGCGTAAATCGGCTTGGCGTTGCCAGGAAGTGAGAGTGCCTAAAGTCATCTATATGTTGACGATATATACTGATTTTTTTGGTTTGTTTTTTTGCAGAATAGGTACATATAAATGGAATCATCAGTCCTAGCAACAGACAAGGTTGGTATTTTGTGACATGGTTGGTATTTTGTGATAACTGAAGGATAGTTTTTGTCCATTCTCCATAGAAACCTATGTTGTGGGTATTCATTAGAACCACCTTGACGAGGTAATTCAAATGAATACCAACAACACAGGTTTATATGGAGAAATAAGAAATATCACAAAAATACACACCTATAGCCAGTTGTTCAAAGCATTGTTAGCTTAACGAGCTCATTAGTGGTCATATTGTCAACTGTTCTAGCAAGTTTAAAAAATTCAAAATTTTGGTATTTTTGCTGAAAAAATGTGACCAGCTTTTGCGAATGCAAAAGCTGCTCACATTTTTTCAGCAAAAAATATTAGCTTATTTGCCATAATAAATGATCAAAGTTTTAAAGATACGTTAACTAACGACATCGTTGGTTTTGAACAACTGGACCTTTATCTGTGACTATGATCAGCTTATTGTCAACTCGTATTCTATGAACTGGAGACAATTATCCTGGAATTATTATCAAGTGCATATTAACAGGCATCTTGGGGATTATTTTAGAATTTGTTATGGATACTTGTTAGAACTTCCTCATTGTCTGATAGGAAAGAAGGAAAATTATCTCTTAACTAATCATATGATACATCATTATCTTAAGCTATTATTGTGCTCTCGACATTGTGATGTAAAATAAACAGACTACAGTAGAACTTCGATGGCTCGAACAACGATGGCTCGTTTACAATGGATGAGTCGAACCCATTCTGGGGCCCCTAGCGAAATCCTCCACATAAGAAATAGTGGGAGATAATTAAGGAGGTTTTTGTCTTTTATCTTGCAAATGTATGTTGTGCGTACTCATTAGAATCGCCTCAATGAGGCGATTCTAATGTGTACACTCAGCATACAAATTCATTATAGAACACCCAAAAGATGTCTAAAAATATCTCGTTATGCCTCATGACAGTAATCTCAGTGGCTCAAACTACCCCTGTCTCGAACCGATTTTCGAGGTCCCAAAGGTGTTCGAGCCATTGAAGTTTGACTGTACATGTTGATGTGGTGAATAATGTCCCCCTTTATATCTTAGTGTACCATATTCTTTTGAAGGTATGACCATGGTTAACCCTTGTCTTGCTGAATATTCATTTAAGCCACACCCATTTCTGTTTATCAACCAATCAAATTACTTGATGTAATTTATTGCTACAAATTCATAAACTGAATGCCAAACAGTGTAGATCCTAATCAGATGGCTTCTTCAGAAGCCATCTGATCTGGATCTACACTGTTTGCAAAGATAGGGGTTGTCGTGAACAGCAAGATAAGGGTTAAATTTTTTGGTTAAGGTGTGACAAACGGACTGAGAAGGTGATTACTATAGGGAACCCATACTACTATGTGGGGCTCTAATTAAGAAGGGAAGAAACTCCATAAATGCTGTTGATTTGTTTGATTTGAGGTTTAAAGTCCCTGTCAACAGTGTATAGGTCATTTTGGAGATAATGCTTCCAATCTAAATGTGGGACTTTTACCTGACACTGAGATGAAATTACATCTCAAGCCCTGTCGCCTGATGACACCAATCGTGTTTATATAAGCAAGGACAGTCCAACTCACACTGCTTTGTCAGAGCAGGCTTAGATCCTCTTAAGCGGTTTACCAGTACTTGTGTGCGGTTGGAAAATGCTGTTGACAGGGTTATGGTTTTTGCATTCTGTGATTCCCCTCATGGCCACCTATCGGTGCATCAAGTTCCACTAAATTTCCTTTAATACCAAGGGAAGTAACTCTATAAAGACTGTTGACACAGATATGGTTCTTGCATTCTGGGATACTCCTCATGGCCCCCTATCAGTGTATCATGTTTCACTAAATTTCCTTTAAAACATTTAGAGATATGCCCTGAACAAACTTAATATTGCAAAAGTTAACAAGAGCACTGCAAGCGGCGCCATGCTCATCTGTTTTTCCATGTCAAATAGACAAATCCGTGAAATTGCATCATAGAGTTATTGAACTTATACAAAATATAGCCTTTTTGATAATACAGATGTGTCAAGTTCCATGAGGCTGAGCCATATGGTCAAAGTTAAAGTTTTTTGGTTAATTTTTCGAAAAATAGGTCAAAGTTCAAAGGTCAAGGTCACAGTTCAAAAAGCGTGGTATGACTGAAAAGGTCTTGTCCCAAGGAACATTCATGTGAAGTTGGAAGGCTCTGTTGTGAATAGTATTGAAATAAGAGACAAAAACAATTTAAAAAAAACGGAGAGAAAAGGGGAGATAATTCAATCAAATTGCAAGATGGAGTTATAAAACTTGTAGGGAATGTAGCTCTTGTGATGGTGAGTATGTGTATGAAGTTTCATGAAGGTAGGCCAAATACTTTTGGAAATATGGTCAAGGTTAAGGTTTTTGGTTAAATTTTCGAAAAATAGGTCAAAGTTCAAAGGTCAAGGTCACAGATCAAAATGTGTGGTATCACTGAAAAGGTCTTGTCCCAAGGAACATTCATGTGAAGTTTGAAGGCTCTGTTGTGAATAGTATTAAAATGAGAGTAAAAAATGTGTTTCAGAAAAAAATTGGAAAAGGGGAGATAATTCAGCCAAAATCAACAATGTTGTTATGGTCCTTGGTCAAAATGTAGCTCTTGTGATGATGAGTGTGTGTATGAAGTTTCATGAGGCTAGGTCTAATACTTTTTAAGTTATAGCCAAGGTTAAGTTTTTTTTGGAACGACGACGCCAGACGACGACAACGCAGACGCCGGAGTGATGACAATAGCTCGAAAGTTTTTTTTTCAAAAAACAGACGAGCTAAAAAGTGAAATAACTCTGTAATTACTCGGGCAGAGTTACGGTTCTAACACTCTACACTTCCTCTGATGGCCATCTATCAATATATCAAGTTTCTATGCTCCGGACAAGCTTTTCACTGAAAAAATTAAGAAGGAAAGTAACTCTATAAATACTGGTGATAGGGTTACGGTTCTTGCATTCTGCGATTCCCCTCATGGTCTATAGTATATCAAGTTTCACTAAACTACCTTTAATACTTTTAGAGATCACTGCCTTCACTTCTATTTTCTAATATGCTTTGGACAAAAGTGTGACAGACAGACGGACAAAGCGGCAACTAAAAGGGGAGCATAAAAATCCTAAAAGTTCGGACACCTTGAGAACTTGCTGTAAATCTCATAAAAGTATAACAAATTTGTTTCAAGGCCCTGCAAGGAGTCGAAAGGGTGAAGACAACATTACAAAATGTGTAGACCCTGATCAGACTGCTACTTCAGAAGCAGTCTGATCTGGGTCTGCACTGTATGCTATGGCCAGTCTGACCAAATACTTAGGATCATTACAGCAGTTGTTTTTTCAAAACCGACAAAAAGTCGGCTTGATAATAGAGTGGCCTTATCACCAAATACTGATGGGTTGTGCAATTACAGCAGTGCCGTGAGCTTACGTACAGTGTGTGATACTTACGTGTCAAAGTTTGGTGAGGCCGGGGCACCTGGTGATTTAGGTGAGAGTTTGTTATGTCTGTGTTCCCATTTGTCAATGCATATCTGGGTCAGTTCCTGCAAAGACAATCACATGTAAAGACAATCACATGACACAGTCATATTATATAATTTTCATGTGAGCTTGGCCAGAAGAAAACCTCTTTATGTAACTACGAAACTACACCACAACCTCTTTATAACACTATTAATCAGGTCCAAAAAAAAAAAAGAACCGTGTTAGTTAAACAACCATGTTATATCCAAACAAAAATATTTAGATTATATAGAAAAATGGCCATTTATGGTCATTTTCTATATAATCTATACATTTTTTATCCATCTTGATATCATGTTATATCCAAAACCATGTTACAACAAACAGTGTTATAATGAGGTTGTGCTTTATTGTTGGCCAGGGGCCAGTTGTTCAAAGCATCGTTAGCTTAACGAGCTCATTAGTGGTCCTATTGTTAACTCTTCTAGCAAGTACAATATCTAAATTTTGGTATTTTTGCTGGAAAAATGTGATCAGCAAAAGCTGCTCACATTTTTTTTCAGCACAAATTTCAGCATATTTGCCATATTTAATGATCAAAGTTTTTTAACGATACGTTAACTAACGACATCATTAGTTTTGAACAACTGGCCCCTGCTTTCTATCCAAACAAAAATGTATAGATTATGTTGAAAAAATTAATGACCATTTCTATATAATTTAATACATTTCTGGGATCCATCTTTAAACGGTGTTATATCCAAATCCCTGTTATAATGAATAGTGTTATAAAGAGGTTCAGGTGTAATATCATCACATGGTCAGTATAGACTAAGATCAGACTGTACATCTGTGCTGTTTGCTAGAGATCCCAGTTGACTCAAGGTTTGTCATTAAGATAACATTACATTCTTCAAAGACAAAAATAGACCACAACCTCATCATCACACTGTTCGTTGAAACATGATTTTGTATATAACACAGGTGGAAGATGGATCCCCTAAATGCATTTTTCTGTAATATAATCTGTACATTTTTGTTTGGATTAACACAGTTGTTTAACTCTTATCATGCTGTTCACGACAACCCCTATCTTCGGAAACAGTGTAGATCCAGATCAGATGGCTTCTTCAAAAGCCATCTGATCAGGATCTACACTGTTGGACATTCAATTTATGGATTTGTAGCAATAAATTACATCAAGTAATCTGATTGGTTGATAGACAGAAATGGGTGTGGCTTAAATGAATATTCAGCAAGATAAGGATTAACACAGTTGTTAAACTAATGGACCCAAACAATAGTGATATTATATAGAGGTTGTGGTACATCCATGAGTACAGTCAAACTTAACCATTCTCTTGCTGAATATTCAGTTTAGCCACACTCATTTCTGACTTAGAACCAATCAGATTACTTTATGTAATTTATGCCTTCAAAATCATAAACTGAATGTCAAACAGTGTAGATCCTGATCAGATGGCTTCTTCAGAAGCCATCTGATCTGGATCTTCACTGTTTGCAAATATAGGGGTTGTCGTGAACAGCATGATAAGAGTTTATTAACTGTGTTAATCCAAACAAAAATGTACAGATTATATTACAGAAAAATGCATTTAGGGGATCCATCTTCCAACTGGGTTATATCCAAAATCATGTTATAACGAACAGTGTTATAATGAGGTTGTGGTGTATTTTTGTCTTTGAAGAATGTAACGTTATCTTAATGTCAAACCTTGAGTCTACTGAGATCTCTAGCAAACAGCACAGATGTACAGTCTGTTCTTAGTCTATACTGACAATGTGATGATACATGTGATTGTCTATACATGTGAGTCTTTACACTGTTTGCAAATATAGGGGTTGTCATGAACAGCAAGATAAGAGTTAACAAAACACTTTTGGTACTGTGCGAGTTAGTTTGAGGAGACAGGGGTAGTTTGAGTCACTGAGATGTATTTCTAGAGCCAGGTCAGAATGTTGTAGGTAAATTTGTTTGGTAGTTTATTATATAAAGGTATGTTGTGTGTACACATTAGAATCACCAATCTGTGTGCACACAACATATCATTTCAGGATAAAGTGAAAATAACCCAAATTATTGCTAAATATTTATTATCTGGGCTTAAGAGGAAAGATTTCCTAGGGCACAGAGAATGAGTTTGAAACAATCATGGTAGAAAAACCATCAGTGCAGGAGCCAATAAAGGTTTACTGTGTAATTATGTTGACTGGACCAAACTCTGAGGCCAAGTATGATGATATGAAATACCAATATTTCCTTATTTGTTTATTTTGTAATTAAACCCTTTTTGTACCAAATGGAATCTACCTCAGGAGTACATTTCAAAATTGAGGGTTGTCAGGTTGTGTTTTCTTCAAAATTAATTTGGAAAATGGCTGAACTTTTTGCGAACAGTGTAGGCCCTGATCATAAGCCACGTTTTGCAGTGTCTGATCTGGGCCTGCACTGTTTGCCAGTGTACCCGTTTTGGGGTTTCCGGTACTAAATGGGTTAATACCACTACAAAAGAGAAAGTTGAGCCTGTTAGTTAACCCTACTTCACTTTTCTTGGATAGACTTTGACTTTCTTAATGTGATTACCGTATTCGCCCTAATTACCGCACTGTGCGCTTAGTTTTTTCAAAATCGTGTCATAAAATCATAGTGAAAAATCTACCTAATTAGCACACACTTGATACGAAAACAACAGCTTCCAAGATGATGCACACTGATATTTAATGGGACGGAAAAAGATACTTAAGCATTGTCTTCACTGTTGGAAAAAATAATGGTAAGTTTTTATAGATTTACTGTGAGAGCTTTAAGGGAAGAGTACTGTAAAGTGTGCGCTTATGCATTTCCTTTTCAAAAATAGCTTTGGTGTGCGCTTATAGGAGCATGTGCGGTAATTAGGGTGAATACGGTAATAAGTACATGTATATCCTTTCACCAGACTCTGACAACTGGTTTCTTGAATCATGCATGTAGATGGGGGAGGATCAGTGTCTTCTTTGTTTAACCCATGAAATGCCAATCACAACAATTGTCGTCTGCTTTATCTCCTGCTGGTTACATTTAAAGTCATTTTTGCAAACAGTGTGGACCCAAATCAGACTGCTCCTCAGACAAACAAACAGACAGACAGGGCAAAATTTCAAGGGGGGATAAGTCAGCCAAAAAGACAACAGAGTTATGGCCCTTGGTCAGAATGTAGCCCTTATGATGATGAATATGTGTGTGATGTTTCATGACCCTAGGTCAAATACTTTTGAAGTTATGGTTAATTTCTGAGTTTTTGCAAAATTTCAAGGGGAGATAATTCAGCCAAAAATGACAACAGAGTTATGGCCCTTAGCCAGAATGTAGCCCTAGTGATGATGAATAAGTGTGTGAAGTTTCATGGGGCTAGGTCAAATACTTTTGAAGTTATGATCAAGGTTAAAGTTTTTGTGATGGACAAACAAACAGACAGACAGGGCAAAATTTCAGGGGGAGATAATTCAGCCATAAATGAAAACAGAGTTATGGCCCTTGGTAAGAATGTAGCCCTTGTGATGATTATTAAGTGTATGAAGTTTCATGGGGCTAGGTCAAATACTTTTTAAGTTATGATCAAGGTTAAAGTTTTTGTGACGGACAGACAAACAAACAGACAGACAGGGCAAATACTATATGCCCCTCGAATCAAAGATTCTCAGGGGGGCATAAAAATAAAATCATAATGGGTTTTTAAAATATGGCCGTGGCCAGCCCAGCAGTGGAAGCGCTGAGTCTGGAGCTTGCCTTGACATTGTAGGGTAGGGCATTCCAGTATGTGATTATTGTAAGGAAGAATGATTTAATGTGGTATTGAGTTATTGGTCTTGGAGTTTAATGGCCCAGTCAATACAATTAAGGCTATGTGAAGATGGTCAGTTAATCAAACAACAGTTTTCCTTGACAGGCTTAGTTCTTCAACTGTTAGTATAGTTCGAACAAATTGACCTGAGACTGGTGAACTCTATTAACATAATTTCACACCCGACTGAATGCATGTATTTATCTTCACTGTCTCCCGAAAATGGCGATATTGTTATTCAATTCATAGAGGTCGTAAATGGGTCGCAACTCACGGGATGCCAGAAATTCAGGAGAAGTTTGCGGAAAGCCAACCATATTAGGCTATAACATTGACTAATTTATTGCTTGCATAAAGGTCAGTCTCAGGTCAATTTGTTCAAACTATAGGTACAGTGAAGATGCATTTGCCAATATATCTGACTTGAAACAACAGAAAGGCAATAATGACCATAGAAAATATTTCCTGATCAATCTCAGTCTCTCCACACCAATTCTGTTACTGACATACTGTAATAATTCTAACTTAAGTATTACAGCCCCCGTCCATAGGGGCTTGAAGAAATATATGGGCTGCATGATGCTTCCACGCAGACCTGAATCCGGCCCGCACACTAGTACTGGTAAACCGCTAAGAGGATCTAAGCCTGTCCAGGAACCGCGGTGCGAGGCGGACCGTCCATGCTAAACAACGCTATTGGTTTCATTGGGCGATAGGGCTTGATATGTCATTTCATCTCAATGTCGGGTAAAAGACCCATAAAATTGGAAGCAACGTCTCCAAAATGACCTTTACAGTGTTGACGGGGACGTTAAACCTCAAATCAACCAACCAACCTAACTTAAGTATTAGGACAGATAGGCCTAAGTAAACAGTGCAGACCCAGATCAGACTACTCCTGAATGAGCAGGGTCTACACTGTTTGCATTGTTTTCCATTACATCTGCACCTTTTGGACTCCTTGCAGGATTGTGAAACAAATTTGTTAAAATTTTAGGAGAATTACAGAAGTCCTCAAAGTGTCCGAATTTTAGGATTTTTACTGTATTTCATTCTAGTAGTAAATTGACTAAATATTTTTTCACCTGTATTTCTTTGAAAATGAGCATGATAACCCATTTCAGACTGGAAACCCCTAAATGGGTACCGTGGTAAACAGTGCAGGCCCAGATCAGACGCCACAGAATGCGGCGTCTGATCAGGCCTCCACTGTTTACTAAAAGTTCAGCCATTTTCCAAATAGATTTTTAGAAAAAAAAATGCAACCTGAAACCCCTAAATTTTGAAATGGTCTCCTGCTCTATATAAGGAGGAAGATTCCATTTGGTACAAAAAGGGTTAATACATCAAAGTCATGAGTTTGTTTATGTGAAATGCAAATGATGTCCTTAGTACTGTATCACTGTCAAAAGGAAGAAATATGAGTGCTGTTAAAAAAACTGATAAAGCTTTGGGTGGTTGATAAAGGGTATGTTATACTGAAGGTGGGCATGTGAGCATGTGATAAAGTATGGCATCTTGGACAGTCCAAGCTAATGATGCCACATTCATACAACATATTAACCCTTATCTTGCTGAACATTCATTTAAACCAAACCCATTTCTGTCTATCAACCAATCAAATTACCTGATGTATTGTTTGTTTGTTTGATTTGAGGTTTAACGTCCCCGTCAACACTGTAAAGGTCATTTTGGAGACGTTGCTTCCAATTTTGTGGGACTTTTACCCGACACTGAGATGAAATGACATCTCAAGCCCTGTCGCCCAATGAAACCAATAGGGTTTAATTAGCATGGACGGTCCACCTCGCACCGCGGTTCCTGGACAGGCTTAGATACTCTATGTAGTGTGCGGGCCGGATTCAGCTCTGCGTGGAAGCATCATGCAGCCCATATATTTCTTCAAGCCCCTATGGGCGGGGGCGAAATTACCTGATGTAATTTATTGCTACAAATTCATAAACTGAATGCCAAACAGTGTAGATCCTGATCAGATGGCTTCTTCAGAAGCCATCTGATCTGGCTCTACACTGTTTGCAAAGATAGGGGTTGTCCTGAACAGCAGGATAAGAGTTAGACAATGAAGAACCAGTAATATGATATAACTGCTATGGATCTGACAGATGGCACCATGTTTTCTGTTCTCAATGCTAAAGTTCCTCTTTTATACCAAGGACGTTTGCAGACATCATTTTCAAACATTTCTGTCTCATTTTTTTTTCAGAGAAAATAAGATTTGCCAATAAATGTGAATCATCTGGTTGTTGGAAACCACCTCACAGGTGGCTCTAAAGAACCCACAATCTATGTGTCAAGCTGAATAAGGGGACATACTGTAAACCATTGTTAACCCCACTTTTCCTTAGATAAAGTGGCATTCAATTGTTTTAATTTCTCATCAAAACTGTAAGACATTAACCCATTGCATGCGGGAAACCCCTAAAGGGGTACTTTGGCGAACAGTGCAGGCCCAGATCAGCTGCCACAGAACGTGGCATCTGATCAGGGCCTGCACTATTTGCTAGGAGAATTTTCCATCAAAAATAGAATAAAAATAGGCCTGACACCCCTTATACGGCAAATGGACTTGTCCAACATATAGCAACGGAAGAGTCCACCAGTATACAATGGGCTATGGTATCCAGGCTGATCTAAGTCTCTGGCAGCAGGGCAGTTATTTAGTGGAATTCGCTCATTTCAATTTACAGAGACAATTTGAGCTCCGCCAAGCGAATTTGTGTCTTCGAGCATTCCGTCATGACAAATTTTAACTGTGCATGCCCAGCCATTCAGAGGGGCCAGGGATATGGCTTTCTGTCTGAAGGTTCTTCTTGATTCACTGCTTGTATGAGCGAGCAGGGAAGGTTCAGGCGAGACTGCGCGGATGCGCAGGCTCGCCTGAACCTTCGCTGCTTGCATAGGCGATAAGTATCAAAATCGCTTGACGGGACCCATTTATCAATCAGAGTGGTGAGCCTGTATAAGATATTTAATTTTCTCAGCAACCACAGAACTGGAAGGAATTCTGCAAAATTACCATTATTGATCAAAGTTGCATTTTACCCATTTTATGACAGAAAACCCCAAAACGGGTCAATGGCAAAGTGTGCAGGCCATGATCAGACATGGCAGAATGCCGCATCTAATCAGGCCAGGGCCTTCACTGTTTGCAGAAAGTTCAACATTATCTAAACAAATTTGTAATAATAACAGAACCCAATACCCCTAAATTTTGAAATGGACTTGTGTTGTATGTAAGGCGGGAGATTCCATTCAGTACAAAATGGGTTTAATCCTTTTGTACCAAATGAAATCCTCCTCCTTATATAAAAGCAGGAATACATTTTAAAATTTGGGGGTGGCAGATTAAGTTTTTCTTCAAACTTTATTTGGAAAATGGCTGAACTTTTTGCAAACAGTGTAGGCACTGATCAGACGCCGCATTCTGCAGCGTCTGATCTGGGCCTGCACTGTTTGCCACGTTACCCGTTTACGGGTTTTCAGTCTGATCTGGGCATCTGATCTGGGCCTGCACTATTTGCTAAATACCCATTTTGGGGCTTCTGGTACAAAATGGGTTAATCCAACAAAGCAATAATATTGAGTAACCTCATCATGTTGTAATAAACAGACTGATAATATTAATCAAAATCATATTATTATATTTGCTGGGTACTTCAGTCAACCATTCTATTTAAAAGGACAGCACTATCTGTATCAAATGATCAATCAACTGTGGCTAGAAAGGGAAATTATGAAAAGAATCCTGTCTATTATCTCTTTTTTTTTTTTGCTTGGTTTGGTTTGGTTTTAAGGCCCTTTCAAGATTATTTCACTGGAGTCGATCGTTAGAGGTGAGTGAAACCTATAGTTCCCAGAGAAAAACCACCTGGCCTTCTGCAGCAGAACGTGGTGTCTCAAATGACCTCACCATGCCCATAGGCCCTTTTTTGTCTCTATATGAATACCTTTCCTTTAAAAGTTTGTTTTATTTGGGGTTTTAAGTCCCCATCAACACTAGGTCATTTTAGAGAGGTTGCTTCCAATTATGTGGGACTTTACCCAACATCGAGATGAAATGACATCTCAAGCCCTGCTACCCAATGAAACCAATAGGGTTCATACGCATGGATGGTCAGACTCACACCACTATTCCTGGGCAGGCTTGGTTGGTACCTGATGCACTGTCTCTGGTTGGGCCCATCGGAGTCTAACTGTTGGTTTTCTTTTGCTCCAGCATTTCAGTGGTTTCTTGCTGTCTAGTCCTCACTGTTGTTTCATCTCTGTGGTTGTTTGATTTTTGTGTTCACAGAGATGTTGCACTAATGAGTTAGGAGGCCTTCATGTGGACTGAACACGTTATTTGTCTTAATCACGACAGAAGTAAGGGCGAGGATTGTGGCCATGTAAAATCGATTTAAGCCCCCCAGTAGAATTTGTTTCCGCTGACCGTTCCAAGGCGGTTCATCTGTCGCGGTTTATTTTTGTTATGGTTTGTCTTTGGGTGTTTGTGTCGCTTGTATTATTTTATTTTGGATAGCCTATTGGCCATTTTGTGGGAAAGTAACTGTCCTTTTGGCTTTCAACGGTTGGTGTTTCCATTTAGGTCTGTTGTTTCATGTTTGTGTTTCTTTCCCTTTGGTGTCCCTGATGGGAGCTGTGGGTTAATTGTATCGATTCCTGATCATTGCCTCCACTTCTATTTTGGAACCTCAATGTGGTTTACCAGTATTCAAGTGTGGTCGTTTTTTGTTGTTGTTTTTTTACAAGAAAATGCTTGTGAATGCAGCTACTTGTTTATTTCTTCATGTATGGTTGCTTAACTTGCTACACATATTGCTTAGATGCAGATGTGCATCAGGGTATCCAAATTTTGATCTGAACCCGTAGGGTCATGGGCTGAGGTCAAATTTTCAAGAAAATGCTAGTGAATGCAAGTACTTTTATATTTCTTGAGCTGAAACCGACCGCACACGAGTACTGGTAATCCACTTAGAGGATCTAACGAAGCCTGCCCAGGCAAAGCGGTGCAAGTCGGACCATCCATGCTTATAAACCCTAATGGTTTCATTGGGCGACAGGGCTTGAGATGTCATTTCATCTCAATGTTGGGTAAAAGTCACACAAAATTGGAAGCAATTTCTCCAAAATGACCTTTACAGTGTTGATGGAGACGTTAAACCTCAAATCAAACAAACAAAATCTTCTTCTCAGGGGCTATGTCAGTTGTCTCCCTTATAAGGAAAACCTGCAGAAAACCTGCCATATCAATTCCCCATAAGCTCTTTGCATTTTAAGACGGAAATGACTCCAACACCAAATTTACCAGTTAATATAATATAAACATATTTTATTGCACCTTTCTAGCAAGTGGGCCACAAGTTCTATCATTAGTTACAGCCCTCCCCATGGTTATCGACTTCTAACAACAGTGACAGCAGAGACTTTGTTATTATTGCCAGTAGAGTTTATCTGGAAGTCCCTAAATGTGGGGACAGAATTTGCTGAAATATAAGGGATGGCTGCCTCTCTAACCAGAAGCAGACTTGACATTTTACCGTATTTACCCAAAGTATTCGGACACCATAACTCTTTAACATACTTCTAAAATTTAAACTGGTACAATTTAACACCAGAATGGAGGGATGAGTGGCAAACAGTGTTGACCCTGATGGGACGCCACATTATGCGGCATCCCATCTGGGTCTACACTATTTGCACAGGCCAGTCTGTCCTAATACATACTGTAAATATAACATTTTATTTTTTCCTACCTCCACACCCTCAGAGAGAGCTGTTATCAGTTTGTGAGCATTGTCCTTGTTCAAGCCTTTCTCACCATGCAATAAAATATCATCAGACCACTTGATAAACTGTGCTAGACTCTGACACACCTTGTTATGCCGGGACAGCAGCGTTGTGCTGAAAGAAACAAGAATACAGTAAAATTCAGCAATTAAGACCACCTAAAATTAAGACCCAATCTGCTTTTAAAAGCCTATTGAGAATGATTCAGTTATTCTTTCTTTGTGGTTTCTACACTTATTCTCTCCTGTAAAAAGAACCACCCTTGGGACTGTTCAAAAATGGTCTTTCAGACCACTTTTTCTTTTGAACAGTCCCAAAGGTGGTCTTAATATAGAAATTTTACTGTACATGTAATTACACTTAGGACAGAATAGATGAGAATAATTACAGTCAGGACAACAGGGTTGTACGGAAAGAGATGAGAATAATTACACTCAGGGCAGCAGGGTTGTGCTGAAATAGATGAGAATAATTACAGTCAGGACAACAGGGTTGTGCTGAAATAGATGAGAATAATTACAGTCAGGACACAGGGTTGTACGGAAAGAGATGAGAATAATTACACTCAGGGTTGTGCTGAAATAGATGAGAATAATTACAGTCAGGGCAGCAGGGCTGTGCTGAAATAGATGAGAATAATTACAGTCAGGACAACAGGGTTGTACGGAAAGAGATGAGAATAATTACACTCAGGGCAGCAGGGCTGTGCTGAAATAGATGAGAATAATTACAGTCAGGACAGCAGGGCTGTGCTGAAAGAGATGAGAATAATTAGTCAGGACAGCAGGGTTGTGCTGAAATAGATGAGAATAATTACACTCAGGGCAGCAGGGCTGTGCTGAAATAGATGAGAATAATTACAGTCAGGACAGCAGGGCTGTGCTGAAATAGATGAGAATAATTACATTCAGGGCAGCAGGGTTGTGCTGAAATAGATGAGAATAATTACAGTCAGGACAGCAGGGCTGTGCTGAAATAGATGAGAATAATTACACTCAGGACAGCAGGGCTGTGCTGAAATAGATGAGAATAATTACAGTCAGGACAGCAGGGCTGTGCTGAAATAGATGAGAATAATTACATTCAGGGCAGCAGGGTTGTGCTGAAATAGATGAGAATAATTACAGTCAGGACAGCAGGGCTGTGCTGAAATAGATGAGAATAATTACACTCAGGACAGCAGGGCTGTGCTGAAATAGATGAGAATAATTACAGTCAGGACAGCAGGGCTGTGCTGAAATAGATGAGAATAATTACAGTCAGGACAGCAGGGCTGTGCTGAAATAGATGAGAATAATTACAGTCAGGACAGCAGGGCTGTGCTGAAATAGATGAGAATAATTACATTCAGGGCAGCAGGGTTGTGCTGAAATAGATGAGAATAATTACAGTCAGGACACAGGGTTGTACGGAAAGAGATGAGAATAATTACACTCAGGGTTGTGCTGAAATAGATGAGAATAATTACATTCAGGGCAGCAGGGTTGTGCTGAAATAGATGAGAATAATTACAGTCAGGACAACAGGGTTGTGCTGAAATAGATGAGAATAATTACAGTCAGGACAACAGGGTTGTGCTGAAATAGATGAGAATAATTACAGTCAGGACAACAGGGTTGTGCTGAAATAGATGAGAATAATTACAGTCAGGACAACAGGGTTGAAAGAGATGAGAATAATTACACTCAGGACAACAGGGTTGTGCTGAAACAGACTAGAATAACTACACTCAGGACAACAGAGTTGTGCTGAAATAGAGTAAAACAATTACACTCAGCACAGCGGGGTTCTGCTGTTAGACTAGAATAATTACACTCAGGGCAGCAGGGTTGTGCTGAAATAGACTAGAATAATTACATTCAGGGCAGCAGGGTTCTGCTGTTACACTAGAATAATTACACTCAGGACAACAGGGTTGTGCTGAAATAGACTAGAATAATTACATTCAGGGCAGCAGGGTTCTGCTGTTACACTAGAATAATTACACTCAGGACAACAGGGTTGTGCTGAAATAGACTAGAATAGTTACATTCAGGGCAGCAGGGTTCTGCTGTTACACTAGAATAATTACACTCAGGAGAACAGGGTTGTGCTGAAATAGACTAGAATAATTACTTTTAGGGCATCAGGGCTTCAGGGCAGCAGGGTTGTGCTGAAATAGACTAGAACAAGAGCACTACATGCGGGTGCCAACGCTTGGTTGCAAAAGTTCTAAGTCGAAAAAGGGGTATAAATGTGCCAAAAATATTTTGAGGGTAACCTCACCTATTTGTATGAGTTCCCCTTTTCATAATGAACAACTAGTCTGAGTTTCAAGTAAATATGTTCAGTAAGGACAGAGATATTACAAAATGTCCAAGTTTTTGCACGAGGACGCAGACGATGACGACGCGCAGGAGAACAGCCAAGCTAATAATACATTCAGGGCAGAAGGGTTGTGCTGAAATTTGTGTTTGCTTAAATTGAGGTTTTAAGTCCCCTTCAACACTATTTAGGTCATTTTGGAGACATTGCTTCCAATTTTGTGGGACTTTTACCTGACACTGAGATGAAATGACATCTCAATCCCTGCCGCCCAAACCAACCAAAAGGGTTGATATCATGTTGGGATGGTCCAACTTGCACTACTTTGCAAGGTCAGGAAATTAGAATCACTCCTGGCTTCTCCAGACTTTCGGATGAGTCTTTAAACCGAGGTCCCGTCTCCGTACGACCTTAGCTGTTGGTGAGACGTAAAACTCAAACACTCACTCACTCAATCAGAATGACATTCATACACCAGGATCTATGATATTGGAAGTTAGTCCCTAGCTCTAATCAAAGAGATAAACTAGAATTTGATTTTCTACAAAAACACAGATGTCTCCCCCGTTTTTGACTGCTAAGTATAACCTTGACATTGGAGGTATTGGGCTGGGTCTTGTGTGCAACACATCATCTAATGAAGATGAACATTTCTGCATAGTAACTTTAAAAATGTTCAAAGAAAAATAAAAAAGTTATTGGCCGTAAACAAAAAAAGCACTTTTTTACCTTTGACCTCTAAGTATGGCCTTGACCTTTGCGGTACAACACATCGTCTCATGATGGTTAACATTTCTGCCAAGTAATTTCATAATCCATCAAAGAATAAGGAAGTTATTGACTGTCCTTTTTTTTACCTTTGACCTCTAGGTATGACCTTGACATTGGAGGTATGGACCTTGGTCTTGCACATGACTCATGGTCCAACTTTCAAGCCTCTAGCTCCAACAGTTTTTGAGATATCTTGCTGACAAAATTTTATTAAAAAAAATTCAAAGGGCAATAACTCTTGAAAGGGGCATAATCCGGATGAGAAAAAAATACGTGTCAGCTTATTTTCCATTAGGAATGCATATATGAAATTTCAAAACCATAGCATACACAGTTCTAAAGTTATGCTATGCATCTTTTTTAGGATTCATTACAATGGGCACAAATTACCAAAATGACAAAGGGCCATAACTCGCAAAGTATTTTTCGGAATTTTGTCAAAAGTTAATCAGTTCATATACTCATCACCACCAATATACTCAACAACTTTCAAGGCTCTAGCTCCAATAGTGTTTGAGATATTTTGCTGACAAGATTTTATTAAAAAAATTTCCAAGGGCAATAACTCTTGAAAGGGGCATAATCCAGACGAGAAAAAAAATATGCGTCAGCTAATTTTTCATGAGGAACCCATATATGAAATTTCAAAACCCTAGCATACACGGTTCTAAAGTTATGCTATGCATCACTTTTAGCATACATTACAATGGGCACAAATTACCAAAATGACAAAGGGCCATAACTCACAAAGTATTTTTTGGAATTTTGTCAAAAGTTTATCAGTTCATCTACTCATTACCACCAATATATTCACCAACTTTCAAGCCTCTAGCTCCAATAGTTTTTGAGATATCTTGCTGACAAGATTTTATTTAAAAAAAATTCAAAGGGCAATAACTCTTGAAAGGGGCATAATCCTGATGAGAAAAAAATACACGTCAGCTTATTTTCCATCAGAAATGTATATATGAAATTTGAAAACTATAGCATACACGGTTCTAAAGTTATGCTATGCATCACTTTTAGCATACATTACAATGGGAACAAATTACCAAAATGACAAAGGGCCATAACTCACAAAGTATTTTTCAGAATTTTGTCATAAGTTAATCAGTTCATCTACTCATCACCAACAATCTATTCACCAACTTTCAAGGCTCTAGCTCCAATAGTTTTTGAGATATCTTGCTGACAAGATTTTATTAAAAAAATTTCAAAGGGCAATAACTCTTGAAAGGGGCATATTCCGGACGAGAAAAAAAATACGCGTCAGCTTATTTTCTATGAGGAATCCATATATGAAATTTCAAAACCCTAGCATACACGGTTCTTTAGTTATGCTATGCATCAAAACCGTAATGGACGGACGAACGAACCAGAACCAATATGCCCCTCAAACTTTTTCAAAGTTGGGGGCATAATAAGAAAGTTATTGACAGAACACAAAAAAGGCCCTTTTTTTACCTTTAACCTCTATGTATGACCTTGACCTTTCAGGTATTAAACTGGGTCATGCATGCAACACATCATCTCATGGTGGTTAACATTTCTGCCTAGCAATTTCAAAATCCATCTAAAAATAAGAAAGTTATTGACCAAACACGAAAAAAGGCCCCTTTTTTACCTTTGACCTCTATGTATGACCTTGACATTTTAGGTACCAAACTGAATCCTGCATGCAACATATCATCCCATGATAGTTAACATGTTTGCCAAGTAACTTCAAATTCTATTTAAAAATAGGCAAGTTATTGACAAAACCCGAAAAAAGGCCCCTTTTTTTACCTTTGACCTCTAAGTATGACCTTGACCTTTAAGGTAACAACCTGGGTCATGCGTGCAACACATCGCCTTATATTGGTTCACATTTCTGCCATGTGATTTCAAAATCCATCTCAAAATAAGAAAGTTATTGACCAAATACGAAAAAAAGGCCCACTTTTTGACCTTTGACCTCTAAGTATGACCTTGACCTTTAAGGTACCGACCTGGCTCATGTGCACCACACATCGTCTCATGATTGTTAATAATTATGCCAAGTAATTTTAAAATCCATTTCAAAATTAGAAAGTTATTGACCAAATACGAAAAAAGGCCCCTTTTTTGACCTTTGACCTCTAAGTATGACCTTGACCTTTGAGGAACCGACCTGCCTCATGCGCACCACACATCGTCTTATGGTTGTTAATAATTATGCCAAGTAATTTTAAAATCCATCTCAAAATAAGAAAGTTATTGACCAAATACGAAAAAAAAGGCCCCTTTTTTTACCTTTGACCTCTAAGTATGACCTTGACCTTTGAGGTACCGACCTGCCTCATGCGCACCACACATCGTCTTATGGTTGTTAATAATTATGCCAAGTAATTTTAAAATCCATCTCAAAATAAGAAAGTTATTGACCAAATACAAAAAAAAGGCCCCTTTTTTGACCTTTGACCTCTAAGTATGACCTTGACCTTTGCGGTACCGACCTGCCTCATGCGCACCACACATCGTCTTATGATTGTTAATATTTCTGCCGAATAATTTTAAAATCCATCAAAAAATAAGAAAGTTATTGAACGGACACGATTTGCCCATACATATATACATACCAACAAACTTCCAAGGGAGATAATTCAAAAAGTATAAATGCGAGAGTATAAATGCGAGGTTCTTGCGCACTGCACGTCGTCTAATGCTGATTAATATTTATACGAAGTTTCGTGACGATAGCTCTAACGGTTTTCAAGTTACAGAGCGGACACGAAAGTGTGACAGACGGACAGACGGACAGACAGACGCCCGGGGGAAAATCAATATGTCTCTCCGAAAAAAAAAATTTCGGGGGAGACATAACTATCCTCTGCACCTTCATCAGTGGATATGATTGAATCAGGAAGGGCATTCCAATCTGCAATGGTTTGGGGGAAGAATGATTCTTTGTAAATGTCAGATCTTGCAGTGGGGGTCTGAAACGCCAATGAATGGGGATTGTCATCTGTGGGAAAGCTGGCAGCACCCTTTACACCTTTGTATAAAAGTATAAGCCTACTGTCTCTTCTCCTTTTCTTGAGAGACTCTCATCTTAATTTTCCTAAAATTCCAGTCATGCTCCCAGTTTCAAAGCAGTAATGGCTTGTTACAAATCTAGCAGCTCTATTCTGAACTTTTCAATTTCTTCATTAAGGACCACTCCACTTGGGTCCCAGATGCAACTACCATATTCCAAGATTTGGCAAACAAGTCCTTTATATGCTATCTCCTTCACATCCTGAGGACACTGATGAAGATTTCACCTCAGGAAACCAAGTGTTCTATTCGCCTTATTACACATTGCTAATGTGTGTATTCCATCTCAAATCGTGTGTGATTGTTGCACCAAGGTATTTAATGGAATTCGCATTTTCAAAGACTTCCCTCTAAGATGTAAGAAGCCTAAATTTTATTTGTTCTCTTCCTAGTTATCTGCATAATACTGCATTTAACAGGCTGAAATCTCATGCCCTATTTCGTGCCGAACAACCTATCATCTATCTTTTTCCTTCTGAAGTTTCATTGAGTCCTCTGTGAAGGGGTGGGGGCTAGCTAGTGGGGGCATCAATGTTACTGAAGCAGCAGGGTGGGGTATGCATCAATGAAATCTTTGGACTGGTACGAAACATCAATGCAAGTATCAACTGAATTTGTCTTAAGAGTTTAGAACATACAGGCATCTATAAACTTTGTCATAAAACTTTAACCAACTGTAAAATTTCTAAATCTGTGACCTTGAGGTCAAGGTCCCCATGGGTGGGAGAAGGGACAATACATCACAAAATCTTTGGACTGGTATGCAACATCGATGCAAGTATCCACTGAATTTGTCTTAGAGTTGCGAACATACAGGCATCTATAAACTTTGTCATAAAACTTTAACCAAATGTAAAATTTCTAATCTGTGACCTTAACATCAAGGTCACTGTGGGGGGTGGGACAAGCATCAATGCAATCTTTAGACCAGTATGTAACTTCAGTGTAAGTATTAACTAAATTTATCAAAGGGTTCAGAAGATAGTATTACAATCTCTTAGAAACTTTGATGCAAAAAAAACTTGATGCAAAATGTTTACGGAAAGATGGACACACAGACAGACATTCTAATATTTTGGGTTTAGGGGCTATTTCTTTTGTAATTTTCTTCTGTTTGGTTTAGGGGCTAACCTCTTAAACCTTTTGTTTACAAAATAAATCTATTGTTTTCTAATTTGCTTTTGTTACCTAATCCTTACAACAGCCCCTAAACCCCGAATGTTCACCTGGATGGATGGACGGACGGACAAACTGCAGGATGAAAACTTATACCCCATAGCATACGAAGTATGCCGGGGCTATAATCACCCAATTGAGGCAATTCTCCGATGAGCAACATGTATTTTCAAAATAATTTAGATAACCAAACATGTCCAAAGTTAGAGAATGTGTGTTAACTACCATGAATAGGGTCCTTTTACTGAAATTTCTCACTTCAATCCCTGTCTTTAAGTGTTCTATAAAGGGATTTATCTTTAAGTGTTCTATAAAGGGATCACTTGGATGTCTCAACCCAGGGTAACCCAGTCAATAACAGGTGCATAACTGTTCACGTTACTGGTCAGAAAGAAAGCTTGAATGGATGCTGACTGACTGGCTGGCTAGGTGGGCGGCCTAGCCGACTTGGTGGATGGATGATTGGATGGCTGGCTGGCCAGATAGATGATTGGCTGGCTGGATGGATCATTGGAATGATGGATGGGATGGTTGATTGGATGGCTGGATGAATGGGTGGATGATTGGAATGAAGTAAGGAAGGAAGGATGGATGGATGGATGGATGGATGGATGGATGGATGGATGGATAGATGGCTGGCTTGCTGGCTGGCTGGCTTTCTGATAACATTTTTGTTTCATCATAAAACTGTTCTTGCTCCTCATTATAGTAGTGTAAACAAAGGTTGTGGTGTACTTAAAACAGTAGTCATCTATACACTGGTTAAGTGTATATATGCTAATTGCTATGTGTTATTTATTCAGCACTGATCTGGAAATATTTGGAATAACTTGAAGCCATTTTTGTTGTGGGATAAAAGTTTTCATTTGTCTGTATTTCCACCCATCCATCCATTCATCCATCCATTGAGAAAAAAAATCATTTACTCTTATTCTCTAAGCATTCTTGAAGGTGTTTATGTTGCTGTAATGTGATCTATGTGTTGGAAGGCACAGCAACTGTGACATACGAAAACCAGCAGCACATCTAAATAGAGGATCTTACATGAGTGCTCGTATTACTGAATTTATGAACCGAGTTGAGGGAAAGGGATAAAATGTGAGGCTTTGCCGAGCATGTCATCCCTTTTCTTCAACGAGTTTAATAAATTCAATAATGCATGAGCACGAATTTGAGATTCTATTTATCATATGACATTTAAAACGCATGTTATTCACGATTGTTTAATATTCTGCCTTCAGCAAATGCAATGTCGTTAAGGATGTCGTACAAGTAACAGTACGGGCCGTATCTAACTAATTTGCATATTTAATCCACTAGTGGATTATCAAATTAATTACATGACGTTATTACTTTCTCAGATGGGACGTCATATGATAAACCTTTTTATAACACTGTTCATTATAACATGGCTTGGATATAACACAGTTTAAACATGGTCAGCCTCGCTAGCGCAGTGGTTAACGCGTTCGACCGGAATCCGGCCACCGGTATCGAGGTGTTTCCTTGGGCAAGACACGTAATGACACTGCCCCACTCCACCCAGATGTAAATGGGTAGCAGTTGTGTAAAAGCCACTGCCTCTCTCTCTAGTGCGTGGGTGAAACCACCCGGAATGAGGGTTCGAGAGTGATTCAATAAGCTTGAATCTTTCATTGCAATCAAACTAAAATAAAACTAAACATTGATCCAAAAAATATATATCATATTGAAAAATTACTTTAAATGTAAGAGCTTTCTGTGGCTTGTTTCTATGATTGGAATGAAATATGCAAGAGCACTGAACCCATATAACAATGGCAAATACAGTATTCTGAAGAAGCAATCTGATCAGGATCTACACTGTGGTGATTGTTCATTGTATACTGGAGTATCTGGCAAAAAAACACTTGACCAGTTCCCTGAGCCGTAATAAGAGTTAGTCCTTAACCCTTTTTGTACCAAATGGAATCTTCCTCCTTATATATAGCAGGAGTCCATTTCAAAATTTAGGGGTGTCAGGTTGTGATTTCATCCAAATTTATTTGGAAAATGACTGAACTTTTAGCAAACAGTGAAGGCCCTGATCAGACGCCGCATTCTGCGGCGTCTGATCTGGTCCTGCACTGTTTGCCAGGCTACCCGTTTAGGGGTTTCTGGTACTTAATGGGTTAATACCAACCTGTCTTGATTCATGAAGAAACTGTTTAATATCGTGAAAACATCCATCACTGTGTCAAGAATCACTGTGGCTGTACTGGGAACAATCTGTACTTTTTCCTGGTCCACAACGGCCTTGATGTATCGCAGAGACAGGTATACATTGTTTACCTCAGACTGGAGTTTGTCTAGGTCCTGCAATGAAAAAAAAAATAAACATGTAATCATAGGTGAACCTGTAGTCATCACGGAACACACCTACATAATGTTGATCCCCTTAAACCCCCACTTATAAATAGTAAAACTGGGGTTTACAGGGGTATGCATTAATTTTCTTATTTCTGCTCAAATACTCGGGGTCTGATCCGGGCCTACACTGTTTGCAAAAAGTTCAGCCATTTTCCTAATCAATTTTGAAGAAAACACAACCTGACACCCCTAAATTTTGAAATGGACTCCTGCTATCTATAAGGAGGAGGATTCCATTTGGTACAAAAAGGGTTAATTTAGTCCTGGAAAAGTAGCAATCTGAAGTAGCTTGAAGCATGTTTGATTGATTGAGATGCAGTTTAATATGTCAGTCCTTGAGGTCTATTTTGTGTCATTTCACAGAGACACAGAGAATAGAGAAGAGAGAGTAGAAGAAATTAAATCTGTACAGAATTATTTTGGTTTTAACCCTTATCATGCTGTTCACGACAACCCATATCTTTGGAAACAGTGTAGATCCAGATCAGATGGCTTCTGAAGAAGCCATCTGATCAGAATCTACACTGTTTGACATTCAGTTTATGAATTTGTAGGAATAAATTACATGAAGACATCTGATTGGTTCAAAGTCAGACATGGGTGTGGCTTAACTGAATATTCAGCAAGAGAAGGGTTAAATTTTATGGCCCTGTCAACACTATTATGGCCCAGTCAACACTATTATGGCCCAGTCAACACTATTATGGCCCAGTCAACACTAGTATGGCCCAGTCAACACTATTATGGTCATATCAAGCTGGTCAGTTATCCTAATTACACTTTTTCTTGACAGACTTATACATAAGCAGTAAACCAGTGCATACTCTTTTGTCACAAACTGACAACTGCCCTTCTTGAATCAGCGGAAGAAAGAGAATGACCACAGAAAATATTTCATGATGGTATTATACATCATCAGTCTCCACAAAGCCAGCCTCGGTAGATCAGTTGGATGCTTGTCTGACTGGTGATCAGGAGGATGCGGGTACGAATACTTGATTCTTTCGAGGAGATTGACCATGAGATCTTTTCTACGGTCATTCTCTCCATTCCGCTGATTCAAGAAGGGCAGTTGTGAGTTTCTGTCGAAAGAATGTGCATTGTACTGGTTAACGGCTTATGTATAAGCCTGCTCAGGAAAAGTGTGGATAGGTAAACTGACCGGCTAAAAATGACCATAAAATAGTGTTGACTGAGTGGTTAAAGTCCAATACAAACAAAACAAACAGTCTCCAAAAAGAATGTTGCCAGACCTAGACAAAGGTCTAGGTTTCTACCACTGTTAAGTAAACTTTTTTTTTGCCAAAAACTGCACAATTTCACGTTACCGTAATGATCCTAAGTATTGGGACAGACAGACCTAAGCAAACAGTGTAGACCCATATCAGACTGCTCAACACTGTTTGCTATTCTGTTTGCACCTTTTAGACTCCTTGCAGGATCACGAAACAAATTTGTTAAAATGTTAAGAGAATTACAGCAAGTCCTCAAGGAGTCCGAGGTTTTACGTGTTTTACTGTAGTTATACCAAAAAGCATCATGAAAACACGCCTATACAAATACATTGTAAACTTTATTGCCGAAAAAATGAAAATTTTATTAGGAAAAATTGTGATATTTTTCTAATTTCTGCTCTAAAATATGGATTGTAGGTACTCGTTAGAACCGCCTCGATGAGGCGGTTCTAATGAGTACCCACAATCTATATTTTAGAGCAGAAATAAGAAAAATAAGGTGTACCCCTGCAAACCCCAGTTTTACTGTATAAAAAAGGGGTTCAAGGGGGTCAATATAATATAGGCGTGTTTTCGTAATGAGAGGTGAAATTTCCTTTGGTGCAGTCTCCCCCAACTGCCCCACCACCCGATTCCCACTTCCATACAGGCCTGCATTGATCGTATACACCAAGTTGTAACTTTCACTCTGCTGTGGCTGACATACCATCTGAAGACATAACTGCACTAGTGACGAACATGCTAAAGAATGTTATGAATGATAGTCAAACTGTTTTTGGGATGTTTTTTTCTTTCTTTCTTTCTTGATCAGCAATGTCAGAGGCTGTAATTGCTTACATCTAGTACTACAGGTGAAAACATACAAATCTGTGAAGTTCACTCCCAAACATGCAAGAGCAGTAATGTATACAGGTTCTAGGGAGCCAACTCTGTCTAAAATATGCTTTAATATGGCTAGAATCTACTGTAAAAATCCTAAAAATTTGGGAACCTTGAGGACTTGCTGTAATTCTCCTAAAAATTTGACAAATTTGTTTCTCCAAAAACTTTGTGAAAATTCTTTCCATCAAATTTGGCAAAGTCTCTTTAAAAAATCTCCATCCAGATTAAACATTCTACAGAAATAGAAAACATAGCAAGCCAAAAATATATTTTAAGTATTTGAGCCAAGGTCTGCCGAACAAATCATTCCATTTGGAAGTAAGTGTATTGAATGTATCACTCTAGCTCTATAAGACAAGCACAAAGAAATCAAATGCAAGCAAACCCATTTCAGAACAACAAAGGTTTTATCTACAGAGATGTTTGAGTTAAACAATGATGAAAACAGTGTCAGTGTGAATTAAGTACTGTGTTTTGATCTACCGTGATGTAGAAGCCTCTGTGGTGTAGTCGCTATGCTTCTCGCCTTGTAAACCAGGGATCGCAGGATCGATCCTGGGCTTCTTCCGACTTTCAGATGAGTGTTTAAACATAGGCCCGTCTCCGTATGACCTTAGCTGTTGGGGAGACGTAAAACTCAAAAACTCACTCACTCACTCTACTGTGATGTTTGAGTTAACCAATGATGAAAACATTGTCAGTTTGTAGTACTGTAGTATGATCTACAGAGATGTTTGAGTTAACCAATGATGAAAACATTGTCAGTTTGTAGTACTGTAGTATGATCTACAGAGATGTTTGAGTTAACCAATGATGAAAACACTGTCAGTCTGTAGTACTGTAGTATGATCTACAGAGATGTTTGAGTTAACCAATGATGAAAACACTGTCAGTCTGTAGTACTGTAGTATGATCTACAGAGATGTTTGAGTTAACCAATGATGAAAACATTGTCAGTTTGTAGTACTGTAGTATGATCTACAGAGATGTTTGAGTTAACCAATGATGAAAACATTGTCAGTTTGTAGTACTGTGGTTGATCTACAGAGATGTTTGAGTTAACCAATGATGAAAACATTGTCAGTTTGTAGTACTGTGGTTGATCTACAGAGATGTTTGAGTTAACCAATGATGAAAACATTGTCAGTTTGTAGTACTGTGGTTGATCTACAGAGATGTTTGAGTTAACCAATGATGAAAACACTGTCAGTCTGTAGTACTGTAGTATGATCTACAGAGATGTTTGAGTTAACCAATGATGAAAACATTGTCAGTTTGTAGTACTGTGTTTTGATCTACAGAGATGTTTGAGTTAACCAATGATGAAAACACTGTCAGTTTGTAGTACTGTAGTATGATCTACAGAGATGTTTGAGTTAACCAATGATGAAAACACTGTCAGTCTGTAGTACTGTAGTATGATCTACAGAGATGTTTGAGTTAACCAATGATGAAAACATTGTCAGTTTGAAGTACTGTGGTTGATCTACAGAGATGTTTGAGTTAACCAATGATGAAAACATTGTCAGTTTGAAGTACTGTGGTATGATCTACAGAGATGTTTGAATTAACCAATGATGAAAACAATGTCAGTTTGAAGTACTGTGGTATGATCTACAGAGATGTTTGAATTAACCAATGATGAAAACATTGTCAGTTTGTAGTACTGTGGTTGATCTACAGAGATGTTTGAGTTAACCAATGATGAAAACATTGTCAGTTTGAATTAAGTACTGTGGTTGATCTACAGAGATGTTTGAGTTTTTGTTTTTTGTTTGTTTGATTTGAGGTTTAACGTGTGTGTGTGTGTGTGTGAATTAGGGTTTAACGTTGATTTCAACAATTTTTCAGTCATATCGCGACGTGTCTGGTTGCGACAGGGAGCTCAATGCTCACGTTTATAGTGCTGCCTCACTGAAGTATCATGTCCCAGACACATTACATGATACCACACCCAGTCACATTATCCCGACACTGGATCGACCAGTCCTAGCTCTACCCCGTAAATCTGAATGCCAAGCGAGGAGCAGCTAGTACCATTTTTAACGAATTTGGTAAGTCGCGGCCCGGGATCGAACCCGAGACCTCCCGTTCCCCGGAGCGGACACTCTACCAACTGAGCTATCGGGGCCGGTGAGGTTTAACGTCCCCGTCAACACTGTAAAGGTCATTTTGGAGACGTTGCTTCCAATTTTGTGGGACTTTTACCCTGGAGCATTGAGATGAAATGACATCTCAAGCCCTGTCGCCCAATGAAACCAATAAGGTTTATAAGCATGTACGGTCCGACTCGCACCGCTTTGCCTGGGCAGGCTTAGATCCTCTAAGCGGTTTACCAGTACTCATGTGCGGGTAAAATTTAGCTCTGCATGGAAGCATCGTGCAGCCCATATATTTCTTCAAGCCCCGATGGGCGGGGACCAAAAGAGATGTTTGAGTTAACCAATGATGAAAACATTGTCAGTTTGAATTAAGTGTTGTGGTGATCTACAGAGACGTTTGAGTTAACCAATGCTGAAAATATTGTATGTTTGAGGCCATGACATTTTCAAAATTATCTAATTACTTTACAGAGAAAAAACAAGAAAATTTCATCAGCTCTACAATTCTGCTTTGTGTTTATGATACAGAAAATTTTAGAGCAGAAGACAAAATAATTTGTCCACTGGCACAGTATACCCCCACTACATATCCTTTTAAACAGACCAGGACAGTTATATGATATATTTTGCTTTTCCCAATTTCTCCTTCAGAGATAACAACGTAACCCATTTTGTACCCGAAACCCCAAAACGGGTACCCTGGGCAACAGTGCAGGTGTGGCGTCTGATCAAGCCTGCACTATTTGCAAAAAGCTCAGCTATTTTCCGAACAAATTTTAATGATATTAAAACACAACCTGTCACCTCTAAATTTCGAAATGGACTCCTCCCATATATAGGAGCAATATTCCATTTGGTACAAAAAGGGTTAATTTATCTTGGAAACATGCAACTATTTTATGATGAACAAGGTGCCAACATCTTATTTTTTCATTAGATAATGTGATAAATCATATTTGATAATTCAATAAAGCTGCAGTTTATGGAAAAATAAATTAGCTTCCACATCAGACAGACATGTCTGGAGATGTGTAGGCCAAGGTTGTCTTGTACTTTTGGCTGTTTCAATATATGAGCTCCGCCAAGCGAATTTGTGTCTTCGAGCATTCCGTCATGACAAATTTTAACTGCGCATGCCCAGCCATTCAGAGGGGCCAGGGATATGGCTTTCTGTTTGAAGGTTCCACTTGATTCACTGCTTCTATGAGTGAGCAGCGAAGGTTCTGGCGAGACTGCGCGGATGCGCAGGCTCGCCTGAACCTTTGCTGCTCGCATAGGCGATAAGTACCAAAATCGCCTGATGGGGTCCATATTGTCCTGCTGCACACAACAACCACTACCTTTGCAAACAGTGCAGATCGTGATCAGATAGCTTCTGCCATCTGATAATGATCTACACTGTTTGTAATGCAATGTTTGTTTCCCCCCACATACAATGGGTTAATGTCAATTACACATACATGTATATATACCTCAGCAACCTCATATTACTAAGATCTTAGTTCAGTTAATAAAATTGTCATTAATCAAGTAATTTCGTATTGGCCCAGTTATGGGTCCTCGAACTGCTTTGTTGTCCTTCGGCTTCAGCCCCTGGCAAATACAGCAGACCTCGGACCCGTAACTGGGCCAATACGTAATTACTTAATTAACAAGAATTCCGCCGAAGGCTATGTTGCACCTGTGGGGGCACAAAGTCACCGAACCATGACATCTAGGCCAAGGTCAAACATAGATGCTTGCATAAAAATTGCCATTCTTAAATGCAAACTCGTACTAAGTATCATTAATTAAGCTGTAATAAATCTTGAGAAATGAACTTTAACCATTAGGGTGAACGCTAGGGTGGTTGCAATATTTTACAAAGTCAGTGAACCATAAAATGTAGGTCAAGGTCAAATAGGGATCGTTGCATTTAAGTTGCCATCCCCAGATACAAGTTTGTACCAAGTATCATTAATGAAACTCTTATAGTTCTTGGGAAATAAACTTGAATATTAGGGTGAACGCAAGGGTGGTCGCAAATGTTGACCCCTTGACAAACGAACGGACGAACAGACGAAAAACCGGGCGCCTATATCGCGCCATACTAATAGCAGGCGCGACAATAACATTATAGTAGTACAATGACTATCACAATTGCTTTTCTTTTTACTATACTGCAGTTATTATAAAATACTGTAAATCAGGAAGGCAAACTGTAGGTCTACACTGAGTCAGATGATACACTAGAGTCGGGCCGGCCTCAGTGGCTCAGTCGGATGCGCGTCTGACTGGTGATCAGGAGGACGCGGGTTCGACTCCCGCCGGGGTCGGCAACATTCTTTCGTGGAGATTGATCATGAAATCTTTTCTACGGTCATTCTCTCCCTTCCGCTGATTCAAGAAGGGCAGTTGTCAGTTTCTGGCGAAAGAATGTGCACTGTACTGGTTAACCGCTTACGTATAAGCCTGCCCAGGAAAGTGTTGATAGGTAAACTGACCGGCTCAAAAATGACCTAAATAGTGTTGACTGGGCCGTTAAACTCCAATACAAACAAACAAACACTAGAGTCGGATGATACCAGTCTATCATGATGTGGGTTTCAAATGTTAATAACGCTAAGCATGGAAACATGAAGTTAACTAAAACCCACCAGTTATTTTTACTGACCGTTCCAAGTTGGTGCTTTTGCTGTGGTTCTTTCATGTTTTGTGTTGGTGGTTCTGTTTCTTTCCATATATAATTATATATGTTGTTACACTGATGATTCTGATTCTTCCCCCCCCCCCCCCCTCCCACCCCCAACCCCCTTTATGGTTGTTCATTTTTAGTTATCTTTGTCCTTCCAGTTTAATGTTTGTCATGCTGGGGATTCTGATTCTTTTCCCCATTATGTATATTGCTCCTTTTTAGTTTGGGTCACCACATGTTTGGGAGCTGATAACTCGGTTTACCTATGGTCCGTTATGTTTACTGTCATCACTCCAAGTTTCGACTTCATTCCCAAATGATATATTACTGTGGGAACAACTTGGGATCTGATTGTATCAGTTCATTTATGATCATTCCTCTTTAACCCTTGTCCTGCTGAACCCGGATATGCCTTATCTTTGAAACAATGTAGATCCAGATCAGATGGCTTCGTCAGAAGCCATCTGATCAGGATCTACATTGTTTGCCATTCAGATTGTGAATGTGTTGCAATAATTTGTATCAAGCAATCTGATTGGTTGATAATCGGTAGTGGGTGTGGCATATATGAATATTCAGCAGAACAAGGGTTAATTTGGGTCACCACATGTTTGGGAGCTGATGACTCGGTTTACCTATGGTCCGTTTTGTTTACTGTCATCACTTCAAGTTTCGACTTCATTCCCAAATGATATTACTGTGGGAACAACTTGGGATCTGATTGAATCAGTTGATGATCGTTTCTATTTTGAATGACCCATTTTGTACCTCGTTAAAACACTGAAGGCTCTGATGAGACACCATCCCTGCTAGCATTCTACATAAATGTACAGCGGGCCGTTAGCGGCCCGTCAGCTACCCTGACGGGCCGCTCACGGCCCGCTGTAGATTTATATAGAATGCTTACTGGGATATTCTGTGGCATCTCTGACTTACTTGTTGTACTGGTTATACTGTGACCGTCTATGGTCAATTTTCCTGGTCAATAAACACTTTCTGTGAGTGTCTTGATTCTTGCCAGGGGATAATTATGGAGATTTGATGTCACCAATTATCACTGACATTATTAGAGAACTAGAAATGAGTCATGATGTGGTGAGTCAGAGACTAAGAGATAGTTGTCACTTGTTGAATAGCTGATACATGGTATGAACAGGATGACCGTTATAATGTATACCCCCCCGTAAACCCCAGTTTTCTCTATATAAATTGGGGTTTAGGGGGTGTTCATTTCACAGACCTATTCAAGTGATGAGGGACTTGATTTCTTTTATACTGCAACATTGTGGCCAATATTTTCCATGTATTTTGAAATTCCAGTATGAAGACTACATTTGGAACTGTTCAAAAGTAGGTCTTAACCCTTGTCCTGCTGAGCCCTGATATGTCTTATCTTTCAAACAATGTAGATCCAGATCAGATGGCTTCTGAAGAAGCTATCTGATCAGGCTCTTCATTGTTTGCCATTCAGTTTATTAATTTGTTGCAATAAAAGTTGCATCAAGTAATCTGATAGGTTGATAATCAGTAGTGGGTGTGGCATATTTAAATATTCAGCAGGTCAAGGGTCTTAAACACCACTTTTGAACAGTCCCAAAGGTGGTCTCAGATAGTGATAATTATTTTTGAGGAATTTATTTATTAACTAATCATTTATCCGATTAAACATGCCAGCCTTAACTGAAACTGCCCTAGTAGTACTGTATTTCCATACATTGTCTTATACGCAGAAATTGTAGAGCCAGATCAGACACTGCAGAACGCAGTATCCCATCTGAAGGCCTACACTGTTTGCCACTCATCCCTATGTAAGACAATCATTGGGTAGTAAATTAACCCTTGACCTGTTGAATATTTAGACATGCCACACCCGGGCACCACTGATTATCAACCAATCAGATTTCTTGATGCAAATCATTGCAACAAATTCATAAACTGAATGACAAACAATGAAGATCCTGATCAGATGGCTTCTTCAGAAGCCATCTGATCTGGATCTGCATTGTTTGATACCGGCCCCGATAGCTCAGTTGGTAGAGTGTCCATTCCGGGGAACGGGAGGTCACGGGTTCGATCCCGGGCTGCCACATGTATGTTTGTGAATTCGGGTTTAACGTCGCTTTCAACAATTTTTCAGTCATATCACGACGGTGTCTGGTTGCGACAGGGAGCTCAATGCTCACGTTTATAGTGCTGCCTCACTGAAGTATCATGTCCCAGACACATTACATGATACCACACCCAGTCACATTATCCTGACACTGGATCGACCAGTCCTAGCTCTACCCCGTAAATCTGAGTGCCAAACGAGGAGCAGCTAGTACGATTTTAACGACTTTGGTATGTCGCGGCCCGGGATCGAACGGGCTGCCACATACCAAAGTCGTTAAGAATGGTACTAGCTGCTCCTCGCTTGGCACTCAGATTTACGGGGTAGAGCTAGGAGTGGTCGACCCAGTGTCAGGATAATGCGACTGGGTGTGGTATCATGTAGTTTGTCTGGGACATGATACTTCAGTGAGGCAGCACTATAAAAGTGAGCATTGAGCTCCCTGTCGCAACCAGACACCGTCTTGATATGACTGAAAAATTGTTGAAAGCGACGTTAAACCGAACACATTGCATTGTTTGAATGATCAGACATATCCAGGCTCAGCAGGGCAAGGGTTAAAAGTGTTCAAATTTTAGGAGTATGGTAAGGAGTTTAGGTGTCTGAATATTGAGGGTAAATATGATAAGGTTCAGGTGCAAGGTTTGGCAACTTCACAGAAACATTCTGTTTCCTCTCTTAGAATGTAGGAATGTTTACAACCATTAACAAAAGTAATTAAAAGTGTAGTTGTATTGTTTCCTGCCAATGATCAAGTATTAACAGCTTGATCTGCACTTAACATGCAATTACAGAGAAAATTAAAAGAAACATCAGTTCATGTATGTATACATGAGTAAGTGCTAACGTCTAACCCATTTTATGCCATAAATCCCAAAACGGGTGCCCTAGCAAACTGGCCCCCGCCCATCAGGGTTTGGAGAAATAGATTGAGCTGCATGATACTTCCACCCAGAGCTGAAACCGACCGCACATGGGTACTGGTAAACTGCATAGAAGGTCTACACCTGCCCAGGCAAAGTAGTGCGAGTCAGACCAGCAATGCATATAAACCCTATAGGTTTCATTGGGCGGCAGGGACTGAGATGTCATTTTATCTCAATGTCAGGAAAAAGTCCCACAAAATTGGAAGCAACATCTCCAAAGTGACCTATACAGTGTTGTTAAACCTCAAATCAAACAAACAAATAACAATAATCCACAAAACATGTTTATTGGAGTAGTTTGTATAATATTCTTGAATTTCTCTCTAAGTAGTTTAGGTCGTAGTACCAAAGCATTAATCCAAAATCATAAATCCATAGACAGGATGGCAAATATTAATGTTCAGACCAACAGACATGGACTCCAGAAGAGTGTAATCAGGCGTCCTGGGATAGTAAGCATTACTTGGTAAGCAAGCTTCGCCCACCATGCCTATCGACCTGAACGAAGAAAAGGAGTAAATGCCGAGAAGGGTATGTCCGAGATTTTGGAAGTCTTCCTGTGGCTTTCCATTGGCAAACACATCAGAAATAATTCATGTTTAATAGTGAATCAGGGTGTAAAGAGGATCAATGTTGTATCTAAAAATAGCTTTAAGATGAGTGACAAATAATACAGACCCTGATGTCAGACAATGCATTTGTGGCACCTCATCACTGTCTGTACATATGGTAAATATTCTAGGGTATGATATATAGTTTATGCCATCATAACATTAACACTACTTACAGATTTACATGCAATCTCCTCTGTCTTCATGTTCATTGTACATTTATAAGAAGTTCCTGAATTTCACATTAATCCTGTTTGGTCAATTCAGCTTTTATGAAAATTTACAGAGTTTATATCCATAATATTATGCAATGTACTGCACTCATAATGCTGATTCCACACACAGCCTCACTGTATTAATGTAAATTTCGGACAACTTTATTTTTCAGATAAAAATATGGTTTGACATTATATGTGAATCATCTGCTAGGCAGACAATTGATTCACATGCAATGTCAAACCTTATTTCCCCTGAAAAATAAGAGATATAAAGGATCTTACATGAGTGTTCATGTATTATTGAATTTATTAAACGAGTTGAGGAAAAGGGATAAAATGCGAGGCTTTGCCGAGTATTTTATCCCTTTTCTTCAACGAGTTTAATAAATTCAATAATACATGAGCACGAATGTAAGATTCTATTTATCATATGGCATTTAAAACGCATTTTATTCATGTTTTATAAAATGTCACTAATCCGCCATTAGTAACGCGATCTCATTAAGGACGTCGTACATGTAATGTTACGCGGCGTATCTAGCTAATTTGCATATTTAATCCACTAGTGGATTATCGAAAATATTACATGGCGTTATTACACTCCCAGACGCGACGACATAATAATTATGATAAATACTTGAAAATGAAGTCCAGAAAAGTTGTGAATAGCAGTGTAAGGACTTTATACAAACATTAGCTTTTTCTAATCAGATCAAGGTATCAAGGTATCCAGCGCAGGTAAGTCATCAAAATTTAAATTCTCATTCTCTTATAGTCACTAAAAACATGAAGGTGATTCCCTGGAATTGTCTCTATGACAACACCAGTGACTCAACACCATAACATGAGTATGACATAACATATTCCATTTGCCAGCTCAACAGATATGAGCTCATCTCCCCCACTTATCAATATCTCAACCACAATTTTCTCTTCATTTTCACTTTAAATCATACATATCTACAGTATCATGTTGTTTTTTCACACTAAAGTAAACATGCAGATTCATATAGTGCAATAAAAATTAAGGATGCAGAAAACACTTATGAATACACTTAAATATCTGTGCTGTGCAACATATATCTACAGTTTTTGTCCTTTTTTTTCCTGAAGTCCTCGAGTGTCACTTTTATATTGGTGGTTTCAAATAAACCTATATAGCTGAATGAACCATGACCCTATTTATTGGTAATAAATATCATTTTCTATCATTTTCCATCCTAATTTCAGGGTCAGATGAGGTTATGGACAGTCAATATGGAGATAACCATGGATATCATCTGGACTCCAACTAACCCGGAATCTTCCTCCTTACATATAGCAGGAGTTCATTTCAAAATTTAGGGGTGTCAGGTTGTGTTTTCTTCAGAATTGATTAGGAAAATGGCTAAACTTTTAGATGCCAAGTTCTGCGCCGTCTGATCTGGGCCTGCACTGTTTGCCAGGGTACCCTTTTTGGGGTTTCTGGAACTAAATGGGCTAAATACAGTAGCACTTGGATGGCTCGAACACCGATGGCTCGTTTACCATGGATGTGTCGAACCCATTCTTGAGCCCCTAGCGAAATCCTCTACATAAGAAAAAGTGGGGGGTAATTAAGGAGATTTTAGTCTTTTATCTTGCAAATGTATGCTGTGTGTACTCATTAGAATCGCCTCGATGAGGCGATTCTAATGAGTACACACAGCATACATTTTCATTATAGAACACTGACAAGATGTCTAAAAGTATCTCGTTATGCCTCCTGACAGTAACCTCAGTGGCTCGAACTACCCCTGTCTCGAACAGATTTTCGAGGTCCCAAAGATGTTCGAGTCAGTGAAGTTCGACTGTATAACATACCAGTCCAGCTAGGCTGGAAGTGTTATTAACCCATTGCATATGGGAAAACGCACAAGGGTCACCTTGGCAAACAGTACAGGCCCTACAGATCAGAGGCAACAGAATGCGGTGTCTGATCAGGATTTGCACTATTTGCTAACAGAATTTTCCAACAAAAATAGAACAAGAGGGCCAAATGCCCTGTATAGCTCACCTGTGTACCAGAAAATCATTAGTGATGTTTAGAAAAAAAATCTGTGAAGAAAGGCGAGACATGCTTGTTTAGCTGTCTATGGTAGCTAATGGGCCCATGGGCGTGGCTAATTTTGACCAAAGGGCATGGTTGGCAGGATTTATTAAGGTGACCATATCATGTTGCTACATACTAAATATCTAAGCCTTGGGGCTTATAGTTTCAGAGAAGATTTTTGAAGTTTTTTTTTCCATTATAAGTCTATGGGAGCTAATGGGTGTGGCCAATTTTGACCCCAGGGGCATGGTTGGCAGGATTTATGTAGATGACCACTTGACATTGCTACATGCGTTATATTTAAGCTCTGTGCCTTATGGTTTCAGAGAAGAAGAATTTTGAAGTTTTTCCTATTGTAAGTCTATGGGAGCTAAAGATCTTATCCTGCTGAATAAATTAATTTAAGCTCTGGGTCTTATGGTTTCAGAGAAGAAGATTTGTGAAGTTTTTTTTCCATTATAAGTCTATGGGAGCTGATGAGCTCTGGTGTGTGGCCAATATTGGCCCAAGGGGTATGGTTAGCAGGATTTATGTAGATGACTATTTTATGTCGCTACATACTAAAAATCTACAGGAGAAGTCTGATCCGGGCCCATACTGGAGACCCCTATAGGATTAGACTAGAAGGAGAAGATATTCTGAAAGAGATGATTAGCCTTTATCCTGCTGAATAAATTAATATAGTGACACCCATTGCTAACTTTCAACAAATCAAATTACTTGATATAATGTAATTGTTTGATCCACAAACTGCAAGATAGTGTACATCCTGATTAGAATTGGCTTCTTCGGATCTTGATCTACACTGTTTCAAAATTAGTAGGGGTTGCCGTCTTCTGCAGGAAAAGTGGGCAACTGTTCGCCTTTTAAAATGGTAAAGGTATTTTGGTTTCTAAAGGAATTTTATCTTAAACTGCCTAACACCACATTTGCAGAAATCATTTTGTGATAAATTCCTATAATAAGACCACCTTTGGGACTGTTCAAAAGTGGTCTAAAGACCACTTTTGAACAGTCCCAAAGGTGGTCCTTGACCAGAAGACACTGTGGGCAGAAAAGACAAAGAAAGATTAAGTGAAACTTTTAAAATAATAATAAGCTTTATAAAGCAGAATTTGTCTCAATTTAAGGTGGTCTTAATAGCGAAATTTTACTGTACATATATTTTTTCCGAGAACCTAAGGTTTGACCATTTATGTGAATCAGCTGCCAAAATAAGGCTTGACATTACATGTGAATTGTCCACTGGCCAGAAAATTCACATGCAATGCCCAACATTATTCAATGTCAATTTTTTAGAAAATAAAATTTCCATCTGCTTTAAAACTTTCCATGGGGCTTTAGGAGTTTACAGCCCAAGTGATGTTAGTCAGCCCACATATTTTCTGACCATGCCTAGTCTCTCTATGGTGATTTGTTTGATTTAAGGTTTACACTGTAAAGGTCATTTTGGAGACGTTGCTTCCAATTTTGTGCGACTTTTACCTGACACTGAGATGAAATGACATCTCAAGCCCTGCCGCCCAATGAAACCAATAGGGTTTATAAGCATGGACGGGCCGGCTCGCACCGCTTTGCCTGGGCAGGCTTAGATTCTCTAAGCTGTTTATCAGTACTCGTGTGCTGGTCGGTTTCAGCTCAGTGTGGAAGCATCATGCAGCCAATCTATTTCTTCAAGCCCCAATGAGCAGGGGTGTCTCTCTATGGTGATGTAAAGTGTAGGATAGTAGGCTTCCAGCACAGTGATCAGCTACAACTAACTGCTTAATAATGTCTTTCTCAAATCAGTACTGAGAGAAGATATTATGTGCTCACAAATATAAAATTTCATGCTCAGGAGCTGCAGTGCATGCCAAAGGAGTAAGAATAGTAACCTGAGGATCATACTGGCTTATCAAATTCCGGGCCAACAGCAGAAAATCTTGTTCAATTGTTTAGAGGTAGTTATGGTAATTAATTAACCCCTTTTCTACCAAATGGAATCTTGCACCTTATAATTATAAAGCAGGAGTCCATTTCAAAATTTAGGGGTGTCAGGTTGTGTTTTCTTCAAAACCTATTGGGAAAATAGCTGAACTGTTTGCAAACAGTGCAGGCCCTGAACAGATGCCACATTTTGCGGCGTCTGATATGGGCCTGCACTGTTTGCCAGGCTACCCGTTTTGGGGTTTCCGGTACAAAATGGGTTAACCCATTTTATCCTTTATGAATTCTTCCACTATTTATTGAGCCCATTTTCATTATTTTGAGTAAAGGTTAACAATCAGGCAGTAAGTACTGGGGTATGACAAACACCCTGGTCAGACGTCCTCTTTAGACCCTGTGCTTAAGGACCACTCTATTCTGTTTCTACATTGTTTGCTTTATCATGAGTTAAGATACAGTAGCCAGCTTATCAGATAAAATCCTGACTTATCAGTCAGCTTCTTGTTCACTAAATGAAGTGAGAAGTTTCTGCCTGTTGCTGATAGGAGCCAACCTTTACTCATTTATTAACCCATTGTTTATACTGCTTTCTTGAATCTTGCTCCACTCATTTGTCATTTCTTTTTTATTTTTGATGGAAATTCCTGTCAGCAAAGTAGACTTAGTTGAAGTCTGGACTAGGGTTAGTGAGTGTTTAAGTTTTACGTCTCACCAACAGCTTAGATCATACGGAGACGGGACCTCGGTTTAAAGACTCATCCGAAAGTCTGGAGAAGCCCGGGATCGATCCTGCGACCCCTGGTTTACAAGGGGAGTAGTGTAACCACTCGACCACTGAGGCTTCTAGGTACAAGAGGAGTTTTCGTTCAAAGATTTTTCTATTTTTAGCTCTGGCCGCCATCTTATTCATCAGAGCAGAACGACTTTAGCTATTTTGGTAGGGAGCCACCCTGGCAACATTCCTGTGAAGTTCAAATCAAATTGGCCCAAGGGTTTAGGAGAAGTTCGCATTTAAAGCAAATTGTTGAAGACGAACGACACAATTAAGACTGACTGACTGATCACAGCACTTTGTGCTCAGGTGCGCTAGAACTCTGAAGGTCAGGGTCCTTTTGTTCAAGATCAATCATGACAATTATGGTCTGCTTTGACATCTGATTGTAATTTTACAAGTCACTGTTGCAAACAATGAGGACCCAGATCAGACTGCTCCTCTAGGAGCAGTCTGATCTGGGACCACACTGTTTTCTGTGTATGCAAAATATGTTTGAAAAGTTTGCAAGAACATCAGCAGACGACATAAAGAGATGACATTTTCTGATCCAGTTCTTCGCATTTTAAGGGTTAATACCCTCAAAATTTTGATCATTTAAGATAGTAAATATTATAAGCTTATATTTTTGATGAAAAGGAACTTTTGCAAAAATGTAATTCTCACACTGACTGTCTTGTTTCATCAAAAATATTGTACAGATTTTGACCACTGACAAGCAGGTGAAGTTAACACTGCTTTGAACAACTGCCCCCCCCCCCACTCCCCCACACCCTCCCCCAATGTATTCATTCTAAGAAGTTTAACTCTCTACCAAGATACACCCACCTTGCAAACTGAGTACCATAGAAATCCTAAAAATTCATATGCTGTAATTCTCCTAACATTTTAACACAATATGTTTCATGATCCAGCAAATAGTCCAAAAGGTGCAAACGGAATGGCAGGCAGTGCAGATCCTGATCAGACTCCTCCTTCATGACCAGTCTGATCTGGGTCTGCACTGTGTGTATAGACCTACCAGACCCAATTCTTAGGATCATTTCTGTAATCAGCTTCTGCAGCTGTAGATACTCAAAAACTTATAAACTTTTAAACCTTTTTGTACCAAATGGAATCTTCCTCAGTATATACAGCAGGAGTCCATTTCAAATTTAGGAGTGTCAGGTTGTGTTTTCATCAAAATTTATTTGGAAAATGACTTAACTTTTAGCAAACAGTGGAGGCCCTGATCAGACGCCGCATTCTGCGGCGTCTGATCTGGGCCTGCACTGTTTGCCAGGGTACCCGTTTTGGCGTTTCTGGTACAAAATGGGTTAAAATCAGCTATTTCTTTTATGATCTTAATGATGCAAATGCTGTGATCAGAAATAAATACAGCTTCCCAAAATAACAGCTAATTACCCCACCCACTTTTATAGCAGGTAATGAAATAAAGAAACATTTCCCTTAAAGCATCAATCATAACTAACAGACAGCATTTTCAAAGCTTTTTGTTAATTTCCGGAGAAAATTAAGCTTGACACATTTTGTTATTATTTGGCATTCACAAGGCATCCTGTCACACAGTCATGTAATCATCTTATAAGTACTATATTTGATAATTAAAGCACATAATTTGCAACCCCATTCTTAACCCTTGACCTGCTAAGCCCGGACACATCTGATCTTTCAAACAATGTAGATCCAGATCAGATGACTGCGATCTGATCAGGATCTTCATTGTTTGTCATTTAGTTTATGAATTTGTGACATTACTTTGTCATTTAGTTTATGAATTTGTGACATTACTTTGCATTAAGTAATCTGATTGGTTACTGAATCAGTAGTGGGTGTGGCATATTTAAATATTCAGCAGGACAAGGGTATTAAACTGATCAGTGATATAATTACAGCTCCATATTTAAGTGCTAGAACCATTTTGCATGTCTAAATAGCAATCAGAATAAATATTGATAAAATATTTGCATGAAAAAAAAGACAATTGAGACCTCCCTTGTTTACTGTATGAAGTCCGAATACAACCATATGCAGGACAGTGTAACGGATGGTCCAACACTGAGCTAGATTGTTCATCTTTTACAACAAGTATGGTAAGTCTTCGCAGCCTCAATAGCTCAGTCGACTGGTTAGCATGTTTGACTTATGATCGGGAAGTTGTCAATTCGAATCCGGCCACCAGAGGCAAAGTGTGTCCTTGGGCAAGACAAGTAATGCTACTGCCCCACTCCACCTAGGTGTAAATTGATAGCAGACTAGTGTAAACGTCACTGTCTCTCTCTCGCGCGCGCTGGTGTGATAACATCCAGAATATAATAAATTAGTATAACTAAACATGGTAAGGAGTTGAGGGAGTCCAAATACATAGAGTAAATACTGTACTGTCCAACTGAAGAAAGCATCACGTGAACATGTCCGTGAAATAAACCCCCTCAAACCCCACTTTATACAGAGAAAACTGGGGTTTACTGGGGTACACATTATTTTTATTATTCTGCTCCAAGAAATAGGTTGTGGGTACTCGTTAGAACCACCTCAATGAGGTGGTTCTTACGCGCACCACAACCTATGTTTGCAGTATAAATAAGAAAGAAAGATATGAATTTTCATCAGAAAAATAGCCATTATGAAGATATGAAAAAAATGCACTATGCTGCACAGGTATGTTAACATAATGGGGTCTACTCTGTGCTACTCTGGAGCATAAATGTGATTGATAAAGGTGACAAAATACTGCAGATAGCACCACCTCTACTGATCACGCAGTTGCCCCCGCCCATTGGGGCTTGAGAGAAATAGATTGGGCTGTATGGCGCTTCCACGCACAGCTGAAACTGACCACACATGAGTACTGGTAAACCGCTTAGATTTAGGGTTAAGCCTGCCCAGGCAGAGCTGAAACTGACCACACATGAGTACTGGTTAACTGCTCAGAAGGACTAAGCCTGCCCAGGCATAGTGGTGTATGCCAGACCGTCAAGTGCATATAGAGGGTTTCTTTTTGTCGAGTATCAAGTATCGAGTCAAAACAGTCGAGTATCGAGTCAAAATTGTCGAGTATCGAGTTAAAAAAGTCGAGTATCGAGTCAAAATTGTCGAGTATCGAGTCAAAAAAGTCGAGTATCGAGTCAAAATTGTCGAGTATCGAGTCAAAAAAGTCGAGTATCGAGTCAAAATTGTCGAGTATCGAGTTAAAAAAGTCGAGTATCGAGTCGAAATTGTCGAGTATCGAGTCAAAAAAGTCGAGTATCGAGTAAAAATTGTCGAGTATCGAGTTAAAAAAGTCGAGTATCGAGTCAAAATTGTCGAGTATCAAGTTGAAATTGTCGAGTATCGAGTCAAAAATGTCGAGTATCGAGTTAAAATTGTCGAGTATCGAGTTAACAGTAACATAATTCTGCAGCATGACTTTGCAGGTATGTGAGTCGTCTTATTTGAACAAGCAATGACTCAAAAATAATGACTTGTGTTTGTTTTATCCTAAAATATGTCATCATTTTAACAAGCTAATTTTGCTGATCTAGGGCAACAGTGGTCCTAAAGTGGTCTATCCCTAATATACAAAATATTTATAAATTTAGTATGCAACACATCTACACAGACATTTTTATTTTTCCTCTTTTTTATTGTTCATTTAACCCTTTTTGTACAGGAAACACCAAAACAGTAATTAGTAAACAAACAGTGCAGGCCCAGATCAGAAGACGCAGAACGACCTTCACTCATCACGAAAACACACCTATATAAATTTGACCCCCTTAAACCCCAGTTTTATAGAGTAAAACTAGGGTTTTCAGGGGGTATAAATTATTTTTCTTATTTCTGCTCAAAAACATAGATCTGAAAATTGTCGGTGGTAAGAATTATAATGTATTTGTATAGGCGTGTTTTCGTAATGCTTTGCAAAATTTCCAGCAAATTTCCAAGTAGTTTTTGAAGAAAACACAACATGACACCCCTAAATTTTGAAATGGACTTATTCTGTATATGGTGGAAGATTCCTTTTGGTACAAAATGGGCAAAGCAACAATTTTCCCCTTACAGATAAACAATATTTGGGTGTCTTGAAACATTAAATCTTGTAATTAATTCCCAACTGATGTGCCTAGCATCAAAATGAACAAAACAAACACTGGATGCCAAAGTTGATGTTAATGGACATTATATATGCTGCCCTAACAAATGCAGCCCATTTACTGGATAATTAATAGCTTTTACACCAAAACAATGATGAGTTGCTATGGAACAGGATTTAGGTAAAAACTCAATTATGCAACATTGAGATTGCAATATGCAATTTTGATATTCTGTTATGCTATATTCAGTTACAATTGTGCAAAATATTCCGCTTCTGCTTCTTCTAGTTCTCATTATTCTCGTTAAGTGGCGCTGTGATCGTTTTTCCGTAAACGTCCGCCTGTATTCGGAAGATACCAAAAAGAATCTGCAAGCGTATTGGTGACATGGAGGAGTGAAAGAAACGAGAGAACTATATTTTTGGCATAAAACGGACGATTTGGGGACATTACACCCTTCCCGATAAAATCATTTACACATAATTTTTATTTTATATGTCAGACCAGGAATCAGCTTTGCTGTGTTTGTTTTGTGTCCAAGTTTTATCTAAATATATCGCAAATGTGTTCAGGCCATTGCACCTCTAAAATATAAATTTGTTGTAAATACTTATAATAATTTTGTATGGCACAGACAGGCTCCTGTCCAATGTCGTGTAGACCTTGGTGAGACTGCTCCTTTATGATCACCTGAAGCAAACATAGTTACAACTCTCTTTTGTGAAAATGCTTTCAGATGAGAAACGACTTACGTTCCCTCTAACATTTATTTCTGATTTAGGGCATATCCAACGGAATTCTAAAACTAGGCAATTTGGTTCTGTTGTTTGATTTGATGTATAACGTCACCTTCAACACAGTATAGATCATTTTGGAGACGTTGCTTCCACTTTTGTGGGACTTTTACCCGACACTGAGATGAAATGACATCTCCAAGCCCTGTCGCCCAATGAAACCGCTTTGTAAGCACCGCTTTGGCTCGGTAGACTTAGATCCTCTAAGCGGTTTACCAGTACTGGTGTGCGGGTCGGTTTCAGTTCATGCAGCCCATCTATTTCTTCAAGCCCCGATGGCCGGGGGTCTGATTCCCAGTTTGTTTTGTCACATGTTTATATAGATGTTCGTAACTGTTTGTGTTAAATGCATTCATTAATTTGTAAGAAAATAGAAAACTATCTGACTTTTTTTACTAGATTTTTGGCTTCAAGTGACAAAACGCAAAGGTTTCCACTTTTTAGCTCACCGTCACGTAGTGACGAGGTGAGCTTTTGGGATCACTTTTCGTCCGTCGTCCGTCGTCAGTCCGTGCATCCGTGCGTGCGTCCGTACGTCCGTAAACAATTTCTTCAAACGACATCTCCTCCTAAACCACTGATCGGATTTTGACCAAACTTCACAGGAATGATCCGTAGGTGGTCCCCTTTCAAAGTTGTTCAAATGGTTCCGGTCCGTTGCACATCTAGGTCATAGGAGCCAAAAATAGATTTTTTTTCACCAAAAACTTAAAAAATCTTCTTCTCTGAAACCACAAGGCCCAGGTCTTTGATATTTGGTATGAAGCTTCATCTAGTGGACCCCTACCAAGATTGTTCAAATTATAGTGCTGGGACCAAAAATGCCCCCGCTCTGAGGCCCTTTGGTTTTACATGGGCTTATATAGGGAAAATCTGTAAAAATCTTCTTCTCTGAAACCGCAAAGCCCAGTTCTTTGATATTTGGTATGAAGCTTCATCTAGTGGACCCCTACCAAGATTGTCCAAATTATAGTGCTGGGGCCAAAAATGCCCCTGCTCTGGGGCCCTTTGGTTTTACATGGGCTTATATAGGGAAAATCTGTAAAAATCTTCTTCTCTGAAACCGCAAAGCCCAGTTCTTTGATATTTGGTATGAAGCTTCATCTAGTGGACCCCTACCAAGATTGTTCAAATTATAGTGCTGGGGCCAAAAATGCCCCCGTTCCAGGGCCCTTTGGTTTTACATGGGCTTGTATAGGGAAGAGCTTTAAAAATCTTCTTCTCTGAAACCGTAAGGCCCAGGTCTTTGATATTTGGTATGACGCTTCATCTAGGGGACCCTTACCAAGATTGTTCAAATTATAGTGCTTTGGCCAAAAATGCCCCCGCCCCGGGGCCCTTTGGTTTTACATGGGCTTAAATAGGAAAAATCTTTAAAAATCTTCTTCTCTGAAACCGCAAGGCCTAGGTCTTTGATATTTGGTATGAAGCTTCACCTAGTGGACCCCTACCAAGATTGTTCATATTATAGCCCTGGGGCCAAAAATGCCCCTGCTCGGGGCCCTTTGGTTTTACATGGGCTTATATATGGAAAATCTTGAAAAATCTTCTTCTCTGAAACCGTAAGGCCTAGGTCTTTGATATTTGGTATGAGGCTTCATCTTGTGGACCCCTACGAAGATTGTTCAAATTATAGTGCTGGGGCCAAAAATGCCCCCGCCCCGGGGCCCTTTGATTTTTCATAGGCTTATATAGGGAAAATCTTTAAAAATTTTCTTCTCTGAAACCGTAAGGGCCATGTTTTTGATATTTGGTATGAAGCTTCATCTAGTGGACCCCTACCAAGATTGTTCAAATTATATTGCTGGGGCCAAAAATGCCCCCGCCCCGGGGCCTTTTGGTTTTACATTGGCTTATATAGGGAAAATCTTTAAAAATCTTCTTCTCTGAAACCGCAAGGCCCAGGTCTTTGATATTTTGTATGAAGCTATACCTAGTGGACCCCTACCAAGTGTTCAAATTATAGTTCTGGGGCCAAAAATGCACACGCCCGAGACCCTTTGGTTTTACATAGGCTTATATAGGGAAATCTTAAAAAATCTTCTTCTCTGAAACAACATGTCCCAGGTCTTTGATATTTGGTATGAAGCTTCACCTAGTGGACCCCTATCAAGATTGTTCAAATTATAGCCCACGGGCCAAAAATGCTCCCGCTCCAGGGCCATTTGGTTTTACATAGACTTATATGGGGAAAATCTTGAAAAATTTTTGTCTCTGAATTCACAAGGCCTAGGTCTTTGATATTTGGTATGAGTGAGTGAGTGTTCGAGTTTTACGTCCCACCAACAGCTAAGGTCATATGGAGACGGGACCTCGATTTAAAGACTCATCCGAAAGTCTGGAGAAGCCCGGGATCGATCCTGCGACCCCTGGTTTAATATTTGGTATGAAGCTTCATCTAGTGGACCTCTACCAAAATTGTTCAATTATAGCCCTGAGACCAAAAATGCCCCAGCCTTGGGGCCCTTTGGTTTTACATAGACTTATATAGGGAAAATCTTTAAAAATCTTCGTCTCTGAAACCACAAGGCCTAGGTCTTTGACATTTGGTATGAAGCTTAATCTTGTGGACCTCTACCAAGATTGTTCAAATTATAGCCCTGGGGCCAAAAATGCCCCCGCTCCAGGGCCCTTTGGTATTACATAGACTTATATATAGGGAAAATCTTGAAAAAGCTTCTTCTCTGAAACCAGATAGCCCTGGTCTTTGATATTTGGTATGAAGCTTCATCTAGTGGACCTCTACCAAGATTGTTCAAATTATAGCCCTGAGACCAAAAACGCCCCTGTCTCGGGGGCCCTTTGGTTTTACATAGACTTATATAGGGAAAATCTTTAAAAATCTTCTTCTGTGAAACCACAAGGCCTAGGTCTTTGATATTTGGTGTGAAATTTCATCTAGTGGACCTCTATCAAGATTATTCAATTTATAGTCCTGGGGCCTAAATTGCCCCCGCCCCGAGACCCTTTGGTTTTGCATAGACTTATATAGGTAAATCTTTAAAAATCTTCTTCTCTGAAACCACAAGGCCCATGTCTTTGATATTTGGTATGGAGCTTCATCTAGTGGACCTCTACCAAGATTGTTCAAATTATAGCCCCTGCCCTGGGGCCCTTTGGTTTTACATAGACTTATATATAGAGATAATCTTTGGAAATCTTCTTCTCTGAAACAGCAAGACCTAGGTCTTTGATATTTGGTGTGAAGCTTCATCTAGTGGACCTCTATCAAGATTGTTTAAATTATAGCTCTGAGGCCAAAAATGTCCCCGCCCCGGGGCCATTTGGTTTTACATAGGCTATGTAGGGAATATCTTTAAAAAATGGTCTCTGAAACCCCAAGGCCCAGGTCTTTGATATTTGGTGTGTAGCTTCATCTAGTGGACCTTTGCCAAGATTGTTCAAATTATAGGCTTTGTTGATATTTGGTATGAAGCTTCACCTTTTTAGACCTCCCTCAACATTATGCACATTGTAGCCCTGGGGTCAATAATGGCCCTCCCAGAGGCCCACTTGTAACTCTATCATATGGGTCAGGTGAGCGATCCAGGGCCATCATGGCCCTCTTGTTTGAGAAAAACACAACGCGCAGCAAATTCTTTCATACCGGAGTGCAGGTGGAAAACCCGCACCTGCTACAATGTAACATATCAAGCGCTGGAAGCCTCTGTGGTGTAGTGGTTATGCTACTCGCCTCATTAACCAGGGATCGCAGGATCGACCCCGGCTTCTCCAGAATTTCGGATGAGTCTTTAAACCCAGGTCCCATCTCCGTATGACCTTAGCTGTTGTCGAGACGTAAAACTAAAAACGCACTCACATACCAAGCGCATCCCATCATAAAATAACATCTTTATAATTCTTACCCCCCCCCCCCCCCCCCAACACACACACACACTTGATCCCCACTTTTATAGGGTAAAACTGGGATTGACAGGAGTAAACATTATTTTTCTCATTTCTACTCCAAAATATAGATTGTGGGTACTCGTTAAAACCGCATCGAAGAGGCGCTTCTAACGTGTACCCAAAATGTATATTTTAAGCAACAGTCAGAAAAATATCATCACGACTTTTCATCTTTCAATTTTTGTTGTTGTATTTTTCGGCGGTAAAATGTACAAATCTAATGCATCAAAAACAATTTTTTTTTCTAGATTCTGTAAACTTTAATAATAAGTAAATAAATAAATAATGTCGTTAAGTTCCGCCAGGTAAACCTGGGTACGCTGTACGCGGTCTAACTGTAATAAAACAAGAAGAAAAAAAAAAAAAATTTGGTGTAGACCTAATACATGGAAATACATGTAAGTACAAAATGGTTTGGATTCAGCCACTCCATTTGCCAAATCGTTACATGTAGAACTTGAAGAAATATGTAGTAGGCTGGTTAAGACAGTCGCGACACTAGCTCAGCAAGGTTTTGCTGGCTGAAGACAGACGGACGGACGGACGGACGGACGGACGGAAGAACTGACAGACGACCAGCTAATATTTTCGCGTTGTGATTCTGTTGGATGAAAGCTATCCTGCCCCAGTCTAACTTATGAAGACAGACAGACGGACATATGAATAGGACAGCTGTCATTGTGACCACAGGTGCGTTTCTATGGTTGCGGGTCGGGGCTGAGAATCAGTAAGTACTGTTCATGTTAATGGATGAAGTATTTACATCAGAATTACAATGGGAATTGGGGAACTAGTTGTTGTTTTCCAAATTCCCCGTGTGGTCAGCTGGTGAGGTCCCAGGGAACGAATCCCCGTTGCCGGTGAACAGAGAGACAAACTGGTTTTGAAGGTAAACGGGCGTAAACATAGGGGTTACCTCTGCGCTCGGCGATACGCTGTGCGGATATATACATACTTCTATAATATCCAAACATTTGAGTTTTGAGTGAGGTTGCAATTAGTAAATAATATCTTTATAAGTAACACCTCAGAAGGATCAGATTTATGAAAATTGTATGAATTAATCAATTTTAACAATAATTGCTCATTTCAAATCCACGGATTCGGCACAGACTAATCCCTCATGGTAATTTATTTTAGTAAATGTTCAACGATAGAGTATTTTCCCCTTCGTCAAACAAGTATTAACTTTTAAATAAAAATCCTGTTTCTCATAAATAAGGAACCGCGCTGTAAAATTTATTTTAAAGATGCAAACGTACACATTATTGTAAATATCCGAATTATTGAATAGCTGGATAAAATTTATCGCTGCTGGCTTGAATTTGGCCCCTGGAAAAGCGAATGCGATCTTCTCAACCGGACGCTTGTCATCGGAAAAAATACGGCAAATCCACGGACATTACCGAACGTTACCGTCACCTCAATGACTGGTACCCCGTCTAACCACAGCAGAATCGAAACTGAATAATGCAAAATAGGACGTCCAAATGCCATATTTAAACACAAAGGTCTCAAATTAGAATGTGCATGTTGCATATTCGAATAAAGTATTAAGATATGGAAAGGTTCATAATGCAAAGTGCGGTTTCAACAATTCATATTGTAATTGCACATTGCATAATTGAGTTTTTACCTTAATACTGTTCCATAAGTTGCTGATAGCCCAAATGGAGTGCTGGAACCACAAGATGACCAGAGGATCAGTTGAGAGAAGATTTCCCATCTTGGAAGTGCTACTGAGGTTAATAAAATGGATTTTTTTCACTGAAAACCTAAAAAATCTGCATGGCCCAAATCATTGATATTTGGTATGAAGCTTCATCTAGTGGACCTCTACCAAGATTGTTCAAATAATAGCCCTGGGGCTAAAAAATGTTTCCACCCAGGGACCCTTTGGTTCAGTTTACATAGACTTTTATAGGAAAAATCTTTAAAAATCTTCTTCTCTGAAACCGCAAGTCCCAGGTCTTTGATAATTTGTGTGAAGCTTCATCTAATCTATCAAGTTTGTTCAAATTATAGCCCCGGGGTCAAAAGTGCCCCTGCCCCGGGGCCCTTTGGTTTGACATTGACTTACACAGGAAATGTCTTTAAAAAATCTTCTCCTCTGAAACAGCACGGCCCAGGTCTTTGATATTTGGTGTGTAGCTTCATCACGTGTACCTCTACCAAGATTGTTCAAATTATAGCCCTTGCATCATAAATGCTCTTCCCAGGGCCCTTTGGTTTTACATTGACTTATATAGGAAAAACCTTAAAAATCTTCTCTGAAACCGCAAGGCCCAGGTCTTTAATAATTGGAGTGAAGCTTCATCTTGTGGACCTCTATCAAGATTGTTCAAATTATAGCCCTAGGGCCAAAAAAAGATTTAGGCCACCGCCCCGGGGCCCTTTGGTTTTACATAGACTTAAATAGGGAAAATCTTTAAAAATCTTCTTCTCTGAAACAGCAAGGCCCAGGTCTTTGATAATTGTTGTGAAGCTTCATCTAGTGGGCCTCTATCAAGACTGTTCAAACAAAAGCCCTGGGGTCAAAAATGCCCCTGCTCCGGGGACCTTTGGTTTACATAGACTTACATTTATATAGGGAAAATCTTTAAAAATCTTCTTCTCTGAAACCAGAAGGCCCAGGTCTTTGATATTTGATATGAAGCTTTGTCTAGTGGTCATCTATAAAGACTGTTCAAATTATAGCCCTTGGGCCGAAAATGCCCCCGCGCCGGGGGCCCCACAGGTTTTACATAGACTTATATAGGGAAAATTTTTATAAATCTTCTTCTCTGAAACCAGAAGGCTCAGGTCCTTGATATTTGATATGAAGCTTTGTCTAGTACACCTCTATCAAGATTGTTCAAATTATTGCCCTTGGGCCAAAAATACCCCCGCACCTGGGCCCCACAGGTTTTACATAGACTTATATAGGGAAAATATTTATAAACCTTCTTGTATGAAACCAGAAGACTCAGTTCTTTGATATTTGGTATGAAGCTTCATATGGTGGACCTTGACCAAGATTGTTCAAATTATAGCCCTGGGACCAAAAATGGCTCTGCCGGGGCCTCATCAGTTTTCTAATTGATTCAAGCATATATCCCGGAATTAATTACATGTTAGTTTCAAGACATTCGAATAGAAAATGAAGGGGCTATGGTGATGACAAGGTCAAAGATATAGAATTTTCTGTAATCAAGGGGGACATTACACTCTGAAATATAGGCTGACCTCACCATTTTGTTTTTATCCCTACTTACTTACATGTATGCTTCAAAAAAGATCCGATGAAAACTGAAGGGGCTACGGTGATGACAAGGTAAAAAATAGGCATTTTCAATAATCAAGGGGACGTAACTCTATGAAAGATAGGCCAACCTAGCCAGTTTTCGAACTCGTCCGAGTCTTTATCCCTGACTTACTTGTTTGTAAGTTTCAAGAAGATCCGATCAAAACTGAAGTGGCTACAGTGGTGACCAGGTAAAAAATAAGCATTTTCAGTAAATTAGGGGTCATAACTCCGTGGGTAATTGACCGATAACTCATCCAAGCTTTTAAACCTGACTGACTTGTATATAAGTTTCAGGAAGATCCAATCAAAATTGATGACAAGGTCAAAAAAAGACATTTTCAGCAATCAAGGGGACATAACACTATGATTAATGCTCTGACCTTGCCAGTTTTTAAACTCGTCCGAGCTTTCATCCCCAGTCTACTTATATACAAGAGGGCCCTCTGGGCCCTGATTCGCTCGACTGAGTGTCACTGTCTCAAGTAAATTCTATTCTAGCTCTGGTGGCCATCTTGTTTGTCAGAGCAGAACAATCTTAGCTATTTTGGCAGGGTGTCACCTACGCAACATTCCTGTGAAGTTTGGCTCAAATTGGCCTAAGGTTTTAGGAGAAGTTTGCGTTTGAAGCAAATTTACAATGTTTTTTTTTTATTTTTAGCTCTGGCTGCGATTTTGTTCATCGGAGCGAGATCATTGCAACTATATTGGTATAGGGTCATCTAAGCAACATTCCTACAAAGTTTGAATGAAATTGGCCCAAGGGTACAACAGTTGTCATTTTTTCTATTTTTAGCGATGTTAGCCATCTTGTTCGGCAGAGCGGAACAATTTAGCTATTTTGGTAGGGAGTCACCTTGGCAACATTCCTGTGAAGTTTGAATCCACTTGACCCAAGGGTTTAGGAGGAGTTCGCATTTGATGCAAATTTACAATGTTTTTTATGTTTTTAGCTCTGGTGGCCATTTTGCTTATCGGAGTGGGATCGTTTTAGCTATTTTGCACAGCATTTTTCACCGTGATAACAAGTCTGTGTAATGAATTGCCCTCTAAACCCCACTTTATATTAGAAAACTGGAGTGTACAGGGGTATACAGTATTTTCTTATTTCTGTTCCAAGATATAGGCTGTGGGTACTAGTTGGAACCGCCTTGAGGTGGTTCTAATGAGCACCAATAACCCATGTTTTGAGTATAAATAAGACAAATACCGTATCACAAATGTTAACCAGGAAAGCAACAGTTTTCAAGATATGTTAAATGCTCTATGCACAAGGTTGTGCTATCGTAATGTACAAGTGTGACACAAATAGGGAATGTCGGCGGGATTGGGATACAATGCACTCAGTTGCACTGACTCCTATATATCATTTCTGTAATCACCCTAAAACATGGGCCTTCATGGCCTAGTGGATAAGAGTGCTGACTCTTAATCATCAGGTCTCTCGCTGCTATGGTTTGAGCCTTGCCTGGGTCACATGTGAAAGGGCAAGTTCTGCAATGGATGGACCTTACAACTAAAACAAAACAAGAGGGCCATGATGGCCCTGGATCGCTCACCTGATCCATAGTGTAACAAGTGGGCCCCAGAGAGGGCCATTATTGGCCCCAGGGCTTTAATGTACATAATGTTGAGGGAGGTCTTAAAGGTGAAGCTTCATACCAAACATCAACAAAGGCTAAAATTTGAACAATCTTGTCAAAGGTCCACTAGATGAAGCTACACATCAAATATCAAAGACCTGGGCCTAGCGGTTTCAGAGAAGAAGATTTTTAAAGATTTTGCCTATATAAGCCTATGTAAAATCAAAGGGCCCCGGGACAGGGGCATTTTTTGCCCCAGCACTATAGTTTGAACAATCTTGGTAGGGGTCCACTAGATGAAGCTTCATACCAAATATCAAAGTTCTGGGCCTTGTGGTTTCAGAGAAGAAGATTTTTAAAGATTTTCCCTATATAAGCCTATGTAAAACCAAAGGGCCCCGTGGCAGGGGGGGATTTTTTGTCCCAGCACTATAATTTGAACAATCTTGGTAGGGGTCCACTAGACGAAGCTTCATACCAAATATCAAAGTCCTGGGCCTTGTGGTTTCAGAGAAGAAGATTTTTAAAGATTTTCCCTATATAAGCCTATGTAAAACCAAAGGGCCCCGGGGCAGGGGCATTTTTGGCCCCAGCACTAAAATTGGAACAATCTTGGTAGGGGTCCACTAGATGAAGCTTCATACCAAATATCAAAGTCCTGGGCCTTGTGGTTTTAGAGAAGAAAATTTTTAAAGATTTTCCCTATATAAGCCTATGTAAAACCAAAGGGCCCCGTGGCGGGGGCATTTTTGGCCCCAGCACTATAATTTGAACAATCTTGGTAGGGGTCCACTAGATGAAGCTTCATACCAAATATATAAGACCTGGGCCTTGTGGTTTCAGAGAAGAAGATTTTTAAAAATTTTCCCTATATAAGCCAATGTAAAAGCAAAGGGCCCCGTGGCGGGGGCATTTTTGTCCCAGCACTAAAATTTGAACAATCTTGGTAGGGGTCCACTAGATGAAGCTTCATACCAAATATCAAAGTCCTGGGCCTTGTGGTTTCAGAAAAGAAAATTTTTAAAGATTTTCCCTATATAAGCCCATGTAAAACCAAAGGGCCCCGTGGCGGGGGCATTTTTTGTCCCAGCACTAAAATTTGAACAATCTTGGTAGGGGTCCACTAGATGAAGCTTCATACCAAATATCAAAGACCTGGGCCTTGTGGTTTCAGAGAAGAAGATTTTTTAAGATTTTCCCTATATAAGCCTATGTAAAACCAAAGGGCCCCGTGGCGGGGGCATTTTTGGCCCCAGCACTGTAATTTGAACAATCTTGGTAGGGGTCAACTAGATGAAGCTTCATACCAAATATCAAAGACCTGGGCCTTGTGGTTTCAGAGAAGAAGATTTTTAAAGATTTTCCCTATATAAGCCAATGTAAAACCAAAGGGCCCCGTGGCGGGGGCATTTTTTGTCCCAGCACTATAATTTGAACAATCTTGGTAGGGGTCCACTAGATGAAGCTTCATACCAAATATCAAAGTCCTGGGCCTTGTGGTTTCAGAGTAGAAGATTTTTGAAGATTTTCCCTATATAAGCCTATGTAAAACCAAAGGGCCCTGGGGCGGGGGCATTTTTGGCCCCAGCACTATAATTTGAACAATCTTGGTAGGGGTCCACTAGATAAAGCTTCATACCAAATATCAAAGACCTGGGCCTTGTGGTTTCAGAGAAGAAGATTTTTAAAGATTTTCCCTATATAAGCCAATGTAAAACCAAAGGGCCCCGTGGCGGGGGCATTTTTCGTCCCAGCACTCAAATTTGAACAATCTTGGTAGGGGTCCACTAGATGAAGCTTCATACCAAATATCAAAGTCCTGGGCCTTGTGGTTTCAGAGAAGAAGATTTTTAAAGATTTTCCCTATATAAGCCTATGTAAAACCAAAGGGCCCCCGTGCGGGGGCATTTTTGGCCCCAGCACTATAATTTGAACAATCTTGGTAGGGGTCCACTAGATGAAGCTTCATACCAAATAACAAAGACCTGGGCCTTGTGGTTTCAGAGAAGAAGATTTTTTAAGTTTTTGGTGAAAAAAATCTGTTTTTGGCTCCTGTGACCTAGATGTGCAACGGACCGGAACCATTTGACCCATATTCAAACTTGACCGAGATATTGTCATGATGATCATTCTGAGCAAGTTTGATTAAGATTGGACCAAAATTGTGGCCCCTAGGGTGTTCACAAGGTTTTTATATGATTTGACCCGCTGACCTACTTTTTAACCCGATATGACCCATATTCGAACTGGACTGAAATATTGTCACAATGGTCATTCTGAGCAAGTTTCATGATAATTGGACCAAAACAGTGGCCTTCCGAGTGTTCACAAGGTTTTTCTATGATTTGACCTACTGACCTACTTTTTGACCGGACATGACCCATATTCGAACTTGACCAAGATATTGTCATGATGATCATTCTGAGCAAGTTTGATTATGATTGGACCAAAATTGTGGCCTCTAGGGTGTTCACAAGGTTTTTCTATGATTTGACCCGCTGACCTACTTTTTAAGCCGACATGATCCATATTCAAACTTCACTAAAATATTGTCACAATGATCATTCTGAGCAAGTTTGATGATGATTGGACCAAAATTGTGGCCTCTTGAGTGTTCACAAGGTTTTTCTATGATTTGACCTACTGACCTACTTTTTTACCCGACATGACCCAAATTCGAACTTGACCGAGATATTGTCATGATTATCATTCTGAGCAAGTTTGATGATAATTGGACCAAAACTGTGGCCTCTAGTGTGTTCACAAGAAAAAGTTTACGCACGGACGACGCACGACGGACGACGGACGACGCACGACGCACGACGACGCCGGACATCTTACTGTCACAAAAGCTCACCATGACCTTCGGTCAGGTGAGCTAAAAATAAATCACCCTAAAACTTTAACTTAGTTGCCAAACCGCATCGTATAGGGTCCAAAAGATGCTGGGTGAATGTCATAGAATTCATATCTTTGTGGATCTGGATCTGCACTGTTTGTCCAGACACGTGCGTTGGTATTTATTAATTTTGTTGGGAGCAGGCTCTTTGGATTTCAAAGCAAACTATCTTGCAAAATTAATGCCATTGACATCAGTTACAACCTGACCAGGAGAACAGCATAAATAAACCCCTTAACAGACAATAAAAGTCAGATTAATGGATATTTCTATGAAATAACTTAGGTTAATATTTAGATAGCTGGGGTCAGTCTGTAGCTTTTGGTGATTTAACCCATTTTGTACTGAAACCCCAAAACAGGTAGTTGGCAAACAGTGCAGGCCCAGATCAGATGCCGCAGAACGCTGCATCTGATCAAGGCCTACAATGTTTGTAAAACGTTCAGCCAATTTCCAAATACATTTTGAAGAAAACAAAACCTGACACCTCTAATTTTGAAATGGACTCACCCTATATAAAAGGAGGAAGATTCCATTTGGTACAAACTGATTAATTATCAACATCCAAACCTATATTTTCTTGGGAATATTCATGTGGTTCAATCTGCTTTAGACTGATGCTCAGTCTCATATTTGTTCCCTCTTTAATAGAAGCGGAATACGCCTAAATCAAGCCAAAAAAAAACAAAAAAAAGAACTAAGAGGGAAAAAGAGAAACAGAAAAAAAAGATAATAAAAGTACTGAGTAGGTGACTTGTACAAGTGTATATAACTTAAAATTTGATCTAGAAGCCTGAGATTTTGACCCACTTTACTCGATACTCGACAATTTTAACTCGATACTCGACAATTTCAACTCGATACTCGACATTTTTGACTCGATACTCGACATTTTTTACTCGATACTCGACATTTTTGACTCGATACTCGACAATTTTGACTCGATACTCGACTATTTCAACTCGATACTCGACATTTTTGACTCGATACTCGACAATTTTGACTCGATACTCGACATTTTTGACTCGATACTCGACAATTTCAACTCGATACTCGACAATTTCAACTCGATACTCTACATTTTTGACTCGATACTCGACACTTTACAAACCGTGAATCTCGTGCATATAAACCTTTTGGTTTCTTTGGTCGGCAGGGCTTGAGATGTCATTTTATCTCAATATCGGGCAAATGTCCCACAAATATCTCCAAAATGACCTGAATAGTGTTGACAGAGACATTAAATCTCAATTCAATCAAACAAATTCTGATCATGCAGGTTACCCTAACTGTCTCATCAGTCAGTCTGATCCAATCTTTAGATTATTTACAGTACAAAACATCCTCCACTATAAACAACAATAAAAGTGAGAGATTATTACTCAGAAGATGAGTATTGCCTTACCCACAAAGAATGAGTGTGTCTTAAAACTCTGATAATCTTCATTTCCAAACAAACTGCTGCCAATTTTAAAATGATTTAATTGTACAGAATTACTGTTTATTTATGTTAGTTCTATCTCTTCTTGTAATTCTGTCAAATCTGCCAATAAACTACTCACCAAACATTACTGATAATGGAGGAAAATTTCTTGGAATAAAGAGCCTAATGCGTACAAAGATGTGCTAAGAATAAGTCAATGAAAAACACAAAAAAATCAGATTCTACATAATAAAACGAGTTGCTCATTAATTAAATGTAAGGCCAAAACATTTGAGACCCATGGCCATGGGCCCCTACAAACACCATAGTTCAATTGAGTAAAATTGGCCTTTCACCCGGGCAGTCATGTTTTTCAACAAACATGACTATATAGAGGTCTCCACAGGGATCACATCAACCAAATTATTTTGAAATCTGACTTAAAAATAGCCATCGGAAGAGATGGCAAATCCCCCGACCAAAAGCCAATATGGCCTTCAGAAGATTGTTCACCAATAGAAAGTGCACCAGAATTAAACCACATATCACGAAAGTATTGCAGTTATGGCCATCGCAAGATTATACTGTCAGGGGATATAACTAAAAAACCTGGGCACTCAGAAATGTGGTTCTTGCGCATGACATGCCTGCTTAAGCTCATGTATTTCTGCACAAAGTACCATCATTATGTCTCAAAAGGTATTGGAGATATAGTGATCCTGTTATATTGGAAAGGTAGATAACTCACATACCACAGCAACAACAGTTGTGGTTCTTGCAAATGACATCACTTCTGTACCTTGTATACAATTGTGCCAAGTTCCTTCAATATATCTCAAAGGGAGTTGGAGTTATGGCCATCACTAGGTTATATTGCCAGGGGAGATAACTAAAAAACCAGAGCTCCCAGAGTTGTAATTCTTGAGCATGACACACCTGCTTAACCTTATGTACATCTGCATCAAGTACCACCAATATGTCTCAAAGGGTATTGGAGGTACGGTGGTCACAAGGTTGTCATACTGTTATATTAGAAGGGGAGATAACTCAAATATCATAGCACCCAGAGTTGTGGTTCTTAGGCATGAAGTGCCGTCTCAACGTTGTATACAATTGTGCCAAGTACCATCAATATATCTCAAAGGGTATTTGAGTTATGGCCATCACAAGGTTATATTGTCAGGGGAGATAATTAAAAAACCAGGGCATCCAGAGTTGTGGTTCTTGCACATTACACACCTGCTTAACCTCATGTACAACTGTACCAAGTATCATCAATATATCTCAAAGAGTGTTGGAGATGTGGCCATCACAAGGTAGTGATTCTATATTATTGGAAGGGGAGATAACTAAAAAAACACGGCACCCAGAGTTGTGGTTCTTGTGCATGACACACTGTCTCGGCCTTGTGAACAACTGTGCCAGGTATCATCATTATATCTTAAAGGGTATTGGAATTATGGCCATCACAAGGTTGTCACTCTATTTTATTTGAAGGGGAGATAACTCCAAAACCATGGCAACCAGAGTTGTGGTTCTTGTGCATGACACGCCGTCTCAGCCTTGTGAATAACTGTGCCAGGTACCATCAATATATCTCAAAGGGTATTGGAGTTATGGCCACCACAAAGTAGTCATTCTATTTTATTAAAAGGGGAGATAACTAAAAAAATGGCACCCAGAGTTCTGGTTCTTGCACATGACACGCCGTCTCAGCCTTGTGAACAATTGTGCCAAGAACCATCAATGAATCTCAAAGGGTATAGGAGTTATGGCCATCACAAGGTTGTCACTCTATTTTATTGGAAGGGGAGATAACTCCAAAACCGTGGCAACCAGAGTTGTGGTTCTTGTGCATGACACGCCGTCTCAGCCTTGTGAACAACTGTGCCAGGTACCATCAATATATCTCAAAGGGTATTGGAGTTATGGCCATCACAAAGTAGTCATTCTATTTTATTAAAAGGGGAGATAACTAAAAAAGTATGGCATCCAGAGTTCTGGTTCTTGCGCATGACAAGCCGTCTCGGCCTTGTGAACAATTGTGCCAAGAACCATCAATGAATCTCAAAGGGTATAGGAGTTATGGCCATCACAAGGTTGCGTCTACGGACGGACGGACGGACGGACATTCTCACGAACGGATACTTAAGTGGCTAGGCGTCGGCATATTGACTACTTAAGCGGCAAATTCTCTTAAGCGGCAAGCCACCTAAGAGCGAATTTTTGCCACTTAAGTACCCAAATAACGGAATAAACCCCATTTGGACTCACGAATGTATACTTAAGTGTCAAACTGTCCAAATTTTTTGCCCCCTAAATGTCGTTTCGTTGGTGCGGATGGACAGACAGACGGACGGACGGATGCCAGGCTGATCGCTATATCCCCCGAACCTATTCGGTCGGAGGATAAAAAGGGACCAAGGACCAAGGTCAGTATATGACCTTGAGCTTTAATACAAGTAATTATAAAAAAAAAATACATCAATAGACATATCCAAAGTCTACGTCACACAAGGACATAGGTCATTAGCCTCGTTTTTTTCTGGTGGGCAAAAAAAACTTCCGGTTCCATACTCTACCATTGATGTAGCATGAATTGTTTTCTGTAATAACTATTGTTAAATGGTCTTTCTGTCTAAACTGTTTGCCACAAACCATTTTTGACATTAAGCCGCTTCTTTTTTTGTATACAATTGGATAGAAAATATACATGATTAATCTTATTTCCATTTGTTAAATAAAGCGCATCAACTACGTTTTGGCATGGTGGTGGGTAGTTTTATATCGCTTTTTAGGCAACAAAATGTGCGATAAAATGTCAGAAGAGACTGGTTCTATATCATTTATTACTTCAAAAACACAAACTAACAAGGCCCATAGGGGCTCGAAGAAATATATGGGCTGCATGATGCTTCCACGCAGAGCTGAATCCGGCCCGCACACTAGTACTGGTAAACCGCTTAGAGGATCTAAGCCTGTCCAGGAACCGCGGTGCGAGGCGGACCGTCCATGCTTATATACCCTATTGGGTTCAATGGGCGACAGGGCTTGAGTTGTCATTTCATCTCAATGTCGGGTAAAAGTCCCACGAAATTGGAAGCAACGTCTCCAAAATGACCTTTACAGTGTTGACGGGGACGTTAAACCTCAAATCAAACAAACAAACAAACAAACTAACAAGGATCAGTTAATTTTGTGGAGAAGAAATGAGTTTAATCACACGATAAATATTCGAAATTCTCATTGACACTGTACGGAAACAGTCATGTTTTTCTTAACAACCAGATAAAAAGAGTACTTCTACAGGGGAGGTAATTCGCGCATGCGCAGTGAAATGTAAACAAGGTCACGTGTCAAAACATTGGATCCGTCTATTAGCAGATTGCATAATTCAAATCTGATGTCATATTCAGAAATATCCACTTTTTTGGCTATTCACATAAAAATGCCTAAAATGACTTAAAATAGGTCAAGGTACGTAAGAAAGTAAGTAAAGTTTAAGTAAAGTAAAGACTTTATTTTTTTATTTTATGAGGATAACAACATTTGGCATATATGTGTAGCTAATCTTCAACCAGGAGTCACGATTTGAACATAGTTGGTAGGGCCCAATTTTCCCAATGCTTCATACCGGGCTTTTAAGTTCCTGAGAAAATATTCGATGGGTTTTACCATGTATGAGATTGGTGGCCATCTTGGCCATGTGAACAAACTTTCATTCCCTACATCTCGTTAGAGGCTCCGCAAGACTGGTTCAAGTCTAACATATAATTTAGTCAATTTTATTCAAAACTTTTTCATTAGCAGAGGATTTCTTGTTGATCTCACTGATCATTTCTTCTGCCAAGAAAGGGAGTTAACTCATAAAATTTAATGTCAATCACGACAAATTTCATCTGCTTTGACATCTGCTGGTTACTTTAAAAGTCATTTTTGCACACAGTGTGGACCAAAATCAGACTGCTAGTATTTATGAAAGTTCATTTAGCTGATTGCATATATCTACTTCGATGTCAATTTTGTTAGGTTACAGCAGAATCAGAAAAATCCACTCTTTTTGCCTTTATCTGTTGTGACCAAATTTGACTTTGACATAAAATAGGACATGGTCTAATAAGGGACATAATTCGAACAAACTTGGAGGGCCCGAGTCCCCAATGCTACACACCAAGTTTCAAGGTCATTGGCCACTTGGTTACTGAGAAGATTTTCAAAGGCTTTTTACTAAATATGGGCATGGTTTACCATATACAGGCATGGTTGCCATCTGGTCATGTGACTCAGACATTCCAAACAAGCTTTTGTTCTTCCACCCCATGGGAGCTCCACATGTTTCAGTTGGCCCAGAATTTAAAGAGATAGGAGGTGTCGTTTGAAAATTTTGAGAACCATGGACAACGGATCCTTAACTATTAGTTGCCAATGAGCCTTTAGCTCTGGTGAGCAATTTTAAGAAAGTAAAAGCCTTTCAATGAAAATGGGACCTATGCACAAAAACATCTGCCGACACAGGTCGAATGACTCTTTTTGAGTTAAACCGGCAATGTTCTTATTCTCTCTTTATTATTATTCTTTCCCAAGAAGGGTATTAATTCACAGTGTGTGATAAGTATACAGTAAAACTCCTATATTAAGACCACTTTTGGGACTGTTCAAAAGTGGTCTTTAAGACCACTTTTGAACAGTACCAAAGTTGGTCTCTGACCAGAGGACACTGTATGCAGAAAACACAAAGAAAGAATAACTGCAACCTACTAAATTATGCTTTTTAAAGCAGAATTGGTCTTTTAATTTTAGGTGGTCTTAACAGCGGAATTCCACTGTAGTTTGTTTTAGCTGAGAGTTTTAACAGGAGTCTCTTACCGGCCCCGATAGCTCAGTTGGTAGAGTTTCCGCTCCGGGGAACGGGAGGTCACGGGTTCGATTCCTGGCCGCGACATACCAAAGTCGTTAAGAATGGTACTAGCTGCTCCTCGCTTGGCACTCAGATTTACGGGGTAGAGCTAGGACTGGTCGACCCAGTGTCAGGATAATGTGACTGGTTGTGGTATCATGTAATGTGTCTGGGACATGATACTTCAGTGAGGCAGCACTATAAAAGTCCCTGTCGCAACCAGACACCGTCGTGATATGACTGAAAAATTGTTGAAAGCGACGTTAAACCCGAATTCACACACATTAACTGGAGTCTCTTATTTTACCAGAACAGATAATCGTATTTGGACAAGTGCCATGCATAGACCAAAAACAGGAGAAATGACCATTTATTGTATAGATGTTAAATCCAATCAATATGGTAATGGCTTTGTAGGAGGCTTATATTCTGCCTTTACACAACAATGAAATAACAGGGGAATACAGTTGTTGTTTTGTTGAGATCATTTTACCATCAGAGTACATAATAATCCAGCCCTTTTGATGTCTTTTTATTGGGGTTTTGCAGCCCAAATCTTTAATCAGGTGTAAGACAAGAGGGCCCAGAGGGCCCTGGTTCGCTCACCTGATCCAAAGCATAACAAGTGGGCCCCGGGCAGGGTCAATTTTGGAACCAGGGCTAAAATTTGAACAATCTTGGTAGAGGTCCACAAGATGAAGCTTCATATCTAATATGAAAGACCTGGGCTTTCTGGTTTCAGAAAAGAAGATTTTAAAGGTTTACCCTGCATATAGAAGTCTATGTAAAACAAGATTTTCCCTATATAAGTCTATGTAAAACCAAAGGGCCCCGGAGCGGGGGCATTTTTGGCCCCAGGGCTATAATTTGAACAATCTTGGTAGAGGTCCACTAGCTGAAGCTTCATAACAAATATCAAAGACCTAAGCCTTGTGTTTCAGAGAAGATGATTTTTAAAGATTTTCCCTATATAAGTCTATGTAAAACCAAAGGGCCACATGGCGGGGGCATTTTTGGTCTCAGGCCTATAATTTGAACAATCTTTATAGAGGTCCACTAGCTGAAGCGTCATAACAAATATCGAAGACCTAAGCCTTGTGGTTTCAGAGAAGAAGATTTTTCAAGATTTTCCCTATATAAGTCTATGTAAAACCAAAGGGCCCCGGAGCGGGGGCATTTTTGGCCCCAGGGCTATAATTTGAACAATCTTGGTAGAGGTCCACAAGATGAAGCTTCATACCAAATATCAAAGACCTGGGCCTTGCAGTTTCAGAGAAGAAGATTTTTCAAGATTTTCCCTATATAAGCCTATGTAAAACAAAAGGCCCCTGGTGCGGGGGCATTTTTGGCCCCAGCACTATAATTTGAACAATCTTGGTAGGGGTCTACTAGATGAAGCTTCATACCAAATATCAAAGACCTGGGCCTTGCGGTTTCAGAAAAGAAGATTTTTCAAGATTTTCCCTATATAAGCCCATGTAAAACCAAAGGGCCCCCGTGCAGGAGGCATTTTTAGCTCCTGCACTATAATTTGAACAATCTTGGTAGGGGTCCACTAGATGAAGCTTCATACCAAATATCAAAGACCTGGGCCTTGCGGTTTCAGAGAAGAAGATTTTTAAAGATTTTCCCTATATAAGCCCATGTAAAACCAAAGGGCCCCCATGCGGGGGCATTTTTAGCTCCAGCACTATAATTTGAACAATCTTGGTAGGGGTCCACTAGATGAAGCTTCATACCAAATATCAAAGACCTGGGCCTTGCGGTTTCAGAGAAGAAGATTTTTCAAGAGTTTCCCTATATAAGCCCATTTAAAACCAAAGGGCCCCCGTGCGGGGGCATTTTTTGCTCCAGCACTATAATTTGAACAATCTTGGTAGGGGTCCACTAGATGAAGCTTCATACCAAATATCAAAGATCTGGGCCTTGCGGTTTCAGAGAAGAAGATTTTTAAAGATTTTCCCCATATAAGCCCATGCAAAACCAAAGGGCCCCCGTGCGGGGGCATTTTTGGCCCCAGCACTATAATTTGAACAATCTTGGTAGGGGTCCACTTGTTGAAGCTTCATACCAAATATCAAAGACCTGGGCCTTGCGGTTTCAGAGAAGAAGATTTTTCAAGATTTTCCCTATATAAGCCCATGTAAAACCAAAGGGCCCCCATGCGGGGGGCATTTTTAGCTTCAGCACTATAATTTGAACAATCTTGGTAGGGGTTCAATAGATAAAGCTTCATACCTAATATCAAAGACCTGGGCCTTGCGGTTTCAGAGAAGAAGAGTTTTAAAGATTTTCCCTATATAAGCCCTTGTAAAACCAAAGGGACCCCGTGCGGGGGCATTTTTGGCCCCAGCACTATAATTTGAACAATCATGGTAGGGGTCCACTAGATGAAGCTTCATACCAAATATCAAAGACCTGGGCCTTGCGGTTTCAGAGAAGAAGATTTTTCAAGATTTTCCCTATATAAGCCCATGTAAAACCAAAGGGCCCCCGTGCGGGGGCATTTTTAGCTCCAGCACTATAATTTGAACAATCTTGGTAGGGGTCCACTAGATGAAGCTTCATACCAAATATCAAAGACCTGGGCCTTGCGGTTTCAGAGAAGAAGATTTTTAAAGATTTTCCCTTTATAAGCCCATGTAAAACCAAAGGGCCCCCGTGCGGGGGCATTTTTGGCCCCAGCACTATAATTTGAACAATCTTGGTAGGGGTCCACTAGATGAAGCTTCATACCAAATATCAAAGACCTGGGCCTTGCGGTTTCAGAGAAGAAGATTTTTTAAGTTTTCGGTGAAAAAAATCTATTTTTGGCTCCTGTGACCTATATGTGCAATGGACCGGAACCATTTGAACAACTTTGAAAGGGGACCACCTAAGGATCATTCCTGTGAAGTTTGGTCAAAATCCGATCAGTGGTTTAGGAGGAGATGTCGTTTGAAGAAAAGTTTACGGACGCACGCACGGACGCACGCACGCACGGACGCACGGACGCACGACGGACGACGGACAAAAAGTGATCCCAAAAGCTCACCTTGTCACTACGTGACAGGTGAGCTAAAAACTGGAGTACCTTGGGATCACAGTACCAACTAGAACCAACCCAAGTGAAAGGCCCGATATTTACCAGAAAAATGGCCTAAAAAAATCAACACCATGTAATAAATTTGAAAATCCACGAATGGATTAAATATGCAAATTAGTTAAATACACCCCACAACGTTACATGTTGACATCCTTAACAACGTTGCATTTACTATTAAATGGAAGAATATTCACATTTTTGCAAAAACAATCATTATCATGAATCAGAGATACGTTTTAAATGTCATATGATAAATAGAATCTTGCATTCATGTTCATGTATTGTTAAATTTATTAAAGCCTTGCATTTTGTCTCTTTTTCTCAACTAGTTCAATAAATTTAATAATACACGAGCACTCATGTAAGATCCTATATTTCTCCATTAAAACAAAATTAATGCTATGTGCACATATTAACCCGTATCTTGCTGTTCACAACAACCCCTATCTTTGCAAACAGTGTAGATCCAGATCTGATGGCTTCTGAAGAAGTCTTATCTTGCTGTTCACGACAACCCCTATCTTTGCAAACAGTGAAGATCCAGATCAGATGGCTTCTGAGGAAGTCTTATCTTGCTGTTCACGACAACCCCTATCTTTGCAAACAGTGTAGATCCAGATCAGATGGCTTCTGAAGAAGTCTTATCTTGCTGTTCACAACAACCCCTATCTTTGCAAACAGTGTAGATCCAGATCAGATGGCTTCTGAAGAAGTCTTATCTTGCTGTTCACGACAACCCCTATATCTTTGCAAACAGTGTAGATCCAGATCAGATGGCTTCTGAAGAAGCCATCTGATCAGGATCTACACTGTTTGGCATTCAGTTTATGAATTTGTAGCAATAATTTACATCAAGTAATTTGATTGGTTGATAGACAGAAATGGGTGTGGCTTAAATGAATATTCAGCAAGATAAGGGTTAATTGCTATTGGCTCATTGAGGTGATTCTAACTCCTATCACTGCTAAGCTATGAAAATTATACCGCTTAGCGCTTTCATTTGAAATGTGGACCCATCGACAAGTTTCAAACCCTCCTCAAACACCGTAATGGAGGAAACATGAACAACACTTTTGAACCAGTAGTTATTCTGCTTATCCAGGAAACCCCCAACTTCTTCATAATTGCATTATAATGATCCTAAGTATTGAGACAGATAGGTCTAGGCAAACATTGCTGACCCAGATTAGACTGCTCCTGAAGGAGTAGTCTGATCAGGGTCTTCACTGTTTGCCATTCATTCTGCACCTTTTGGATTCTTTGCTGCATCATGAAAGAAATGTTAAAATTTTAGGAGAATTACAGTAAATCCTTAAGGTGACCGAATTTTAAGGATTTTTGTTGGTACTCATGAAATGCATCAAGTCAAGGCAATTCAAATGATCGAGTATCATCAACATTTGCTTGTATGAACCTTTCCTTAACTCTTATCCTGCTGAATATTCATTTTAGCCACACCCATTTCTGTCTATCAACCAATCAAATTACTTGATGTTATTAATTCCTACAAATTCATAAACTGAATGTCAAACAGTAAAGATCTTGATCAGATGGCTTCTTCAGAAGCCATCTGATCTGGATCTACACTGTTTCCAAAGATAGGGGTTGTCGTGAACAGCAGGATAAGAGTTAAACACCAGAATTGCAAATGAATTAACCCTTTTTGTACCAAATGGAATCTTCCACCCTATATATAGCAGAAGTCAGTTTCAATATTTAGGGGTATCCTGATCAAGATCTGCACTGTTTGCAAAGATAGGGGTTGTCATGAACAGCAGGATAAGGGTTAAAACTTTACCATTATTATCACATGCACAGTGTGATAAATTAGGCTGAATTATAAACCTTATTACAGAGCATGCAATGACCATGTCTGAAAAGATTGCAAGTGTAGACATAGAGTACTACATGAACTATTATGAGAGAGAGAAAGCTGAAATAATGTACTTTATCTCCGGCCACAGTGTGGGGGCCAAACAAAGCATATAAATATTGAAACCCAACAGTAATACCATTAACCTGTGACATTATAGATAGACCATTATTCCGCGATAAAAGAAGGCGTCTTCGAAGTCATAGCATGTATTACGGTTCAAATCCACGTAGTTTACAATATTTTAGAATTGTTTTTATAAAATAATAATAAAATAATAATAATAATCGACCTTATTTATAGAGGGTAACACATTTAGTAAACTAGTACTAATCTTCCATGTGGCCCTCTTTTCCTGGGTAGAACCAGTACTAAGCAATGTGGATAAAGTCTCTTGCTCAAGGAAACAACACTTGCCGCTCGTGGGGTTCGAACCCGGTACCTCTCGATCCCGAGGCCGATACTTTACCACTGCACCACAGCGCTCCATAAAGAGTTGTTTCATCAGCTGTGACATTCAAAACTGCTTCAAAATTAGTTTTAGTAGGCGCAAAACATTGAATGAGACCAAACAATTAGCTGAGCAATGGTGTAGTATGTGGTTTAGATTTTCAACAATGTTCGCTGAGAGCCATTTATAGGTGGCAAAAAACTGGAGAACATGATGAAAATAGACTATCTCTTTAGAGAACTTGAGACTTACTCATGTGTCATAGTGCTATTTGGTCTTTCAAGATTATTTCATTTGTTAAAACAAGCTTGGCAAGTGGGGTATTATACACCCATGGCCATTTTCATGTAGATTAACTTAATATTTGTTGGACTGCAAATGCAAAACAATATTAACTGCTCCATATCATGGTCTAACTATATCAAGTTTCAGCTTAACCCTTGTCCTGCTGAATATTCATATATGCCACACCCACTACAGATTATCAACCAATCAGATTACTTGATGCAAATTATTGCAGCAAATTCACAATCTGAATGGCAAACAATGTAGATCCTGATCAGATGGCTTCGTCAGAAGCCATCTGATCTGGATCTACATTGTTTCAAAGATAAGGCATATCCGGGATTAGCAGGACAAGGGTTAATCGGATCTAAATTGTCGAAGGAGTCAGCCAGAAAGAAAATGTTCACAGGTATACTTTCTGACCGAGGTTAGGCTTTTTGGTTAAGGTAGAATGAAGGTCTTGCGATGGTCAGTATGTGTGTAAAGTTGCAAAAGAGCAGGACAAATATTTTTGAAGTTATGATTTTTTGTTAAGGCATGACTAAAACACAGACAAAAATCACTATAGCTATGGCCCTTTGTCAGTATGTAGTTCTTGTGGTGGCAAGTATGTGTGTGAAGTTTCATGAGAGTAGGGCAAAATTAATACTTCTTAAGCTATGACCAAGGTTAAGTTTTTGGGTTAAGACATGACAAACACATGGACAAAAGCAATACAGTAATGGCCAGGGTGGAGCCCTAACAATATGTGCTCCTCCACATCATCATCTTACTCTAAAAAATGTTTCAGCTTGATCGAATGCTCAGATGCTACCACTGAGGATATATGGAACAGCATCAAGACCGGTCTGCTCAAGACAACTGAAGAGGTGTGTGGCACAACTCGGCCCCACCCCTGGCGTCGAGAAACCTGGTGGTGGAATGAGGATGTTAATAAGGTCATCGCAGCCAAGCGGCAAGCCTTTAAAGCTTGGAAGACTGGTAAGGGCACCCGTGCATCATATCTTGCGGCCAAACGCATAGCCAGACGTGTGGTGCATCATGCTCGCCAAGAAGCTGAGGAGATCTACAAGAATATTGACCCTAAGTCCTCAGAAGTATACTGCCTTGCTAACCAGATGAGAAGAGAGAATGCCGATGTTGTAGGTGACAAACCAGTAAAGAATGATGCAGGGGAGATGTCAATGAGTGAAGACTCAAAGCAGAGGGTCTGGTTAGAACACTACCAAAGGCTACTCAATGTTGAGTTCGACTGGGACCCAGACCACCTGTCCGATGAACCACCAGTGGAAGGGCCAAACATCCCAATCACTATTGATATGGTTAAGAAGGCCATCTCTCAGATGAAGACTGGCAAAGCACCGGGTCCCTCTGGCATAGTGGTGGAGATGATAAGAGCTGCAGGTGATGCGGGTGCCTCGATGATCCGCGACCTTGCAGCTGCAATCATCCGTGATGGGAAGGTACCCTCTGACTGGGAGCAGAGTTTCATTGTCTGTCTCAACAAGGGCAAGGGTGATGCATTGGAACGGGGCAACTACCATGGTCTCAAGCTGACAGAACAGGTCATGAAAGTCCTGGAGAGGATTGTGGATGGCCTCATTAGGCAGTTGGTGTCCATCGACGATACGCAGTTTGGCTTCGTCCCAGGAAGAGGCACAACAGATGCAATTTTTGTTGTCCGACAGCTGCAAGAGAAGTATCTGGCGGTCAACAGGAGATTCTACATGGCTTTTGTAGACCTGGAGAAGGCATTTGATCGAGTGCCTCGGAAAGTCATCTGGTGGGCACTAAGAAAACTTGGAGTGGACGAGTGGATTGTGAAACTGGTCCAAGGGATGTACGCTAATGCTCGGAGCCGTGACCGCATTGGTGATGGTTACAGTGAAGAATTTGAGGTGAAGGTGGGTGTTCATCAAGGTTCTGTTCTCAGCCCACTGCTTTTCATCATTGTGCTTGAAGCCTTGTCATGCGAGTTCCGCTCTGGAGTCCCCTGGGAGGACCTGTATGCTGATGACCTTGTCATCATAGCTGATTCCCTTGAGGAATGTATCAGGAGGCTCTTAACTTGGAAAGACGCAATGGAGGCGAAAGGGCTGAGAGTGAACGCAGGAAAGACAAGGATCATGATCTGTGGTACAGGTCTGGACCTCTTGCAGAGTACAGGCCAGTTCCCATGCGCTGTATGTCGCACTGGAGTGGGCAGCAACAATATCTTTTGTAATGGCTGCAAGTTCTGGGTGCACAAGAAATATAGTGGGCTCAAAGGCTTGATAGAGGACCCTGATTACAGGTGTACACGGTGCCAAGGAACTGCACGCCCCTTAGATGGCAGACCAAAGAGGGAAGTCCAAGTCGGATCCGACAAGCTGGAGGTTGTAGCTTCCTTCTGCTACCTAGGTGATATGCTCTCTGCAGCGGGTGGTTGTGACCTTTCAACTACATCACGTGTGAAAACAGCCTGGAAGAAATTCAAGGAGTTGCTACCAGTTCTCTCTTCCCGCCACCTCTCGTTCAAGACACGTGGCCGTGTGTATAGCTCTTGTGTGCGGAGCGCAATGCTCCATGCCAGTGAGACATGGCCATTGACAAAGCCAAACCCCCAACGTCTACAGCGAAATGACAGGGCAATGATCAGACAGATTTGCAATGTCAAGCTACAGGACACTGTCACCATCAGGTCCAGTGAGTTACTTGAGCGTCTTGGCATTGAGGACCTGGACCTCATCCTGAAAGAGAGAAGACTTCGCTGGTATGGACATGTGGAACGCTCAAACGGTGCAGTCAAGACTGCCTGTGACATACAGGTAAGTGGAAAGCGGGGGCCAGGAAGGCCCAAGATGACCTGGAAGCAGCTAACAGAAAGAGATTGCAGAGAATGGAAGCTCTCTGCTATCGATCCTCATGATAGACAAGCCTGGAGATCTGGTGTAAGATCTGCCATGCGTGCAGCAAGCCAGCTACCTGGAAGGGGGCCCACTTATGTGGACGTTGCCCCTGTACCTGCATGTTAATCAAAAATCCTTTGATGATGATGATGATGAATGTTAATTGTAGAAGGAGATAGCTGGAACTGAATGTTTATAGAAATATTCAAAGGGGCATAACTCTGAAAAATTTTGGTTGACACTTAACCTTGAAACTTTACGCACATCTCCACATCATATGATCAAATGAAAATTGTAGGAGTTATCTGGAAAACGAAATCAATTAACAAAATTTTCAAAGAAGCATAACTCTGTTGATATAATGGTGGATGGTCATCCTAGAAATTTACGCATATCTCCACATCATAGTCTTAACCCTTGTCCTGCTGATCCCGGATATGCCTTATCTATGAAACAATGTAGATCCAGATCAGATGGCTTCTGACGAAGCCATCTGATCAGGATCTACATTGTTTGTCATTCAGATTATGAATTTGTTGCAATAATCTGCATCAAGTAATCTGATTGGCTGATAATCAGTAGTGGGTGTGACATATATGAATATTCAGCAGGACAAGGGTTAACTTTCTAACAAGTTTCAGCTTGATCAGATGAAAGCTGTAGGAGGAGTTAACTGGAAATGAAATTGTTTACCAAAATTTTCAAAGGGGAATTATAACTCTTTATTATTTGGTTGACAGTTAACCTGGAAACTTTGACCTGGCATCATTTTGCATCACAAACATCTACCAGCTCTGCTCCAGCCATGTGGATGAGGGTGATTGGCAGCAGGGTAAGGTGTTGTGTATGTTGCACCACTGGGGCGTCCAACTGATATTGGCTAACTGGAGATGACACAAAATGACCAGTTGTTAATCACCAACAAAATTAATCCAGCCACATGTCTGCAGGCTTAGACTCAACCAGAGCTGCCCGTCGGGGCTTGAAGAAATAGATGGGCTACATGATGATTCCATGCAGAGCTGAAACCAACCGCACACGAGTACTGGTAAACTGCTTAGAGGATCTAAGCCTGCCCAGGCAAAGCGGTACGAGTTGGACCGTCCATGCTTATAAACCCTATTGGTTTCATTTAGTGACAGGGCTTGAGATGTCATTTCATCCCAATGTGGGGTAAAAGTCCCACAAAATTGGAAGAGACGTCTCCAAATGACCTATACAGTGTTGATGGGGACGTTTAACCTCAAACAAAGACCCACCAGTGCTATCAGTGCTTTGATTCTAGTTAATGTGAATAGTTCCAAGAAAACAATAGCAGTGCTCAGCTGAAAATAATGGACTGATTACCATAATGAAGTGCAATACAGACAGTTTTGCATTATTTAAAAGCCAAAATGCCCCAGGCTATTTGGAGTGATTACCATATTTCTCTTTCAGTCAGTTATGGTAGAGACTGAACTGCTGGAAATGTCAGCAGCAGACACCATGCTTGACCCATTTTGTACCAGAAACCCCATAACGGGTAATTGGCAAACAGTGTAGACCCAGATCAGACGCCGCATTCTATGCCGCAGAATGCAGCATCTGATCAGGGCCTACACTATTTGCAAAAAGTTAAACCATTTTCCAAATGAAATTTGAAGAAAACACAACCTGACACCCCTTAATTTTGGAATGGACTCCTGAGGTATATAAAGAGGAACTTTCTATTTGGTACAATAAGAGTTAAACCCATTTTCCACTGAATGGAATCTGCCCCCTCATATACAACTGGAGTCCATTTCAAATTTAGGGGTGTCAGCGGCTTACTTAATTCAGAAAATGCTGCCTATATCTGCACATAGTAAAAGCCACAATCGGACGCCTTGTTCTATCATCATCATCTGCTACATCTGATCCTGGCCGGCACTTTTCATTAATGACCAGTTTTGGAGGTTCTCATCTAAAAAGGATTAAGCACTACAACCCATAGAGCACCAACTTGTGACCAAGGGGACAGTCTATATCAGGCTGTGATGGGGGCACAACAACCCATAGAGCACCAATGGGACAGTCTATATCAGGCTGTGATGGGGGCACTACAACCCATAGAGCACCAATGGGACAGTCTATATCAGGCTGTGATGGGGGCACTACAACCCATAGAGCACCAATGGGACAGTCTATATCAGGCTGTGATGGGGGCACTACAACCCATAGAGCACCGAGGGGACAGTCTATATCAGGCTGTGATGGGGGCACAACAACCCATAGAGCACCAATGGGACAGTCTATATCAGGCTGTGATGGGGGCACTACAACCCATAGAGCACCAATGGGACAGTCTATATCAGGCTGTGATGGGGGCACTACAACCCATAGAGCACCAAGGGGACAGTCTATATCAGGCTGTGATGGGGGCACTACAACCCATAGAGCACCAATGGGACAGTCTATATCAGGCTGTGATGGGGGCACTACAACCCATAGAGCACCAATGGGACAGTCTATATCAGGCTGTGATGGGGGCACAACAACCCATAGAGCACCAATGGGACAGTCTATATCAGGTTGTGATGGGGGCACAACAACCCATAGAGCACCAAGGGGACAGTCTATATCAGGCTGTGATGGGGGCACAACAGCCCATAGAGAACCAATGGGACAGTCTATATCAGGCTGTGATGGGGGCACAACAACCCATAGAGCACCGAGGGGACAGTCTATATCAGGCTGTGATGGGGGCACTACAACCCATAAGGCACCGAGGGGACAGTCTATATCAGGTTGTGATGGGGGCACAACAACCCATAGAGCACCGAGGGGACAGTCTATATCAGGCTGTGATGGGGGCACTGCAACCCATAGAGCACCAATGGGACAGTCTATATCAGGTTGTGATGGGGGCACAACAACCCATAGAGCACCAATGGGACAGTCTATATCAGGCTGTGATGGGGGCACAACAACCCATAGAGCACCAATGGGACAGTCTATATCAGGTTGTGATGGGGGCACAACAACCCATAGAGCACCGAGGGGACAGTCTATATCAGGCTGTGATGGGGGCACTACAACCCATAAGGCACCGAGGGGACAGTCTATATCAGGCTGTGATGGGGGCACAACAACCCATAGAGCACCAATGGGACAGTCTATATCAGGCTGTGATGGGGGCACAACAACCCATAGAGCACCGAGGGGACAGTCTATATCAGGCTGTGATGGGGGCACAACAACCCATAGAGCACCAACTTGTGACCAAGGGGACAGTCTATATCAGGCTGTGATGGGGGCACAACAACCCATAGAGCACCGAGGGGGACAGTCTATATCAGGCTGTGATGGGGGCACTACAACCCATAGAGCACAGAGGGGACAGTCTTTATCAGGTTGTGATGGGGGCACAACAACCCATAGAGCACCGAGGGGACAGTCTATATCAGGCTGTGATGGGGGCACTACAACCCATAGAGCACCAAGGGGACAGTCTATATCAGGCTGTGATGGGGGCACTACAACCCATAGAGCACCAATGGGACAGTCTATATCAGGCTGTGATGGGGGCACAACAACCCATAGAGCACCGAGGGGACAGTCTATATCAGGCTGTGATGGGGGCACTACAACCCATAGAGCACCAATGGGACAGTCTATATCAGGTTGTGATGGGGGCACAACAACCCATAGAGCACCAATGGGACAGTCTATATCAGGCTGTGATGGGGAACCTTCTCTGCAGGGTCAGTTGTCTGTCTGCACTTTTGTTCAGTGGAGCAGAACCAATTTTCAGCCATTTTTGTGAATTTAACCCTTGTCCTGCTGAATATTCATATATGCCACACCCACTACCGATTATCAACCAATCAGATTACCTGTAGCAAATTATTACAACAAATTCACAATCTGAATGACAAACAATGTAGATCCTGATCAGATGGCTTCTTCAGAAGCCATCTGATCTGGATCTACATTGTTTCAAAGTTAAGGCATATCCGGGCTCAGCAGAACAAGGGTTAATTCTGAAATTTTGGCATTTCCCTGTGGAGATGTCATTCAAAGACTTTCTATTTTTAGCACTGCCAGCCATCTTGTTCCATGAAGATTTTGGTAGCCATCTTGGTAACCAATATTCCTGTAAAGTTTGCATGGAATTGGCCAAAGGGTTTAGATGTTACCTCTTATCCTGCTGTTCACGACAACCCCTATCTTTGCAAACTATACTCAAGAATCCAGTGCGACCCGAGTGTTACACATAACCCTTATCTTGCTGTTCACGACAACCCCTATCTTTGCAAACAGTGTAGATCCAGATCAGATGGCTTCAGAAGAAGCCATCTGATCAGGATCTACACTGTTTGGCATTCAGTTTATGAATTTAAGGCAATAAATTACATCAAGTAATTTGATTGGTTGATAGACAGAAATGGGTGTGGCTAAAATGAATATTCAGCAAGATAAGGGTTAATACAGGCTCTGCTTTCTTTACTTTGAAGAAATGGACAATCCCGCAATTGTCCCTATTTTAATTTCCCTTTCACTCTTTCAGGGGTATAAGCCGAGCATTCTGCTGTAAAAGGTTGCTGAGTTTTTGGAGCAGCTAAACATAGTTTAACTGGACTGTCAATCGTACACCGGTTAAACAGAGTGGAACCATTTCAGATATTTTACTAGATTTGTCCAGGCAACATTCCTGTGCTGGGTTTAGGAGGAGAAAGCTTAAAAACATTGCCAAACAATTATACAGGCCCAGAAATGATGCAGCTGTACAGGCCTGATCAGAGCAAATATTTATTTGCAAAAATGTCCACCAATTTCTAGTAAGCCCTGTGATGTCAGATTGTGATCCTTGGAATGGGTTTTTCTATCCAACCCAAATTCTGATAATGACAAATAAATGTATCAATTCCAGTCCAACTTTAAAATCAACTATATGCCTAAAATGTAGGGCAAAATTTCATGTACTTCCTACACAAGTTATGTAAGACTTAAGAAGGCATTCTAAATGAGTAATATTGCTATAGTGATAACCCTAAAAATTAAATCCAGGCCTGGGCCAGTCTACCTGGGGTTCTGGGAGTCTGACCTTGGAATGTCTTTACTTTTTCACTCCAGTATATTTTGAACATTATGTTTGACAGTTCAATCATAATGCTGGGAGTTTAGGAGCAGTATTATTATAATTAACATAGTCAAACATTTAGACTGTTTACAGCATATTTTCTAGTTTGTTACCAAGTTAACAGCAATAATTACATCAACAGGTGTGATACTCTACAGGTAAACACAGCCTCAACATGGCAAAATCTGAGAAATGGCCGGACTGCTTTAGTATCATTGTTCAAACAGATTGTTTTTGTTTGATTTGAGGTTTAACGTCCCCGTCAACACTGTAAAGGTCATTTTGGAGACGTTGCTTCCAATTTTGTGGGACTTTTACCCGACATTGAGATGAAATGACATCTCAAGCCCTGTCGCCCAATGAAACCAATAGGGTTTATTAGCATGGACGGTCCGCCCCGCACAGCCGTTTCTGGACAGGCTTAGATCCTCTAAACGGTTTACCAGTACTAGTGTGCGGGGTCGGATTCAGCTCTGCCTGGAAGCATCATGCAGCCCATATATTTCTTCAAGCCCCTATAGGCGGGGGCCGATTGTTCAAACAGATAATTGTTACATAAAGCTACCGTAATGATCCTAAGTATTGGGACAGACAGGCCTAACAAAACAGTGCAGACCTAGAAGGAGCAGTCTGATCAGGGTTTTCAGTTTGCCATTCGGATCATGAAAGAATTTGTTAAACTTTTAGGAGAATTACAGCAAGTCAAGTTGTCCAAATTTTTCGGATTTTTACAGTATCAATTGATTTGTTTTGTTTGTTTGTATTGGAGTCAACACTGTTTAGGTCATTTTGCCGGACAGTTTACCTGTAAATATCTGTTAATATCCTGGCTAAATATCCTGGGTTACTCCTTACCTAAGCCGGCCTCAGTGGCTCAGTCGGATGCGCGTCTGACTGGTAATCAGGAGGACGCGGGTTCGACTCCCGCCGGGGTCGGCAACATTCTTCAGTGGAGATTGATCATTAAATCTTTTCTACGGTCATTCTCTCCCTTCCGCTGATTCAAGAAGGGCAGTTGTCAGTTTCTGGCGAAAGAATGTGCACTGTACTGGTTAACCCCTTACGTATAAGCCTGCCCAGGAAAGTGTTGATAGGTAAACTGACCGGCTCAAAAATGACCTAAATAGTGTTGGCTGGGCCGTAAAACCCCAATACAAACAAACAAACTCCTTACCTAAACCTAAGCTGTGAATGTTGAATGTTAGTACATGTACTATGTGTTGGAAATTTTGCTGCCATTTTTATTGTATTTGCTGTGACCCAGCTCAGTACATTCTTATCACATTCCATTTATACTGATGCAGACATGGGCTTGGAGCCAGCAGCCGGATCTTTGGGCAATATTCACAAGCAAAATATTGAATATGCACAGGCTAATCTGTGGAATCACTGTTCATGATAAATGATAATTAACTGCAGTAACATTCGTATATTCCAAAGACCACCTTTGGGACTTTCCAAAAGTGGTCTTTCAGACCACTTTTGAACAGTCACAAAGGTGGTCCCTGACCAGAAGACACTTTGGGCAGTAAACACAAAGAAAAATTAAGTGCAGCCTTCAAAAGCAGAATTAGTCTTAATCAAATAGTCGCATTTTACTGTGTTAGGATAACACATCAATATGCTAATTCGTTCTTCCATATCTCCAAAACTGCTACTTTTCTGACAATATAAGATGTTGTTCTAACATACAGTAAGAGTGATCATTAGAACTGCCTTATTGAGGCGGTTCTAATGGGTACCCACAACCTACAGTCGAACTTCAATGGCTCGAACACCTTTGGGACCTCGAAAATCTGTTTGAGACAGGGGTAGTTCGAGCCACTGAGGGAGACTGCCAGGAGGTATACGATATACTTTACGATATCTTTTCGTGTTTTATAATGAAAATGTATGATGTGTGTACTCATTAGAATCGCCTCATCGAGGCGATTCTAATTAGTACACACAGCATACATTTGCAAGATAAAAGACTAAAATCTCCTTAATTGTCCCCCACTATTTCTTATGTAGAGGATTTCGCAAGGGGCTCAAGAATGGGTTCAACACATCCATGGTAAACGAGCCATCGGTGTTCGAGCCATCGAAGTTCTACTGTATGTCTTTATCTATATACCGAGTCGGTCACATTTGGCCATCACAACAATTAGTTTATGTTTTGCGTAGAAATGAAAAAAAAATAATATTGTAAACCCCACTTTCCTCTCTATAAGATGGAGTTTAAGGGGGCCTTCATTTCAAGGACTGGTTAATGTGATTCTAAGACAAACTCTACAGCTGTTAGCATAATTATTTTTCTCTTATTTTTCAGAAAAATATAGGTTTACAGAATATCAAAGCTTCGTATACGAGTGGATTCTTCCATTGCATGTTGGACAATTAAGTCCATTTGTCATTTAAGGGGTGTCAGACCAATTTTTATTCCATATTTGACAGAAAATCCTGTAAGCAAACATTGCAGACCCTGATCAGATGCCGCATTCTGCAGCGTCAGATCTGGGCCTGTACTGTTTTCCTGGGTTTCCCCGCCTAGAAATTGGGTTAAAACTTCACTTTTCTCTACAAAAAGTTCATTTCACAAACTTGTCAACATGTTAAATTTACTGTTTTTATAACCACTATTCTTATACTTCTATTTTAATTCACAATAATTGTTAAATACAGTTTTTTTTTGTTTGTTGTTTCAGAAATCATTTTACAGATATCAAGGACGTTTCAAAGTTATTTTTGGGCTTTCAAGGATAAATTTTTCAGGTATATTTTGACTATTTTTTTTTCTTCATATCTGATCTAATGTAATATAATGGCTAAGATATTTTTAATATGTCACACATCAGATTTTATCAGTATCTGAACACTAAAAGCTATTAACCCTTGTCCTGCTGAATATTCATATATGCCACACCCACTACCGATTATCAGCCAATCAGATTACTTGATGCAAATTATTGCAACAAATTCACAATCTGAATGGCAAACAATGTAGATCCTGATCAGATGGCTTCGTCAGAAGTCATTCTGATCTGGATCTTCATTGTTTGGAAAATAAGGCATATCCGGGCTCAGCAGGACAAGGGTTAAAAACAAGGATGGGAATGGATTTTGACCTCTTAAAGTACTCCTCCGCTGAGAATCTGTTCATGATCTGATAAACTGTTGATGACCATTTGTTATCTGTTCATGAATGTTCATTTTGACACATCTTTAATAAACTTTCAAATCATAATTCATCAAAAACATTCATGAACCATCTGTCATTAACACATTTAGTACCAGAAACCCCAAAACGGGTACCCTGGCAAACAGTGCAGGTCCAGATCAGACGCCGCAGAACGCGGCGTCTGATCAGGGCCTATACACTGTTTGCAAAAAAGTTCAGCTATTTTCCAAATCAATTTTGAAGAAAACACAACCTGGCACCCCTAAATTTTGAAATGGACTCCTGCTATTTATAAGGGGGAAGATTCCATTTGGTACAAAATGGGTTATACTGATTCTTGCACAGTAGTCATCAAACCAAGTTCATGAATATATGTTCATGAATTTGAATCATCGAAATTCATTGAATTTGATGGACCACTTTGAAAAGTTCATGAACCGACTGAAATTAACAGACCCTTAATAATCCTTACTCTATCAAGAGTCGGCCCATCCATGCTTATCAACCCTGCTGGTTTCATTGGGCAACAGGGCTTGAGATGTCATTTCATCTCAATGTCGGGTAAAAGTCCCACAATGATAGACCACTTTGAAAAGTTCATGAACCGACTGAAATTAACAGACCCTTAATAATCCTTACTCTATCAAGAGTCGGCCCATCCATGCTTATCAACCCTGCTGGTTTCATTGGGCAACAGGGCTTGAGATGTCATTTCATCTCAATGTCGGGTAAAAGTCCCACAAAATTGGAAGCATTGTCTCCAAAATGACCTTTATAGTGTTGACGGGGACGTAAAACCTCAAATCAAACAAACAAAACAAAACAAGGAAAAGGAAACAAATTGTCAGTTTGAGAATAAGAGTGAAACTCACTTTTTTATAAATATTTTTTTTTTTTTTTTTTTGTCATTTAATTGAATATTCCCATTCTTGACATCGTAAAAACACGCCTATAATATTATATATAAGTTTGATCCCCTTGAACCCACTTTTATACAAGGGTAATATGTTCCATAAAAGGGTTATCCTTTGGAAGCAAGGAATACACCACAGAAGTGAAAAATATGGAATGTACATGTTTTCTGGGCCAGACTAGCTAGTTTCGGCCAATTAGGCCTCATCAGTGACCCTCAGATATTTTCAAAATTCCACAATGGAATCAATGATCCCAAAGGACAAGAAATATAATCTACAAGGGTAAACCTTATTTTACTTAATTCTGCTCTAAAAGATAGATTGTGGGTACCCATTAGAACTGCCTCAATGAGGCAGTTCTAATGAGTACCCACACTCTATATTTTAAGCAGAACTAAGAAAAATATCACAATTTTTCATCTTAAAATTTTTGTTTTTCCAGTGGTAAAATTTACAATGCATTTGTAGGCAAGTTTTTGTAATGAAAACACCAACAACTTACGGTCTTAATTTTTACTTTCTTCTCCATCTTTCCCATATTTATAAAATCATCCGTCCAGTAAACTACTGGTAATCACTCTTACACTATGTAATAATGAGGAATGATATTTACAGAGCTGTTTCAGAAAAGGTTTCCAGTCAATCAGTAGCAGAAGTAATAATGGAAGCCTCTTCTATTAGATTGATCAATAACACGCAGTCAGTCAACAGAAATTCCAGCAAAATTACATGGAATTATGTTAACAAGTGAACAAGGTACATGTTGAGCTGAGCTTTATTTTCCTTTTTAGTCAGTCTAAAGCATAGATTGTGGGCTCTTGTTAGACCTGTAGAGCTACAGAGGGCCCTGGTTAGAAATGCCTCATTGAGGTTTCAATGGCTCTAATATGAGACACTCTTGGCAGTTCTAACAAGTGCCCCTACACTCCCTCACTCCCTACCTACCTATCTATGTGTGCTGACACCACAAAGGAACACAGGATCAGTGTCATGAACTCGACTAGACCAGGGTAATTTGTCATAGACTGGACTAGGCCAGGGTAATTTGTCCTAGGCTAGGCCAGAATAATTTGTCCTAGATTGGACTAGGCCAGGGTAATTTGTCCTAGACTGGGCTAGACGGGGGGTACTTTGTCTTAAGACTGGACTAGACAGGGGGTAATTTGTCCCGGACTGGACTAGACGGGGGTAATATGTCCTAGACTGGTCTAGATGGGGGGTAATTTGTCCTAGACTGGACTAGATGGGGGTAATTTGTCCTAGACTGGACTAGATGGCGGGCAATTTGTCCTAGACTGGACTAGATGGGGGTAATTTGTCCTAGACTGGACTAGACATTTGGTCATTTGTCCTAGACTGGACTAGATGGGGGTAATTTGTCTTAGACTGGACTAGACAAGGGGGTAATTTGTCCTAGACTGGACTAGACCAGGGTAATTTGTCCCAGAGTGGACTAGACCAGGGAAATTTGTCCTAGACTGACTAGACCAGGGTAATTTGTCCTAGACTGGACTAGACCAGGGTAATTTGTCCTAGACTGGACTAGACCAGGGTAATTTGTCTTAGACTGGACTAAACTCCGTTCAGAAAATCTGAATCATCGATTTTTTCGTTTCTTCTTTTTAATACTCATTTTAGCCCATAAATCTCTTTGGGAAAGTTTTAGACCTGACCCTCCGCCGACTTCTCTAACAGGTCATATGCCTCTGCAACAGTCAGGGAAGGCTGTGATTATTTGGAGAAAATTGCAAAACAAAGAAATGAGACCACAGACTAAGTCCATTTGACGATGATTGTCAGGTAAAATAATAAATATTCAAATCCATGTGAGGCACTTTATAAATAGATATGCAGTTACGACACACCTTACATTCGAATGGCTAGATAGAAGCTCACTAGGAATGGGGAGCCACTAGCGCAATGTGCTGTAATCAGTGGTCAAAAAGAAATATACCGATATCGGATGTGGTGTCACAGCTAATGATTTTCCATGAAGTGATCGTGTAAATAAAACATAGACGCCCTTGTAATTTACAAGAGCAGTAGCCACTTCTATATATGGTTTAAAAGGGTGTGTCGAACCTGTCAGAATGTCTTAGTCTGTGAAAGAAAATTTAGATTTTGCACTTTTCTCCAAATAATCACAGACTTTCCTGGCTATGGCAGAGGCATACGACTTGCTGGAGAAATCGGCGGAGGGTGAGGTCTAAAACTTTCCCATAGTGATGTATGGGCTAAAATGAGTATTAAACGCGAGAATCGAAAAAATCGATGATTCACATTTTCTGAACGGAGTTTAGACCGGGGTAATTTGTCCTACACTGGGCTAGATGGGGGGGGGGGGGGGGGGGGGTAATTTGTCTTAGACTGGACTAGACCAGGGTTATTAGTCCTAGACTGGATCAGACCAGGGTAATTAGTCCTAGACTGGACTAGACGGGGGGTAACTTGTCCTCGACTGGACTAGATGGGGAGTAATTAGTCCTAGACTGGACTAGACCAGGGTAATTAGTCTTAGACTGGACTAGACCAGGGTAATTAGTCCTGGACTGGACTAGACAAGGGTAATTAGTCCTAGACTGGACTAGACCAGGGTAATTAGTCCTAGACTGGACTAGACCAGGGTAATTAGTCCTAGACTGGACTAGACCAGGGTAATTAGTCCTAGACTGGACTAGACCAGGGTAATTAGTCCTAGACTGGACTAGACCAGGGTAATTAGTCCTAGACTGGACTAGACCAGGGTAATTAGTCCTAGACTGGACTAGACCAGGGTAATTAGTCCTAGACTGGACTAGACCAGGGTAATTAGTCCTAGACTGGACTAGACCAGGGTAATTAGTCCTAGACTGGACTAGACCAGGGTAATTAGTCCTAGACTGGACTAGACGGGGGGTAATTTGTCCTAGACTGGACTAGACCAGGGTAATTAGTCCTAGACTGGACTAGACCAGGGAAATTAGTCCTAGACTGGACTAGACCAGGGTAATTAGTCCTAGACTGGACTAGACCAGGGTAATTAGTCCTAGACTGGACTAGACCAGGGTAATTAGTCCTAGACTGGACTAGACCAGGGTAATTAGTCCTAGACTGGACTAGACCAGCTTGAACAAAGTGGCAGTTCAAAAGGCATAATGGTAATAATTCAATCATCTGTAAAATAACTGTATGTTGTTTTCACTCACTGGAATTGTCTCCATGAGCTTATTCTTATGATGATCATTTAACCCTTATCCTGCTGAATATATTAATTAAGCCACACCCATTACCAGCTATCAGCCAATCAGATAACTTGGTATGTTATACTTGATATGTTATATTCATAACACAAACTGGATCTACACTGTTTGCAAAGGTAGGGGTTGTCTGAACGCACATGTTTTCCTATTGAGACTGACTGCATATGAGATGTCAGTGACTTTAACCCTTATCTTGCTGAATATTCATTTAAGCCACACCCATTTCTGTCTATCAACCAATCAAATTACTTGATGTAATTTATTGCTACAAATTCATAAACTGAATGCCAAACAGTGTAGAGCCTGATCAGGTGGCTTCTTCAGAAGCCACCTGATCTGGATCTACACTGTTTGCAAATATAGGGGTTGTCGTGAACAGCAAGATAAGGGTTAAAAACAATTCATCAGTTAGCAATGTGGCACGACATCAGATTTCTCTGAAAAATGGCGTGCAAACGACATCCTGAAGCAACATGCAACTATAACTAAGAAATTTCAATTCCGTTTTACTTAATCCTAAGTTTCCAATCACATCATTTGCAAATGTCATTTTCAAATAGAATCCTTACGATTTACTGTTGTAACTTGCCTATCTATTGAAACAATAAATATTGTTTATCTGTTGTTTTTTTTTTGTTGTTGTTTTTTTCCCCCTTTTTTCCTTGAGGACTTGCTATAATTCCCCTAAAATTTTAACTACAAATTTGTTTCATGACCCAGCAAGGAGTACAGGGGGCAAACAGTGTACACCCTGATCAGACTGCTCCTTCAGGAGCAGTCTGACCAGGGTATGCACTGTTTGCTAAGGCCTGTCTGTCCCAATTCTTAGGATCATTACGCTTTGACGTGACATAGCAAATTAAGGAAACTGACCAAACTTACTTTCTCTGAAAATAATTTTGAAAATAAAATTGTTATCTGCTCTATAAACTTGTGGTGCTTTAAGAGCTAAAGCCATCTCTTTTGACATTTTTAGGTATTAAATCTAAATTATCACTGTAGACAGGCCCTGAAAATAAATTCTTAGGCTAACAATGTACATGATACAGTATAGCTCCAATATATCGCGGTAGTCGGGGTCCATAGCCCGAAAACCACGATGTGGTCGGAGCGCGATATAAGTCGTGGTAGTTTGCCGAGATACCAATACAAGTCGAGCTGATAGTTTGGTGAGATACCGTTTATCAATCCACACTAATGGCTGTCGGTATCCACGATAGATTGGACATCGCGAAATATCGGAACGCGATATATTGGAGCTATACTGTAATGACAAACATTTAAAGTGCAAAGTATCTTTCTTATTTTTTCGTGGAAAAACAAGCTTGAGATTTAATGTGAATTGCCTGACTAGCAGAAAATTCACATAAAATGTCAAAACCCCTTTTCTACGACTAATAAGGGATAAGGGAAAATATTTGAAAATGTCACCTGGTGGTTTAACCCACTGCATGCGGGAGAACCCTTGGCGAACAGTACAGGCCCAGTTCAGACGCCACAGAACGCGGCTTCTGATCAGGGCCTGCACTATTTGCTAACAGAATTTTCCGTCATAGAATACAAATGAAAAAATAGGCCTGACACCCCTTATCTAACAAATGGACTTGTCCAACATATAGCAATGGAAGAATCCACTAGTGTACAATAGGTTAAGCATTATTATGCCATCTGGTGATTTAAAACCCTTGTCCTGCTGAGCCCAGATATGCCTTATCTTTCAAACATTATTGATCCAGATCAGATGGCTGTCATTCAGTTTATGAATTTGTTGCAGTAATTTGTATCAAGTAATCTGATTGGTTGATAATAAGTAATTGGTGTGGCATAATTGAATGTTCAGCAGGACAAGGGTTAAGAGTAATTATCTATGTAGCTTACAGCATCATGAGCATCTCCCAAACTGCCTGCTCTCGTGACTTGGATCTTTGGTTTCCCGGGAGTTGAGGAGCCGTGTTGTGAAGATGAAGAAGGTCGACGTCTCACCAAGCCTTTGAATTCTTCCCGGAAGGACCGAGCCTTCTTCAGCATCTTAGAGCCAGAGGTCTTCTCTGAAAACAGATACATACAATTACTGTAGTTTCAAGATTACCCAGAGTTAAACATGTAACAGTTTCAAGATTACCGAGAGATAAACATGTAACAGTTTCAAGATTTCCCAGAGTTAAACATGTAACTGTTTCAAGATTACCCAGAGTTAAACATGTAACAGTTTAAAGATTACCCAGAGTCGAACACAGTTTCAAGATTACCCAGAGTCAAACATAGTTTCAAGATTACCCAGAGTCAAACATACCGTTTCAAGATTACCCAGAGTCAAACACAGTTTCAAGATTACCCAGAGTCAAACATAGTTTCAAGATTACCCAGAGTTAAACATACAGTTTCAAGATTACCCAGAGTCAAACATAACCTTTCAAGATTACCCAGAGTCAAATATACAGTTTCAAGATTACCCAGAGTTAAACATACAGTTTCAAGATTACCCAGAGTTAAACATACAGTTTCAAGATTACCCAGAGTCAAACATACAGTTTCAAGATTACCCAGAGTCAAACATACCCTTTCAAGATTACCCAGAGTCAAACATACAGTTTCAAGATTACCCAGAGTCAAACATACAGTTTCAAGATTACCCAGAGTCAAACATAGTTTCAAGATTACCCAGAGTCAAACATACCGTTTCAAGATTAACCAGAGTTAAACATACAGTTTAAAGATTTCCCAGAGTCAAACATACCCTTTCAAGATTACCCAGAGTTAAACATAAAGTTTAAAGATTACCCAGAGTTAAACATAGTTTCAAGATTACCCAGAGTTAAACATACAGTTTCAAGATTTCCCAGAGTTAAATATATCGTTTCAAGATTGCCCAGAGTCAAACATACAGTTTCAAAATTACCCAGAGTTAAACATACTGTTTCAAGATTACCCAGAGTCAAACATACAGTTTCAAGATTACCCAGAGTCAAACATACCCTTTCAAGATTACCCAGAGTTAAACATAAAGTTTAAAGATTACCCAGAGTCAAACATAGTTTCAAGATTACCCAGAGTTAAACATACAGTTTCAAGATTACCCAGAGTCAAACATACAGTTTCAAGATTACCCAGAGTCAAACATACAGTTTCAAGATTACCCAGAGTTAAACATAAAGTTTCAAGATTACCCAGAGTCAAACATACAGTTTCAAGATTACCCAGAGTTAAACATAGTTTCAAGATTACCCAGAGTTAAACATAAAGTTTCAAGATTACCCAGAGTCAAACATACAGTTTCAAGATTACCCAGAGTTAAACATACAGTTTAAAGATTACCCAGAGTTAAACACAGTTTCAAGATTACCCAGAGTTAAACATACAGTTTCAAGATAACCCAGAGTCAAACATAGTTTAAAGATTTCCTAGAGTTAAATATACTGTTTCAAGATTACCCAGAGTCAAACATACAGTTTCAAGATTACCCAGAGTTAATCATACCGTTTCAAGATTACCCAGAGTCAAACATACAGTTTCAAGATAATCCAGCCCCAGCCCCCCCCCCCCCCCCCCCATTTAGATAGGCTGCATAATGCTTCCATGCAGAGCTTAAACCGACCACACACGAGTACTGGTAAACCACTGAGAAGTTCTAAGCCTGCCCAGGCAAAGCGGTGCGAGTCTGACCATCCATGCTTTAATAAACCCTATTGGTTTCATTGGGCAACTGGGCTTGAGATGTCATTTCATCTCAATGTCAGTTAAAAGTCCCACAAAATTGGAAGCAACGCCTCCAAAATGACCTATACAGTGTTGACGGGTATGTTAAACCTAAAATCAAACAAACAATCAAGAGTCAAACATCAAATGATGGCTCAAACAACTTTTAGAACATAGAAATAAGTTTGAGATAGGGGAAATTTGAGCCTCTTAGTGTATATCATAGCAAATTTTGTTAACCCATTTTATGTAGGAAACCTCTGTAACTTGGCAAACAGTGCAGGCCCAGATCAGACACCGCGAAATGCGGCATCTGACCAGGCCCTGCACTATTTGCTAATAGAATTTTACATAAAAAAAATTAAATAAAAATGGGACAAAAAGGCCTGACACCCCTTTTGTGGCAAATGGACTTGTACAAGATTAAGCAATGGAAGAGTCCACTAGTATACAATGGATTAATGGGGATCAACATTCTAAGGATTTATAAATTCAAGGTATGATGTGTGTGTGTGTGTGTGTGTTGAGTAGAATGGCCTCATTCAGTAAGACAAACACCACAACCTAGTTGTAACACGCTTCGTTATAAGATGGTTTTGGATATAACACTATTTCAAGATGGATCCCAAAAATGTATAAACTATATAGAAAAATGACCATAAATGGTCATTTTTCTATATAGTCAATACTTACTTGTTTGGATATAACACGGTTGTTTAACTAGCATGGTTTCTGCTTTGGGTCTCATTAACCCTTGTCCTGCGGAGCCCGGATATGCCTTATCTTTCAAACAATGTAGATCCAGATCAGATGGCTTCTGAAGAAGCCATCTGATCAGGATCTTCATTGTTTGCAATCCAAATTATGAATTTGAAGCAATAATTTGCATCAAGTGATCTGATTGGCTGATAATCAGTAGCGGGTGTGACATATTTAAATATTCAGCAGGACAAGGGTTAATAGTGTTGTAATAAAGAGGTTGTGGTTTACTATAATGATCCTAAGTATTAGGATAGATAATCCTAAGCAAACAGTGCAGACCCAGAACAGATCCTTTGCCAATACATTATCATACATGTAACTGCAACCAAGTCTTTGAGCAGGGAGGTAATTCAGTTTCTTTTTCCCATACTTCTCAATAGAGTTACTTTTCTTCAATTGTATCTTAATGTTGTAAGACTGAAGGATTTACCTCCCTTTGATCATCAGGGCAAAAATCTGGTAAACTCATTTGTAATCATGCAACTGCAGTGTTTTTTACTTTTTGATAAGAACAAACAACAAGCAATCAATCATTCTCATCTGTGTCATTTAAAAATAGAATTATAAAACCTGCTACAATCTATGATGAGTCTTTTCATGCATAAACCTTACGATGCCAAGAAAAACTGCATCTGGAAATGTTGTCTGTTTATATCATCTGCTGTGTCTTCTTGCCAACTTTTCCAACATATTTTTGCATACTGGTGAACAGTGTGGACCCAGATCAGACTACTCCTGGTTCACACTGCAAAAAAAATTGACTTTTTTAAAGGATTCCAGCAGATGACAAAGCAGACAACAACTGTTGTTATTTGCATCTTTGGGGTTAACAGTCCTCAGGGGAGAATATTCGAACAACTTAGAGCTGCAGTGCTGAGAATTCAGTTGCAGTCTTATGAAGACCTTGACACAAGAAGAACAGATGTGTATGGTAAAGTTTGCTGAGATCTCAGATACATGTACAGCTTTGCAAACAATATTAACCCTTTTTGTACCAAATGGAATCTTCCTCCTTATATATAGCATGGGTCAATTTCAAAATTTAGGGGTGTCAGGTTGTGTTTTCTTCAAATTTGATTTGGAAAATGGCTGAACGTTCTGCAAATAGTGTAGGCCCTGATGAGACGTCGCATTCTGCGGCGTCACATCTGGGCCTGCACTGTTTGCCAACTAACCGTTTAGGGGTTTCCAGTCTGAAATGGGTTAAACAATATTTATCCACCCCCACATTTACATGGCTCACTGCAAGCAAATACCAAGAAGAGTGACAAACTATTTAACCTATTTTATGATGAATCATTCTCTACCCCAAATAGTAATTGAACCTTCACAAAAATTCCTATTTTATATATAGGGAGTTTATTTTTATCCCCACGCTTTTCGAAGGAAAAGTTTTGTTTCTGTTTGATTTGAGGTTTAACGTCCCCGTCAACACTGTAAAGGTCATTTTGGAGACGTTGCTTCCAATTTTGTGGGACTTTTACCCGACAATGAGATGAAATGACATCTCAAGCCCTGTCGCCCAATGAAACCAATAGGGTTTATTAGCATGGACGGTCCGCCTCGCACCGCAGTTCCTGGACAGGCTTAGATCCTCTAAGCGGTTTACCAGTACTAGTGTGCAGGCCGGATTCAGCTCTGCCTGGAAGCATCATGCAGCCCATATATTTCTTTAAGCCCCTATGGGCTGGGGCCTTAGAAGGAAAAGTGGGGATACTGTTATTGTCTTCGCCTTCCATCCATCTGTGCATCCTGTCTTAACGGATAACTCCTAGACATACAAACTTGAAACCTTGGGAACTGATAGATCTTTGGACTGGGGAGTGCAAGACACTTTCAGAATTTTTATCCCACCCATGGTGGCAGGACCAGGAGAAGGTGGAGGGGGAGCAGTTTATTTTCTCAACTATTTACAAAAGTGGAGGGTGGAAGCTCTGTGAGTGGTTAGTGCACTTGCCTATGATGCTAGAGGCCCCTAGTTCAATTCTTGGCAGTGGTAATAAAATTGCAGTGTCCACACATTCTCCGCTAGCATCATTTGCCAGGATGAATGCCACAAAGTGCACTGTCCTTCGGATCGGGACACCAACTGGAGGCCCCCTGTGCAGGAAGAACCATCCCCTGTGCAAGTTGAAGACCCCTACCCTGTAATTTCATGATTACTGTCATCCTGCAAACCTGGAGTGTATATAATGTACACCTGCGAGTAAAGGTCAAATGTGACTGATCGCAGTTTCAGTAGAAAGAAAGAAAGTTTGTACTATTTGCCAGTGCCCTATTTTTTAGATTGTCAGACATTAATGGATTAATGCACAAAGTCAGTGAACCAAGAAATCTAGGTCAAGATCAAAATATGGATGCTTGCATTTAAATAATTGTCATCCCCAGATGCAAGTCTGTATGAAGCGTATCATTAATGAAGCTCTTATAGTTCTTAACCCTTGTCCTGCTGAGCCCGGATATGCCTTATTTTCCAAACAATGAAGATCCAGATCAGATGGCTTCTGATCAGGATCTACATTTTTTGCCATTCAGATTGTGAATTTGTTGCAATAATTTGCATCAAAGAATCTGATTGGTTGATAATCGGTAGTGGGTGTGGCATATATGAATATTCAGCAGGACAAGGGTTAAGAAATGGACTTGGAACAGTATGGTGAATGCTACAGTGGTTATCAATGTTGACAGCTTGACAAACGTACAGAAGAATGGACAAATGGATATATCTCGCCATGCTTAACCCATTTAGTTCTGGAAACCCCAAAACGTGTACCCTGGCAAACAGTGCAGGCCCAGATCAGACGCCGCAGAATGCGGCATCTGATCAGGGCCTCCACTGTTTGCTAAAAGTTCAGTCATTTTCCAAATAAATTTTGATGAAAACAACCTGACACCCCTAAATTTTGAAATGGACTCCTGCATTATATAAGAAGGAAGATTCCATTTGGTACTAAAAGGGTTAATAAGAAGAGGACATGCCCGTAGGATTGAGGCAGCAAATGCACTCACTTGGCCAGATCTCTCATTCTTGCCCTGTTTATTGTCCCCTAGTTTTTTTGTTTGTTTGTTTGGTTTGGAAGTTAATCGCCAGCCAGTCCTTTTCAGGCTAATAGTCATTAAGCTGTTAACCAGAACAGTGCGCATTCATTCACCAAATGACAATGCCCTTCTTGAATCATGCGAAAGGGGGAGAATGACGGTAGAAAAGATTTCATGATCAATCTCCACTAAAGAATGCTGCTGTCCTGGTATTGAGCCTGCTGTATGATCATATGTCTGATCATAGGTTTTGCTTTGCACTATATGAATGCCCCTTAGCCCTTGTCTTGCTGTTCATGACAACCCCTATCTTTGCAAACAGTGTAGATCCAGATCAGATGGCTTCTGAAGAAGCCATCTGATCAGGATCTACACTGTTTGGCATTCAGTTCATGAATTTGTAGCAATAAATTACTCAAGTAATTTGATTGGTTGATAGACAGAAATAGGTGTGGCTTATAAATGTATATTCAGCAAGATAAGGGTTAATCAAAAGGTTTCTTCATACAGGGAGAAGATTTTAGCTGTGTCCTGAGATGCCATGCAAAGGGCACCTAAATACTATCAGCAGCATTATTTAATGCTAGGTTCCCACTGTCATGTGATCCGTTACGAACGCCACGATTGGGCATTCGTAGCTGATCGTGGAATTTTCTCTGAAATTTCAGGTTTGGATATGAGGTAATGAGAGTCGATACGTTCTGATACAATGTGTTGAGCTCTGATGCAATCCAATCACGATTTGTCAATTTCACTGTCACGATCAGCCACGGTCTGCTATCTCGTTCAGATACGATCAAATGCATTCCGATAGGATTGTTGTGACCAAGTCTACGATTGGGTCTTGATCTGAAACGATCAACGCGATCGGGTTCCTCGAATCGAGACGATCTGATAAGTGCTGATAAGTTCTGATATGCTTATCACCAACCAATGTGCTCAGTTACGATAGCATACAACTGAGATCTCGATGTTTTTCACGATCATGATCGAGAGTGATCACGATTTGAGCTACGACTGGACCCCAATAGGTATATATACCGCCGGATTGACCATGGACTTCATTGTTTTTTTTTTCTCAAACTACTAACCCGAAACCATTGATGATGGCAGGTGTTGCGGATGATTGCCTTGCCTTTTTCCCCTATTGCCTCTAGTGCCCCTGGGTGGCATCTCTCAAAGGCTCTAAAATACTAGCAAAGGCCTGTAACTAGGTGTACTTGATTGCTGAATGAATCGCATTAAATCTTGTCCAGTATACATATGGGTATGAGAACTCGTAACAGATCGTGAACATTCATGTAAAAACGTAACTACCCGTATCTACTTGCATTTACCCTTATCTTCTAGTATCAGTTTGCATCCATTCGTGACAGGTCTTGAGCAATGGGACCCGACAGAGCGTAAGAAAACGTGTCAGATAGTGGCAGATCGCAACACATCTCAACAAAACGCAGTGTTTGTCTTGTCTAAGATCGACCCCAATCACTATGATTTGGAAGCACGATAAGATGCAATCTGTTGCACTTTGTTACGATGCAATATGATTTGATACGATGATCCCGATTTGACAATTGATCTAGAAAAATTTCTACGATTAAAATGATTGCCACGACTGAACTCAAGATCTGATAGGATCACCACGATTAGCCCACGATTAAGACCACATTTTAAATCGAGACGCCAATTGTGATAGTGGGGACATAGCATAACCGGAATAATTTTGGGATAATTTTGTCCTATCTTTTTTTTTTTTTTTTACATAAAAACATAATAATATTATGTTGTTTTGTTTGATTCGAGGTTTACCGTCCCCGTCAACGCTGTAAAGGTCATTTTGGAGACGTTGCTTCCAATTTTGTGGGACTTTTACCCGACATTGAGATGAAATGACATCTCAAGCCCTGCCGCTCAATGAAACCAATAGGGTTTATAAGCATGGACGGTCCGACACTCGCATTGCTTTGCCTGGGCAGGCTTAGATCCTCTAAGCGGTTTACCAGTACTCGTGTGCGGGTTGGTTTCAGCTCCGCTAGCAGCATCATGCAGCCCATCTATTTCTTCAAGCCAAGATGGGCGGGGGCCAAATATTATGTTGTGGGTTATATTAATTAAATCACCTCATCAAGGCAATTCTAAGAACAGGCCTCATACTGACCACGCTTTTCCATGCCTGAAAGGCCCGATTTTGCAGCTTCAACCCTTATCCTGCTGAACAAGACACAACTATTACCTTTGCAAACAGTGTAGATCCTAATCAGATGGCTTCTGAAGAAGCCATCTGATCAGGGTCTACACTGTTTGTAATGCAGTTTGTGAAAATATCAAGTAATTTGGTTGAATAATAGTCAGAAATGGGTGTGGTTATTAAATTTATTCAGCAGGATAAGGGTTAAATAGCTTTTTAAAACAGACTATAGCCACAAAAATCAAAATCTTAAAGCCTGAAATCAAGAAAAAAATCCAGATCTAAAAGCCTGAAATCCTGCAAATGCCTGAAAAATATGAGGCCTGTAAGAAGTACCCATAATAAATGTTTCTAAAAGGAAATAAGGGAAATAATCCCTCAATTATCCATATTAACCCTTCTCTTGCTGAATATTCAGTTAAGCCACACCCATTTCTGTCTATCAGCCAATCAAATTACTTCATGTAATTTATTGCTACAAATTCATAAATTGAATGTCAAACAGTGTAGATCCTGATCAGATGGCTTCTTCAGAAGCCATCTGATCTGGATCTACACTGTTTGCAAAGATAGGGGTTTTCGTGAACAGCAAGATAAGAGTTAAACCAGGGATCGCAGGATTGATCCCGGGCTTCTCAAGACTTTCCGATGAGTCTTTAAACCGAGGTCCAGTCTCCGTATGACCTTAGCTGTTGGTGTGATGTAAAACTGAAAAACTCACTCACTCCTTATCTTGAGCTCAGAATGCTTACTATAGTTACAGAAATGCTGGAAAGGAAAATCATGTAACAAAGAATAAAAAGGGTTTACTGAACTGGAAAGAAATAAATGTCAACATACCAAAGATATCTTAGGGCTTTAATAGCTGCTAGAAGAAAACCTGGAGTTAATTAAGTTGGGTGTATGATACAAGAAAAATATCTCTCACCACATTGGGGCTACAGTATTCTGTTCTATAGCACTACTGAAGTTGTGTAACCTGTCATATGACCTAGTTACCTTATGAATGTTCTTCAGACAGTTACACAGTGGTAGGTATGCTTCTATTGCCCACCATAGTCAATGACAACTACCCTTCTATTGCCCACCATAGTCATTGACAACTACCCTTCTATTGCCCACCATAGTCATTGACAACTACCCTTCTATTACCCACCATAGTCAATGACAACTACCCTTCTATTGCCCACCATAGTCATTGACAACTACCCTTCTATTGCCCACCATAGTCATTGACAACTACGCTTCTATTACCCACCATAGTCATTGACAACTACCCTTCTATTGCCCACCATAGTCATTGATAACTACCCTTCTATTGCCCACCATAGTCATTGACAACTACGCTTCTATTGCCCACCATAGTCATTGATAACTACCCTTCTATTGCCCACCATAGTCATTGACAACTACCCTTCTATTGCCCACCATAGTCATTGACAACTACCCTTCTATTGCCCACCATAGTCATTGACAACTACCCTTCTATTGCCCACCATAGTCATTGACAACTACCCTTCTATTGCCCACCATAGTCATTGACAACTACCCTTCTATTGCCCACCATACTACCCTTCTATTGCCCGCCATAGTCATTGACAACTACCCTTCTATTGCCCACCATAGTCATTGACAACTACCCTTCTATTGCCCACCATAGTCATTGACAACTACCCTTCTATTGCCCACCATAGTCACTGACAACTACCCTTCTATTGCCCACCATAGTCATTGACAACTACCCTTCTATTGCCCACCATAGTCATTGACAACTACCCTTCTATTGCCCACCATAGTCATTGACAACTACCCTTCTTGGATCATGATCCATAAGAAGAGACTGGCCTTAGAAATTACAATAAAATTCCTATATTAACCCTTGTCCTGCTGAATATTCATATATGTCACTCCCACTACCGATTATCAACCAATCAGATTACTTGATGCAAATTATTGCAACAAATTCACAATCTGACTGGCAAACAATGTAGATCCTGATCAGATGGCTTCGTCAGAAGCCATCTGATCTGGATCTACATTGATTCAAAGATAAGGCATATCCGGGATCAGCAGGATAAGGGTTAAGACCATCTTTGGGATTGTTCAAAAGGGTCTTTAAGACCAATTTTGAACAGTCCCAAAGGTGGTCCCTGACCAAGAAATTAAAATGTTCTTCTCAATCAATTTCAACAAACGGCACATGTACATGAATTAGGTAAGTCTGAGATTTAAACTCACAATCCCTAGTTTGGCAGGCTGGCCAGTCTCCATAGTTTTCTATAAAGTCTTCTTTGAGTACTGACTATTATTAATGCTACCCTCATTTGTTGTTGTTGTTGTTGTTGTTTATTAATACTATTGTTGCTCCTCTTGCTGCTGATGTTATGAAGGAGAAATAAGATTATTACTATGAAACATGCATGGCAAACTTGATTTGTGTGACACAAGGTACTTCTCCCAAAACCAAGGTAAAACATCTGGCAGACATTGAAGCATTATAAGAGGTGCATATCACCACTCACATCACAGCAGCTGTTTGTCTGATTTTTGCACTAATATTTAGGTTTCCACAATTTTAGCAGCTAGGTAAGCCAGTTAAAGGTGCATTATTGAGCTATCCGGAAAAAATGCTTCCAAAAATAAAATACATATAGCTGGTATTTTTCTTTAAAACAATACAAATGAATGCATTTTATGCAAAAATGCGAACAATTATGATGACAGGTACATGAGTTTGAGAGGGATTCCCTAACTAGGTTTCGAACACTAGTTAGATCTATTTTTAGTTTGTGACAAAAATAGAATCCCTATATATGACGTTATGCGTCATTCATTTTTGGCCTTGTTTGCTTAGGCCATGCCTAAATCGGAAAAAATATGACGCTGAGTACCATGCAATAAATAACTACACTCAGAGACGATACTGTCGCCATGTATGTGTAAAGTGACAAAGTTTATTTTTAGAACAGAAATTCCGAACACATGTTCAGAGCGAAGGGTAAACACAAATGAAAACGACCATTTTCACAAAGTTCTGAAGCTGTATTTGGCTCTAAAAGTGTACACATGACAAAGGAGTATGCATTGAAGATAAAAACCAGAAAAAAAAAATTTTGAGACCCGATAGCTCAATAATGCACCTTTAAGGTCATAGACATAGGTGACTGGTGGAGAAGGGAGTAAACCCAATTCAGACGGGGAGACCCCAGATGGCACACTGACAAACAGTGCAGGTCCAGAGCAGATGCCCTACACAATCTGCTCACAAAACCAGAGTCTTCTCTGTTTACAAAAAGTTCAGCCATTTTATAAATAAATTTCTATAAAGACATCGAGCTGAGGCCCAGCTGCATTTCAAAATGGATTCCTATCATATTTTTATAACATCCATAGTAGAAATATAGGCCCCTGCCCATTGAGGCTTGAAGAAATAGATTGGGCTGCATGGTGCCTCCACGCAGAGCTGAAATTGACCGAACATGAGTACCGCTTTAAGGTCTAAGCCTGCCCAGCCAAAGCGGTGTGAGTTAGATTGTCCCTGCATATAAACTCTATTGGTTTGTTTGGACAGTAGGGCTCGAAATATTGATTCATCTCAATGTTCAATAAAATTCCAAAACACATGATTCCAGTCCATATTCTATTATAAGATTATAACCCTCTTATGTAACACTCTGACCTCACAGCAGTAAGATTAGCGCTGCAACTTTCTACAAATAATTGTTACCTCCATTTCCATTTGGATGGCAGGGCTTGAGATGTCATTTCATCTCAATGTCTGGTACAATTCCCACATAATTGGAAGCAACATCTCCAAAATGACCTAAATAGTGTTGATGGGGACTCAAATCTCAAATCAATAGAAAAATCCCCAAATAAACCGTTATAGAAACCAAAGTACCAAAGGAAATCTACAGGACCCTTAGAAGCCTCTGTGGTGTTGTAGTTATGCAACTGGCCTTGTAAACCAGGGGTCGCAGGATCGATCCCGGGCTTCTCCCGACTTTCTGATGAGTCTTTAAACTGCAGAGGACCCGTATCCTTATGACCTTAGCTGTTGGTGAGACGTAAAACTGAAACACTCACTCACTCACTACAGGACCCTTACGTTTGTACTATCGGGTACATATCTCCAAAGACACAACAATAAAATACAGTAGAACTTCGATGGCTCGAACACCGATGGCTCGCTTACCATGGCTGAGTCGAACTCGCTCTTGAGCCCCTAGGGAAATCCTCTTCACAAGCAATAGTGGGTGATAATTAAGAAGATTTTAGTCTTTTATCCTGCAAATGTATGCTGTGTGTACTCATTAGAATCGCCTCGGTGAGGCGATTCTAATGAGTACACACAGCAGTGACAGCATACATTTTCATTACAGAACACCGAAAAGATGTTCAAAAGTATCTCGTTATGCCTCCTGGCAGTAACCCTCAGTGGCTCAAACTACAGCTGTCTTGAATAAATTTTCATGGTCCAAAAGGGGTTCGAGCCATCGAAGTTCGACTGTAGTAATTTTCACGGAATTAACTAAGTCACAGACATGCCATGTTGGTGAAGCCCTTGAGTCATGACAAATAACACTAACAGAGTTAATGTTTCATTTGAGCTATTGTAAATTTTCTTTCTTTCTCATTCTATTGTTTTATCATTTTGTCCTGTGGTCATGTTCAGTAACACACATCAGAACAGAGGCATAAATTTGTTTTAATGCCACCTCTTCAATGAAATTAAACCACAAACAAAAGATCCTCTTACAAGTACAGATTGTAATACGGTGGCAAGAAGAAATGTCTCTAGTGTCTTGAGAAACAGATCAAGAACAATGCAAGGCATAGTCCTTGGGCTGGCCATAGACCCCCCTCCCCCCCCAGGGGGATTTTTGTACACTATGATTTTCTGATACTACATTATATAAGACACAAAATGAAACATGTTAGCCCTTTTAGAGTGGCAGCGTTACCGAGTAACACCCAGGTTACGTACGTTACCCTCAAAATAGCATTGAAACCTCCTGATAATGTCGCCAACATGGTATGTACGTAATTTTTTGCATGCTGGCACATGTTTTTGTTGCTCTTTTAATGCACTAACTTATTTTAAGTATTCGTCTTATAAATACTACGAGGGTTTCCACGCGTTACATACGTTATTAAGTGTTACATGCGTTACTTTCTGGTATCACGCTGGCATTTTGACTATCATAAACTTTAAATTTTTTCAGTGAATAGGGCAAATTCACAGGAGTGCTCGTATTCTGGTCGCTTTCGCTTTTAGTGATTATGTGTTAACATTTAAAAAGATCGTGGGTACTCATAAGAGTGCTGCCTTGTTGTGGCAGTCTATTGAGTACAAGTAAGAATCAACCAGTACGTTGGTTACGAACACAACATAAATTGGATCAGAGATTAGATGATATGAGATTTTTCGCAGTACTTTTACAGTCGTAATGAAATACCATTTCAATATATAGGCATGTTATCTAAGCGTATTGACATATATTAATAATAATCCGTGCCAATGCCGGAACAGCCAACCGTAAACTTTACGCGTACATTTAATTTGTAGCGCTGTGTTTTTGGTGACGTCAAACGTCGGTTAAAGAAAACCCCGCGAAGAAGACGTCATTCTGTCTTCTGCTTTCGATCGTTACAGGTCTCAAGCTGAAAACAACACATACCGTTGTATTTCCACTTTAATAGCTAAAAACAAGTAGTTTTTAATTAAAATTTTAACTGTTTTCTCTCGCTGAGTTACTGTTTGAATTCAAGTGTTTAAAAATTGTTTTTTTTTTTTAGATTTCTTCATACTTTGTTATCTCTTTTAAAATGAAAAGGAGTGATTTGTCTATTTGATAGTGTCTATATCTGTCAACTTTTTCTGTCTGTATCAACCAATCCCATTGTGTAATCAATCAATCAATCAATCAATCAATCAATCAATCAATCAATCAATCAATCAACCAAGCAATCAATCAATCAATATACCAATCAATCAATCAATCAATCAGTCTGTCAGTCCGTCCGTCCGTCCGTCCATCCATCCATCCATCCATCCATCCATCCATCTATCTATCTATCTATCTATCTATCTATCTATCTATCTATCTATCTATCTATCTATCTATCCATGTAAATTAATCTAGTGTGTCTATCCACCTGTACATCTATTTGTTCTTCTCTCTACCTGCCTATTTGTCAGTCTGTCGTCGGTCTGCCTGCCTGTCTTACAGATAAATAATTGTGTTATTTTCTTTTTTCACACACATTATTTGTTATTATCGTTGCTTTTGTTTCAAATCAACACGTTTTTACATTTGTAAAATCTACAATCATGGAAAAGCCAGTGGCTCTGAAGACAAAGCCTCAAGACAAAAAATCATCTAGGTCCAAAGGTACTGACGGGAGAGTTTGTATTATTCACTTCTCCAGCACTGTGGAAGCAACTGTTACGCCTGCTACAGAGGAGACTTTCAAAAAAATCACATCAATAGCACAAAAAAGGCTCACTTTCTCAGATGTGACCCACAAACTCCCAGAAATATCGGAAAACATACCGAAAACTTTTGATGAGATGGTGCATGGGTATCACAGAAGGTGCTACCAGCTCTTTACTCTTCTTCCAAAAGCTGGCAAGCGCAAGTGCAGTTCAACAGTGGCAGACGATGAGGTCCCTAGTACCTCAAAAAGGGGCAGGCCCTCTTTCACTGCATCATCCGCCACGTCTACTGCGTTATTCCCTTCTGACAAATGTTTGTTCTGTGATAAACAATATATACAAGTCAACCGTAAGAAACAACTTCTGATTAAGTGTGTTACCCCAACAGCTGAAAATTCTATCAAGGCCGCTGCCGAAGCAAAGGGTGATGAAAAACTACTTTGTAAAGTACGCGGACAGGACTTGCGAGCAAGGGAAGCATGGTATCATAGCCATTGCCGGAAAAAATACACTCGAGATATAGGCGAAAGACACGTTACACACACAGATAGTGAATCCTCTCAGTCACAGGCAGCACATAATGCTGCATTTCAATACATCAGCAAGTACATAGAGGATCATATACTAACTGGTGGAAACATAGAAAGGTTGTCAATGATTCGAGAAAGATATCTGACATACATGTTAGAAAACTACCCAAAGTTCTATAATGAAAATTATAAAACTTACAAATTAAAAGACAAACTATGCAAGCATTTTGGAGAGAAGCTTGAATACTGGCAACCCCGAAAGAAATCAGAACTTGTATATGCTGCTGAAATAGAAGGTGAGGCTGTTGAGGCTGCATTTGAATTAGCAGCCTCAGATGAGAAGCGCCTCATTGAAAGTGCAGCTATAATAAGGAGACATATTGAAACTGAATGTGAAAATGAAGGGAAACTGGAAAGTGAGCCAATGTCTTGGCCACCATCGGCTACCTGGTTGCTTTCTGGCGACAGACGACCACCAGAAATATTGTTGACATTTCTTGTCTATATCATAACTGGCAAACCTGTAAAACATGCAAGCCTGAAGTCCCAGCGTTATGCTCTGTCTTTTGCTGAAGACCTATGCTATGCCGCAACAAATGGCGACTGGATAATGCCAAAACACTTAACATTGCCTATGGCTGTAAGACATCTCACAGGTAGTGCTGAAGTTATAACAATTCTAAATCGGTATGGCCATGGACAGTCGTACTCGAAAACTCTCGAGCTGGAAACAGCAATGTGTAATTCTGTGACCTCATCAGAGTCGGTTTTACCCAGAAATATCTCTAGAGACAACAACTCTGTCATTCATTTGTGCTATGACAATTTTGATCTCGACGAAGAGACACCAACAGGTTGTGGAACTACTCATTCCACGCACGGAATTGTAATACAAGAGGTCTGTGATCCAGATAGAGCTTCAGTTGTTATTGAAACAGAGACAACACACAAATCAAAGGACAGGTCAGTGACTCCCGTTGAGGTTCAGATACGACCATGTTATGCCAAACCAAAGGTAGACCCAACTTTTGACATTCAGACAAGTAAAGTAGATTATTCATTTAAACAGACAGAAATGGAGAATTTCACATGGGTTATCTGTCGTGATATAGGCAGGTCTTTGGGTAGTCAGAAAGTTCCATCCTGGGCTGGATGGCTATCACAAACTGCCCCTGAAAAGCATTGTGCAACTTCAAATGTCGAATATATGGCCCCACTAAATGAGTCAATAAACGAAAACTCAACAGTGCAATACATTCTGGAGCAGTCGCTTCAGGCGAGTGGTGAAGTCGGCCAGGAGTACGCTATTGTTACCTTCGACTTGGCTGTTGCCAAGAAAGCTTATGCACTAGTGTGGCAGTATTCAGATAGGTTTAGTAAGATAGTAGTAAGAATGGGTGTCTTCCACACGATATGTTCCCTATTTGGAACTGTTGGCAAGATGATGAAAGGTAGTGGCTTTTCGGAAATTGTCATAGAGGCTGGTATTTGTGCCAGTGGTTCATTAGATAGAGTAATGACGGGCAAGCACTTTAACAGAGCTCTAAGGGTCCATAAGTTACTGTTTGAAGCTTTGGAACGGCTTATGCTAGGCCGGTTTGAAGAAACGCATTCGCGTGAGGAATGTTTGTCGAAAGAGACAATCAAAACGCTAACAGATCTCATAGACTCTCCGTCAAAAGAGTTATTAGACATGGTGGAACAATCTGAAGAATTCAGAAATTACTTTGAAAAGTATCATGTGTTTAAATCAGAAGTTCTGAAGGGTGGTCATGGCAAAACAGCTCAATTCTGGGCACAGTACATGGATATTATCCAAATGGTGTTGACGCTTATCAGGGCTACAAAGGAAAACAACCTAGATTTGCATATTGCAGCTCTGTATTCTTTGTGTCCAATGTTCTTTGCATACGATCACGTCAACTATGCACGTTATGTACCTGTGTACCTGATGACATTGTTGAATTTGTCTGATACACATCCTGGATGTAGACAACTACTTGAACAAAATGGCTTTAGTGTGTCACGGTCATCTGTTCCTCGCTCCAGAAATGCTGTTGACATCACTATTGAGCAAACTATCAATCGCCATGCCAAATCACAAGGTGGCATCATAGGCTTCAGCAGGAACTACGCTGCATATTACAGATGGTGCATTACCCGTCATATAAGAGCTCAGTATGTTGAAGCAACTCTTCAACGCACTGACATGAGCACTGACGAGGTTTCCAGCCATAAAGACTTGCGGCCTGCTCAGATGCAAAGTAGTGAACATGATGTTACACGAGTAAAAGAGGCAATTTCTGGATTCACCAACCCATTCAGTGCTAGTGTGAATGGAAATGAACTGTACTGTCTGTCTTCAGGAGCTCCTGCAAAGCCGGATATTGCTACAGATCTGATTGAAGCTCCGAACATTGGCCGAAAGGCTATGGAAGACTTTATCAATTCACGATTGGTGGAAAAGTCAGTTAGCTTTCATAGCCCGGTCAAGCGAAACAAGCTGAAAACTTTTGCGGCTTGCGAGGTCAAGAAGAAACTGACCAGTTCACAAAACAAAATCAGCCAGATCAGAGCTGAAAGGAACGTCTTTGGGCAGCTTGTTCTTCTGTCTATTGAACATAACATCGACCTTGAGTTGACGTTATCTTTCCCTCTAGGACCTGTGCCATGGTCACTAGCGACCGCTGACGGAATGCCCACCAAAACTGACAAGTCCAAACTTCTGCATTTGTTGGAGTCGCATATTGAGCCAACAACAGAGCGACCAAATAATGCTGTGCATATCATTGATGGAAACGCGATACTGCAAAGCTTAACACCAATTCCTGACACCTTTGAGGAACTTGCAGAATCTGTTTTCAACCAGTTGCCAAAGGCCAAGCGTGTTGATTTTGTCACTGACACATATAAGCCACAGTCGATAAAGTCCTACGAACGTTCTCGCAGGGGAACAGCACCAACACATCTGTTGTCAGGTGCAAAGACTAGGACTCCGCATGACTGGAAGAGCTTTATGAGCAGTGACAAAAACAAGACTCAGCTCATTGGCCTACTTCTGGAGCAATGGACAACTGACAAGTATGCTGTCAAACTTGCAGACAGAAGCATTTACTATGCCATCGGTGAAGAAGTGTTCCGTCTCACCTGTGAAGACAATAAGACTGTGTCGAAATATCCCGAACATAACTTATTTTCTTCTCAGGAGGAGGCAGATACCAGGATTATACTCCATTGTCTCAATGTGAGAACATCGCTGCCAGATGCTAGTACTGTCATTGTAAGGTCGCCAGACACAGATGTACTTGTACTGCTGGCAAAGTATTGCAAAGATATCAACTTGACAGTTTTGTTCGACACTGGCGTGGGCAATAAAAGGCGCCTTTTGAACGTCAACAACATCGTTCAAAACACAGGGGAAGAAATTTGCTCAGTCTTACCAGCCATACATTGCTTTACAGGATGTGACACTACCAGTGCGTTTGTTCGCCGCGGTAAGATCGCTCCGATAAAACTCATTGAGAAGAAAACACAGTTTATTCCAATACTAAGCAGAGTAGGGCAAGCAAAACACTGTTCCGAAGCACTCATCAGGGACATGGAAGCGTTCACGTGTGCTATGTATGGCGGTGCAACTTACACAGATGTAAATAAGTTGCGATACGACATGTTTCTGAAAAAGTATCAAAGCCACACAAACACACTGAATGTTTCAAATGGCATGGACATGAGCTTACTACCACCATGCCGCTCTGCACTTGAGATGCACATACGAAGAGTGAATTATCAAGTGTTTGTCTGGATACACTCCCATGAAAACTATCCAGGCCTTCCAGATCTGGACAAAAGTGGATGGAACATAAATGGGGAGGAAATTGAGTATGTATGGGTGAAAGACAACTTGATCGTCCCTGAACAGCTAATCGACATCTTATGTGAACAGCATTGCGAGGAAGAAGCAGATCAGGATACAGAGGATGGCGATGATGGCGAGGGATTTGAGATGACGAATATGGTTGATGAAGTTTTTGAAGATGACTCTGATGAGGATTAATTATCTGTATGAGGCAAATCCTTTGAACCTTTGAGTAGTACGCGAAGAGCCGCTTATTTAACAAGTCAAGTGTTGAAGTGCGATCTGTGTGATTTATTGACTCAACAAAACTGTTTCTCCTCGTACAGTATGTCACAGGCTTTTCATGTGTAGTATGCTTACCATATACATGTGTGTTGTATTTATTGGAAATCAGAATCATTTATATCATTCTATGTACCAATTAGTTCGTTGGCAAAGGAGCCACATATCTTCATACTGTTTTATTTACTTGTAGATGTGTTCATGATCCACAGGGTCATGGTTAGAAATGAAAACCTGACTGATTTAACTCATTCTGTTATGATATTGGTGAAAATTAAATGTGCATGGATATTTAAGTTTGACGGGAAAATGTCTCAACAGTAATGTTTAAATTATTCGTATGACGGCGTGTGTTACGTACGTGATTGCCTTTTTATTTATCATGTTTTAAAATAGAAAATATAACAAAAATTGCATATTTATACGAGCTGAATCCAGGACTCTTTCACGGCCCTGCTTCCACATAGACGGACATAGCGCTGAGTAAAAAATGTAAATATGTGATACTATGCTTGTGATTTTGTTGTATATAAGATATATATACAAGTGTACACTGTTAGTTTTCTTGGTTTTTGCATTGGAAGGTGTATTGGTTTAAATACAAAGTGCCTTCACTTATCTTAATAGGTCTAGTGAAATTGAAAAAAAAATATAAAAAAATTGACCGTATTATGTATATCGCTTATATTTAAATGTCTGAACAACCTTGTGTTACGTACGTTACATTATTAGTATGCTGTTCAATGCAATAAGATATTTAAAAAAATCTAAACCAAACACTTACTGTTTCATATAAAAATATCTGCTTACTGCATTTGAAACACTTGGTTTAGATTGCTTCACTTTTACCATTTGATTCAATTTGTAATGTCGTTAGGATCCTATTGCAAATATGTTATTAATTTGGGTCACCATGTTCAACAGCCAATAACTCAAAAAGTAAAAATGTTAGAAACATAATGTTTGTAGTTTTGAAAATGTTAATGTTTTTTCTTTAAGAAAAAAAAATAATTGTGATCAAAATTTCATTTCAACAGTTTTTAGGACGGACTTTATTAGACCCATTTACCATTTTTATACTATTTAATGGTAAAATGTAACATACGTAACGCCAAAGAAGATTGTATATGTGTTCAACTGCCCCTAATATGCGACACAGCCATTGCTGACTTCCATTAATTAACCAATTCTGAAAGTTTATTATATCTTCCAATTTTTTTCTGAAACTCAATATACCTACTTGATTTTTCGATTTTTTGACTGGTAACGTATGTAACAGGCTGTTACAGCGTAACGCTGCCATTCTCAGATGGCTAACATCTTGCAAAATGCTCGCAAGACAATAGGCTTCAAGAAAAATATGGTCTACAAAAATCCCCCTGGGGGGGGAGGTAAACCATATCTGGCCAGCGGCCTAGCATGAATATCAAAAAATATTTACTGAGCTATGCACAGATGTGCAGTCTAGTTATTAACCCTTATCATGATGTTCACGACAACCCCTATCTTTGCAAACAGTGAAGAAGCCATCTGATCAGGATCTACACTGTTTGACATTCAGTTTATGAATTTGTAGCAATAAATTACATCAAGTTATTTGATTGGTTGATATACAGAAATGGGTGTGGCATAAATGAATATTCAGCAAGATAAGGGTTTTTTTTTATATTTTTTGGTTTGGGTTTTACAGCCCTTTCAAGATTATTTCACTCATATCGAGCCATCGTTAATCAGAGGTGGGCGAAAACCGGAGTACCCGGAGAAAAACCACCTGACCTTCCGTTGCAGAACTTGGCATCTCACACGTGGCCCGAGCGAGGCTCGAACCTACGGCGGTGAGAGACCTAATGACTAAGAGTCAGCGCTCTTATCCACTAGGCCACGGAGGCCCGTCGCAAGATAAGGGTTAACTCTGATGCTGTTGCTCGGCATTTCAAGATGACATTTTCATTTTCATTCAACCTTTCAAAAATCAATACTTTCTTCTACTGTATTTAACTTTTTAGAAAATTTTCTGCAGATATTGAAAGCCTGACATCTCTTCAAACTACGGCACATGTCAATATTCATGAGTTAACCAAAGAAGAGGTCCAAACAAGACTGCCAAGACGGTAGGATCTTTTTTCAGGGGATTTGTATGGCTTGATATTTCAAGCGAATCATCTGCTCGTGCAGCAAGCCTTATTTTTCTGAGAACACAATCCACAGAACCATTTACAAACCTTCTTTCAAAACATATTCCCCTGTCATATGTAGTAATCCCACCAGATTCTTCAATCAATATCTTCTCTAATGTTACATTTCCATATATTATGTCAAGTCTAAATTCTTCTGAAGAAATAGCTCCAAATAAGAAACTTAACCACTTGTCCTGTTGATCACAACAACTACTGCATTTGCAAACACTCCAAGGGCCAGTTGTTCAAAACTAACGACGTCATTAGTTAACGTATCATTAAAACTTTGATCATTAAATATGGCAAATATGCTGAAATTTTTGCTGAAAAAATGTGAGCAGCTTTTGCCGATGCAAAAGCTGCTCACATTTTTTTGCTGAAGCTGCTCACATTTTTTCAGCAAAAATACCAAAATTTACAATATTGTACTTGCTAGAAGAGTTAACAATATGACCACTAACGAGCTCATTAAGCTAAAGATGCTTTGAACAACTGGCCCCTGATCCAGACCTGGGTCCAGTTGTTCAAATCATTGTTAGCTTAACGAGCTCGCTAGTGGTCATATTGTTAACTGTTCTAGCATAAGCAATTACAGTATCTAAAATTTTATTATTTTTGCTGAAAAAATGTGAGTAGCTTTTGCTCCTGAGGGAAGTGGTTCTACTCTTAAAGGAAAGAATTTGCTCCTGAGGAGGGTCCTATTTTGGTTGTTTGTTTGATTTGATGTTTAAGTTCCCCGTCAACACTACTGGTATATAGGACATTTTGGAGATGTTGCTTCCAATTTTATGGGAATTTTACCCGACATTGAGATGAAATGACATCTCAAGCCCTGTCGCCCAATGAAACTAATAGGGTTTATCAGCATGGGCGGTCCGACTCACACCGCTATGCCTGGGCAGACTTAGATTCTATAAGCGGTTTACCAGTACTCGAGTGCGCTCGGATTCAGCTTTGCATGGAAGCATAATGTAGCCCATTTATTTCTTCATGCCCCAATGGGAGGGGGGCCGTAGGAGGAGGGTTCTATACTTTAAAAGGAATGAATTCGCTCCTAAGATGGATCTACTCTTAAAGGAAAGAATTTGCTCCTGAAGACAGGGATCTACTCTTAAAGGAAAAAATTTGTACCTGAAGAGAGACATCTACTCTTAAAGGAATGAATTTGCTCCTGAAGAGAGGCATCTACTCTTAAAGGAATGAATTTGCTCCTGAAGAGAGGCATCTACTCTTAAAGGAATGAATTTGCTCCTGAAGAGAGAAATCTACTCTTAAAGGAATGAATTTGCTCCTGAAGAGAGACATCTACTCTTAAAAGGAAAGAATTTGCTCCCAAAGAGAGGCATCTACTCTTAAAGGAAAGAATTTACTCCTGAAGAGAGGGGTCAACTCTTAAAGGAATGAATTTGCTCCTGAAGAGAGGCATCTACTCTTAAAGGAAAGAATTTGCTCCCAAAGAGAGGCATCTACTCTTAAAGGAAAGAATTTACTCCTGAAGAGAGGCATCTACTCTTAAAGGAATGAATTTGCTCCTGAAGAGAGGAATCTACTCTTAAAGGAAAGAATTTGCTCCTGAAGAGAGGGATCTACTCTTAAAGGAAAGAATTTACTCCTGAAGGGAGGCATCTACTCTTAATTGAAAGAATTTGTCCCCAAAGTGAGGGATCTACTCTTAAAGGAAAGAATTTGTCCCCCAAAGAGAGGCATCTACTCTTAATGGAAAGAATTTGCTCCTGAAGAGAGGCATTTGATCTTAAAGGAAAAAATTTACACCTAAGGAGAGGCATCTACTCATAATTGAAAGAATTTACTCATGAAGAGAGGCATCTACTCTTAAAGGAATGAATTTGCTCCTGAAGAGAGGGATCGACTCTTAAAGAAAGAATTTGCTCCTGAAGAGAGAGATCTACTCTTAAAGGAATGAATTTACTCCTGAAGAGAGGCATCTACTCTTAAAGGAAATAATTTGCTCTTGAAGGGAGGCATCTACTCTTAAAGGAAAGATTTTTTGCCCAAGGAGAGGGATCTACTTTAAAGGAAAAAAACTTGCTCCTGCATGCAGCTTAACTGATGAGGGGTCTGCTCTTAAAGGAAAGAATTTGCCAATTAACAAGAGGGAACTACTCTTAAAGGAAAGAATTTGCTACTCAGGAGGGGTCTGCTCTTAAATGAAAGACTTTGCTCCTAAAAAGAGGGATCTACTCTTAAAGGAAAGAATTTCCTCCTGATATATTGCTTGTTTGATTTGGGGTTTAACATCCCCGTCAACACTGTATAGGTCGTTTTGGAGATGTTGCTTCCAATTTTGTAGGACTTTTACCAACACTGAGATGAAATGACATAGCAAACCCTGTCGCCCAATGAAACCAAAAGGGCGGTAAGACTTGCACCGATGGTCAGACTCGCACCGTTAGATTCAAGGCTTAGATTCCAGGACTCTTGTGAGGTCAGATTCAGCTCTGCGTGGAAGCATCATACAGCCCATTCTATTTCTTCAAGCCCTGGTGGGCAGGCTGAAGCGAGGGATCCACTCTTAAAGGTTAGATTTTGCTTCTGAAGAGAGGGATCTACTCTTAAAGGAAAGAATTTTTCCCCGAAGAGAGGGATATACTCTCAAAAGGAATGAATTTGATCCTGAAGAGAGGCATCTACTCCTAAAGGAAAGAATTTGCTTCTGAAGAGAGGCATCTACTCTTAAAGGAAAGAATTTACTCCTAAAGAGAGGCATCAGAAAGAATTTGTCCCAAAAGAGAAGGATCTACTCTTAAAGGAATGAATTTGCTCCTGAAGAAAGGCATCTACTCTTAAGGAAAGAATTTGCTCCTGAAGAGAGGCATCTACTCTTAAAGGAATGAATTTGCTCCTGAAGAGAGGCATCTACTCTAAAAGGAATGAATTTGCTCCTGAAGAGAGGCATTCTACTCTCAAAGGATCTGCTCTTAAAGAAAAGAATTTGCTCCTGAAGAGAGGCATCTACCCTTAAAGGAAAGAATTTGCTCCTGAAGAGAGGGATCTACTCTTAAAGGAAAGAATTTACTCCTGAAGAGAGGCATCTACTCTTAAAGGAATGAATTTGCTCCTGAAGAGAGGGATTTACTCTTAAAGGAAAGAATTTACACCTGAAGAGAGGGATCTACTCTTAAAGGAATGAATTTGCTCCTGAAGAGAGGGATTTACTCTTAAAGGAAAGAATTTACTCCTGAAGAGAGGGATCTTCTCTTAAAGGAATGAATTTGCTCCTGAAGAGAGGGAGCTATTCTTAAAGGTAAGAATTTGCTCCTGAAGAGAGGCATCTACTATTTAAGGAAAGAATTTGCTCCTGAAGAGAGACATCTACTCTTAAAGGAATGACTTTGCTCCTGAAGAGAGGGATCTTTTGTTTGTTTGTTTGATTTGAGGTTTAACGTCCATGTCAACACTGTAAAGGTCATTTTGGAGACATTGCTTCCAATTTTGTGGGACTTTTACCCGACATTGAGATGAAATGACATCTCAAGCCCTGTCGCCCAATGAAACCAATAGGAGTTATAAGCATGGACGGTCCACCTCGCACCGCAGTTCCTGGACAGGCTTAGATCCTCTAAGCGGTTTACCAGTACTAGTGTGTGGACGGTTTCAGCTCTGGGTGGAAGGATCGTGCAGCCCATTTATTTCTTCAAGCCCCGATGGGCGGGGGCGGGAACAGAGGGATCTACTCTAAAAGGAAAGAATTTACTCCTGAAGAGAGGCATCTACTCTTAAAGGAACAAATTTGTTCCTGAAGAAAGGCATCTACTCTTAAAGGAAAGAACTTGTCCCCAAAGTGAGGCATCTACTTATAAAGGAAAGAATTTGCTCCTGAAGAGAGGCATCTACTCTTAAAGGAAAGAATTTGCTCCTGAAGAGAGGGATCTACTCTTAAAGGAATGAATTTGCTCCCGAAGACAGGCATTTACTCTTAAAGGAAAGAATTTACTCCTGAAGAGAGGGATCTTCTCTTAAAGAAGGAAAAGAATTAGAAGTATCCATGGTTACCAGTTGACCCAAAGCTTCTTCATGCAAATACTGATTGTGCAGGCTCACTCGGTTGTCTTCATACATTGCTAAAGAAGCCTCAGTGGTGTAGTGGTTATGCTACTCGCCTTGTAAACCAGGGATCGCAGGATCGATCCCGGGCTTCTCCAGACTTTCAGGTGAGTCTTTTAACCGAGGTCCAGTCTCCGTATGACCTTAGCTGTTGGTGGGACGTAAAACTCCAACACTCACTGACTCATACCATGCCAAATGTCTGAGAAGACACTTTCACTGGTCCCGGCTTATATAATTGTGTCAAGGAGATGGTGAATCACAAGAAATAAGTCAAGTATTCGCTTGTTCATGTTGTCATAAACTGTCAGAATGATCTAAAGCCACTATTTGCCTTGCAGAGATTTGTATGAGATCATGACATTACACCACAACCTTTTTATAACACTATAGTTTGGGTCCAAAGTTACTGGAGTCTAACAGACAAGAGAACCATGATGGTTCTATATCACTCACCTGAGCTTTGAGAGATCTGCGTACATAACATATTTTGAAGTTTCACACAGCAGATTGCTTTAAGCAATATATATGAGTTTCTGAGATATTAAGCCTTATTTGAACTGGAGGGGGTGAGGCATACCCCCTGAGGGGAAGAGTCTGATCATAAGTAACTAGGGGAGTGGGGGTGGGGATCTGAACCATTTATGCGATATTAAGCCATAACATTATATGAAATGGAGGGGGTAGGGCATATCCCCTTGGACCCTCAGTTGATGTCACTGAATGCATTTTTACATAAGGATCAAACAACAATGTATATCGTTTAGTGGTGGGGCTCTGAATATGGTTTCTGAGATGAGATGCCTTATATGAACTGGAGGAGATAGGGGCATACCCACTTGGGACTCATGGTTGGTGACCCCAGGGTCATAACTTGAACAATCTTGGTTGAGGTCCGCTAGATGAAAACTATATATCAAATATCAAAGACCTACAGCCTTCTTGTTTCAGACAAGATTTTTAAATTTTTCCCTATATAGGTCTAGGTAAGACAAGTGACACGGCCTGATGTGGAGGCATTTCTAACCCCAGCAGTATAATTTGAATCTTGGTAGAATTCTACTAGCTGAAACAACAAGCCTCAACGTGTAATTGGCAAACAGTGCAGACCCAGATCAGACGCCGCAGAATGCGGCATCTGATCAGGGCCTACACTGTTTGTGAAAAGTTAAGACATTTTCCAAGTAAGTTTTGAAATGGACTCCTGCTATAAAAAAATGAGTAAAGACGAAGATTCCATTTGGTACAAAAAGGGCTGTAGCTTCAGAAGCAGTCTGATCTAGGTCTACACTGACAGACTGCTGACAGGCTTGATTTTATGGTGTATTGAGTGTCTGAACATTTATGGAAAATCTGATAATCTAATTTTGAATACTTTTCCTGTCACAATCGACAAATTAATAAGAGGCAATACAAGACATGTATTTGGATTCTTTTGATTGGTTATGAACTGACAAGGAAGCTTTAGTCTTCTATTTCTTATAAATCCATGTTTACACAAAGATTCCCCACAACAACACTAAGCCATATAATATTATACTTTCATATCATGTATTGTCCTTTCTAAACTTTGGTTTGGTTTTGAGTTTAATGGCCCAGTCAACACTAATAAGGTCATAATTGTCAAGCCGATCAGTTTACCTAAACCATACTTTTCCTGGGCAGCTAAAATAATCTGTTCAACCAGTACAGTGCACACACATTCTTTCGCCAGAAACTGACAACTGCCCTTCTTGAATCTCTGTCTAAGAGAGAGGATGACACCATAAAAAAAAGATTTCATGATCAATCTCCATGAAAAAATGTTGTTGGCCCAATGGTCCTGAACTTCCTGATCACCTGAGTCAGACAGGCATCCCACACTGAGCCACGGGGACCAGCTCATTTGCAAAGGCTTACTATGGACTGCTATTACCTAATAACCCTTTTTGTACCAAATGGGATCTTCCTCCTTATATATAGCAGGAGTCCATTTGAAAATTTAGGGTTTTCAGGTTGTGTTTTCTTCAAAAACTATTCGAAAAATGGCTGAATGTTCTGCGGCGTCTGATCTGGACCTTCACTGTTTGCCCGAAGGTACCCGTTTTGGGGTTTCCAGTACAAAATGGTATAACGTATTTCAAGAGAGATCACTTTTGTGACTTTTTGTATATATAAACATTGACTACCAGAATAATTTACTCCTTGGGACATGGTAGGGACACACTCTTATATATATTAAGGAAATTGATACATGTGGCACAAGATCTCCTTTTTGTTTCTTACAATATATTTATTGTACCCCTCAAAAGGCCCAGTCTACTTTTAAAGGAAAGAAAATTCTTTCTTTTAAGAGTAGACCCCTATCTATAGAAGGGACAAAACTATTTCTGAAAGAGTTCCCTCCCCTGAAGATGAATCCATTTCCCATGATGTTTAAATGTAAAAACATGATAAAAACTCTTACCTTCTTCCAATACATATCTTAATGAAGAAAAAGTTGGTTTTTACCCCAGGAACATTTTATTCTTTGTGAAGCACTGAAATAATCTGATTGTGCAGGAATTGAGGGGAATTTTTTAATCTTCCAGGGAGACAACTCTGTAAAAAATACTTTTTGCCCCTGTTATCAACAGGAGGATCAAATTCTTTCCTTCGATTCAGAGGGGAAACAATTAACAGAAAAATGTACAAGAAGAAACTAAAGTTATCTCCCTTGTGCAAAGAAAATGTGCCAAGTTTATCTAAAACATGCACACTTTTGCCTGGGATTTAACTTAGACACCCTAAAATAGAATGAGAGAAACCTAAGATGCAAAATTCATTTTTTGAACAATATGATTAACCCATTTAGTACCGAAAACCCAAAAATGGGTAGTTGGTAAACAGTGCAGGCCCAAATCAGGCTGATCAGGGCCTCCATTGTTTGCTAAAAGTTCAGCTATTTTCCAAATAAATTTTGATGAAAACACAAGCTGACATCCCTAAATTTTGAAATGGACTCCTGCTATATATAAGGCGGAAGATTCCATTTGGTACAAAAAAATATTAACTGGTGAGCTGTATACAAACATTAGAATTGCACATCAATCAAACCATCCATGCAGTGTGTGCAGCAGAAATATCTCAGTTAGCTCAATTTAATGCACTGTTACCTACAAACCTACATACCAAACAAAAGCAACCAAATGTTTCTTTTCTTGAGAATCTCTTGTCTGAGCAAGATTCATTAATGATAAGCCAGGTGTATGTTGCAGCCTCTGAGACAAAGTTTTTACCTGTACCTGGGAACAGCAAACTGCATGGGCCCAGAAAAGCTTGAACAAGGCATAATTTGCTACATTAACCCTTATCTTGCTGTTCACGCCAACCCCTATATTTGCAAACAGTGTAGATCCAGATCAGGTGGCTTCTGAAGAAGCCACCTGATCAGGATCTACACTGTTTGGCATTCAGTTTATGAATTTGTGGCTATAAATTACATCAAGTAATTTGATTGGTTGATAGACAGAAATGGGTGTGGCTTAAATGAATATTCAGCAAGAGAAGGGTTAATCTATGAAAATTAGACAATATGATAAATGGGTACACAACAGTTGCTTACATTTGATGGACAAATATATCCCCTGCAGGATTCTAGAGCTAGAGCTAGCAGAGTGGGACCTTGTGTTGAGTCAGGCTCACTCTGTGAAATATTACAAGGGTACTTCAAAAAGTTTTGTCACTAATAGGTTTCGGTAGTTCTATGGTATGCTTCATAGCTATCGATAACAGTTTATTTCATGCAAATTGCTTTTATAATGACCAAGATATGTCAAATTGAAATACATGCAGTCATATATACTGGGCAATTTACATGTTACATTGCAAAATGGACAGAAGGACTGAAATTTGCAACTACATTAAATGCCGTGTTAAGCTTGACATAGGTTCAAGTCAGATATTTGATTAATTGTGTGGCACATAATTTTTATGAACCTCTAGCCATTTCAAAGCGCACAGTTTATCGGTGGGTCAAAGCTTTTTAAGCTTGTAAATCATCGGTCATAGATGATGCCCGTGTTGGCCTCCATCACCAAGGCAACCATCGCTGCTGTACTAAGGCAGTGCTCGAAGAAGATGCATGACTGTCAGTGAAAGAGGTATCTTCTGTAAAGGCAATGGCATATCAGAAGGCAGCGTGTATACCATTCTGACAAAGTACTTGGGCTTGAGAAAGATTTGTGCTAGGTGAGTGCCCCATTCGCTCTCTGAGGAGCGAAAGAAGCAATGCCTGAAATGCATCATCAAAAAAAAAATACAAAAACTGTGACACCCAAGTGTGACGAAGTGTGCTAACAGGTGACGAAACCTGGGTGCACACGTTTGAGCCACAGAGAAGAGCTGAAAACAAATTAAACAGTGGAAGTGCAAATATCAAAAGTGCCCCTGTATTGCCAAGAGAACCATAAGCCCCAAGATGTTGTAGGTAATCTTCTTCAATTCTAGTGGGCCAGTGGTTCAAGTGGCTTGTCCTTCTGGTCATACAGTCACTGGGCAATTCTATAATAACGCCGTCCTAAAGGAATTCAAGGTGTTCTACAATAAGAAGCGTCCAAGCAAAGGTTGGTCAGGAGTGCACCTGATCCATGATTGTCATCTCACAAGTTTTGTTTTGTTTGTTTGATTTTAGGTTTAACGTCCCCGTCAAGACTGTAAAGGTCATTTTGGAGACGTTGCTTCCAATTTTGTGGGACTTTTACCCGACATTGAGATGAAATGACTTCTCAAGCCCTGTCGCCCAATGCGCCCAATAGGGTTTGTTAGCATGGACGGTCTGCCACGCACCGCGGTTCCTGGACAGCCTTAGATTAGATCCTCTAAGCGGTTTACCAGTACTAGTGTGCGGGCCGGATTCAGCTCTGCTTGGAAGCATCATGCAGCCCATATATTTCTTCAAGCCCCTATGGGCGGGGGCGACATCTCACAAGTCTGAGGTTGTGAGATTGTATTTGGCTGCTGAAAAGGTTGCATGCTGAGGCTGTAAATCATCCTCCCTATTCTCCTAACCTGGAGCCCATGGGACTTTTTCTTGTTTCTAAGGCTCAAGAAAATGCTTTCTGGAAAGAAACTTAACCCTTATCTTGCTGAATATTCATTTAAACCACACCCATTTCTGTCTATCAACCAATCAAATTACTTGATGTAATTTATTGCTACAAATTCATAAACTAAATGCCAAACAGTGTAGATCCTGATCACATGGCTTCTTCAGAAGCCATCTGATCTGGATCTACACTGTTTGCAAAGATAGGGGTTGTCGTGAACAGCAATATAAGGGTTAAGTCCAGAAGTGCACTTGGCAGCGCGAGTTATCAGTGCCTCAGAAGACTACCAAGCAGCTTTTAGGATGGTTTACAAAATGTGTTGTTGTTTTTTTTTTGGGGGGTGGGGGGGTCGGGGGGCACTTTGAGAGCCTGCAATAGGGTAAATAATATTAAATGGAGCGTTCAGGAAATAAAACCCCAGTGACAAAACTTTTTGAAGGACCCCCATACCTGAAATTATCTCTGCAGCAAATACTCTTCCATCAGCCCAGCCTAGTCTTGCAACTCTCTCTTCCATCAGTCCAGTCAAGCCTTGCATCTCTCTCTCTCTCTTTTTCTCTCTCTCTCTCTCTCTCTACGTACTGGGACAGGTAGGCTAAAGCAAACAGTGCAAACCCAGATCAGACAGCTCCTGAAGGGCTCTGCAGCGTTTACCATTCTGTCTGCACTTTTTGGACTCCTTGCTGGATCATGAAACAAATTTGTTACAATTTTAGGAGAATTACAGCAAGTCCTCAAGGCATCTGAATTTTTAGGATTTTTACAGCAATGTTCATTTTTTGTTGATTATATATCTTTCAGCCCAAGGTTATTATTAACACATTTTGTACCTGAAACCACAAACGGGTACCTGGGCAAACAGTGCAGGCCCAGATCAGACGCCGCTGAATGCGGCGCCTGATCAGGGCCTCCACTGTTTGCCAAACGTTTTTAGAAAACAAAACCTGATGTGATGAAATGACACCTCAAGCCTTGGCTCCTAGGGAAACCAATAGGTTTATAAGCATGGATGGTCGCACCGCTAATACCTGGGCAGGCTTAGGTCCTCTAAGCTGTTCACCAGTACTCGTGTGTGGTCAGATTTCAGCTCTGCGTGGAAGCATCATGCAGCCTATCTTTTTCTTCAAGCCCTGATGCCATGGGCAGGGGCCGATATATAAGGAGGAAGATTCCATTTGGTACAACTAGGGTTCAGACCTGCTTATCACTGACTATCAACAAAATTCAGGAAACAGTTATTTATAGCTGCCATCTTTGTCGTTGTGACATCACAGTGCAGTGTGAAGAGGGGTGGTTGTAAAACATGGACTAGACTCATATACTGGGACACTGACATTAACAGAATGCAGTGTCTCACAGATCAGACTACGAGTACACTGTTTACTGAAAACACATTAATTTAAAGGTAAAACGAAACAGTCAAAGACAGGACAATTTTCCCATCTTACATCAGAGAAAATTGACCCACCAGTTATTTCCTGTGAAATTATTTTCAAATCAGGCCATTTGCCTAGGAGATGTCATTTAAAGGTTTTTCTATTTTTAGCTCTGGCAGCCATTTTGTTTAATGGAGCAGAACGATTTAGGCAATTTTGAAAGAGGGTCACTCAAGGAACATTCCTGTGAAATTCTTTTCAAATCGGGCCATTTGCCTAGAAGGAGATGTCATTTAAAGGTTTTTCTTTTTTTACCTCTGGTGGCCATTTTGTTTAATGGAGCGGAACGATTTGGGCAATTTTGAAAGAGGGTCCCTCAAGGAACATTCCTGTGATATTATTTTCAAATCGGGCCATTTGCCTAGGAGGAGATGTCATTTAAATGTTTTTTCTGTTTTTAGCTCTGGTGGCCATTTTATTTAACGGAGCAGAACAATTTAAACAATTTTGAAAGAGGGTCACTCAAGGAACATTCCTGTGAAATTATTTTCAAATAGGGCAATTTGCCTAGGAGGAGATGTCATTTAAAGGTTTTTCTATTTTTAGCTCTGATGGCCATTTTATTTAACGGAGAGTAACGATTTAGGCAATTTTGGTAGAGGGTCACTCAAGGAACATTCCAGTGAAATTATTTTCAAATCGGGCCATTTGCCTAGGAGGAGATGTCATTTAAAGGTTTTTCTATTTTTAGCTCTGGTGGCCATTTTGTTGAACGGAGCAGAACGATTTAGGCAATTTTGAAAGAGGGTCACTCTAGGCACATTCCTGTGAAATTCTTTTCAAATGGGGCCATTTGCCTAGGAGGAGATGCCATTAAACGGTTTTTCTATTTTTAGCTCTGGTGGCCATTTTGTTTAACCGAGCAGAATGATTTAGGCAATTTTGAAAGAGGGCTCAAGGATTATTCCTGTGACATTAATTTGTTTGTTCAGTCTGGAAAATTTGGTTTTGGTTTTATTTGAGGTTTAACATCCGGGCCATTAACACTGTATAGGTTATTTTGTAGACGTTTCTTCCAATTTTGTGGGACCGACATTGAGATGAAATGTCATCTCAAGCCCTGCCGGCCAATGAAACCAATTGGGTTTATAAACATGGACGGTCCGACTTGCACCGCTTTGCCTGGGCAGGCTTAGATCCTCTAAGCAGTTTACCAGTACTCGTTTGCAGTCGGTTTTAGCTCTGTGTGGAAGCATGATGCAGCCCATCTATTTGTTCAAGCCCCTGGAATGGGTGTGGGCTGTCAGTCTGGAGAAGGGTTTCTAACTCATCAGAAACAAATGAATACAGAGATGAAACAACAATGAGAACTCACTTTAACCCTTGTTCTGCTGAATATTCATATATGGCACACCCACTACTGATTATCAACCAATCAGATAACTTGATGCAAATTCATAAACTGAATGGCAAACAATGAAGATCCTGATCAGATGGCTTCTTCAGAGGCCATCTGATCTGGATCTTCATTGTTTGAAAGATAAGACATATCCAGGATCAGCAGGACAATGGTTAACCCTTCTCTTTGTTACGTAATACTTTGTAAGGAGCAGCCTGTGCTCTGAAGCTGGCTACGCTACACTCTTGCTGAATATTCATTTTAGCCACACCCATTTCTGACTTTGAACCAATCAGATTACTTGATGTAATTTGTTCCTACAAATTCATAAAGCCATCTGATCTGGATCTACACTGTTTGCAAAGAAACTGGTTGTTTTGAACAGCAGGATAAGAGTTAAAGTCTAGAACAGAGTTGGCTGTGCATTTTGCACAAATTCTTACATTTCTTACCAACCCAGTAGCAAGAAAAATTGGATCCATGATCATCCCACACAATCAGATCAATTATTCTGATATATTCCAGAACAGACTTTGAACCAGGGGAAAAAGTAGCCTTTCATCATTTCATGCTATCTTGGAAACTGACAGATATATAGTTCTACTAAAACTACAATATTGACCCAATTATGGGAAGAAATCATGTCTGATAAATGCAATAGAATACCAAGACCCGGTTGTACAAAGGTAGAGAAGACATTGTCGTAAAAATTCTAGAAATCTGGACACCCTGAGGACTTGCTTTAAGTCTCCTAAAATTTGAACAAATTTTGTTTCATGATCCAACAGGAGTCCAAAAGGTTCAGAGAGAATGGCAAAAAGTGTAGACCCTGATCAGACTGCTCCTGATTAGACTGTGATGAGCAGTCTGATCTGGGTCTGCACAGTTTGCTTAGGCCATCTGTCCTAAAACTTAGGATCATTACTGTAGTTAATGTAATATGGTTAACCCTTCTCTTGCTGGATATTCATTTTAGCCACACCAATCTCTGACTTTGAACCAATTGGATTATTTGATGTAATTTATTCCTGCAAATTCATAAACTGAATGTCAAACAGTGTAGATCCTGATCAGATGGCTTCTTCAGAAGCCATCTGATCTGGATCTACACTGTTTGCAAAGATAGGGGTTGTCGTGAACAGCAAGATAAGGGTTACCGGTAAAACTTGTATTATTCCTATAATATTTTTGATAAACAAGAGGTCCATGATTGTCCTGAACTGCTCACCTGAGTTAAGATGTATAATACCATGTGAGATCATCAATATGATGTATCTGCCATTTTATTCAGTGGTGCAGAACCATATTTGAAAATCTTGTAGAGTTGTGTGAACTTATTTTTTTTTTAAATTGAGTCACCAGCTTCAGAGAATGCCACTAAAAATTTTGTTCCATTCAAAGATGTCGCATGCAGCCATCTTGTTCAGTGGAGTGGAATCTGTGAAATATATAAAAACTGATCTGAAATTGGCTTGAAAGGAGAAAGATGCCATTTGAAGATAAATTCTATTATTAGCTCTGGTGGCCATCTTGTCCAATGGAGTGGAATGATTTTAACAATTTTGTGTGAAATAATTTAAAAATTTGCATAGTGATTTGCAAGGTCATTTGAAGAAATAGTTGTCGATGGAAGGCTGCACAGACAACAGACACATAGCGATCACAATAGCTCACCTTAACACCTTGCCAACCTAGCAGAGCTGAAAAAGTAAATATATAGCTTAAAGGCTTTTATTCTTGAACAGTAGGACACACTGTGTGTTCATAATTGTTTTATTGGCCCCTGTGATATACTGTCTTTAGCAGATCAAAGGCAGCCCTTAATGGGGTGATTAGTAGCTCTTGTTGAATACCCTGACTGAGGCACTTATGGGGAAAATCAATAATGTACACTCTAATCAACAGTTAGTAAATTATTGATTTTCCCCAGGGAGGCCCCTTACCTGTTGAAGACAGAGGACTTCTCTTCAGTCAGCACTGAGGGCTACATAATATTATGTAATGAAATGAGAGTCCTCAATAATCAAGAATAAATGCCTTTAAGTTGCACTTTTTTGGGGTATATCAGTGGTCTTGGTCACATAATTCAACATTTCCACCAGTTTCAATTGATGTTTAACATCCCTGCCAACACTATTTAGGTCATTTTGGAGATGCTGCTTTCAATTTTGTGGGACTTCTGCCAGGCGTTGAAATGAAATGACATATTCACCATATTTGCATTATTTGCTGGCTCCCAGCTTGCACATTGTCAATATTGGAAAAACAGGTAACCAGACCCCCCTCCCTGACCTTTCAAGGTCAGGGGGGTCTGGTTACCAGTTTTTCCAACACTGATATCCATCAGACTAGGAACCAGCAGATAATGCAAATAAGGTGAATGAAGCCCTCTGCTACCCAATGAAAGCAAATGGCATATATATATATGCATTGGACTGTCTGATGACACACCACTTTGCCTGGGCAGACTTACTCATTCTAAGCGGTTTACCAGTACTCATGATGCATGTGTGATCAGTTTCAGCTCTGCGTGTAAGCACCATAGAGCCCAATCTATTTCTCCAAGTTCGATGTGCGTGGGTGACATTTCCACCAATTAAAAAAATATGTTAGGGCAACAAATGAATGATTTGCCTGAAGGCTGAATCATTATGACAAGAATCTTCACAATTTCTGGTCTCAGAAGGATGTTAACTTTGGGAAATATCTTGAATATACTTCTGGTATATTCTTCAGTGGAGCAGAACCATTTTAACTTTTAGCGATTTTGGTAGAGGGTCACCCAAGGACAATTTCTTTGAAATCAGGCCATTGGCAAGGACAAGATGTCATTTAAAGGTTGTTTTTGTTTTCCATTTTTAGCTCTGGGGGGCCATTTTGTTCAGTGAAGAGGGACGATTTAAGATGGTAACCCAATGAACATAGTTCTTGAGAAATGGAATCTTAGTAGAGTGAACGCTAGGGTTGTTGCAATAGTTTACAAATTCAGTGAACCATGAAATGCAGGTCAAGTTCAAGTATGGATGCTTGCATTAAAGTTGCCATTCCAAGATGCAAGTTTGTACCAAGTATCATTAATGAGTTCTTGAGAAATGGACCTGAATGTAAATGTTGACAATTTGACAAATGGATGAAGGTAAGAAAAATCACACTCCTATTGCACCATGCTTCAAAAAGGAATGAAAGTAAAGAAACAGAAGAAATAAAACATTCTTGTACATTTTTGTTTTGTTTAGTAATTTTGATGTCTTATTTTGTATCTAACTGAATTACTATACATGAATTGCAACAATATCTTCCTAGCTTCTTTGCAAGCAGTTGGGAAACATCATTACTTTTACCCTGTAATGATTATTCTGAGATGCCTAATCATATTAACCCTTATCTTGCTGAATATTCATTTAAGCCACACCCATTTCTGTCTATCAACCAATCAAATTACTTGATGTAATTTATTGCTACAAATTCATAAATTGAATGCCAAACAGTGTAGATCCTGATCAGATGGCTTCTTAGTTCAGACTTTAACCAACAGAGTTCATTAATTTGTTGAGCATGTCACAGTTCATATCCATTGTGCATCTTCTGTATACTTTGTATTTGTTTTATATTGTACTGAACTGTTTATTATACATGTACATTTGTATTGTATCTGGAGGGCCTCGTGGAAGATTAGCTTAACTTATATGCTAAATGTAGTCACCCTCGTAAAATAAAGTCTTTACTTATACTTACTATTCCCACTCAACCCTGACCAGTGCTACAAGAATGCCACAGTGATGTAAGATACGAGGACTGTTCAAATATGAATGTAACTCAGCACATAAAAATGATTCCGCGATAGATTTCGATGAAAAATTTATTTTGTCCCCTCAAAGTATTCCCCTTTAACAGATATACAAACTTTCAGTCTTCTGATCCAATCATTGAATGCATTTTGGTAGTCTTTTCGAGGTATACTATGAAGGCACTGGAATATTGCAGAACCGAGGTGTTTGCGCTGTACAAATTTTCAACCAGAAAGTTATTTTTTCAGCCGCGGGAACAAAAAAAAGTCACACGGGGCAAGGTCAGGGGAATACAGGGGGTGAGGGAGTTCAACAACCTTTTCCTGCTTCAGATAGTCTTGCACAATGAACGCCTTGTGCGATGACACATTGTCATGTAGCAATCTGACATTGGCCAAACCAGTTGCGGGTCTTCGTTCATTGAAATATTTCTTCAATTTTCAAAGAACTTAATTCTTGTAAAACTTCGCATTTACAGATTTGCCTTTAGGCACAGCAACCTGAATAGCAGGGCCCTGATTTGAAAAGAATATGGCATACATTACCTTCTTGACGCTCATGGTCCGCTTTGCAATGCATGGTCTTTTGCAATACTTTGTTGCCCATATTTTGTTCTGAATCTTTCGTTTTGGCTCAAAAAAGTGAACCCATGTCTCGTCACCTGTGACGACATAAGCAAAAGACCATGCATTGTAATTTGGAAACGTTTTAAACAACTTCTTGGCACACTGAACGCGTGTCTTTTTCTGCTCATCTGTCAACAGATGGGGAATCCATCTAGCACAGATCTTTCTCATTTTCAAATCCCGGATCAGAATAGTATGAGCTGCTCCTAATGAGATGCCAACCATACTAGCTATTTGCCTAGTGGTGTATCGCGCATCAGTAGCAACTATTTCTTTCACTCTAGCAACCATCTTGGCAGGTGTTGCTCTTTTCGGCCGACGATCATGTGGTGCATCTTCTGTTGAGCCTAGCCCAAAGCTGAATTTCTTACACCAACGAAAAACTGTCCGCAAAGACATTTCATTATGCCCATAAACCGAGCTTATTTCATCAAAAATGTCTTTGCACCGTATACCAAGAATACAACGATTCTTAATATAGGACCGTATTTCAACGGCCTACTCTGACCTTCTTCCAACCATGTTTTGTATTAGTATACAAGAGTAGACAGTGTTTATGGAACGATATACATGGCTAAAGTGGACGGATTTTAACAAGTTTTGGTATCAATGTATAGGTAAAATGTTTTTCTATGCTGTGATATTTATTTCCAGGTGATTTTTGCATTAGTGCATGAGAAAACGTTCTACTTGCATTCATATTTCAACAGATCTCATACACACATACAACATCTTTTCCGCACCCATCCACATCCATTGCTTTTGTTTGTTTGATTTGAGGTTTAACGTCCCCATCAACACTGTATAGGTCATTTTGGGACATTGCTTCCAATTTTGTGGGACTTTTACCCGACATTGAGATGAAATGACATGTCAAGCCCTGTCGCCCAATGAAACCAACAGGGTTTATAAGCATGGACGGGCCGACTCGCACTGCTTTGCCTGGGCAAGCTTAGATCCTCTAAGCAGTTTACCAGTACTTGTGTGTGGTCGGTTTTAGCTCTGCGTGGAAGCATCATGCAGCACATATATTTCTTCAAGCCCCGTTGGGCGGCAGCCAACTACCCGTATTGCTGGTGAATGAATGTCATTTGACATGTCAACAATAAAAATTCTGATACTGATTATGAAAAGATAGTTTTTTTCCCCAGTTTAGAAACCAGCAACATCAGCAGACTGACAGCTTATTTCAGAGTGTTTATATTGATTTCTTATATTTATTCAAGAAAATTGGCAAACCTGACTCAAGACCTTAACAACTACTATGAAATACTGCTATCAAGACCAACTAAAATTGAGACTAAATAATATTTTACATAGAAGTGAAGGCAATGATCAGGAATCAATACAATTAACCCGCAGCTCCCATCAGAGACACCAAAAAGAAAGAAACACAAACATGAAACATCAGAGCCTAATGGAAACATCAATAGCAGAAAGCCAAAATGACATTCAAAAGGTTTCAGTAAATCTGCCTTTGTGTTTTCTAAACCCAGTGTCCTCTAGTGAGAAACCACCGTTGGGACTGTTCAAAAGGGGTCTTAAAGACTAAAAGACCACTTCTGATGTCTTAAAGACCACATTCTGGACTGTTCAAAAGTGGTCTTTATGACCACTTTTGAACAGTCCCAAAGGTGATCTGAATATCGGAATAGTGCTTAAAGGTACATTATTGAGCTATCCGGAAAAAATGCTTCCAAAAATAAAATACATATAACCGGTATTTTTCTTTAAAACAATATAAATGAACGCATTTTATGCAAAAATGGGAACAATTATGATGACAGGTAAACGAGTTTGAGAGGGATTCCCTAACTAGGTTTCGAACAATAGTTAGATCTATTTTTAGTTTGTGACAAAAATAGAATCTCCATATATGACGTTATGCAACGTTCATTTTTGGCCTTGTTTGCTTAGGCCATGCCTGAATCGGAAAAAAATATGACGCTGAATACCATGCCATAAGTAACGACACTCAGAGATATACTGTCACCATGAATGTGTAAAGTGACAGATTTATTTTTAGAATAGAAATTCCAAACACATGTTCAGATCAAAGGGTAAACACGAATGAAAACGACCATTTTCACAAAGTTCTGAAGCTGTATTTGGCTCCAAAAGTGTACACATGACAAAGGAGTATGCATTGAAGATAAAAACTAGAAAAAAATTTTGAGACCCGGTAGCTCAATAAGGCACCTTTAATATCACCCCAAATGTTTCCACAGTAATTGCTATAATTGCAATTCTGTCAAAAATATTTTGTCCCCCTTATCAAGAGAAGTTCATTTAATTTTTGCAATGAACATGTTCATGCCAGGAGAGGCAAGTGATACATTTGGTTGGTTTGTTTAATGGAGCTTAACCCTTCTCTTGCTGAATATTCAGTTTAGCCACACCCATTTCTGTCTTTGAACCAATCAGATTAGTTGATGTAATTTATTCCTACAAAGCCATAAACTGAATGTCAAACAGTGTAGATCCTGATCAGATGGCTTCTTCAGAAGCCATCTGGTCTGGATCTACATTGTTTGGAAAATAAGGCATATCCGGGCTTAGCAGGACAAGGGTTAAATCCCAGACAACTATATTACGGGTACATTGAACTCATCAGTCTACTTGAACATTACAGAAATCCTAGAGTGCTAAAGCTATTCACCTTATTTGCATTATCTGCTGGTTCCTATTCTGGGGGTTATCAGTGTTGGAAAAACAGGTAACCAGACCCCCCTGACCTAAAGTCAGGGGGGTCTGGTTACCTTTTTTTCCAATACAGACAATGTGCAAGCTGGGAGCCAGCAAATAATGCAAATATGGTATATGTTAACTGTCACAAATAGGCAATTCAAAACAATAAGAATTGAGGGAAATTTAGGCACATCAAAATGCTAGATCTGACCTTGAAAGAGCCTGTCAAAACTAAAAATCCAGGGCAATTTTCTTGACAGAGACGCACCTAACTTAGCAGAAACAAGTACAGTAGAACTTTGATGGCTCGAACACCGATGGCTCGTTTACCATGGATGTGTCGAACCCATTCTTGAGTCCCTAGCGAAATCCTCTACATAAGAATTAGTGGGGGATAATTAAAGAGATTTTAGTCTTTTATCTTGCAAATGTATGCTGTGTGCACTCATTAGAATCGCCTCCATGAGGCAATTCTAATGAGTACACATGATTCTAATGAGAACACACAGCATACATTTTCATTATAGAACACCGGAAAGATGTCTAAAAGTATTTGTTATGCCTCCTGACAGTAACCCTCAGTGGCTCGAACTACCCCTGTCTCGAACAGATTTTCGAGGTCCCAAAGTTGTTTGAGCCATTGAAGTTCGACTGTACAAGGGTGAAAACCAATGTTATAGCAATGATATCAGAACCATTTGGCATGCGGCCATTTTTTAAAACAAATGCAGATAATTTTTTTCCTAGATCCCATAACTTTCAAATGTCCAGAGCACTCTATGATTTAAATCATAGGTTACGCCTAAGCAGAATAAAACACATTTTTGAGGTCATTCAAGGGCCGTAGCTCTACTGAAAATTAATGCAAAATGCTGCATAACAATCCCAACATAAATTCAAATGCCAAATTTGATCAAAATACATCAATTCTTTCTCAAGATCATTTGAGTGGAAACAATTTTTTTTAATTGCCATAACCATAACTCTGCTGAAAATTTACACAAAATACCGGGTAACAATCCCAAGCTATATCTTGTGAACATATATTCACATGCCAAATTTGATCAAAATCCATCAAGTCTTTCTCAAGATATTGAGTGGAAACAAATTTTTGAAGTCATTCAAGGGCCATAACTCTGCTGAAAATAGATGCAAAATGCTGCAAAACAATCCCAAGCTATAGCTTGTCAACGTAAATTCACAAGCCAAATTTGCCCAAAATCCATCAATTTTTTCTAAATATATTGAGTGGAAACAAATGTTTTAAGTCATTTGATCGTCTAAAGAGATGTAAAATGCCATAAAACAATCTCAAGCTATATATCTTGTCAACATAAATTCACAAGCCAAATTTGCCCAAAATCCATCAATTTTTTCTAAATATATTGAGTGGAAACAAATGTTTTAAGTCATTTGATCGTCTAAAGAGATGTAAAATGCCATAAAACAATCTCAAGCTATATCTTGTCAACATAAATTCACAAGCCAAATTTGCCCAAAATCCATCAATTTTTTCTAAATATATTGAGTGGAAACAAATGTTTTAAGTCATTCAATCTGCTAAAGAGATGTAAAATGCCATAAAACAATCTCAAGCTATATCTTGTCAACATAAATTCACATACTAAATATGATCAAAATCAATCATATGTTTCTTAAGATACTGAGAAGAAACCACTTTCTGACATCAGGCAAGGGCCATGACTCTGTTGAAAATTGAGCCAAAAAGCTGTGTAACAATCCAAAGCGAGAGGTTAACTTTAAATTTGTCAATATCAATTTGTATGTAAAATTTTATCAAAATCCATCAATTGGAAATGAAGGATGAACAGATGGACAGACAATGTGAAAACAGTATACCGTTCCTGAATTGGGGGGGGGGGGGGGGGGGTCCACTAAAACAGAAAGTTTACATGACAAGTTTAAGAAACCTTTCAGTACACTGATGCTTACTGTGGTGAAACAAAAGTAGCTTATTCCAGCTTCTCTCACCTCTTCTGCTTCTGTAAAAGCTTTTTCATGGCTCAGTAGTGGTGTATATGGTAAATTGCTCCTCACTGACACACTTGTTCAGTCTACTTTGCTTTCCCAAAAAATACCTGTATACTTTCATTTTCAAAATGGCTGCACACATATATGGATATGATACTCGCACTATGATATAGGTTGTTACTGAACTTGTATTCTATTCACCATATTTGCATTATTTGCTGGCTCCCAGCTTGCACATTGTCAATATTGGAAAAACAGGTAACCAGACCCCCCTGACCTTGAAAGGTCAGGGGGGTCTGGTTACCTGTTTTTCCAACACTGATAACCTTCAGACTAGGAACCACCAAATAATGCAAATAAGGTGAATAGGCTTGAAACACTTTCTCATCATGTGGTGATTGGCTTGTAGCAGCCACATCAAAAGGCAACTTGCTGGAAGCAAATGCTTTAACCCTTATCTTGCTGAATATTTATATATGCCACACCCACTACCGATTATCAACCAATCAGATTACTTGATGCAAATTATTGCAACAAATTCACAATCTGAATGGCAAACAATGCAGATCCTGATCAGATGGCTTCGTCAGAAGCCATCTGATCTGGATCTACATTGTTTCAAAGATAAGGCATATCCGGGATTAGCAGGACAAGGGTTAAAATAACACAAACCAAAGGTGTTTTGCCTGAAATGAGCACACCAAAATACACATTTACATAACCCAGATCCATAATGCTCCAGACTGTTAGATTGTCTAGTCTTCAGAAACAAAATAGCCATTATTACCGGTGGCAAGAGAATGGGAGGGCATCATTTCTCATAAAAAACTATTCTCTAAACAATTTGTCAATTAGTCGCGCCTACTGGTACGAATATTCCTCAGTTATGATGGCCCTGATCTGTCTGCAATCAACTGATCTTGAACTGAACAGAATCTGATTCACCAAATATTTGAGTGCCTTATGTTGAATTGATGTCAAATAGTTGACAAGAAAAAAACAAAAGCCTATGTCTGTGTAGACCAATACCAGAGGACCAATGGTCCTAAGCACCGCTCACCTGAGTGCTGTGAGTTTATGAAGCCATTTGATTTCTGAGAAGAAGATTTTTAAAGGGTTATTACTATGGTAGCCATCTTGGTCATGTGACTTGATAGTGTTCTGATCGTTTAGGTGTTTCCTATGCAAGGTAAGTAATTAGCAACTCCCATTTCTGACCAATCAGATTACTTGACACAATTTATTCCAGCCAGTTCACAAAATGACATACAGTGTAGATCCTTATCATCAGAAGCCAACTGATCTGGATCTACACTGATTGCAAAAAGTAGGGGTTGTCGTGAACAGCAAAATAAGGGTTAAAGAACATTATAGCACAAAATTATAAATGTACTATACATTCCAGTATTTTGAGAGAAACTTTTTTATTAAGCTGTCCCCTTGAGCCAATGCTATAGATCAACATGCTTTACATTGATTACCATAAATGATCTGAACATCCAAATTACTTTATTTCAACCACAATACCGTAATGATCCTAAGTATTGGGACAGATTGGCCCGAGCAAACAGTGCAGACCCAGATCAGACTGCTCCTTCAGGAGCAGTCTGATCTGGGTCTACACTGTTTGCCATTCCGTTTGTACCTTTTGGGCTCCTTACAGGATAGTGAAACAAATTTGTTAAAATTTTAGGAGAATTACAACAGGTCCTCAGGGTGTCCGAAGTTTTAGGATTTTTACGGTACATTCGTGTGACATAAAGGGGTCTAAAATGGTAAGGGCATTTAGATGAAAATTTGCAACATTTTCCCTGTTTCTGTTTCAAACATAGATTGTGGTTGTTTATTAGAACTGCCTCACTGAGGCTATCTTACAGTTCTATGCAGAAATGAAAAATGGTGGTTTGATAACCTCACTTTTTTTTATACCCGCTTTTTCAAAGAAAATCGGGTATATTGTTTTTGTACCAGAGTTGAGTGGACGTCAGTCAGTCCGTCAGTCTGTCCGCACCAACGAAACAACATTTAGGGGACAAAAAATTTGGACAGTTTGACACTTATGTATATATTCGTGAGTCCAAATGGACTTTATTCCGTTATTTTGGTGCTTAAGTGGCAAAAATTCTATCTTCGGTGGCTTGCCGCTTAAGAGAATTTGCCGCTTAAGTAGTCAATATGCCGACGCCTAGCCACTTAAGTATCCATTCGTGAGAACGTCCGTCTGTTTGTCCGTCCATCACTTTTCTTGTAAATGGATCATCTCTGCAACCACTGAAGTTACACTTTGCATGTGGATAGTACATGGTATGTAGATGGCAGCAGGCTACCTTTTCTGTGACCTTGACCCCAACATCGCCCCCAAGGTCAAAGGTCAGAAAGTAGAACATTATCATATCTTCTAAACTGTTGGGATTGCACTTCAGAAACTTGATTATTGGATAGCCCTTGGAATGTAGAACATATTGGAATACTTTCCGTGTGACCTTGACCCAAACATGGCCCGAGGGTCAAAGGTTAAAAAGTAGGACTTACTCATATCTTCTAAACTGTTGGGATTGCACTTCCAAAACTAGATTATTGGATAGCCCTTGGAAGTAGAGCATACTGGAATACTTTCCGTGTGACCTTGACCCCAACATGGCCCCAGGGTCAAAGGTAAAAAAGTATGACATTGCCATATCTTTAGTGTTATTCATAGAAAAACAGGTATTTGCGATGGTATACCACTGACTGTGCCATCTAGTTTCTTTATATAGTGAGGCTTTCAAAGCCATTGATGACATTGTGCATGGACTTAAAACGATGACGGTGTATCAGAAAAAGTTGGCAGAACAGCAAACAGTGGAGTTCTCCTTCAGTGAAGGGACTGTTATATGATTGATTGATTTTGTTTTTAAAGTCACCGGGCGCTAGAAGCACATTGGGGCTACTCGGACTGTTATTTTGTCCTAAATGTGTGCATTATATACATTGTATACTAGTGGACTCTTCCATTGCTATATGTTAGACAAATCCATTTATCATACAACAGGTGTCAGGCCTATTTTTTGGTTTTTATTCTATTTTTGACAGAAAATTTATTAGCAAATAGTGCAGACCCTGATCAGTTACCACACTCTCAGGCCTCTGATCTGGACCTGCTGTTTGTCAAGGTACCCCTTTAGGGCTTTCCCGTATGCAATGGGTTAATATTTAGAGCTATTACATGCAAAATGATCTAATAAATTTTTATCATTAGTTTTCTATCTGTGTATATATAATCTGTATCAATACATTTTATTAGGGTACATCATAGATGTGTAACTAAACACACATTTACAGAAAACTTTCTACCCCTGACTTATTACACCCAATGAGACAGGTGTCTTGCTGAAGTGATTCCAGCATTCAACTTCAGTGAGCACTCAAAATGTTGCTCACACCAATGGAGCAAAGTCCTTCTTGTAAGAATATTCATGAAACAACTTTCTTGGCCTCTGGGCTATCCATAGTGAGATGAAATGACAGTGGATGGATGTGTTCATTGTGTTGGCTGATCTAAGACTGTTTTTGTTTGTTTGATTTGAGGTTTAACGTCACCGTCAACACTGTATAGGTCATTTTGGAGACGCTGCTTCCAATTTTGTGGGGCTTTTACCCGACATTGAGATGAAATGAAATCTCAAGCCCTGTCGCCCAATGAAATCAATAGGATTTATAAGCATGGATGGTCTGACTCGCACCGTTTTGCCAGGGCAGGTTTAGATCCTCTAAGCGTTTACCAGTACTCGTGTGTGGTTGGTTTCAGCTCTGCATGGAAGCATCATGTAGCCCATTTATTTCTTCAAACCCTGATGGGCGGGGGCCGGATCTAAGACTGTCATAGCCCAGATAGAGGGAGTAGTCACATATTATTTTTCTGCATGAAAACATATGTTGTGGATACTCAGTAGAAGCGCCTCATTGAGGGGTTTCTATTAAGCACCCACAACATGTTTTCATCCAGTTAAAAGAAAAATATCAGTATTTTTCAGATGAAACCATTAAGTACCAGAAACCCCAAAACGGGTATTTGGCAAAATAGTGCAGGCCCAGATCAGACTCCACAGAATGCGGCGTCTGTTCAGGACCTACACTATTTGCAAAAAGTTCAGCCATTTTTCTAATAAATTTTGAAGAAAACACAACCTGACACCCCTAAATTTTGAAATTGGCTCCTGCTATTTATAAGGAGGAAGATTCCATTTGGTACAAAAAGGGTTAAAAAAAGTGCCTCATCTAGAGCTGTATGCATTGTCACACAGGTCTTATTGTTGAATTTGTCATGTGCCGGCTCATACACCACAACCTCTTTTAGTTAAACAACCTTGTTATATCCAAACAAAAAATGTTAAGATTATATAGAAAAATGACCATTTCTGGTCATTTTTCTATATAATCTATACATTTTTGGAACCATCTTGAAACCGTGTTATATCCAAAACTGTGTTTTAACAAACTGTGTTATAATGAAGTTGTGATGTATATCTGTTGTTTCATGGGTTCCTCAGCTCATAATAAGGGAACAGAGATGACTCAGAGCCATTCATCTGCACACCTTATGTGTAAACCTCTTGACCAATTAACTTAGTGCACTAAACATGAAAAACCCTTTCAGTGCAAAAGACTACATAACCTGACATTCCAACCATGCTGGGAAGCCTCCATGGTGTAGTGGTTATGCTACTCACCATATAAACCAGGGGTCACAGGATTGATCCCTGGGCTTCTCCAGACTTTCGGATGAGTCTTTAAACAGAGGTCCCGTCTCCGCATGATCTTAGCTGTTGGTGGGACGTAAAAGTCGAACACTCACTCACTCCAACCATGCTGAATGAACCAACCATCCATACACAGTACACTGCATACATGAAAACAATCTGACTGCAAAGATGTGAGGGCTGATCTAAATCAAACAGAATAGGACCATGTACTGGCATATTTTATTACCTGTACTTATGAGGTATTAACAACTATAACAAGTATGATAATATTATCATAAACCACTGACAGATATCATAACATAATAAACCAGGACTTAAGGTGAATATATAAAACATCCAAGGGAAACTACTCATGCTTCCTAAGTTTGTTTTGGTTCTCAAACTGGGCTTATTTGTTTGGAGTGTATGTTTGTGTTGAGGTTTCACATCCCAGTCAACACTATTTACATGATGGTCATTTTTTGAGACCTCGCTTCTGATCCTGTGGGACTCTTACCCTACACTGAGATGAAATGACATCTCAAGCCCTTTTGCCCAAAGAAATTGCTAGGCTGTAAAAAACTGTCTGACTTGCATCACTTTTTCTGGGCAGGCTTTTGCTTCAAGTGTAATGTTCCAGTCAAAACTGTTTAGGTCATATTGAGCTGATCAGTTTTGTAAACCTGGGCAGGCTTATTTTAACGCTTGTCCTGCTGAATATTTTAATCTGCCACACCCACTACCAATTATCAGCCAATCAGATTACTTGATGCAAATTACTGCATCAAATTCATAAACTGTATGGCAAACAATGAAGATCCTGATCAGATGGCTTCTTCAGAAGCCATCTGATCTGGATCTACATTGTTTCAAAGATAAGGCACATCCCGGCTCAGCAGGACAAGGGTTAACTTCACAATAGCTGGTGTTAAGGGAATGTTTAGTGACCGTAAAAAGTCTCCCTGCCCTTCACCATAGTGTGGATTATTTATGCTAAACTTTTGGAATCATTGATTTCACTGCGGAATTCAGGAAATATTTAAGGGACACTGATGAGGCCTAATTGGCTGAAACTAGCTAGTCTGGCCCAGTAAAATCTGGTACACTCCATAGTTTTCAGTTCTGTAGTCCTTGCTTCCAAAGGGTTACCCCCCTTTTCAGAACATTTATACATAAATGATTAAGCAGTACAGTGCATATTCTTTTGCCAGAAACTGACAACTGCCCTTCTTGAAACAGCAGAAGGGAAAGCCAATGACCACAGAAAAGATTTCATGATCACTGTCCATGAAAGAATTCGCTGACCCTGATAGGTATCAAACCTGAGACATCTGACTGAGATACCGAAGCTGGCCCAAACTGGGCCAGTCTTACTTTTTTGAAAGAATAGCGTTAACTTTGAAAGAACTCAGACACAAGGGGAAGACTCTCTTTGCTTGTCTGAGTTTAGGTCTCCCTTAACCCTTTTTGTACCTCCTTATATACAGCAGGAGGCCATTTCAAAATTGAGAGGTGTCAGGTTGTGTTTTCATCAAAATTTATTTGGAAAATAACTGAACTTTTAGCAAACAGTGGTGGTCCTGATCTGAAAGAATAGCCTTAACTTTGAAAGAACTCCGACACAAGGGGAAGTCTCTCTTTGGTTGTCAGAGTTTAGGTCCCCCTTAACCCTTTTTGTACCAAATGGAATCTTTCTCCTTATAAGTTATATACAGCAGGAGACCATTTCAAAATTGAGAGGTGTCAGGTTGTGTTTTCATCAAAATTTATTTGGAAAATTACTGAAATTTTAGCAAACAGTGGATGCCCTGATCAGATGACGCATTCTGCGGTGTCTGATCTGGGCCTGCACTGTTTGCCAGGGTATTCGTTTTGGGGTTTCCGGTACAAAATGGGTTAACACTAGGTTATTTTGGAGATGCTGCTTCCAATTTAATGCAACTTTACCTGACATTGAGATTAAATGACACCTCAAGCCCTACCACTTGAAGAAACTACCAGGGTTTATAACCAGGCATGGTCCGACTTGCGCCACTTTGCCTGGACAGGTGTTGACTTTCTAAGAGGTTTTTCCAGTGCTCATGTTTGGTAGGTTCAGCTCTGTGCAGAGGCAGCATGCAGCCCAATCTATTTCTCCAAGTGGTTGGGGGGGGGGGGGGGGGGGGATAAAGAATGTGGCCAACCCAGAAGGTATCTAACCTGTGACCTGATCACCAGTCAGCTGCACATCCAACTTAGCCAGCAGACATCCAGTCTCTTTCCCTGAGTTAACTTATTCCCCTTAAATCAAAGTGTTGGGGAACTGCCTCCAAACGTGCCGGGGGAGGGGGGGGGCTGTATTCAAATCTTTTCAGGAACTGTCCCAAAAAACCATGTGGGAGAAGAATCCGGGACATTACGGTCCTGAGTTGCTTTGGCCGGGTAATTTCAGCCTACATTTGGACTTGGGTGATGCCGGCCTTTTTCTGTGGGTCTTTTTGACAGATAGATTTTTTCTTTCAGCAGAGTACCTGTTGAATATTAATTATTTTATATATCTGGAATATTTTTACATGGTCTTCACGTTAGCCATGTTTGTGATAGCTCAATTAAAGAATTTTAATAAAAGTTATTTTCATAGCCATGTTTCCAGTTAGCACCAACGAAGAAGTGTGACTAAGATTTGATAATTGTCCGAAAACAACTATTATATATAAAATTGTATATCAGATAACAATTACACAGCAGGAACACGGCGCTAGGATCAACTTTGGAACAAAGTTATGACGTTATGTGACGTTGCATAAACCTCATGAAATTCCATCAACACAAGAGCTGTATACATGGCCACGTATCTTAACCCTTATCTTGCTGAATATTCAAATAAGCCACACCCATTTCTGTCTATCAACCAATCAAATTACTTGATGTAATTTATTGCTACACATTCATAAACTGCATGCCAAACAGTGTAGATCCTGATCAGATGGCTTCTTCAGAAGCCATCTGATCTGGATCTACACTGTTTGCAAAGATAGGGGTTGTCGTGAACAGCAAGATAAGACTTCTTCAGAAGCCATCTGATCTGGATCTACACTGTTTGCAAAGATAGGGGTTGTCGTGAACAGCAAGATAAGACTTCTTCAGAAGCCATCTGATCTGGATCTACACTGTTTGCAAAGATAGGGGTTGTCGTGAACAGCAAGATAAGACTTCTTCAGAAGCCATCTGATCTGGATCTACACTGTTTGCAAAGATAGGGGTTGTCATGAACAGCAAGATAAGACTTCTTCAGAAGCCATCTGATCTGGATCTACACTGTTTGCAAAGATAGGGGTTGTCATGAACAGCAGGATAAGACTTCTTCAGAAGCCATCTGATCTGGATCTACACTGTTTGCAAAGATAGGGGTTGTCATGAACAGCAGGATAAGGGTTAAACAAGAGGTGGCTGGAAGAGAGAACTGGTAGCAACTCCTTGAATTTCTTCCAGGCTGTTTTCACATGTGATGTGGTTGAAAGGTCGCAACACCTGCTCCTGAGACCATATCACCTAGGTAACAAAAAGAAGCTACAATCTCCAGCTTGTCTGATTCTTCTTGGACTTCCCTCTGTGGTCTGCCATCTAAGAGGCATGCAGTTCCTTGGCACTGTGTACACCTGTAATCAGGGTCCTCTATCAAGCGCTTGAGTCCAATGCATTTCTTGTGCACCCAGAACTTGCAGCCATTACAAATGATACTGTTGCTGCCCCCTCCAGTGCAACATACAGCACATAGGAACTGGCCTGTACTCTGCAGGAGGTGCAGACCTTTACTACAGATCATGATCTTTGTCTTTAGTTTCCTCCATTCACTCTCAGCCCTTTTGCCTCCATTGCGTCTTTCCAAGTTTCCGAACTCTTCACTGGAATCATCACCGACAGGGACACGGCTCCGAGCATTAGCTTACTTGTTACTTATTACTTGTAAAGGATATCCAACCAATATTGGGTCACCGCCGTTGGCGTAGGCATATAGTTCATTGTTGTACATTTGAGAGCAGGGCAATTACACAAACTGTGCCTTTACCATGTTTATTTCACTGCTGTGCTTACTTTTAGGTAACATAGTTGTGCATAAAATGCATTAGCATACAGTACATCCCTTGACTCAGTCACACAATCCACTCGTCAGAATCATGCAATGTTTTGAATATGTGCTGACTGGTAAGTCTTTTTAATTTGCGAAAAAGGCAAATACGCTCCAATAATTTTTTATGATCAGCCTGCACATGTCGCTGTGTTCAGAGTCTTCACTGTTCAAAGGAGCCCTACATGGCTTCTGCGCTATTTATATTGGAATGAGAGAAGGTAGTGCTGTGCCTGTTCTACAACAACAGCTACAAGATCCTCCAGGATATCACACGGAAATAGTGGAGCGTAATAGCTCAGTGGTTAGTGCACTTGCATCTGATGCTAGAGGTCCTGAGTTCGAGCCCCGGCAGCGGCGATAAAATTTCGGTGACCGAACACGGCTCCATTGGCATCATTTGAAGGGATGAATGTCATAAAGTGCACCGACCTTCGGATCACTTGAGACGTTAATTGGACAGGGAGAGTCATGCCATGTGCAGGTTAAAGACCCCTACTTAACTACATGATTACTGTGTAGGCTTTCATCCTGCAAACCTGGTGTGTATGTAATGTACACCTGGGAGTAATGATCAGATGTGACCGATCACAGTATAAGTAGAAAGAAAGGAAACCTATAGGAAGTTTTAGGAATTCCGTTTATGACGTCATTCTTGCGCATGCGCAAAGCACTGGCCGTCAATTGAAACGGCCATCGCTATTCAAATGTATTGGCGGAACTTAAAATGCTAACAATATTCAGACATTTTGAGAGAAAATATACCCGTTAACATTGAAATAATGCCTCAAGAAGGAAAGAATGATATTTTGCTTTTATTACCGAAATTCATTATCCTAAATCCGTTTTAAATTGACGAAAATCTCTTTGTGAATGACCCATGTCAACGGTTTGAGATACTGTTATTCACGAAAGCTCACTTACAAAATAAGTTTTTACGTAACGTTTCGTTTTATTCGCTATCCAAGTATAGCTATCACATACGGACAGAACTTCTATCTATCTATCTATCTATCTTTCTATCTAATCCATATATATAGATAGTGCCGGTTTTGAGGTAATCTGTTAAAAACCCTCACAAATCACCTCTTCAACCAGCACTATCTATATATAAACACATCTTACCACATATATATTTTACCGCAGTATTTTGAGCAGACAGATAAACCGACTATTACAATGTACATGTCAATTTATCTTTACCACACTGATAGTTGGACATCAAAGTCCAAAAGGGGAAATCACCTACGGACTATTTCAGTATTTAGAAAACCATTCACTGGACAAAAAACTAGTCATTTATTTACGTTCAATTTCTTACTATTCTAGTACAAGCCGTGATAGCCGAGTGGTCTAGATGGTTTGGACTGTAAATGGTGGGGCATGAGTTCGAATCCCGGTAATGACATAAAAATCTTTTTGTAATGGAACATTGAATAAAAATGATGACAGCGTAATCGGTTTCAATAAAAAGCGTTTCTAAGCGATAAAAATGGGTTAAAAAAAATACAAAAAAATCCTGATAACACTGTAATCGGTTTAATTAAGAAAGGTTACTAAGCAACTCGATAAACAAGAACCGTCACCAGGCAGCATATCTGGGCATTCTAAAAATAAATTGTAGAAAACTCTTACTTTCGTTCGTTATATCGCCGATTGGAGCATAATCTATATATTATACCACAATTTTCCAACGGTGATACAAACTATATCGCCGACTTGAGCATAAAAAAAATTAAATTATCATCCTCAACACTCTATCATACTCAATCTTGCAATTTCCTGCTTAAAAGGTTTTATAGAGTTAAAATATCTCTGTTTTTCTCTAAAATTCTTTCCACCACACTTATCACAGATTTGATATTTTGCTGTAGTACCTTTACCACATTGCAAACATTTCACTACTTTACTTTTGTTATGTTTTATAATAAAATTATGAGCCTTGCAGTATATAGAATGTTTTACTGATTTGTTTTTACATGGTTTATTTGAACCTAACGGCAACATAGCACATATATTTTGCATCTTTGCTTTTTCTATATCCATTTTTATTATTATATTTAAAAAAAAATTTTTATAGTTTAAAAGAAAACAAAAAATGAGTTCTGTAGAGAGACTAATACAATTGCATAGTGAAGGAAGAATTAGTGATGAGGCTTTAGACAAGGGTCTTAAATCCTTAGATATTGAGAAACAGAAGAGTGATGCACCACAACAAACTTCTGCATTAGATAATCTGCGTAAAAGACGTAGAAATAAAAAGAAAAGAAAACGACAGCAACAAAATGCTGTTAAAACAAGTGAAAAAATTAATAATGAAGATATAGATGATGATACTAAAGAAGAGAAAAGTGCTCTGAAATTAGTTGATAAACCATTATGCAATTACTTCAAAGCGTATGAAATAGATGCTCATAAATATAAAGACCCAAATATTTTGTTTAATGATAAAAAATCTGTCATTATAGATAAAATTAATGAAAACATTAAAGAATACAATGGTATTAAATTTTCAATTGGGTTATCTATAAAGTTTTTTAAAGATGAACTTAATGGTGAAAGAAAAGAAGTTACCGGTGCATCACACAGAGAACAATGTGCAGTTCTTGATGGAAATAATTTAGATGAAAACTATAACAAACAAACAACTTATATACAAACATGGATTGAAAAATTCACAAATACCGCAACGGGTTTAGAAATTGACCATTGTATCAAACTTTATCTTAATATAGCAAAATATGAACCACTCAAAGGTTCTTCGTATATTTCTCTTCCAAGTGCAATAGCAAATAAAAAAGCAATAATTAATTTATCAAATGATGATGATAGATGTTTAGAATGGCATATACTTGCTTCTAAATACCCAAACAAAAACAATCCAAGTAAGTTATCAAGTTATCGTAAATATTTAGGCACATTAAATATGGAAGGAATAGACTTTCCCACACCAATCTCACAAATACCAAAAGTTGAGAAACAAAACAATATAGCAATCAATGTTTATGGATACACATTAACAAAAAAGACAGAGAAACTTACTATATTTCCATATCATATTTCAAATCAACCAAATGAAAAAGAACGAATTAATCTGCTTTTGATAACTGAAGATGTTGAAGAGGAAATTGATGATAGTGAAGAAGAAATGATAGATGAAGATTATAATCCTGATGACTATCCTCCTGATGAGTCAAAAACAAAATATCACTACTGTTTTATTAAAAACCTTAATAGATTACTTTACAATCAGAACAATAAACACAAACATAAAACACATTTCTGTGATAGATGTCTTTATGGTTTTACAAGAGAAGACCTACTAATCAAACATAAAGAAGACTGTGAAGGCATAAATAAATCTCCAATGCGAATAGAAATGCCATCAAAAGGTCTTATCAAGTTTAAAAACCATCAAAATCAAATGCCCGTTCCATATGTTATCTATGCTGACTTTGAAGCACAAATCAAACCCAAATCACAACAAAAAGGAGATAAATCAGAAATAACAAGCGAACACGAAGCGTGTGGATTTGGATATCAAGTTGTTAGATATGATGGTAAAGCAGACAAACCAGTAATATACAGAGGTGAAGATGTTGCAGAGGTTTTTCTAAATCATTTAAAATGTGAAGTGAATAACATCAACAACATCTTTAGACATCCTAAACCATTAATAATGCCAACAGAACAGAACATACAAGATTATGAAAATGCTTCCCATTGTTGGATATGTGAAAAAGAAATTAATAATGAAAAGAATCCAAAAGTAAAAGACCACTGTCATTTCACAGGAGAATATAGAGGACCAGCACACAAATCCTGTAATCTCAAACTTGCAATCAAACCAAATAAAACCAAAATTCCAGCTATCTTCCACAACTTAAAAGGTTATGATAGCCATCTAATAATGCAGAAAATACACAAAGCAAGTGGAAACATTACTTGTATTGCAAATAATTCAGAGAAATTCATCTCATTCAGTATTGGACAACTGAAATTCTTAGACAGTTTTCAATTTATGGCTTCCTCTCTTGAAAAGTTGGTAGATGGAGCAATTGGTGTAAAGACAGAATGTGAAAAATGTAAAGGTACAGAAGAAATAAACATCAATGAAAATTGGTTATTAACAGTGAAATGTAAAAAATGTCACAATACAAGATATAAAAAACTCAACAAATCAGACTTACCATTAACTGTAAAACATACAACTAACTCACATCTTCTTGCTCGTAAAGGTATCTATCCATATGAATACATTGATAGTTTTGATAGATTTGATGAAACACAACTACCACCCATAGACAAATTCTACAGCAGTCTTACAGATGAAAGTATCAAACAAAAAGACTATGAACACGCTCAAAAAGTATGGAAACAATTTAACTGTAAAACACTTGGTGATTATCATGATTTATATCTCAAAACAGATGTTCTCTTACTTGCAGATGTTTTTCAAAAGTTTAGAGAAACCTGTATGAATAACTATAAACTTGACCCTCTACATTACTACACTGCACCTGGTCTATCTTGGGATGCTCTTCTAAAATACACAGAAATAGAATTACAACTTCTATCAGATTTGGATATGCATCTTTTCATTGAAAAAGGAATGAGAGGTGGAATAAGTATGGTTTCTAAAAGACACGCAAAAGCAAACAATAAATATGTAGCAGATTATAATCCAAATGAAGAAGACAATTACATAATGTATTTAGATGAAAATAATTTATATGGTCATTCAATGAGCCAACCACTTCCATTTGGTGGTTTCAAATGGATAACTAATAAAGATTTAATAGATGGAAAACTTCCAAAATTACAAAAAGGTAGAGGAAGAATATATGAAGTAGATTTAGAATACCCCAAACATTTACATAAACTACATAATGACTATCCACTTGCACCTGAAAAATTAGCAATTAAAAAAGAATGGTTATCCGACTATCAAAATGAACTAATTGAAAATAGTATGTTAAAAACAGAAAAACTTGTCCCCAATCTAATGGATAAGAAGAAATATGTAGTACATTACAAAAACTTAAGACTATACAAACAACTTGGTATGAAAATAACAAAAATACACAGAATATTAGAATTTGATGAGAAACCTTGGATGGAACCTTACATACGTCTGAATACAGAATTACGTAAAAAAGCAAAGACTACATTTGAAAAAGATTTCTTTAAACTTATGAACAACTCAGTATTTGGCAAAACAATGGAAAACATACGTAAAAGAGTTGATATTAAATTAGTCAAAACAGATGGCAGTGAAAATGAAAAAATCCGCAAGATAATAGCCAAACCAAACTTCAATCGTAGAATAAAGTTCTCTAATGAGTTATCTGCCATTCAAGTGAATAAAACAAGATTAACTCTCAATAAACCAATATATGTTGGCTTTTGTGTTTTAGATTTATCAAAACATCTTATGTATGATTGGTATTATAATACATTGAAAAAGAAGTATGGTAATAACTGCACCTTGTTATACACCGACACAGACAGTTTATTAGTAGATATCAAAACCAAAGATGCTTACAAAGATATGTCTGAAATGAAAGATGAATACGATTTCTCTGATTATCCAAAAGAACATCCACTATACGATGAAACAAACAAGAAGGTCATAGGTAAGATGAAGGATGAATGTGCTGGTGTTCCAATATCAGAATATATTGGTCTTCGTCCTAAACTATATTCAGTATTAAGAGCAGATGAACAAGTCATCAAAAAAGCGAAAGGAACAAAAAAATATGTAATCAAAAAACAAATCAATTTTGAAAACTACAGAGATGCATTATTCAACAAAAAGAAATACACACACTCAATGAACATGCTACGCTCAATGCATCACAACATATATGGATTAAAAGTAAATAAGACTTCACTTTCTCCTTTAGACACAAAAAGATACATAACTGACGATGGCATTACGACATACGCGTATGGGTATCAGCCGGAACAATAAGTAATTCCTCTTTGACAAACCCTCTCTTAGGTGCAGGAGATTTCAAATAATAAACTCTTATTCCCTGCGTTATAATATGATAGTCAATCTTATGAATATCAACAGACCATACTGGGTCAGTAGCCCTTCTCTTTCCACCACCTTCTAATTCTCCAGGTTGATACAAATATCTAACATTTACATAAGGACAAATTTCAGCATCAACTTTTCTTGTTATAATTGGAGGAGGTTTTTTCGTCTCCTTATTTAATGCTTTAATAACATCAGATAATCTCTTAACCCATTCTCTGTTTCTTTTTTTAGTATCAATCTCTTTAGCATACTGATAACCAAACAATCTTTCTGCTAAGGTTCTATTAAATCTTTCTACTATTCCTTGGTCTCTGTGTATTTCTTTTCTACCTCTTCTTATTTTGGTATTATGCTTTTCCATCAAAGTTGAAACGGAACTCATAAATTCTCTACCAGGATCAACTTGCAATAGTTTAGGATACTTCAAATGTCTTTTATAAATCTTCTCAAAAGCATTTGCAACTTCTTTACTATCTTTCGACGTCAAAGGTTCGGCTTCTTTATATCTTGTTCCAACATCAACCACTGTCAATGCATACTTGTATGTCTTCCTACCAATAGTATCGTGAGGTAAAAACAACAAATCAGCCTGATGAACTTCATTCTCTGCAGACACATCAAATTTTGGTCTTATTATTCTCTTAGGTGCAGGTAAATATATTTGCCATACTGCTTGTTTCTTTAAGAACTCTAATGCTTGTTTCTGACTAACCTTTGCTTCTTTTGCTAACTTACCAACAGCTGAGTGTCCTTTCCAGAAACCTTTTGGACTATAGTATATCTTCTCCATTTATTTTTATTTAAGAAAAAATATTTATATATAAAAAGATGTCAAAGAATGCACAAACGCAAAATATAGCACAATTGCTTGATGATGACTATTCACCTACAAAAGAAGAGTTTGAAGAGCTGTTAAAGGAACAAAGTCAATTTGACACAAAGAAATGGACTGATTTAGAAATCAACAACATTTATACAATCACCGACTACAGAGAAATTAACACCGACAATGGTGTGAGTGTAATTTTAACTCTCAAAGACAATGGTGAAGTATGGAGTCCTGCACATCTCACAAAGAAGATAGAAGGTAAAGAACCACCATTTTATGTAAGACCACTTGGTTTGAAACCATGTAAGAATAATAAAAAAAATAAATATCATGCTTATGATTTAGTTTTTCCAAAGAAAGATTATGTCAAAAAATAATTTTTTTTTTTTTTACCTACATCAACTTCCAAGCAACAAATCCTGTCAATGCCATACCACCAACAACAAATGCAATCTCTCTATTTTTCTGGTCTTCTGATGGAGTGTAAAAATCACTCAATGTAGGTTTTGGTGGTAATGGTGTGGATAAATTATCTGGCAATTGTTTTCCTGTAATATAATAATATTGTTTCATAGCAGTGTCAGCATCACTGAACTCATCCACAGCATGATGTTCCTTCTTCAGTTGCTCATTAATAAAATCCAATCTTTGTGTTCTCTTCTCATTCCATGCAGTTGTTGCTGATTCTAATTGTTCCATCGCTTTATCATGTCGTTTTCTCTCTTCATCACTATTACTACCCATATGTGAAAATAAATAATTACTACCTGAAAAGGCTAAGGCGTTTGTAATTGCTCCTCCAACCATTAATGCTACTGCACTTGCCATTTTTATATAATGAAAAAAAAAAATATTAAAATTACTTCATAATATCTGCAGGAATAATACCTTGCTTAACAAGCATATCCTTTGTTGCCATTGCAAGTAATATATCAATGGACAACATACCAATATCTGTCATATTAAAATCTACTTTTGGTGCTGGTCTTTTCAATAGTTTTCTACCTAATTCTGAATATCCAACAGTTAATACAGTTTCCACTCCAGCATGATATAACATGTTTGCAATTTGTTTTCCGTCTATTGAGGTTGTCATTTTTTTTAATGAGAATATTATTTTTTTAAATTAATTAAATTCAAATGGGTCAATTTCTTTTTGTTGTATAATAGGTGCAGGTTGTTGCATCATAGGTTGTTGTTGTGGTACAACTTGTTTAGACTTGTACATATACAATCCTATTCCAACAACTCCAACTGTTATGCATAATGGTATATAATTTTTGTATATATTTATATTCTGTGAATTTGGAGAGCCGACATCATCATCTTTTGTTATAGATTTTAATTCCATGTTTTCTTTCTTTATAGTTTCAGTCTCCTTTCTTCTTAATTCTGCATTTCTTTTTCTTGCTTCTGCACCTTTCTTACCAGCAACTACTCGTCTTGGGTCTTTTGTTTTAACTTCAGTATCACTCATTTTTTTCTAAGGAGATATTTTCTTTTTTATTAAAATCAATATGTCTTGCTGTTGTTAGCATTGCAGTTAATGGAGCAAGGTACATTCCATATCTATAATACAATTCACAACACGAACTTGTCAAAGCGTGATTGATAAAAGGGTCTTCCTCTAAGTCTTGTATCAGTTTAGGTGGATTAACAACATTGAAATACTTTGATACACCCATCACGTATAAGCTAATGAAAGAATTACCCAATGTCTTAGTCATACTTGCTCCCAATCTTGCTTCATATCTGCAGTAAAGTTTGTTTATTTGTTCTGCTGTCATTGTATCAATGTCTGATAGTTGTAAGTCTTTACCAAGATACTGCTTACTGCCACCACCAGCAACAATGGCTGATAATCGCTCACGTTTTGTTTCTTGTTCATTATTTTCTGTGCTTTCACATTCAATGTCTTGTAATAATTCTTCAGCATTCATTTTTATTTTATGTAATTTATTTTTTATTTTTAAAAAATAAAACATCGCATATCCGACTATTGATAAGATTGCAGTGTTTGTTATGATTATTGATAAGATTGCAGTGATTGATAATATTTCTAACAGCATTGTTTTTTAGTATTGCTATTTTACTTAAAACATTGTATAAGCATTACTTAAGATTTGCTACAGCATTGTATAAGCATTACTTAATCATTGCATAAACATTACTTAATCATTGCTAAAAAAATAATCAATCAACCAACCAATAACCAGTAGGCTGGTCAGTCTTCAAAATTAACTTACGATGCTTCTTTTTTTCAGTTCTTCTTTTATTCTCTGTCGTTCTTCCAAAGTTGGAATAACATCATTCTCTCTTAAACAATTTTCAAAACTATCTCTATCTTTTGTGTAGAACATGCATAGCCATTTTGTTTGTTCTCTTAAATCTTTTAACACAGAATTATATCTCTGCGAAATAACCCACACTGATTGTTCTGCATGCCTACCAGAAAATGCTAATTCTGATAACATATCTTTTTTCTTTGTTAGTTCTTTCGTTGCACTGCAATCATCAATAATGTAGAGAGTAGAATGACCAGCATATTTATTAAAGAACATTCTTAGTAGTTCTTGTAGTTTTTCTTCTCCATTAACAATAGGATTAACAATTGTTATATTTTTTGTTTTAGGTTTCCTGACATCACCAATCCACTCACGATTTTTATAAGCCTTGTTCCATTGAATGGTTGGGCAAAGTATAACAATATGTTTAAATACTTGACGATATTCCTCTTCCAAAAGGTCAAGGACAAACTCTGTTTTCCCGCATCCAGTTTGACCACATATAATAGCACAATGAGGATATTTTGGTAGTTCCATTTTTATTTGTAAAAAAAAAAAATATTAATAACTGACTTCTTTAAATCTACCATCTTCAAAGTTGATTTGTGCATCTTGTATAACAAACAAATAAAGATTGATTGGTTCATCTGCTCCTGCTTCTTTCGTTATTTGTATTGTAATACCTTCTGATGCATTTTCAATTCTTCTTCCAGAACCATGAAGTGTATTATCATCAGTTGAACGTAAATCCAACCATAAAGCATACCTGTTCGTTAGATATTTTTCTATTGTTGTATCAGTAAAATATAAATCTTTAACGACCATACTTGTTTCTTTGTTTCTTTTTGAATTCAAAGCAAAGAATTTATTTATTTCGTCCCAGTGTTGGTGGGACTTCATTCCTTGACTATACAATTGATTCGGAATCCCTTCTATTGTCATTTCCACTTTTGTAATTTCTGGATTATAATATTCTTCTGTGCTGGCCCTTTCAGGATCTTCGAATAGCATAAGAATTCCTTTCATACTTCTTGCAGGAACATTTAGATTGATATTCCATAGTGTATCAGATTTGTTTTTAGTTATTTTTCTGTGTCTTAGTATTCTGTCATACAAAATAACCATTTTACCATCAACTTGCTGTCTTATTTGTCTTGCTAATTCAGTATCAGAAACAATATCAAATTCCAAACAAATATTTTTGATTGTATAAGTTGAAGTTGCATCGCCTGATTTAATTACTTTATTATAATCATTGAATGTAAGTTCATATTCAAGTCTATCTCCTAATCCTGCTTGATAAAATGGCATATGGGTTTCCAATAATTCAAAATCAAGTGGGATGCAAAACCTGTTTCCATATGCTTTTGCGATGGCTTGATCTTCTTTATCTGCTGTTGCGTTTCCTGCACCCACTCTATGTCTCAACATGTTCTCTTTGCCAACGCCTTGATATACCATATTTACACGTTCTGTAATAGTCTTCCATAAATCAATATAACAATGATAGATGTCACTATCGTCAATGGACATAACTTCATTTCCACTTATTCTAATTGTTGTTTTCTTAATTATTGCTCTTCCTATGTTTTGAAATATAGTTGCATTTGCATCTTTAGAGGTTAGTTCAATTTCAAATGCTAATCTGACTGTTCCGGGAACAATAACATCATTACTACTTAGATTAGGAAATCTCACTAATAATTGTTGATTTTGGTCAATAGTTGAAGGGTTATTTGTTATTACTACACTTTGACGGATATCTCTCACACCTCGTGGTTCTCTTAATTTTCTGTAAGGGTTTAGTTTATCTCCGTAAGCTGACATTTTTTTAAAAGATAAAAAAATATTTTTAAATAATAAATAAATAATGGCTGAATATGAAAATCCTGAGTATGACAGGGAGGATTATGATGAAGAAGCAGAAACATCTTTTACAGATGAAGAGCAGTTTCAGAGAACATTAAATAGTCAGTTTGCTGGTTTGAATGATTTAACCGGTGATGATTGGAAAACTCTGCGTAATAGCATAGGTCAAAACATGATAGATAGATTTTACGAAAGGAATGAAGAACCTAAACGTAAAATCAAAGGTTTGTCTCTCAAGAAAGATGATATAGGGAGACCAATGTTATATGTTAAAGATGAAGGTGGAAAGAATATTGCATTAACATATTATCGTTCCAATGCACCAGATGAAATAGCAACATTTTTATCATTTAATACTTTGCAAAGGAAATATGGTGTTGATTTTGTTAGGAATGTATTAGGTGTAGATGATTTTAAACCATCTGCTACAAGAATTAAAGAAGGTAGAAAAGCATTCACACAATTACTTCAAACGAGAACTCAAATAACACAAACAGAAGAAGAAATACCTTTACAAGATATATCATCACAAGAACAAACTCAAGAACTATTAAATACAACAGTTGATGTAGAAACTGCTGTGAAAACATTGGAGACATCATTTACTAATGAACAAGAAACACAAACAGATTGGACAAAAAGAGAGATTGATGGAATAGCAAATGCAATGACAACAGTCAAAGAAGAGATAGCAAATGAATTGGCAAAACTGAATGAAACAAATAAAGACTTAGCAAAAGAAAATACAAAATTAGAACAAGCCAAAGCAGACAATGATGAATTTCAAATAGAAAGGATAAGTAGTCGAATCAAAGAGTTAGAAAGTGAGAGAAGTGCAAGATTGGAAGTTATTAATGTTAATAAAGAAAAACTACGTAGTCAGGTAAATAGAATCAAAGAGACTATAAACAAAGTATTAAAAGAAGACACTACATTGGGTGAAAGAATTAGAACATTATTCAGAGAACAAGGCATTACAATTGTTAGTATTTTAACCGCTTTTGGAATGATTATTGGAGTTATTGTTGAGGCTGTTATTCCTACTGGTGGTGGTACTACTTCAACCCCTCCTTCTCCACCAAAAGGTGGTGTTAAAGATTGGGTTAAGAAACAATTATCAAATCTTGGTAAATTACTTTCTACCCTTGCAGGAAAAGTAGCTACTGCATTACCAGGTGTTATTGGTTCTATTGTGTCTTGGTTGTTGTCTTCTGCGGGTAAAGTTGTTGGTTGGTTTGGAGAACATTTATGGGCATTAGTTGTATTGGTTGCTGGATTGTTATATGCATCTGCGAGAGAGTTTATAAGAAAAAAAAGAACTTAATAAATTTCATACATAATTAATAGTCCAATTACTATACTTCCTACTATTAATGCTGTTTTGTTGTCTTCATGTTGTATGGCTTCTTTTTTTTCTGGTAGAGATTGATGAGATTGTGGTAGAGATTTCTTTGTAGTAGATTGGTTAGCAAGTTTGTGATGATTAAACCAATCTGCTATTCTAGCATCGGAGGTACCAGCACCATCAACCCAACTTTTTGACAGATTGTGTTTCTTTGCATAATCAACTGCTTGTTGATGATAATCTGGTAGAGATTTCTTTGTTTGTGTGCCTTGTATAGTTGCAGGTTGTGTAGCAGATGCAACAGGTTTAACATTTACATCACTATTGAAACCAAGTGTTTGATTTTCTGTTGCAATTACAATTTTATTATTATATCCAGCGATAGTACCAACTTGTAAAACCATATCACTGGGAGACATATATAATCCAATACCATAAACAAAATCTACTTTACTTCTTGCATATTTGAGTGTGTTTTGATATCTTTGTATTTGACTTGGTAAATCAACTGGACTATTAATAGCGTCTTCAATGTTAGCAAGAAATTGTTTCTGAGCATCAAATCCTGTGCCTATTTTTAGAATTTCTACACGTGTTTGAGATTGTGCTGCTAATAGTGCCCATACAAACATTCTAATACTTTCGTTAATTCGTTCAATACCTGTTTTTGTTAATCCTTCTGATTTGTCTAATATAAACATTGTCCAGGCGTCACTTATATCTACAGTATGTTCTATTTTATCATTTGGATTAAAGAATGGACCTTCACTTCGATGTTCTTGTCTATATTTTCCACTTGGTTTAAAATATTGTGTGTAACTCCCTAGACCACTGCATTTAGAACTACTTTCTAATTTTTGCCTCCAATCTGTATTAGGTGAAACATTGAATTCATTGCATAACTTTTGATAGACAGCTTTGTCGTATGGATTTTTGTAATAACAAAATGATTCATCTGTTGGTAAAGGTGTTTTAAGTTCTTTCAAAATACGAGCAATACAATAATAAACATGAAATGTATATATTGTTTTAGTTAGTCCTGAAGTGTTTTGCAAATGATCTTGATAACTTACACCACATCCTGTAGTGGCACACCAAACAGCAAAATTTAATTGACATTGCCACCAGTCAAATGATGAATGAAGCCATGTATTCCACGGTTCATTGGTGTGTAATGTTGGATTTTGATAGTTTTGAAATAAGTCGGGAAACGTTACTGGAAAATGGTTATCTTTATTAACATAAATCGTTTGTTTTATAAGTTCAATATTCTTTTCGGTATATTTAGTATTGGGGTTATATGATGCATTGGGATTGTACTTGAATTCTTTAGGTATCATTTTTATTATTGATTATATATAAAAAATAAAAATGTATCATACAATTTCGAATATTGACAAGACAATAAACTTGCAACAATACATTGATAACAGAGATGGGAATAAACGTATTGGTTTGAAATCTATAACATATGGTGTTGGATGGTATAATGTTGTTGATGAATATTTGCAGAAGACTAAAGAGAGACCTCATAAGATTATAGATGGTTATTATAGTTTCCAACAAATAGCAGATTTATTTCAAAGTAATAATATTACATTATCTGTAAATGAAACAAATGGAATTGCTTCTTTAATTACACCGGATGAATTGAAGATAAGCAAGGGCTTAAAACAAATGTTGGGGTTTGGAAATAAGCGAAAGTTTGCTGTTAATGAAACTCATTATGGTGAGAGAGCTGTAGATTTTGCTGTTTATAAATCATTGTATGTTCATTTGGAACAGATTAATACTTCAAATAATTATTTAGATGGTATGCCGAGTACTGTGTTGGCTGTTGTTCCAGTGGAAAATAAAGAGTTCGGAGAGATAACAACAGTGAGATTTGAGCATCCAGAATATAAGTGTTTGGTGAATGATGCTATAGCAGAATTGAAATTAGAAATCAGGGATGAAAATAACAACAAGGTAATTAATCATCTACCAATTAATTGCGTTTTGGAAATTATATAATTATAATAAAAAAATGAGTATATTTGGTGCTAAGAGAAAACACGTAGATGCATTGGGGCTGAAACAAGAAATATTTAATATGAGAAGTCAAGCATTTACACAAATAAATACATTGAATGATAGACATACAGGACTTCAAGATAGATTTCGGGATATGTATGTCAATCATCGATTATTATATAATAAGGTTGATAATATGTCAGACAGAAAATTGATAAGCATTTGTGCGGAGAGTAAAGGTTCCTTACAGAAGAATGAAGTGTTTGGCTTTGGAAATGGTGGTAGAGAAGTAGGTGTTGGATATGTGATGAACTTTCCTGGCCAGATAATAGGTGTTGGACTGTCGAGTAAAAGAACAAAAGGCGATGTGTCTGTGGCGATTGCAATTAATGGAAATCCACAAGCAGGATATGATATATCATTGAATAATATTTTAAGAAAACACGATAACTTTGCTACACCGTTAAAGGTTGAGGCTGGTGATGCAATTGCTTTTGTTTGTCAGACTAATAATGCTACATGTGTTAATACTGTGGCTTCGATGATAATTGAATTATTTATTGAATAAAAAAATATATGTTATCAAGAAAAAAATGAAACAACCTAATGCACCGCTATATCCAGAGTTGCCTATTGAAGATGGGCAAAATTATAGATTACAGAAGATATCTGAGATAGAGAAGACGTTAATTAATGAGAGAGATGTGAGAAAAGCATTATACAAAAAATACAAACGTGGAATAAATATTACTGATGGAGTTGATACTGGTTTGATATCAACAAGTGTTATTTTGGCAGGTGTTGGATTAACTGTTCCAATTATGTTGCCTTTAGAGATTGGTGCTGTTGTGTGTGGGAGTTTGGGTGTGTGTGTTAAACTAATTAGGCGTAAAATGACTTCAAAAGCACAGAAACATTATGAGATTAAAACTATTGCTGATAGTAAGTTGAATAGTATAAAGGATTTGATTTCTAAGGCTTTGACAGACGGACAGATATCTGAGAATGAATTTAAACTTGTGTTGGATGAGTTGGACAAATATAATAAACTCAAAGACAATATACATTCAAAACAAACAGGATTGAGTGAAAGTGAGAGAAAGAAACTTATTGAGGAAGGTAAGGCTCAAGCGAAGAATGAAATGAAAAAAAAAGATAGAAAATGCTTGATTTTATTCAATAAAATTACAATAGTAAATGACCCACCACCAAAATATGAAAGTTAATATTTTTTTTTTTTTTTTGCTTCACTTCCGACCTACAATGTTATAAGAATGTGCATTTTGTATGTTGAAACATATGTACAAAGTTTGGTGGTAATTAGTTGAACCAATGTTATTTTACAACAATTCAAAGACTTGCAGGAAATTCCAAAATGATGCTAGAACTTTGAAATTTTGTGATAATATGTATATATGCAACCCAAATACATATGCAAAATTTGAGACTAATCGGTTGATGGGATTCCACTTTTAGGAAGACTCAAAGACTTTCTGAAATTCCAAAAGTTGTCATAGGAACTTGGAATTTTAATATGTTATACAGCCTTAAAGTCTTGTTATATGTGCAAAATCTGGTGGTCATTGGATTATGTAAAGACACTTTCAGGAGGGGTTAAAGTTTTTGCCCCAAAGTGGAATTTTCAAAATTCTTTTTAATATGTTTCTATATAGTGTCTATCGGCGACTTTTATCGGAGCAGATTTTGGATATTACTTTTAATTATTTGTTGTTCTCTACGAGTTGCTTAGTAACCTTTCTTAATTAAACCGATTACAGTGTTATCAGGATTTTTTTGTATTTTTTTCTTTTTTTTTAACCCATTTTTATCGCTTAGAAACGCTTTTTATTGAAACCGATTACGCTGTCATCATTTTTATTCAATGTTCCATTATAAAAAGATTTTTATGTCATTACCGGGATTCGAACTCATGCCCCACCATTTACAGTCCAAACCATCTAGACCACTCGGCTATCACGGCTTGTACTAGAATAGTAAGAAATTGAACGTAAATAAATGACTAGTTTTTTGTCCAGTGAATGGTTTTCTAAATACTGAAATAGTCCGTAGGTGATTTCCCTTTTGGACTTTGATGTCCAACTATCAGTGTGGTAAAGATAAATTGACATGTAATAGTCGGTTTATCTGTCTGCTCAAAATACTGCGGTAAAATATATATGTGGTAAGATGTGTTTATATATAGATAGTGCTGGTTGAAGAGGTAATCTGTGAGGGTTTTTAACAGATTACCTCAAAACCGGCACTATCTATATATATAATCCATATAATCTATCTATCTATTGAGAAAACTGTCCAACGGTCTGTCTACGTGTAGAATCCAACGATCTGTATAGAAGAGCAGTTAAAAAATGTCCAGCGATCTGTCTACATGTGCAATTTGTATAAATTGAAGATTCCTGTGGACAGGTTACGTTTGTTTTGGTTTAATTAATATTTTTATTTCTAGCAAACATCATGTACAATTAAATACATTGGAACTGACAAATACGATCTGACAGTAAGTATGAGGCTTATAAATATCATCTCTTAAAACAAACTGATTTACGTTACATTTGAGTGTTATGAACAAACAAACAGACAGAAACGGACAGGCAAACAAATTGACTGACTAACAGACAAACGGACGGACATTAAGACAGAAAAATAAACATAATGACAGTCTAAATAAACTAATGGGCGAACTTACGGAGGGGCGTAAAGACAACGTTGGTTCGACAGTCATACCGTCGACACCCACTCCAACTCACTTCAATATCACATGACCGTTGGATTGAGAGAGAGAGAGAGACGGGGGTTTGACTGACAAACCGACAGTAGACAGACAGACGACAGACAGACTGAATGACTGACTAACAAACGAATGGACAGACAGTTAGACAGACAAATAAACATACTGCCAATCGAAAAAACATTAATGAGTGGACTGATAGACGGGCGTCGAGTCAACCTTGGCTCGACGTCATGCCGTCGACAACCACTCAGACTCACTTCAATGTCACGTGACTTTTGAGATGAGAGAGGGGTTTCACTGATCCCTGTATCCAAGGAACCCTAAACTTTTTTTTTTTGTACCATATGGAATCTTCCTCCTTATATATAGCAGGAGTCCATTTCAAAATTTAGGGCTGTCCGGTTGTGTTTTCTTCAAAATTTATTTGGGAAATTGGCCGAATTTTTTGCAAACAGTGTAGGCCCTGATGAGACGCGGCGTTCTGCGGCGTCTGATCTGGGCCTGCACTGTTTGCCACTTACCCCTTTTGGGGTACTTTCCCCTTTTGGGGTTTCCGGTACCAAATGGGTTAATGTAGGCCATGGACAGGTTGAACCAATCTGCAAATCTACCAGATTTTACAGTTAAATCTTGCCCTGGCGAAGGAGTGTTTCGTTCTCATGCACTGAAAGGGTGTTCTACGTTTGTTTTGAATTTAATATTCCAATCCCACTGAGTCTTGATGGGTCCGAGCACTGGACAAATGCCATTTTGTTGAGCAACGCCGTATTATCGCCAACGCAACGTTCTGACGTTTCATCAACGTTGCAAAGTCAATTTCAGTGCTTCGCATTGAAGTTGGTTTGATATAGACACGACATTGTTGACACGCTACATGTCGTTTGACGTGGCGTTTTTTAACGGCAAACTGTAATTTTCATTTACCTGCGCTCGCTCATTGTTGGTGCGCTAAGAGAGAGAGAGAGAGAGAGAGGGGGGGTGTCTGTTGCGTCGTATGTACAATATATCGTTTTTGTAATGCGAAATTTCACATCTGGCAGCATATCGGTGATTCTCCCATTATCTTACATTAGATTTCGCCATAAGTTTAAAAGAATTCCACTATTTTACGCTATAATTAACACTTTATCTGTCTCACTACCTTTGAAGCAATACGACAGATGACAGCCAGGGCATTTTCTGTTCCATTTTTAGAACCGGAAGTACGTCACGAAAAAAGCTCCTATAACAACACCCAAAACAACCATCGAACCACCTTTGACAACCGACAACCTCATTAATATTCATGACACCTGCTGCACAACAAACAACTCACCACGCCACAACACTTCACTTACTCTCCAGCCTTCTAGCCTACAAGACGTATAAAACCTTGCGGGCCGATGGAGACACGGGGGCTAAGTCACCTTTTTATATTTACATCAATAGCACACGCTGATCTCTGATACGAAATATTACAATGCAATGCTTTCAGAATTCACTTTGAAATGGTGAGAAAAATCTGGACCCACCAATTTGGCCGAAATGACATATCCCCGAAATTGGGCCAGGGACCAAAACTACAGGGGCCAGTTTCAAGCATCCTGCGACCTTTGGTAACTGTCTCAATTCCATGCTATCTTAATGCAACCTAAGTAAGTGAGAGTGGAACATGCAATGGTAGCATACTTGGTCCTTTGCCGGCCTCCTTGGCCCTAACACTAGTGACTGCTTGATTGGTTTCAGGCATTGCACAGTTGCAGCCAGGCTAAGCAGCAAAGTATATAAACAGATAAACTAACCTGATTTATCAGCTTTTCCTGACATTGTTGGAACAATATGAATCTTTAAATTGTCCTGTTATTACATGTTGTCACAAAGCACACACGCTGAGTCATTAAAGCAAAAAATCAGATATTAATTGCTAATTAATAGGAAATCTCCAATCAGCTTCTTCATCTTCCGTATTTACAATCGAAACCACACAGGAACGAGACTTCTATTTTTATACATTTATAATTCACTTGTTATTAATTTTGCATGGCACAGATATATAATGATAATTTAAGCATACATTTCGAAACTAAAATTATTTTAATTAAAATAAAAAAAACATTAAATAATAATTATTTGACTGGTATTTTGACTTAGTGGATTGAAATACCAAGCTATAACCGAAAATACCCGACTAGTTTGATAGTTACCTCCCCTCGCTCGCTCTGTAAGCGAGCTATTGTAGTGAATTGTAGTGCCCGTGACAATCTATTGTAGTGAAATCTCTCCGGTACCGTACAAGGTCACAGGTCGTTTCGCCCGTGAGTCGTTTCGCCTGAGGGTAGTTTCGCTCTGAGTCGTTTCGCCCTGGGTCCTTTCGCCCGTGGGTCGTTTCGCCCTGATTTTGAGGGTCGTTTCGCCCTTATGTTTTCAAGCCCTTTGGATTGAGGTCAAACTGACCTTTAATGTTGGTTGGTGCCTGATGCTCTGTCTCTGGTTGAGCCCATCGGGGTCTAACTGTTGGTTTTCTGTTGCTCCAGCATTTCAGTGGTTTCTTGCTGTCGAGTCCTCATCATTGTTTCATCTCTGTGGTTGATTGATTTCTGTGTTCACGGAGATGTTGCACTGATGAGTTAGGAGGCCTATATGCGTACTGAGCGAATTGTTTGTCTAAATCGCGACGGAAGTAAGGGCGAGGATTGTGGCCACGAAAAATCGATTTATGCCCCCCAGTGGAAATCTTCCACTGACCGTTCCAAGGCGGCTCTTCTGTGGCGATTTATTTGTGTTGTTGTTTGTTACTTACTGTGTGTATCACTTGTGTCTTTTAATTTTGGATGGTCATATGGCCATTTTGTGGGAAAGTAACTGTCCATATGGCCTTCCTTTGTTTAGGTTTCCATTATGGTCTGGTCGCTTAATGTTTGTATTTCTTTCCCTTTGGTGTCTTTTATGGATGGAGTAAGTTAATTGTATCAATTCCTGATCTTTGTTTTACTTCTACTTAAATATGTTTTGGTATATCAGAATCAGAATCAGAATTGTTACTGGTGACACGTCAAATTACATTCATACACCAGGACCTGTGATGTGGGAAGTTAGTCCCTAGCTCTAACCAAAGATGTAAATTTAGCTACACAATCATCAGCACCTTCAGCTGTCGAAGTAATCGAATCGGGAAGGGCATTCCAATCTCTAATAGTTCTGGGGAAGAACGACTCTTTATAAATGCCAGTTCTTGCAGTAAGGGTCTGAAACGCCAACGAATGGTGATTTCTATAGTGTCTAGCTGGGGGAACAAGGTCATCTGTTGGCATGCTGGCAGCACCCTTTAGACCTTTGTATAAAACGATTAGCCTACTGTCTTTTCTCCTTTTCTTGAGAGACTCCCATTTTAATTTTCCAAGTATTCCAGTCATGCTCCCAGCTTCAAAGCAGTAATTGCCTGTTACAAATCTAGCAGCTTTATTCTGAACTTCCTCAATTTCATCGTTAAGAACCACACCACTGGTGTCCCAGATACAACTACTATATTCCAAGATTGGGCGAACAAGACCTTTATATGCTGCCGCTTTTACATCCTGAGGGCACTGATGAAGATTTCGCCTCAGGAAACCAAGCGTTCTATTGGCCTTAGTACTCATGTTGCTAATATGAGTATTCAATCTCAAGTTGTGTAAGATTGTCATTAGATATCTTCCTAGTTATCTGCATAATATTGCATTTAACTGGCTGAAATCTAGCTATGTCAGCCTGAAGTTTCAATGAGTCATCTGTATCTTTAATTTCCCTGTAACAAACACAGTCATCTGCGAACAGTCTTATTTCTGAGTCATTGTCAGTTGAAATATCATTGATGTACTGGGAGAACAAAAGTGGACCAAGAACTTTCCCTTGCAGGACTCCAGACAAAACTGGAGCCCACTCTGAAGATTCACCATTAACAACGACCCGCTGTTTTCTGTAGCAAAGGAAGGAATCTATCCATTTGAGGGTCTTTTCCCCAATTCCATAACCAAATAACTTAGATTTAAGTAGTTCATGAGGAGGGGTGTCAAAAGCCTTCTCGAAGTCCAGAATGAATGTGTCCACCTGTCCCCTTTTGTCCAAGATTTTTGCCCAGTCATAAATAACTGTGCTTAGCTGAGTTTCACAAATGTGCCTTTTCCTAAATGCATTTTGTCTGTCTGACAAAAGTTTATGTTCGTCCAAGTGGGCAATGATGTTTGAGCAGACTATATGTTCCAGCAATTTACACAGAATACAAGTCAGAGACACAGGGCGATAATTACGGGCAAGAGCCCTATCTCCTTTTTTGAAAAGTGGGCAGATGTTTGCTTAGAGCCATTCTTTGGGGATTTCACCCGTATCAAGAGACTGTTGAAACAAGTGTGCAAAAACTGGACCCAACTCATTTGCTAGTTCCTCCAGGACTCTAGGATGAAGCTCATCAGGTCCTAAGGCCTTACTAGGGTTTAAGCCTTGAAGTAACTTGATCACTCCTGCAGCTGTCACAACAATATTATTCATGAATGGGGTCGATATTCCAGTCAATGGAACCTCCGTGAACTCAGTTTTATTAAACGCATCATTGAATTGACCAACTAGTTCCTCTGCCCTTTCAGAGTAGAAGTAAAACAAAGATCAGGAATCGATACAATTAACTTACTCCACCCATCAAAGACACCAAATTGAAAGAAAAGCCTTTTCAAAATTTTATAGACGCCATCCTGATTTAATTTCAAAATTCAATATTGGACTTAAATCTCATCTGCAACAAGGTCTATCGGAACCCGAATTTTATGGTGACTTAGTATATAAATTCAGAAAAATATATAACCGCAACGACTTCAGCACCCACTTTCGTAAAATCATTCTTCGATATAAAAAGATTGGGTACAACATGGATGTTATACGAAAGACTGCATGCATGGTAGTTAACCCAATCACGGTTGGCAACTTTCCTTCCCTCTTTAATTGCACGCCGGTGGGTCAGGCCTCAGATTCTATGACGGTCCCAACGTAAAGGCTTATTGAGAATTAGAGAGATCTAATTCAAGGTAATGTTGGTTGGTGCCTGATGCTCTGTCTCTGGTCGGGCCCATCGGAGTCTAACTGTTGGTTTTCTTTTGCTCCAGCATTTCAGTGGTTTTTTGCTGTCGAGTCCTCACCGTTGTCTCACCTCTGTGGTTCTTTGATTTTTGTGTTCACGGAGATGTTGCACTGATCTGATGAGTTAGGAGGCCTTTATGCGGACTGAACAAATTATTTGTCTAAATCGCGACGGAAGTAAGGGCGAGGATTGTGGCCACGTAAAATCGATTTAAGCCCCCCCCCCCCCGCAGTGGAATTCTTTCCACTGACCGTTCCAAGGCGGTTCTTCTGTGGCAGTTTATTTATGTTGTTGTTTGTTACTACTCACTGTGTGTATCACTTGTGTCTTTTTATTTTGGATGGCCATTTGGCCATTTTGTGGGAGTAACTGTCCTTATGGCCATTTGTTTAGGTTTCCATTATGGTCTGGTCGCTTCATGTTTGTGTTTCTTTCCATCTGGTGTCTTTGATGGGTGGAGTAAGTTAATTGTATCGATTCCTGATCTTTGTTTTACTTCTGCTTTTCAAAACATCTGGCAGTTTTAAAACGTACTGGGAGATTTTTAAAGAAGCAAGGTAAAATGATCTACATTATATGATATTATTTATGCTATGGTTTGTCTTTAGGTGTTTGTGTCGCTTGTGTTATTTTATTTTGGATAGCCTATTGGCCATTTTGTGGGAAAGTAACTGTCCTTTTGGCTTTCCGCTGTTGGCATTTTCATTCGGTCTGTTGTTGCATGTGTGTGTTTCTTTCCCTTTGGTGTCTCTGATGGGAGCTATGGTTTGATTGTATCGATTCCTGATCATTGCCTCTACTTCTGTTTTATTTATCATTTATTACAGAAGAACTTCAATGGCTCGAACTCCGATGGCTCGTTTACCATGGATGAGTCGAACCCGTTCTTGAGTCCGCAGGGAATTCCTCCAAATACGATATAGGGGTAATTTAGGAAGATTTTCTTCATATGTCTTGCAAATGTATGCTGTGTGTACTCATTAGAATCGCCTCGATGAGGCGATTCTAATGAGTACACACAACATACATTTATAATACAGAACACTGAAAAGATATTCACAATTATCTCCAGTATGCCTCCTGGTATGGCACTAAAAGTAACCCTCTATGGCTCGAACTACCGCTGTCTCGAACAAATTTTCATGGTCCAAAAGGGGTTCGAGCCATCGAAGTTCGACTGTATCTCTAATTCTAATTACTGTCCGATAGCCTGGCATTTTTGCAGTAAGTCCCGTTCAGGCAAGATGAAAAAAGTTCAAGAGAGGGCTTTACGACTCATCAAGAATGATTTTAGGTCATCTCTTCAAGATCTCCTGTTCTCCACACATACTAGCCATTTGCATGTAAGGCGGATGAAACAAATGGCTTCTGAGGTATTCAGAATTGTTAACAATATGTCTCCTGAATATATCAAAGACCCCATTACGTTACATAATTCTTCATATAATTTCATGAAAGAAAATCAAGCCACAATTCCACAAGTGAAAAGTACTAGGTTCGGGCTTAGGTCATTTCGTTGTGAAGCCGCCCGGAACTGTGTCCCGAACGACCTGAGAAAGGCTGAGTCCTACCCCCAGTTCAGGAGGCTGCTCCACGCCTGGGATGGCGTCATATGTAAGTGTCCTTCGTTTTCTTTTTTATTTCTTTTAAGCATTTCCTTGTTTTAACCCTGTTACTTCCTTTGTTTTAACTTATTTCGTCAAGGCTTGGTAAGCACGAGTCTTATCACGACTTTCCTGTTGAATTTTCTTTTTTCGCACAAAGGTTGTATCTTTGGGTCGATGCTTTTACAAGTCTTTCTCTAGCCCTGCCTGAAGTATGTTTTTCTTTTCTTTTCCCTCAAAGTTTTCCAAACCGTATTTTATTTTCCTTTATTTTTTTTTTTATTTTTTTTTTTTTAACAATTATATATAAAACTAAACTGAAGTTTAATCTGAATTACATTAGAATATATTTAGTGCTGTGATGTGCCCCTAAGTCTTAGATGCTCACATGGTATTTGTTCTATATTGCATGCTGTGATATATGTTTCTTCTTATTGTTGCATGTTGTGATAAATGTTTCTTAATTTATTTGTTGCTTTACATAGAATTGTCGGAGTAAAAACCCTACAGGGCTTATGTTATATTGTTACAAATTATCGACAAAAATATTCTATGTCTATGTCTATAAAAGTGGAGGCAATGATCAGGAATCGATACAATCAACCCACAGCTCCCATCAGAGACACCAAACGGAAAGAAACACAAACATGAAACAACAGACCCTAATGGAAACATCAAAAGCGGAACGGTGCGAGGCGGACCGTCCATGCTAATAAACCCTATTGGTTTCATTGGTCGACAGGGCTTGAGATGTCATTTCATCTCAATGTCGGGTAAAAGTCCCACCAAAATTGGAAGCAGCGTCTCCAAACTGACCTTTACAGTGTTGACGGGGACGTTAAACCTCAAATCAAACAAACAAACAAACGAATCAAAAGCGGAAAGCCAAAATGACAGTTACTTTCCCACAAAATGGCAAATAGGCTATCCAAAATAAAATAATGTAAGCAACACAAACACCCAACGACAAACCATAACAAAAATAAACCGCGACAGAAGAACCACCCTGGAACGGTCAGCGGAAACGAATTCCACTGGGTCTACGAGGACTGTTCAAATAGGAATGCCAGTGGAACGTTTTCTCATGCACTAATGCGAAAATCACCTGGAAATAAATATCACAGCGTTGAAAAAACATTTTACCTATACATTGATACCAAACCTGTTAAAATCCTTGCACTTTAGCCATGTATATCGTTCGATAAACACTGTCTACTCTTGTATACTATTACAAAACATGGATGGAAGAAGGTCAGAGTACGCCGTTGAAATACGGTCCTACATATTAAGAATCGTTGTATTCTTGGTATATGGTGCAAAGACATTTTTGATGGAATACGTTCGGTTTATGGGCATAATGAAATGTCTTTTCCGACAGTTTTTCGTTGGTGTAAGAAATCCAGCTGTGGGCTAGGCTCAACAGAAGATGCACCACATGATCGTCGGCCGAAAAGAGCAACATCTGCCAAGATGGTTGCTAGAGTGAAAGAAATAGTTGCTACCGGTGCACGATACACCACTAGGCTAATAGCTAGTATGGTTGGCATCTCATTAGGAGCAGCTCATACAATTCTGAAACGGGATTTGAAAACGAGAAAGATCTGTGCTAGATGAATTCCCCATCTGTTGACAGACGAGCAGAAAAAGACACGAGTTCAGTGCGCCAAGCAAAAAGTTTCCAAATTACAATGCACGGTCTTTCGCTAATGTCGTCACAGGTGACGAGACATGGGTTCACTTTTTTGAGCCAAAACGAAAGATTCAGAACTAAATATGGGCAACAAAGTATTGCAAAAGACCATGCATTGCAAAGCGGACCATGAGCGTCAAGAAGGTAATGTATGCCATATTCTTTTCAAATCAGGGCCCTGTTATTCATGTTGCTGTGCCTAAAGGCAAATCTGTAAATGCGAGGTTTTACAAGAATAAAGTTCTTCGAAAATTGAAGAAATATTTCAAAGAACGAAGACCCGCAACTGGTTTGGCCAATGACAATGCGTCATCGCACGAGGCGTTCATTGTGCAAGACTATCTGAAGTAGGAAAATGTTGTTGAACTCCCTCACCCCCCGTATTCCCCTCCTGACCTTGCCCCGTGTGACTTTTTTTTGTTCCCGCGGCTGAAAAAAATACCTTCTGGTCGAAAATTTGTACAGCGCAAACACCTCGGTTCTGCAATATTCCAGAGCCTTCATAGTATACCTCGAAAAGACTACAAAAATGCATTCAATGATTGAATCAGAAGACTGAAAGTTTGTATATCTGTTAAAGGGGAATACTTTGAGGAGACAAAATAAATTTTTCATCGAAATCTATCAAGGAATCATTTTTATGTGTTTAGTTGCATTCATATTTGAACAGTCCACGTATGTCTAAAAATATTCTATGTCTTTGTTAATCGACTTTCTATTTAGTGGTTTCGTTGGTAACATCCGTTGCTTTTCTCCATGTAGAACATAACATAGCCTTCGACTTTGAAAATTCAATTTTTGATAGATAACTTCCAGGCGAATCTCCAGAATATGCTTTACTGGCGTGTACAATCAATTGCAACTGAAAGTAAGTATCATGACCAAAGAAGGATTTATTGAAGGTTCCGATACATATAGTATCAATTTCAGTAATTACCCTTTGTCTGATTGGTCCTAAGACGTGACACTGTAATAAGAAATGTTCAATAGTTTCTTCTACCTCATTACATAGTAAGCATATTGGCTGAGTAAGAAATGTTCAATAGTTTCTTCTACCTCATCACATAGTAAGCATATTGGCTGAGTCTGGTTGTAGTAGTGTGATCTTGTAGATTGTAATATATGTTCCTGTAACCATTTTCAGCTTCACTGAAAGCCTTGTGAACTCACGTATAGGTTCTGTACATATCTTTAGTAAATTATGAATTTGTCCGGGTTGGTAGCAGCCATAATTAAGATACAAAAGTGAAGGATATAATTTACTATCTGCGTTGACTCTATCTCTCCAATATTGATGTACGGGAATTTTTATCAGTCTTTTCCCTTCTACTTTACTCACATGTTCTTCCAATAAAGAAAGAGCATCAGGAAGCCCATGTTTATGCAAGATTCGACGTAGTGTAACAAGCCAGCTGTAACTTTTGGAACGGTAAGAGCGTGATAGCTCAGTGGTTAGTGCACTTGCCTCTGATGCTAGAGGTTCCGGGTTCAATCCCCGATCGGCGATAAATTTTCGGTTTCCGAACACGCTCCATTGGCATCATTTGAAGGGATGAATGTCATAAAGTGCACCGTCCTTCAGATCGGGACGTTAACTGGAGGCCCCCTGTGCAGGGAGAACCATCCCCTGTGCAGGTTAAAGAACCCTACAGTAATTACATGATTGCTGTGTAGGCTTTCATCCTGCAAAACCTGAAGTGTATGTAATGTACAAATGCGAGTAATGGTCAAATGTGATCGATCGCAGTATTAGAAAAAAGAAAGAACATTAAACAAAAAAAAAAAAAAAAAAAAACAAAAAAAAAAAAAAAAAAAAAAAAAAAACGGCATCGCAATGGATGGATGAAAAGGAGAAGTAAATCAAAGATCAGGAATCGATATAATTAACTTACTCCACCCATCAAAGACACCAAAGGGAAAGAAACACAAACATGAAGCGACCAGACCATAATGGAAACCTAAACAAAGGAAGGCCATAAGGACAGTTACTTTCCCACAAAATGGCCAAATGGCCATCCAAAATAAAAAGACACAAGTGATACACACAGTCAGTAACAAACAACAACATAAAAAACCCGCCACAGAAGAACCGCCTTGGAACGGTCAGTGGAAAGAATTCCACTGGGGGGGGGGGGGGGCTTGAATCGATTTTACATGGCTTGTTTAGTCCGCATGAAGGCTTCCTAACTCATCAGTGTAACATCTCCGAGAACATACAAATGAAAAACTACGGAGATGAAACAAGGTGGAGTACTCGACAGCATACAACAACAGAATTGCTGGAGCAAAAGAAAACCAACAGTTAGACTCCGAGGGGCCCGACCAAAGACGGAGCATCAGGCGCCAACGAACATAAAGAATACTAAAATAAAATAAAATTCCATTTATGTTTTTACGCTGGAACCGTCATATAATCTTAAGCCCGACCCACCGGTGTGCAATCAAAGAGGGAAGCAAAGTTGCCAACCATGATTGGGCTAACCCCCATATATGCAGTCTGTTTTATAACATTTATGTTGAACCAATCTTTATATGTCGACGAACGATTTTACGAAATTGGGTACTAAAGTCATTACAGGCATGTATTTTTCTAACTTTATATACTAAGTCACCATAGAAATCGGGTTCCGATAGGCCATGTTGCAGAAGTGTTTTAAGTCCAACATTGAATTTTGAAACCAAAGTAGAAGTAAAGCAAAGATCAGGAATTGATACAATTAACTTACTCCACCCATAAAAGACACCAAAGGGAAAGAAATACAAACATTAAGCGACAAGACCATAATGGAAACCTAAACAAAGGAAGGCCATAAGGACAGTTACTTTCCCACAAAAAGGCCATATGGGCATCCAAAATAAACAAACAAAAGTGATACACACAGTAAGTAACAAACAACAACATAAATAAATCGTCACAGAAGAACCGCCTTGGAACGGTCAGTGGAAGATTTCCACTGGGGGGGGGGCTTAAATCGATTTTACGTGGCCACAATCCTCGCCCTTACTTCCGTCGCGATTTAGACAAATAATTTTTTCAGTCCGCATGAAGGCCTCCTAACTCATCAGTGCAACATCTCCGTGAACACAAAAATCAAAGAACCACAGAGGTGAGACAACGGTGAGGACTCGACAGCAAGAAACCACTGAAATGCTGGAGCAAAAGAAAACCAACAGTTAGACTCCGATGGGCCCGACCAGATACAGAGCACCAGGCACCAACCAATATTACCTTGAATTAGATTTTTCTAATTCTCATTAAGCCTTTACGTTGGAGCCGTCATAGAATCTGAGGCCTGACCCACCGGCGTGCAATTTAAGAGGGAAGCAAAGTTGCCAACCGTGATTGGGTTAACTACCATGCATGCAGTCTGTCGTATAATATCCATGTTGTACCCAATCTTTTTATATCGAAGAATGCTTTTACGAAATTGGGTGCTGAAGTCATTGCGGTTATATATTTTTCTGAATTTATATACTAAGTCACCATAAAATTCGGGTTCCGATAGACCTTGTTGCAGAAGAGATTTAAGTCCAATATTGAATTTTGAAATTAAATCAGAATGACGTTTATAAAACTTAGAAAAGGCTTTACGTATTTTATGATACCGATTCCCCTGATTAAGAAGTTTAGCGGTTAATAATTTATTACGAGTGTTGAAGTCGGATACATGACTAGACACTCTAGCGAATCGTATAAACTGCGAAATATAAACCCCGTACGATGTCGCACGAGGAACATCACCGTCCAAAAAGGAAAATTTCCAATCTCGAAATCAAAAGCATCACGTTTATCATAAATTTTGCAAGAAACAAATCCATCTACAATAGATAAATGTAAATCCAAAAGGGGGCCTCGGTATCAGAGGAATTTGTCTTGTTTAACTGAAGTTCTAGTGGATAAATCTGGCAGATCAAACCATCAAAGTAAGTATTGTCAATATTTAATAAATCATCTAAATATCTGGAAGTAGATCTAAAAGCTTCAACAATTTCAGATTGGTTATCAATGGAAAGCGACAACATGAAGTCTCTTCCATAACAATACAAGAACAGATCAGCCACAAGAGGTGCGCAATTCGTACCCATCAGAATACCCACAATTTGTCTAAATAACTTATTCCGAATCTAATATAAATCTTGTCAAGTAGAAAGGTGAGGGCATCACACACTTTCTGATATGACCAAAGTGTATAATTCTTAAGCTGTTTAGAAGAGAAAAATGCATTTCTGACATTACATGCAAGATAGAGAGAATCTTCTCTGTGAAAAGCCCATTCAATTAAATCATTAAGCTTTTCTTTTATAAGATTATGAGGAAGTGTAGTGTAAAGAGTGGAAAAATCGTAAGTAGACAGACTAGAATAAAAATCAAAATGAGTTCCTTTAAGAGCAATGAAAACATCCATAAGAAAGAAGATGGGTCATACTACGTAGTTTCGGCTAATAAAGCCTCATCAGTGACCCTGTAATGATCCGGCAAAGAAAGCCAGAGGAAACATACTGCATTTTTGCGAATTTCGAATAGGCAGTCGATTCAAAAACGGATATAAATCAAAACGGGGTCCAAATAATTAAAAACCTGTCTAGAATATGAATCTAAACCAATAATTTATTTCTGATTTCTCAGAATATTCACGCTGATCTCAAAGGACCAAAAGTAAAAATATAAACTAACACAAACATTAAGCGACCAGACCATTATGGAAACTTAAACAAAGGATGGCCATAAGGACAGTTACTTTCCCACAAAATGGCCAACTGGCCATCCAAAATAAAAAGACACAAGTGATACACACAGTGAGTAGTAACAAACAACAATACAAATAAACCGCCTCAGAAGAACCGCCTGGGAACTGTCAGTGGAAAGAATTCCACTGGGGGGGGGGGCTTAAATCGATTTTACGTGGCCACAATCCTCGCCCTTACTTCCGTCGCGATTTAGACAAATAATTAGTTCAGTCCGCATGAAGGCCTCCTAACTCATCAGTGCAACATCTCCGTGAAAACAAATAGTCAAAGAACCACAGAGGTGAGACAACGGTGAGGACTCGACAGCAAAAAAAAAAAAAAAAAAAACACTGCAATGCTGGAGCAAAAGAAAACCAACAGTTAGACTCCGGTCGGCCCGACCAGAGACAGAGCACCAGACACCAACCAACATTACCTTGAATTAGATCTCTCTCATTCCCAATAAGCGTCATAGAATCTGAGGCCTGACCCACCGGCGTACAATTAAAAAGGGAAGCAAAGTTGCCAAACGTGATTGGGTTAACTACCATGCATGCAGTCTGTCGTATAACATCCATGTTGTACCCAATCTTTTTATATCGAAGAATGATTTTACGAAATTGGGTGCTGAAGTTATATATTTTTCTGAATTTATCTACTAAGCCACAATAAAATTCGGGTTCCGATATACCTTGTTGCAAGTTCAATATTGAATTTTGAAATTAAATCAGAATGGCGTCTATAAAATTTTGAAAATGCTTGCCTCATTCGAGTTTTTTTTAAGACCAAAACAGATTTCTTCCTGATTTTTCATAGACTTGCACTACCACTTAACTTTCTAAATTATTAACTTCCTGTCTTACTGCTATTAAAACGCATGTGATTAAATAATGTGATAAAGTCTTTGAAAGATCAGGAAGAAATCTGATTTGGTCTATAAAAAATTCGAATAAGGTTTTAAATAGGTTGAAATCTAGACATTTTCGTGCTTCTAGTCTGTCTACCTACGATTTTTCCGCTCTTTGCGCTGCACTTCCTCATGTTCTTGTGGGGGAGAGGCTTGGTGGTTTGGTTGGGTGGGCTTTTCGCAGGGAGGGTTCTCTCTGTCTTGCGTGTGGTGTCGGGGTGCATTTTTCGCTTCTGGGGAGCGTAGGAGTTGTGCACTTAGGTCATGTCAGAAAGTGTGTGAGGCCCTCACCTTTCTACTTTACAATATTTATATTAGATTCGGTACTAAGTTATTTAGACAAATTGTGGGTATTCCGGTGGGTACTAATTGCGCACCTCTTGTGGCTGATCTGTTCTTGTATTGTTATGAAAGAGACTTCATTTTGTCGCTTTCCATTGATAACCAATCTGAAATTATTGAAGCTTTAAGCTCTACTTCTAGATATTTAGATGATTTATTAAATATTGATAATACCTATTTTGATGGTTTGATCAGTCGGGTTTGCCCCCTGGAGTTTCGGTTGAATGGGGCAAATTCTTCTGATACCGAGGCCCCGTTTTTGGATTTACATCTATCTATTGTAGATGGATTTGTTTCGTGCAAAATTTATGATAAACGCGATGACTTTGATTTTGAGATTGTAAATTTTCCTTTTTTGGATGGCGATGTTCCTCGTGCGCCATCCTGTGGCGTTTGTGTTTCGCAATTAATTCGATTTGCTAGAGTGTGTAGTCATGTAACTGACTTCAACACTCGTAATAAATTATTAACGGCTAAACTCCTTAGTCGGGGTTATCGGTGCCGTAGACTGCGCAGGGCCTGTTCGGGGTTTTATCGACGCCATTCTGATTTAATTTCAAAATTCAATATTGGACTTGGGTCTCTTCTGCAACAAGGTCTATCGGAACCCGAATTTTATGGTGACTTAGTATATAAATTCAGAAAAATATATAACCGCAATGACTTCAGCACCCAATTTCGTAAAATCATTCTTCGATATAAAAAGATTGGGTACAACATGGATATTATTCGACAGACTGCATGCATGGTAGTTAACCCAATCACGGTTGGCAACTTTGCTTCCCCCTTTAATTGCACGCCGGTGGGTCAGGCCTCAGATTCTATGACGGCTCCAACGTAAAGGCTTATTGAAAATTAGAGAGATAATGTTGGTTGGTGCCTGATGCTCTGTCTCTGGTCGGGCTCATCGGAGTGTAACTGTTGGTTTTCGTTTGCTCCAGCATTTCAGTGGTTTCTTGCTGTCGAGTCCTCACCGTTGCCTCACCTCTGTGGTTCTTTGATTTTTATGTTCGCGGAGATGTTGCACTGATGAGTTAGGAGGCCTTCATGCGGACTGAACAAATTATTTGTCTAAATCGCGACGGAAGTAAGGGCGAGGATTGTGGCCACGTAAAATCGATTTAAGCCCCCCAGTGGAAATCTTCCACTGACCGTTCCAAGGCGGCTCTTCTGTGGCGATTTATTTATGTTGCTGTTTGTTACTTACTGTGTGTATCACTTGTGTCTTTTGGTTTTGGATGGCCATATGGCCGTTTTGTGGAAAAGTAACTGTCCTTATGGCCTTCCTTTGTTTAGGTTTCCATTATGGTCTGGTCGCTTAATGTTTGTATTTCTTTTCCTTTGGTGTCTTTTATGGGTGGAGTAAAGTAGAAGTAAAACAAAGATCAGGAATTGATACAATTAACTTACTCCACCCATAAAAGACACCAAAGGGAAAGAAAAACAAAAAAAGAAACAACACAAAACGCGACTGGCCAGTTTATAACTTTGGGTGAATCCCCCACTCGCGTGACACTTCTTCTCGCGAACTAGTAAAACTAGTCTATCAACATAATTGATTATCCTAGGATTAGCGATCGCGTTTGCTGATGAGCCGTTTAGTGATCGTCCAAATAAGGTAAGTTGACCTCTTCCATGATCACATTTGTTTACAACGAACAATGATTTAGAAGAATCTGCTTCTATCCTGGTCAGGCACCAACCAACATTATCTCTTTAATTTTCAATAAGCCTTTACGTTGGAGCCTTTTCAAAATTTTATAGACGCCATTCTGATTTAATTTCAAAATTCAATATTGGACTTAAATCTCTTCTGCAACAAGGTCTATCGGAACCCGAATTTTATGGTGACTTAGTATATATATTCAGAAAAAAATATATAACCGCAATGACTTCAGCACCCAATTTCGTAAAATCATTATTTGATATAAAAAGATTGGGTACAACAATGATGTTATACGACAGACTGCATGCATGATAGTTAACCCAATCACTGTTGGCAACTTTGCTTCCCTCTTTAACTGTACGCCGGTGGGTCAGGCGTCAGATTCTATGACGGTCCCAACGTTAAGGCTAATTGAGAATTAGAGAGATCTAATTCAAGGTAATGTTGGTTGGTGCCTGATGCTCTGTCTCCGGTCTGGCCCATTTTCTTTTGCTCCAGCATTTCGGTGGTTTCTTGTTGTCGAGTATCACCTCTGTGGTTCTTTGATTATTTGTGTTCACGGAGATGTTGCACTGATGAATGAGGAGGCCTTCATGCGGACTGAACAAATTATTTGTCTAAATCGCGACGGAAGTAAGGGTGATGATTGTGGCCACATAAAATCGACTTAAGCCCCCCAGTGGAAATCTTTACACTGACCGTTCCAAGGCGGTTCTTCTGTGGCGATTTATTTATGTTGTTGTTTGTTACTTACTGTGTGTATCACTTGTGTCTTTTTATTTTGGTGGCCATATGGCCATTTTGTGGGAAAGTAACTGTCCTTATGGCCTTCCTTTGTTTAGGTTTCCATTATGGTCTGGTCGCTTAATGTTTGTGTTTCTTTCCCTTTGGTGTCTTTGGTGGGTTGAGTAAGTTAATTGTATCGATTCCTGATCTTTGTTTTACTTCTATTTTATCATAATATTTAATCACATGCGTTTCAATAGCAGTAAGACAGGAAGTTAATAATTTAGAAAGTTCAGTGGTAGTGCATGAGCTAGAATTTGCAATTAACCATGCGTTGCAAGGTCTTTTATGAAGTTTTGGTAACCAGTGTAGCGTAGGAAGCTATTTTGAAAATAAGCAGGAATGGAAGAAATAACCGAGCTCTTACGAAAAATACTGGGCAAATCTATAAAATCCATACCCTTATTAATGAAGGATATTTTGAAGAAATGGCGTTTATGATTAATTTCAGAATCAATGTAAGGACGTAGAGTATGCTGAATATAGCCTCTAGTTAAGAGAGCCGCATCATATAACTGATTAGAACTATCGTAGAATTTATTCGCCTCGGTGTCCAGAAGACGTAAAACAGAAACGGGTAATGAACTTAGAAATGAAAGCATAGAGTGGCGTCCATGATTTAATATTATAATTGACAGTCACTTCAGTCTTGTATTTTTCGTTTCAAAGCACGTAATTTACGTTTATAGTTACCATTTTTCCTGGTGCCGTGAGATCTAGATCTGCGTTTTCGACAATCCAGCAGCGAGAAAATATCAAAGTCCGGCATTCTGGATTAATTAATGTTGTCATTAAATCCCAGTGGAAAAGGGGTCTGTAAAGATTTAATCCATTTCATTTCAGTCTCGTGTCTTTTGATAACTTTAAATCTAGATGCAGAATTTGCATCGTAGTAAAGTTTTTTCCACTGGTTGTATAACAATGTTATTTACAGAATGACCTGTACGTCGAAAGTGACGGTACAAGAAAGTGTCAGTTTTCTTAGGCTTACTCATTCTACGATAATGCTCGTTCAATCTTGTTTTAAGCATGCGATTAGTTTGACCGACGTACTGCATATTACAGTTTGCAGCACGTCATGAAATTAGATAAATCAAATTTATAGACTGTCATGTCAAATCAGACATGTTAACTACAGAGAAGCGTCTACCATTTACAGATGAAGTAACGGTAGACGCAGTGTTTAAATGCGATTCTAACACAGCGCGCCTATATAGGCAATGGAAAACAACTGTGTTTTATTCTGCAACAAATCACAGCTCGGAAGAGCGTGACGAGTGACGTCATTAAAACTGCAAAGTTATGACGTCACTAGTCGATTTCTTTGACGTTGGACGGTGTAGCGTCATTTTCTCGCATCGACAACGTTAGAAAAGGATGGAAATGCATGTGTTTCAGTCGATACTTTTAGCGGGATTTCTTCTAACAATGGCGGAAAGTTGTGAGAATTTGGAGGAAACAACAGCATTATTGCCGAGTTTCAGCGTGTTAGAATCGAAATAGATCAGCTCTAGCCAGTGATTTGTTGTGTAATAAATCACAGTTTGTCGGTCAGTTGTAAGTAGACAAATCACGCGCGCTACGCGCTTGTGATTTGTCTACTTTACGACTGACCTCCAAACTGTGATTTATTACACAACAAATCACAGCTAGAGCTGATCTATTTCTTAAACAACATCTGCACCTCTTGGCATTGCACTTAGAAATACTAGGATACATTACACTTCTTTCCCACGAATTAGTATATTTTCGAAGACGTGTGAAAGAAAAGTGGAAGAAAATTTCAATATTGTCCTAAATTAATTTTATCATGTTTTAACTGTTGTGTAGTACTGCCAATTACTTTTATATACTGTGCCTAGTGTTCTTATTGAGTGACAATTTACATTTTACTGATTTTTCGTTTACTGCGTAGTTGGCGAATGTTTTGGCGGCCATTTTAATTGTTTTCATGAATCATTTTTTTACGAATCCCAGCATTTTAAACTATCTTAACAATTTTACTGACTCTTATTTCCATATTTCCAAAATAGAAGTGAAGGCAATAATCCGGAATTGATACAATTACCCACAGCTACCATCAGAGACACCAAAGGAAAAGAAACACAAAAATGAAACAATAGAACCGAATGGAAACATCAATAGCGGAAAGCCAAAAGGACAGTTACTTTCCAACAAAATGGCCAATTGGCTATCCGAAACAAAATAACATAAGCGACACAAACACCCAAAGACAAACCCTAACAAAAATAAACCACGACAGAAGAACCGCCTTGGAACGGTCAGTGAAACGAATTCCGCTGGGGGACTTAAATCGATTTTACGTGGCCACCCTTTTATAGAACATATTTATGATGTCCCTTTCCGTTGAAACCCAATCTGAAATCATTGAAGCCTTTAGCCTTTGGTACTACGACCTAAACTACCTTAACTAGTCACAGGCGTCAAGTATTTATCTTTATTAAGAGACACTGCATCTGAGTGTCTCTTTTGAAAGAAGGTTTTTGTTTTTGTTTTTCAGTAGTGGAATAAAGTTATGAGGTAAACATAATTGTCTACGCTCAACCGTGCATAAAGAATAAAATATCGAATTAAAAAGTGACCATTGCACAAAAATCGGTCCGACCTGGTAATTGGGTCCGATCTTGAACGATCTCGTTTTTGCGGAATCCGAGTCCTTTCGCCCCCAAACCATTCCCTCCCCTAGTTGTTTCGCCCCCAAGACGTTTCGTCCCTGGTCATTCCCCCCTAGTCCTTTCGCCCCCAACCCACCCTGGTCGTTTCGTCCCCCTGGTCGTTTCACCCACTTTCCAAAGGTAAAACTCATTTCCAGTGAAGAACATTTATTCATCATTTACGGCTCAGAGGTGAGAAGAAGCAAATATTTAAGTAGCATCATCGACCTGTCATGTCAGACTAACTTAGTTTCCGTCCGGTATCGGGCCTTAAATATAACCACTCAGGGAGTTGTGGCTAGGACTTGTTACTCTAAAATTATTGAGGTATTTTCATCAAACAATTTTCATTATTGTAATTTTAGTGATAATTTTTCTGGTCAATTAAGAAAAATTGTTGCTGAATACAACAAAAAGTGGTTATAGCATGGATGCTATGCGACAGACTGCGTATTTGGTTGTCGACCCTTTTACAGTGGACAACTTTGCTTTGCTCTTTGGTTGCATGGCGGTAGGCTGGATTCTGGACACTTTGATGACGGTCCCACCCTAAATCCTTTGAATTCGGGAATGTGGAGCTGGATATTTCCAGGGTTCGACCCTCCGTGATCTAACGGGTGGTTTTCTTCTGCTCTAACGTCGGATTATTGTTGAGACCTCAACCCTGATTCATGATAATATTAATTTATACATAACAATTTACCATGTATTTTATCATGACTCACTGTTGAGCTAGAAAGCCTACATGCGGATCAGTTTGTGATTGATATTTTGTTTGATACTGTACTGGAACTGAGGGTGAAATTTCATAAACTCCGGAGTTGAAAAATAGAAGTGGGGGCAATGATCAGGAATCGATACAAGCAACCCACATCTCCCATCAGAGACACCAAAGGGAAAGAAACACAAACATGAAACAACAGACCTAATGGAAACATCAATAGCGGAAAGCCAAAAGGAAAGTTACTTTCCCACAAAATGGCGAATTGGCTATCCAAAATAAAATTATATAAGCGACACAAACACCCAAAGACAAAAAATGAACCGCGACAGAAGAACCACCTTGGAATGGTAAGCGGAACGAATTCCACTGATGAAAACAGGTAATAGCGAGCACAGCTCGCGATGCGCGAAGCGCATCGCGAACGAAGTGAGCTCTACGGTAGAGAATCTGACAAAAAAAAAACAAAAAAAAAAACATTCCATGATACATACTTTAAGCTGAATTCTCTCTGACAGAAAAATCTTCCAAATATCTTCCGGAAGTTTACTGGGGAAAATCCGGAAGTTGACTGACTGGTATCCCGTGTTTCAAGAATATTCGGACGATGTTGAGAGTTCTGTCGAATACAAGTCTAGCGTATGACAACGATTGAACAGAAACGGACCTAATATACAGAACGGACTTCTTTCCCTTTGGTGTCTTTTATGGGTAGAGTAAGTTAATTGTATCAATTCCTGATCTTTGTTTTACTTCTACTTTGCAAAAACAACAAAAATCCATAAGTTCTTAGTTTTCATTATTTCTCCGATCTATAAATGTTCAGTCTAGCTGAGCACTGCCATATTGGAACAACTTTCATTGTACTAGTGAAATACTGTACACAATGAGGTTTACATAAAACAAGCATCTAGCAGATTGTACTTACACAAGTATCTGAACAGAAAATAGAATAGAGCTTACAACATCTAACTGAGGTAATAAAATGGTCAAATGTGACCGACTCAGTATATGAAGATAGACAGATAATACCTACAATAATGCTGTTTATTTTTATCTAGAATAGGAGCGTGATAGCTCAGTGGTTAGTGCACTTGCCTCTGATGCTAGAGGTCCCGGGTTCGATCCCCGGAAGCGGCGATAAAATTTCGGTGTCCGAACACGCTCCATTGGCATCATTTGCAGGGATGAATGTCATAAAGTGCACCGTCCTTCGGATCGGGACGTTAACTGGAGGCCCCCTGTGCAGGGAGAACCATTCCCTGTGCAGGTTAAAGATCCCTACCGTGATTACATGATTACTGTGTAGGCTTTCATCCTGCAAACCTGGAGTGTATGTAATGTACACCTGCGGTAATGGTCAAATGTGACCGACGCAGTATCAGTAGATAGATAGATAGATAGATAGATCTATTTATCTATCTATCTACCTTTTTATTAATATGCAGGTACAGGGGCAACACCCACAGAAGTGAGCCCTTTTCCAGGTAGCTGCATGGCTGCACGCACGACAGACCTCACACTAGATCTCCAGGTTTGCGTATGATGAGGGTCGATAGCAGAGGATCCACACATAGGTGGATTAGGTCATGGCTCTATGGCTGCCCACAAGGTGTACTTGGTGGCCAAGCCTCTGACCTAGTCCCTGTTTAATCTGATGTCCCCCAACGTTCGGTCCTTGGACCTGTCCTCTTCTTGGTATTCATTAATGATCCCCCTGATAATATCAGGTCATCGGCCCGTTTGTTTGTTGATGGTTGTATCATGTATAGGAACATATACTCCTTCTGACTGTCTTATTTTACAAGATGACCTGGATCAACTGGCACAGTGGGAGGCCGATTGGCAGATGAAGTTCAATGTGGCCAAATGCCATTCAATGAGGGTGTCATGACAACCTCCGGACAAGCAAATTAAGTGGGACTATACACCTCACCAGCAAATATTGGAGCATGTTCAATCCGACAAATATCTTGGTATAACCATCACCGACAATCTTGATTGGGGTCAACATGTCTCAGAGATAACATCTAAAGCCACTAGGACTTAGGATTCCTTAGACGTAATTTGGCTTTTTACACCTAGGCAGACAAAGGATATTGCTTATAAAACATTAGTTCGCCCTCAACCTGAATATGCATCACCTATTTGGCAACCCTGTGTTAAAACTCAGATTCAGCAGGTGGAGAAGGTGCAGAGGACAGCTGCTCGGTGGAACTGCCGGCGATGGTGAAATACATCACGAAATCACGCCTATATAATTTTGCCCCCTTGAACACCACTTTTATATAGTAAAACTGGGGTTTCCAAGGGTATACCGTATTTTTCTTTATTTCTGCTCTAATCTATATTTTGAGCAGAAATAAGAAAAATATCAAAATTTTTCATCTTAAAATTTTCATTTTTTTTCGGGGATAAAGGTGGCAATGTATTTGTATAGGCGTTTTTGCGTAATGAGAAGTAGTGTCGGTGATATGCCTAATGAGCTAGAGTGGCCGTCCCTAGAGGCCCGCTGTGAGCTGTCCTCTTTAACCTTCAATAAGATACTCTGATACAGTGTTTATTAATAAAGATAGGTACTTGGCCCCTGCAATAGCGTCAACCCAAACAAGGGCATCAAAAGTAAAAAACTCACACTATCATAGGTTCCAGCGATGCCCTGAAAAATTCTTTCGTTCCTAGAACTATTCCTCAGTGGAGTAGTCTTACCTCTTCTGTGATGAATGTCAAGACCGCAGAGAAGTTAAAGCCCGTACAATATAAGATTGAGACTCAGAGGTTTGTGTTTTAGAATACATGTAGCTCTTTTATTCAGATTGAAAAATATTTTTAAGGACTCATCCAGTGACCTTTTTAAGCTAAATTCTGAATTTAGTCACCCATTCAACTGAGGTAATGACCAAATGTGACCGACTCAGTATTAGAAGATAGATACATAGAGAGCTTCCACTCTTTGCGATCTCTGTCAGCTGTTTCTAGGTCATCTTAGGCCTCCAATGCCCTTGCTTTCCATCTTTGTGTATGCCAATGACAGGCTGCGCAAGTAGCTCACATGACCTTGTGGTGACAGTGTCTTGTGGGTTGCATTGCAGATCTGTGGGTTGCATTGCAGATCTGCCCTGTCATTCCATTGTGGACGCTGGAAGTTTCGCTTTGTCAATGGCCAAGTATCACTGATTAACTCATGTGACAAGGCTTCAAACACAATGGTGAAAAGCAGTGGGCTGAGAACAGAGCCTTGATGGACACCAACATTTCAACTCTTCACTACAGGGACACGGCTCCCCACATTAGCATACATGTACATCTGCTGGGCCAGTCGCATAATCCACTCATCCACTCTAAGTTTTCAAGCGCAATGATAAAAAGCAGTGGGCCACCTGGCACGTTCCTTAAGTGATTCAGCTATGATGACAATATCATTGGCATACAGGGTCTCCCAGTGGACTCAGAGCGGAACTCGTGTGATAAGGCTTCAAGCACAATAATGAAAAGCAGTGGGCTGAGAACAGAGTCTTGATGTACACCGATCTTTGAACATTTCAGTGTAACCGTCACCAACAGGGACACGGCTCCCCACGTTAGCATACACGTACATATCCTGGACCAGTTGCCGATCCAATCATCAACTCTCAAGTTTTCAATGCCAACGAGATGACCCTCCGGGTACTTGATTAAATGCCTTCTCAGGGTTTGTGAAAGCCATGTAGAGTCTCTTGTTGGCACATAATTTGGTTAACAGAGTTGGGAAACTTTATTGAGGAGACAGGGATATTTGTGACTTCCAAAACAAAGGAAAACTAAAAATCAGCACATTTTTTCTGCATCCCAGGATCTAATATATGTTTTTTTTTTTTTTTTTTTTTTTGTTGTTGTTTTTCAGAAAATAACATTTGAGGGACGATACAGGAGAGACGATTAACTTTGTGCTCATTCCAGTCTGTAACGGCTTAGAATTAATGCCCTGATCCGAAAGATTCCATACTTTTTTGGCTACAACAGTAGGTTTAGACCTTTTTATAAGAGAATGAGCCTACTGTCTCTTCTCCTTTTCTTGAGAGACTCCAATCTTAATTTCCCAGAATTCCAGTCATGCTCCCAGTTTCAAAGTAATTGTTTGTTACAAATCTAGCAGCTCTAGTCTGAACTTTTTCAATTACTTCATTAAGAACCACTCCACTGGGGTCCCATGCAACTACCATACTCCTAGATTGGGCAAGCAAGTGTCCTTCAATTCTGATGAAGATTTCGCCCCAGGAAACCAAGCGTTCTATTTACCTAAGTACACATGTTGCTATTATGTGTATTCCATTTCAAATTGTGTGTGGTTGTCACACCAAGGTATTTAATAGTATTCACATGTTGGAGGACCGGCCGTTCCCTCTAAGTTGTAAGACGCCTTTATTTAAATAATTTCATTATTTTGTTCTCTTCCTAGTTATCTGCATAATACTGCATTAATCGGGCTGAAATCTCATGCCCTACATCATGATCTATCTATATCCTTCTGAAGTTTCATTGAGTCCGCTGTATCTCTATTTCCTGGTAGCAAACACAGTCGGCTGCTAACAGTCTTATTTCTGAGTCAATGTCAGTGGAAATATCATTAATGTACAGGGAGAATAACAGCGGACCAAGAACTTTCCCATGTTGGACCCCAGATAAAACTGGAGCCCATACTGAAGATTCACCATTAACAACAACATGCTGTTTTCTGTAGCAAATGCAGGAATCTATCCATTTGAGAGTCTTTACCCCTTCCCAATTCCATAACCAAATAAGTTAAATAAAACTCCATTATCTTTATTAGCTACTATGCTTTGTTATTTCAGCATCAGTGTCATAGAATTATTTAGTTGCATAGACTCATGTATGCTATGCTGTGCTCGCCCTTAGGCTAAGCCTAATTACATATTATTAATCATTAATCCTAATTAACATTTCCATTCAAACTACATCTCTCTATCTCTCTCTCTCTCTCTCTCTCTCTCTCTCTCTCTCTCTCTCTCTCTCTCTCTCTCATGGAATTGATTGATTAACGGTATGGATCAAAACAGCTAATACTTCCTCATAATATCTAATTTACATTGTCATTCAAAGTACATGTACTTCAAACTATTCTCTCTCTCTCTCTCTCTCTCTCTCTCTCTACGTTCATAAATCTTTTATACAAACGACTAGGGGAAATGTTTTGGAGGCGAAACGACTAGGGGCCAAAAGGGGGGCGAAACGAGTGGGGGAAATGACAGGGGCCGGGGGGACGTCTTCGGGCGAAACGTCTTGTACCAGACTCTTTCGGTTTTGTTGCGGTATTTCGATCTAATTCGACAAATGAACCAGTCCAAGAATATTTATTAACCATCCAAGATGTCGCTGAAACAAGCAGTGAATTACAGTCAGTGGCTTTAATTGCATTTTCCCACGGTTTCTGATCTTCACAGATACTTTTTATGAATATAATTTTTGCAGAATTTTTTGTTGGTGCGAAGAATTCTGTTAACTTGGATGTCAACAAAACGAAAGTTGAGAAAGATTACACATCTGCTCTGATCTGTAATTTTTCACTCCCACCATCAATCACAGGGACACGGTTCATATTGATTTTGCTCTTCTATAATCTATCCAGTCAGTCTGAAAGCCCCAAGACCCCACTAGACACCCCAAGACACCAAAATTTATTGTTTATTTATTTCCTAAAGAGTTTTAGAAGGCTTTTCAATACCTAAAGGTATGCCTCTTCTTGATTCGTGCCTTCTTATTGAATTCGTGCCTTTGAATAGCGCGTGAAAAGTACATGTGCGCATCTGCCTCACTTGTCAGAATCATTTCAACAACATTAGAGGTCAAGGACGTCCTCTGTGTCAGTCAGGCGCTTGGATATGATGTTGTTGTTGTGGTTGTTTATCTTGCTGCCTGCACCCACTAAGATTTTTCATCCTAAGTTATGACCATTTTTAATAAATGTAAGCCTTAGTGACTTACAGCAGTAAATTTACTCTACCATGTTTATACAGACATCAGAAGACTTTTGTTCAGATGGTAGAGAGTTATTCCTTTCATGGCAAAGTGTAATACAGATACAGCAGTCAAAGGGAAACAATCCAAACAGGCTTTTCAAAAGGGCACGAATTTAAGAAGAAAGTTTCTGGATGATCATGATCGATATAGTGACGTCATTACAGGCATGTTATTTATAGAAACTGTCATGCTTTGTTGTCTTTTTGATTTTCTAATTAAAATTAATAATTTGAAGTAAATTCTGATTATTTGTGAAATAATGACAGTTTGTTTACAGTGTGCAGCTCGTATGCTAAACATCTAAGGGGCACGAATCAGGGAGAAAACAGCATAAATCAGAATCGGAATCAGAATTGTTACTGGTGACACGTCAAATGACATTCATACACCAGGACCTGTGATATGGGAAGTTAGTCCCTAGCTCTAACCAAAGATGTAAACTTAGCTACACAATCCTCAGCACCTTCAGCCGTCAAAATAATAGAATCGGGAAGGGCATTCCAATCTCTAATGGTTCGGGGGAAAAACGATTCTTTATAAATATCCGTTCTTGCAGTAAGGGTCTGAAACGTCATTGAATGGTGTTTTCTACAATGCCTAGCTGGGGGAACAAGGTCATCTGTTGGAATGCTGGCAGCACCCTTTAGACCTTTGTATAAGAGTATGAGCCTACTGTCTCTTCTCCTTTTCTTTAGAGACTCCCATCTTAATTTTCCTAGAATTCCAGTCATGCTCCCAGTTTCAAAGCAATAATTTCCAGTTACAAATCTAGCAGCTCTATTCTGAACTTTTTCAATTTCTACATTTAGGACCACTCCGCTTGGGTCCCAGATGCAACTACCATATTCCAAGATTGGGCGAACAAGTCCCCTGTATGCTGTTTCTTTCACATCCTGAGGACACTGATGAAGATTTCGCCTTAGGAAACCAAGTGTTCTATTCGCCTTTGTACACATATTGCTAATGTGTGTATTCCATCTCAAATCGTGAGTGATTGTCACACCAAGGTATTTAATGGAATTCACATTTTCGAGGACCGTTCCCTCTAAGGTGTAAGAAGCCTCAACTTTATTAGATCTCTTCCTTGTTATCTGCATAATATTGCATTTAACTGGTTGAAATCTCATGCCCCATTTTCTGGCCCAACATCCTAATCTATCTATGTCAGCCTGAAGTTTCAGTGAGTCATCTGTATCTCTAATTTCCCGGTAACAAACACAGTCATCTGCGAACAGTCTTATTTCTGAGTCAATATCAGTGGAAATATCATTGATGTACAGGGAGAACAATAGAGGACCAAGAACGGTCCCTTGTGGGACTCCAGACAAAACTGGCGCCCATACTGAAGATTCACCATTAACAACAACACGCTGTTTTCTGTAGCAAAGGAAGGAATCTATCCATTTAAGAGTCTTCCCACCAATTCCATAACCAAATAATTTGGATTTAAGTAGTTCATGAGGAGGGGTGTCAAAAGCCTTCTCAAAGTCCAGAATAAATGTGTCCACCTGCCCCCCTTTGTCCAGGATTTTTGCCCAATCATTAATAACCGTGCTCAACTGAGTTTCGCAACTATGCCTTTTCCTAAATGCATGTTGTCTGTCTGACAAAAGTTTATGTTCATCCAAGTGGGCCATGATGTTTGAGCAGACTATGTCGTCGAGCAATTTACATAGAACACAGGTCAGTGACACCGGGCGATAATTACGAGCAAGAGCCCTGTCCCCTTTTTTGAAAAGTGGACAGATGTTCGCTAGGAGCCATTCTTTGGGAATTTCACCCGTATCGAGAGATTGTTGGAAAAGATGAGCAAAAACTGGACCTAACTCGTTTGCTAGTTCCTTCAGGACTCTAGGATGAAGCTCATCAGGCCCTAAAGCTTTAGAAGGGTTCAAGCCTTTAAGTAATTTGATCACTCCCGCAGAGGATACAACAATATTTTCCATGAAAGGGGCCGATCTTCCAGTCAATGGAACCTCGTTGAACTCAGTTTTATTAAATGCATCATTGAATTGACCAACCAATTCCTCTGCCCTTTCAGAGTCCGATTCAGCGACCCCGTTCCCTCCTCTTTTATTAAGAGGTGGGATACCTTGCCTATCTTTCTTCTGGCTATTGATATATCTGTAGAAGTCTCTGGGATTCGCCTTTACATCACCTACCAAGTTATTTACAAACTGATCATGCTGATTTTTGATGTCATTTTTAATTTCTCGTCTCAAGTTTTCAAATTTTGCCCTGAGTTTACCACTTCCCGACTTTTTTGCCTTAGCATGAATCTTATTTCTCCTCCGAATTTTTCTTCTTATTTCTGGTGTGATCCAAGGAATTGAAGATACAGACCTGCTAGTTTTGGAGGGGATATGATTTTCGGACGAAGCTTGAATGAAAGACTTTATCAAATCAAAGTTCTCCTGGACAGACCGAGCGTCTGAATGACCATTAAAGTATTTCTCTCTTGCAAATTTTAGGGCATCCTTCCTCATAGTTTCATAGTCACCCTTTTGATATAAGTACACCTTTCTACGAGGTTTCTTTATAGGTGGTATGAAGATTTTCAAAAATCCAGAGACAATATCATGATCACTTAGTTTGTCCGGGGATTGAATATCCCCAAACTGTCCTGGCAAAGTTGTAAGAATCAAATCCAAAGTGTTTCTATCTCGAGTAGGGAAGTCAACAACCTGTTCCAAGCCATGATCATTCATGATGTCGACCAACACCTGTCCCTCTGACGGACTCAGCATCGTGCCTTGTTTGCTGAGCCTATCTGGCCAAACAATCTCTCTGAAGTTGAAGTCGCCTAAGACATGTACTGCAGGAAGTTTTTTACCCTTATTCTGAGACTTAATGCGATCAAGCTGATCTTTAAATAAGTGGAAGTTTTCGACAGTGTCGTTAGGTGGTCGGTACCAACTTGCAATAAAGTGGGAAGTTTTGTTAGCAAAAACCTTAACCCAAACAGATTCTGAATCGTTTTCCAGTTCCATGAATGGCATATGAGGGATATCTCTGTGAACGAGCAACATCACCCCGCCGCCATGAGTGTTTCTATCTTTTCTGTAGACACTGTATTCGCAAGTTTCAGGGAAAAGCTCCGAAGTCATAATTGAACTGTCAATCTTTGTTTCCTGAATAGCCACAATATGTGGTTGGTGAGTATCAAGGAAAGCTAAAAGTTCAAGTATCTTTCCTCTTAAACCGTTAATGTTAATACTGCAAAGTTTCAAACCTTTTACAAAATTCGGCTTTCTCATGTCAGTAGTCGGAGATTTAACTCCTTTCTCCTTTGACAGAGGTTCAAATTTATTTCTTTCTTCCAGTTCTATAGGTTCGCTGAAGAACGAGTCAGAAAAATTAAAAAACTCGCACTTCGGGCATATCCATGAACAACTCGAGTTAACCAGTTTGCCATACTCGGCGTCTGAAATGAAAGCGCAATCAGTGTGAATCCACATTTCACACTGGTCACACTGAACTGCCTTATGCTCATTTAGAACATCACCACTGCAAAGGCCACAGTCTGCCTTGCAATCTTTGCAATACCAAGTTCCAATTCCAATTTCAAGTTCTAGCAATTGGTTTTCATTCAATTCAGAACACGAGGCATGAAAATGCTTTTCACAGTCCTCACATTCTACCCATTTCTGAGAGTCTTTGCAAGTTGCAAGTTTAAAGTTATTTAATAAACAAAATTGAGACGCTGTGTAAGTCCTAAAACAGACACATAAAGCACTGTATATACTCTGGTAGCTGTCATCGAATGCAATTCGGCAATGTAATAAACACCACTTACTTATCTATTGGCTTTATTGTTAATTGTTATACCATCCATTACATTTATAACCTGAAAAGTTGTAGAGATAAAATGGTATTGGAGCATGATAGGAATCCGGGACGTTTCGCCCCCAAACCATTTCCTCCCCTAGTTGTTTCGCCCCCAAGACGTTTCCCCCCTGGTCGTTTCCCCCCTAGTCGTTTCGCCCACCTAGTCGTTTCGTCCCCCTAGTCGTTTCGCCCCCCAAGTCGTTTCGCCCACTTCTCAATGTAATAGACTAATAGACTAATTTTTTCACTTTATTAGCATTGTTAAGAGGCAAATATTTAAGCAGTACCATCGCCCTGTCACGTCAGCCTAAGGATAACTTATTATTAGTTACCGGCCGGCACCGGGCCTTAAAAGTGGCCACTCGGGGAGGGGTACGAACAAACACCGGATCGGACCCAATTACCGGATCGGACCGGATCAGACCGAATCGGACCCGATTTTCTGTGCTATGGTCATTTTTACTTCGATATTTCATTCTTTATGCACAGTATGAAGAGGCTTACAGCATACACAACTATTTTTTACCTCACACCTTCATTCCTGTATTAAAAAAACGGACCTAAAATAACTCAATTAACCCATATAAATATATAGCCAAACGGTTATATAGGCTATACTAGGAGTCTGTAGCATTTGCATTAGCCAGCCCCAAACAACGGGCCAAAGTCAGACCGACAGAGATACGTTGTTACGCCGAATCGCCTTCGGCAAACACCAGACGTCAGCCCGACGTTGGTCCGACATTCTATAATGACCGGGCAGATTTTTAAGCATGAGATTATCTAGCAACAAATCTATGGCCCATTCTTCTTACCCAGCAGGCACAAGTCGCAACGTCGTTGCAACGACGTAGAAGTGACGTTGCATAATAGGAATGACGTTGCACGGACGTTGATCTGACGTCACAATTATATCCTGTGCCTGCTCGATATATTCTTTGGCGAGACGGTTTTTTGAAACATGACAAATAAACAATCATATAAGTGTGAATCATTTTGTATTAGAACATAGTTTATTTGCTTATATACATGATGTTAAAAATAAAGAGAGGGAAAAAATGATCGCCGACCAATGCGGGCTCCTCAATGACGAGGATCGGCATGCGCGCCACCTCTTTACCCCCTTTTTATTTTCGACTCTCTATCTAACGTGCACACAACAAATATGCAACGTTGCATAGGACTCTTGTGTCCGCTTGGTATCATGTTATTTACAATCAGTGAAGTTGGCTCCGCCCATCGGGGCTTGAAGAAATAAATGGGCTGCATGATGTGATAATTAAAGACGTTTGACTTGCACAAAGCGTGTGTTTTCACAACTCATCATTAATCACATTAATTGCATGATTAATGTGACAAACCAAATAAACAATGTGATTAACGGCAGTGAACAAAACAGGTAATAATTATCATAATTCCCAATTATCATTCCTGTTCAAAGAACATGTTCTTCATCTCTCTCTTTCTTTCTCTCGGTCTCATATATCAATAATTTATATAAAAAATAGGGAAAAAAATGGGGGCGAAACGACTAGGGTTTGGGGGGCGAAACGACTAGGGTTAGGGGGCGAAACGACTAGGGTCCCAAAAAGGAGGCGAAACGAGCAGGGGGGAAACGTCTTGGGGGCGAAACGTCTTGTTACCCATGATAGTGGTTCGTGCACTTGCCTCTGATGCTAGAGGTCCCGGGTTCGATCCCTGGTAGCGGCGATAAAATTTCGGTGCCCGAACACGCTCCATTGGCATCATTTGCGGGGATGAATGTCATAAAGTGCACCGTCCTTCGGATCGGGACGTTAACTGGAGGCCCCCTGTGCAGGGAGAACCATTCCCTGTGCAGGTTAAAGATCCCTACCGTAGTTACATGATTACTGTGTAGGCTTTCTATCTATATATCCTGCAGCACCCTCTCGCGAGGATTATGTGCAGCATCCTGCAAACCTGGAGTGTATGCAAACCTGTACACCTGCGGTTATGGTCAAATGTGACCGACGCAGTATCAGTAGATAGATAGTATTATCTGTTCTATAGTTTTGAGTTTGTGATTTATCAAATAGTTGTTTTGCTTCAAAGTTAAAAACCAAAATCTTGTATCCCCTTTTCTCATATCTCCGTTCAGTCTCATAACTCCGTTCACCCTCGTTTTGATTAATATGAAAAGGAATAATTTTTACAGTTATCACAGATCAGAATTTGTAATTAATAACTAACATTGCAACCTGTTTTGAAGAAAATCAGTTTTGATTTACAATTTAATTCACAGAAATTGAAATTAATTACAAAATGCTTAATATTTTAGGGGTCCCCCAAAATAATCTCTAACCAGTGACAAGCATGTGATTGAAAATAAAAAATATCAACAAATTAGAATAGTATACAGTCTAAATAAAATGCTCATCATGTATAATATTCATAGAATGAATCTGAGTATTTATAATAATCAAATAAATTTGGGTGAACGGAGTTATGAGAACATGCCCCAAACACGCCCCGCATTTCTAGATGGCTGTAGAATAAACAGAAGTGATGTTTATTTTCTTAAATATTGAGATCAGAATCAGAATTGCTACTGGTGACACGTCAAATGACATTCATATACCAGGACCTGTGATGTGGGAAGTTACTCCCTAGCTCTAACCAAAGAGGTAAATTTAGCTACACAATCATCAGCACCTTCAGCTGTCGAAATAATCAAATCGGGAAGGGCATTCCAATCTCTAATGGTTCTGGGGAAGAACGACTCTTTATAAATGTCAGTTTTTGCGCTAAGGGTCTGAAACGCCAACGAATGGTGATTTCTACAGTGTCTAGCTGGGGGAACAAGGTCATCTGTTGGAATGCTGGCAGCACCCTTTAGACCTTTGTATAAAAGGATTAGCCTACTGTCTTTTCTCTTTTTCTTGAGAGACTCCCATTTTAATTTTCCAAGTATTCAAGTCATGCTCCCAGTTTCAAAGCAGTAATTGCCTATTACAAATCTAGCAGCTCTATTCTGAACTTTCTCAATTTCATCGTTAAGGACCACTCCACTGGGGTCCCAGATACAAGTACCATATTCCAAGATTGGGTGAACAAGACCTTTATATGCGGCCTCTTTTACATCCTGGGGGCACTGATGAAGATTTCGCCTCAGGAAACCAAGCGTTCTATTTGCCTTAGTACACATGTTGCAAATATGAGTATTCCATCTCAAGTTGTGTGAGATTGTCACTCCAAGGTATTTAATGGAGTCAACATTCTCGAGGACCGTTCCCTCTAAGGTGTAAGAAGCCTCAACTTTATTAGATCTCTTCCTAGTTATCTGCATAATATTGCATTTAACTGGCTGAAATCTCATGCCCCATTTACGTGCCCAACATCCTAATCTATCTATGTCAGCCTGAAGTTTCAATGAGTCATCTGTATCTCTAATTTCCCCGGTAACAAACACTGTTATCTGCGAACAGTCTTATTTCTGAGTCAATGTCAGTGGAAGTATCATTGATGTACAGGTTCCGGGTCGTTTCGCCCGTGGGTCGTTTCGCCGGGTCGTTTCGCCCTGAGTCGTTTCGCCCTGATTTTGGGGGTGGGTCGTTTCGCCCTTACCTGGTGGGTCGTTTCGCCCATGAGTCGTTTCGCCCGTGGGTTGTTTCGCCGCAATTATATTTTAAGGGAGTGGCAAACGGAATGGGTGAGTAAATGGACAGATGGATGAATAAATAAATGAATAAATGGGTGAATGGAGTTGTGCGTTGGTAGATGGACAGACGTATGGATGAACGGACGACATTTTTAATATACGGAGATAGATGATATAATGAATGAATGAATGAATGAATGGAGAGTATTGGTAGCTGGAGAAACGGATTAATGAATGAAGTGATGATTGTGTAGATGGACGGACCGTTTCTTACGAGCACCTGAGCAGAAATATGAAGCATATAAGAATCTTTGATCAGAACATTTTTGATTTTTTTATTTGGTGGTAGAATTTTCCAGTATTTGAATAAGCATATAAGAATCTTTGATCAGAACATTTTTTATATTTTTTATTTGGTGGTAAAATTTTCCAGTATTTGAATAAGCATGTTTTCGTAATGCAAACTATTAAACAGACCAGTATGATAACAGAGCCGTGCGACATAGTGCAGGTTTTCACATCTCTAAAATGACTACTTTTATTTTTACTTTTTTATGAAAAGCTGTGGTATTTTTTCTTATCTATACTGCGAACATATTTTTAGGCGGTTGTAACGAGTACCCACAACTTTTGTCTGTCTTGTAGCAGAAATAACAAAAATAATGTATATCCCAATAAACCCCAGTTTTCGCCATATAAGGTGGGGTTTAGGGCATGTTCATTCCAGGGATTTGTTAATGGGATGCTATAGTTTCATGTTATGCTTTTTTATATATTTATAATGTAAAATTTATGTTTTGTTGCGCATAAAATTATGGGGAAAATGATAAGAAAGTATAAAACGTTACGTTTCTATTCCTACCAAGGTTGAGCTACAGTAGAGTCTGTATAAAAATTAAACCAACTTTTTACACATGACACTTAATGTGTAATATTAATTATTACTCTTTAAGTGACATTTTTGTTAACTTTTATTCAGACACCACTGTTTAAAAATATTTTGTTTATTGAAATTGAGGTTAAACGTCCCCGTCAACACAGTTAACGTAATAAACGTAACCAGTTACATCAAGTCACTATTTGTGCAGAAAGAACAACTGATAAGTAAATAAAATATCATATTAGTAAGTCTATGCAATAACGCCCCCCCACCCCCTAAACCGAACTTTAAACAGTGAAAATGAGTTTTAGTATATACTTTAATTTCGATTGGAAGCCATTTAGATTGGATTGGTGATACCCCTGTTTAATTTAGACAGTCTACTGACGTAACTGGGAAAACCCTGTTCAAATATGTGCGCAACAGATAAGGCTGCATACCGCATTTACATAGACGGTCACTCCTCGAGTACAGAATGAGTACTGTAAACACATTTAAAATTTACCTGTATGCAGCTTATCCGGACTGGTTGCCGGTTGTTATCGCTTTATAAATAGACATCGACCAATTCCAAGAATTGGTCCTGTAAATTAACAAGTATAAGCTTTTACAAAATGCCCCCCCCCCCCCCCCCCCCCCCCCGCACATCGGGGCTTAAAGAGAAATAGATAGTGTTACGAGCCAGGCGTAGCAGAAAGAAAAAGCAAACAAGCCTTTTGGAAAAATTTAACAAAATTTATTTACAAGTTAACTTTAACCTGCAGAAGTAAGAAAATTAAATGTACTTAGCTCTGAATGAAATATCCTGAATGAATCTATTTTCCTTGATCCCACAGAATTCACAGTCCAAAATGAAAAGTAATATCCTTTAACAATCCAACACAGAATTTAGAAATAACTTTCCTTATAAGCCCAAACATCAAACTCCAAAGTCTGCCTCAATGAGAAAAATCAAGCTCTTTTATAGACCCTAAGATTTCTCTAGAACATTCCAGAGGGCTGTGGAATAAGATGATATAATTTTCTAAAAATAATGCAAACCTGAACTTTCTGGAAGGTTCCAAAGTACTTTTCCTTGTAAACATGTTGTTTACAAATAGAAATTAATCTGTGACTCAGTTTTCTAGAATCTTCTATAAGAAGATTAACAAGATATTTATAGCACTATTAGGTCAACAGTGGGGTGAAAGTGGGAATCAGAAAAAATAAATTCTTATGCATAACACTCCCCCTCTTCGAGGAAAAGAAAGATTTATGTAATAAAGCTTTCTTTTGCTTTAAGAATAATAAAATATTGAGCATAGCATATAAAATTACATGTATCTACAATCCACTTTAGTAGGAAAGAAAAACACAACTCCTGACACCGCTCAGGCTCTTGAAAGGGCATCAGGGATAATGTTATCTCTCCCTCTGATATGTCTTATGTCTAAATTATACTCTTGTAGCATAAGACTCCACCTGAGCAACCGCTGATTTTTGTTTTTCATTTTATGTATGAAAGTCAGTGGATTGTGATCACTGAAAACAACAATCGGTGCAGTAGTAGGGGTAAGATAAACTTCGAAATGTTGCAGAGCAAGAATCAGAGACAAGCACTCTTTCTCTATGGTAGAGTAATTTCTCTGATGCTTATTAAACTTTTTGGAAAAGTAGCAAACTGGATGATCCACACCATTTCCATCTTCCTGCAACAAAACACTACCTGCACCTACGTCACTAGCATCTACAGCTAGCTTAAACTCCTTTTCAAAGTTTGGTGCTAAGAGAACTGGTTCACTCTTGAGTATGGCTTTAAGTTTATCAAAAGCATTTTGGCATATTGCATCTCAATGGAATTTTGTTCTTTTGCTGAGCAAATTTGTCAAAGGCTCAGCAATGACAGAGAAATTATTACAGAACTTCCTGTAATAACCAGCCATACCAAGAAATCGCATCAGCTGTCTTTTGCACGTGGGTACGGGAAAATTTGAGATGGCCTCAACTTTAGCATCAATGGGCTTCACATGACCTTGACCTACAACATGACCTAGAAATGTCAAACTTGCATGGCAGAATTCACTTTTAGCAAGATTGATTGTCAATTTGGCATTACTCAGTCTATCAAAGAATGCTCGAATAGTCCCAAGATGTTGATTCCACTGGTCGTTGTATATGATAGCATCATCGATATAAGCACTGCAGCCTTCCAGCCCCGCAATTACCATGTTTATTAAGCGTTGAAATGTTGCCGGAGAGTTTTTCGTTCCAAATGGCATGACTTTATAGTTAAATAATCCGTCTGGTGTTGTGAATGCCAAAACCTCCTTTGCTCTATCTGTGAGTGGAATTTGCCAAAATCCTTTCAGAAGGTCGAATTTCGTTATGTATTTGGCATTCCCGATGTTATCAATGCAGTCATCCATTCTTGGAATAGGAAAGCTATCTGTTTTACTTAAGGAATTAACTTTCCTAAAATCTGTACACATACGATATGTCCCATCAGGTTTTGGTACAAGAATACAAGGAGAACTCCACTCACTTTGGCTTGGTTCAATAAAGTCATTGTCTAATAGATACTGAACTTCTTCTTTAAGATATTTTTGTTTTACAGGATTCATCCTGTATGGGTGTTGTTTTACAGGTTTAGACCCATTTATGTCCACATCGTGAAATATTTTGTCTGTCCGTGTTGGAATGTCAGGAAATAAGTGTTCATATTCAAAAATCAGCTGTTTCAGTTCATTCCGCTGATTTGGCTCTAGATGTGACAGTTTCTGGTCAAGATTCCGTAGAATGTCAGAATTCTGAAGTTTTGATGATGTGGGATCCGATTTCACTGAATTAATATCCTCACAGTCATTGTCACATGAATTAAGTGGAACAGAGCTAACTAGATTGACTGATGTTAAAGATGTATTGTCCCTATCTATGTATTCCTTGAGCATGTTAATATGACATAGCTGCTTTAGCTTGCGCCTCCCAGGAGTGTTTATTATGTAATTTACGTCACTGATCTTTTTGTCTACAGTGTATGGACCATAATACCTGGCCTGCAACGATTTTCCTGGAATAGGCAAAAGAGCTAGTACCTTATCACCTGGTTTAAAATTCCTTTCTTTTGTCCCTATGTCATATAGCTGTTTCATTTTCCTTTGGGCTGACTGAAGATTGGTCCGAGCAGCCTCACAAGCTTTTGAAAGTCTAGTTTTGAAATCAGACACATACTGAAGTAAATTCAGGGAGGTGTCATCATTGGAGAGAAATTTCTCTTTGAGAAGTTTCAAAGGACCACGAACAGTATGGCCAAATACTAATTCAAATGGACTGAAGCCAAGAGATTCTTGCACAGATTCTCTAACAGCAAATAAAAGGAGGTGGATGCCTTCATCCCAATCCTTCTCTGTGTCAAAGCAATATGATCTTATCATGTTTTTCAATGTTTGATGGAATCTTTCAAGGGCGCCTTGACTTTCAGGATGATAGGCCGATGACTTATACTGTACAATGCCAAGTTCATGCATTACTTGTTGAAATATTCCAGACATAAAATTTGAGCCTTGGTCTGACTGAATAGATTTAGGAAGCCCAACAAATGTGAAAAACTTCACTAAGGCCTTGACGATTGTCTTAGTTTTGATATTTCTTAAAGGAATGGCTTCAGGAAAACGTGTGGAAGCACACATAATAGTCAAAAGATATTCACAGCCAGACTTAGTTCTGGGCAAGGGACCCACACAGTCTATAATTATTCGACTGAAAGGTTCATCAAAAGCAGGTATAGGCTGCAAGTGAGCCTTAGGTATAGTCTGATTGGGTTTTCCTACCATTTGACATGTATGACAGGACCTACAATGCTGAGAAACATCTGATTTTAACCCAGGCCAGTAAAAATGATTAAGAATCTTGTGATAGGTTTTATTTACACCTAAATGTCCTGACATGGGAGTTTCATGTGCCAAGTTTAATATTTCAGGACGGTAAATCCGTGGAACCACTATCTGATGGTTGACAGTCCACTCGTCTTCTGCTGAGACGTCTGGTGGACGCCATTTTCTCATAAGAATGTCATTTTTGACATAATAACCGACTGGGACCTGAGATACTTCCTGCTCATCTAAAGCCCTTTCAAACAAAGGCGAAATTTCAGGATCCTTGTGCTGTTCTATAGCTAGTTGAGACCCGGACATTTTATCTTGGCCTAGATCGAAAGATGAGTTATTCTCATGAAAATCTGTCTGCTTATCAGGCAGGCTTGAAGACAGAGACCTTGTTATCTCGTCATTAAAAGACTGACCCAAAAAGGTATCAGTAAAATCAAAATCCTGTTTCCCATCAGTTTGCTTGGCCTTACGTGCCATAGCCCTTGTGACTGCACAAGACGGATAAAGATCAGGAATTTCCTGCTCAATGGGATCAGGCGGTTGGTCTATGCAAGGATTAGTAGTCAAAAGTGGGTTTACCACAACCTTATCTCCAGCTAAGTCATTGCCTAGCAACAAATGAACACCTTTAAAAGGTAAAGAAGGTCTAATGCCAACAGCCACTGAACCGGATACCAAGTCTGATGACAAATAAACGTTATGAAGCGGAACATTAACAAATCCACATTCCACACCCTGAATAAGGACACTTTGGCCCATAGAAGTCTTCTCAGAAAAAGGCAGAGTATCTGCTAGAATAAGAGATTGAGAAGCTCCGGTATCTCGTAAGATTTTAATAGGGGTAGGATGGGCATAACTGTCACCATTTAGTGACACAAAACCATCTGATAAGAATGGTTCATAACACTCCATAACTGTATCAGTCTCAGATAATTTGGTATCAGAAAGAGTTTTCTCCCTTACACAAGACTGTGGTTTTGGCCTTATAGAAGTCAAGCCTGTAGGCTTAAGTTCCTCTTGTCTTTCTCTTTCTTTTCTTCGCTTTAATTTTAAACATTCAGAGATCAAATGACCTGTATTTTTACAATAATAACAAACTACTTGAGATTGAGATAAGGGATTCTGGTCTTTGTTTTCACCAGAAGGTTTGGAAAAATTCTGGCTTCTGTTTTCACCAGAAGGTTTGGAAGGATTCTGGCTTTTATTTTCACCAGAAAGTTTGGGCATAGTACTAGATGTATGGCTATAACTACCAGAAGGATTACTGGGATAGAATCTTGGACCTGTCTGTGGATTATAAGGTTTTCGAGGATAAGGCCTGTTCACAAATGAGACTTTATGAGTCAAAGCATAATCATCTGCCAAACGAGAAGCTTCCTCCAAAGTTTCAACCTGTCTCTCATCGAGAAAAGATTTAATGTCTGAATTTATGCACCGTTTGAACTCTTCAACAAGGACAAGCTGTCTAAGTTTGTCATGATCAGAGCCTACTTTTTTAGAAGAACACCACCTATCAAATAACTGTTCTTTGGTTCGAGCAAATTCTATATGGGTCTGGGAAATTTCTTTTTTACAATTCCTAAATTTTTGCCTGTAAGCTTCGGGGACCAACTCATATGCCTTAAGAATAAGCTCCTTAACCAAATCATAGTCTGAGCTTTGCTCGACAGTCAGCTGAGTGTAAATGTCTCGAGCCTTTCCGACAACAACGCTTTGCAAAAGTAAGGTCCAATGCTCTTTTGGCCATTTTAAATTTTCTGCAACTTTTTCAAAATGCAAAAAATACTTATCTACCTCTTTTTCCTGAAATGGCGGAACTAATCTTATGTGCTTTGTGGCATCAAAGTAACTGCCAGAGTCAAAAACAGGGGTATGTTTCAACCTATCCTGACCCTGGAGTTCCATTTCCTTCAGCCTTAATTGAAATTGCCTTTCCCTCTCATTTTCTTCAATACTATATCTCATTTTTTCCTTTTCTAACTCAATCCGTTCCTCCATTTCTCTTTGTTTTTCTTCCTGCTCTAATTTTTCTTTTCGAATTCGTTCTTCCATTTCTAATCTTTCCATCTGCATTTGTCTCTGCATTTCCCTTTCTTTTTCTTCCTTTTCCATTTTTTCTTTCTGTATGCGTTCTTCCATCTCTAATCTTAATTTTTCTAATTCAATTTGCCTTCCAATTTCGATTTGTCTCATTTGCAGTTCAGTATGTGAAACCATAATGAGAGACAAAGCAGATGGATCGAAAAGTTCTTCATCAACAAAAAACTGTACCAAAATATTCTTAATTTCATGCTTCTTCATGCTTGTTTTGATAGCAGTGACCCCATAATGGGAAGCAATATCTAGCAAATCTGTCCTTTTGGCCAGATCAAACAACTCCTGAGTAGGCTGAGCCAAAAAGCTTCTCAAATCAAACGACATGTTTGCTTTTTGTTTGTATTATAACGTAAGTATGGTAATTCAGATTAAGGTTAATTTGACAAAGTTTTTTTTTTTTTTTTTTTTTTGAAATGACAAGCTCAACCAAAATTTCACATGAAATGACAAGTACTATTTCATCTGAAATGACAATTCATATGAAATGACAATCCCCTATATGCCTATAGGGAAATACCAATTCTGTGAAGCAACTGCCTAGTCTATTTGATAAGAAATGACAATTACCTGCCGTCACATGAAATGTCGGTTTTAAAATGCTCAAATGGTTTTATCCCGGACGAGCCCCCAATTTCTGTTACGAGCCAGGCGTAGCAGAAAGAAAAAGCAAACAAGCCTTTTGGAAAAATTTAACAAAATTTATTTACAAGTTAACTTTAACCTGCAGAAGTAAGAAAATTAAATGTACTTAGCTCTGAATGAAATATCCTGAATGAATCTATTTTCCTTGATCCCACAGAATTCACAGTCCAAAATGAAAAGTAATATCCTTTAACAATCCAACACAGAATTTAGAAATAACTTTCCTTATAAGCCCAAACATCAAACTCCAAAGTCTGCCTCAATGAGAAAAATCAAGCTCTTTTATAGACCCTAAGATTTCTCTAGAACATTCCAGAGGGCTGTGGAATAAGATGATATAATTTTCTAAAAATAATGCAAACCTGAACTTTCTGGAAGGTTCCAAAGTACTTTTCCTTGTAAACATGTTGTTTACAAATAGAAATTAATCTGTGACTCAGTTTTCTAGAATCTTCTATAAGAAGATTAACAAGATATTTATAGCACTATTAGGTCAACAGTGGGGTGAAAGTGGGAATCAGAAAAAATAAATTCTTATGCATAACAATAGGGCCGCATGCTGCTTCCATCCAGAGCTGAAACCGGTCGCAACCGAGTCCTGGTAAACTGCTTAGAGGGTCTAAGCCTGGCCAGGCAAAGTAGCTGGTGTTGGACCGTCCAAACATTTGCGGCAATGCTTGAGATGTCATTTCATCTCAATATCGGATAAAAATCTTAAAAATTGGAAGCAACGTTTCGAAAATGGCCTATATTGTGTTTAGCGGACGTTAAACCTTATATCAAACAAACAAATGAATAATTTATTTGAAAGTAAAAATGCATGTTTTCATGTGTATGCTGCATAAGTGTGCTGGTAAATATGGAAAAAATAGTAAACTCTTTTGTGAGGACTAAATTCCAACCATAATACCAGAAAACATTCAAACAATGAGGCTTTGAGCATCATCTACTTTGAGCATCATCTACTTTGAGCATCGTGGAAGAAAACTTACACGACTTAACACCTTGATGTACGAGGTGCAGTCGAAAAGTTCCAGGACTGCCTTTGTAACTTTATTATTATTGGTAGTAGAATATAAGTTACATGTAAGCTAATTTGGCAGATTTATGAATTTTAATCATCAGTTCTAGTAAATATTATTGTTGGTATATAAGAAAATATCTTTATGATCACTTTTACATTCTGCAAATGGTGTATACCCTGATCAGATGATGCATTGTTTAGCATCTGATCTGGGTCTACACGTTTTACATAACCCAACAAATAAGACCAGTCCAAAAATTCGTACCTGAAAAGGATAGCGCAGCTGTAAATAAACGTTACCTGGATATCGTTTTATAATGATAGTCACGTACCATCAGTAGTGTAAATCTATTGACACAGAAATTGCTGAGCAAGAGTACAGCTCAGAACATTAATTATTTCATCCTAAACAGAGCAAGACTACCATGGACACTTGTTTCATTCACAGTGCCTGTTGCCAAACCACCTCACGAAAACGCGTAGATAATTTTGCGCCCCTTTAACCCCAGTTTAGTGGCCTATACATTATTTCCTTATTTCGGCTCAAAATCATAGATTATTGGTACCCTTTAGAACCGCCTAAGCAAGGTGATTCTTAGGAGTACTTACAATCTATGATTTGAGCAGATACATGAAAGTATCAGATTCTTTTTATCGGAAAATTTTCCATTCTTTGATGACAAAAATTTCAGCTTATCTATCATTTGAATATAATTTGTTTTCGTAATAATGTGTACATTGCATTTCTGAATCCACGTTACGAAAACACGCCTATTCAAATATATTGACAATTTTATCACAAAAAAAAAAAACGATATTTTTCATTTTTGTTGTTGTTGTTGTTGCAAACACAGATAGCCTTAACGAGGCAGTTCTAACGAGTACCCACAATCTATGTTTTTGAGCGGAAATAATAATATAAAAATATTGTGAACCCCTATATATAAACCCCATTTTTACAATGTTAAAGTGGGGTTTAAGCGGTCAAAAGTATGTAGGTACGTTTTTGTGAGGAGGATAAATCCTCTTTTTACCCACATCTACAGATATAGCTTTGCCTATATAATATACGTGTATCTCAAATTTCTTTGTCTAGTTTCCTGTGAAATTACCTAATAAGGGCATGTCTGCGCTCGTAGCCTCGTACCCAGGCTATGCGTTTTAGTTGGTCGCGTTCATGCGTTTAATAAATGTAAATTTGAAAGTGCTATATTTTTTCTCGTGACCCTCCACAATAATAATAATAATAATTATAATTTCTAGCATCTTTTAGTGGGGAATAATTAACTTTAAAAACTGGGGAAGCCTTCCTTTTAAAAGGAAACTTTATTTCTCTTATTTCTGATTCTAGAACATAGACAATAAGACGGTTCTAATCCAAAATCTATGTTTTGAGCAGAAAGAAAAAAATGTCACATTTTTAAATTTAACAGTCATTTTCACAGCCATAAATCCCATTTTATTGCAAAGACTTGTTAACCTTTCGTGAGCTCGAATATCTTTCTCAAAAAGGTGGTAGCTCAAACCTGAAGTAGAAGCCGTCAGAAGCTCGTCCAGCTGCACCAAACGAAGGCAAAACCATGTTTTCCGGAACTCCCGATACCCCATCAATCCCTTAACATACCAAAAACAAACATAACCTCAATCAAAAGGGCATGAAAAAAATAAGGGCGAAACGACCCACCTAATCAGGGCGAAACGACCCACGGGCGAAACGACCCAGGGCGAAACGACTCAGGGCGAAACGACCCACGGGCGAAACGACTCCTGGGCGAAACGACTCACGGGCGAAACGACCCGAGACCGATGTACTGGGAGAACAAAAGTGGACCAAGAACGGTCCCTTGCGGGACTCCAGACAAAACTGGTGCCCACTCCGAAGATTCACCATTAACAACAACCCGCTGTTTTCTGTAGCAGAGAAAGGAATCTATCCATTTGAGGGTCTTTCCCCCAATTCCATAACCAAATAACTTAGATTTAAGAAGTTCATGAGGAGGGGTGTCAAAAGCCTTCTCGAAGTCCAGAATAAATGTGTCCACCTGTCCCCCTTTGTCCAAGATTTTTGCCCAGTCATTAATAACTGTGCTTAGCTGAGTTTCACAACTGTGTCTTTTCCTAAATGCATGTTGCCTGTCTGACAAAAGTTTATGTTCGTCCAAGTGGGCCATGATGTTTGAGCAGACTATATGTTCCAGCAATTTACACAGAACACAAGTCAGAGACACAGGGCGATAATTATGGGCAAGAGCCCTATCTCCTTTTTTGAAGAGTGGACAAATATTTGCTAAGAGCCATTCTTTGGGGATTTCACCCGTATCAAGAGACTGTTGAAACAAGTGTGCGAAAACAGGACCCAACTCATTTGCTAGTTCCTTCAGGACTCTGGGATGAAGCTCATCAGGTCCTAAGGCCTTACTGGGGTTTAAGCCTTGAAGTAATTTGATCACTCCTGCAGCTCTCACAACAATATTATTCATGAATGGGGCCGATCTTCCAGTCAATGGAACCTCCTTGAACTCAGTTTTATTAAATGCATCATTGAATTGACCAACTAGTTCCTCTGCCCTTTCAGAGTCTGATTCAGCAACCCCGTCCCCTCCTCTTTTATTAAGGGGCGGGATACCTTGCCTGTCTTTCTTCTGGCTATTAATATATCTGTAGAAGTCTCTGGGATTTGCCTTTACACCACCTACCAAGTTATTCACATACAAATCATGCTGATTTTTTATATCAGTCTTGATTTCACGTCTCAAGTTTTCAAATTTTGTCCGGAGTTTACCACTTCCCGTCTTTTTTGCCTTTGCATGAATCTTATTCCTTCTGCGAATTTTCCTTCTTATCTCTGGAGTGATCCAGGGAATAGAAGATACAGCCCTACTAGTTTTTGAGGGGATATGATTTTCGGCCGAAGTATGAATGAAAGAAGTTATCAAATCAAAATTCTCCTGTATAGACCGAGCATCTGAATGACCATTAAAGTAATTCTCCTTTGCAAATCTGAGTGCATCCTTCCTCATAGTTTCATAGTCACCTTTCTGATATGAGAACACCTTCCTCCGAGGTTTCTTTATTGGTGGGATGTGAATTTTTAAATATCCGGAGACAACATCGTGGTCACTTAGTTTATCTGGGGAATGAATGTCTTCGAATTGTCCTGGCAAAGTCGTTAGGATCAGATCCAATGTGTTCTTATCACGAGTGGGGAAGTTAACAATTTGTTCAAGGCCATGATCGTTCATAATATCAATTAATATTTGTCCTTCAGACTGACTCAGCATTGTGCCTTGTTTGCTGAGCCTGTCGGGCCAAGCAATGTCTCTGAAGTTGAGGTCACCTAGAACATGTACAGCCGGGAGTTTTTTACCCTTATGCTGTGATTTGATGCAATCCAGTTGGTCTTTAAACAACTGGAAGTTTTCGATTGTACCATTTGGTGGTCGATACCAACTTGCTACGAAGTGGGAAGTTTTATTTGCAAAAACCTTAACCCAGACCGATTTGGTGTCATTTTCAGGTTCCATGAAAGGCATGTGAGGGATGTCTCTATGAATGAGCAACATCACCCCACCGCCATGAGAGTTCCTATCTTTTCTGTACACACAGTACTCACAAGTGTCAGGGAAAAGCTCAGATGTAGTTATTGAACTGTCAATCTTTGTTTCCTGAATAGCAACAATATGAGGTTGAGATGTATCGAGGAAAGCTAAAAGTTCAAGAATTTTCCCTCTAATTCCATTTATGTTTATACTACAAAGTTTCAAACCTTTCACAAAATTTGACTTAGTTTCATCAGCAGTTGAAGATTTGCCTCGCTTATCCTCTGACAGAGGTTCAAACCTGTTTAGCTTACTCAGTTCTACATATTCATCAAAGAAGGAGTCTGAAAAGTTACAGACCTCACATTTTGGACATATCCAGTGGCAGCTTGAATTTACCAAAGTGCCATATTCTGCATCTGAAATGAAGGAACAGTCAGTGTGTATCCACATTTCACATTGATCACACTGAACGGCTTTGTGGCCATTAAGGACAGCACCACTGCAAAGACCACAGTCAGCTTTGCAGTCTTTGCAATACCAAGTTCCAGCTCTAGATTCAATTTCTAACAATTGACTGTTATCCAAATCAGAACATGAGGAGTGAAAGCGCTGTTTACAGTCCTCACATTCTATCCATTTCTCTGAACCTTTGCAATATTTTTTGCAGAGTCCGCAGCGAAACCTTGGGCCGGGGTTAGTTTCAATGTCTCCGGCCAAGATTAGAAGTAAAGCCAAGTTTGTATCGCGCAAGGACTTGAAGTTTCGCAAGCCCTCCGAACACCTTCTGTTCCCATTCTTCCTTGTTAATGCCAAGTACTGGGAAATTCTACTACTACTCTCCTTTATTGAAATCTTGCACTCCTGATTTCCATCATCTGGATGCATTCTATCAGTTGTTTTCCAAAGAGTGAACCCAAGAATTAAGACCATGGGAAACAGGGAGACCTTCATTTAAATATACCGGGTAGTGATTTGATGATTTCTAATGACTTACTATGGGGTGTCAAGCAACAATCCTGATTCCGAGTCTGTCACAGCCAGCACACTGACAGCTACAAAGGACCATTCAGTATACTGGTCCAATTATATACAGCTCAGCACACTCAAATATCTGACAACACACAGGCTCTCCAGAAAAATGAATGTGACAAGCGACCTAATTTTGATCCTAAGAATTTCAGTTTACGTTACCCCACCCACCAGTGAGGTGATGGCGGGAAAGAATGTCAGCAATTTTTTCAATCTACAAGACAAACAAATCACAATCTAGGGTAACCAGCAATAAAATGTTACTGGTTTACGCATGTCTGTTATATACCCATAATATGGGTTATAGGCAAATCAATGGCATTTGACAACAAACAAATGATGAACAATTCCCACCCCCTTCGAACCACACACATCCACACGCAATAATATGAAATAAAGGCTCTGCCTTTTGAGCAAACACACTAATTGTAAGACGAGAAGCGCTTTCCACCCTAACCAGAATCTTCGGTAAATGCTTCGGTAAATGCTTCGGTAAATGCTATGGTAGCTCGTTGGTTCAAGCGCGGTGCTTGGTTTTAACCGGCATATTTCATTTATTTCATTCACGCAGTTTTGAAACTTTCCCGCTATCAAACTTCAGCGCTTGACGCAACAGTCTTCGAAAAGAGCTTTTTAAAATTGTTTCGTCGCTTTTTAGTGTTTCTTTTGTGATTGGACTTGACTCCTTTTAATTTTAAGAAGCAATTTTGGATATGAATACAATTCTCATGAACTCTGTAAAGATGGTGGATTATCGCAAGAAATTGTACGAGATTCCAGGCGTGATTTGGGTGCCTAAGTATGTTGTTCCAGCCTCTCTACAGTAAAGCAAACACTTGGTGTGTTTGCTACTAACGTCCGTCCGAAACTTAAACGCAGTCAATAACTTCCTTATTTCTGGATGGATTTTCAAATTACTTTGTAGAAATGTAAACCATCATAAGACGATGTGTCACATGCAAAACCCAGGTCCGTACCTCCAAGGTCAAGGTCATACTTAGAGGTCAAAGATAAAAAAAAGGTATGCAGTCAATAACTTTCTTATTTCTGTATGGATTTTGAAATTACTTTGTAGAAATGTTAACCGTCATGAGAGGATCTGTCACGTGCAAAACCCAGGTCCGTACCGTCAATGTCAAGGTCATTCTTTGAGGTCAAAGGTCAAAAAATGGGTCCGAAACTTAAACGCAATAACTTTCTTATTTCTGGATGGATTTTTGAAATTACTTTGTAGAAATGTTAACCATCATGAGACAATGTGTCCCATGCAAAACCCAGGTCCGTACCTCCAAGGTCAAGGTCATAAATGGGTTAAAAGACTTCCTTAAAATGAAAGCAAAACGTTTATACAGTTGACTCTCGTTATCTCGACCTCGCCGATCTCGATCCTGTCACTTATGTCGAACCGATTTCTAAGTCCCGCACATTTCCCCTATATATTTATTGTATTTCAACTTTGCATGTGTCGAACTACTTTTAAGTCGACGTTTTTGCTATCTTGCCCATCATTTTCAGTCCCTGAAGATATTTTTCTGTATTTTTACTACTGCATATCTCGAACCGAAATTCATGATGAAAAGAATGAAAAAAATGATGTTGCCGGACTTTCAGTTAAAGAATTTACAAAACAGTTCATCAATACTCACAATGTTTTTAATTTTCCAATTTGTCCAGCTGTGTGGTTCGCAATTAAAAGAAAACTGTTGTGCAGGCTGATTAGTATTCACTAGTATCACAATGGCATGCAGAGCTTGAGAACAGCATGTGAAACATTCTCTGTGTAGCCCGGGATTGCAGTCAGTTGTTGATCGGTTGATCAGCATCTGATTGCTTATCAAATGATGAATCATGCAATGTGTTGAATATGTGCTGACTGATAAGACTATTTAATTTGCGAAAAACGGCAAATCTGCACCAACAATTTCATATGATCAGCCTGCACCTGTCGTTGTGATCAGAATCTTTGCTGTTCAAAGGAGCCCTCTATGGCTTCTGCGCTATTCATAACAGAACGAACAAAGATAGCAATATCTATTCTATCTAGGCAGTAAAGGAAAAAGGCATGGATTACGATAACCCACCCGTGTGACTTACATAGCACCAAAATGGTTGATTTTCTGATGATAATTTGTGATATTTTTTCTTATTATGCCCCCACGTATTCGGAGAATACCGGAAGGGCATTAAGTTTTACCCCTGTCCGTTCGTCCGTTTGTTCGTCCGGTGACATCGTGTCCAGGCCATAACTCCTAAACCGTATGGAATATATTCATGAAACTTCACAGTTGCATTCATCACACTGAGACGATGTGTCATGAACAAGGAAGACAACTCTTGCATTTTTGGTTTTTGAATTATCTGCCCTTGATTTAGTTCCATATAGTAATGAATGGCATTTGGCGGGGGCATCCGTGTCCTATGGACACCTTTTCTAGTTTATACTCAAAATATATATTGTGGGTGTTCGTTACACCTCGTTGAGGTGGTTCTGACGAGTACCAGGGCTCAAGCTAGAGGGCAACTCAGACGAAGAAGTCGCCCTGTTGGGGCTCACTTTGCCGACTTTGGAGATGAAAGCGAAAAAAATCTGGCCCTGAAATTTTGCCCGTTTTTTTTTTTCTCCGATATCTTAATAAGTTATGAATCAAATTTCTAGGGACTCAAGAGCGAGTTCAAAACAACAGTAGTAAACGAGCCATCAGTGTTCGAACCATCAGAGTTTTACTGTATAAGGCTTTACATGCTACAGTCGAACTTCGATGACTCGAACACCTTTGGGACCATGAAAATCTGTTCGAGACAGGAGTAGTTCGAGCCACTGAGGGCTAATGCCAGGAGGCATAACAACATACTTTAGGACATTTTTTCTGTGTTCTATAATGAAAAATGTATGCTGTGTGTACTCATTAGAATTAGCATTAGATTCTAATGAGTACACACAGCATACATTTGCAAGATAAAAGAATTAAATATCCTAATTTTACTCTTCCTATTTCTTACGTACAGAAATTCCCTAGGGACTCAAGAACGGGTTCGACTCAGCCATGGTAAACGAGCCATCAGTGTTCCAGCCATCAGAGTTTAACTGTATAAGGCTTTACATGCTAATTGTCAGCTGAAATATTTTTCCCAGATAAAATAAATTGTCATCTACCATAGAAGTTTCTGTGGTGTTTTAACCCTTATCTTGCTGAATATTCATTTAAGCCACGCCCATTTCTGTCTGTCAACCAATCAAAATACTTGATGTAATTTATTGCTACAAATTCATAAACTGAATGCCAAACAGTGTAGATCCTGATCAGATGGCTTCTTCAGAAGCCATTTGATCTGGATCTACACTGTTTCCAAAGATAGGGGTTGTCGTGAACAGCATGATAAGAGTTAAAAAGAGTTTGCCAACTACCAGAAAAATCTTAAAACTTGGGACATCTTGAGGACTTGATCTAATTCTCAAAAATGTTTTACGATCTAACAAGAAGTCCAAAAGGTGCATTCAAAATTGCAGACAGTGAGACCCTGATCAGTCTGATCTGGGTCTGCACTGTTTGCTAATGCCTATCTGTCCCAATACTTTAGGATCATTATGGTACATGTAAAATTCCACGATAAAAATTTTAATGGAATATCACATGAAGTTCAATACTTGCTTGATTAATCTGTTTCAGAGATAATGACTGACGTCATTCAGGCGTCAAAGAGGGAGGGAGAGTGGCGGGTGCTGATTGTGGACCAGCTGAGCATGAGAATGATTTCCTCATGTTGTAAGATGCATGAAATCATGTCAGAGGGAATCACATGTAAGTTTAAAACCTAGAAAATATTTCATGTAAAAAATCCAGGCCATCTTTATCAGGACTATAAATGTTCAAATGTCCATTACAATAACACACCCGTGCGACATAGTGCATTTTTCACATCTTCAAAATAGCTTCTTTTCTGCTGAAAATCTGTGATATTTTTCTTATTTATAGTGTAAACATAGGTTGTGGGTGCTCTTTGGAACTGCCTCATTGAGGCAGTTCTAACGAGTACCCACAATCTATGTTTTTGATCAAAAATAAGGCAGATAATGTGTACCCCCATAAACCCCACTTTTCTCTATATAAAGTGGGATTTAGGGGCGTCTATTTCATGGACTTATTATCGTGACTCGCCCTTACAACTTTCGATGCTGAAAAGCAAAACACTGGGGAATTCATACTGTATTGCTCGCCTGGCACTGAAATTCACTCGCCAGTGGGAGTGGATGGGTATTTTTAACCTCTTTATATGCATGCATACATAAATATTGCAAGAAAAATGTCTCATATAGAAGTCTCATACAAAAGTACTGGACAGTAGTTTTGGTGCCAAGGTTATAAGTTTAAGCCTTAACCCTTGTCCTGCTGATCCCGGATATGCCTTTTCTTTGAAACAATGTAGATCCAGATCAGATGGCTTCTGACGAAGCCATCTGATCAGGATCTACATTGTTTGTCATTCAGGTTGTGAATTTGTTGTAATAATTTGCATCAAGTAATCTGATTGGTTGATAATCGGTAGTGGGTGTGGCATATATGAATATTCAGCAGGACAAGGGTTAAGATGCCGAGAAAAACTACATCTGAAAATGCTGTTTTATAATGTGTGGCCACTACTCTGTCCTTTCAGGCCTTGTAGAAATAGATTGGGCTGCATGGTGCTTTTGCGCAGAATTGGAACAGACCAAACTTTTGAGTTCTGGTAAACAGCTTAGAAGGTCTAAGCCTGTTCAGGAAAAGTGGTGTTAGTAGGTCTGTCAAGGTCAATAACACAGAGGTCAATGTCTGCAGTTTCTGTATCAATTGAAATTCTGTAGTTAAAGTACCATGATATATAGATAGCTGTTGTCACAGATTGTATCAAGGCTTGAGAATTCTGGCTGTCCCATTTCTAACATTATCTTCTCTATAAATATCTAAAAGTTTCATCTTATTGGCCTGCAGTAGTAGTTTGTTTTGTTTGAGGTTTAATGTCCCCATCAACACTGTAAAGGTCATTTTGGAGAAGCTGTTTCCAATTTTGTGGGACTTTTACCAGAACTTGAGATGAAATGACATCTCAAGCCCTGCCGCCCAATGAAGCCAATAGGGTTTATCAGAGCTCTCGGAAACGCAGCATTCTGCGTATTTTACGCCAACTTTTGCCGTTGTACGCGTAAAATTCACAACCGGCGATTCTTGTGTACGCATGTTTTTTATTGCGACACACGTCCAAAATTACAGAAGCGGTAAATTCAGAAGCTAATTTAGGCCGCTTATGCAATACCAATAAAAGATCAAATGCGGCCCGCTTTTTATGTTGGAAGCGCACGTGCCACAAATCAGTAGGCGTGACCTATATTGACAGGTATTTTTGCACCTGTCAGTGGGAGAGACGATATTGGAAAGTGGTCGGTTTGCGGCACGTGTTAAAAATGATTGTACCTGTTTAATCTCGCCGCGCTAATCCCCGTGTTATTACGGATTACAATTAATTAGTTTACTAATTGATGTAAGCTCATATCATCAACGGATTAGCATGAGTCGGTAAAATATCACGTTTAGATAAACCAGGGTTACGGCGAAGACGATATAATTGACGAATTACCAATGTCATGTATTTTCGCGACTACACGATCGTACTTTTTATCGCTCGGTCAAAGTGTGTTTCGACGTTTACTGGTGACAAAAATGTATGTAATTCTTCAAAATACAATCATTTTTATCAATTACAGGAAGTCAGGCGTGGTTAGGATGCTTCCCCTACGTATTTGTTTACACCAATTAAAAATAATTGAGCTACTCTCACGTACATACGTCCGAATTTGAAAGCACAAATATAGCTAAATAGAATGCTGCTTTTCTGATCTGGGTTTACATTATATCTGCTGTTATCCTAATACAACCTTATTTTTATGTGGTATTATTGACTAGAAGTGTGAGAATAAATCTGAGCAACTGCATTGGTGGGGGGGGGGGGAGTGGGGGGGGGGGGGGATAGACACATCAGTGAAATATTTCTAACTAGTACCCACAATCTACATGTAAGAGTCTGGGAGCCATGAAAGTATACAGTTTTTCATATGGACGTGTAGCCTGTTAATAAGAAGTTTTTGTCTATGTTCTATGCGCGATCAAGATCAGAACTCCAACTTTTTATGTGGGAATCCAACTTTTTATCTGTGAATCCTACTTTTTACAAGGAAGGATTCCTGGAATCCTGTTTTCAAAATCCTAGTGAGAGCTCTGTTTATTAGCATGGACGGGCCGACTCGCACCGCTTTGCCTGGGCAAGCTTAGATCCACTAAGCGGTTTACCAGTACTAGTGTGCGGGTCAGTTTCAGCTCTGCGTGGAAGCATCATGCAGCCCATCTATGGGCGGGGGCTGACCTGCAGTGGTAGGTTATCGTTAAGAATCTATGCCCCTGCCATTCAAAGAATAGTGTAAATGCCTACTACTAAATGGCATATAGTATTTCCCCGTCTGTCCTTGTCCGATTCTGTGTCCGTATCCGAGATGATGTTGGCAACTTGTGTTTTACCCATTTTGGTCCAGAAACCCCAAAACGGGTAGTTGGCAAACAGTGCAGGCCCAGATCAGACGCCACATAACACTTTTTCCAAATTAATTTTCCTAATTATGTCTCCCCCGAAAATTTTTTTTTCGGAGAGACATATTGTTTTTCCCCCGGGCGTCTGTCTGTCTGTCCGTCTGTCACACTTTCGTGTCCGCTCTGTAACTTGAAAACCGTTAGAGCTATCGTCACGAAACTTTGTATAAATATTAATCAGCATTAGACGACGTGCATTGCGCAAGAACCATAACTCTCGCATTTATACTTTTTGAATTATCTCCCTTGGAAGTTTGTTGGTATGTATATATGTATGGGCAAACCGTGTCCGGTCAATAACTTTCTTATTTTTTGATGGATTTTAAAATTACTCGGCAGAAATATTAACAACCATAAGACGATGTGTGGTGCGCATGAGGCAGGTTGGTACCTCAAAGGTCAAGGTCATACTTAGAGGTCAAATGTCAAAAAAGGGGCCTTTTTTTCGTATTTGGTCAATAACTTTCTTATTTTGAGATGGATTTTAAAATTACTTGGCATAATTATTAACAACCATAAGACGATGTGTTGTGCGCATGAGGCAGGTCGGTACCTCAAAGGTCAAGGTCATACTTAGAGGTCAAAGTTCAAAAAAGGGGCCTTTTTTTCGTATTTGGTCAATAACTTTCTTATTTTGAGATGGATTTTAAAATTACTTGGCATAATTATTAACAACCATAAGACGATGTGTGGTGCCCATGAGGCAGGTTGGTACCTCAAAGGTCAAGGTCATACTTAGAGGTCAAAGGTCAAAAAAGGGGCCTTTTTTTCGTATTTGGTCAATAACTTTCTAATTTTGAGATGGATTTTAAAATTACTTGGCATAATTATTAACAATCATGAGACGATGTGTGGTGCACATGAGGCAGGTCGGTACCTCAAAGGTCAAGGTCATACTTAGAGGTCAAAGGTCAAAAAGTGGGCCTTTTTTTCGTATTTGGTCAATAACTTTCTTATTTTGAGATGGATTTTGAAATCACATGGCAGAAATGTGAACCAATATAAGGCGATGTGTTGTGCGCATGACCCAGGTTGGTACCTCAAAGGTCAAGGTCATACTTAGAGGTCAAAGGTAAAAAAAGGGGCCTTTTTTCGGGTTTTGTCAATAACTTTCCTATTTTTAAATAGAATTTGAAGTTACTTGGCAAACATGTTAACTATCATGAGACGATGTGTTGCATGCATGAATCAGTTTGGTACCTAAAATGTCCAGGTCATACATAGAGGTCAAAGGTAAAAATGGGGCCTTTTTTCATGTTTGGTCAATAACTTTCTTATTTTTAGATGGATTTTGAAATTGCTAGGCAGAAATGTTAACCACCATGAGATGATGTGTTGCACGCATGACCCAGTTTAATACCTGAAAGGTCAAGGTCATACATAGAGGTTAAAGGTAAAAAAAGGGCCTTTTTTGTGTTCTGTCAATAACTTTCTTATTATGTCCCCAACTTTGAAAAAGTTTGAGGGGCATATTGGTTCTGGTCCGTTCGTCCGTTCGTCCGTCCATTACGCTTTTGATGCATAGCATAACTAAAGAACCGTGTATGCTAGGGTTTTGAAATTTCATATATGGATTCCTCATGGAAAATTAGCTGACACATATTTTTTTTCTCGTCCGGATTATGCCCCCTTCAAGAGTTATTGCCCTTTGAATTTTTTTTTTTTAATAAAATCTTGTCAGCAAGATATCTCATAAACCATTGGTGCTAGAGCCTTGAAAGTTGGTGATTATATTGATGGTGATGAGTAGATGAACTGATTAACATTTGACAAAATTCCGAAAAATGCTTTGTGAGTTATGGCCCTTTGTCATTTTGGTAATTTGTGCCCATTGTAATGTATGCTAAAAGTGATGCATAGCAAAACTTTAGAACCATTTATGCTAGGGTTTTGAAATTTCATATATGGATTCCTCATGGAAAATTAGCTGACGTGTATTTTTTTTTTTTCTCGTCCGGAATATGCCCCTTTCAAGAGTTATTGCCCTTTGAAATTTTTTTAATAAAATCTTGTCAGCAAGATATCTCAAAAACTATTGGAGCTAGAGCCTTGAAAGTTGGTGATTATATTGATGGTGATGAGTAGATGAACTGATTAACTTATGACAAAATTCCGAAAAATACTTTGTGAGTTATGGCCCTTTGTCATTTTGGTAATTTGTGCCCATTGTAATGTATGCTAAAAAGTGATGCATAGCATAACTTTAGAACGGTGTATGCTATAATTTTGAAATTTCATATATGCATTTCTGATTGAAAATAAGCTGACGCGTATTTTTTTTCTCGTCCGGATTATGCCCCTTTCAAGAGTTATTGCCCTTTGAATTTTTTTTAATAAAATCTTGTCAGCAAGATATCTCAAAAACTATTGGAGCTAGAGGCTTGAAAGTTGGTGAATATATTGGTGGTGATGAGTAGATGAACTGATTAACTTTTGACAAAATTCCAAAAAATACTTTGTGAGTTATGGCCCTTTGTCATTTTGGTAATTTGTGCCCATTGTAATGTATGCTAAAAGTGATGCATAGCATAACTTTAGAACCGTGTATGCTAGGGTTTTGAAATTTCATATATGGGTTCCTCATGAAAAATTAGCTGACGCGTATTTTTTTTCTCGTCCGGATTATGCCCCTTTCAAGAGGTATTGCCCTTTGAATTTTTTTTAATAAAATCTTGTCAGCAAAATATCTCAAACACTATTGGAGCTAGAGCCTTGAAAGTTGTTGAGTATATTGGTGGTGATGAGTATATGAACTGATTAACTTTTGACCAATTCCGAAAAATACTTCGGAGTTATGGCCCTTTGTCATTTTGGTAATTTGTGCCCATTGTAATGAATCCTAAAAGTGATGCATAGCATCACTTTAGAACTGTGTATGCTATGGTTTTGAAATTTCATATATGCATTCCTAATGGAAAATAAGCTGACACGTATTTTTTTCTCATCCGGATTATGCCCCTTTCAAGAGTTATTGCCCTTTGAATTTTTTTTAATAAAATCTTGTCAGCAAGATATCTCAAAAACTGTTGGAGCTAGAGGCTTGAAAGTTGGACCATGAGTCATGTGCAAGACCAAGGTCCATACCTCCAATGTCAAGGTTATACCTAGAGGTCAAAGGTAAAAAAAAGGACAGTCAATAACTTCCTTATTCTTTGATGGATTATGAAATTACTTGGCAGAAATGTTAACCATCATGAGACGATGTGTTGTACCGCAAAGGTCAAGGCCATACTTAGAGGTCAAAGGTAAAAAAGTGCTTTTTTTGTTTACGGCCAATAACTTTTTTATTTTTCTATGAACATTTTTAAAGTTACTATGCAGAAATGTTCATCTTCATTAGATGATGTGTTGCACACAAGACCCAGCTCATTACCTCCAATGTCAAGGTTATACTTAGCAGTCAAAAACGGGGGAGACATCTGTGTTTTTGTAGAAAAACAAATTCTAGTTAATTTTGAGGAATATTCAACCTGACCCCCTAAATTTTGAAATGGACTCCTGCTATATATAAGGTGGAAGATTCCATTTGGTACAAAAAGGCTTTAGTTTTTTGTCAGTATCACAACTACAAAGCGGGGGCATTCATGCCCCTTGTACAAATTTCTAGTTTGTCATGCTGAACTCGGCAGAAAATAATATTTGTCCTGCTCATAAATACATGTACAAGTGTACATACAACATGCATTAACTCTTTTTATACCAAATGGAATCTTCCTCCGTATATATACCAGGAGACCATTAAAAAATTAAAGGGTGTTACGTTGTTTTTTCTTCAAAATTTATTTGGAAAATAGCTTAACTTTTCACAAATAGTGTAGGCCCTGATCAGATGCCACGTTCTGCTGCATCTGAGCTGGTCCTGCACTGTTTGCCACCTACCCCTATTGGGGTTTTCGATATCAAATGGGTTAAAATGCCAAAAATGGTAGAGAGAGAGAGACAGAGAGAGAGGTGGGGTGGTGGGGTGGTGAGGTAGAGAGGCTAGAGATATTAAAGTATATTTTATATTTATCCCCACGCTTTTGAAGAAAAAGTGGGGATATTGTAATGGTCTTCGTTGTATGTACGTCCGTCCATCCGTCTTACAGGATAACTTTTCTGAGACGGTTATAGATAGAAACTTGAGAAACTTTGGGAACTGATAGATCTTTGGTCTGGGGAGTGCATGCCACTTTCCGAATTTTTATCACACCCCTAGGAGTAGGCCCAGGGGATGGGGCCCACGGGGGGTAATAATTTCCAGAACATGGTCGTGTAACTTATCAAAGCAAACGGCATGATGAGTAGATTATGTAGTGGCATGGGGATATGCGATGGCGTGCCATCGACTGCGCAATTCTAGTTATTTTATGCACTTGACCACTTGTTTGTTTCACTATGTTGGTAGCTTTAACCCTTCTCCTGCTGAATAAATTAATTTTGATACACCCACTGCTGACTATCAGCCAGTCAAATTACTTATAATGTGTTAATTGTCAAATTCACAACAAACTACAGTAGAACTTCGATGGCTCGAACACCTTTGGGACCATGAAAATCTGTTTGAGACAGGGGTAGTTCGAGCCACTGAGGGTTACTGCCAGGAGGCATAACGACATACTTCAGGACATCTTTTTATGTGTTCTATAATGAAAAATGTATGCTGTGTGTACTCATTAGAATCGCCTCATCGAGGCGATTCTAATGAGTACACACAGCATACATTTGCAAGATAAAAGACGAAAATATCCTAATTTTTACTCTCCCTATTTCTTATGTACAGAAATTCCCTATGGACTCAAGAACGGGTTCGACTCAGCCATGGTAAACGAGCCATCCGTGTTCGAGCCATCGAAGTTCTACTGTACATGACAAGAAGTGTAGATCCTGGTCAGATTGACCTTCAAAATATTTGCAAAACTAGGGGTTATCATGTTCAGGAGGAGAAGGGTTAACACAAATGAGTCGGGGAACAGCATTTCCTACAATTTACATGTGCTCCAAGGGAAGATTTGTTGAATTGAATATCATTAGTGTTTGGAACACTAACATGAAAACTTTTCATGTTAGTGTTCCAAACACTAATGATATTCTTTCATTGAAAAGACAACATGGTAATTGTTGGGTTTACCTATCCCACTATTCCTGGGCAGGTTTATACGTAAGCAGTTAACCAGTGCAGAGCACATTCTTTTGCCAGAAACTGACAACTGCCCTTCTTGAATCTGTGGCTGGGAGAGAATGACGTAGAAAAGATTTCATGGTCAATCTCCACGCAAGAAAGTTGCCGATCCCGGTAGGTATCGAACCCGCGTCCACCTGATCACAAGTCAGACGCACATCTGACTGAGCTACTGAGGCAGAATCAGATCAGCCTGTGCATCCATATAGTCTGACCAAAGACATCTCTTACTGCATTAAGGAGCAGTGGGCCCTTAGCTATCCTTAGAGCAACCAACAAAGAGTCTGCCTGGATGTTCAGGCTGATGTGAGTCTTTGTAAATTGATGTACCCAGGCTCAAATCCCAAATAAAAGTTATCATTTATCTATAACAGTGGTAGAACATATAAACAAGAGGAGAGAGCCCCTCCCCCTGCTAGATGCCATCTACCTAATAACACCCACAGAAAAGTCCATTAGAGGGTTGATGCAAGACTTCTGGAATCCTAACAGTGCTCAGTACAAATCTGCTCATGTTTATTTTACTGAAGGTAAGTGGGTTAACCCTTGTTCTGCTGAACCCGGATTTGCCTTTTCTTTGAAACAATGTAGATCCAGATCAGATGGCTTCTGAAGAAGCCATCTGATCAGGATCTACATTGTTTGTCATTCAGATTGTGAATTTGTTGTAATAATTTGCTACAGGTAATCTGATTGGTTGATAATCGGTAGTGGGTGTGCCATATATGAATATTCAGCAGGACAAGGGTTAAACTGATAGCAACAGCTAAGGTGGGTACTTGGTTATAAATGAAGGATAGTTTTTGTCAGTTCTGCATAAAAACTTTTAAAAGTTGTCTGTATTCACCAGAACCACCTTGGGCAGGTGGTTTAAATGAATACTCATAACAAAGGTTTATATGGAGAATTTTAGGGAAATTCTCCTTCAGATATCGCAATATATGTCCACCTGAATTAAGGGAAATTCTTCAGATATCGCAATATATGTCCACCTGAATTAAGGGAAATTCTTCAGATATCACTATATATGTCCACCTGAATTAAGGGAAATTCTTTGTCAGATATCACCATATATATCCACCTGAATTAAGGGAAATTCTCTGTCTGATATCACCATATATATCCACCTGAATTAAGGGAAATTCTCTGTCTGATATCACCATATATATCCACCTGAATTAAGGGAAATTCTTTGTCAGATATCACAATATATGTCCACCTGAATTAAGGGAAATTCTTCAGATATCACCATATATGTCCACCTGAATTAAGGGAAATTCTTCAGATATCACCATATATGTCCACCTGAATTAAGGAAAAATTCTTCTTCAGGCATCACCATATATGTGTCCACCAGAATGAAGGGAAATTCTCCTTCAGATTTTACCATATATGTGTCCACCAGAATTAAGGGAAATTCTTCAGATATCACCATATATATCCACATGAATTAAGGGAAATTCTCCTTCAGATATCACCATATATGTCCATCTGAATTAAGGGAAATTCTTTTCAGATATCACCATATATATCCACCTGAATTACGGCCCCTGCCCATCGGGGCTTGAAGAAATAGATTGGCTGCACGATGCTTCCACGCAGAGCTGAAACCGACACGAGATACTAGCCAAGCAGATTCTGCAAGAATTGTAAACTGTTTTCACTGATTTTTCCCCTCTCAAAGGCCACTGTTAACAGCAGGGGTGAGAAAGTTCAGGATTAATCCCGATTTCAGGATTGAGAGCTTTGGCATGGTGCATATAAATTGTCATTTATTATTGTGCATTTGAAGTTTTAATATGTCTTAATTAAATGGTTTGCTACAACTAAGCATGAAGCAACTAATTAGAAGGGTAAACCCATTTATTTTTGATTTGAAGATTACATTAGGGTTACTTCAGGATTCAAATAGCAGATTTTCAGGATTGAGATTTTTGGACTGTTCTCACCCCTGCAACAGGTAAGGTATGTGATAAGAGGGCATCTTAAAGTCCAAGATCTGCCACATGTAAGGCAGCCTAAAATCTCAACATTACTCATAACATTGTTGCTGCAGTAGCCAGGGTAGTTGAGAGTTTCCCAAGTAGCTGCATTAACCCATTGTATATTGGTGGACTCTTCCATTACTATATGTTGGACAAGTCCATTTGTCATGTAAGGGGTCAGGCCTATTTTTATACCCCACTACACGATAGTGGTGGAGTATTATGATATACCGTCAAGTGTCTTTCTGTCCATCCATCCGTCCACACCATTCCCAATCGATAACTTGAGTAATTTTTCACAGATTTTTTTTTCAAACTTTGTATACATGTTTATGAGTGGTATGGGATTGTTAATGGGCAAAATCCGTTAACATTTGACATAGTTACAGCCGTTTTCAGTTCAAAATAAGTTTTTTTTTGGCATTTCTGATCAATAACTTGAACATTTTTTCATGGATTTTGTTCAAATTTTGTGTATACATTGGTATTGGGTATGAGTGGTTTTGGATTATTAATGGGCAAAATATGTTAACTTTTAATGGAGTTATGGCCTTTAACAATTCCCATTAAATAGTTTTTGGGCACTTATTCCTTTACTAAATAGAATATATGGATGAAACTTCACTGATAGATAGATCACCATAAGAAGCAGGTTTTTTGATTGTCAATAGGCAAAATGCGTTAACAATTGGCAGAGTTATTGCCATTAACAATTTCAATTTGATGGTTTTTGGACTCTTATTCCTTTATTTTGTGGAATAATTGGATATATATATATATATATATATATATATATATATATATATATGTCGCCGAAGAAGACCGGGGTTCCGGTTGAAACGTCCGGCAAAATAAAAGACTTTTAGTTGGTTTTCTTTTGAAAAAAGACTTTGATATATATATATATATATATATATATATATATATATATATATATATATATATATATATATATATAGAAATTGGTCATGATATGGGGTGGTCATGTCTAAACCGAGATAAGTGGCGCAAAATTTTAACCGAGATATGAGGCATATATACTATATATATATAAAGCCCCACATTGCAATTTATATATGTCGCCCCACAAACATAATGTTCACGAAAAAGTAAATCCTTCGTTTTATGTGTTTTGTTTAGTTCCATTACGCAAGCCCGATATCGTTGATCTCTATATCTATACATTTTTTACCTAGTTAAGTGGTAGAAAATGTTAACCCAGATATGAGGCATATATATATTAAACATATATAGAGCCCCACAATACCAACCCAGATATGAGGCATGTATATATTATACATATATAAAGCCCCACAATACCTTTATATATGTCGCCCCACAAACATTACGTTCACGAAAAATACAAAAAATCCTTGTTTTTATTCGTCTTCTCTAGTGCCATACATCCGCGAATTTCGTAAACGTGTATGCCTCTACGTTACGTGGTTCGGAGTAAAGCCTCAGTCTCACCGTTACGTAGTAAGGGCTATGCTTTACTACATGTACATTAATTTTGCGCCGTTTTGTAGGGAAGCGATACCAAGCAATAACTACAAAAAAAAAAACAACCTGAAACGTAATAAAACGTAGAATAAAACGTAGCAAATATATTAAGGCGTAGAAAACCGATTGTTATGCGAATTATCGCGCTATACTGCTTTTTACGTTTTTATACGTATTGACATTTTAGTGCGTTTCTTTTCGTACGGGTTTGTGCAAGGTATACGCTACGCTAAGAATTTTAAAGCAAACGCAGTTGGGTCACATATTTAGCCATATACATGTATAACCGTGTGCACTACGCTCGAAATAGCAATTTTGTGGGAAAGTTACTGTCCTGTTGGCTATCCGCTAGATTTCATGATCAATCTCACCGAAAGAATGTTGCCGACCCCAGCAGGTATCGAACCCGCGTCCTCCTGATCACCAGTCAGATGTGCGTACGACTGAGCTATAGAGGCCGGCGAATACTTTCGTATCACAAAAATTAATCCTGCCCGCGCCCATCAGGCCTGACGAAATAGATGGGCTGCATGATGCTTCAAAGCAGAGCTGAAACCGACCCGCAAACGAGTACTGGTAAGCGGCTTAGATAATCTAAGCCTGCCCAGGCAATGCGGTGCGAGTCGGACCGTCCATGCTTAGACACATTATGGGTTTCATACGGTGGCACGGCTTGAGATGTCATTTCATCTCAATGTCGGGTAAAAGTCCCACAAAATTGGACACAAGGTCTCCAAAATGACCTTACAGTGTTGACGGGGACGTTAAACCTCAGATCAAACAAACAAAATCTCAACAATTAAATTCAATTTTGGTCGATTGTTTTTCAAACGACCCGAAGTTATAATGGGTATTAGGTTTTCTTTGCTAAAGTCCACGTGGTTTTAACAAATGTATAAGAAAATAGCCGTGTTGAGGTCAGAGTATTGCGCCAGAGTGTTACATGTATCTATAGAATTTGGACTGGAATCAAGTGTTGTGTTTGACAAACAGTGTAGACACAGATCAGACGCCGTTGAACGCGATGTCTGATCATGGTCTACCGTGTTTGCTTACGTACGCGATATCGTATCAGGGTCTATACAAATATCTTACAATGCAGGTCTGTAAAAGTTAGTGTTGACGGAGACGTTAAACTTTAAATCAAACAAGTAAAACTGTAAAAGTTAAGCGAAATGTCAACAGTTTACTTACCGTTCAGGATCATTTTCCAACCTAGACTCAGATACAAGTGCTTCAGTGCTTTGATTTATAAAAGCTTGGTATTTTTCATTATTTCGGCTGCAAATGTAGATTGCGGGTGCTCGTTAGAATCATCCGCAATGGTTCAGTGGTAGTTTTTTACGAATGTAGGAAAAAGTCACAGGGGGGGGGGGGGGGGGGGGAGTTTGGGAAAAACAGTCACGGAAAAACAAGTCACAAAATTTGTTTGAATAATGTTTTCATTAGTGTTATGTGAGTAGCTTACTGAAAAGCATGATTCAAAATTAAGTGTTGACAACGACGAACAACTACAGGCAACGGAGTATTCCATCCTTGTTGATCCCTTAGAGTCTTCTGTATTACGCCCGTGCCACTGCTAAAATGTCATCTTTCATGTCAGATATAACATAAGTTAGATGGAAACTTTTGACAGTCTTTGTTATTTTAGCCTAAATATAGACTATGGGTCGTTGTTAGGACAGCCTCAATGGGGTGGTGCAATCTATGTTTTTGAACCGAAAATAAGGCATATAATGACTGTTATGTGTTATATGAGGTTCTTATTGATAAGTTCGAATCCAGAATATTGGCAATGACTAACGAGGACTGACCACGGAGTTTCCCATCTTTTAAGACACTTAAGAGTCTTTACATTACAATTACATAACGAAAACAGGCCTATATATTTTTGACCCCCCTTGAACCCCACTTTTATATAGTAAAACTGAGGTTTACAGGGGTCATGTGACCTGGACCCCATGAGCAAATTTTGGTTCCCCCCATCCCATAGAGGCTCCATATGAAATTTGACTTCAATCGGCCCAACGGTTTCCGAGGAGAAGCAGTTCGAAAATTTTCACATTTTTCGCCTCTGCGAGGCTTTACTAAATGATATGTAATATTTCGCAAGTTCATTGGTTAGATCTCATTGATATCTATCAGTATGCCAAAAAATATTTAAATATTCCAAGGGGTTAAGTCACTATCACCAATTTTCACAAACGGGTTACGGACGGACAGACAGACAGACAGACCATATATGGCTTGGCGGTCATTTTGTTCATGTGAGCTGGACCCCATGAGCAAATTTTGGTTAGCCCCATCCCATAGAGGCTCCATATGAAATTTGACTTCAATCGGCCCAACGGTTTCCGAGGAGAAGCAGTTCGAAAATTTTCACGTTTTTCGCCTCGGCGAGGCTATACTAAATGGAATGTAATATTTCGCAAGTTCATTGGTTCGATCTCATTAATATCTATCAGTATGCCAAAAATTGTTTAAATATTCCAAGCGGTTAAGTCACTATCACCAATTTTCACAAACGGTTAACGGATTTTTCGCCTCGGCGAGACTATACTAAATGATATGTAATATTTCGCAAGTTCATTGGTTAGATCACATTGATATCTATCAGTATGCCAAAAATTGTTTAAATATTCCAAGCGGTTAAGTCACTGTCACCAATTTTCACAAACGGGTTACGGACGGACAGACAGACAGACAGACCATATATGGCTTGGCGGCTATTTTGGTTTTGTGACCTGCACCCCATGACAAATTTTGGTTTCCCCCATCCCATAGAGGCTCCATATGAAATTTGACTTCAATCGGCTCAACGGTTCCCGAGGAGAAGCAGTTCGAAAATTTTCACATTTTTCGCCTCGGCGAGGCTATACTAAATGGAATGTAATATTTCGCAAGTTCATTGGTTAGATCTCATTGATATCTATCAGTATGCCAAAAATTGTTTAAATATTCCAAGCGGTTAAGTCACTATCACAAATTTTCACAAACGGGTTACGGACGGACAGACAGACTGACAGACTGACAAACTGACAGAATGACCGATTGACCGAATGACAGAATGACACGGTGATTTTAGGGCACTCTTAGAAAATCAACCGACTTCAGTCGGTTGCTTTTTCTGCGGGTCGTGCAATCCGTAAACCCCATTTTTCTATATATAGGTTTGGGTTTACCGGGGTATACGCAACAAATTAGGTAGACAGAACCAATATTCACACCTTTGAGCAAGTTATATAAACACTGAACTAATTGACAATAACCAACCATCTTTAACATGGCATCAGAAAAATTGATTAATGTACAATCTTTTATTATTGGATTTTTTTCTATATTTTTTATTTGTGAATTTCTTTCCGTGATTTTTTTTCCTGTGACCAGTTTTTACTTCCTCATGCCTGTGCATCGAATAACCTTGTAAAAATGATCTTATTTTAATCCAACATTATTTGCGAAATTAAATTTTCTTTTGTAGTTTTATATATTTATTATTTTCATTTTTTTTTTTATTTATTTATTTTTATTTTTATTTTTTGTATTTATTTTTATGTATTATGAGGCAGTATAAAAGAGTCCTGGCAATGCATTTTCTACACTTATTACATCCAGCAAAGACACATATCAGCCTAAACATCTGGGTTATCTGATCGGAGTCCTCACTAGGTGCACGAAGAAACAATGGGTCCTACTAAGCATGCCCAAGGAAATTGGTGTGAGTCAGACCGTCCAGTGCATGTTAGCCTTTTGGTTTCATTTGGCGGCAGGGCTTGAGCTTTGTCGGGTAAAAGTCCTACAACATTGAAAGGAACGTCTCCAAAATGACCCTTTTAGAGTTTACGGGGACGTTCAATCTCAATTCAGTAAAAAAAAAATAAACAAAATAATAATAAAAAAAAAAAAAACTACCCATAAGGCGCATCGCGAATGTAGACCTTGCTGTGTTCAGGCTGATTAGTGATGATTATCGTCGATAAAGCAGGTGTCAGTTTCGTAATCGTGTGTATAACGAGCGTTGCTGAGGTTTTGACACTCTACCGCAAACGTGTCATGCGATAATTCTTTCCTATCAATCGACCTTTTGTGTATTTTGAGTTTTACGTCCCATCAACAGCTAAGGCCATACGGAGACAAGACTATTCCGAACGTCTCGAACACGCGACGCAGACAATGACCTTTGTACTAAGGCATTAAACTGTATATTACAATGCAAAATGCTTCTTGTTCTTTTTTTTTTTTTTTTTTTTCATTAACCTGATGCATTTGTTTTGGCTAAAGCATTTATCCAAAGCAAATACATGAGTGAGCACAAACATTCAATGATGTTTTAACTTTTATTCTGTTCTTACTGATTTTGTTTTATTGTTTTAACTTTCTTGTCTTCTTTTCTGGTTTTAATCCTCGTAAATATCGGACAGGAAATACCCCTTCTTGTGTCGGGATTGGCGATGCTGTTCGGAAAGAAAGGCACTGGAAAAGGCTAATGGAAATAAAGTCACAGATAAAACTTAAAAAAAAGTCACAAATAGAAAATAGAAATCATCCATTTTCAAAATATATAATGAGTAAATAAAAGTAACGTCAACACCTGCAAACCCGACATTTCCCGGTGTCAAACATTTTGGCCTAAAGATACCAAGAAAACCTGAATTGGAAATTGTTGCCTATTTATCACTGTTTATTCACTCTGCTGCATCTTCTTACAAACTTTTTCAAAAATACTTTTTTTTTGGCAAACAGTAAACAGTGTAGACCCAGATCAGATTGCTTCACGAAGAGGAGCAAAAATATGAAAAAAATACGAATACCCCCTGTAAGCCCTACTTTTTATGCCCCCGCCTTTCGAAAAATGGTGGAAGGGCATATAGCATTGCCACTGTCCGTCAGTCCGTTCGGCCGTCCGAAACTTAAACGAAGTTGGTTGGTTGATTTGTGTTTTAACGTCCCCGTCAACACTGTAAAGGTCATTTTGGAGACGTTGCTTCCAATTTTGTGGGACTTTTACCCGACATTGAGATGAAATGGCATCTCAAGACCTGTCGCCCAATGAAACGAATAGGGTTTATTAGCATGGACGGTCCGCATCGCACCGCGCTTCCTGGACAGGCTTAGATCCTCTAAGCGGTTAACCAGTAGTAGTGTGCGGGCCGAATTCAGCTCTGCGTGGAAGCATCATGCATCCAATAGATTTCTTCAAGCCCCTATGGGCGGGGGCCGGCTTAAACGAAGTCAATAACTTATTTATGGATGGATTTTGAAATAACTTTGTAGAATTGTTAATTATTATGAGACGATGTGTAACGTGCAAGACCCAGGTCAGTACCGCCAAGGTCAAGGACATACTTAGAGGTCAAAGTTCCAAAAAGGGTCCGAAACTTAAACGCAGTCAATAACTTTCTTATACTGGATGGATTTTGAAATTACTTGGCAGAAATGTTGGGCATCATGAGACAATCTGTCTGACACAAAACCAAGGTCCTTACCGCCAAGGTCAATGTCAAACTTAGAGGTCAAATGTGGAAAAAAGGGTCCAAAACTTAAACACCGTCAATAACTTTCTGTGGATTAATACGAACATAGGCATATTTTCACGTGGGGGTATCCGTGTCCTTTGGACGCCATTCTAGTCTCTTCATAAAATGGGGGTTAGAGGGGTGTTCATTGCTCTGACTTGTTAACATTATGAATGGTTGTGACTATCACCAACAATTCTAAGAAAAACAAGATAAAAACCATTTCTGTGACTTTTCTTCCATTATTTATTTCCTACCCAAACCTGTGACTTTTTCCGTTACTTTTTAGCTCACCTGACCGAAGGTCATGGTGAGCTTTTGTGACAGTAAGATGTCCGGCGTCGTCGTGCGTCGTGCGTCGTGCGTCGTCCGTCGTCCGTCGTGCGTCGTCCGTGCGTAAACTTTTTCTTGTGAACACACTAGAGGCCACAGTTTTGGTCCAATTATCATCAAACTTGCTCAGAATGATAATCATGACAATATCTCGGTCAAGTTCGAATTTGGGTCATGTCGGGTAAAAAAGTAGGTCAGTAGGTCAAATCATAGAAAAACCTTGTGAACACTCGAGAGGCCACAATTTTGGTCCAATCATCATCAAACTTGAACAGAATGATCATTGTGACAATATTTTAGTGAAGTTTGAATATGGATCATGTCGGCTTAAAAAGTAGGTCAGCGGGTCAAATCATAGAAAAACCTTGTGAACACCCTAGAGGCCACAATTTTGGTCCAATCATAATCAAACTTGCTCAGAATGATCATCATGACAATATCTTGGTCAAGTTCGAATATGGGTCATGTCCGGTCAAAAAGTAGGTCAGTAGGTCAAATCATAGAAAAACCTTGTGAACACTCTGAAGGCCACTGTTTTGGTCCAATTATCATGAAACTTGCTCAGAATGACCATTGTGACAATATTTCAGTCCAGTTCGAATATGGGTCATATCGGGTTAAAAAGTAGGTCAGCGGGTCAAATCATATAAAAACCTTGTGAACACCCTAGGGGCCACAATTTTGGTCCAATCATAATCAAACTTGCTCAGAATGATCATCATGACAATATCTCGGTCAAGTTTGAATATGGGTCATGTCCGGTTGAAAAGTAGGTCAGTAGGTCAAATCATAGAAAAACCTTGTGAATACTCAGGAGGCCACAAGTTTGGTTAAATCATTAATCTTGCTCAGAATGGTCATTGTGACAATATCTTGGCTAAGTTTGAATAAAGGTCTTTTCGGGTCAAAAAGTAGGTCAGTAGGTCAAATTAAAGAAAAAACTTGTGAACACTCTAGTTTTACATAGACTTATATAGGGAAAATCTTTAAAAATCCTTTTCTCTGAAACCACAAGGCCTAGGTCTTTTATATTTGGTATGAAGCTTCATCTAAAAGACCCCTAACAAGATTATTCAAATGATAGTGCTGAGGCCAAAAATGTCCCCGCCCCCGGGCCCTTTGGTTTTACATAGGCTTATATAGGGAAAATCTTTAAAAATCTTCTGCTCTGAAGCTGCAAGGCCCAGGACTTTGATATTTGGTATTAAGCTTTATCTAGTGGACCCCTACCAAGATTGTTCAAATTATAGTGCTGGGGCAAAAAATGCCCCCGTTCCGGGGCCCTTTGGTTTTACATGGCCTTATATAGGGAAAATCTTTAAAAATCTTCTTCTCTGAAACCGCAAGGTCCAGGACTTTGATATTTAGAATGAAGCTTCATCCATTGGACCTCTACCAAGATTGTTCAAATTATCGCCCTTGGGCCAAAAATGCCCCCGCTCAGGGGCCCTTTGTTTTTACATAGACTTATATAGGGAAAATCTTTAAAAATCCTTTTCTCTGAAACCACAAGGCCTAGGTCTTTTATATTTGGTATGAAGCTTCATCTAAAAGACCCCTAACAAGATTATTCAAATGATAGTGCTGAGGCCAAAAATGTCCCCACCCCCGGGCCCTTTGGTTTTACATAGGCTTATATAGGGAAAATCTTTAAAAATCTTCTGCTCTGAAACTGCAAGGCCCAGGACTTTGATATTTGGTATTAAGCTTTATCTAGTGGACCCCTACCAAGATTGTTCAAATTATAGTGCTGGGGCAAAAAAAGCCTCCACCTGGGGCCCTTTGGTTTTACATAGGCTTATATAGGGAAAATCTTTAAAAATCTTCTTCTCTGAAACCGCAAGGCCCAGGACTTTGATATTTTGTATGAAGCTTCATCTAGTGGACCCCTACCAAGATTGTTCAAATTATAGCCCTTGGGCCAAAAATCCCCCTGCTCAGGGGCCCTTTGGTTTTACATAGACTTATATAGGGAAAATCTTTAGAAATCTTCTTCTCTGAAACCGCAAGGTCCAGGACTTTGATATTTAGAATGAAGCTTCATCCAATGGACCTCTACCAAGATTGTTCAAACTATCGCCCTTGGGCCAAAAATGCCCCCGCTCAGGGGCCCTTTGTTTTTACATAGACTTATATAGGGAAAATCTTTAAAAATCCTTTTCTCTGAAACCACAAGGCCTAGGTCTTTTATATTTGGTATGAAGCTTCATCTAAAAGACCCCTAACAAGATTATTCAAATGATAGTGCTGAGGCCAAAAATGTCCCCGCCGCCGGGCCCTTTGGTTTTACATAGGCTTATATAGGGAAAATCTTTAAAAATCTTCTGCTCTGAAACTGCAAGGCCCAGGACTTTGATATTTGGAATTAAGCTTTATCTAGTGGACCCCTACCAAGATTGTTCAAATTATAGTGCTGGGGCAAAAAAAGCCTCCGACTGGGACCCTTTGGTTTTACATGGCCTTATATAGGGAAAATCTTTAAAAATCTTCTTCTCTGAAACCGCAAGGCCCAGGACTTTGATATTTTGTATGAAGCTTCATCTAGTGGACCCCTACCAAGATTGTTCAAATTATAGCCCTTGGGCCAAAAATGCCCCCGCTCAGGGGCCCTTTGGTTTTACATAGACTTATATAGGGAAAATCTTTAAAAATCTTCTTCTCTGAAACCACAAGGCCTAGGTCTTTTATATTTGGTATGAAGCTTCTTCTAAAGGACCCCTACCAAGATGATTCAAATTATAGTGCTGGGGCCAAAAGTGGCCCCGTCCCGGGGCCCTTTGGTTTTACATAGACTTATATAGGGATAATCTTTAAAAATCTTCTCTGAAACCACAAGGCCCAGGACTTTGAAATTTGGTATGAAGTTGCATCTAATGGACCTCTACCAAGATTGTTAAAATTATAGCCCTGGGGCCAAAAATGCCCCCACTCTGGGGCCCTATGGTTTTACATAGACTTACATGGGGAAAATCTTCAAAAATCTTCTTCTCTGAAACCACAAGGCCTGGGTCTTTGATATTTGGTATGAAGCTGCATCTAGTGGACCTCTATCAAAATTATTCAAATTATAGCCCTGGTACCAAAAATGTCCCCGCTCCGGGGCCCTTTGGTTTTGCATAGACTTATATAGGGAAATCTTTAAAAATCTTCTCTGAAACTGCAAGGCCAAGGCCTTTGATATTTAGTATGGAGCTTTATCTAGTGGACCTCTACCAAGATTGTTCAAATTATAGCCCTGGGGCCACAAATGCCCCCACCCCGGGCCGGGGCCCTTTGTTTTTACATAGATTTATATAGCCCTGGGGCCATTTGGTTTTGCATAGGCTTATGTAGGGAATATCTTTAAAAAAAATCTTCTTCTCTGAAACTGCAAGGCCCAGGTCTTTGAAATTTGATGTGTAGCTTTATCTAGTGGACCTTTGCCAAGATTGTTCTAATTATAGCCTTTGTTGATGTTTGGTATGAAGCTTCACCTTTAAGACCTCCCTCAACATTATGCACATTAAAACCCTGGGGCCAATAATGGCCCTCTCTGGGGCCCACTTGTTACACTATGGATCAGGTGAGCGATCCAGGGCCATCATGGCCCTCTTGTTTCTTGTGCCTTTCGTTCCTTTATTCCTTCCTGCTGCATAATAAATGTAGATTGTGGCTGCATATACATGAGCTGTGAAAAGCGGGATTTTCAAATTACAACATGACGGTTCATCATCATCGTCGTCCTCGTGACCGTTATAGTCGTCGTCATTGTCATAATGCTATATGACGACATTCCACAAAAAGCAGTCTCACTTAAATCCATGTTTCAGATATATCAGGAACAGATACCTCAGAACTATAACGCAGCCAGAATTGTTGCTCTTGTTCACACTTGATTTGTAAACTTTATCCAGTTCACGTACTGAACCCCTCACAAACCTAATTTATGTAGGCAAAGTGAGTTTTGCAATGTGACCAAGAAGCAGGCATCGAACAGCCATGAAATTTTGTATTCATTAAATCCAAACCTTTTTTACTTGATTTGACTCAAATGAGTTCAAGTTTACCTGCAATAACGTAGAAATTCTAGACTTTGAAAATTGATACTAGAACGTTTTTGAGAAAATGGACAAAATCTGGCATCGTGGTGTCATCAAGTACCTCCATAAAATGGGTTAGCTCCTAAGGGCATTCATGCCGATATGGTTGCTACATTAGGTGATGATGCTCCTTCGTATGCAACCGTGAAAAGGTGGGCAGCAAATTTTAAGATGGCAAGGACAGCCTTGAAGATGATGACTGGTGTGGACGACCCACAACGGCAACAACTGAGGAAACCATCAGCCAAGTGCACAGGGCCGTGATGGATGACAGGCGTTTAACTGTGAATCAGTTAGCTAACACTGTTGGCATCTCCCGTGAACGAGTAGAGAACATTCTACACAGTGAATTAGGAATGTCGAAGGTTTCCGCCAGATGGGTGCCACGGCTTTTGACGCCTGACCAAAAGTTGACCAGACTGAACCTGTCACAAGCCAACTTGGCTATTTTTAAAGCAAACCAAGATGGTTTTCTTGACCGTTTTGTCACTCAGGATGAGTGTTGGGTTCATCACTTTGAGCCACAGACCAAAAGACAATCCATGCAATGGAAGCACTGCGCTCACCCCCTCCAAGGAAGGCAAAGGTCGTCTCCTCTGCAGGGAAGGTGATGGCATCAGTGTTCTTGAATGCCAAGGGCATAATATTCATAGATTACTTTCAAAAGGGCAGATTACTTTCAAAAGGGCAGATAGGGGCTTGAAGAAATATATGGGCTGCACGATGCTTCCACGCAGAGCTGAATCTGGCCTGCACACTAGTACTGGTAAACAGCTTAGAGGATCTAAGCCTGTCCAGGAACCGCGGTGCGAGGCGGACCGTCCATGCTAATAAACCCTATTGGTTTCATTGGATGACAGGGCTTGAGATGTCATTTCATCTCAATGTCGGGTAAAAGTCCCACAAAATTGGAAGCAACGTCTCCAAATTGACCTTTACAGTGTTGACGGGGACGTTAAACCTCAAATCAACCAACTAATCAAAAGGGCAGAACAATTAATGGGGAGTATTATGCAGATCTGCTAAAACAATTGCGAAAAGCAATTAAGGCTAAACGACCCGGAAAATTGACATAAGGGGTCTTGTTCCATCAGGACAATGCGCCTGCTCATATATCGGTTGTCGCAATGGCTGCTGCGCATGACTGTGGCTTCACACTTGTCGATCACCCTCCGTATTCACCTGATCTAGCTCCATCAGATTATTTCCTGTTTCCAAAAATGAAAAAGCACTTGGCTTGGCAGCATTATCGGTCAGACGAGGAGGTGATAGCTGCTGTGGAGGAGTTTTTCAGGGACCAAGATGAGACCTTCTATACCACTGGGATCCAAGGACTCCAGCATCGCTGGAGGAAGTGTGTGGACAGGAAGGGAGACTATGTTGAAAAATAAGGCACTTTCAGCATGGACAAACCATTGGATCTTGGTCAGGCTCAGAACTTTTCAGCCTACCCTCGTATCAAGTACCAAGTCCGTGTAATAACTTCTCTTGTAGACCCCACTTCATATGAAAACTAGGTCTCACACAGATGCATTTTTTTCATTATTTAATTCGATAACACAAACGTATATTAAAAAGAGGATATTACACGAGTGGTCATTTCATATGAAATTTATAAACGAGCCTTTGGCGAGTTTCATACATTTCATATGAAATGACCGCTCATGTAAGGTTCTTTTTATCATATGGACACTTTAAATTGGATTTCATCGCCCTAAAATTTGACAAAAAAATCCACATAAATGCATGGCTGACATGGACGTCGTCCTGGCGTTACCGCTAAAGCCTTACCGCTAAAGTGTTATTTCACGTGTGGTCATACGATTTTTATTACACGACGTTATCCACTGCTTATCAACTTCGTCATAGGATAAAAAGAGGATCTTACATGAATGTTCATGTATTATTGAATTTATTAAATGCGTTTTAAATGGCATATGATAAATAGAAGCAAGCCTCGCATTTTATCCCTTTTCCTCAACGAGTTTAATGAATTCAGTAATACATGAGCACGAATGCACGCTTCTATTTATCATATGCCATTTAAAACGCATTTTATTCACGATTGTTTTACAAAGATATGAATATTCCGCTATTAGTAAACGCGACGTCGTTAAGGACGTCGTACATGCAACGTAACGGGGCGCATCTTACTAATTTGCATATTTACTCGTAATCCACTAGTGGATTAACTCGTAATCCACTAGTGGATTACGGAATTTATTACATGGCGTTATTACACTCTTAGACGCGACGTCATATGATAAATACAGATCATTCATTCTCCTATTCGAAATATAGAATTTATAAACCTCTGGGGGTAAACCAATCCGATAAAGAAACGAGTGCGAAGCACGAGTTTCTTTAACGGATTGTTTTACCTCCAGAGGTTTAAAAATCCCATATTTAAAACAGGAAAAATGAATAATATGTATTTTACATGGACTTCCATAGACTTTTAGGACAGTTTGGATCTTGAATTTTGGATCTGAATTCCCGTTCAATTGACTGTTTACAGCTTAGGTTAGCGGCTCAATCAGCATAGTGTTACAGAAGCTGGGAGGGAAAAAACCGGATGGGCGCCATTATGAAAGCGCTTTATACAGTTTTGAACCAAAAAAGAAAAAACAAAGCCCCCGCCCATCGGGATTTGAAGAAATAGATTGGCTGCATGATGCTTCCACGCAGAGCTAAAACCAATCCGCCGAGGAGTACTGGTAAGCCGCTTTGAGGATCTAAGCCTGCCCAGGCAAAGCGCTGCGAGTGTCGGACCGTCCATGCTTGTAAACCCTATTAGTTTCATAGGGCGGCAGGGCTTGAGATGTCATTTCATCTCAATGTCGGGAAAAAGTCCCACAAAATTTGAAGCAACGTCTCATAAATGACCTTTAAAGTGTTGACGGAGACGTTAAACCTCCAACCAAACAAATAAAAAAGGGGTTTAGTAATACAACAAATTAATTGAGATCAAACATCCTATTCAATGACCATATCACTGTTTTCTTTTTTTTTTTTTCAACGTTGCATCCGACTCAAACGCCACGTATTATGAACGTATGTTGATATCGTTTCAGACGTCATTGCAATGACGCAATGAATAACGTCGACGGGACTGAAACTTTCCCGCGTTTGTATATACCGATTTCACCGCAAAAGCGGTATCTTGTATCTTTCATATAAAGTAGTTCCAGCTAAAGGGCTCAGAGGAAATATTTCTTCTTAGCAAAGTTAAGTCATCATGGTAGAGTAGAAGCCTCCGTGGTGCAGTGGTTACGCTACTCGCCTTGTAAACCAGGGATCGCAGTATCGATCCCGGGCTTCTCCAGACTTTCGGATGAGTCTTTAAACCGAGGTCCCGTCTCCGTATGACCTTAGCTGTTGGTGGGACGTTAAACTAAAACTCACTCATCATGGTAGAAATCATAGTATAGGGCCAGTCTCTCTGTTATGCATGTAATATACTGATTTATCATTTGACGTTGCGTTTAAGAATGCAAAGTACCTAAAAGTTTCCAAGACTCTTTCTAGACTGTCTGTGTCGTACCTGGTCGCAAACTGCAACAACAGGTTTTCAGAAGGGTTTTCTTTATTAATTATGTTAAGTAGTCCGTGAAATGAATACCCTCTAAACCCCACTTTATGTAGAGAAAACGGGGCTTTACAGGGGTATACACTATCTTGCTTATTTCTGCTCCAAGACATAGGTTGTGGGTATTCGTTACAATCGCCTCAATGAGGCGGTTCTAACGAGCATCACAACCTGTGTTCTGAGTATAATTAAGGCGAAACTATACCACATGTAGTGACACAGAGGCCTTTCTGATATTTAATCTTCATCAGTTCATCAGTGTGTCTCAGCCCCAAAGTTCTGAAACCGAAACGGATGATGGACAAGACCCGGCAAACACAGCACCCCCCCCCCCCCACCCTTTGAGCACACACCGACCAACGTACCTCATGAGACAGGTCAACTGGAGGCATCATGCAAGAGACGCCTACCCTAGGACATATAGGCGTCCCCACCGAGCCAACATCAGTAAACATGGCCCACACTCCACGAAGTCCGGGGCATCAGGAAGGAGATGTCCAAAGTAGCGAGACTTGCAAAAAAAAAAAAAAAAAAAAAAAAAGATATAACAAAAAGTGGCAACCAAATCCGTTAAGATACATGTCTCACCTGACAAGTCTTAGTTTTAGAAAAATTAGAATTTTATTCAGCAAAAAGAAATAAAAGTATAACAATAATATAGTTATTTAAATCAGTATTTGAGTTCTGACGTCAGCACCGTATTCAATCTCAGCACTAAGGAACTGATACAGAGCTGATGATACCATCGGGGACGAACGAATCATCCACCAGCAGAGATACTGACCCGCTGGTTGCAATTAAGGTGTAATAAGAAACATATAACAAATAAAGTAGCCTTTTTAGAGGAATGAAAGAATGCACTAGCTCACACGTGTTCGTTATCGTAATTGATTGACTGTGCTTTCTTGAATTCTTCAACTTCTGCAAAAAGGTTTTATCACATGATAATGAATACCTTGTTTGGTTTGGTTTGGAATGCATTCGAGGCTGCCAGTTTATCCAATGTTGAAGTTTTATTTTAGAAATAAAGGTAATGGTTGATTTGTAAACACTCGTACAGTAACACCAAACCAAATTGCACATGACTCTTTTTCTATAGTATGTGTTCAACAACCGATCAGTCTCATACGGAACCCTGGAAGGGACAAGCAATTTATTTAATATGTTGTGAGCACACGATATAGTCTTGTTTGCACAACATAGATCCTGTGTGGACAACATAAAATATTGTGCACACAACTTATTATCTTGTTCGCACAAGATATTATCTTGTGTTCACAAGTTATTAAATTGTTCGCATATTATCTTGTTTGCACAACATAGATCTTGTGCAGACAACATAATATCTCGTGCGTACAAGATATTGTCTTGTTCGCACAACTTAGTTAGCACAATTTAATCAGGCGCATAAGATACTATGTTGTCCGCAAAAGATCTATGTTGTGTAAACAAGATAATATACTGTGCGAACAAGATAGTATACTGTGCGCACATGATATTTAGTTGTGCGAATAACATATTATCTTGTGGGCACAAGATAATATCTTGTTCGCACAACTTAATATCGTGTTCGCTAAACATATTAAAAGAAATACATGTCTCTTCCCAGGTTACGTAGCCTGAGGTACTAGTCCATACATATAATTGGAAACTTAAATACAATAAAATTTGACAAAACAAAATGGAGGAAAATGAGCAAGACTTGAGTAGTTGCCGAATATTCGCATCAATATCTAGAAAAATATATATATATATAGCTTGGATCACCTTGGCAAAATAGCCTCTAACCCTTATCCTGCGGAAAATGACAACCTCTATCTTGAAAACAGTGCATTATCCAGATCAGATGGCTTTCGAAGTTGCCATCTGATCAAGATCTCCAGGTACCCATACAACACATAGCAAAGCCTTTCGGACTACATGAATGCACTGGCTGATCTGAGCTGCATACACTCAAAAACATTTTCACATAGCGCAGTCCGAAACGTTCCCGTCAACACTATTTAGGTTATTTTGGAGGGGCTGCTTCCTATTTTGGGGGTCTTTTACCAGACATTGTGATGGAATTACATCTCAAGCCCTGCCACCCCAGTGAAACCTACATGGTTTTTTATTGATGGAACAGTCCGACTCACACAACTTTGCCTTAGACCTTCTAAGAGGTTTACCAGTACTCATGTGCGGTCGGGTTCAGCTCTGCGTGGAAGCATCATGCAGCCCAATCTATTTCTCGAAGCCCCGATGTGCGGGGACCAAGTCCGAATACGTAAAAAGTGCGGTTTTCGTTAACTAGTATAAATGGCACAAAATATAAAACCAGTGACCCAGCAGACTGCCGTGTTCATTACTTAAAGATCCATGCAAGGCAAATCCTTGTTGATCCGATATTGAAAAGAGCAAAGTTTGTTTGTGCTGAGATTTTACGTCCCCGTCAACACTATTTAGGTCATTTTGGAGACGTTGCTTCTGATTGTGAAGGACTTTTACCCGTCAATAGATAAAATGGCATCTCAAGCCCTGCCACCAAATGCTACCAAAATGGTTTATATGTATAGACTCCCACCACTTTGTGGTTTACCAGTACGGTCTGTTTAAGCTCGACGTGGAAGCACCGTGCAGCCCAATCTATTTCTCCAAGCCTCGATGGGCGGGGACGTAAATTAGAGTAGAAGGAGCAGTGGTAGTGGTAGGAGTAGTAGCAGCAGCAGCCCTACCACTCAAAGAAACCGCTGGGGTTTAAAGAACGGTCTGACTCGCACCACTTTTTCTGGGCAGGCTTAGTCGTGAGCCGTTTCTCAGCAGTTTCAGCTCTGCGCGGAAGCAACAGCAGCCGAATCTAATAAAGAACATGGTGAACGATTCATTGATTTTTATGAGTGCTGACGCAGATCAACATAGAAAACTCGCGTAAAATACATTATAAACCTAACTTTGTTATAGAATAAAGTAGGTCTCTTGCCAAGAACTGCCCCCCCCCCCCCCCCCCCCCCCCAAAAAAAAAAAAAAAAACTGCACTTCGATATGATAACACCCTTATGAAACGTAAATCGGAGTTTACAAGTGTTAACTTGTCAAAACCTTTACATAAGGAAGAGTAGAACGTTTGTGGTGTTTTTGCCTTCTTTAAAGGAGAAGTGACGCCTTAAAGTCCCCATCGAATGAGGGTGACGGTTTTTAAATGCTATTCGCACCATAGTTTAATACACTGAAAAAAATAATAAATTGAAGGTAAGGCTAATTTGTTTTAATGATATCTTTGTCATATAGTTTGGCCATTAAGTAAAGGAACTTAATTCCTTCCAAAATGTTTTGAATATCCAGGTGGGCTAAAATAGACGCTGTTTCATTCCTTCCTGGTATATCTGCTTCGTCTCTCTAAACACCACATTACATAGAGCAAACTGGGATTTATAGGGGTATTCACTTTTTTGCTTATTTCGGCTGCAGGACATAGGTTGTGGGTACTCGTTATAGCCGCCTCAATGAGGCGCTTCTAGCGAGCACGCACAACCCATGTTTTCGAGTTAAAATAAGAAAACAAGAGCTGTCATTGTAAGCGACCAATGCCCCCCGCGGGGACATTTTTTATGTCGGTTAAAGTTTTTGTGACGGACAGACAAACAGACAGACAGGGCAAAAACTATATGCCCCCGAGAATCTCTGTCGTGGGGGGGGAGGGGGGGGGGGGGCAAAAATATCACAAATTTCCCTCAGAAATATTAACATTTTAGAGAAATGAAAGAGAGCGCTTCTATTTCACACAGATGTGTTATCGTTATGTCTGAACAATTAACACTGTGCATTCCTACAATAATTACACTTTGAGCGGATATGAGTAAAACTGAATATCGTTTGTTTGTTTGATTAGAGGTTTAACGTCCCCGTCAACACTGTATAGGTCATTTTGAAGACGCTACTTCCAATTGTGTGGGATTTCACCCGACCGTACGTTGAGATGAAAGACATCTCAAGCCCTGTCGCCCAATGAAGCCAATAGGGTTTATACGCGCTTTGCCTGGGCAGGCTTAGATCCTCTAAGCGGTTTTCCAGTATTAATGTGCAGTCAGTTAACGCTCTGCGTGGAGGCATCATGCAGTCCATCTATTTTTTCAAGTCCGGATGGGCGGGGGTCGAAATTGAATATCGTGAAAAAAAAACACTAAATAATGCATTTCAACCAATGAAAGTCTTACAGACCCGGTACTCAATTATAAGCATGTTAGTTAAATGACCCTACTGTCCAGCGGAGGATCACTATACTGGTGAGATTAGACCATAGATAATTTGACCAGCCAATGCTAGTGTTAGGAAAAGCAGCATTAACTCCGTAGGTTGGAGACGATTTATGATCGGAGAAAAGCAATCGTTAAAAGCCTTTATTGAGTGTGCAAATTGTATGGCAATTGAAATTGATAATGCTTAATTTTCATTGTAAACAAGATCTCAGCAGTTATTGTGTAACCATAAGTTTGGAGTGGTCCATTTCCAATTATAGGGGTGTCAGTGTTTTTTTTTGTGTGTACAAAGTTTAACAAAAATGTAAGTACGTTAAGCAGAGAGTTGTGCGGCATCTGATCTGGTTCCACACTGTTTGCAAATGACCCAAAAAGGACCGCTAGTCATACATGCGTTAAAGTTTTATATTTCTTCCAAAATTTCTAGTTTAAGGAGAGTAGTTAAATTGTTGCGGAAAGTGTTCATTTGCTTTCCGAAAAGTTCATAAAAACTAAACAGTCATAGAGTGGTCAAGAAAATTCTTACCACTTTTATACCAAGAATGTATATACGGGGGTGTGCATGTCTTTCAGTTTCAGAAACATAAGTAGGGCGATTCTGACAATATCCGAACAGTTCTCAAGGTGATCTTAATGATTAAATTTTGCTACAGAATAGAACAGAATATATTTTATTTGGTACTGTAGGTCTCCGGACCATAATACAACATATACACACAAACCGACCACAGAGTTACTTTGTTTACGGAAAAGTGACCCAAATGAGTTGAAAATAAGATTCGCCTTAGTTAATTAAGTTTTTTTTTTGTGGGAGTAGGGGTGCGTTACGGCCCTTCAAGATTATTTTAAATAATAATAAAAAACAAAAATAACAAGAATTTCACCACCAGCTATGTTCAGTCTGAGATAGTAGTTCTTGAGAAGTGGACTTGAACATTTGGGTTAGCGCAAATTTTGAGGGATTGTCCAACGGACGAACGAACGGACGGAAAACCGGTCTCCTTTGTCGCGCCCTGCCAATAGCAGGTGCTTGAGAAAAAAAAAAAAAACAAAGAAAAGTTTAAGTTCAATTTCATAGATTTGCACTGCCATCACGAACATGCCTATATAATTTTGACCCCTTTAACCATTTTTTTTTTATATATTAAAACTGAGGTTTACAGGGGTAAATATTCTTTTTCTAATTTCTTAGATTGTGGATACTCCTTAGAACTGCCTCGTCGATGCGGTTCTAACGAGTACCCACAATCTGTTTTGAGACGAAATATCGGATTTTTTTTTTATCTGAAAATGTTCATTTTTGGTGGCTAAACAGTCAATATATTTGAATAGGCGCGTTTTCGTAATGCTAAAAAGCGTGACATAGTGCTCAGGCACATACAAAGTCTTACACTCAGGAGAAGAAACTAATAAATAAAGTCTTTTACACATGCAACCTTGTACAGTGAAGACTGTACCATTGATGAGTGACGAATCCAACAAAGTAAAAACGCAACAAACTCAAAACCTCAAAGACAGCAGCAATTCAATTTTAAATGAAGGAAAAAACTTAAATCATAAGAGTCATGAGCACAAAATCCAACAGGAAACGAATGCTTTTTGAAAGTTGATACTTGTATCAAGTTTATATGTCATTGCATTTCTACTTCCGGTACTGGACCGCGTTACTACACTTCCGCTGTTCGTTCGCTGCATAAAATAGTCCAAATTAAGCACTTGCCTCATTTCCTTTTCCAGCGCATTGATTTCTTAACATTTGCGCTGAATCCACAGGTGTTCCTTCCCTTTCACCCCTCAGTTGCCGAACTGGACTTTTCCAGCTTTGATACTCGGTGTATCCTTTTATATCAAGGCGGGCTTGATTCCACAGGTGTTCCTTCCCTTTCACCCCTCGGTTTCCGAACTGGACATTAGCCCATATATAACTAGCGTCACTTTTTATGGCATGTAACTTGTAAGTATTGTAGGCCCAGATCAGACGCAGCACAACTTGGCGTCTGATTTGAGTCTGCATTGATTGCTAAAAAAACATATATTCTTGCAAAACCTATCTTTAAGAAAACAAATCTGACAATCCTGTTCCGAACTTATTTGTTGGAAGATTCCATTGTCATATATTGGTTATGCAAATTCAGAAGCCACTGATCAGACACCTCATTCTGTGACCTCCAATGAGACCCTTCAGTGTTATAAAAGGAAGCTTTGCATTTTTGGGTGCATATGCACTCGTTTTATAGACACTTTGGAAGACGAATCTAAGTCGAAGCGTCTCCACTGTTTAAAATGTAGAAATTAAAGGGCTCTGCTGTAACGTCTCCGAAAGCAATGTACACTTCATTTTTGGAGACCCATGACTCGCCGAAGGAAAGCAACAGGTTTTAAAGTTCACTCCCGTCCAGTGCTCCAGATAAACAGCGTATTTGCGTAAATACTCAATTAATCAAAGTGCTGAGAGAACTGGTGGATCGATCGTCTCTGAATGTTAGTTTGGAGAATAGTCATGAACTGAGAATCGGACTGTTCGTTTTAGCAGGTACATTAGATCTAATCGGACACCGCATTATGTGGCGTCTGATTATGAAGGTTCTGTTTGCCAATGGCCAAATGCACGAGCACAGTCCTACCGCCCCCGCCCATCAGGGCTTGAAGTAATAGAAGGACTGCAAGATACTTCCACGCTGAGCTGAAATCAACCGCACATGAGTACTGGTAAACCGCTTAGAGGATCTAAGCCTGCCCAGGCAAAGTGGTGCGAATCGGACCGTCCATGCCACAAGCCTATTTGGTTTCATTGCGCGACAGGCTTGATAATTATCTCATTTCATTTTAGTGTTGGGTAAAAGTCTCACAAAATTGGAAGCAACATCTCTAAATGACCTAGTCAGTGTTGACGGGGATGTTAAACCTCAAAACAAGCAAACAAACATACAAACAAACAAACAAGCACAGTCCAGAATTTTCTTCTGACGTCTTAGGTGTGCTATCAATAACCAATACCTGGATTTTGTTCAGGGTCGGCGCCAGTCAGATGGTCAGTGATTGTCACGAGGACAATAACAAGCAACAGGAATTTTTTTCTTAGTCGAACCTGGTTAAACTCCTTTTTCAACCTTGTAAAAAAGATACTTAGAGAACTTTTTAAACTACCACTACCATTTTTATCATGGTGAATATACCTCATAAATCAACTTTCCTCAGTACTTTCAGTACTTTGATTCTAAGACAAAATCCGTTATAAATACACTGTCCAGTAATGAAAGGGATGATCCAAACAAAATTTGGATTAAAACATCTTCATTTTCGTTAAAACTAAAGGATAAAGACACTATTATAGGAAACCAGATGTTCAATGATAGCATAATTGATGCTGCTCAGTCAATCATGAAAAATCAATTTACGTCGCCACAAATCAATGGCTTTCAGACTACACTTTTAAAGCAGAATCATAACAAATTCAGAAAAGTTGAGAAAGACATGGTTCAAATATTGCATCGTGGAGATGTCGATTCTGGGCACTGGTTCACGGTTTCTTCGCTTAGCTGCGTCGAAGGTAGCGTTAACGTTTTCGACAGCGCATTTAATGAATTAGATCAAGAAAGTAAAGTCCAGATATGTAGCATTTTAAAATTTAAGGGAAAACACGTAAAATTTAACAAAATACCGGTGCAGCATCAAAGTGGCGGAACTGATTGTGGGCTTTTTGCCATAGCATTTGCAGTTTCGTTATGCTTTGGGCTAAACCCGACTAAGCTTATATTTCATCAAGAGAAAATGAGAGACCTCCTCCTCCAATGTATAGACGATAACTTATTCAGCAATTTCCCATTTAGTATAAACACAAACTGGAAAAAGAAAAAAGTCGTCTCTGTGCGTGAGCAAATATTTTGCACTTGCAGAGGTCTTTATGATAGTGAGATGATAAAATGTCTCTCATGTGAAGAATGGTTTCACTTTCGATGTATAGGTACTAGGATTTCCAAATGCGTCAAACAAAATGAAAAATATCAGTATAAGTGTGTACTTTGTTCCTCCAGCTGAGGTCTTTAGTACAATGGTATACAGAGTGTTTACATGTCATGTATAAACATGCCTATATAATTTTCTATATAATTTTGATCCCCATAGATTCAAGTGTGACTAGGGTTTACAAGGGTATTTGCTATTTTCCTACTTACTGCTCAGAAACATAAATTGTGGATACTCGTTAGAACAGCCTCGCCGAGGCGGTTCTAACGGGCGCCCATAATAAAGCAGAGTTCTTGTGTCCGAAAGGTTTACCGTCCACGGGGTTTACTGGGGTATTTGCTATTTTCCTAATTGCTGCACAGAAACATAGATTGTGGATACTCGTTAGAACCGCCTCGCCGAAGCAGACTCATAAGTTCTTGTGTCCGAAAGGTTTACCGTCCCCGTCAACACAGTATAGGTAATTTCTGAGACGTTGCTTCAAATTTGTGGGATTTTTACCCGACATCGAGACGTAATGACATCTCAAGCCCTCCCACCTAATGAAACCAATAGGGTTAACCTGCGTGGACGCTCTGTCTCGCACTGCTCCCCTTTCCCTTTCATCACTTTGATGATACTTAACTGCAGCTGACCATGATCAGATTGCCAAATAAGGAGCAGTTTGCGCTCGATCTTCAAACTTTTTATGTCCGGATTGATGTATTTTCTAATGTTGTTTTCTATTAGATTACAGACAGACATTAAAATATACAGTTATTTGTTTATTTGTTTGTTTGCTTGCTTGTACTGGATGTTAAAGGCCCATTCAACACTATTTAGGTAATTTTGAGCCGATAAGTTTGCCATTCCACATTTTCTCTGGACAGGCTTATACGTAAGCGGTTAACCACTACAATGCATTCTGTAGTCAGACCCTGACGACTGCCCTTCTTGAATCAACGAAAGGGAGATAATAAAACAGTTAAACAGTTTTAACAGGTTTTTTCTATGAGTTAAAACAATCAAATTTATTTCACAGCACCTTAAAAATATTTCACTTCTGATTGGTAATGGCAGATGCGTACAGTGGAATTGCGCTATTAAGACCACCTGAAATTAAGACTAACTCTGCTTTAAAGAACTTATTTAGTGATTGAAGTTATTCATTCTCGTGTTTTCTTCGTACAATATCCTCTGGTCAGAAACCACCTTTAGGACTGTTCACTTTTGATCAGTCCTAAAGGACTGTTCACTTTTGAACAGTCCTAAAGGTGGTCTTAATATAGGAATTCTACCATAGTTTCACGGGTAGTGATATTTTCAAATGGACGGATACAGCATCAAGCTACCAAGCCCGAATAATAGCGTCTCTTGTAGACCCCACTTAATTCAGATCTAGACCCCCGAATTTTACATAGAACCTTTTTGCGATAGAGGGAGGGATGGGGGACGAAGGTTTGTCTATGACGTCCGGGGCTCATTGAATTTGCTCGAGACGGATGAAGTTTACACAGCTTTACATAATCGTGTGCTGATATCACCAGAACTAGCAGCTTTCAAATACTGAGGTTTTTTTTAGAGGTTTCAAGTTTTGTGCGACTTACCCGACAATGAGATGAAATGACATCTCAAGCCCTGTCGCAAAATTAAACCAATGGGGTTTAAATGCACTGGATGGTCTGACTCGCACGTCTCTGCCTGGGCAGGCTATTTAGAAGTACGTATGTGTAATTTCGGTTCTGCCTGGAATCATCGTGCTGCCGAATCTATTTCTCCAAGCCCCGATCGGCGCGGATGTATGTAGCAGGAAATAAGAACCTATTCAACGGAAACACCATTTTAAGGCATTTGTAAACACAAATGAGTATCCTTGGGTTAGAAAATTGTGTCTGTCCAGGATCTGTATATGAAATATGACTTGCTGGAAAAAAAATAACAATCGTATGATATAAGTTTGTCTTAAAAAAAAATAAAATAAATAAAAATACATAAATATAACAAAAAATAAAGAGGCAACTGGCAATAGCCAAAATACGTTAAAATGGCTAGTGCCAGTCGACTGGCAATAGCCAAAATACGTTAAAATGGCTAGTGACAGTCGACTGGCAATAGCCAAAATACGTTAAAATGGCTAGTGACAGTCGACTGTCACTAGCCATTTTAACGTATTTTGGCTAGTGACAGTCGACTGTCACTAGCCATTTTAACGTATTTTGGCTAGTGACAGTCGACTGGCACTAGACCTTTCCTTTTTTTTTTTGTTTGTTTGTTTTTTTTGTTCATAATAAGTGCAATGCAGTTTGTTTAAAATTGTACATCTTTAAAATATATTGAAAATAAGAATATTTTTATATGAAATATAACAAGATGTGGCATTCCTCCGAATGCACCCTATACGTTATAAGTCAAAATAATAAATAAATCCTTTTGCTTGCAGAACTGCGCGTACCCATGTTACAATGCGTGTCTGTAATTAATCATGGGCGTAGTGTTTATGCATCACAGTTGATTTTATTGCACAGGTACTCAGAATTGACCATTAGCTAATTTTATTGGTCAGCTAGTTCCGTGCCAAAGCCCCCCACCCAGTATTTTTTTTTCTAACTGACAGTTCCAAGGCGGTTCTTCTGTTTTTGTTTTGTTATTATTAGAAGGTGATGACCTTTTAGGTCTCACCTTCTTATGGCAACACTCCAAAGAATTCCCTTGATACCGCATCACTCCTCTGTTTCAAGAAAAATAGGTCCTCATAAATCAGTGAAGAGACGCGCCTGTATCATTTGATATGTGAAAATTATATGCAGATTGAAAAAAACTGTGGATGCAAAATACACAAACAATGAACTTCAGAGTTAAATGTCATAAAATGGATCTAGATTTGAAATTGGTCTCGTTTCGCAGCTGACCTGGCCTAGTTATTAAGAGCGAGTTCGGTTGAATTTCTAGAGTTAACTATAGTTACACCAAAACACGCGGGTAATGGCTCGTTCCGCACTATTAGAGTTACGATCCCCCAATTAGAAAGGAACAGGAATCATCAAATGTCATTTGATGCGTCACCAGTAGCGATTCAGATTCAGAACTCTACTGACGTCAAGAAAATGTCATCGTTTGCCCTCGAGTAAATCGAAAGTATAAACATTTTTTCAAGGTGGACTTGATTTTTCCAACACGTGGCCAAAATTTCATATAGTTGGAAATAATCGATTTTCGGATTGCATTTAACTTACAATTTTCCACCTTCCACCGTATTCGTTGTTACCAGGCAAGGCTTCCAACACTCATACCAAGCTAACTCTAGCAGTCGCAATATTCCTACACGGCGCGTTTTGGAGCAAGTCAACTCTTGTTAACTCTAGTACATCAACTGAACTCGCTCAAAATCTAGATCGCGGATTAATAATTCAATGAATGAGTTGACAGTATGAATGGAATACTACGACTTGCTATACTACAGATAGAGCGAAGTTCTGTTTGTTTGTTTGATTTGAGGTTTAACGTCCCCGTCAACACTGTACATGTCATTTTGGAGACGTTGCTTCCAATTTTGTGTGACTTTTACCCGACATTGAGATGAAATGACATCTCAAGCCCTGTCACCCAATGAAACCAATAGAGTTTAGTAGCATGGACGGTCCGCCTTGCACCGCGGTTCCTGGACAGGCTTAGATCCTCTAAGCGGCTTACCAGTACTAGTGTGCGGGCCGGATTTAGCTCTGCGTGGAAGCATCATGCAGCCCATATATTTCTACAAGCCCCTATGGGCGGGTGCGGATAGAGCGAAGTTAGCTTCACTGTTGCATTTGTTTGAGGTTTAACGTCCCTGTCAACACTGTAAAGGTCATTTTGGAGACGTTGCTTCCAATTTTGTAGGACTTTTACCCGACATTGAGATGAAATGACAGCTCCAGCCCTTTCGCCCAATGAAACAAATAGGGTTTATAAGCATGGACGGTCCGACTCGTGCGCACCGCTTTGCTTGGGCAGGCTTAGATCCTCTAAGCGGTTAATCAGTATTTGTGTGCGGGTCGGAATCAGACCTGCGTGGAAGCATCATGCAATCAAATATATGTCTTCATGCAAGCCCCGATGGGCGGGGGCCGATTCACTGTTGCATGGATATATTTCTGTGAACCATCAGGAAAATATGACTTTATAACTTAAACTCCTTAATCTTAACGTTTATAGTACGGGGTAATACATATTTATTCCGGGCGGTGGGTGCTTGTTTTTTTTTTTTTTTTTTTTTTTGTTGTTGTTGTTTTTTTTTTTTAGCCGAGGTCAGAAAATATCAGATTTTTTTTCCTCTTCTTCTGTGTCTGAATATTTCCCTTTTTCTACTGAGGTGTATTTGATTTGTTTGATTTGACGTTTAACGTCCCCGTCAAGACTGTATAACGGCCCCGCCCACCGGGGCTTGAGGGAACAGATTGGGCTGCATGGTGCTTCCACGCAGAGCTGAAATCGACCGAACATGAGTACTTGAAGACAGCTTAAAGGTTCCGATTCCAAGCCTGTCCAGGAAAAGTGGTGCGAGTTGGACCATCCATGCATATAAACTATTGGGTGCATTGTGCGGCAGAGGCTGAGTTGCCATTTCATCTCAATGTCGGGTAAAAGTCCGACAAAATTGGAAGCGACGTCTCAAAAATTACCTATAAAGTGTTGACGGGGCGTTAAACCTCAAATCAAACAAATAAACAAAACTGTATAGGCGTGCTTCGAATTTCGTTGGAATCTTACCTAACATTGTGATGAAATGACATTTAAAGCCTTGCCACACTATGAGACCAATGGACTTTCCGACTTCAAATGATAGCCCTGGGGCCAAAAGTGCCCCCGCCCCGGGGCCCTTTGGTTTTACATTGACTTATAAAGGGAAACCCTTTGAAAATCTTCTTGTCAGAAACCAGGAGGCTGAGGTGTTTGATATTTGATATGAAGCTGCGTCTAGTGGACCTCTATCAAGATTGTTAGAATTATAGCCCTGTGACCAAACATGCCCCCGCCCTGTAGCCCACTGGTTTTACATAGACATATCGCGGGAAAATCTTCAAAAATCTTCTTGTCTATAACCATAAGCCTCATATCTCAGATATTTGGTATGTAGCTTCGTCTTGTGGACCTATATCAAGATTTTCAAATTAAAGTCCTTGTGCCAAAATTTGTGCATTTTTCACATCTCCAAAACGGCTAGTTGTCTGATGTAAAGCCTTGATATTTTTTATATAAATGTTCAAAACATAGGTTGAGGATGCTCGTTAGAACCGCCTCAGTAAGGCGGTTCTAACAGTACCCACAACCTATGTCTTGAAGCAGAAATAAGAAAAATAATGTATACCCTCGTAAACCCCAGTTTTTACCATATAAAGAGGGGGGGGGGGGTTGTGTGTGTGTGGGGGGGGGGTGGGGGGGTCATTTTACGGACTTGTTCACGTGATGCTGAGCAAATCCATCTCCATGCACTAGGACATGACCCTCAATGTCCGGAAAATGTTCAGATAGTAACATATAAGTCAGCTCTTTAGAAGGGAACTTTGAAAAGACTTCATCCTCATGCAGAAAGAAAATAATTTGGAAGGAATGTTCTGACAAAGTTGCTCAAAATAGTTTCGCTCAACTGAACATAAAAGCCACCAAAATGAACAATAAACAAGCTTTAAACTGACTTCTCATTACAACAACACACCACTGCGAAATAGTGCATTTATATCATCCCCAAAATGGCTACTTTTCTGGTGAAAATCCGTGATATTTTTCTTAACAATGATCAAAACACAGGTTGTGGGTGCTCGTTCGAGCTGCCTTAATGAGGCGATTCTAACGAGTACCCACAACCTATGTATTTGAGCAGAAATATGAAAAATAATGTATACCCCCATCCTGTAACCCCAGTGTTCTGTACATGAAGTGGGGTTTAGAGGGGTCTTCATTTCACGGACTCGTTCACGTGATGTACTACTAAATTTTGGAGACGTTGCTTCCAAGTTTGTGGGACTTTTACCCGACATTGAGATGAAATGACCTCTCAAGCCCTGTCGCCCAATGAAACCAATAGGGTTTTTTAGCATGGAACCTCGTACCGCGGCTTCTGGACAGGCTTAGATCCTGTAAGCGGTTTACCAATTTAGTGTGCGGGCCGGATTCAGCTCTGGGTGGAAGCATCATGCAGCCCATATATTTCTTCAAGCCTCTATGGGCGGGGCCGTTGGTGTAAGAAAGCCATTTGCTAGCACATATAGAGTGTTGAGTAAATTATCTTGTTTGCTAGAGTCTGTGTATGTAATTGTCTCCAGAATTATTCTCATTGACACAAGAAGGGATTCACAACATGTACCATTCGATCCTCAATTTTGTTTTTGACATTTCTTTTGTCTGCTCTTCGCCTTACTACAATCAAACAAAACCATTGACTGTTTTAAAAATTAAAAAAAAAAAAAAAAAAAAGATAATGAAAGGAAATGGTCCAATGTAAAAACTAACAGTTTCCTACCATCACCTTCTATTAGTACTTTCAGTACTTTGATTATGATTATATTGTTATTATTATTGTCTGGAGACCCCACGACCCTTGGTTTGTGAGGCCACTACACCACGGTGTCTTCTGAACACCCTAATCTGTAAATCCACAATTTATATGAAAAAAAGGGGTGTCTATATATCACCCCTTATTCTGTCTGATATTTAAGCCCCCGCCCATAGGGGCTTGAAGAAATATATGGGCTGCATGATGCTTCCACGCAGAGCTGAATCCGGCCCGCACACTAGTACTGGTAAACCGCTTGGAGGATCTAAGCCTGTCCAGGAACCGCGGTGCGAGGCGGACCGTCCATGCTAATAAACCCTATTGGTTTCATTGGGCGACAGGGCTTGATATGTCATTTCATCTCAATGTCGGGTAAAAGTCTCACAAAATTGGAAGCAACGTTTCCAAAATGACCTTTACAGTGTTGACGGGGACGTTAAACCTCAAATTAAACTGTCTGATATTTAATTGTACGAATTTGAAGTGCTATACAGACTTAGGTATATATCCTTTGTTAATCCACGAGTTTAGAGAAATTAACAACAAAAGTTGTTGGACTGTTATCTAGTCCATCAACAACAACAACGACAATAAAATATGACAAGATCGTGAGTTTACAGTTATGATCTGAATAGACCTATACATTATTCTAACATTAAAAATATCCACGGAAAATATTAGGGACGATTGTTTTTTTTGTTTTTTTTTTCTTTTTTTTTTTTCATAATTAGTGGATTGCATTAAAGGTGTATGATAGCAAAACTGGAATAAAATTGGTCCTTCTATTATATTTAGCAACTGGTTCCATCAAACAGGTTGCAAGCTCAAAAATGTCAAAGTCAGAAATAAAACTCTTTCCATCAAATTAAAAAATGAGGAATGCGTCATCGACTATATACATGTATTTACAAGATATGAGGTGTCGATATACAACCTAGTTAAGTGGTATTTTAACCAAAATATCAGGCGCATATATTGCATATATAAAGCCCCGCAATGTCATTTGTATATGGCATCCACCGTTTGACACAGCGATTTCGTTGCTATCTCCAAAAATAGTTACATTTCTAACGAAAATGTGTGATATTCTTCTTCTTTTTATCTTCCAAACATATGTTGTGGTTGCTCGTACGGCGATTATAACGAGTTTTTGTTTGTCTGATTTGAGGTTTAATGTCCCCGTCAACACTGTACACGTCATTTATGAGATGTTCATCACTTGAACAAGTCCGTGATATAAAGACGCCCCCCCCCCCCAACCCCACTTCATAAAGAGAAAACGGAGGTTTACGGGGTTAAACATTATTTTCCTCATTTCTGCTCCAAGACATAGGTTGTGGGTACTCGTTAGAACCGGCTCGATGGGGCGGTTCTAACAAGCACCCAAAACCTATGTTTGGAGTATAAATAAGAAAAATGTCACAAATTTTCATCAGAAAAAATTGCTTTTTCGAGATTTGAAAATGCAATATAGCACACGGATGTGTTATCGTTTTGTGGGACTTTTACCCGACATTGAGATGAAATTACATCTCAAGCCCTGTCGCATAATGAAACAAATAGAGTTTAAAAACATGGACGGTCCGACTCGCACCGCTTTGCCTGGGCAGGCTTAGATCCTCTAGGCTGTTTACCAGTACTCATGTGCGGCCGGTTTCAGCTCTGCGTGGAAGCATCATGCAGCCCATCTATTTCTCCAAGCCCCGATGGGCGGGGGCAGGATTATAACGAGTATCCACAACCTATGATAAAGAAACATAATGTATATACCTATAAACCCCTTAATTTTCACTACAGAATGAGATATAAAGGGGTGTCCATTACACGGTCCTGTTATCATGCTGAGCTTTTGGTTCATAAAAACTACAATTTCTACGTTTTCTATGTATTTCCTTTAATTCTGTACACAAGACCTACGTCGGTGAACATACAGCTACTACAGACTGCTACAACTTATACACTTATACAAAATATATACTGATTCTTTTTTTTTTTTTTTTTTTTCGTTATTATTATTGGTTCAAAATTTGCCAAAAAACAAAGCCATTTGGTCCCCCATTTATCACTTTATCAGTGGCGTGATTCTCTTTGTTTTTGTTTGTTTGTTTAATATTATTATTGTTTTTGTTTTACGGCCCTTTCAAGATAATTTAACTTACATCGAGCCGATCGTTACTCAGAGGTGGGCGAAAAACCGAGTTCCAGGAGAAAAAACTCCACATTATCTTCGGTTGCAGAACTTGGCGTCTAACATGTGACCCGAGCCAGGCTCGAACCACAGCGGTGAGAGTCCTAATGATTAAGAGTCATTATCCACTGTGACGTTATGACAGATGTCGGCCCCCGCCCATAGGGGCTTGAAGAAATATATGGGCTGCATGATGCTTCCACGCAGAGCTGAATCGATCCGGCCCGCACACTAGTACTGGTAAACCGCTTAGAGGATCTAAGCCTGTCAAGGAACCGCGGTGCGAGCCGGGATCGTCCATGCTAATAAACCCTATTGGTTTCATTGGGCGACAGGGCTTAAGATGTCATTTCATCTCAATGTCGGGTAAAAGTCCCACAAAATTGGAAGCAACGTCTCCAAAATGACCTTTACAGTGTTGACGGGAACGTTAAACCTCAAATCAAACAAACGTTATGACAGATGTGTGCCTTGCGTTGAGGTTTACAAGTACATTGGGTAGTTTCATTATATTTTCATAAGTATGTAATTTATGTAATAAATGACGCATACAAATTATTGTATGTAGAAAGTAAAATCGACATGACAATCTATATCCACCAAACTGATGGTGCAAAAGAACATGCATTTACATCTTTGAATACGCCTTTGCCTTAAACCAGAAAGGTGGGGCGTACAAACCGCCACTAAAGATAAGAAAATTCGGTGGCTCTTACATGATGAAAAAATAAGAATAAATAATACACAACAAACTCAGTGAGTAAAATGTAACACGTATATGGGTGCTCGTTTGAAATAGCCATATCCTAATCAGGAGAATAAGGTTTTCCTACGTAACCCTCTTTGTATTTAAAGTGGAGTTTACAACGGGCCTCCATGGCCTATTTGTTAAGAGCGCTGACTCTTAATCATTAAGTTTCTCACCGCTGTGGTTCGAGCCTACTCGGGTGGAAATGCGAAGTTCTGCAACGGAAGGTCAGGTGGTGTTTCTCCGGGTACTACCGTTTTCACCCACTTCTGATTAACAATCAGCTCGAAATAAGTGAAAATATCTTGAACGGGCCGTAAAACCAACGCAAAAAGTGGGGATTACAAGACCGCTCATAACAAGCGATTCTAACGAATAATAACCATTATACAGGGAATAGCGTGGCTTACAAAGATCTACAGTGTTGACTGTGCTTCTGCTCCGAGTCACAGACTGTGGGTAAACCAAGTATACCTCACTTTCAACAGAAAAGATTGTGTTTACCAGGTATTTCCACATTTCTGCTCAAAATATTTTTCGCTAGATCTGGGACCAAGTAAATGTAAATTAGGTCCGTGGCTAGATGTGTGTCTTTTTCAGAGCCTTAAAAGGGTAACAGTGTCTGAAATTAATGATATGCTCGTAACCCTCAGAAACATTAAAACGTCACGACTTTTCGCCTGAAAAATGACATTCATCCCAAACAAGCCTATATAGTGTTGAGCCCCTTAAACCCCACTTTTATGTAGTGTACATTATTTTTCTTATTTGCGCTCAAAACATAGAATATTGGTACTCAATGGAACCGCCTTGGCACGGCAGTTCTAAAGAGTACCCACAATGTCTGTTTTAGCACAAATGTGAAAAATATCAGAATTTTGTATTTGGAAATTTAAAGATTTGGTATTAAAATCTCAATATATTTGAAGGCCCCCGCCCATCGGGGCTTGAAGAAATAGAAAGGTGCCATGATGCTTCCACGCAGAGCTGAAACCGACCGCACACGAGTACTGGTAAACCGCTTTGACGATCTAAGCCTGCCCAGGCAAATCGGTGTGAGTCGGTCTGTCCATGCTTATAAACCCTACTGGTTTCATTGGGCGACAGGACTTGAGATATCATTTCATCTCAATGTAGGATAAATGGCGCACAAAATTGGTAGCAACGTCTCCAAAATGACCTATACTGTGTTGACGGGGACGATAAACCTCAAATCAAACAAACAAACAAACAATATATTTGAATAGGCGTGTTTTGAAGACAAAAACTTTCATGTGTGTGTGTGTGAATTCGGGTTTAACGTCGCTTTCAACAATTTTTCAGTCATATCACGACGGTGTCTGGTTGCGACAGGGAGCTCAATGCTCACTTTTATAGTGCTGCCTCACTGAAGTATCATGTTCCAGACACATTACATGATACCACACCCAGTCACATTATCCTGACACTGGGTCGACCAGTCCTAGCTCTACCCCGTAAATCTGAGTGCCAAGCGAGGAGCAGCTAGTACCATTTTTAACGACTTTGGTATGTCGCGGCCCGGGATCGAACCCGACCAAAACTTTCATCATGTTTACAAGTCCATATAATGAGCATTCTTGTAAGCCCACCTTCTATAGGGAAATGTCTGTTTAAATTAGTACAATGGTTTCCGTCTTAATATTTAGTGCGTGGGTAGTCATTAGAACCGCCTTAACGAGGCGGTACATGTACATGAACAAAGGCACACCTCAAGTCTATATCTAGAAAAGAAAAAAAAAAAAATAAAAAAAGAAAGAAAATGAAACAAATTATTTGAAGAGATATGAAATACAATATTACAGTAGTGGTTTGCATCTGTAAATTTGCTTCTTTTCAGATTTTATTTGACATCTGATATTTGTCGGTTATGTAGTTTTCACGCAGCGATAACGCCTCCCAAATGGCAATTAAGCCACGTTTACCGTAAACTGACCCCCTTCCAACCTGCAAATATGTTACATGTATAAATAATAATGATCTGAGAGTAGCATTCCGAACTTTGTCCGAAATACCGCAAAATTCGAGAAGTACATGTATGTTTGTGAGACAGCAAAAAATATTTATGATAGACTGCATCGTAATTCTACGGTTATTTTTCTTCAGTCTATTTGATTTGTTTTGTTTGATTAGAGGTTTAACGTCTCGGTCAACACTATAAAGGTCATTTTGGAGACGTTGCTCCCCATTTTGTGGGATTTTTACCTGACATTGAGATGAAATGACATCTCAAGCCCTGTCGCCCAATGAAACCAATAGGGTTAATAAGCATGGGCGGGCTGATTCGCACCGCTTTGCCTGGGTAGGCTTAGATCCTCCAAGCGGTTTATCACAACTCGTGTGCGGGTCGGTTTCAGCTCTAGGTTGAAGCATCATGCAGCCCATATACTTGTTCGCGCCCCTATGGGCGGGGCCGATTCTTCAGTCCATATTCTCGACGTCTATAAGCATTAGGCTTAAACATTGAGTGCACAACCAGCTTCTTCTTCTTCTTCTTCTTCTTCTTCTTCATCCGCTTTTGAAGTCAAATTACTAAACGCACAGGACGGTCGATTGTCCCTGCGTTTAGGCTGGAAAATGGATCCTAAGCTTGAACCAAATTCGCTGAACCCTTAATTCGATCAGAGGAGATTCTGATGAACCGCCTTATTCGATTGCGACTGATCCCAGCTTTTGTGAGAATAGTTCCCACCCTGGTCTTACAGTGTTTCTAGCTTAAGATTTTAGAGAATTTAATTTTATGAAATGCTTGTTGGTGCCTGATGCTCTGTCTCTGGTCGGGCCCATCGGAGTCTAAATGTAGTTTTTCTTTTGCTCCAGCATTTCAGTTTCTTCTTGCTGTCGAGTACTCACCGTTGTTTCATCTCTGTGGTTGTTCTCGGAGATGTTGCACTGATGCGTTAGGTGGCATTCTAGACTGGAATCAGTCCAAAAGTTTAACCAATATCTTCTCATTTGTATTAGCATTCTCCTCTCTAATACTTTCTGATCTCCAAAACATTCATTTGGTGCTTTTGAGCTGGGTTAAAATGAATAAGAATATTCTTATAAGTGAAATGATTAAATGAATGGACTGTTACCAGTCTAGGTGGCATTCATGCGGATTGTTAAATCGCATTGCGGGCGCGTAAAATCGATTTAAGGCCCCCCCCCCACCCTCCCCCCCCCCCCCTCCCCCCCTGTAAGAGAAATTGTCCTGACCGTTACAACGCGGTGCGTCTGTTTTGTTCTTATACTTCATCGGCATGTGTATGTCGCTGGTGTCGTTTTGATTTTGGATAGCTGATTGCCCTTGTTCACAGCCGGCCAACCGGAGTTCGTCCGTTGGTTAATATCTCAGTTGTTCTGTGCTGTATTTGACTAATGCTGTGGTCACAAAGATCGGCCGGTATCCAGGGATAGGGGGTAATCGTGAGTACACCGCTGGTTTGGCATTTTTTTCCGACATCGGACAACACCGGTCAAAAAATTTGTCACACATCATTTACATAAATGGCACCGTCCGGAGGCCGTGCGGAGGCCGTTCGAAAACCGCCTCGTAATCGTACGGCATCTGTTTCCAAAGAGAAATCTTTTGGGGGCCGGCGAGGCAGTGAATACCGACCGAACATCTAATACTAATCGGCAGATTATCCTATGATGTCCGAGTGATAACCGGCCTATTCACCGGACATCGTACGAATATCGCCCGAGTATCTTACGGACAACGAACGATGCTTGTACCAGGCCTGGCCGAATGTCGGGCGATTGCCGGGCGGTGTGATGGAAACGCGCTATAATGATGTACACGGCGACTGATGGGGGGTTTATATATTCCGCCCGATGTCCGGTTCTAGCCGGCCGGTGACCGGACGATGTTTGTAACATATCTGGTCCACACCGGTTCAAGCCGATCGGACATCGATGGGTTACTTTCCAATGTGTAAACAGACATCGGCCGGATATCGGCCCATGTCCGGTCCCAAAAATTTCTCCTCTGAGGCTACATACACTGGCCGATTACTCCTCGATTCCCCACCGGATATCGGACGATACTTAAACGATGTGTGAAGGATATGTGGCCAATTATGAAAATGTACGGGACACCGGAGAAATTTTAACTTCGAGTTAAAACTCTTCGGGCACCTCTCCGATGCTGCCTGAGAGCCCCGCCACCGGCCGGCCATGTCTGGAGTCCGGCCGGGGACCAGGCCAAAATGGCTAAAAATCATGCTGGGTGTACATCCTAAGCCTAATCGGAAGGGATTGTGACCAAAGCATAAACCATGACAGAAGTAAGGGCGAGGATTGCGGCATTTAAGCCCCGCAGTGGCATTCTGTTCACTGGCGGTTCCCATGCGTTTCTTCTGTCGCGGTTTACTTTTTGTTATGGTTTGTCTTTGAGTGTGTGTTTTGCATGTATTTTTTTTTTTTTTTTTTTTTTTGGTTAGCCAATTGGCTATTTTGTGGGAAAGTGACTGTCCTTTTGGCTTTCCGCTATTGGTGTTTCCATTAGGGTCTAGTTATTTCATGTTTTTTTTTATTTTTCATGGGATCTGTGGGTTAATTGCATCGATTCCTGATCACTGCCTTCACTTCTATTTAATAGAAGCCTCCGTGGTGCAGTGGTTACGCTACTCGCCTTGTAAACCAGGGATCGCAGGATCCACCCCGGGCTTCTCCAGACTTTCGAATGAGTGTTTAAAACCGAGGTCCCGTCTCCGTATGACCTTAGCTGTTGGTGGGGCATAAAACTCAAACACTCACTCACTTCTATTTATTAATGATTGTTTTGATTGCAGTTAGTACAGTCCTGGTATTTCATTTTGGAATGGTCTAAAAATTTTGATTCAGTTTTTGAAATAGATGACGGTATGTCTATGGTTGTTTGAAATCGATGACAATATTCCTACACAGAATATACAATCTTCCATTTTAAATCATCCGTTTTGATTCCAGTCCATGTTACATCTTGCCTCTCGGAACAGCAAGAAAGGTAATCCCTACGGGCCTCCGTGGCCTAGTGGATAAGACCGCTGACTCTTAGTCATTAGGTCTCTCACCGCCGTAGGTTCGAGCCTCGCTCGGGCCACGTGTGAGACGCCAAGTTCTGCAACGGAAGGTCAGGTGGTTTTTCTCCGGGTACTCCGGTTTACGCCCACCTCTGATTAACGATCGGCTCGATATGAGTGAAATAATCTTGAAAGGGCCGTAAAACCCAAACCAAAAAAAAAAAAAAAAAGTAATCCCTTTCAACCCTGAAACCCGGTACAGTTACTTATGCAAACAGTGTAAATCCTGACGTGATGGCTCTGAGCAATCTAATCGGGATATATATTGCGTACCATAAAATGGGCGTACCCATCCAACTTCATTGATGGAAGAGTGCACTCGTGAATCTCACGGGTGGGCGGATTTGAGGGTAAAGAAATTAAAGCATTGGCAGCACTGTTTGACCGATTGACTCAGAGCGCTGGTTGTGTAAAATGGCCGTGGACTTGGACTTTTTCGGTATTCCCTTCGGTTCTTGTTCCTAATGCAGACAGTATAGACCCTGATCAGACGCCACATTATGTGACGTCTGATCTGGTCTACACTGTTTGCCAAACCAAACATATGATACCAGTCCAGATTTTACAGATAACTATCTTACATGTACGCAGCCATCTGACGTCATCATAGTGGAACACATAACACGGCTTGTTTAAGGTCGATTGGATTGTCAATCGACCCTAAGTTGCTAAGCCGAAAAGCTTTTCCGTGCTAAAGTACACGTGGCTATCACAGTCTTGTCGGAATAACTATTTTATAGAAAATATTTGCAGTGAGATCAGAGTGTTGCGTAAGATAGTTATATTAGAATAAAAGGTTTGGCTTGTCAAAAAATGTAGACCAAGACCAGACGCCACAGAACGCGGCATTTGATCAAGATCTACACTAATTGCTTAAAGCAACATATTTTTAAGGTTAAACTAAACATTGACCCAAAATTATTATAAGCATAGACTAAGTTACTATTACTGATTTGAAAGAAATCCAATTAACCTATTTATAGACTAAGGTATTACTAATTAAATGCATAAGAACACAGAACACATGTTTTTTGTTGTTTTTTTTTTCTTTTCATGGTTTAACTGCAGTTCTGTTCCGAAGTTAGCAGACATATGTGCGAGCTTTTACGTCTCTTACCAGACTGAAATATCATGCGGGTAGAAGTTGTATGGATACTAATGCCTAGAAGGGACATGCGATGTGCGAACAAGATAATATCTTCTACGCACAACTTTATATCTCGAGCGCACAAGCCTCTTGTGCGGACAGCATTATATTTTGTGAACACAACTTGTTTGTACAAGATAATATCTTTAATCGTGGTTTTTGGTTCCTCGGGGCTTTTTTAAACAATAAACATTGAAAATCGGTGTTTTCTCGGGGTTTAAGTATGGATTTCTTCGTTCATACGCATTATAGGGTTGAAATATCGCTTTATGGTCGAATATCAAAATTGCAATGTGTCCGAATTATTTTGTCCCCTGAAGGGTTTCCTGGGAGGTTCTTCTGTCGTGGTTTATTAAAGTCAGTATAGTTCGTTTTTGAATAAAAAAATTTTCCTGGTTGATAGTTATATCCCGATTGTGTGCCGCGGTTGATATTTGTATGTGGTAACATTTTTCACCATCACCTTCTCATACACGATCTTCGTAAAATATATTATAAAACACATATTAATCTACGTATAAAAAGGACGGGCCTCCGTGGCCTAGTGGATAAGAGCGCTGACTCTTAGTCATTAGGTCTCTCACCGCCGTAGGTTCGAGCCTCGCTCGGGTCACGTGTGAGACGCCAAGTTCTGCAACGGAAGGTCAGGTGGTTTTTCTCCGGGTACTCCGGTTTTCGCCCACCTCTGATTAACGATCGGCTCGATATGAGTGAAATAATCTTGAAAGGGCCGTAAAACCCAAACCAAAAAAAAAAAACGTATAAAAAGGGAGAAGGCAGTCAACTCTTATTTTTCTTTTTACTAAAAATATGTGTTTTGAATTGATACGGGATGACTAAAATCAATCCTTACATAACGATGCATGTGAATATAAAATGTGAGGTGAGAAGAATTGGATATTTAAGTTAAAGTCTTAAAACAGTCAACTACTTTTGCTTTATATCATCCTGAAACGGTGGATCTACAATTTATATAAGATACGGGGTGTCTCAATTTCACCATTTTTATACCCCAATCACAAAGTGAGGAGGGGCATATAGTTTTGCCCTTGTCCGTATTATATACGTACGTACGTACGTCGGTACGTCACATTTTGTAGTAATATTCCTGCCTCTGCAACTCCTCCTACAGTATTTGATGCAGGGCATTGAAACTTGCAACACTTTTAAGACACATTGGACATGTGCATAAAGGAAACAGGATCCCGATCCAGCACCTTATTTTAGAATTATGTTCCCTTGAAAAACTTAATCATTTTGTAGACTGGGAGGTTAAATAGTAAAGTTCGTGTCTCCACAACTCCTCCTACAGTATTTGATGCAGGGCATTGGAACTTGCAACACAGTTCAGATATGCATTGAACATGTGCATAAAAGAAACAGAATTCTAATCCCCGCATAATTGCTGAATTATGTCCCCTAGAACGACAATTATTTTGGCCATATCAGGATGTTAAATATACATGTATTGTGCTGTTCGTGTCCCCACGACTCCACCTACAGTATTTGATGCAGGACACTGAAACTTGTAACACAGTTCAGAAATGCAATGAACATATGCATAAAGGAAAGCCTGGGAAGGCTTTGTTCTTCTAAGTCATGTGATGTGTGGGGTTTATGTCCAAAAACATCTAAGGTCATACGGAGACTGGACCTCGGTTTAAAGTCTCGTAAAATGTCAATGCAAATTTAGATTGGACGACATGGCATGTTTGTTTCTTTTTGGATATCAATAGCCCAGACAACACTATCCAGGATCCGAGGATATAATTTTTTTATCTCAACTGAGCATGAAATTGGTCCTGCTCACAAATTTTAAAATGGCATTTTAAACAAATTTTAAAATGCCAACAATGTTGGCATTTTAAAATTTGTGAGCAGGACACATATCATTCTCTGCTATCTGAGAAAGGAAAATCGCTCAACTTCTTAGTATTTTAATTTTTATGAGCACCACAAGTTTCATGCTCAGCTAAGTTGATCATAAAAAAGTTTTATAACCTGGGGGCCAGGTCACCTTCTTCCTGAGCAGGCTTTTGTCATACTGTACATACATTATATATATTTCATAGTCGTTTAGGTGTGCTGATGAAGCGTAAAGTAGCTAGTCTTCCACTCCCCCCGCCCTCACACACACAAAAAAATAATAATCATAAAATAAAATAAAATAAAAATGAAAACTTCACATATTTCAGTTCTATGGTGTTTTGTTTGTTTCAGTTGAGCTTTAACCTCCCAACACTAGTTAGGTCTTTTTGAGACGCTCTTCCAATTTCGTAGGACTCACCCGATATTGGGATGAAATGACTTCTCGAGCCCTGCTGCCCAAACAGACTGTTCACATGCAACGTCAAAACTTATTTTCTCTGAGAAATAGTAATAAAAAGAAAGAAAATAAAATATATTTGATACTGACGCCGGCAAACGTCCTGATTGGCAGTTAAAGGGGATAAACCAACATTTGAAACCTCATATTTCTTTCCCGTAAATTCGTACAGTAAAGGACAGATGAATTGGCATGCCATTTGAAATTTTACCCTTTAATATTAGAGAGGGAGACAACATTTGAAAAATCTTGCCCGCCCGCCAATGTGTAGTCACCCACATCCTATGTTTGAGACCAAAAATAAGGAAAATAAGGTATTGGTATTCCCATGCAAACTCTCCTTGTATTTAAAGTGGTGTTAACAACGGGCCCCATAGTCTTTGGGGTAAAATCGATAACTCCTAATGTCGGAGTCTCATGACTCTGCGGTTCGAGCCTAACTCGGGTCACGTGAAATGTCAACGGAAGGTCAGGTGGTGTTCCTACGGGTACTCCGGTTTTTGCCCACTTCTGATAAACGATGGCTACGCAATAAATGAAATTATATTGAAAGGGCCATGAAACCAAATCAAACACAAATGGGATTTATAGGGTCGTTCCCAACTGAGGCGATTCTCACGCGTACCTACAACCATTATATAGGGAATATCGGGGTTTAATGAAGATCTACAGTATTGCTCGTATTTCTGTCGATAAACCCCATCATGTAGATAAAGTAGGATTTACCAGGGCTTTATACAGGCCTCAAAGGGCAGCAGTGTCTCAAATGGATGATATATTCGTTACCCTAGAAAAATGTGAAAAATATCAGAAAATTTGTATCTGAAAATTTTTATTTTGCGTGGAAAAATATTTGGACAAGCCTGCTTTCGTTATGGTAGAAAAAATGAAGCTTTACTTTCCTGAAGAAGCCCAAAGCTCCTATCGTCTTTACAAGCCCATACGATGAACTATCTTATAAACACCACTTTATATAGGTAAATCTTTCGATAAAATGGGTATCAATAGTATCCGTTTCGTTCTAAAAATATTGAGTGTGGGTAGTTGTTAGAACCGCCTCATTGAGGCAAACGTCTGTATCCAGAAAAGAAAAATAAAACTAAAGCGATTCGTTTGAAGAGATATGAAATGCAACATCATAGCTACGAATGTCGTTATGGATTGCATTGGTATCCAGAACAGATTTCCTTTATACGGATGTGCGATAGAGATTAATGGATTAGTTGTCTTATACTTAGGTTCTTTTCTGATATCGGTCGGTAGTGCAGTTCTCAGCTACATGTAATGATCAGGTGCAGCGATAACGTCTCCCAAATGGCAATTATCCCATCAGTTACCTACAAATAAGTTACAATGACATGATCTGAGATTACCATGAAATCCGAGAAGTGCATATGTTTGCGATGCTACAAAAAATGCTGTGTTTTCTTCTTCTTTTTCTTTTTTTTTCTTCCTCTTCTTCTTCTTCTTCTTCTTAGAAGCCTCCGTGGTGCAGTGGTTACGCTACTCGCCTTCTAAACCAGGGATCACAGGATCGATCCCGGCTTCTCCAGACCTTCGGATGAGTCTTTAAACCGAGGTCCCGTCTCCGTATGACCTTAGCTGTTGGTGGGACGTAAAACTAAAACTCACTCACTCACACTCTTCTTCTTCATTTGAAGTCAAATTACTTAACGCACTGGTTGGTCGATTGTCCCCGAGTTTAGCAAGAGCTTGAACCCACTTCGTTGAACCCTTCTAAAGCTTTACTTTATGCGAACATAGTAGAACCTGATCAGCCGCCGCATTCGACTGATCCCGAGCAATTATTCCCGGTCGTTCAGTGTTTCTAGCTTAGACATTCTCGCAGAGAGAGAGAGAGAGAGAGAGAGAGAGAGAGAACGTAAACGAGTGCGTATAAATGGCCTTGTTTATCCCACTGTATACTGAGTATTGTGAGTACTCAATGAGATGGTTCCAACTTGGCGAGCACCCACAATATATGCTAGGAACATAAAAAAGTATTATCCCACTGTATACTGAGTACAAGAGGATATATTTTCTATTTCTATCAATTGTAAATTGTGAGTACTCAGTAAGGCGGCTCATACAAGCCGGTCCAGCACCTACAACTTTTGTTAGAGTAAAAGGAAAGTATCTCAGTATTTCACCAGAAAAACGTTTTTGAACTATGCAGGATTTGTTATCGTTACAAGAGAGAGAGAGAGAGAGAGAGAGAGAGCATGAGAGAGAACATGTCCGTGTAGTAAGTACCTCTCTAAACACCCCTTCATATAGAGAAAACTGGGGTATACAAGGATATGCATCATTATGACGCGATTATAACGAGCATATAATCTATGTTTGGAGAAAAAAAAACCAGAAAAATATCACGCTTTTTATCAGAAAAGTCACCATTTTCGTGTGATTAAAGAATGCACTACGTCGCACGGATGTATTATCGTAAGAGAGAGAGAGAGAGAGAGAGAGAGAGTTTGAGAGAGTTTGTTTTATATCCCTTAGTTATGTGTTAGGAATGTCAATACTACAACTAGAAGCATCAGCTAAAATGAAAGATGGAATTTACAAGTGAAAATGTTATTTCCCTTCTTTGTTCCAAGCGATGATCTCAACCGTGAGGCGTCACTTTTGCAGATACTAAGAGCAAAATTACAGAAATGTAACAATTATGTTCAAATTTTGACAAGTTTTAAATCCCCATCAGTTCACCCGACAGTTCTGCGAGTGCTTTGATTATGCGGGGAATGTGCTCTCCCACCTAAGGTAGGTTGCATTACGCTAATAGTTCGGTCTTCGAGACCGCTTATAGATATATGGGTCTGATAAAAGTGTATATATGTGGGTCTGGTATAAGTGTACATGTTTTGATTTGTTTGTTTGTTAATTTGAGGTTAAACGTCCCCGTCAACACCGTAAAGGTCATTTTGGAGACATCGCTTCCAATATAGTGGGACTTTTACCGACATTGAAATGAAATGACATTTCTAGCCCTGTCGCCCAATGAAACCAATAGGGTTTATAAGCATGGACGGTCCGACTCGTACGCAATGCTTTGCCCGGGCAGGCTTAGACCCCCAAGCAGTTCACCAGTACTCGTGCGCGGGTCGGAATCAGCTCTGCGTGGAAGCATCATGCAGCCCATATATTTCTTCAAGCTCCGAGGGGCGCGGGGAGGGGGGCCCAAGTGTACATTTCAATTTACAATTTAAACTAAGTACAAAGCGAATGTGGATGACATGTCACGCCGACGGCCCATCATGCAGACACGCCTATAAAATTTTGACCCCTTTAAACCCCACTTTTATATACTCAAACTGAGTTTACAGTGGTTTACAATATTTTACACGGCCCCCGCCCATCGGGGCTTGAAGAAATAGATGGGCTGCACGATGCTTCCACGCAGAGCTGAAACTGACACGCACATGAGTACTGGCAAACCGCTTAGAGGATCTAAGCCTGCCCAGGTAAAGTGGTGCGAGTCGGACCGTCCATGCTTATAAACCCTATTGGTTTCATTGGGCGACAGGGCTTGAGACGTCATTTCATCTCAATGTCGGGTAAAAGTCCCACAAAATTAGAAGCAACGTCTCCAAAATGACCTATACAGTGTTGACGGGGACGTTAAACCACAAATCAAACAAAACAAACATTATTTTACACATTGTGAGGACTCGCAGGATTTTATCTGAAACAAAATGGTGGTTAAATTTTGCCAATGTATTTAAATATTAGGCGTGTGTTCGTAGTGTATATTTTTATAATTCCCCTTAATAGTTCGAGTGAGCCTGCACATAAATTTAACATTTCGATTAAAAAAAAACACATAAAAAACGTTTACTTCGTTATTTTTATCTTTAGCCTTGCTTTTACGGTCCTTTCAAGACTTTTTCACTTTTTCTAGCCGAATCTTCATCAAAGGTGGGCGAAAACCCGATGCCTGGAGAAAAACAACCTAAACTTCCGATACAGAACTTGCCCCCCCCCCCCCCCCCCCCCAACTGCCCCTGTCATGGACTACAATGGTACCGTTCATACCTGTACAACCACCATTGTTAGATTATTCAGACGATTCATTATGTATTTCCTTATTTCAAATGTGTATCCTCGTTAGACCCGCCTCAGTTAGTACCCACAACCTACGCTTCAGAGCACAAACAAGGAAACTCACAGGCCATATAAAGATTTAAGTGGTTTTAGAATTGAAGAAAGATAATAATCAGATATGAAATCGAAATAAACGCAGGGTACATGTAATTATTTTGAGTAAAATTTAACCCATATGTACCAGAAACCCCAAAACTGTTATCCTGGCAAACAGTGCAGGCCCAGATCAGACATCACAGAACGCGGCGTCTGATCAGGGCCTCCGCAGTTTGCTTAAAGTTCAGTCATTTTCAAAATATATTTTGAAGTCATTTTCAAAATATATTTTGAAGAAAACACAATCTGTCCACCCTAAATTTTGAAATGGACTCCTGCTATATATAAGGAGGAAGATTCCATTGGGTACTAAAAGGGGCTAAAGCAAATAATAATTATGATCGATATAACGGTCTATTTCCCTGTTCTTGTTTTCATTTTTCGGAGACACTGTAATATTTTGAGGTAGGATGACAAGTTCTGCAACGGATTGGCAAGTATTTTTTTCTCCAAATACTCCGGTTTGCGGCCAACTCCAATTAATGATCAGCTCAAACAAGTCAAATAGTATAAAAATGCCGAAAATCCAAAACCACCACAAAAGTTGTAAACGCACTGCATAATTACGTTTCGAAGGAGAACATTTTCCAAACTGTTATCTTTTGCTGCGCAATGTGGCCGTCAGAACAAGAAATCGATACCACCCACAGCTAAATGAGTTTTGTTGTCGGGTGTTATATATACTACAGGTACGTTTACGAGGTGATATATATTCTTATCTTGCAGTTAAATACGCTCTTGTGCTAACCGACACAAGGGAGACTACCGTGAAACCCCATATATATATAATCGCTACAAAACCGTGTTGCTAGCCAACAACCTAGGGAAAGTAAACTCGATGCCCTGAATCCACTGCAGGGCATGAGAAAATGCGGGGTGGTATGAACACCCCGCAATTTTTTCACACCCCACAGAAAAGGTTTTATATAGAAAAACACCCCGTATCTGGCAACTTTATTAGTGTATATATATATATATATATATTGAGAATGTGTGGTTTGGGAATTGCTCATGGCACAAATAAGTTTACATTTGACACAGTTATGGTCATTAACAATTTCCACTAAATGGTTTTTGAACACTTATACCATATATGGATGGAACTTCACAGATATATAGACCACTATAGGAAGAATGATTTGTAGTATTAATTGGCAAAATATGTTAAGATATTTGACAGTTATGGCCATGTACAAAACCCATTAAATGCTTTCTGGGCTCTTATTCCTTAACTTAATGGAATATATGGAAGAAACTTAACATATATGTACTATTAAAGGAAGCATGTTTTGGATTGTTAATTGGCAAAATATGTTAACATCTTTATCAGAGTTATGACCGTTAACAATACTCATTAAATGGGTTTTGTTTTTTTATTCCTTTACTTAATGGAATATTTGGATAAAAATTCATTCCATTTGGATAAAAATTCATGGATATATAGACTATTTATAGAAGCATGGTTGGGATGGTTAGTGGACAAACATTTGGCAGCGTTACGGTTTTTAACAATTTCCATTAAATAGTTTTTGGACTTTTATTCAGGTATTTATTTTCTGTGTAAGAAAGTTTTTGGCCCATAGCTGCTTCACTATATGGAATGCCTTGATAAAATTTTACAGATATTAGAACAGTTAAGGAAGCCTATTGTGGCCATGGATCAAACCATATTGGCCTGCAGTGGTGGGGTATCATGCAGTGTTAGCGATGCTTTTATTTCATTATGCCCCCAACTTCGAAGAAGTTGTGGGGGCATATTGGTTTTGCCCTGTTCGTCCGTCCGTCCTTCCGTCCTTACGTCCGTCCCACTTTTTACTGCATAGCATAACTTTAGAACCATGGGTGCTAGGTTTTTGAAATTTCATATATGGATTCCTCATGAAAAAATAATTGACCTGTGTTTTTTTTCTCGTCAGGATTATGCCCCTTTTTTGAGTTATGCCCCTTTGCAAAAAATACTATGAAATCTTGTAAGCAAGATATCTCAAAAACTGTTTGAGCTATTGCCCTGAAACTTTACATGCTGGTTGGGGATGATGAGTAGATGAACTGATTAACTTTTGAAAAAAATCCGAAATTTTTTTCTTGAGTTATGGCCCTTTGAAATTTTTCGCGTTTTAAGTTTGTAAGCAAGATATCTAAAAAAACTATTTGAGGTTTTTCCCCGAAACTTCACAGACTTGTATGGGATGATGAGTAGATGAACTGATCAACTTTTGAAAAAAATCCGATTTTTTTTTCTTGAGTTATGGCCCTTAGATTTTTTTCGTGTTTTCAGCTTGTAAGCAAGATATCTCAATAATTGTTTGAGCGATTGCCCTGCAACTTTACAAGCTGGTTTGGGATGATGTGTAGATGAACTGATTAACTGTTGAAAAAAAATCCTATATTTTTTTCTTGAGTTATGGCCCTTTGAAATTTTTCGCGTTTTAAGTTTGTAAGCAAGATATCTCAAAAACTATATGAGGTTTTTCCCCAAAACTTCACAGACTGGTTGGGTATGATGAGTAGATGAACTGATTAACTTTTGAAAAAAATCCAATTTTTTTTTCTTGAGTTATGGCCCTTTGATTTTTTTCGTGTTTTCAGCTTGTAAGCAAGATATCTCAAAAATTGTTTGAGCTATTGCCCTGAAACTTTACAGGCTGGTTGGGGATGATTAGTAGATGAACTGATTAACTTTTGAAAAAAATCCGAAATTTTTTTCTTGAGTTATGGCCCTTTGAAATTTTTTGCGTTTTAAGTTTGTAAGCAAGATATCTAAAAAACTATTTTAGGTTTTTCCCCGAAACTTCACAGACTGGTCAGGGATGATGAGTAGATGAATTGATTAACTTTTGAAAAAAATCCGATTTTTTTTTCTTGAGTTATGGCCCTTAGATTTTTTTCGTGTTTTCAGCTTGTAAGCAAGATATCTCAATAATTGTTTGAGCGATTGCCCTGCAACTTTACAAGCTGGTTTGGGATGATGTGTAGATGAACTGATTAACTGTTGAAAAAAATCCTATATTTTTTTCTTGAGTTATGGCCCTTTGAAATTTTTCGCGTTTTAAGTTTGTAAGCAAGATATCTCAAAAACTATGAGGTTTTTCCCCAAAACTTCACAGACTGGTTGGGTATGATGAGTAGATGAACTGATTAACTTTTGAAAAAAATCCGATTTTTTTTTCTTGAGTTATGGCCCTTTGATTTTTTTCGTGTTTTCAGCTTGTAAGCAAGATATCTCAAAAATTGTTTGAGCTATTGCCCTGAAACTTTACAGGCTGGTTGGGGATGATGAGTAGATGAACTGATTAACTTTTGAAAAAAATCCGAAATTTTTTTCTTGAGTTATGGCCCTTTGAAATTTTTCGCGTTTTAAGTTTGTAAGCAAGATATCTAAAAAACTATTTTAGGTTTTTCCCCGAAATTTCACAGACTGGTCAGGGATGATGAGTAGATGAACTGATTAACTTTTGAAAAAAATCCGATTTTTTTTCTTGAGTTATGGCCCTTAGATTTTTTTCGTGTTTGCAGCTTGTAAGCAAGATATCTCAATAATTGTTTGAGCGATTGCCCTGCAACTTTACAAGCTGGTTTGGGATGATGTGTAGATGAACTGATTAACTGTTGAAAAAATCCTATATTTTTTTCTTGAGTTATGGCCCTTTGAAATTTTTACGTTTTAAGTTTGTAAGCAAGATATCTCAAAAACTATATGAGGTTTTTCCCCAAAACTTCAAAGACTGGTTGGGTATGATGAGTAGAAGTACTGATTAACTTTTGAAAAAAATCCAAATTTTTTTTCTTGAGTTATGGCCCTTTGATTTTTTTCGTGTTTTCATCTTGTAAGCAAGATATCTCAAAAAATTGTTTGAGCTATTGCCCTGAAAAACACTGGATAAAAGATGCAAGGTATTATGCTTCTTTGTTTTTCGCGGAAGAATAGTTTGTGGAACTTAATGCATGCTTGCTTAAGACAGGTTGCTCGCTTAATAAAGGTGGCCACTAAGACAAGTTTGACTGTATCTCTAAAACTGTATGAGCTATTATCCTGTAACTTAAAAAACTAGTAGGGGGTGATAAATAAACGACCTGATTAACTACAGCTTTTCTTGTGTAATTTCAGCATTACAGCCACATAAAAACAAGATATCTCAATTACTGTTAGGGACAAGCAGTGTTAGGGTCAAGCAGTTGGGGGCATTGTGTTTCATAAACACTGGCTCTAGTTTTTATACTATTTCTGATGGAAAATCCTGTTATCAAGCCCAGGCCCAGGTCAGAAGCCATGCTCTGTGGGGTCTGATCTGGGCCTGCACTGTTTGCAAAGGTACCCCTTTAGGGGTTTCGCACATGCAATGGGTTAACTTAACTTCTGATATAATGACAGAAGCCATACTGTTCTATTTTCAGCATGCCCAGATGAGCTGTTTAATGAATTATGCAAGTCCACCTCTGCCAAGTTCATAAAAACCCTTAAAGAAATCAATATAGCTTTTCTACCATATGAGTCACAGGTAAGTTTGTTCTTTCATAGCATATAATTATGTAGCAGTTTGTATAGCCAAAGCATTTACAGAAAAAAATCATAGTAAACCCTTATCCTGCTGAATAATAAACCCTTATCTTGCTGAATATTCATTTAAGCCACACCCATTTCTGTCTATCAACCAATCAAATTACTTTATGTAATTTATTGATACATATTCATAAACTGTATTCCAAACAGTGTAGATCCTGATCTGGATCTACACTGTTTACAAAGATAGGGGTTGTCATGAACAGCAAGATAAGGGTTAATTTACTCACTACCATCTCTGACTTTGAACCAATCAGATTGTTTGATGTAATTTATTACTGCAAATACACAAACTAAATGTCAGATGAAACTGTCCAATCAGAATCTACACTGTATGCAAAGGTAGTGTTTGGCGTGTTTAGCGGGATAAGGATTAGGATGATATGGGATATGGCGTTATTCATACTTCACTAAATACATTGACTCATGCAACATCACATGATCATTAGCTGACATCACAATAAAATGTGGTTCCCTCCAGTTTGATTAGATCAGAAACAGTCCACACCGTTCGGTCTTCTTAAGAAAGACCTGTCACACCAGTACAAGCAGTCTGTGTGAGAAACAGTCGATAGTACCAATGAGCAATCGGGTGATTTGTTTGCCAATCATACACATGGCGTGATGCTGTAACATAGCCCTGCAACATACCTTTATCAGTCTAACAAGCGGAGTCCCTCATCTCTGGTCATTCCCTCAGCTAGATGGGTGGCTAAATTTAGAATTTGGTTGTAAAAGAACTCACTAGACATGTCCTTAAAATACTTTTTACAACATATTTTAACCCATTTAAGACCAGAAACCCCAAAACGGGTCCCCTGGCAAACAGTGTAGGCCCAGATCAGATGCCGCAGAATGCGGCGTCTGATCAGGGCCTACACTGCAAAACGTTCAGCCAGTTTCCAAATAGATTTTGCAGAAAACACCTAACTGACACCCATAAATTTTGAAATGGACTCCTGCTATATATAAAGAGGAAGATTCCATTTGGTACAACGGGGTTAACATATGGGCTAACATGCATACCTTGGGGTAAAAAATCTATATCATACTGTCTGTTAACTCTTCTGTATACTTGGCATATACCACAGAAGAGTGAAGGCTATTCCACCAGAAAAAAATCTTAAAGAAATCACTGTATAATGGTCTGGTATCTACAGTACTGTGCTGTTTAATATTGAGGCCCTTGTTCTAAGTTGTCTCCAAAAGATACAGTACAGAAGTCAAGTTTCTATATTTGTTATGAGACTGCATCAAACCATTTGTCCATATGCTGTATTTGTAAACAGGCAAAACCACACGAGTACTGGTAAACCGCTTAAGGACTAAGCCTGCCCAGGCAAAGTGGTGCGAGTCAGACCATCCAATGCATATAAGCCTTTTGGTTTCATTGGGCGGCAGGGCTTGAGATGTCAATTCATCTCAGTGTCGGTTAAAAGTCCCAAAATATTGGAAGCAACGTCTCCAAAGTGAACTAAATAGTGATGGAGGGGGTGTTAAACCTCAACCCAATAAACAGTACATAGAGAAACTTGATGTATGTATTCTTGTGAATTTTTATACCCCCGACATACGAAGTATGTCAGGGGGTATATAGTTTTCGTCTTTCCGTCCGTTCGTTAGTTCGTTCGTTCGTTCGTACTTCCGTCCGTCCCGCCGTTCGTCAACCTTTACGTCAAAGTTTTGCGTTAAACCTTTTTGATAGCTCATATCTCTGTAATCACATGTTAAATTCTCTTCATATTTGGTAAAGGATATCTCTATAGCATTACCTTTCATATGGAATAACTAAACCCCTGGGTCAAGCCCCTGGGTGGGCTGTCTGTCTGTCCGTCTGTCTGTTCATCTACTTTTACGTCAAAGTTTTGTGTTAAACCTTTTTGATTGCTCATATCTCTGTAACCACATGTTAGATTCTCTTCATATTTGGTAAAGGATATCTCTATAGCATTTCCTTTCATATGGAATATCTAAGCCCCTGGGTCAAGCCCCTGGCTGGGCTGTCTGTCCGTTTGTCAACTTTTACGTCAAAGTTTTGTGTTAAACCTTTTTGATTGCTCATATCTCTGTCACCACATGTTTGATTCTCTTCATATTTGGTACAGGATATCTCTATAGCATTACCTTTCATTTGGAATATCTTAGCTCGCGGGTCAAGCCCCTGGGTGGGCTGTCCACCCGTCAGTCCGTTCATCAATATTTACGTCAATGTTTTGTGTTAAACCTTTTTGATTGCTCATATCTCTGTAACTACATGTTAGATTCTTTTCATATTTGGTAAAGGATATCTCTATAGCATAACCTTTCATATGGAATATCTAAGCCCCTGGGTCAAGCCCCTGGGTGGGCTGTCTGTCAGTTTATCAACTTTTAAGTCGAAGTTTTGTGTTAAACCTTTTTGATTGCTTATATCTCTGTAACCTGATGTTAGATTCTCTTCATATTTGGTACAGAATATAGCTATAGTATTAACTTTCATATGGAATATCTAAGCTCCTGTTTCAAGCCCCCGGGTGGGGCTATGGGTCAATAATAAGGACTTACACATTTTGATCACATCCAAGTTTTGTGTTAACTGTTTTGGTTTAAACAATATTTATTAGAATAAATTCACATGTATACATCGCATAATAGTATATGGTACAGGATTTGATAACTGTTTTCATTATACTCCTTGCATACAAAGTATATCATTATTATAGCCCCCTAGCCCCGCTTGAAAAGTGGGGCTATATTGGATTTGCCCTGTCATTCCGTAATTCTGTAATTCCGTAATTCCGTTATTCCGTTATTTTTTCGTCACAGTTTTCCCCGAAACTAAGAGAGCTAGAAAACTAAAACTTTGTATACACGTGGACAATGGGTGCCTCCACGGACCTTACCGAAATTATGACCAAGGGCCCATAACTCTTGGAGTTATCTCCCCTGATAGGTTTTTTTAAATGAAAATGTTTGGTCACAGTTTTCTCAGGAACGAAAGAAGCTAGAAAGCTCAAACTTTGCATAAATGTGGACAATGGGTGGATATAGGGAGCTTACCAAAATAATGGCCAAGGGCCCATAACTGTTGGAGTTATCTCTCCTGATAGGTTTTTTAAATAAATGAAAATATAGGTTTTTTTTAAATGAAAATGTTTGGTCACAGTTTTCTCAGGAACTAAAGAAGCTAGAAACCTCAAACTTTGCATAAATGTGGACAATGGGTGGATATAGGGAGCTAACCAAAATAATGGCCGAGGGCCCATTACTTTTGGAGTTATCTCCCCTGATAGTATAGTTTTTTTTAATAAATGAAAAGGTTTGGTGACAGTTTTCTCAGGAACTAAGAAAGCTAGAATACTGAAACTTTGTATGAACATGAAAAGTGGGTGGATGTATGGCCCTTACCAAAATAATGGCCAAAGGCCCATAACTCTTGGAGTTATCTCCCCTGATAGGATATTTTCTGCAAGTAAAAAAATCATTTCACTTTTCTAACCATCAAACCATGAAAAATATTTTCGATACAGTTTTCTCAGGTACTAAGAAAGCTAGAAAGCTGAAACTTTGTATAAACATGAACATTAGGTGGATGTTTTCAAGTGGGGCTATATTGGATTTGCCCTGTCATTCCGTAATTCTGTAATTCCGTAATTCCGTTATTCCGTTATTTTTTCGTCACAGTTTTCCCCGAAACTAAGAGAGCTAGAAAACTAAAACTTTGTATACACGTGGACAATGGGTGCCTCCACGGACCTTACCGAAATTATGACCAAGGGCCCATAACTCTTGGAGTTATCTCCCCTGATAGGTTTTTTTAAATGAAAATGTTTGGTCACAGTTTTCTCAGGAACGAAAGAAGCTAGAAAGCTCAAACTTTGCATAAATGTGGACAATGGGTGGATATAGGGAGCTTACCAAAATAATGGCCAAGGGCCCATAACTGTTGGAGTTATCTCTCCTGATAGGTTTTTTAAATAAATGAAAATATAGGTTTTTTTTAAATGAAAATGTTTGGTCACAGTTTTCTCAGGAACTAAAGAAGCTAGAAACCTCAAACTTTGCATAAATGTGGACAATGGGTGGATATAGGGAGCTAACCAAAATAATGGCCGAGGGCCCATTACTTTTGGAGTTATCTCCCCTGATAGTATAGTTTTTTTTAATAAATGAAAAGGTTTGGTGACAGTTTTCTCAGGAACTAAGAAAGCTAGAATACTGAAACTTTGTATGAACATGAAAAGTGGGTGGATGTATGGCCCTTACCAAAATAATGGCCAAAGGCCCATAACTCTTGGAGTTATCTCCCCTGATAGGATATTTTCTGCAAGTAAAAAAATCATTTCACTTTTCTAACCATCAAACCATGAAAAATATTTTCGATACAGTTTTCTCAGGTACTAAGAAAGCTAGAAAGCTGAAACTTTGTATAAACATGAACATTAGGTGGATGTAAGTAAATAATGGCCAACAACATTACTCTTGGGGTTATCTCCCCAGCAAAGAAAAAAAAAAATATTAAAGTTTTCTCTGGAACTAAGAAAGCTCCCCTGATAGGTTAAAAGCTTTTAGAGTCAATGTGTCTTACTCCTCTGATAGCGCTATAGCGGGGCTATAGTCAGATCCTCTGACAGCTCTAGTTGTCTTTCCATCTGTTCATTATTAGTTAGTTTGTTGTTTCTTTATGCTGTGACCCTTGTCAGATTTGTCAGTTTATACATGTATATTGGTCCTTGTGATCTTAGAAACAACAGCGACTAGAACTGTTAAATTTTGCATAATATTTTTATAGCCCCGCTTGAAAAGTGGGGCTATATTGGATTATAGCCCCGCTTGAAAAGTGGGGCTATATTGGATTTGCCCTGTCATTCCGTAATTCTGTAATTCCGTAATTCTGTAATTCTGTAATTCCGTAATTCCGTTATTCCGTTATTTTTTCGTCACAGTTTTCCCCGAAACTAAGAGAGCTAGAAAACTAAAACTTTGTATACACGTGGACAATGGGTGCCTCCACGGACCTTACCGAAATTATGACCAAGGGCCCATAACTCTTGGAGTTATCTCCCCTGATAGGTTTTTTTAAATGAAAATGTTTGGTCACAGTTTTCTCAGGAACGAAAGAAGCTAGAAAGCTCAAACTTTGCATAAATGTGGACAATGGGTGGATATAGGGAGCTTACCAAAATAATGGCCAAGGGCCCATAACTGTTGGAGTTATCTCTCCTGATAGGTTTTTTAAATAAATGAAAATATAGGTTTTTTTTAAATGAAAATGTTTGGTCACAGTTTTCTCAGGAACTAAAGAAGCTAGAAAGCTCAAACTTTGCATAAATGTGGACAATGGGTGGATATAGGGAGCTAACCAAAATAATGGCCGAGGGCCCATTACTTTTGGAGTTATCTCCCCTGATAGTATAGTTTTTTTTAATAAATGAAAAGGTTTGGTGACAGTTTTCTCAGGAACTAAGAAAGCTAGAATACTGAAACTTTGTATGAACATGAAAAGTGGGTGGATGTATGGCCCTTACCAAAATAATGGCCAAAGGCCCATAACTCTTGGAGTTATCTCCCCTGATAGGATATTTTCTGCAAGTAAAAAAATCATTTCACTTTTCTAACCATCAAACCATGAAAAATATTTTCGATACAGTTTTCTCAGGTACTAAGAAAGCTAGAAAGCTGAAACTTTGTATAAACATGAACATTAGGTGGATGTTTTCAAGTGGGGCTATATTGGATTTGCCCTGTCATTCCGTAATTCTGTAATTCCGTAATTCCGTTATTCCGTTATTTTTTCGTCACAGTTTTCCCCGAAACTAAGAGAGCTAGAAAACTAAAACTTTGTATACACGTGGACAATGGGTGCCTCCACGGACCTTACCGAAATTATGACCAAGGGCCCATAACTCTTGGAGTTATCTCCCCTGATAGGTTTTTTTAAATGAAAATGTTTGGTCACAGTTTTCTCAGGAACGAAAGAAGCTAGAAAGCTCAAACTTTGCATAAATGTGGACAATGGGTGGATATAGGGAGCTTACCAAAATAATGGCCAAGGGCCCATAACTGTTGGAGTTATCTCTCCTGATAGGTTTTTTAAATAAATGAAAATATAGGTTTTTTTTAAATGAAAATGTTTGGTCACAGTTTTCTCAGGAACTAAAGAAGCTAGAAACCTCAAACTTTGCATAAATGTGGACAATGGGTGGATATAGGGAGCTAACCAAAATAATGGCCGAGGGCCCATTACTTTTGGAGTTATCTCCCCTGATAGTATAGTTTTTTATCCCCTCGCAACAACGTTGCGAATGGTTATCCCCTCGCAACAACGTTGCGAATGGGGATATAGCATCGGTGCCGTGCGTCCGTGTGTTAGTGTGTCTGTGTGTGTGTGTGTGTGTGTGTGTGTCTGTCCGGAACCTTGTGAGCAGGATAGAAGACACAGTATTCATCGTAGAAGCATCAAACCTTCCACAAATGTTCACCATGTACAGAGGATGAACCCTATTGAATTTCAAGGTCAGGGGTCAAAGGTCAAGGTCACAATGGACTTGACCTTGAAAACCTTGTGAGCAGGATAGAAGACACAGTATTCATCGTAGAAGCATCAAACCTTCCACAAATGTTCACCATGTACAGAGGATGAACCCTATTGAATTTCAAGGTCAGGGGTCAAAGGTCAAGGTCACAATGGACTTGATCTTGAAAACCTTGCGAGCAGGATAGAAGACACAGTATTCATCGTAGAAGCATCAAACCTTCCACAAATGTTCACCATGTACAGAGGATGAACCCTATTGAACTTCAAGGTCAGGGGTCAAAGGTCAAGGTCACAATGGACTTGACCTTGAAAACCTTGTGAGCAGGATAGAAGACACAGTATTCATCGTAGAAGCATCAAACCTTCCACAAATGTTCACCCTGTACAGAGGATGAACCCTATTGAATTTCAAGGTCAGGGGTCAAAGGTCAAGGTCACAATGGACTTGACCTTGAAAACCTTGTGAGCAGGATAGACGACACAGTATTCATCGTAGAAGCATCAAACCTTCCACAAATGTTCACCATGTACAGAGGATGAACCCTATTGAATTTCAAGGTCAGGGGTCAAAGGTCAAGGTCACAATGGACTTGACCTTGAAAACCTTGTGAGCAGGATAGACGACACAGTATTCATCGTAGAAGCATCAAACTTTCCACAAATGTTCACCATGTACAGAGGATGAACCCTATTGAATTTCAAGGTCAGGGGTCAAAGGTCAAGGTCACAATGGTCTAACATATTCAGATTGGATTTTCATGTTAATGAATGGTATGCAGTTGCGAGGGGATGCTACGCTTGCGTTGCCTTGTTTTAATAAATGAAAAGGTTTGGTGACAGTTTTCTCAGGAACTAAGAAAGCTAGAATACTGAAACTTTGTATGAACATGAAAAGTGGGTGGATGTATGGCCCTTACCAAAATAATGGCCAAAGGCCCATAACTCTTGGAGTTATCTCCCCTGATAGGATATTTTCTGCAAGTAAAAAAATCATTTCACTTTTCTAACCATCAAACCATGAAAAATATTTTCGATACAGTTTTCTCAGGTACTAAGAAAGCTAGAAAGCTGAAACTTTGTATAAACATGAACATTAGGTGGATGTAAGTAAATAATGGCCAACAACATTACTCTTGGGGTTATCTCCCCAGCAAAGAAAAAAAAAAATATTAAAGTTTTCTCTGGAACTAAGAAAGCTCCCCTGATAGGTTAAAAGCTTTTAGAGTCAATGTGTCTTACTCCTCTGATAGCGCTATAGCGGGGCTATAGTCAGATCCTCTGACAGCTCTAGTTGTCTTTCCATCTGTTCATTATTAGTTAGTTTGTTGTTTCTTTATGCTGTGACCCTTGTCAGATTTGTCAGTTTATACATGTATATTGGTCCTTGTGATCTTAGAAACAACAGCGACTAGAACTGTTAAATTTTGCATAATATTTTTATAGCCCCGCTTGAAAAGTGGGGCTATATTGGATTATAGCCCCGCTTGAAAAGTGGGGCTATATTGGATTTGCCCTGTCATTCCGTAATTCTGTAATTCTGTAATTCCGTAATTCCGTTATTCCGTTATTTTTTCGTCACAGTTTTCCCCGAAACTAAGAGAGCTAGAAAACTAAAACTTTGTATACACGTGGACAATGGGTGCCTCCACGGACCTTACCGAAATTATGACCAAGGGCCCATAACTCTTGGAGTTATCTCCCCTGATAGGTTTTTTTAAATGAAAATGTTTGGTCACAGTTTTCTCAGGAACGAAAGAAGCTAGAAAGCTCAAACTTTGCATAAATGTGGACAATGGGTGGATATAGGGAGCTTACCAAAATAATGGCCAAGGGCCCATAACTGTTGGAGTTATCTCTCCTGATAGGTTTTTTAAATAAATGAAAATATAGGTTTTTTTTAAATGAAAATGTTTGGTCACAGTTTTCTCAGGAACTAAAGAAGCTAGAAACCTCAAACTTTGCATAAATGTGGACAATGGGTGGATATAGGGAGCTAACCAAAATAATGGCCGAGGGCCCATTACTTTTGGAGTTATCTCCCCTGATAGTATAGTTTTTTTTAATAAATGAAAAGGTTTGGTGACAGTTTTCTCAGGAACTAAGAAAGCTAGAATACTGAAACTTTGTATGAACATGAAAAGTGGGTGGATGTATGGCCCTTACCAAAATAATGGCCAAAGGCCCATAACTCTTGGAGTTATCTCCCCTGATAGGATATTTTCTGCAAGTAAAAAAATCATTTCACTTTTCTAACCATCAAACCATGAAAAATATTTTCGATACAGTTTTCTCAGGTACTAAGAAAGCTAGAAAGCTGAAACTTTGTATAAACATGAACATTAGGTGGATGTAAGTAAATAATGGCCAACAACATTACTCTTGGGGTTATCTCCCCAGCAAAGAAAAAAAAAAATATTAAAGTTTTCTCTGGAACTAAGAAAGCTCCCCTGATAGGTTAAAAGCTTTTAGAGTCAATGTGTCTTACTCCTCTGATAGCGCTATAGCGGGGCTATAGTCAGATCCTCTGACAGCTCTAGTTTCTCTTGAAATGCAGACAATAATAAATGCAAGTAATAATAAAAAATGCATTGCTTTATTATGTCATTATACCGCTAGTTTAATTCAGCAAATGTTCTATGACAGCCTATTCTATGTTTGTTGCTTCCACTTGAAATTGTTCCAAATTGCAACAAACTTTGAATTTTTATTTTTCAGCAAAGACAAGCAGTTTCATCTTTGGATAAGATAAATTATACTATTATTTGTTGAAATGCAATAGTTATTCTCAGTGGACTAAATGGAAAGTTTATATGGAAAGGTTCAATTCTACAAACAAATTTTCATTTCCACTAAAAGGGGATGGCACTGGTCGGGGGTATACGTGCCCCACTGGGCACTTTCTCTAGTTGTTTATAAATTTCATCTGAAATGCTCACTGATATTATACTTCTAATTGGAGGAAGTAATTGACTCTTTCACCAGATTTATTCTCTGGACTCACAAGAGACATTCCAGTTCTACTATAATCCCCAGAGAGCGTCTGGGCGAACTATCAACTTAGAGAGATGTGCAGAACAAATAGCTACCCTCTGTGCAACACTAGGAGAGTATCCAGCTGTCAGATATAGAAGGTAGGACTTAGACCTTTTTCTGATTGGCAGAGCAAACAGTATAGATATGGCCTTAGTCCATTGTATGCAAGGATTGCTATATGTTGGACAATTCCATTTGTCATATAAGGGTGTCAGGTCAATTTTTTCGTTTTATTCCATTTTTGATGGAAAATTCTGTTAGCAAATAGTGCAGGCCCTGATCAGGTTCTGCAGCGTCTGATTAGGGCCTGCATTGTTTGCCAAGGTCTCCCTTTAGGGGTTTCCCACATGCAATGGGTTAAAGAACTCAACCGTCCATTTTGTTTTCCTGCAGAGAGCTAAAGTTTTCACTGTGCACTGATCTACCACCTTTACTTCATGCAACATTCAAGATGTTTGGTTGTCAGACACACATAACTGATTCATGCACAACATTCCATAAGAGTGTAAACCAAGATTAGAATTCATACAGAAAAGAAGACATTGAGATTGTGTAGCAGAAGGGCTAAAGCATAAATGGGTTGTATAGGAGAAGGACTAAAGCATAAATGGGTTGTGTAGGAGAAGGACTAAAGCATAAATGGGTTGTGTAGGAGAAGGACTAAAGCATAAATGGGTTGTGTAGCAGAAGGACTAAAGCATAAATGGGTTGTGTAGGAGAAGGGCTAAAGCATAAATGGGTTGTGTAGAAGGACTAAAGCATAAATGGGTTGTGTAGGAGAAGGACTAAAGCATAAATGGGTTGTGTAGGAGAAGGGCTAAAGCATAAGTGGGTTGTGTAGGAGAAGGGCTAAAGCATAAATGGGTTGTGTAGGAGAAGGACTAAAGCATAAATTGGTTGTGTAGCAGAAGGACTAAAGCATAAATGGGTTGTGTAGGAGAAGGACTAAAGCATAAATGGGTTGTGTAGGAGAAGGGCTAAAGCATAAATTGGTTGTGTAGTAGAAGGGCTAAAGCATAAATGGGTTATGTAGGAGAAGGGCTAAAGCATAAATGGGTTGTGTAGCAGAAGGACTAAAGCATAAATGGGTTGTGTAGCAGAAGGACTAATGCATAAAATGGGTTGTGTAGGAGAAGGGCCAAAGCATAAATGGGTTGTGTAGGAGAAGGACTAAAGCATAAATGGGTTATGTAGCAGAAGGACTAAAGCATAAATGGGTTGTGTAGGAGAAAGACTAAAGCATAAATGGGTTGTGTAGGAGAAGGGCTAAAGCATAAATGGGTTGTGTAGGTGGACTAAAGCATAAATGGGTTGTGTAGGAGAAGGGCTAAAGCATAAATGGGTTGTGTAGGAGAAGGGCTAAATCATAAATGGGTTGTGTAGGAGAAGGGCTAAAGCATAAATGGGTTGTGTAGGAGAAGGGCTAAAGCATGAATGGGTTGTGTAGGAGAAGGGCTAAAGCATAAATGGGTTGTGTAGGAGAAGGGCTAAAGCATAAATGGGTTGTGTAGCAGAAGGACTAAGTAGAAGTAAAACAAAGATCAGGAATAGATACAATTAACTTACTCCACCCATCAAAGACACCAAAGGGAAAGAAACACAAACATTAAGCGACCAGACCATAATGGAAACCTAACTAAAGGAAGGTCATAAGGACAGTTACTTTCCCACAAAATGGCCATATGGCCATCCAAAATAAAAAGACACAAGTGATACACACAGTAAGTAACAAACAACACCATAAATAAATCGCCACAGAAGAACCGCCTTGGAACGGTAAGTGGAAAGATTTCCACTGTGGGGCTTAAATCGATTTTACGTGACCACAATCCTCGCCCTTACTTCCGTCGTGATTTAGACAAATAATTTGTTCAGTCCGCATGAAGGCCTCCTAACTCATCAGTGCAACATCTCCGTGAACACAAAAAAAATCAAAGAACCACAGAGGTGAGACAACGGTGAAGCATAAATGGGTTGTGTAGGAGAAGGACTCAAGCATAAATGGGTTGTGTAGCATAAATGGGTTTACTCAGCAGAATGGTAAAGATGTCATGATAGTAATAGGGACAAGAAGTTGTTAACCCTTGTCCTGGTGAATAAAGTAATTGAGCCACACCCATTTCTGATTTTAAGCCGATCAGATTATTTGATGTCATTTATTCCTAAAAATTAATGACCTAAATGTCAAATATTGCAGCTCCTGATCAGATAGCTTCTTTAGATGCCAGTTAATCTAGCTGTACACCATTTGCAAATTAAGGAACACATTAATTGGGACAGACAGGCCTAAGCGAACAATGCAGACCCAGATCAGCAGTCTGGTCTGGGTCTACACTTTTTAGCTCGCCTGTACAAAGTACAAGGAGAGCTATTGTTGTCACCTCATTTGTGCACGTTTGCGTGTGCGTTCCCGTCACACTGTGTTAAAGTTTTTCAAATGCTTATATCTCAACAGTCACTCATCACAGAGCACTCATATTTGGAACTTAAGTACCTGGGAGGGTCTTCTGAAGTTCAAAGACAACAGATCCCTGGGTTCATGCCCTGGGGTGGAGCTAGGGGTCAAAAGCTAGAACACCTCTGTAAAACTGTGTTAAAGTTTTTGAATTGCTTATATCTCAACAGACACTCATCACAAGGGATTCATATTTTACAAGTTGGATACCCGGGTGTGTCTTCTGAGATTCCAAGACAACACACCCCTGGGTTCATGCCTGGGAGGACAGATGGGGTGGAGCTAGGGGTCAAAATCTAGGACACCTTTGAAATTATGCCCCCGCCTATTCGAAGAATAGCGGAAGGGCATTAAGTTTTACCCCTGTCCGTCTGTTCGTCCGGTGACATCCTGTCCAGGCCATAACTCCTAAACCTTATTGAATATATTCATGAAACTTCACAGGTGCATTCATCACACTGAGACGATGTGTCATGAACAAGGAAGACAACTCTTGCATTTTTGGTTTTTGAATTATCTGCCCTTGACTTAGTACCATATAGTAAACCGTTTCCGGGCCATAACTCCTAAACCGTATGGAATATGATCATGAAACTTCACAGGTGCATCCATCATACTTGGACGATGTGTCATGAACAAGGAAGACAACTCCTGCTTGTTTTGTTTTTGAATTATATGCCCTTGACTTACATCCATATACAGTCCAACCTGTCTACAACGACCACTCAAGGGAATGACCAAAAGTGGTCTTTGTTCACAGGTGGTCTTTGTTCGGAGGGTTGCATTTACCGAACAGAAACTTTTGAAAAAGTCACTAATTTTGGTCATTTCAATTTGCTCTGTACAAGCAGCTTCGAGTAATCTATCGATCCGAAGCATCTAGGTCGCTTGGCTTTTCCTATCACCAGCGGCATAACCTTCTCACCTGAAAATGCAAGAAAACCTTGCTTAAATGCTTCCGTTTTCGCTCTAACAAAGGACCGGTGGTAAATTATGGAGGCCGCCATTTTGTTTGATCACATGATCAATAAAAAAGTGTGTTCGTTTAGCCCTATGTATTCAAATGGAAACAACCTAAACAGGAATAAAAGCGTGTTCGTTTAGCCAAATGCAGTCAAAGGGAAACAACCTAAACAGGAATAAAAGTGTGTTCGTTTAGCCATATGATTAATAATCGCTATTGGTTCGCTTTGCAAAGATTTTCTTATGCAAATGGGTGAAAGCATTTAAAATTTCTTCAAAAATTAAGTTTTTATGACAAAACGGTAAAAATAAGAGACAGAATGATTGAGAAATAATAAACCGACCTGTCACGACTTTCTAACGTAAGGAATGTCCGTTTTGGACTGGACGCCATGATTTCAACAAAGAAAATGAGAAGGGATGAGAATGAATGAAAGAATAGTATTTTTTCTGATTTTTATTCAAAAACAACTCACTCATATTTATGACCACAAATATATCTATACAGGTACAACAAAAGAACAAAACAAAACATTACAAAAGAAAGCTCACAAACATGAGCTGGATTACGTATTGAAAATCAATCGAGGAGGCCTTCCGAAGCATTGCAGATAATTACCGTTACGCTTGTTGAGCAGCAATTAACTTCTATCGGTCGCTGTTCGGAGGTAAAATGTACTTTTCGGACAGTATGTGCCTGTCCGCTGGTCGCAGTGCACAGGTGGACGCTATTCAGAGGTAAAATATATAGGGATTTTTTATGGGGGGATTTGAAACTGGTCGTTGTGCACAGGTGGTCGCTATTCAGAGGTGGTCGCTAGGACAGGTTAGACTGTATAGTCAAATGGTATGTCGTGTCCGGGCCATGGGTCCTAAACCGTATGGAATATATTCATGAAACTTCACAGGTGCTTTCATCACACTTAGACAATGTGTCATGAACAAGGAAGACAACTCTTGCATTTTTGGGTTTTGAATTATCTGCCCTTGACTTAGTACCATATACATACTTTTTTCATCGCTCTATCTCCTACATTTCTTGACCGATTTTTATATAATTCCAACCAAATGTTCCTTATAAAAAAATCTCGCGCAAGTTTGACTTTCAAGGTCATGACCTCAAGATCAAGGTCACTGTGGCTATTTTTAGAAAAACTTTGTCATCGCTCTAGCGCCTACATTTCTTCACCAATTTCAATATAACTTCACACAAATGTTCCTTATAAAAAAATCTCGAGCAAGTTCGACTTTCAAGGTCATGACCTCAAGGTCAAGGTCACTGTGGCTATTTTTAGAAAAACTTTGTCATTGCTCTAGCGCCTTCATTTCTCCACCAATTTCAATATAACTTCACACAAATGTTTCTTATGATAATATCTGGAGTTGCCTTGACTTTTAAGGTCATGACCTCAAGGTCAAGGTCACTGTGGCTATTTTTAGAAAAATTTTGTCATCGCTCCAGCCCCTACATTTCTTCACTGATTTCAATATATTTTCACACAAATTTTTCTTATGACAATATCTCGAGTGAGTTTGACTTTCAAGGTCATGATCTCAAGGTCAAGGTCACTGTGGCTATTTTTAGAAAAACTTTGTCATCGCTCTAGCGCCTACATTTCTTCACTGATTTCAATATAACTTCACACAAATGTTTGTTATGACAATATCTCGAGCAATTCGACGTTCAAGTTCATGACCTCAAGGTCAAGGTCACTGTGGCTATTATTAGAAAAACTTTGTCATCGCTCTAGCGCCTACATTTCTTCACTTAATTCAATATAACTTCACACAAATGTTCCTAATGACAATATCTTGAGCGAGTTCGACTTTCAAGGTAATGATCTCAAGGTCAAGGTCACTGTGGCTATTTTTAGAAAAACTTTGTCATCGCTCTTGCCCCTACATTTCTTCACTGATTTCAATATAACTTCACACAAATGTTCCTTATGACAATATCTTGAGCGAGTTCGACTTTCAGGGTCATGACCTCAAGGTCAAGGTCACTGTAGCTATTTTTAGAAAAATTCGTCATCCCTCTAGCGCCTACATTTCTTCACCGATTTCAATATAACTTCACACAAATGTTCCTTATGACAATATCTTTAGCGAGTTCCACTTTCAAGGTCAAGGTCACTGTGGCTAATTTTAGAAAAACTTTGTCATCGCTCTAGCGCCTTCATTTCTTCACCAATTTCGATATAACTTCACACAAATGTTTCTTATGATAATATCTCGAGTTGCTTTGACTTTCAAGGTCATGACCTCAAGGTCAAGGTCACTGTGGCTATTTTTAGAAAAATTTTGTCATCGCTCTAGCCCCTACATTCTTCACTGATTTCAATATATTTTCACACAAATGTTTCTTATGACAATATCTCGAGCGAGTTCGACTTTCAAGGTCATGACCTCAAGGTCAAGGTCACTGTGGCTATTTTTAGAAAAACTTTGTCATCGCTCTAGCGCCTACATTTCTTCACTGATTTCAATATAACTTCACACAAATGTTTGTTATGACAATATCTCGAGCAATTCGACGTTCAAGTTCATGACCTCAAGGTCAAGGTCACTGTGGCTATTATTAGAAAAACTTTGTCATCGCTCTAGCCCCTACATTTCTTCACTTATTTCAATATAACTTCACACAAATGTTCCTAATGACAATATCTTGAGCGAGTTCAACTTTCAAGGTCATGACCTCAAGGTCAAGGTCACTGTTGCTATTTTTAGAAAAACTTTGTCATCGCTCTTGCCCCTACATTTCTTCACTGATTTCAATATAACCTCACACAAATGTTCCTTATGACAATATCTCGAGCGAGTTCGACTTTCAGGGTCATGACCTCAAGGTCAAGGTCACTGTAGCTATTTTTAGAAAAATTTGTCATCCCTCTAGCGCCTACATTTCTTCACCGATTTCAATATAACTTCACACAAATGTTCCTTATGACAATATCTCTAGCGAGTTCCACTTTCAAGCTCAAGGTCACTGTGGCTAATTTTAGAAAAACTTTGTCATCGCTCTAGCGCTTACATTTCTTCACCGATTTCAATATAACTTCACACAAATGTTCCTTATGACAATATCTCAAGCCATTTCGACTTTCAAGGTCTAGGTCTCAATGGCCATTTTTAGCTCACCTGAGCCGAAGGCTCATTGGTGAGCTGATAGTATGGCCAGGCAAAAATTCTGTGTGTGTGTGTGTGTGTTCACATTTTCAAACGTCTTCTCCTCCGGAACCGCTGGGCCGATTGTAGTCAAATTTCATGTGGAGGCTCCATGGGGTGGGGGAACGAAAGTTTGCATTTTTGGTCTAGGTCACATGACCAAGATGGCCGCCATGCCCATATATGGTAAAAACCCTTCGAAAATCTTCTCCTCCGGAACCACTGGGCCGATTTGCATGAAACTTGGCATGTAGCACCTGGGACATGGGCCCATCATAAATTGCATAAATGGTGTCCCTGGGATGACCTTGACCTATTTTACGCCAAGGTTAAATTTGGTAACATGGGCATTTGTATGGGAAAAAGTAGAAATGTCTGATATCTTGCAAACTGTTACAAATAATGCCACTAAACCATATATATTCTTGTTCCTTATGATGAGGCGCATTAAGTGACATGGATTTTGGGACCCTGGGGCCCCCCGGGGGGGGCATGCCCCACCCCCTTCTTTGCACAAAATGCTTAATATCTCGGAAACGGTTAAGATCCCCACCCATAAACCATATATATTCTTGTTCCTTATGATAAGGCGCATTCAGTGACACAGACCTTTGGACATCAGGGTATCGGAGGGTCCCCGGGGTGGCATGCCCCACCCCCTTTATTGCAAAAAATGCTTAATATCTTGGAAATGGTTAAGATCCCCACCCATAAACCATATATATTATTGTTCCTTATGATAAAGCGCATTCAGTGACATGGACCTGTGGAACCCCGGGGCCCCGGGGGAGGAGGGGCATGACCCCCCCCCCCCCCCCCTGTTGAAGAAGTCTAAACCTCTTCAAAAGTTTCTTCTTCAGAACCACCCACCAAAACATGCATTGACTTCTGTCAACCTTTACATTCAGGTGTACTGGGGTTTACAGTAAGCAACTTTTTAAAAGAAATAACATTACCCCTATAACAATTACATGTATTTCATCGATTTGGTTAAATATTAATAGCTTATTCTACAGTGTTTTGTAAAATACAGAATTTTATTGTACAAGTCTTCGACCTGCCGCCACCCCCTTTAGAATTGGAAGTAACACCTCAAGTAACCCTCCCCCTTTTTTTGTTTTTATCCCCCGACCGAATAGGTTCGGGGGATATAGCGATCAGCCTGGCGTCCGTCCGTCTGTCCGTCCGTCTGTCCGTCGGTCCGTAGACGCAACCTTGTGATGGCCATAACTCCTATACCCTTTGAGATTCATTGATGGTTCTTGGCACAGTTGTTCACAAGGCCGAGACGGCGTGTCATGCCCAAGAACCAGAACTCTGGATGCCATACTTTTTTAGTAATCTCCCCTTTTAATAAAATAGCATGACTACTTTGTGATGGCCATAACTCCAATACCCTTTGAGATATATTGATGGTACCTGGCACAGTTGTTCACAAGGCTGAGACGGCGTGTCATGCACAAGAACCACAACTCTGGTTGCCATGGTTTTGGAGTTATCTCCCCTTCCAATAAAATAGAGTGACAACCTTGTGATGGCCATAATTCCAATACCCTTTAAAATATATTGATGATACCTGGCACAGTTGTTCACAAGGCCGAGACTGTGTGTCATGCACAAGAACCACAACTCTGGGTGCCGTGTTTTTTTAGTTATCTCCCCTTCCAATAATATAGAATCACTACCTTGTGATGGCCACATCTCCAACACTCTTTGAGATATATTGATGATACTTGGTACAGTTGTACATGAGGTTAAGCAGGTGTGTCACATGCAAGAACCACAACTCTGGGTGCCCTGTTTTTTTAATTATCTCCCCTGACAATATAACCTTGTGATGGCCATAACTCAATACCCTTTGAGATATATTGATGGTACTTGGCACAATTGTATACAACGTTGAGACGGCGCTTCATGCCTAAGAACCACAACTCTAGGTGCTATGATATTTGACTTATCTCCCCTGTCAATATAACAGTATGACAACCTTGTGACCACCGTACCTCCAATACCCTTTGAGACATATTGGTGGTACTTGATGCAGATGTACATGAGGTTAAGCAGGTGTGTCATGCTCAAGAATTACAACTCTGGGTGCTCTGGTTTTTGTCATGCCCAAGAACCAGAACTCTGGATGCCATACTTTTTTAGTTATCTCCCCTTTTAATAAAATAGCATGACTACTTTGTGATGGCCATAACTCCAATACCCTTTGAGATATATTGATGGTACCTGGCACAGTTGTTCACAAGGCTGAGACGGCGTGTCATGCACAAGAACCACAACTCTGGTTGCCATGGTTTTGGAGTTATCTCCCCTTCCAATAAAATAGAGTGACAACCTTGTGATGGCCATAATTCCAATACCCTTTAAAATATATTGATACCTGGCACAGTTGTTCACAAGGCCGAGACTGTGTGTCATGCACAAGAACCACAACTCTGGGTGCCGTGTTTTTTTAGTTATCTCCCCTTCCAATAATATAGAATCACTACCTTGTGATGGCCACATCTCCAACACTCTTTGAGATATATTGATGATACTTGGTACAGTTGTACATGAGGTTAAGCAGGTGTGTCACATGCAAGAACCACAACTCTGGGTGCCCTGTTTTTTTAATTATCTCCCCTGACAATATAACCTTGTGATGGCCATAACTCAAATACCCTTTGAGATATATTGATGGTACTTGGCACAATTGTATACAACGTTGAGACGGCGCTTCATGCCTAAGAACCACAACTCTGGGTGCTATGATATTTGAGTTATCTCCCCTTCCAATATAACAGTATGACAACCTTGTGACCACCGTACCTCCAATACCCTTTGAGACATATTGGTGGTACTTGATGCAGATGTACATGAGGTTAAGCAGGTGTGTCATGCTCAAGAATTACAACTCTGGGTGCTCTGGTTTTTTAGTTATCTCCCCTGGCACTATAACCTTGTGATGGCCATAACTCCAACTCCTCCCTTTGAGATATATTGAAGGAACTTGGCACAATTGTATACAAGGTACAGAAGGGATGTCATGTGCAAAAACCACAACTGTTGTTGCTGTGGTATTTGAGTTATATACCCTTCCAATATAACAGTATGACCAGCTTGTGATGCCAATACCTTTTGAGACATATTGATGGTACTTTGTGCAGAAATACATGAGCTTAAGCAGGCATGTCATGCACAAGAACCACATTTCTGAGTGCCCTGGTTTTTTAGTTATCTCCCCTGACAGTATAATCTTGCGATGGCCATAACTGCAATACTTTTGTGATGTGTGGTTTAATTCTGGTGCACTTTCTATTGGTGAACAATCTTCTGAAGGCCATATTGGCTTTTGGTTGGGGGATTTGCCATCTCTTCCGATGGCTATTTTTAGCTCACCGTCACGTAGTGACGAGGTGAGCTTATGGGATCACTTTTCGTCCGTCGTGCGTCAGTGCGTCCGCGCGTCCGTGCGTCAGTGCGTCAGTCCGTCCGTGCGTCCGTAAACAATTTCTTTAAACGACATCTCCTCCTAAACCACTGATCGGATTTTGACCAAACTTCACAGGAATGATCCTTAGGTGGTCCCCTTTCAAAGTTGTTCAAATGGTTCCGGTCCGTTGCACATATAGGTTTTTGGGGCCAAAAATAGATTTTTTTCACCAAAAACTTAAAAAATCTTCTTCTCTGAAACCACAAGGCCCAGGTCTTTGATATTTGGTATGAAGCTTCATCTAGTGGACCCCTACCAAGATTGTTCAAATTATAGTGCTGGGGCCAAAAATGCCCCCGCTCCGGGGCCCTTTGGTTTTACATGGGCTTATATAGGGAAATCTTGAAAAATCTTCTTCTCTGAAACCGTAAGGCCCAGGTCTTTGGTATTTGGTCTGAAGTTTCATCTAGTGGACCCCTACCAAGATTGTTCAAATTATAGTGCTGGGGCCAAAAATGCCCCGGCCCCGGGCCCCTTTGATTTTACATGGGCTAATATAGGGAAAATCTTTAAAAATCTTCTTCTCTGAAACCGCAAGGCCCAGGTCTTTGATATTTGGTATGAAGCTTCAACTAGTGGACCCCTACCAAGATTGTTCAAATTATAGTGCTGGGGCCAAAAATGCCCCCGCTCCGGGGCCCTTTGGTTTTACATGGGCTTATATAGGGAAAATCTTAAAAAATCTCCTCTGAAACCGCAAGGCCCAGGTCTTTGATATTTGGTATGAAGCTTCATCTAGTGGACCCCTACCAAGATTGTTCAAATTAAAGTGCTGGGGCCAAAAATGCCCCCGCTCCGGGGCCCTTTGGTTTAACATGGGCTTACATAGGGAAAATCGTTTAAAATTTTCTTCTCTGAAACCGCAAGGCCCAGGTCTTTGATATTTGGTATGAAGCTTCATCTAGTGGACCCCTACCAAGATTGTTCAAATTATAGTGCTGGGGCCAAAAATGCCCCCGCTCCGGGGCCCTTTGGTTTTACATGGGCTTATATAGGAAAAATCTTCTTCTCTGAAACCGTAAGGCCCAGGTCTTTGATATTTGGTCTGAAGCTTCATCTAGTGGACCCCTACCAAGATTGTTCAAATTATAGTGCTGGGGCCAAAAATGCCCCCGCTCCGGGGCCCTTTGGTTTTACATGGGCTTATATAGGGAAAATCTTTAAAAATCTTCTTCTCTGAAACCGTAAGGCCCAGGTCTTTGATATTTGGTCTGAAGCTACATCTAGTGGACCCCTACCAAGATTGTTCAAATTATAGTGCTGGGGCCAAAAATGCCCCCGCCGCGGGCCCCTTTGATTTTACATGGGCTAATATAGGGAAAATCTTTAAAAATCTTTTTCTCTGAAACTGCCAGGCCCAGGTCTTTGATATTTGGTATGAAGCTTCAACTAGTGGACCCCTACCAAGCTTGTTCAAATTATAGTGCTGGGGCCAAAAATGCTCCCGCTCCTTGGCCCTTTGGTTTTACATGGTCTTATAAAGGGAATATCTTTAAAAATCTTCTTCTCTGAAACCCTAAGGCCCAGGTCTTTGATATTTGGTATGAAGCTTCATCTATTGGACCCCTACCAAGATTGTTCAAATTATAGTGCTGGGGCCAAAAATGCCCCCGCCCCAGGGCCGTTTGGTTTTACATGGGCTTATATAGGGAAAATCTTAAAAAATCTTCTTCTCTGAAACCGCAAGGCCCAGGTCTTTGATATTTGGTATGAAGCTTCATCTAGTGGACCCCTACCAAGATTGTTCAAATTATAGTGCCAGGACCAAAAATGCCCCCGCACCGGGGCCCTTTGGTTTAACATGGGCTTACATAGGGAAAATCTTTTAAAATTTTCTTCTCTGAAACCGCACAACCCAGGTCTTTGATATTTGGTATGAAGCTTTATCTAGTGGACCCCCACCAAGATTGTTCAAATTATAGTGCTGGGGCCAAAAATGCCCCCGCTCCAGGGCCCTTGGGTTTTACATGGGCTTATATATGGAAGATCTTTAAAAATCTTCTTCTCTGAAACCGTAAAGCCCAGGTCTTTGATATTTGGTATGAAGCTTCATCTAGTGGACCCCTACCAAGATTGTTCAAATTATAGTGCTGGGGCCAAAAATGCCCCCGCCCTGGGGCCATTTGGTTTTACATGGGCTTATATAGGGAAAATCTTAAAAAATCTTCTTCTCTGAAACCGCAAGGCCCAGGTCTTTGATATTTGGTATGAAGCTTCATCTAGTAGACCCCTACCAAGATTGTTCAAATTATAGTGCTGGGGCCAAAAATGCCCCCCCTCCGGGGCCCTTTGGTTTTACATGGGCTTACATAGGGAAAATCTTTTAAAATTTTCTTCTCTGAAACCGCAAGGTCCAGGTCTTTGATATTTGGTATGAAGCTTCACCTAATGGACCCCTATCAAGATTATTCAAATTATAGCCCTGGGGCCAAAAATGCCCCCTGCCCCGGGGCCCTTTGATTTTACATGGGCTTATATAGGGAAAATCTTTAAAAATCTTCTTCTCTAAAACCGCTAGGCCCAGGTCTTTGATATTTGGTATGAAGCTTCACCTAGTGGACCCCTACAAAGATTGTTCAAATTATAGTGCTGGGGCAAAAAATGCCCCCACTCTGGGGCCCTTTGGTTTTACATGGGCTTATGTAGGGAAAATCTTTAAAAATTTTCTTCTCTGAAACCCTAAGGCCCATGTCTTTGATATTTGGTATGACTTCACCCCCCACGCCCCGGGGCTTTTTGGTTTTACATGGGCTTATACATGGAAAATCTTAAAAAAACTTCTTCTCTTAAACCGCAAGTCCCAGGTCTTTGATATTTGGTATGAAGCTTCACCTAGTGGACCCCAACCATGGTTGTTCAAATTATAGCCCTAGGGCCAAAAATGCCCCCGCTCCGGGGCCTTTTGGTTTTACATAGACTTATATATGGAAAATCTTGAAAAATCTTCTTCTCTGAAACCAAAAGGCCCAGGTTTTTATCTCACCGTCACGTAGTGACGAGGTGAGCTTTTGGGATCACTTTTTGTCCGTCGTCCGTCGTGCGTCCGTCCGTGCGTGCGTGCGTAAACAATTTCTTCAAACGACATCTCCTCCTAAACCACTGAGCGGATTTTGACCAAACTTCACAGGAATGATCCTTAGGTGGTCCCCTTTCAAAGTTTTTCAAATGGTTCCGGTCCGTTGCACATATAGGTCACAGGAGCCAAAAATAGATTTTTTTCACCAAAAACTTAAAAAATCTTCTTCTCTGAAACTGCAAGGCCCAGGTCTTTGACATTTGGTATGAAGCTTCATCTAGTGGACCCCTACCAAGATTGTTCAAATTATAGTGCTGGGGCCAAAAATGCCCCCGCCCCGGGGCCCTTTGGTTTTACATGGGCTTATATAGGGAAAATCTTTAAAAATCTTCTTCTCTGAAACCGCAAGGCCCAGGTCTTTGATATTTGGTATGAATCTTCATCTAATGGACCCCTACCAAGATTGTTCAAATTATAGTGCTGGGGCCAAAGATGCCCCCGCCCCTGGGCCCTTTGGTTTTTCATAGGCTTATATAGGGAAAATCTTTAAAAATCTTCTTCTCTGAAACTGCAAGGCCCAGGTCTTTGATATTTGGTATGAAGCTTCATCCAGTGGACCCCTACCAAGATTGTTCAAATTATAGTGCTGGGGCCAAAAATGCCCCTGACCCGGGGCCCTTTGGTTTTACATGGGCTTATATAGGGAAAATCTTTAAAAAACTTCTTCTCTGAAACTGCAAGGCCCAGGTCTTTGATATTTGGTATGAATCTTCATCTTATGGACCCCTACCAAGATTGTTCAAATTATATTGCTGGGGCCAAAAATGCCCCCGCCCTGGGGCCCTTTGGTTTTACATAGGTTTATATAGGGAAACCCTTTAAAAATCTTCATCTCTGAAACCGCAAAGCCCAGGTCTTTGATATTTGGTATGAAGCTTCATCTAAAGGACCCCTACCAAGATTGTTCAAATTATAGTGCTGGGGCCAAAAATGCCCCCGCCCCAGGGCCCTTTGGTTTTACATGGGCTTATATTGGGAAAATCTTTAAAAAAACTTCTCTGAAACTGCAGGGCCCAGGTCTTTGCTATTTGGTATGAAGCTTCATCTAGTGGACCCCTACCAAGACTGTTCAAATTATAGTGCTGGGGCCAAAAATGCCTCCGCCCCGGGGCCCTTTGGTTTTACATAGGCTTATATAGGGAAACCCTTTAAAAATCTTCTTCTCTGAAACTGCAAGGCCCAGGTCTTTGATATTTGGTATGAAGCTTCATCTAAAGGACCCCTACCAAGATTGTTCAAATTATAGTGCTGGGGCCAAAAATGCCCCCGCCCCAGAGCCCTTTGGTTTCACATGGGCTTATATTGGGAAAATCTTAAAAAAACTTCTTCTCTGAAACTGCAAGGCCCAGGTCTTTGCTATTTGGTATGAAGCTTTATCTAGTGGACCCCTACCAAGACTGTTCAAATTATAGTGCTGGGGCCAAAAATGCCCCCGCCCCGGGGCCCTTTGGTTTTACATAGGTTTATATAGGGAAAATCTTTAAAAATCTTCTTCTCTGAAACTGCAGGGCCCAGGTCTTTGGTATTTGGCTTTGATATTTGGTATGAAGCTTCATCTTGTGGACCTCTATCAAGATTGCTCAAATTATAGCCCTGGGGCCAAAAATGCCCCCGCTCCGGGGCCCTTTGGTTTTTCATGGACTTATGTAGGAAAAATCTTGAAAAATCTTCTACTCTGAAACCACAAGGCCTAGATCTTTGACATTTGGTATGAAGCTTCAGCTAGTGGACCTCTACCAAGATTGTTAAAATTATAGCCCTGGGGCCACAAATGCCCCCGCCCCAGGGCCCTTTGGTTTTACATAGATTTATAATAGAGATAATCTTTGAAAATCTTCTTCTCTGAAACAACAAGGCCCAGGTCTTTGATATTTGGGGTGAAGCTTCATCTAGTGGACCTCTATCAAGATTGTTTAAATTATAGCCCTGAGGCAAAAAATGCCCCTGCCCCGGGGCCATTTGGTTTTACATAGGCTTATGTAAGGAATATCTTCTTCTCTGAAACCGCAAGGCCCAGGTCTTTGATATTTGTTGTGTAGCTTCATCTAGTAGACCTTTGCCAAGATTGTTCAAATTATAGCCTTTGTTATGCTCCCCGAAGAATTTCGGGGGAGCATATAGTCGCCGCTTCGTCCGTGTGTCAGTGAGTCCGTGCGTCCGTGCGTCCGTCCCGCTCTTGTCAGCGCGAATTCTCAGAAACTACTGGGCGGATTTCAATGAAACTTCATGGGACTATTAAGTATCGAAGGTGGATGCGCATATCACCTGCGTGTTTTGGTTCGATGATTTTTCCAACAGTTATGGCCCTTTGATGAATTCTGCATGAATATATAGGGTACTGTTCATGTCCACGCGAATTCTCAGCAACTACTTGCAGAAATTCAATGAAACTTCAATGGAACCTTAAGCAGCAATAGAGGATGCGCATATTATCCGTGCTATCTGGTTAGATGATTCGTCACAGAGTTATGGTACTTTGTTTAAAGCTGCAGCGGTAGGTCACTGTGGCTATTTTTAGAAAAAAACTTTGTCATCACTCTGGTGCCTACATTTATGGATGGATTTTAATATAACTTCACACAAATGTTGGGTATGATAATATCTTGAGCATGTTCGACTTTCAGGGTCCTGGGCTCAAGGTCAAGGTCACTGCAGCTATTTTTAGAAAAAAACTTTGTCATAGCTCTAGCGGTGTCATTTGCTGATGGATTTTAATATAACTTCACACAAATGTTGGGTGTGATAATATCTCAAGCAAGTTTTACTTTCAGGGTCATGGGGTCAAGGTCAAGGTCACTGCGGCTATTTTTAGAAAAACTTTGTTTTTGCTCTAGTGCCTACATTTATTGATGGATTTTGATATAATTTCACACAAATGTTAAGTATGATAATATCTCAAGCAAATTTAACTTTCAGGGTCCTGGGCTCAAGGTCAAGGTCACTAGCTATTTTTAGAAAAAAACTTTGTCATCGCTCTAGCGTCGTCATTTGCTGATGGATTTTAATAGAACTTCACACAAATGTTGGGTATAATAATATCTCGAGCAAGTTCAACTTTCAGGATTCTGGGGTCAAGGTAAAGGTCACTGTGGTTATTTTTAGAAAAAAACTTTGTCATCGCTCTAGTGCCTACATTTATTGATGGATTTTAATATAATTTCACACAAATGTTGAGTATCATAATATCTCGAGCAAGTTCAACTTTCAGTGTCCTGGGCTCAAGGTCAAGGTCACTGTGGCTATTTTTAGAAAAAAACTTTGTCATTGCTCTAGCGTCGTCATTTGCTGATGGATTTTAATATAACTTTACACAAATGTTGGGTATAATTATATCTAGAGCAAGTTCAACTTTCAGGATCCCTGGGTCAAGGTCAAGGTCACTGTGGTTATTTTTAGAAAAAAACTTTGTCATCGCTCTAATGCCTACATTTATTGATTGATTTTAATATAATTTCACACAAATGTTGGGTATGATAATATCTCGAGCAAGTTTGACTTTCAGGGTCCTGGGCTCAAGGATAAGGTCACTGCGGCTATTTTTAGAAAAAACTTTGTCATAGCTCTAGCGTCGTCATTTGCTGATGGATTTTAATAGAACTTCACACAAATGTTGGGTATGAAAATATCACAAGCAAGTTTGACTTTCAGGGTCCTGGGGTCAAGGTCAAGGTCACTGCGGCTATTTTTAGAAAAACTTTGTCATCGCTCTAGCATCTACATTTGCTGATGGATTTTAATATAATTTTCGAACCCGTCTGATATTTTATATGAATGTAAAGGCACCCAATACCGAACCATACCTGGGGACAGTCCTACGAGGATTGCCTCTGTGTACGAGAGTAAGTTTTCAATAAGTTGTATTAAACAGTTCTTCCTTTCATTTTTTCGGACTTTTGTGTTGCTGATGTTTGTATGACAGTGCCATCAGGCAAGCTAATCTGTCCACTGACAGGTTTTGTTATACTCCATTTTGAAGTACAGTGAGTATACACAGTATACTGCTCTTTAACTCGGATAATGTTTCCTGTTCCGACTATTGCACGTTCGGGGAGCATCCATCGGTTTCACCGATATTCTTGTTGATATTTGGTATGAAGCTTCATCTTTTTAGACCTCCCTAAACATTATGCACATTATTACCCTGGGGTCAATAATGGCCCTCCCCGGGGCCCACTTGTTACTCTATGGATCAGGTGAGCGATCCAGGGCCATCATGGTCCTCTTGTTAGCTCACCGTCACGTAGTGACGAGGTGAGCTTTTGGGATCACTTTTTGTCCGTCGTCCGTCGTGCGTCCGTGCGTGCGTGCGTGCGTCCGTGCGTCCGTGCGTAAACAATTTCTTCAAACGACATCTCCTCCTAAACCACTGAGCGGATTTTGACCAAACTTCACAGGAATGATCCTTAGGTGGTCCCTTTCAAAGTTGTTCAAATGGTTCCGGTCCGTTGCACATATAGGTCACAGGAGCCAAAAATAGATTTTTTTCACCAAAAACTTAAAAAATCTTCTTCTCTGAAACTGCAAGGCCCAGGTCTTTGATATTTGGTATGAAGCTTCATCTAGTGGACCCCTACCAAGATTGTTCAAATTATAGTGCTGGGGCCAAAAATGCCCCCACCCCGGGGTCCTTTGGTTTTACATGGGCTTATATAGGGAAAAACTTTAAAAATCTTCTCTGAAACTGCAAGGCCCAGGTCTTTGATATTTGGTATGAAGCTTCATCTAGTGGACCCCTACCAAGATTGTTCAAATTATAGTGCTGGGGCCAAAAATGCCCCTGCCCCGGGGCCCTTTGGTTTTACATGGGCTTATATAGGGAAAATCTTTAAAAATCTTCTTCTCTGAAACTGCAAGGACCAGGTCTTTGATATTTGGTATGAATCTTCATCTGGTGGACCCCTACCAAGATTGTTCAAATTATAGTGCTGGGGCCAAAGATGCCCCCACCCCAGTGCCCTTTGGTTTTACATAGGCTTATATAGGGAAAATCTTAAAAATCTTCTTCTCTGAAACCACAAGGCCCAGGTCTTTGATATTTGGTATGAGTCTTGATCTGGTGGACCCCTACCAAGATTGTTCAAATTATAGTGCTGGGGCCAAAGATGCCCCTGCCCCAGGGCCCTTTGGTTTTACATGGGCTTATATAGGGAAAATCTTTAAAAATCTTCTTCTCTGAAACGACAAGGCCCAGGACTTTGATATTTGGAATGAAGCTTCATCTAGAGGACCCCTACCAAGATTGTTCAAATTATAGTGCTGGGGCCAAAAATGCCCCCGCCCAGGGGCCCTTTGGTTTTACATGGGCTTATATAGGGAAAATCTTTAAAAATCTTCTTCTCTGAAACCACAAGGCCCAGGACTTTGATATTTGGTATGAAGCTTCATCTAGAGGACCCCTACCAAGATTGTTCAAATTATAGTGTTGGGGCCAAAAATGCCCCCGCCCAGGGGCCCTTTGGTTTTACATGGGCTTATATAGGGAAAATCTTTAAAAATCTTCTTCTCTGAAACTGCAAGGACCAGGTCTTTGATATTTGATATGAATCTTCATCTGATGGACCCCTACCAAGATTGTTCAAATTATAGTGCTGGGTCCAAAGATGCCCCCGCCCCAGGGCCCTTTGGTTTTACATAGGCTTATATAGGGAAAATCTTAATAATCTTCTTCTCTGAAACCACAAGGCCCAGGTCTTTGATATTTGGTATGAATCTTGATCTGGTGGACCCCTACCAAGATTGTTCAAATTATAGTGCTGGGGCCAAAGATGCCCCCGCCCCAGGGCCCTTTGGTTTTACATGGGCTTATATAGGGAAAATCTTAAAAATCTTCTTCTCTGAAACCACAAGGCCCAGGTCTTTGATATTTGGTATGAGTCTTGATCTGGTGGACCCCTACCAAGATTGATCAAATTATAGTGCTGGGGCCAAAGATGCCCCCGCTCCAGGGCCCTTTGGTTTTACATGGGCTTATATAGGGAAAATCTTTAAAAATCTTCTTCTCTGAAACCACAAGGCCCAGGACTTTGATATTTGGAATGAAGCTTCATCTAGAGGACCCTACCAAGATTGTTCAAATTATAGTGCTGGGGCCAAAAATGCCCCCGCCCAGGGGCCCTTTGGTTTTACATGGGCTTATATAGGGAAAATCTTTAAAAATCTTCTTCTCTGAAACCACAAGGCCCAGGACTTTGATATTTGGTATGAAGCTTCATCTAGAGGACCCCTACCAAGATTGTTCAAATTATAGTGTTGGGGCCAAAAATGCCCCCGCCCAGGGGCCCTTTGGTTTTACATGGGCTTATATAGGGAAAATCTTTAAAAATCTTCTTCTCTGAAACTGCAAGGACCAGGTCTTTGATATTTGATATGAATCTTCATCTGGTGGACCCCTACCAAGATTGTTCAAATTATAGTGCTGGGGCCAAAGATGCCCCCGCCCCAGGGCCCTTTGGTTTTACAAAGGCTTATATAGGGAAAATCTTAAAAATCTTCTTCTCTGAAACCACAAGGCCCAGGTCTTTGATATTTGGTATGAAGCTTCATCTAGTGGACCCCTACCAAGATTGTTCAAATTATAGTGCTGGGGCCAAAAATGCCCCCGCCCCAGGGCCCTTTGGTTTTACATGCGCTTATATTGGGAAAATCTTTAAAAAATCTTCTTCTCTGAAACTGCAGGGCCCAGGTCTTTGCTATTTAGTATGAAGCTTCATCTAGTGGACCCCTACCAAGACTGTGCAAATTATAGTGCTGGGGCCAAAAATGCCCCCGCCCCGGGGCCCTTTGGTTTTACATAGGCTTATATAGGGAAAATCTTTAAAAATCTTCTGCTCTGAAACCACAAGGCCTAGGCTTTTGACATTTGGTATGAAGCTTCAGCTAGTGGACCTCTACCAAGATTTGTCAAATAATAGCCCTGGGGCCACAAATGCCCCTGCCCCAGGGCCCTTTGGTTTTACATGGGCTTGTATAGGGAAAATCTTTAAAAATCTTCTTCTCTGAAACAACAAGGCCCTTGTCTTTGATATTTGGTGTGAAGCTTCATCTAGTGGACCTCTATCAAGATTGTTTAAATTATAGCCCTGAGGCCAAAAATGCCCCTGCCCCGGGGCCATTTGGTTTTACATAGGCTTATGTAAGGAATATCTTTAAAAAAATCTTCTTCTCTGAAACCGCAAGGCCCAGGTCTTTGATATTTGTTGTGTAGCTTCATCTAGTGGACCTTTGCCAAGTTCAAATTATAGCCTTTGTTGATATTTGGTAAGAAGCTTCACCTTTTTAGACCTCCCTCAACGTTATGCACATTATAACCCTGGGGTCAATAATGGCCCTCCCCGGGGCCCACTTGTTACTCTATGGATCAGGTGAGCGATCCAGGGCCATCATGGTCCTCTTGTGTTTTATATTAGGATCACTTTTTGTCTGTCATCCGTGCGTAAACAATTTCTTCAAACAACATCTCCTCCTAAACCACTGATCGGATCGTGACCAAACTGCACAGGAATGATCCTTAGGTGGTCCCCTTTCAAAGTTGTTCAAATGGTTCCGGTCCGTTGCACATATTGGTCACAGGAGCCAAAAATAGATTTTTTTCACCGAAAACTTAAAAAATCTTCTTCTCTGAAACCCCAAGGCCCAGGTCTTTGATATTTGGTATGAAGCTTCAGCTAGTGGACCTCTACCAAGATTGTTCAAATTATAGCCCTGAGAGCAAAAATGCCCCCACCACGTGGCCCTTTGATTTTACATGGGCTTATATTGGGAAAATCTTTAAAAATCTTCTTCCCTGAAACCGCAAGGCCCAGATCTTTGATATTTGGTATGAAGCTTCATCTAGTGGATCCCTACCAAGATTGTTCAAATTATAGTGCTGGGGCCAAAAATGCCCCCGCCCCGGGGCCCTTTGGTTTTACACGGGCTTTTATATGGAACATCTGTAAAAATCTTCTTCTCTGAAACCGCAAGGCCCAGGTCTTTGATATTTGGTATGAAGCTTCATCTGGTGGACCCCTACCAAGATTGTTCAAATTATAGTGCTTGGGCCAAAAATGCCCCCGCCCCGGGACCCTTTGGTTTTACATGGGCTTATATAGGAAAAATCTGTATAATTCTTTTCCTCTGAAACCCCAAGGCCCAGGTCTTTGATATTTGGTATGAAGCTTCATCTAGTGGACCCCTACCAAGATTGTTCAAATTATAGTGCTGGGGCCAAAAATGCCCCCGCCCCGGGGCCTTTTGCTTTTACATGGGCTTATATCTATAGGGAAAATCTTTAAAAATCTTCTTTTCTGAAACGGCAAGGCCCAGGTCTTTGATATTTGGTATGAAGCTTCATCAAGTGGACCCCTACCAAGATTGTTCAAATTATAATGCTTGGGCCAAAAATGCCCCCGCCCTGGGGCCCTTTGGTTTTACATGGGCTTATATAGGGAAAATCTGTAAAAATTTTCTCTGAAACCGCAAGGCCAAGGTCTTTGATCTTTGATATGAAGCTTCATCTAGAGGACCCCTACCAAGATCATTCAAATTATAGTGCTGGGGCCAAAAATGCCCCCGCCCCGGGGCCTTTGGGTTTTACATCTATAGGCTTATGTAGGGAAAATCTTTATAAATCTTCTTCTCTGAAACTGCAAGGCCCAGGTCTATGATATTTGGTATGAAGCTTCATCTTGTGGACCCCTACCAAGATTGTTCAAATTATAGCCCAGGGGCCAAAAATGCCCCCCCCCCCCCCCTTTGGTTTTACATAGACTTATATAGGGAAAATCTTGAAAAATCTTCTTCTCTGAAACCACAAGGCCTAGGTCTTTGATATTTGGTATGAAGCTTCAGCTAGTGGACCTCTATCAAGATTGTTCAAATTAAAGCCCTGAGGCCAAAAATGCCCCCGCCTTGGGGGCCCTTTGGTTTTACATAGACTTTTATAGGGAAAATCCTTAAAAAATTTCTTCTGTGAAACCACAAGGCCTAGGTCTTTGATATTTGGTGTGAAATTTCATCTAGTGGACCTCTATCAAGATTGTTCAAATTATAGCCCTGGGGCCAAAAATGCCCCCGCCCCGAGACCCTTTGGTTTTACATAGACTTATATAGGGAAATCTTTAAAAATATTCTTCTCTGGAACTGCAAGGCCCATGTCTTTAATATTTGGTAAGGAGCTTCATCTAGTGGACAGTTATAGCCTTTGTTGATATTTGGTATGAAGCTTCACATTTTTAGACCTCCCTCAACATTATGCACATTATAACCTTGTGGTCAATAATGGCCCTCCCCGGTTGGTTGGTTGATTTGAGGTTTAACGTCCCCGTCAACACTGTAAAGGTCATTTTGGAAACGTTGCTTTCAATTTTGTGGGACTTATTCCAGACATTGAGATGAAATGACACCTCAAGCCCTGTCGCCCAATGAAACCAATAGGGTTTATTAGCATGGACGGTCCGCCTCGCACCACGGTTCCTGGACAGGCTTAGAACCTCTAAGTGGTTTACCAGTACTAGTGTGCGGGCTGGATTCAGCTCTTTGTGGAAGCATCATGCAGTCCAAATATTTCTTCAAGCCCCTATGGGCAGGGGCCGAAGGCCACTTGTTACTCTATGGATCAGGTGAGCGATTCAGGGCCATCATGGCCCTCTTGTGTTTTATATTAGGATCACTTTTTGTCTGTCTCTGTGCGTAAACAATTTCTTCAAACGACATCTCTTCCTAAACCACTTATCAGATTTTGACCAAACTTCACAGGAATGATCCTTAGGTGGTCCCCTTTCAAAGTTGTTCAAATGGTTCCGGTCCGTTGCACATATAGGTCACAGGAGCAAAGAATAGATTTTTTCACAGAAAAATTAAAAAAATCTTCTTCTCTGAAACCGCAAGGCCCAGGTCTTTGAAATTTGGTACGAAGCTTCATCTAGTGGACCCCTACCAAGATTGTTCAAATTATAGCCCTTGGGCCAAAAATGCCCCCGCCCCGGAGCCCTTTGGTTTTACATGGGCTTATATAGGAAAATCTTCAAAAATGTTCTTCTCTGAAACCACAAGGCCCAGGTCTTTGATTTTTGGTATGAAGCTTCATCTAGTGGAGCCCTACCAAGATTGTTCAAATTATAGTGCTGGGGCCAAAAATGCACCCGCCCCGGGGCCCTTTGGATTTACATGGGCTTATATAGGGAAAATCTGTAAAAATTTTCTTCTCTGAAGCCGCAAGGCCCAGGTCTTTGATATTTGATGTGAAGCTTCATCTAGTGGACCCCTACCAAGATTGTTCAAATTATAGTGCTGGGGCCAAAAATGCCCCACCCCAGGACCCTTTGGTTTTACATGGGCTTATATAGGGAAAATCTTTAAAAATCTTCTTCTCTGAAACTGCAAGGCCCAGGTCTTTGCTATTTGGTATGAAGCTTCATCTTGTGAACCTCTATCAAGATTGTTCAAATTATAGCCCTGGGGCCAAAAATGCCCCCGCCCCGGGGCCCTTTGGTTTTACATGGGCTTATATAGGGAAAATATTTAAAAATCTTCTTCTCTGAAGCTGCAAGGCCCAGGTCTTTGCTATTTGGTATGAAGCTTCATCTAGTGGACCCCTACCAAGATTGTTTAAATTATAGTGCTGGGGCCAAAAATGCCCCCACCCCGGGGCCCTTTGGTTTAACATAGGCTTATGTAGGGAAAATCTCTGAAACTGCAAGGCCAAGGTCTTTGATATTTGGTATGAAGCTTCATCTTGTGGACCCCTACCAAGATTGTTCAAATTATAGCCCTTGGGCCAAAAATGCCCCTGCTCCAGGCCCTTTGATTTTACATAGACTTATATAGGGAAAATCTTGAAAAATCTTCTTCTCTGAAACCACAAGGCCTAGGTCTTTGGTATTTGGTATGAAGCTTCAGCTAGTGGACCTCTACCAAGATTGTTCAAATTATAGTGCTGGAGCCAAAAATGCCCCCGCCTTGGGCCCTTTGGTTTTACATAGACTTATCTAGGGAAAATCTTTAAAAATCTTCTTCTATGAAACCACAAGGCCTAGGTCTTTGATATTTGGTGTGAAATTTCATCTAGTGGACCTCTATCAAGATTGTTCAAATTATAGCCCTGGGGCCAAAAATGCCCCCACCCCGAGACCCTTTGGTTTTACATAGACTTATATAGGGAAATCTTTAAAAATCTTCTTCTCTGAAACTGTAAGGCCGTTGTCTTTGATATTTGGTATGGAGCTTCATCTAGTGGACAATTATAGCCTTTGTTGATATTTGGTATGAAGCTTCACCGTTTTAGACCTCCCTCAACATTATGCACATTATAACCTTGGGGCCAATAATGGCCCTCTCCGGGGGCCATTTGTTACTCTATGGATCAGGTGAGCGATCCAGGGCCATTATGGCCCTCTTGTGTTTTATATTAGGATCACTTTTTGTCTGTCATCCGTGCGTAAACAATTTCTTCAAACGACATCTCCTCCTAAACCACTGATCGGATTTTGACCAAATTTCACAGGAATGATCCTTAGGTGGACCCCTTTCAAAGTTGTTCAAATGGTTCCGGTCCATTGCACATATAGGTCACAGGAGCCAAAAAAAGATTATTTTCACCGAAAACTTAAAAAATCTTCTTCTCTGAAACCGCAAGGCCCAGGACTTTGATATTTAGTATGAAGCTTCATCTAGTGGACCACTACCAAGATTGTTCAAATTATAGTGCTGGGCCAAAAATGCCCCCGCACTGTAGTCCTTTGGTTTTACATGGGCTTATATCGGAAAAAACTTTAAAAATCTTCTTCTCTGAAACCCCAAGGCCCAGGTCTTTGATATTTGGCATGAAGCTTCATCATGTGGACCCCTACCAAGATTGTTCAAATTATAGTGCTGGGGCCAAAAATGCCCCAGCCCTGGGGCCCTTTGGTTTTACATGGGCTTATATAGAGAAAATCTTTAAAAATCTTCTTCTCTGAAACCGCAAGGCCCAGGTCTTTGATATTTGGTATGAAGCTTCATCAAGTGGACCCCTACCAAGATTGTTCAAATAATAGTGCTGGGGCCAAAAATGCCCCCGCCCTGGGGCCCTTTTGTTTCACATGGTCTTATATAGGGAAAATCTTTAAAAATCTTCTTCTCTGAAACTGCAAGGCCCAGGTCTTTGCTATTTGGTATGAAGCTTCATCTAATGGACCCCTTCCAAGATTGTTCAAATTATAATGCTGGGGCCAAAAATGCCCCCGCCCCGGGGCCCTTTGGTTTTACATAGGCGTATATGGGGAAAATCTTTAACAATCTTCTTCTCTGAAACTACAAGGCCCAAGTCTTTGATATTTGGTATGAAGCTTCATCTAGTGGACCTCAACCAAGATTGTTCAAATTATAGTGCTGGGGCCAAAAATGCCCCCAATCTGGGGCTCTTTGGTACTTATATATGGAAAATCTTGAAAAAATCTTCTTCTCTGAAACCACAAGGCTTAGGTCTTTTATATTTGTTATAAAGCTTCAGCTAGTGGACCTCTACCAAGATTGTTCAAATTATAGCCCTGAGAGCAAAAATGCCCCCACCACGTGGCCCTTTGGTTTTACATAGACTTATATAGGGACAATCTTTAAAAATCTTCTTCTCTGAAACCACAAGGCCCAGGTCTTTGCTATTTGGTATGAAGCTTCATCTAGTAGACCCCTACCAAGATTGTTCAAATTATAGTGCTGGGGCCAAAAATGCCCCCACCCCCGGGCCCTTTGGTTTAACATGGGCTTATATAGGGAAAATCTTTAAAAATCTTCTTCTCTGAAACCACAAGGCCTAGGTCTTTGATATTTGGTGTGAAATTTCATCTAGTGGACCTCTCTCAAGATTGTTCAAATTATAGTGCTGGGGCCAAAAATGCCCCCGCCCGGGACCCTTTGGTTTCACATAGACTTATAGGGAAATCTTTAAAATCTTCTCTGAAACTGCAATGCCATGGTCTTTGATATTTGGTATGGAGCTTCATCTAGTGGACCTCTACCAAGATTGTCCAAATTATAGCCCTTGGGCCACAAATGCCCCCGCCCCGGGGCCCTTTGGTTTTACATAGACTTATATAGAGATAATCTTTGAAAATCTTATTCTCTGAAACAGCAAGGCCCAGGTCTTTGATATTTGGTGTGTAGCTTCATCTAGTAGACCTTTGCCAAGATTGTTCAAATTATAGCCTTTGTTGATATTTGGTATGAAGCTTCACCTTTTTAGACCTCCCTGAACATTATGCACATTATAACCCTGGGGTCAATAATGGCCCACCCCGGGGCCCACTTGTTACTCTATGGATCAGGTGAGCGATCCAGGGCCATCATGGCCCTCTTGTGTTTTATATTAGGATCACTTTTTGTCTGTCATCAGTAGGAGTGCAACGATGCATCGGACCATCGATGCATTGCGATAGGCACTGGGCCGATAGTACTGCATCGATGGTAAAGTCAAACATCGATGACTATTGCCGATAGTGTTTTGAACTATCGATAGTTTCGATAGTTTTCTATATCACAAGTTTTTCAGATAATTCTCGAAGTTGTTTTCATTCTTAAATATATTCTTTATTACGACCTGCGTCTTGTACCCGGTCAAGCATCAAACTGTATATTGTCTTAATTGTAATCCAATAATCTCCTGTGCCAGTGGGAGTCAACGTCTGCTTGCAACGACTGCTTGTCGCGAGATAAGGGCAATAACATTACAGCCAAATCAAAATTTGGCGGTAGCCTACAGGTACACGGTGTTTATGCATCCTATTTGTTATGGATTATCCACTTAACACCCAATGTCGGTATAGAATCAGTACTCTGAATATTCCTTCATTCAGCTAGTAAATTTACAGCTTTCTGAAGCGCTTTTCAACAGTAAACACTTTATATTAATTGAGTTCGAAATAACTGACCACACATATTTTGATTCGCTAATCTGCAAGCTGTCTGTAAGCTGGTGATATGAAAAGCGATAATTAATGCGTGTTTACACAGTGGTATTTATTATCAAAGGGTGCCGCCCGCATTAGCACGTGAAGCATGGAACGTCCGCATGTGTCATTACCGCTTCAAAAGGTGCAAAAAATTGTTCTGGTTGATGTTTTAGAGGATTCTTATTTTGTCAATAGCAGACATCAATGGAAATGAAATACGTGTTGTCGTGCAAAGAACGTTTATAATTTGGGCATCCAGACAATGTCTATACAGCCGAGGAATTAATTTTAAATCTTGGACATCGTGCATTCAAAATATGCACAGGAAAATACAGCACTAGAAAACAATTAAAGAAAATAAAAACGTGGTACGATTTTCTGTTTATTTGTATTGCTGAAAGATTTGACCAAACAACAAAAGAAATATACAAATGATTTTTGGAAAATCAATTCACAATAAAAATGATGGGCAAATAGATAAGTTGGCAGATGCAATAGGGATGACATTATAAGGCATGTTCGGCACGGTACTGATGACGTCATCGGTCGGCCGGTGCCGATTTGGATTTAAAAATTTGTTAGCCCTGATTTCAATGGTGTTCCGTTTAACAAACGCATGCGATCGATTGTGTACCGAAACATTGAGACCTATATTAAAATTTCATCAGATAATCTGCCAGAAGATTAAAATCTAACTTCCTGTATCACAGGTCCTGGTGTATGAATGTCATTTGACGTGTCACCGGAAACAATTCTGATTCTGAATCGTGTGCAAGTGATAGCTAAACGGTTGTGGATAGAGAACGGAACTTTCCACAATTCCTGGATTATCCTCGGATGTGTTGTTTAAGTGTACGACTTTTCCCACCAAGCGTCTTCTATTTTGGCGCCAAAACATAACCATGCACGAGACAGTACTTGACTTGATAGATTTTGTAAGGTAACCGGGCGCTAAAAGCACATAGGGGCTACCCCTACGAGACAGTAGAATAGTCCGTTTCATATTTACATGCATACATCTACCGTTAGATGTAGTTAATCCTATTAGGCCCGGAGCAATTTGATTGTGGATTAAATTTTATGATAGAAACATAACCTGATCTTATTTTCACACCTTGTCATGCGAAACACTGTAGGCTTAACGATAGCGCCGGAGGCTTGTGTTTACAGTGTAATAGTAGAACAGACTGATCCGTGACAAATTCGGTCGGCGTTTATAACACGATTCGGTTAACTAACACGGTTGGTTGGATCCGAAGTTCTGTGTTATAACGAGGTTGAGGAGTATTTAGTCACTTTATCATGTCTGAAGTTGTTTTTGAAGACAAGCAAAGATTTCATTGCCTTTGTGAAGAGCTTACATTTATTTTGATTAAGAAACTGATGTTACATGTACATTCTCATTGTGAAATGATAAATGTACTTGGCTGGAATCTTCCTGGCTACTTCTAATAAAATGAGTTTCCCGGCTCTTCCAGGAGAATTTACACTTAAAGAAAAAAAGTTGCTCCTGGGGAGTTATTTCCTGATGTAGGGCAGACAAAAAGCAAACAGGAGTTTACAACAGTTATCCCTCTGTGTAAATTATCTTGTTTATTTCTTTTATGCAGATAAAACATACAGAAAAACAGTTTGAAGGTTTGAATAGTTTTTATTTCCATCTTAAACAAGAAAATATGTATCCGGCAATAGTATCGCAATAGTATTGCAATAGTAGTCAGCAATAGTAATAGTATCGCAATGGTTCTTCTTGCAATGTCAATACTATTGCAATAGTCATTTTCTGACTATCGTTACATCCCTAGTCATCAGTGCGTAAACAATTTCTTCAAACAACATCTCCTCCTAAACCACTGATCGGATTTTGACCAGACTTCACAGGAATGATCCTTAGGTGGTCCCCTTTCAAAGTTATTCAAATGGTTCCGGTCCGTTGCACATATAGGTCACAGGAGCCAAAAACATATTTTTTTCACTGAAAACTTAAAAAATCTTCTTCTTTGAAACGGCAAAGGCCAGGTCTTTGATATTTGGTATGAAGCTTCATCTAGTGGACCCCTACCAAGATTGTTCAAATTATAGTGCTTGGGCCAAAAATGCCTCCGCCCTAGGGCCCTTTGGTTTTACATGGGCTTATATATGAAAATCTTAAAAAATCTTCTTCTCTGAAACCACAAGGCCCAGGTCTTTGATTTTTGGTATGAAGCTTCATCTAGTGGACCCCTACCAAGATTGTTCAAATTATATTGCTGGGGCCAAAAATTCCCCCTCCCCGGGGCCCTTTGGTTTTACATAGACTTATATAGGGAAAATCTTGAAAAATCTTCTTCTCTGAAACCACAAGGCCTAGGTCTTTGATATTTGGTATGAAGCTTCAGCTAGTGGACCCCAACCAAGATTGTTCAAATTATAGCCCTGAGGCCAAAAAATGCCCCCGCCTCAAGGCCCTTTGGTTTTACATAGACTTATATAGGGAAAATCTTTAAAAATTTTCTTCTGTGAAACCACAAGGCCTAGGTCTTTGATATTTGGTATGAAGCTTCAGCTAGTGGACCTCTGCCAAGATTGTTCAAATTATAGCCCTGGGGCCAAAAATGCCCCCGCCCTGAGACCCTTTGGTTTTACATAGACTTATATAGGGAAACCTTTAAAAATCTTCTTCTCTGAAACTGCAAGCCCATGTCTTTGATATTTGGTATTGAGCTTCATCTAGTGGACAATTATAGCCTTTGTTGATATTTGGTATGAAGCTTCACCTATTTAGACCTCCCTCAACATTATGCACATTATAACCTTGGCGTCAATAATGTCCCTCCCTGGGGCCCGCTTGTTACTCTATGGATCAGGTGAGCGATCCAGGGCCATCATGGCCCTCTTGTGATTAATATTAGGATCACTTTTTGTCTGTCATCCGTGCGTAAACAATTTCTTCAAACGACATCTCCTCCTAAACCACTGATCGGATTTTGACCAAACTTCACAGGAATGATCCTAGGGTGGACCCCTTTCAAAGTTGTTCAAATGGTTCGGGTTCGTTGCACATCTAGGTCACAGGAGCCAAAAATAGATTTTTTTCACCAAAAACTTAAAAAATCTTCTTCTCTGAAACTGCAATACCCAGGTCTTTGATATATGGTATGAAGCCTCATCCAGTGGACCCCTACCAAGATTGTTCAAATTATAGTGCTGGGGCCAAAAATGCCCCCGCTCCGGGGCCCTTTGGTTTTACATGGGTTTTTATTGGGAAAATCTTTAAAAATCTTCTTCTCTGAAACCACAAGGCCCAGGTCTTTGATATTTGGGATGAAGCTTCATCTAGCGGACCCCTACCAAGATTGTTCAAATTATAGTGCTGGGGCCAAAAATGCCCCCGCCACAGGGCCCTTTGGTTTTACATGGGCTTACATAGGGAAAATCTTTAAAAATCTTCTACTCTGAAACTGCATGGCCTCGGTCTTTGCTATTTGGTATGAAGCTTCATCTAGTGGACCCCTACCAAGGTTGTTCAAAGGTTGCTGGGGCCAAAAATGCCCCCCGCTCCGGGGCCCTTTGGTTTTACATAGGCTTATATAGGGAAAATCTTTAAAAATCTTCTTCTCAGAAACTGCAAGGCCCAGGTCTTTGATATTTGGTATGAAGCTTCATCTAGTGGACCTCTACCAAGATTGTTCAAATAATTGCCCTTGGGCCAAAAATGCCCCCGCTCCGGGGCCCTTTGGTTTTACATAAAATTATGTAGGGAATATCTTGAAAAATCTTCTTCTCTGAAACCACAAGGCCTAGGTCTTTGATATTTGGTATGAAGCTTCAGCTAGTGGATCTCTACCAAGTTTGTTCAAATTGTAGCCCTGAGACCAAAAATGCCCCCGCCTCATGGCCCTTTGGTTTTACATAGACTTATAAAGGGACTTTGTAAGACTTATCTATGTTTAAAAATCTTCTTCTATGAAACCACTAGGCCTGGGTCTTTGATATTTGGTGTGAAATTTCATCTAGTGGACCTCTATCAAGATTGTTCAGATTATAGCCCTGGGGCCAAAAATGCCCCCACCCCGAGACCCTTTGGTTTTACATAGACTTATATTGAAATAATCTTTGAAAAGCTTCTCTGAAACAGCAAGGCCCAGGTCTTTGATATTTGGTGTGAAGCCTCATCTAGTGGACCTCTATCAAGATTGTTTAAATTATAGCCCTGAGGCCAAAAATGCCCACCCCTGGGGCCATTTGGTTTTATATAGGCTTATGTTCGAAATATCTTTAAAAAAATCTTCTCTGAAACAGCAAGGCCCAGGTCTTTGATATTTGGTATGTAGCTTCATCTATTGGACCTTTGCCAAGATTGTTCAAATTATAACCTTTGTTGATATTTGGTATGAAGCTTCACCTTTTTAGACCTCCCTCAACATAATGCACATTTTAACCCTGGGGTCAATAATGGTCCTCCCCAGGGCCCACTTGTTACTCTATGGATCAGGTGAGCGATCCAGGGCCATCATGGCCCTCTTGTTGATATTTGGTATGAGGCTTAATCTAGTGGACCCCTACCAAGATTGTTCAAATTATAGTGCTGGGGCCAAAAATTTTCTTCTCTGAAACCGTAAGGCCCATGTCTTTGATATTTGGTATGAAGCTTCACCCCACAAGGCCCAGGCCCTGGGGGCCAAAAATGCCCCCATCCCGGGGCCTTTTGGTTTTACATGGGCTTATATAGGGAAGATCTGTAAAAGTCTTCTTCTCTGAAGTCGTAAGGCCCAGGTCTTTGTTATTTGGTATGAAGCTTCATCTAGTGGACCCCTACCAAGATAGTTCAAATTATAGTGCTGGGGCCTAAAATGCCCCCGCCCGGTGGCCCTTTGGTTTTACATGAGCTTATATAGGGAAAATCTTTAAAAATCTTCTTCTCTGAAACCGCAAGGCCCAGGTCTTTGATATTTGGTATGAAGCTTCATCTAGTGGACCCCTACCAAGATTGTTCAAATTAAAGTGCTGGGACAAAAAATGCCCCCGCTCCAGGGCCCTTTGGTTTTACATGGGCTTACATAGGGAAAATCTTTTAAAATTTTCTGTGAAACCGCAAGGCCCAGGTCTTTGATATTTGGTTTGAGGCTTCATCTAGTGGAACCCTACCAAGATTGTTCAAATTAAAGTGCTGGGGCCAAAAATGCCCCCGCTCTGGGGCCCTTTGGTTTTACATGGGCTTATATAGCGAAAATCTCTAAAAATTTTCTTTTCTGAAACCGTAATGCCCTTGTCTTTGATATTTGGTCTGAAGCTTCACCCCACAAGGCCCAGGTTCCCCCCCCCCCCACCCCAGCCCCAGCAGGGCCTTTTGGTTTTACATGGGCTTTTATAGGGAAAATCTTTAAAAATCTTCTTCTCTGAAACCGCAAGGCCCAGGTCTTTGGTATGAAGCTTCACCTAGTGGACCCCTACCAAGGTTGTTCAAATTATAGCCGTAGGGCCAAAAATGCCCCCGCTCCGGGGCCCTTTGGTTTTACATAGACTTATATATGGAAAATCTTGAAAAATCTTTTTTCTCTGAAACCGCAATGCCCAGGTCTTTGATATTTGGTATGAGGCTTCATCTAGTGGACCCCTACCAAGATTGTTCAGATTATAGTGCTGGGGCCTAAATCGCCCCCGCCCGGGGGCCCTTTGGTTTTACATGGGCTTATATAGGGAAAATCTTTAAAAATCTTCTTCTCTGAAACCGCAAGGCCCAGGTCTTTGATGTTTGGTATGAAGCTTCATCTAGTGGACCCCTACCAAGATTGTTCAAATTATAGTGCTGGGGCCAAAAATGCCCCCGCCCCGGGGCCTTTTGGTTTTACATGGGCTTATATAGGGAAGCTTTACCTAGTGGACCCCTACCAAGATTGTTCAAATTATAGTGCTGGGGCAAAAAATGCCCCTGCTCCGGGGCCCTTTGGTTTTATATGGCTTATTTAGGGAAAAATGTTTAAAAATTTTCTACTCTGAAACTGTAAGGCCCATGTCTTTGATATTTGGTATGAAGCTTCACCCCACAAGGCCCAGGCCCTGGGGCCAAAAATGCCCCCAACCCGGGGCCTTTTGGTTTTAAATGGGCTTATATAGGGAAAATCTTTAAAAATCTCGTCTCTGAAACTGCTAGGCTCAGGTCTTTGGTATTTGGTATGAAGCTTTACCTAGTGGACCCTACCAAGATTGTTCAAATTTTAGTGCTGGGGCAAAAAATGCCCCCGCTGTGGGGCCCTTTGGTTTTACATGGGCTTATATTGGGAAAATCTTTAAAAATTTTCTTCTCTGAAACCGTAAGGCCCTTGTCTTTGATATTTGGTATGAAGCTTCACCCCATAAGGCCCAGCCCCCCCTCCCTCCCCCTACACACACACACACACACACACACACACACACACACACACACACACACACACACACAGGGCCTTTTGGTTTTACATGGGCTTATACCGGGAAAATCTTTAAAAATCTTTGTCTCTGAAACTGCAAGGCCCAGGTCTTTGATATTCGATATGAAGCTTCACCTAGTAGACCCCTACCAAGATTATTCAAATTATAGCCCTGGGGCCAAAAATGCCCCCGCTCCAGGGCCCTTTGGTTTTACATAGACTTATTTATGGTAAATCTTGAAAAATCTTCTTCTCTGAAACCGCAAGGCCCAGGTCTTTGATATTTGGTATGAAGCTTCATCTGGTGGACCCCTACCAATATTGTTCAAATTATAGTGCTGGGGCCAAAAATGCCCCCGCCCCGGGTCTTTGGATTTTACATGGGCTTATATAGGGAAAATCTTTAAAAATCTTCTTCTCTGAAACGGCTAGGCTCAGGTCTTTGATATTTGGTATGAAGCGTCACCTAATGGACCCCTACCAAGATTGTTCAAATTAAAGTGCTGGGGCCAAAAATGCCCCCGCTCTGGGGCCCTTTGGTTTTACATGGCTTATCTAGGGAAACTCTTTAAAAATCTTCTTTTCTGAAACCACAGGGCCCAGGTCTTTGATATTTGGTATGAAGCTTCACCTAGTGGACCCCTACCAGGACTCTTCAAATTATTGCCCTGGGGCCAAAAATGCTCCCGCTCCGGGGCCCCTTGGTTTTACATTGACTTATATAGGGAAAATCTTTAAAAATTTTCTTCTCTGAAACCGTAAGGCCCATTTTTTTTATATTTGGTATGAAGCTTCACCCCACAAGGCCCAGTTACCCCCCCCCCCTTATAAAGGGGAAAATCTTTAATAATCTTCTTCTCTGAAACCGCAAGGCCCAGGTCTTTGATATTTGGTATGAAGCTTCATCTGGTGGACCTAGTGTTGTGAATCGGACAGAAAAATTACAATCGATTATCGGTAAAGTAAAACCGATTGATTATCGATTGTACAATCGGATATCCCATCATTTGCTTCAACAATATATAACGGTAGCAAACGCTTTTCAGAGCCTCCATTTATACATTCCCACCCAATTACAGAGCGTAATTTGTTCCAGAAAACAGCTCATAGTTAATGAGGCAGTGGGCTCTAGTTTTGCCTGGTGTCCCACAAGAGACTGTTCTTCGTATCCTGTTATTCTCCCTGTACATTAATGATATTTCCTCTGACATTGATTCAGAAATAATTCTGTTCCCAGACGATTTGTGTTTGGTACAGGGAAACAAGAAATATAGAGGACTCAGTGAAACTTCAGAATGACATAGACACATGATGATAAGGATGTTGGGCACGAAAATGGGGCATGAAATTTCAGCCCGTTAATGCAGTATTGTGCAGATAACTAGGAAGAGACCCAATGAAATTAAGTGAACGGTGATTCCATTAAATACCTTGGTGTGACAATCACACACGATTTGAGATTCATAACACCTAATTAAAGATATATACAGTTATACAAACTGAATTACTTTGACACGTGTGATAAAACATGACATGCAATCAACTCAAAACGGTCAGCTTAGCGAGAAAGAGATCACCGTAAAAGAAAGCAGTTTAATTAACAATTTAATTTTCAGGCTATAAAATGAGCCCAAACTTTCATACCCGCCTTTATGGGCAAGACCAATGCGAATATAAAAGTTTTCTGCAACAAACATCATTGAAAAATCAATTGTCTATCTTTTTTTCTATTGGCGATCGGTAAATGACGTCATCGGATTGTAGCAAATATACATGCATTAAATCTTATTGTTTTATTTTAATAGGGCGTTTTTTTTTCTTCATAAAAAAAATAAATATAAATTGGAACCGATAAAATATGTTCTCAATAACTAAACGGTTGTGTTTTGAGAAATGCGCCTTGTATTATGCACATTTTATTTTTGAAAGTCCTATCTTATTTACCAATAGCAGCGTACCCCATAAAGAGGTCGTTTTTGTTGTTTTTTTTCGCGCTAAGCATGCGCTTTTTCCCCGCGAAAAAAAAAACTAGCGTTCACGAGACGGTAGAAAAGTCTGTTTTAATTTTGCAATCATCCAACTTTAGATGTTGCTAATCGCCGTAGGAGGATTTTCACACTTGTTGATTGAGTTTCATGATTGAGGGATATACCCAAATAAGAGTCATAACTTCACCTTATTTTCATACCTTGTCACACGGAACATTCATTATAGGCTTATCAGTATGACCGGAGACTTGTGTTTGCAGTGTAATAGTAGAATAGTAGCGTGAATAATACGGTCGGCGTTCATAACCCGTTTCGGTTAACTGAGTTAACTGACACGGTGCGTTGGTTGGACCCGGAATTCCGGGACATAGCGAGGTTGGTGTGTATTACAAATCCGCTTTATATCGCAAATTGGTAGCAATTACACACTCTAAAACTTACAACGAATTCATTTCGGAAGAATTGATATGGATAAACACACTTAAACATATTCCATTTTGGCTTCTCGAACGTTATTTATTTATGTTGACATTGAAATGAATACCGAGCTCACATTTGACCACGTCTCTGTTACCGTCAAAAGCGATAAGATCGTACTTTTACATAACGGTATTTATAATCAAAGCCAAAGGCACTAATTATGGTCGCTGAAGTGTGGGCAGTCAACAGGTGTCACATGCTAAAAACGTGTTTACATAACGGTATTTATAATCAGTGCCAAAGGCACTAATTATGGTCGCTGAAGCGTGGAGAGTCACAGGTGTCAGGTGCTAAAACACGTGCCGGGTTAATTTAAAGAGTATGAAAATAATGCCGATAAATAGACTTCAAAGGAAAGAAACCTAATCAAGATGGCATGATGATTTTTTTCTGCGATAAAAAGAGTGCGCACAGCAGGCTCCATTTACAATCGATAGTGACAAAAGTGCTATCGATTGTCGCCGACGTTGCTCAGAACGATTAGTTTTCGATGTTCAGCGACAATCGGAACAACACTAGGTGGACCCCTACCAATATTGTTCAAATTATAGTGCTGGGGCCAAAAATGCCCCCACCCCGGGGCCTTTTGGTTTTACATGGGCTTATAGAGGGGAAAATCTTGAAAAATCTTCTTCTCGGAAACCACAAGGCCTAGGTCTTTGATATTCAGTATGAAGCTTCATCTAGTGGACCTCTACCAAAATTGTTCAATTATAGCCCTGAGACCAAAAATGCCCCCGCATCGGGGCCCTTTGGTTTTACATAGACTTATATAAGGAAAATCTTTAAAAATCTTCTTCTCTGAAACCACAAGGCCTAGGTCTTTGATATTTGGTATGAAGCTTCATCTTGTGGACCTCTACCAAGATTGTTCAAATTATAGCCCTGGGGCCAAAAATGCCCCCGCTCCGGGGCCCTTTGGTATTACATTGACTTATATGGGGAAAATCTTGAAAAATCTTCTTCTCTGAAACCAGAAGGCCTAGGTCTTTGATATTTGGTATGAAGCTTCATCTAGTGGACCTCTACCAAGATTGTTCAAATTTTAGCCCTGAGACCAAAAACACCCCTGTCTCGGGGGCCCTCTGGTTTTACATAGACTTATAACTTATAGAGTCTTACTGTTGGTTTTCTTTTGCTCCAGCATTTCAGTGGTTTCTTGCTGTCGAGTCCTCACCGTTGTCTCACCTCTGTGGTTCTTTGATTATTGGTGTTCACGGACATGTTGCACTGATGAGTTAGGAGGCCTTCATGCGGACTGAACAAATTATTTGTCTAAATCGCAGCGGAAGTAAGGGCGAGGATTGTGGCCATGTAAAATAGATTTAAGCCCCCCAGTGGAAATCTTTCCACTGACCGTTCCAAGGCGGTTCTTCTGTGGCGATTTATTTATGTTGTTGTTAATTACTTACTGTGTGTATCACTTGTGTCTTTTAATTTTGGCTGGCCATATTGCCATTTTGTGGGAAAGTAACTGTCCTTATGGCCTTCTTTTGTTTAGGTTTCCATTATGGTCTGGTCGCTTAATGTTTGTATTTCTTTCCCTTTGGTGTCTCTGATGGGTGGAGTAAGTTAATTGTATCGATTCCTGATCTTTGTTTTACTTCTACTTTATATAGGGAAAATCTTTAAAAATCTTCTTCTGTGAAACCACAAGGCCTAGGTCTTTGATATTTGGTGTGAAATTTCATCTAGTGGACCTCTATCAAGATTGTTCAAATTATAGGCTATTAGCCCTGGGGCCAAAAATGCCCCCGCCCCAAGACCCTTTGCTTTTACACAGACTTAAATAGGGAAATCTTTAAAAATCTACTTCTCTGAAACCCCAAGGCCCATGCCTTTGATATTTGGTATGGAGCTTCATCTAGTGGACCTCTACCAAGATTGTTTAAATTATGGCCCTGAAGCCAAAAATGCCCCTGCTCCGGGGCCATTTGGTTTTACATAGGCTAATGTAGGGAATATCTTTAAAAAATATCCTTCTCTGAAACCCCAAGGCCCAGGTCTTTGATATTTGGTGTGTAGCTTCATCTAGTGGACCTTTGCCAAGATTGTTCAAATTATAGCCTTTGTTGATATTTGGTATGAAGCTTCACCTCTTTAGACCTCCCTCAACATTATGCACATTTTAGCCCTGGGGTCAATAATGGCCCTCCCCGAGGCCCACTTGTTACTCTATCATATGGATCAGGTGAGCGATCCAGGGCCATCATGGCCCTCTTGTTTCAAAAAGTGACCAATTTCTTGAAAACTGTTCAGATCCCCACCCATAAACAATATATATTCTTATTGCTTATGATAAGGGACTTTAAGTGACTTGCATCTTGAGACCCTGGGGGCATGCCCCACCCCTGCATTACATAAAATGCATCAAATATCAGAAACTGTTCAGATCCTCTCCCATAAACCATATATTTTCTTGTGATAAGGGGCATTTAGTTACATAGATCTTTGGACACCGTAGGTTAAATTGAGGGCCTCACCCCCTTTAGAAATGGTTAAGCATTCCACCCATTAACCATATATTTTCTCCTGACCTTTTAGCTCATCTAAGGCTTTATCTTGGCTAAATATAACTGAAAATTCAAGCTCAAAATTTTCCAACTGATCTTCAAGAGTCAGGAATGTGATTAAGGACCACTTGGTCATACAGCCAAATGCTAAAAATAATCAATGCTTGCTGTCAGGTGAGCGTCTTCAGGACCATTGGTCCTCTGGTTAGAAAAACTTTGAATCGCTCCAGCGCCTACATTTCTTCACCGGTTTCAATATAACTTCATACAAATGTTCCTTATGACAATACCTCGAACGAGTTCGACTTTCAAGGTCAAGGTCACTTTGGCTATTTTTAGAAAAACTTTGTCATTGCTCTAGCGCTTACATTTTTTCAAGGCCCCCGCCCATAGCGGCTTGAAGAAATATATGGGCTGCATGATGCTTCCACGCAGAGCTGAATCCGGCCTGCACACAAGTACTGGTAAACCGCTTAGAGGATCTAAGCCTGTCCAGGAATCGCGGTGCGAGGCGGACCGCCCATGCTAATAAACCCTATTGGTTTCATTGGGCGACAGGGCTTGAGATGTCATTTCATCTCAATGTGGGGTAAAAGTCCCACAAAATTGGAAGCAACATCTCCATAATGACCCTTACAGTGTTGACGGGGACGTTAACCTCAAATCAAACAAACAAAAAAACATTTTTTCACCAATTTCAATATTACTTCACACAAATGTTCCTTATGACAATATCTGTAGCGATTTCGACTTTCAAGGTCACTGCGGCTTTTTTTAGAAAAACTTTGTCATCGCTCTAGCGTCTACATTTCTTCACTGATTTCAATATAACTTCACACAAATGTTCCTTATGACAATACCTCGAGCTATTTCTACTTTCAAGGTCAAGGTCACTGTGGCTATTTTTGGAAAAACTTTGTCATCGCTCTACCGCCTACATTTATGATTTTAATATAACTTCACACAAAAGATGCTTATGATAATATCTTGAGCAAGATCTACTTTCGCGGCCATGGCCTCAAGTCAAGGTCCCTATGACTATTTTTAGAGAAATATTGTCATCACTCTAGAACCTACATTTATTGATGGATTTTTAAACAAACTTTACACAAATGTTGCATATGATAATATCTCAAGCAAGTTGGACTTTTGCCATTTCAGTGTTTTCCACGCACGAAGTTGTCTTGTGCAAGGGAATTTGTATCGCATGCGATGCCTTGTTTATGAATGGCATTTGGCGGGGGCATCCGTGTCCTATGGACACTTTTTCTAGTTTGTTATATATGTTTCCAAAATGCTAACGAGTTATAAACAAAATTGGTTATATATCAGCCAACCATGTGACATTGGTTCAAGTGTAAAAGGGTGAAGGTCATGGTGACCTACATTTCACGGTCCAGTGATTTTGCCTTATATCTTGAAGACTATTTGTTGGAGAAATGTCATACCTGGGATATTAGTACCATGTGACCCCATGATTGACCTCAAAATATATCTAGGTCACTGTGACCTATATTTCATTGTTTAGTGATTTTGCCTTATATCTTGAAATAATAATAAAATAATAATAATAATAGCCTTTTTTACAAAGGGTAACACATTTAGCAACAAACAGCTAATCTTCCATGAGGCCCTCTCTAGTATTTACACTTATTACAAAATGAGCATAATGAGCAAAAATATAACAATTAATTAACAGCGAAATTACAAAGTGATCACCTTAAATCCACAACATACACACATATACACACACTCACAAATATATATATATACATATATAATACAGAATAGAAGTAATGAGTACAGGCATATTTTGCATTCAATTTATATTTTACAGGATTTATGAGTTATATGATAGACTAGATTTTATCCATTTAATGCAGTGGTTATGAAAGGAATCCACTGTTTCTAAATCTTTTAGCTGACTGGGCAAGTTGTTCCAAATGACTGGGACCGAATAAATTAAACTCTGCTTATAAATTTCTTTGTGTGGTTTTGGTGTTTCAAAGTCAAATGTGCTAGTTCACCTAAGAGATTCGAGAGTTTCATTCATTAGTCGAATTTTGAACATTTCATTTATATAAGGTGTGAATGATTTATAAATTTTAAACATAATCTTTGCCTTCCTAAGAAATAAGCGTTCATATATATTCAGTATCTGAAGATCATTCATGCTGCTGGCAATGTTTTCATTCTGGTAATCTAAAATTATTTTTACAGCTCTTTTCTGCAACCTGTATCACCTGGTTAGATGGTTTTGAGACATACCTCCCCACACTGATGAGCAGTAATCAATATGTGGTTGAATATATGTTTTGTAAAATTGCACCCTGTGTTCAATTGTTAAATAGCATTTTATTCTTGATAACAGCCATAGATTTTTAGAAATTTTCTTAGAAATAAAGTCAGTATGAACTGACCATGTAAGATTGTCGTCTATATGAACACCCAGAACTTTATCACTTTCAATTGTATTCAAATGATTATTATTGTAGCTTAGATGCAAAATATCATTGTGAAGATGAAGACGCTTTTGATGAGTTGTTATTTACATAACCTTGGTTTTAGCAGTGTTCACTAACATGCCATTTATCTTGCACCACTCAGAAAGGCTTTGCAAAGTTAAGACCTTTTGTTGGAGAAATGTCATACCTTGGATATTTATTAATTAGTGCCATGTGACCCCATGATTGACCTCAAAATATATCTAGGTCACTGTGACCTTCATTTCATGGTTCAGTGACTTTGCCTATTATCTTGAATACTAGTCGAAGGAGAAATGTCATACCTGGACTATTACATCCATGTGACCCGATAATTGACCACCAAATATATCTAAGTCACTGTGACCTATATTTCATGGTTCATTGATTTTGCCTATTATCTTGAATATTATTTGATGGAAAAATGTCATACCTGGATTATTAGTTCCATGTGACCCCATGATTAACCTCAAAATATATCTAGGTCAGTGTGACCTATATTTCATGGTTCACTGATTTTGCTTATTATCTTGAATACTATTTGATAAAGAAATGTCATACCTTGATTATTAGTTCCATTTGACCTGCAGATTGACCTCAAAATATATCTAGGTCAGTGTGACCTACATTTCATGGCTCAGTGATTTTGCCTATTATCTGAATATTTTTTTGATAACAAAATGTTATACCTGGGTTATTACTTCAATGCAACCAGATGATTGACCTCAAAATATATCTAGGTCAGTTTGACCTATATTACATGGTTCAATGACTTTGACTTATATCTTGAATACTATTGGATGGAGAAACTTCATATCTGAATATTCAATTTCATGTGACCAGATGATTGACATAGAAATATATCTAGGTCAGTGTGACCTATTTTCAAGGTTCAATGATTAGTCTTATAATTCAGACAAAATTTGATTCTGAAATGTAATATCTGGAATATATGTTCCATGTGACCTGATGATTGACCTTAAACTATATGTAGGTTAGTGTGATCTATATTTCATGGTTCAATAGTTTTACCTTTTATCTGGAAGGTGCGAAACAGGCGAGCTATGCTGTCATGCAACAGCTCTTGTTTTTTATGTCCCCGGTAGCGATAGCGGGGACATATTGTTTTTGCCCTGTCTGTTTGTTTGTATGTTGGTTTGTACGTAGACAACTTTAACATTGGTCATAACTTTTGAACCGTTGGAGATAGAGTATTCATAATTGGCATGAACGTTCCTTGTGACAAGAGCTTCACATTCATGCCAAAAAAATTTGACCTGTGACCTTGACCTTGACCTTTGACCTACTTAAAAGAAAAAAAAAACACATTGGTCATAACTTTTGAACCGCTTGAGATACAGCCTTCATATTTAGCATGTATCTTCCTTGTGACAAAAGCTTTACATTCATGCAAAAATATTTGACCTGTGACCTTGACCTTTGACCTACTTAAAATAAAAAAATAACATTTTGGTCATAACTTTTGAACCATTTGAGATACAGTCTTAATATTTTGCATGTAGGTTCCTTGTGACAAGAGCTTTATATTCACACAAAAATTTTTGACCTTTGACCTTGACCTTTCACCTACATAAAAGAAAAAGTTAACAGTGGTCATAACTTTTGAACCGTTTGAGATACAGCCTTCATATTCGGCATGTAGGTTCCTTGTAACAAGAGCTTTACACTCTTGGAAAACTTTTTTACCTGTGACCTTGACCTTTGACCTACTTAAAAGAAAAAATTAACATTTTGGTCATTACTTTCGAATAGTTTGGGATAGAGCCTTCATATTTGGCATGCACGTTCCTTGCGATAAGAGCTTTACATTCATGCAAATTGTTTTGACCATGACCTTGACCTACTTAAAAGAACAAATAAAATTGATCATAACTTTTGAATCGTTTAAGATAGAGCTTTCATATTTGGCATGTAGGTTCCTTATGACAAAAGCTTTAAATTCATGCAAAATCTTTTTACCTGTGACCTTGACCTTCTTTAAAGAAAAAAATATTATTGTTCATAACTTTTGAACCGTTTTAGATAGAGCCTTCATATTTGGCATGTAAGTTCCTTGTGCCAAGCGCTTCCCACTCAAACCAAAAATCGTGATCTGTGACCATGACTTTGAACTGTGACCAACTTTGAAAAAAAAAAAAATGACCATGCCCAGGGACATGTTCGTGTTTCACCAACACATCTTGTTTACATTTAACATTCATTCAAGTATGAACAATTTCGGGTTACAAGCAAAGTTTTGTGGGGTTCACTTTAACTTTGCTTCTGATGCAATGTTGTTCATTCTTCAATAAACATTAATATTATTACCATAATTTCTTTGACTCAAAAGGCATACCTGAACAGTGAGTAAAGAAAGAGGTAAAGATTAAAGAAAGATACATTTCATTTTCAGTGAGTTTGATAAGAATGCTGAATTTTCTCAACTAGTCCAACAAAAACTAGATGCTTACAGAGCAGATGATCACACCATGGGAGAGGTAAGTCTAGTAGGGAAGGATCAGGGGATCTGCAAATCAGTGTTTATTTATAAAATTTCCAAAATTTCCAGTCTTCAACCTTGGCAGTATTGCAAATAGGCAGCTTTATCAGGGCCTACACTGTTTGCAAATCCAAATAAATTTTGAGGAAAACACAACCTGACACCCCTAAATTCTGAAATGGATTTTTGCTATACATAAGGTGGAAGATTCCATTTGGTACAAAAAGGGTTTAAAAAATTGAGGAGAATTTGATGGTAACTGAATGTGTATTTAGCTGCATTCAGCCTTTGTAAAAGTTGCCATCTTTGTACCATGTGTGCAAGGTTATTAGTTTTGTTTATTTGTCTATGCTGCAACCTGCCCTGTCACATGTCCACCCCATGCACATCTCAACCCATTTTGTACCAAATGGAATCTTCATCCTTATATATAGCAGGAGTCCCTTTCAACATTTGGGGGTGTCAGGTTGTGTTTCTTCAAAAATTATTTGGGAAATTGCTTAAATGTTTGCAAACAGTGTAGGCCCTGATCAGACAGTGCATTCTATGGCATCAGATCTGGGCCTTCACTGTTTGCCAAGGTACCCCTTTGGGAGTTTCTGGTACTGAATGGGTTAATAAAGTTTATCATATGACGTCGTGTCTGAGAGTGTATTAACGCCATGCATTATTTTGTGATAATCCACTAGTGGATTAAATATGCAAATTAGCTAGATACGTTCCGTAACGTTACATGTACGACCTCCTTAACGATGTCGCGTTTACTAATGGCGGAATATTGACATTTTTTGTAAACAATCGTGAATAAAATGCGTTTTAAATGTCATATGATAAATAGAATCTTGCATTCGTGCTCATGTATTATTGAATTTATTAAACTCGTTGAGGAAAAGGAATAAAATGCTCGGCAAGCCTCGCATTTTATCCCTTTTCCTCAACTCGTTTAATAAATTCAATAATACATGAGCACTCATGTAAGATCCTCTATTTACCTAGTAGAAAATCCCAAACACAAGAAAACCTATGTCTGGGATTTTCTACAAGGTAAAACATCAACTGGCCTGCTCATACGAAGGTGATTCAATAAAAAACGAGCCTAACTTGTTTCTGGGTGAGATTGATCTCTTCTTTTTCAATGTAATTGCCCTCTAGAATAATACACTTGGACCAACCCTGTTCCTGTGCCATCAGCCTAGAACTGAAGAAGCCAGGGTCCTTGTCTTCGACCCTCTCCTCAACTGCCGCCACGACTTCTTCCTTGGACTGGAAATGATGTCCACCGATATCCTTTTTCAAGTTAGGGAATAGGAAATAGTCATTAGGAACTAAGTCTGGAGAATAGGCAGGGTGCGGTATTAGCTCGAACCCAATCCCCACAACAGCACTCATTGCAATTTTGCAAGTGTGGACTCTTGCATTGTCCTGTTGGAGCAAAATCCCTTCGGAGAGTATACCTTGGTGTTTTTCATGGATCGCAGTTCTCCGTTGGCCGAGCAAATTTACATAACACGCACCTGTTATTGTACTTTTCTTTGCTAGAAAGTCCAGCATAATAACGCATTGTGCGTCCAAAAATACAGTTGCCATCACCGTGCCTGCAGAGGGTTGTGTTTTGAACTTCTTTGGCCTCTGAGACCCCGGCCCTACCGACTGGTGACGTTGAGTTTTATTCTCTGACTCATAATAATGGACTCCGGTCTCATTTACAGTCATCAGATGTGAAAGTAAATCATCTTCCTTTGACCTAAACTGCTTCAACAATGCACTGCATACTGATGCTCTGGTTGCCATTTGCTCGTCGCTAAGGGATTTTGGGACCCAACCAGCTATTAGCATTGCGCATATCACAGGTTTTGAGACCTTGTTTCGTCTTCTAAAGACGTTCTACCGTGTTGATTCTCCAACCCAGAATTTAACTTGTGCATACAATGGTGCAGAAGACCGATAATAATTGGTCAACTTGCAATATATTTCCTGACCTGTTTTCCCTTTCAAATACAAGTACCGAATTACAGATCAGTGCTGAACTTTTGATGAAAAGCTTGCTTTTGTATCGCTAGCCATGTTTGACGTCCAATATCTTTTTGAGTTAATGACACTATAAGGGTGCAGCTTTGCCCTCAGGACTAAGACCTGTATTGAAACAAGGCATGAAAACTTGGTTGTCTCGGTCAATTGGAAATGGGATAGGCTGTTTACTTATATACACAGACTACAAACAGTCTTGAAATTTAACATAACATATGGGCCCCGTCTAAATTTTGGTACTTATCGCCTATGCGAGCAGCGAAGGTTCAGGCGCAGTCTTGCCAGAACCTTCCCTGCTCGCTCATACAAGCAGTGAATCAAGAGGAATCTTCAGACAGAAAGCCATATCCCTGGCCCCTCTGAATGGCTGGGCATGCGCAGTTAAAATTTGTCATGACGGAATGCTCGAAGACACAAATTCGCATGGCGGGGCTCATATAGAAACTAGAGCATTGTTCTGTCCAAGCAGTCACAGGTGCTGATCAGACTTCAAATGCCAAGGAAACAGGTTTTCTCATGATGTGACTCATGTGAGCCCCGTCAAGCGAATTTGTGTCTTCGAGCATTCTGCATGACAGATTTTAACTGCGCATGCCCAGCAATTCAGAGGGGCCAGGGATATGGCTTTGTGTCTGAAGGTTCCTCTTGATTCACTGCTTGTATGAGCGAGCAGCGAAGGTTCTGGCGAGACTGCGCGGATGCGCAGGCTCGCCTGAACCTTCGCTGCTCGCATAGGCGATAAGTACCAAAATCGCTTGATGGGGCCATGTAACTGTGATTCAGTTATTGTGATTACCCTAAATACTGTGACATTCTGACCACTCACATTAGTTACCCTCAAGTTTTGTCAAAAATGCACTTCAAAGACGGCAACGTAAGTAATGTCTCTAACAAAAACAAAAGAAAACACCATCTGCAGTGTGTTCTCTTTTGAAAATACGTGCTTTCAACACCATACTAAAACTTTTTTATGCCTCGGCCATTGGAAGAATGGTGGAAGGGCATATAGCGTTGTCCCTGTCCATTCGTCTGTTCGTTTGTTCATCCAAAACTTAAACGCAGACAATAACTTCCTTATTTCTGGATGGATTTTATAATTACTTGGCAGAAATGTTAATCATCATGAGGCGATTCGTCACGCCCAAAACCCATGTCCGTACCTCCAAGGTCAAGGTCGTTCTTAGGGGTCAAAGGTAAAAAAAAGGTCCAAAACTTAAACAGGGTCAATAACTTTCTCATTTCAGGATGGACTTTTGTACGGATTTTTCAAAGAAAAATTTAGTTCTTTAGAATAGCGATGTCCGTGCGGGTGGCCGGGCAGCCCAGTTTACCTTTTGGTTAACACTGAAAAACCCGTCCATAATGCCATTTGGCATTTTTCTTGTTGAATTACTTCGTCAAGGTGGTACTTAGAGATGTAAGGTAAAAAAAAGGGGTGAAAACTTAAACACAGTCAAAATTTTCTTCTTTCTGGATGGATTTTGAAATTACTTGGCAGAAAATTCAAATGTTAATCATCATGAGGTGATTTGTCACACCAAAAACCCAGGTTTGTACCTCCAAGGTCGAGGTCGTACTTAGAGCTCAAATGTCAAAAAAAGTGTCCAAAACTTAAACACAGTCAATAACTTCCTTATTTCTGGATGGATTTTGAAATTATTTGGCAGAAATGTTAACCATCATGAGACGATGTGTTTGTGCCCAAGACACAGGTTAGTACCTCCAAGGTCAATGTCTTTTCCCTGTGCCCGGTTATTCTCAATGGATTCGGAAATTACCTGGTAGAAATGTTAACCATCATGAGTTGATGTGTCCTGCACAAGACCCAGGTTGGTCTGTCCAACTTAGAGGTAAAAGGTAAAGAAAAGGGCAGTGCCCTTTTCTTGTGTCTGCTGAATATCTTTGTTGTTCCTGGATGGATTTGGAAATTACTTCGCAGAAATATTAACCATCATGAGATTTGTTTCACGCAAGACCCAGATCCATACCTGTAACATCAAGGTCATACTTAGTGGTTGAAGGTCTAATACTAACAACAACATAATTTCAGGCAGGGGCATCCGTCTCCTGTGGATGCATTTCTAGTTCTGTAATTGTTTTGTAGTAGACATACAAAGGTTTCATTTACCAGGCTTGCATTTTTCTCTCCTATCCAGGGTCCACAGAAGGACAGATCTCAGCTGTTAATTATTGATAGAGGATTTGACCCTATATCTCCATTACTTCATGAACTGACATTACAAGCCATGGCATATGATCTGTTACCCATAGAAAATGATGCTTACAAGTGAGTATTTATCCATTACTTCATGAACTGACACTACAAGCCATGGCCTATGATCTGTTACCCATAGAAAATGATGCATACAAGTGAATATTTCTCCATTACTTCATGAACTGACATTACAAGCCATGGCCTATGATCTGTTACCCATAGAAAATGATGCTTACAAGTGAGTATTTATCCATTACTTCATGAACTGACACTACAAGCCATGGCATATGATCTGTTACCCATAGAAAATGATGCATACAAGTGAATATTTCTCCATTACTTCATGAACTGACACTACAAGCCATGGCCTATGATCTGTTACCCATAGAAAATGATGCTTACAAGTGAGTATTTCTCCATTACTTCATTAACTGACATTACAAGCCATGGCATATGACCTGTTACCCATAGAAAATGATGCTTACAAGTGAGTTTATTTTCTAACCTATTCTATGCTAGTGGACTGTTCCATTGCTATATGTTGGACAAGTCCATTTGTCATATAAGGGGTGTCAGGCATTTTTTTCCTTTTTATTCTGTTTTTGATGGAAAATTCTGTTAGCAAATAGTATCGGCCCTGATCAGACGCCGCATTATGCGGCGTCTGATCTGGGCCTGCACTGTTTGCCAAGGTTTAGTTGGTTAATTTGAGGTTTTACGTCCCCGTCAACACTGTAAAGGTCATTTTGGAGACGTTGCTTCCAATTTTGTGGGACTTTTACCAGACACTGAGATGAAATGACATCTCAAGCCCTGTCGCCCAATGAGACCAATAGGGTTTATTAGCATGGACGGTCCGCCTTGCACAGCGGTTCCTGGACAGGCTTAGATCCTCTAAGCGGTTTACCAGTACTAGTGTGCGGGCCTGATTCGGCTCTGCATGGAAGCATCATGCAGCCCATATATTTCTTCAAGCCACTATGGGTGGGGGCCGTCTGTTTGCCAAGGTACCACTTTAGAGATTTCCCACTTACAATGGGTTAATCAGTCTCGAGGTTTGAATTTTGGAAAAATCTTGTTACCTTGAATAACACCTCAGGCTGATTTACTAAGTAAGAGTTTCAATAGGTTTTGAAATTTTAGTGTTACATTATTTATTCATTATTGTTCAGATATTAGCAGCTTTGTGCCGGCCTCAGTAGCTCAGTTGGATGCGCGTCTGACTGGTGATCAGGAGGATGTGAGTTCGATACCTGCAGGGGTCGGCAACATTCTTTCTTGGAGATTGATCATGAAATCTTTTTTATGGTCATTCTCTAACGCCTCATGATTCAAGAAGGGCGTTTGTCAGTTTCTGGTGAAAGAATGTGCATTGTACTGGTTAACCCCTTACGTATAAGCCTTTCCAGGAAAAGTATATATAGGTAAACTGACCGGCTCAAAAATGATCTAAATAGTGTTGACTGGGCCGTTAAACTCAAATGCAAACAAACAAAATCAGCCGCTTTGTCTCTATATGGAAATCTTCATGTTGGAAATTAAAATTTTTATAAGAGGTCACAAACCATAAAATGGATTTGGCTTGCATTTGGTTTGCTGATTAGTACAAGTCCATTGTTGTTTTCAACAATACCCCTACCCATGCCTATGACCTCAAGGTCAAGATCAATGACTTAGAAATGTTATCTGCTATAGGCTATTATCTAAGCAAGGATACAAAAGCAAGGGGTCTTGTCATAATGGATGGGTGCGCAGGTTGATTTGAGTCTTATTGAAGGTTTTGTCATGCGCTGGCTCATATTAAAGTTTTTAAGAGCAGAAATTGTCAAAACCATTTGATGGATTTGGTTCATATTTGGTATGCTGATAGGTATAGGTTCAAAGTTTTTTATACCGCAATCAGGCATTCTAGTAACCTAATAAAGGGGGTCGAAAAACTGCACGCTATTATTGGTAGTGACCTATAATACATTCTAAAGACCTATAATATGTCTAGTGACCGTTTATAGACCGGACCTACTTTTCAGGTCCCTAATTAGCAAGTGTAAACAATAGCATGCAGCATTTTGTACACGGGGAAACAACGAAACTTCAAGTAATAATCTTTACAATATTTATTCAAACAGATGTTCAGAAATTTCAGCTAAGTTCTTACCTTGTCTGGCTTTCCTGGTTTAAATGATCCATTGGAATAATTGCGCACTGCTACTGCGGTTGCGTCTCAACCTCAAAAATAAATTCTAAAGCTAAAATAAGCTATTTATTTGCAGCTTTTCATACAGAATGGAAAGCGCTGAGAAACTTTTATTCGAGTGTCCATGTTGTGTCCAACATCTCTGTGGCGCGGTGACGTCATAAACTTTGCACTACTTGACGTCACGTTATACTACGTGTGCGTGCCATGACACTGAATGTCGTTTAACATGCCACACTGTTTGTTGTCTTTTTTTTTTTGCTTAAATTTGCTAAATTATTGCAAAACCCTTTGGTGTTTTGAATTGCGGTATAAACTAAATACATGATTAGTGTCTTTAATAATAAAATATAATCGGTTCGCCGCGACAATTTTATAGAGGCTCGCTGAAGCTCGCCCCTATAAAATTGTCTAAGGCTCACCGATTATATTTTATTATTAAAGACACTAACCATGTACAGTATAGCTCCAATATATCGCGGTAGTCAGGGTCCACAGCCCGAAAAACGCGATGTGGTCGGAGCGCGATATAAGTCGCGGTAGTTTGCCGAGATGCCAATACAAGTCGCGGTGATACCATGGGCCGAAAAACTATACAACAACAAAACTATCATTTTATTGTGTTATGATTTCGGGCAAGTGTAAAAAAAATCGTCTACAACCGTCAGTCTTTTTGAGTCCTTAAATACGGTAAAACTAGACCAGTAAGTAAATCGCAATAATTGCTGCACTATCAATTGAGAGACAAACCATCTGTGTATTTATTACGGTTCAAGTATGACACTATTGTTAATCCCTGTCATATAATTGCCACCCTGTGGTGCCTGTCGATAAGGTGTGAAAATATGGTCAAGTTATGTCTCTAATTGGCATTTATTCTCCAGTCATAAAATTTAATCCACAATCAATGTGAAAACGATTTAATCGCTCCTCAGACAATTAGCTACATCTAACGGTAGATGTTTGCATATTAAAAACGGACTTTTCTGCGATATCGTGAATGTTTATGTTTTGGCGCCAAATAGCAGACGCTGGGCGGGAAAAGTCAAACGCTGTTGTTGGCTATTGACACGAAGCTTTTGGGGATAATTCGGGAGCTGTGCAAAGCGCTGGTTTTCTATCCACCTCTATTCACAACCGTTTAGCTGTCAAGAAAATATTTTTTACCGGTTTCAAACATTTTTTTTTTATGAAAGAGATACACACAATGACATTAAACATGTGTGGGGGTGCTGGAGTCGGATGACGTCATTTACCGATCGCGTGCATGAAAATGGTAGCGGACATCGTTGTCTGATTGTGCATTGAGTGGATTACTCAGTTATGACAAGTTTGGGGATTAAGATTAATTGTTCGCCAATACCTGTTCTAACTGACGCTAATTGGATTATTTGGTTATAATGTGTGAACTGACAATTGGCGCCTGGTTTAACCTGGTTTTAAATAAAATTTAACAACTGAAAACTCTTATTTTTTTTAATTATGAATTTTTAAGGGAAAAAAAAAACGGGATCCACGGCGCGACCGCGATAGATTGGACATCGCGAAATATAGGAACGCGATATATTGGAGCTATACTGTATTTACTATATTCAGCAGTACTTCACTCATATTTGTGGTCTTATGGTCAAGGTCATGGGTTGAGATATTTTGTGTTTTAAAGTTTTTTGTTCAAATTTTTAGCAGTTCATATTTTCCAAACCACTTGATCGTTTTGGCTTATATTTGGAAATAGATATAGGTCCACAGTTTTATAGAGCAACACCCATCCTTGTCCATAACCTTAAGGTCAAGGTCACAAGCACCCGCCCATGGGGGCTTGGAGAAATAGATTTGGCTTCAGATCTCGCAGAGCTAAAACTGACCAAACTTAAGTACTTGTAAACAGCTTAGGAGGTTTACGCCTGCCTAGGGATAGTGGTGCGAGTCAGACCGCTCCATAAACCCTAGCGGATCTTTGGGCGGTAGAGCTTGAGATGTCATTTGATCTCCATGTCGGGTAAAAGTTCCATAAAATTGGAAGCAACAAATTACCTAGTGTTGACTGATATGTAAAACCTCAATACAAACAAAAAATGAGGTCACAAATTAAATTTTTTATTTTATAGGTTTATGTTTAAAGTTGCTAACAGCTCATGCTTCCAAAAACCATATGGTGCATTTAGTTTATATTTAGAATTATAGTAGATATTAATCTAGTTATATCCCCACCCTGTCCATGACCTTAAGGACTTCTGGTATATTATGTTAACGTTTTACTTGTTTAGTTGTAACAGCTCATGTTTTCCAAACAATGCGATGCATTTGTATCATATTAAGATGGATAGGTTTCCAAAGTTTCATTCACCACACTGCCACCACTGTCTATGATTAAAATGTAACAGACTTATACACCTAACTTGGTGAGCTGAAACAGACTACTTATGAGAACTGGTAAACCGCTTAGAGGATCTAAGCCTACCCAGGTAAAGTGGTGCGAGTTGGACCGTCCATGCTTATAAACCCTGTTGGTTTCATTGGGCGACAGGGCTTGAGATGTCATTTCATCTCAATGTCGGGTAAAAGTCCCACAAATTTGGAAGCAACATCTCCAAAATGACCTATTTAGTGTTGACGTGGATGTTCTCAAATCAAACAAACAAACTGGCGAACTATACTGTCTGATGACAGCTCTTGTCTTTATATTTGTATTGATCTTGATAAGAAAATATATTGCTGAATGAACATTGTTATTTTTGCAGATATGAAAATACATCTGGAAATGAGGTACAGGAAAAGGAAGTACTCTTGGATGAGAATGATGAATTATGGGTAGACTTACGACATCATCACATTGCCATAGTGTCAACGTAAGTTGGCTTTCAGTCACTTTGATATCACTATAACAATAATAAACCACGACAAAAGAACCGCTTTGGAATGGTCAGTAAAAAGAATTTCACTGGTGGCTTAAACAGAGGATCTTACACGAGTGCTCATGTATTATTGAATTTATTAAACGAGTTGAGGAAAAGGGATAAAATGCGAGGCTTTGCCGAGCATTTTATCCCTTTTTCTCAACGAGTTTAATAAATTCAATAATACATGAGCACGAATGCAAGATTCTATTTATCATATGACATTTAAAACGCATTTTATTCTTGATTGTTTACAAAATGTCAAAATTCCGCCATTAGTAAACGCGACGTCGTTAAGGAGGTCGTGCATGTAACGTTACTGGACATATCTACCTAATTTGCATATTTAATCCACTAGTGGATTATAGAAAATATTTCATGGCGTTATTACACTCTCAGACGCGACGTCATATGATAAATCAATTTTACGTGGCCACAATCCTCACCCTTAATTCTGTTGTGGGTTAGACATAATTTTGTTCAGTCCGCATGAAGGCTTTCTAACTCACCAGTGCTACATCTCTAAGAACATAAAAATCAAACAACTACAAAGATGAAACAACGATGAGGACTGAACAGCATGAAATAACTGAAATGCTGGAGCAAAAAAAGAACAAACACCAAAACAACAGTTAGACTCCAGTGGGCCCTACCAGAGACAACTGCTGTCTTTTGTCTGTATAAAATATTGACAGTTATGTTTTGTTACTCCTTAGAATCACATTCATTCTTGGGGCAATTCTAATGATTACACACAACAAACCTTTTCAAGAGTTATGTTAAACATGAACACACAGTCACTACACCCCCGACCCCCTTCAACCAACCATAAAAGAAATTATTTCAAAATGTTTCCTGTACTTTGAAGAATTTCCCAGGGATTCAAAAGCGAGTTTGAATCAGCCATGGTAATTGAACCATCATCACGAAAACATGCCTATATAATTTTGACCCCCTTGAACCCCACTTTTATATAGTAAAACTGGGGTTAGCAGGGGTAAACCTTATTTTTCTTATTTCTGCTCTAAAATATAGATTGTGGGTACTCGATGAGGCGGTTCCAGCGAGTACCCGCAATCTATATTTTGAGCAGAAATAGGAAAAATATCACAATTTTTGTCTAAAATTTTCGTTTTTTAGGTGGTAAAAATTACAATGTATTTGAATAGGCGTGTTTTCGTAATGTAATCTGGTGGTGTTTGAATTATTGAGGTTTATTGTTTGTTTGTATTACCCTTTAACCCAGCCGCAATAGCTGATTCAGATGAATATCTGACTTGTGATCGAGAGTACCAGTGTACTGATTAAGTGTCAAGAAAAACTGACTCAACATGACCTAAATAGTGTTGCGTATGTTATTAAACACAAAAAGAAACAATAAGAAAACACTGTAGTCTCAGTTTTTTGATCCAGAAGAAGTCTGTTGTCTGTACGAGGATTGCTCTTGAAACATTTGAACTTTCATTTCCATTCCTGAGTATTAGACGATGTAAAAGGAGTTGATGTTGCTAGAAATAACATCAGATTTTGTGATGCCTGCTTTAAGAATAGCTTGATGTGGGGATCGCATTTTCCTTCGGTTTGTTCATTGTGATTTTCCTATGACCCAGCAAAACCTAACATTACACTATCATGTTACTTAGAATTACTCTCTGCTATATTGTAGACAAGTAACCAAACAGCTGAAACAGTTTGCTGAGGCCAAGAGAATGAGAACTGATGGTAAAACCAACCTCCGAGATCTGTCACAGCTGGTTAAACAGATGCCACAGTATCAGAAAGAACTGAGTAAATATGCAACACACCTACACCTGGCTGAAGACTGCATGAAAGTTTACCAGAAACATGTTGATAAGCTCTGTAAGGTGGAGCAGGTATGTAACTCAGAGCAGGTGTGCAGTCAAATGCACATAACACATAGGTGAAGATTCTTTTAAACGTTTGTACCTAGAGCTTTTGAAAATGACAAGAAGTGTAGATTCTGATCAGATGGTACAAAATTTGGCATCTGGTTTTACTCTATACTGTTAGCAATTGTTGGTTCATGAACACCATAGTAACTCCCACTTTATGTAGAGAAAACTGAGATTTACAAGAGCATACATATTTTTTGCTCAAAACAAAGATTATATGTACTCGTTAGAATCAGTTCTAATGAAACCAATATCTGTGTTTGTTAGAACCAGTTCTAATGAGCACCACTATCTGTGTTTGTGGGAACCACCACTATCTTTGTTGTTAGAACCAGGTCTAATGAGCACCACTATCTGTGTTGTTAGGACAAGTTCTAATGAGCACCACTCTCTGTTTGTGAGAACCACCACTATGTGTGTTGTCAGGACAAGTTCTAATGAGCACCATATCTGTGTTGTTAGGACAAGTTCTAATGAGTACCAATATCTGTAGTGTTAGGACAAGTTCTAATGAGCACCACTTTCTGTGTTGTTAGGACAAGTTCTAATGAGAACCATATCTGTGTTGTTAGAACCAGTTCTAATGAGCACCACTATCTGTGTTGTTAGAACCAGTTCTAATGAGCACCACTATCTGTGTTGTTAGGACAAGTTCTAACGAGCACCACTATCTGTGTTGTTAGGACAAGTTCTAATGAGCACCATATCTGTGTTGTTAGGACAAGTTCTAATGAGCACCACTATCTGTGTTGTTAGAACCAGTTCTTATGAGCACCACTATCTGTTGCTAGAACCAGTTCTAATGAGCACCACTTTTTGTGTTGTTAGGACAAGTTCTAATGAGCACCACTATCTGTGTTGTTAGGACAAGTTCTAATGAGCACCACTATCTGTGTTGTTAGGACAAGTTCTAATAAGCACCACTATCTGTGTTGTTAGAACCAGTTCTAATGAGTACCACTATCTGTATTGCTAGAACCAGTTCTAATGAGCACCAATATCTGTATTGTTAGGACAAGTTCTAATGAGCACCACTATCTGTATTGTTAGAACCCGTTCTAATGAGCACCACTAGAAGTGAACCAAAAACAGGACCCAAAGAGAACAGAATCAGAATCAGAATCAGAATCAGAATTGTTACTGGTGACACATCAAAAGACATTCATACACCAGGACCTGTGATGTGGGAAGTTAGACCCTAGCTCTAACCAAAGAGGTAAATTTAGCTACACAATCATCAGCCCCTTCAGCTGTCGAAATAATCGAATCGGGAAGGGCATTCCAATCTTTAATGGTTCTGGGGAAGAACGACTCTTTATAAATGTCAGTTCTTGCAGTAAGGGTCTGAAACGCCAATGAATGGTGATTTCTACAGTGTCTAGCTGGGGGAACAAGGTCATCTGTTGGAATGCTGGCAGCACCCTTTAGACCTTTGTATAATAGGATTAGCCTACTGTCTTTTCTCCTTTTCTTGAGAGACTCCCATTTTAATTTTCCAAGTATTCCAGTCATGCTCCCAGTTTCAAAGCAGTAATTGCCTGTTACAAATCTAGCAGCTCTATTCTGAACTTTCTCAATTTCATCGTTAAGGACCACTCCACTGGGGTCCCAGATACAACTACCATATTCCAAGATTGGGCGAACAAGACCTTTATATGCTGCCTCTTTAACATCCTGGAAGCACTGATGAAGATTTCGCCTCAGGAAACCAAGCGTTCTATTTGCCTTAGTACACATGTTGCTAATATGAGTATTCCATCTCAAGTTGTGTGAGATTGTCACTCCAAGGTATTTAATGGAGTCCACATTCTCGAGGACCGTTCCCTCTAAGGTGTAAGAAGCCTCAACTTTATTAGATCTCTTCCTAGTTATCTGCATAATGTTGCATTTAACTGGCTGAAATCTCATGCCCCATTTTCGGGCCCAACATCCTAATCTATCTATGTCAGCCTGAAGTTTCAATGAGTTATCTGTATCTCTAATTTCCCGGTAACAAACACAATCATCTGTGAACAGTCTTATTTCTGAGTCAATGTCAGTGGAAATATCATTGATGTACAGGGAGAACAAAAGTGGACCAAGAACGGTCCCTTGCGGGACTCCAGACAAAACTGGAGCCCACTCCGAAGATTCACCATTAACAACAACCCGCTGTTTTCTGTAGCAAAGGAAGGAATCTATCCATTTGAGGGTCTTTCCTCCAATTCCATAACCAAATAACTTAGATTTAAGTAGTTCATGAGGAGGGGTGTCAAAAGCCTTCTCGAAGTCCAGAATAAATGTGTCCACCTGTCCCCCTTTGTCCAAGATTTTTGCCCAGTCATTAATAACTGTGCTTAGCTGAGTTTCACAACTGTGCCTTTTCCTAAATGCATGTTGTCTGTCTGACAAAAGTTTATGTTCGTCCAAGTGGGCCATGATGTTTGAGCAGACTATATGTTCCAGCAATTTACACAGAACACAAGTCAGAGACACAGGGCGATAATTACGGCAAGAGCCCTATCTCCTTTCTTGAAGAGTGGACATGGGTTTGCTAAGAGCCATTCTTTGGGGATTTCACCCGTATCAAGAGACTGTTGAAACAAGTGTGCAAAAACTGGACCCAACTCATTTGCTAGTTCCTTCAGGACTCTAGGATGAAGCTCATCAGGTCCTAATGCCTTACTGGGGTTTAAGCCTTGAAGTAACTTGATTACGCCTGCAGCTGTCACAACAATATTATTCATGAATGGGGCCGATCTTCCAGTCAATGGAACCTCCGTGAACCCAGTTTTATTAAACGCATCATTGAATTGACCAACTAGTTCCTCTGCCCTTTCAGAGTCTGATTCAGCAACCCCGTTCCCTCCTCTTTTATTAAGGGGCGGGATACCTTGCCTGTCTTTCTTCTGGCTATTGATATATCTGTAGAAGTCTCTGGGATTTGCCTTTACATCACCTACCAAGTTATTCACATACAAATCATGCTGATTTTTTATATCAGTCTTGATTTCACGTCTCAAGTTTTCAAATTTTGTCCGGAGTTTACCACTTCCTGTCTTTTTTTGCCTTTGCATGAATCTTATTCCTTCTGCAAATTTTTCTCCTTATCTCTGGAGTGATCCAGGGAAAGATACAGACCTACTAGTTTTTGAGGGGATATGATTTTCAGCCGAAGTCTGAATGAAAGAAGTTATCAAATCAAAATTCTCTTGTACAGACCGAGCATCTGAATGACCATTAAAGTATTTCTCCTTTGCAAAGCTGAGTGCATCCTTCCTCATAGTTTTATAGTCACCTTTCTGATATGAGTATACCTTCCTCCGAGGTTTCTTTATTGGTGGGATGTGAATTTTTAAAGAACTGGGCTCAGAGTTAACAAAACAACTGGGCCCAGTGTGAACATTAAATAAGTCAATACATGAGAAAAACGTTGTTGACAATCTCTGATTCATGTTCCTTAAATGTGTGTTTACAGCCAACCAACAGAGCTAGCACAATAACATAGCATGAAACTACTTCAAGTTTGTGAACAGCAAACACTCTGCCAAGACATGCGTGATACCTTGCTGCTTGCCTATGGGGATGCAGGTGTTGACAGACTTAATAGTGAAGTTTTGAACAAAATGTCAGTGACAAAAATAATGATACCTTGTCATGATACTGTTGTTTTTGCAAATATTTCTGCTCAGAAATGTGAAGTGCTTATTTACCAATTAAGAAGCGGAAACCCCCAAACAGGTACCCTGGCAAACAGTGCATGCCCAGATCAGACCCCGCAGAACGTGTCGTCTGATCAGGGCCTCCACTGTTTGCTAAAAGTTCAGTCATTTTCCAAATAAATTTTAATGAAAAAACAACCTGACACCCCTAAATTTACAAATGAACTCTTGCTATATATAAGAAGGAAGATTCCATTTGGTACAAAAAGGTAAAAACTTCCTGATGATTTCTAAAAACCTTATTCTCATGACTTGGCTCAAATAGACCCTGAAAACCGTTTTACTTCTGTGATTGTTATACAAATGTGTGATATACAGTAGAACTTCGATGGCTCGAACACTGATGGCTCGTTTACCATGGATATGTCGAACCCATTCTTGGGCCCCTAGCGAAATCCTCTACATAAGAAATAGTGGGGGGATGATTAAGGAGATTTTAGCTTGCAAATGTATGCTGTGTGTACTCATTAGAATCGCCTCGATGAGGCGATTCTAATGAGTACACACAGCATACATTTTCATCATAGAACACCGAAAAGATGTCTAAAAGTATCTCGTTATGCCTCCTGGCAGTCACCTCAGTGGCTGGAACTACCCCTGTCTCGAACAGATTTTCGAGGTCCCAATGGTGTTCGAGCCATTGAAGTTCGACTGTAACTGGCATGTTTTGTTTAACTGTATTTCAGGATTTAGCAATGGGTAGCGATGCTGAAGGTGAGAAGATAAAAGACCACATGAGAAACATCGTTCCTATCTTACTGGATCAGAACATCACAGCCTACGATAAGATCAGAATCATACTGCTTTACATCATTCATAAAGGAGGTATGTGATTGGCTGAATAGAAAAAACTTTTCTCTTTTTGTACCATTATTTGTTGTGCATAAATTTTCAAGGACCATGATAATGTAGGGAGAATACATACACCTGGCTTACTGTAAAATTCCTAAAAATTGTGCACGCGGGATGGCAAACAGTGTAGACCCTGATCAGACTGCTCCTTCAGGAGCAGTCTGATCTGGGTCTGCACTATTTGCTTAGCCAAGTCTGTCCCAGTACTTTGGATCATTTCAGTAATGTTCTTGCAAGAAAGACTAATTTTGGGTATTCCCACTTTGATTTACTGTAAACCAAAACACGCCAAAAATGGGCCCTACCCTTAAATGAAAGAATCTGATCCTAATGTGCCAAGTCTTTCTTTTTGGAGTAGTGTTCTATAGATAAAGGAGACAGTATTTTTTTATAGGAGTTACCTCCCACTGAAGGTGTATCCATTTCTCTTTAAGTAATTGAATATGTTGAATTTGTAGTATACAGAACATATTAAAGACACTGATTTTGTTGGCCAAAAGAATGTTAATGTAGTTTTTTGCATTTGAAAGCTACTCATTTTTGTTGTTCGTGTTTTATTAAGCATGGTGCAATATATGGGTTTTTCCATCTGTTCATTCAACTGTTTGTCTCTTTTATCAATCCATCAAGATTTGCGTCAACCCCAATGTTAACCCAAATGTTAAAGTCCAATTCTGAAGACCTGCAATCATAGGCATGGAGCTTGATAGCTGAGTGGTTAGTGCACTTGCCTCTGGTGCTAGAGGTCCCGGGTTTGATCCTCAGCAGCGGTGTGAAGATTTCGGCATCCGAACACGATCCACTGCCATCATCTGCAGGTATGAATGTCATAAAGCGCACCGTCCTTTGGAACGGGACGTTAACTGGAGGCCCCCTGTGCAGGGAGAACCAACCCCTGTGCAGGTTAAAGAACCCTACCGTAATTACATGATTACTGTGTAGGCTTTCATCCTACAACACTGGAGTGTATGTAATATACACCGTCAGTGTCCCCTACTGGGGTTAAGGCGAAACCGGAAGAAAGAAAGAAAGAAAGAAAGAAAAAGAAAGTGTGACATAGCCTTCGGCTGAATTCTGTGTTTGAGGAAATATATCAGTATGTTTACCATATTGTATGATAAAAGTTTTCCTGTCACTTAAACTATTGCTTAAGAGGAATGGGAACACCTTCTGGGGAGGCAACTCCTGCAAAACTATTTTTTGTCTCCCATGCCAATAGGGGTCAACTCCTAAAGGAAAGAATTTGCTCCTGACGAGCAAATTCTTTCCTTTAGGAGTACACCCCTTTTTCAGCAAGACAGAGTTTATAGAAAAGTGAACAGGAAGTCCCAAAAGTTGTCTCCCTTTGAAAAAATGGCAAATCTGCCAGATATATCCATTCCCCTTAACTCATTAGCTTTGAACAAGAAGACTCAGTTTGTGTGAATAGTTGTTGTTTGATTTTGTTTGTTAAGTTCAGCTGAAGCAATTTGATGCATTTCTGTTGACATTGATTGATATGTGGTCGTTTACAATTAACCTGACTGACTGACGGTTGTTTTTAAGGTAACCGGGCGCCATGGGCACATAGGGGCTACCCCCAGTTCGCCATCTGGGATTAGTTGTAGGTACTGCTCTTTTCCCTAGGCTGCCAATATGCTGACTCCTGTCTGCTTGACAGTTATCAGCTAGCCGATTGGGAGTTAGGTGACTTCTTTCGCGGAGGATGTGAGAAGTAGGTCAATCCCACATCCCCCGCTCAAGATGTCATGTAGGCACAGAACGCACCCAATGTTAAGCGTTTGTCCTGTAAAATGGGCAGTCCTCTGGCAAGGTTCGAATTTTGAATGCAGATGCAGACCAATGGTCGGGCTCTAGAATGTGGTGACACGTTGCCAATTCCGGCTGCAAAATGTGTCAGTACACAGCCTTTGTCTGACCGAGGAAAAAAGCTTCACATGCATTATCGGTTTTGGCTTCCCTAGAATTAACCCTTGACCTGCTGAATATATGTATATATATGCCACACCCACTACTGATTATCAACCAATCAGATTACTTATTGCATCAAATTCATGAGCAGAATGACAAACAATGAAGATCCTGATCAGATGGCTTCTTCAGAAGCCATCTTATCTGGATCTTCATTGTTTGAAAGATTGTTTGAAAGATAAGGCAAATCCGGGCTCAGCAGGACAAGGTTGGATGGAATTGATTTGATTGTGAGACACTATTACAAGTAAACTGTTTGTACACATCTGATATCATTGATTCTAGAATTAACCTTTGTCCTGCTGAATCCGGATATGTTCTTCCTTTGCAAACAGTGTAAATCTAGATCTGATTGCTTCTCGAGGAGCATTAATTTTGATCTGGAGCTTCACTGTTTGTTATTGAGTTGATGAATTTATAGGAATAAATTACATCAAGTGATTTGATTGGTGGATAGTCAAAAATAGGTGTGGCAAAATTAATTTACTCAGCAGAACAAGGGTTTACTTGTTTTACTGCGTTGACCCATATATGTTACATACAATCTTCCACTTACATTTAATAGTCCAATTTCAATCAGACTAGTTTTATTTTTGTATGTTTTACAGAAATTTTCCATGCTTTAACCCACTGTATGCAGGAAAACCCTGAAGGGGTACCTTGGCAAACAGTGCAAGCCCAGATCAGAAGCCGCAGACCGCGGCATCTGATCAGGGCCTGCACTATTTGCTAACAGAATTTTCCATCCAAAAAAGAATAAAAATGAAAAAAATAGGCCTGACAATGCTTATATGACAAGTGAACTTGTCCAACATATAGCAGTGGAAGAGTCCACTAGTATACAATGGGTTAAGTAAACATTGTAGACCATAATCAGTGGTCATAGAAGGGGATGTGCAGTCTGTGTCTACACCATTGGCCAGTGTCTCATGTTTTGGAATGCTAGCATATATGGGTTAACAGCTGTGTTTAGCATGATGTTTGCATATTACATAATCTCTGTGTGTCTCTGTTGATAGATTCCGGTGGTAAGAATAAAATGCTGTAACTTTTTATCCGTACTCCAGCCATTCATTGCATGTGTAGTAGGCAGAGGTGAAGGTGGGTGGGGTAAAAAGTTGCTAAATTGTCATTGGGAGCCTGATGTTAATATGGTGGAAGTTTATGAAGCAGTGTCAGAATTTCTTTGACAATAATAGTGAAATGTTGAAGTTACTAATATTGCATAATCAAGGAGAAGGGTTACTCCAGAAAAAAACAGCTCATAACCCTTTGAGTGCTGATTGCAAATAGCAGACCACATCTTCAAAGTGTGTTTTTCTTATTTTTCAGTGAAGATATAGCTGATATTGCATGTGAATCATCTATCAGCCTTATATACTGTGAAAATATTAACCCTTGTCATGCTAATCCTGGATATGCCTTATCTTTGAAACAAAGTAGATCCAGATCAGATGGCTTCTGACGAAGCCATCTGATCAGGATCTGCATTGTTTGCCATTCAGATTGTGAATTTGTTGCAATAATTTGCATCAAATAATCTGATTGGCTGATAATCAGTAGTGGGTGTGGCAAATATGAATATTCAGCAGGACAAGGGTTAAAAAAAATCACGTTGTTGTCTGCTCTAGGAATTTCTGTAGCAGTTGAAGGGTTAATATTATTGTTATGTCTTCTTTCACGGAATTCCTATTAAAGGAAAGAGTTTGCCCTGTAGGAGCAACTTCTTTCCTTTTTGAGTAGACCCCTTTATAAGGAGGGGGAACAAAAAGAAACAAAACAGAAAGTCCCAGAAGTTACCTTCCTTGAGAAAAATGACAGAAAATGTCAGCTGTATCCATTCACCTCAGTTCATATACTAATCCAACTGGTTAACAAATTAATTTTATGTTTTGTACAGACCAAGCTCATTTATCTGACCCTCTACCAAAAATACCAAACATTACTATTTTAGCAGAATTATCCCGATTTCAACCTTGCTCCACAGACTGATCTGTACCTTTGTTATCAGCAAATGGCAAAAACAGGTTTTTCTTATGATGTGACACATATGAGCCGCGCCAAGCGAATTTGTGTCTTCGAGCATTCCGTCATGACAAATCTTAGCTGCGCATGCCCAGCCATTCAGAGGGGCCAGGGATATGGCTTTCTGTCTGAAGGTTCCTCTTGATTCACTGCTTGTATGAGCGAGCAGCGAAGGTTCTGGCGAGACTGCGCGAATGCGCAGGCTCGCCTGAACCTTCGCTGCTCACATAGGCGATAAGTACCAAAATCGCTTGACGGGGCCCATATAGTGTTCTCCCAGTATTTAGGGGGATGATTCTATTTGGACAAGCTTATAGAATCTTAAGCCATGTACAAAGACATCTAAGAGCTTTACTCATCATCTCTTAACTATTAACTATTATTTATGTTGTAATGCTTTTTCTGTGAAAAATCAACTGCTTAACCCTTTTTGTACCAAATGGAATCTTCCTCCATATTTATAGCAGGAGTCCATTCCAAAATTTAGGGGTGTCTGGTTGTGTTTTCATCAAAATTTATTTGGAAAATGACTGAATTTTTAGCAAACAGTGGATGCCCTCTGATCAGACGCCACGTTCTGGGCCTGCACTATTTGCCAGGATACCGGTTTCGGGGTTCCTGGTACAAAATCGGTTAAACTTAAGGACCCTCTAATCAAACAAAACAAAACAAACAGTTGGTCAGAGCACTTTAGCGTCAGTTAAAATGATGGGTTTGTTATCTCTCACCATGCTGAACCTGAATACATCTTTTTCGAAAATAGTATTTGTTTGTTTGTTTGATTTGAGGTTTAACGTCCCCGTCAACACAGTATAGGTCATTTTGGAGACATTGCTTCCAATTTTGTGGGACTTTTACCTGACATTGAGATGAACTGACATCTCAAGCCCTGTCCCCCAATTAAACCAATAGGGTTTATAAGCATGGACGGTCGACTCTCACCACTTTGCCTGGGCAGGCTTAGATCCTCTAAATGGTTTACCAGTACTCGTGTGTGGTCGGATTCAGCTCTTTGTGAAAGCATTGTGCAGCCCATCTATTTCTACAAGCCCCGATAGGCTGGGGTGGTCGAAAATAGTATAGAAAATGGTATAGGTTTCTCAGAAGCCAGCTGATCAGGATCTATACTGTTTTCCATTCTGCCTCTAAATCCAAGGTAAAACTGAAAATCATATAACACAAATGACCGAAAATGAGGGAGGAGTGTAACTTTCTGAAATATTCAGCACAGTGCTGGTTGAATGGTGTAGCAAAAACAATATCAAATGCATTAATATTTTTTCCCGGCCCCCACCCATCGGGGCTTGAAGAAAGAGATGAGCTGCATGATGCTTCAAAGCAGGGCTGAAACTGACCCGCAAACGAGTACTGGTGAACTGCTCTTTATGGATCTAAGCATACCCAGGCAAAGTGGTGCAAGTCGGCCCGTTCATGCTTATAAAGCCTATTGGTTTCATCTCAATGTCGGGTAAAAGTCCCACAAAATTGGAAGCAACATCTCCAAAATGACCTTTACAGTGTTGATGGGGACATTAAACCTCAAATCAAACAAACATATTTTTTCTATCGTGATATAAGTTACTAGAATTTTCAGTATTAAGAATATTTGAGCCAACTCATTAGAAAAGGGTACTTATGTCACATGACCAGTAAAAGCTCTCTCATGCCATGGTGTCAGTCATTGCTGCTCACAGAGATATAGAGGTGACCATCAGCCAGCTTCATGCTAGAAGACTTGTGTCTGGCCCTGCTCAGTTGACTGCGCTTGCTAAGGACTCCATTTTAGTGTGTTGTCCTGTTACAGTTATTCATCTGGGACCAGTTGTTCAAAGCACTGTTAGCTTAACGAGCTCAGTAGTTGTCAAAACTTTAATTGTTCTAGCAAGTACATTATCTAATATAGCGTTATTTTTATATATTAAATGATTAAAGTTTTGACGATACTTGGCATTGTTAGTTTTGAACAACTGGCCCAAAGTGAAAACATAACATTAAGTAACTCCTTCATTTTGATTTAAACATATTTTATTACATATAACATAAGATACAAGCAAATGGGTTGGGCCACAAGTTCTAGCAACATTAGTTACGGCCCTTCCCAAGTACAAAATACAGTTTTAAGCAATTCACAAATGACATATCAAACATAACCACACGAGTATTGGGACTATCAATAGAGAAGAGAAATATCCAAGAAATAAGGAGAAAGGATAGATATAGGTAGAACGTCTTGAATATATCTTCAAAATGCAGAAATAACCGGAACACAATTAGCAGCAACATTTCTCTCAACCTCTCGGAAGTTACTCTATACGAATCAATACGTAAACACACCTAATCATATATACCGGTAAAATTTTACCACTGAAAGTGATTTTTCCAAGTAAAATTCCAGATACTCCCCATATCCACGCCCATAACACAGACTGCGGGTATCCGCTAGAACCGCCCCAGTGAGGCAGTCCAAACGAGCACCCACACTCCATGCTCTAGGGCAAGAACAAGTTAAATACTGTCTACACCTGGAGGTCCCCATTTCTACTATATAAAGTGGAGTTCAAGGTCATGTGACTCCTTCATTAGCTTCCAACAACTGAGACCTGAGTTAACCATTGTCCTGTTGAATTAATTATGTTTGTCACTCCTATTTATTACTAATAACCAGTCAGATTACTTCATATAATGTATTCATGCAAATTTGCCAGCTGACAGGGTAGATCAGAAGCTATCTGATCTGGATCTATACTGTTTGCAAAGATAAGCGTTATTGTGTTCAGCTGGACAAGGGTTAAAAAGGATTAACATTTTTATTATGAAAGATTATATTTTATCATAGGACGTCACGTCTGAGAGTGTAAAAATGCCATGTAATAAACTTTATAATCCACTTGTGGATTAAATATGCAAATTAGTTAGATACGTCCTGTAACATTACATGTACGATGTCCTTAACAACGTCACGTTTACCAATGGTGGAACATTGACATTTTTGTAAACAAATCAAGGATAAAATGTGTTTCTAGTCATATGATAAATAGAATTTTGCATTCGTGCTCATGTATTATTGAATTTAAATTTGTTGAGGAAAGGGGATAAAATGCTCGGCAAAGCCTCCTACTTTATCCTTTTTCCTCAACTTGTTTATTAAATTCAGTAAGACATGAACACTCATGTAAGGTCCTGTATGTAAAATAATCCAGTAACATATTTAGACGTTTATTGAGGGTTTTAGGATTTGCTTTGGTTAGAGTTAGAAGTTGTAAGGTCTTTGCATGCTGGGATTGGTATACATTTCTCGTTATTGCCTTTTAGACTGGGACACCTTGACCTGGCCTCCAGTTTATAAAACTCTTTTCATGCGAAACAAATGAGCATGTAATTTATAATGTTAGAAATTATTAGCAGAGATTATTATTTGTCTTGGCATAAAGTATTTCATAATAATGAGCAGGACAAATTCATGCTTAAGTGAGTTGGACAGAAAAAAGTTAATAACCTCCAGACCAGTGTTTAATTATCAAAATGCATTAAGCACAGTGTGATATGGGAGTCCAGTTTTCTGTCTGCGTGTTCCTATGTGCATCTGTCCCTTTGTCAGTCTGCCAAAGTTTGTGTCAACCTTAGAGGCAATCCAAATGTTTGGGTAAGTTTCTCAAGAGCTACAGTGACAAGCACCACATAGCCTTTGGCTGAATTCTTGTCTTAGGTTTGTAAGTGATGAAATGTTTAAACATGCTGGTAGGTAACCCATTGAGTACCAGAAACCCCAAAACAGGAAAGTGGCAAACAGTACAGGCCCTCATCAGATGCCGCAGAACGCAACATCTGATCATGGCCTCCACTGTTTGCTAAAAGTTCAGTCATTTTCAAAATAAATTTTGGATAAAAACACAACCTGACACCCATAAATTTCGAAATGAACTGTTATATATAAGGAGGAAGATTCCATTTGGTACAATAAGGGTTAAACTCAGCTCAGCCTCTTCTACAGTAGTCTGGTATGGCGTTAAACAATTTGCTTAGGTGAATTCCATTGATTCTAAGTCTATATCTTGAGAATCTAGAAATATAGAAAGATATTCAGGGGACAAACATAGTGACAAATCTGTAAAAAACAACCATTTTTTGCTGTCCAGATACCTTTACCTCATGTCTATATCACACTTGGAGAAATATTTTTGCACAATTTCCAATCCATTATCTTCACCTTGTATATTTTATTTCACCCTTACATATTGATGATAACTTCCAGGATATTAATATATTTTACCCTCTTTAGCCTTTTAAACGCATCACAGTTACCAACATGCTTCAACCTCACATACACAATAACCTTTTTATAACACTGTTCATTATAACATAGATTTGAATATAACACTTGTTTAATTATGGATCCCAAAAATAGATTATATGGAAAAATGACCTTAAATGGTCATTTTTCTGTTTAATATATTTTTGGCCAGATTTAACACAGATAAATCCCATAAATATGTAGATTTGTATAGAAAAAAAATGACCATAATTGTTTTTATAGTCTACATATTTTTTCGATATCTCATGGATGGATCCCAAAATTATGTAGATTATATAGAAAAAGACCACTGCTCGCTTTCTCTAGTTTATTCCTTGTAGTGGATAAGCTACTCCCCTCATTAACCAGGGGTTGAGGGTTTGATGATGGGCTCAACCAGACTTTTCGATGAGCCTTTAAACCAAGGTCCCTCTCTTCCCTCTCGGTATGACCTTAGCTGTCAATGGGACATAAAAAACTCACAATGTTCACTATTTATTCTTACAAATTCACAAGACTGCACATGAGTACTGGTAAACCGCCTAGAAGGTCTAAGCCTGCCCATGTAAAGTGGTTCAAGTCAGACCAACCCTGCATATAAACCTTACTGGTTTGTTTGGGTGGTAGGGCTCGCGATGTCATTCCATCGATGTTGGGTAAAATTGGAAGCAACATCTCCCAAATGACATAGAGTTGACAGGCACATAAAACATCCACTCAAACAAAACAAACCAAAGTCACAAACTGAATGATAAAAACAGTGTAGATCCTGACCAGATTGTATCTTCAGAAGCCATCTGAGCTTGGTGTTCACTGTTTGCAGAAGTAAGGTATCATATAGTTCAGTGGGACAAAGGTAAGGAGCCCATTCCTTCCACTAAGAAAGGGTAGCCAAACTGTTTTGGACAATCTTACCTTCCATGAAAACTTGTACATTCCCCTAAATAGAAGAATTTCCATCTTTATAATTTTAGGTTCTGTAATTTGATACATATTTGAATACCATAATTAGATGCTGTATAAATACATTTGAACGGGCCTAGTGGATAAGAGCGCTGACTCTTAATCGACATTATGCCTCTCACTGCTGTGGGTTCGAGCCTGGCTCGGGTAACATGTGAGACGCCAAGTTCTGCAACGGAAGGTCGGGTGGTTTTTCTCCGGGTACTCCGGTTTTCGCCCACCTCTGATTAACGATCGGCTCGATATGAGCCAAATAATCTTGAAAGGGCCGTAAAACAAAAACAAACAAAAAAATATAAATACATTTGAGGAGGTTAATTGTTAGTTTCACACATGGACATTTCACTTTACTGCAATGCATCAGCCATAAGACGGAATTTATACAATTAAAACTTACCTCCCAAATGATAATTGTCAATGTAGTTTATCTGCATTTGTTTAGTTTAAGTTTTTTTTAAAAATTTTCTTTCCACAAAAAGGCTAACACTGTCGGCAGTCTTATTCATTAGTTTTGTTTTCTGAGTGTAGTTTTTGCACAAAAGGACTAGCATTTTCAGGTTTCCAACAGTGTATATTGCAGAATAAACTGTCACAAAGTTTCAATGTCATCCATTGAGATGTCATATTACATATGCAGGTACAGTAAAATTCCTATATTAAGACCACCCTTGGGATTGTTCAAAAGTGGTCTTAAAGACCACTTTTGAACAGTCCCAAAGGTGGTCTCTGACCAGAGGATAGTGTATGCAGAAAACACAAAGAAAGAGTTAGTGCAACCAACTAAACAAGCTTTTTAAAGCAGAATTAGTCTTAATTTTAGGTGGTCTTAATAGCGGAATTTTACTGAACATTAGAAGTCCTGTTAATAGTTGTGGCTTTTAGACCAGAGATTTGTTTTATGGAAATGTGAAAAAGCATAATATATCACAAATTGTGCTTTAAGGAAGATTGTTATACAGAGGTTGATCATTACAGGTATATCGGAGGAGAACCAGGCCAAACTAGTACAACATGCCCAGATACCAGCTGAGGAGAAATGTATCCTAAACAACATGCAGAACCTCGGCGTACCAATCATACAAGATGTAAGTACTCATTGGTCTATATGGAAAAATATTTACATACACCAGGCTTGACAAGTTAACATTCCATGTTAGTTTTCAGTAAGGTAGATTATTCACATTAATTTTTGAACCTGATTTTCTCCGAAAAATGAACAACTTACATAAAAATACTTAACCCTTGTTCTGCTGAGCCCGGATATGCCTTTTCTTTGAAACAATGTAGATCCAGATCAGATGGCTTCTGAAGAAGCCATCTGATGAGGATCTACATTGTTTGTCATTCAGATTGTGAATTTGTTGTAATAATTTGCTACAGGTAATCTGATTGGTTGATAATCGGTAATGGGTGTGGCATATATGAATATTCAGCAGGACAAGGGTTAAAATACAGAAGCCTTTAGGACTTGCTGTAATTCTCCTATTTTTTCAAGGAGCCCAAAGGTGCAGACAGAATGGCAAACAGATTAGACCCTGATCAGACTGCTGTGATCTGGATCTGGGGCCAGTTGTTCAAAACTAACGATGTCGTTAGTTAACGTATCGTTAAAACTTTGATCATTAAATATGGCAAATATGCTGAAATTTTTGCTGAAAAAATGTGAGCAGCTTTTGCATCTGCAAAAGCTGCTCACATTTTTTTCAGGAAAAATACCAAAATTTACGATATTGTACTTGCTAGAAGAGTTAACAATATGACCACTAACAAGCTTGTTAGACTAACGATGCTTTGAACAACTGGCCCCTGAACTATTTGTTTGGGCCTATCTGTCTCAATACTTAGGATCATTACGATATCTGGTTCATCATGTTGAGTTTTGAGGATTTAGTATTTGTGGAAACTACTGATATATTGAGACCGAAGTACAAGGGAAAATAGGCTTATTGGTCTCTATCACTCGGGCAATTCTGTTCACCCAGAAGTGTAGAGTGTTTAGTAAGGATCTCCTGCAAGTCTGTCACATACTGTCTAAGACACGTAACATATAGCTTTTAGAGTGCTAGAGCAAACATATTGTACAATACAGTCGCTTTATAACACTGCTGTTCAGAGTCATACAAAATACCATGCTTAACTTATGTCCTGCTGAATAGATTAATTTAGCCATACCCATTTCTGGCTTGCAACCAATCACATTAGTGTAATTTATTCCTATAAATTCACCAGCTGAATGACAAACAGTGAAGATTCAGATTAGAAGACTTCTCTGATCTGGATCTTCACTGTTTGTAAAGATAGAGCATTTCAGCAGGACAAAGGTTCCTGCACGAAAACAGGGCTATATAAAATATAGATTGTGGGTACTCGTTAGAGCCACCTCGATGAGGCGGTTCTAACGAGTGCCCACAATCTATATTTTGAGCAGAAATAAGAAAAACATCTAATTTTTTATCTTAAAATAGTCATTTTTTCGGTGATAAAGGTGGCAATGTAATTGTATAGGTGTGTTACATCAAAAATAGAGAGTATGGTAAAACATAGGTCGAGATAAGGGAGAGTATCAAGGATAATTAACCCTCACCATGCTGAATATATCATACTACACTCCTCCCCAATTATCAGCTACAGTAGAACTTCGATGGCTCGAATACCAATGGCTTGTTTACCATGGCTGAGTCGAACACATTCTTGAGCCCCTAGGGAAGTCCTCTACATAAGAAATAGTGGGGGAAAATTAAGGAGATTTTAGTATTTTATCTTGCAAATGTATGCTGTGTGTACTCCTTAGAATTGCCTCGAAGAGGTGATTCTAATGAGTACACACAGCATACATATTCATAACAGGACACCGAAAATATGTCAAAAAGCACCTCTTTATGCCTCCTGGTAGTAAGCCTCTGTGGCTCGAACTAACCCTGTCTCGAACAGATTTTCGAGGTTCCGAAGGTGTTCGAGCCATTGAAGTTCGACTGTATTTGTGTCGCATGATTTCAATTTTTACCATGGATTTGGAATCAGAATGTAAAGCAATATATGTCTGATCAGCTGGCTTCCAAGAATCTATTCTGTTATCGGAAAAAGGATACATCCAGGTTCAGGAAGGCGAGGGTTAAAGGATAATGTTTTCTTATTTTGTTTCATAAAACACCAACACAGGTGGGCACAACACAGATATTTATGAAGATAAGCATCACAATAACCCATCCGAGAGATATAGTGCATTAATTCATATCTCAAAAATGGTTATTTTTTTCTGATGAACTGACGGACTTGTTCTCATAATGGAGGAAAAAAAATCCTTTACTTGTCCTTGTTATTTCCCATTATCTTGACTTGTGGTGAAATGAAGATTTGCGAGGCATCACATGATAGTTTTAACCCTTCTTTTGCTGAACATTCAGTTTAGCCACACCCATTTCTGTCTATCAACCAATTAAATTACTTGATGTAATTTATTCCTATAAATTCATAAATTGAACGTCAAACAGTGTAGATCCTGATCAGATGGCTTCTGAAGAAGCCATCTGATCTGGATCTTCACTGTTTGCAAAGATAGGGGTTGTCGTGAACAGCAGGATAAGAGTTAATATAAAAAATCATGTAGCGAGTAGTGTTATAATGGGACTTGATACAATAGTCAGCTTGGGTAGTGACTTCCTAGCGCAGGGTGAGAGCAGTTTCAAGCCATCTGAGATAACCAAAGTCAAATTCAAGTGTTTCATAGCTGTCAAATAATTCTTCTGTTCTGATGGCACCAAATTATTGCTTTTTAGACTTGTAGCTGCTTTTCTTGTTGTTATTGTTTCTTGTGGTGTGTCATTGTTTCTGTCTTCTTGTAACTTGACAAGTTCAATAAAGCAGAGTTGTTGTCATTCTTGTTTCATCAATCTTGTAGTGTTAGTTTTAGAGAGAATGGATACAAATTTAGGGGAGGCAAGTCTTTAAGAATATTTGGTCATTCTCCTAAGGGGAGTAGGAACACCTTCAGGGGAGGCAACTCTCGCAGAAGTATTTTTGTCGGTAAACACGTAAGTTCTTTCCTTTAAGAGTAGACCCCTTTTCAGTGTGACAGGGCTTATAGAAAAGTGAACTGTCCAAAAGTCCCAAAAGTTGTCTCTCTTTGAAAAATGGTGGAAAAAATCTGCCAGGTGTTTCCATTCTCCTTAATAGGGATTTTCTCTCAACCCTTCCAACCTTGACTTTCTGAAGTTGTTTCTTCTGGCCTGCCTTAGGCCATATCCATTCTGGTAAATAGAGAATACCAGATTTGTGTCTTTTTATATCAAGTGTATCAGGCAAGGCTTTGAGAAGGCTTGTAGAATCGCGAGGTTTGTCAAGCGATTCTAGACTTGTTCTTGAAGCCAAGCCGGATAAACTTGACATCAAATACACAAATCTGGTAATCTATTTATCGTATACACTTTTAAATTGGCAATTTATGATCAGTTATTGATTGTCCTCAGAGTGTCTCAACATTCTTGCATGCAGTAATTGGTCGATATATTTAGTAAATTACATTTTTGCCAATTTTCCCAGTAGTCCGGTTCATTTATGAAATTGTGATGTCACGTTGACCTGATAAAGCTCACTTGTCCTGAGATAGCATATCAGGCCAAGATGTTACAGTGCAATTAATATAGGGGGTAACTGATAAATAGGGATATTAGTCAAAATCATCAACAGAATGGCAAACAGTGATGATTCAGAAAAGACAGCTTATAATTAGCTGTCTTATCTAGATCTACACTATTTGTATAGGTATCTTTTCTGGGGCCAGTTGTTCAAAGCATCGTTAGCTTAACGAGCTCGTTAGTGGTCATATTGTTAACTCTTCTAGCAAGTACAATATTGTAAATTTTGGTATTTTTGCTGAAAAAAATGTGAGCAGCTTTTGCTTCAGCAAAAGCTGCTCACATTTTTTTTCAGCAAAAATTTTAGAATATTTGCCATATTTAATGATCAAAGTTTTAACAATACGTTAACTAACGACGTCGTTAGTTTTGAACAACTGGCCCCTGGTCTACAGGGTTGGAAGGGTGAAAGAAAGGGGTAGATGGTGGGGAAGCGAAGGTGTCATTATCTTATTGGCTTGCAGTGGCAAGGCCTGCTGTACTTGCAGCAGGTAAGTGTAGATGGGAATGTTATTATTTCTTCTGCTTCTGGTCTTATTCATTTTCCTCCTTCTCCCTTACCCTCTATTTCATCTCCTCTACTATCTCTTCTGTCCCTTTTCTGCTTTTTCTGGGAGACTACACAAAACGACCCACAAGGGTTGATGTGTCTGTAAACCCCAACACAATATATTTAAGAGTAGACCTTATTTTCAGAGGGTATTAAAATGTGGAAGTCCTGAAGTTGTCTCCCCTTTAAAAGTCAGGTGTAATCATTCTCCTTAACTCTTATACTGCTGCATAAATTAATTTAGTCACACCCATTTACATTTCAACCAATCAAATTACTTGATGTAATTTATTCATTCCATTTGCAAACTGAATGAAAAACAGTGTAGATCCAGATCATCTGGGTCTGTACTGCTTGCAAAGGTAGGGTTGTTGTGAACAGAAGGATAAGTGTAAATAGTAGGTTTTCCATATTTTTGTGCAGAAACTTATTGTGCAGACAGATTTGAAGTTGTGATAACTTCTTAGAATTACCTTTGCCTGCGATATTAAAATCATGTAGTTATAGAATGGTAGCATAGTTCTTCCCTGGGCTAATTCAGCAGATGACAAATTGTGCATATTTTTTTTTATTTTTCCCAGAAAACAGGATTTGACATGTCAAAGAGACAATTTGCAAGAAATGTCAAATCCTGTTCCTGGAAAAATAAGAAACGTATTTCAAAATGTCATCTTCTGAAAAAATACCCAGCATGCAGAGGGTTAAGTTCGTTGAATTAGTTTTCAAGATGAAAGGTCCTTATATAATACACCACAACCTCATTACAACACTATTAATGGAGTCCAAAGCAGAGACCGTGTTAGTTAAACAACCGTGTTATATCCAAAAAAAAAGTATAGATTATATAGAAAAATGACCATTTATGGTCATTTTTCTATATAATCTATACATTTTTGGGAGCCATCTTGAAACCGTGTTATATTCAAAACCGTGTTATAATGAACCGTGTTATAACGAGGTTGTGGTGTACCTGTTAATTATTATTCATTACATATGTATGGCTTATTGTGACACTATAATATGATATGCAACTGTTCTTCCAGTAAATGCTCTTAATATTTAGTTAATTTAAACAATTTTAACAAATCTTGTGTATTTACCACAGTAAAAATAAGATTACACAAAGCTTTTGAAATATTTTGGCTTATTCAGTATTGTGTAAGCTTTGTAAAGTATTACTTTTAAACTAAACATATACAATGTAAATATATTGCAAGAGCACATGTATACATCACAGTTTGTTTTTAATAACATCAGTTGTATGAACCTCACTTTTAACCTTTGAAACACTAAGCAAAAATGAAAAGCAGACATTTGTTTAATTTTTCAGAAAAAAAATCGGATTGGTATTTCATGTGAATTGTCTGCTAGGTTGACAATGCACAAGAAATCAATACTAAAACATGCCTATCCAAATATATTGGGAAAAATTCACCTCCAAAAAATGTTGTTGTTTTTTTTCAGGTAAAAATCCTGACATTTTTCATATATCTGCTCAAAACATTGATTTTGGTTAATCATTAGAACTGCCTCACTAAGGCAGTTCTAACGACTACCCACAATCTATATTTTTGAACAGAAATATGAAAAATAAAGTATACCCCCTGTAAACCCCAGTTTTACTGTATAAAAGTGGGGTTTAAGGGGTCAAAATTATATAGGTGCGTTTTTGTGATGGCCAAGCCTTTTTTACTCTGAAAAATATAAAAAAAGATGGAAATGTCATCTGATATAGTATGTTCAGTGTTTTAAGGGTAAATTTTGTTAACACTGTTATTTTGAAATCTTGCATGCTATGTGAACATCAGGCCAAAGAAGGTGGTATAATAAACTTAAATTTTGTACCCGACTCATATGGGACGTTCCCACCCAAATCATCACAGGTAGGATTTAACCTTATATCTACTGTACTAACAAACCAATATGATGAACAAAATTCCTACCTGAAATTTCTTCTTCAAATTGGGCTTAAGGCTTCCAGCTTTGCTTTGTTTTCCAAGTGTCAACCCTGTCAAGGTTAAAAGAGGTATTAATAAGAAAGAGAGATAGTATGGCCTGGTATAAATCCTTTTTTGGGCTGACCACATTTTATACAAATAAAGCTTTACTGTCTTAACAGATAGACAAGAAAATACTCTAACAGTACAAGTATTCTGTACTGAGAGTTTCTGTCAGTCCCATGTGAAAACTTGAGTTTATCTTGCAGTGTATCAGATATTAAATAATGCCTGATATAGCAGTATCTTGCAGAATGCACTGAGCTAACCATAACCAACATATCCCTGTACAATGCTACTCCCATATGCATAAATATATGTGTGTTTCTTGACAGTTCTCTTGTTGTTTACTATATAATCCTGAGACTGCAGATTACTTGGAACTTGAAAGTTGAATGATGAGTTTATTGGATAAGATTAGACCATTTTGTACTGAATGGAATCATCCACCTTATATTTAGCAGGAACCCATTTCAAAATTTAGGGGTGTCAGGTTGTGTTATCTTTACTATTGATTTGGAAAATGGCCAAGCTCTTTCCTGACCAGGTGCCATATTCTGTAGGGTCTTGACCTGGGCCTGCACTGTTTCTGGTATCCCATTATGGGTATTCCCAAGGAAAATGAAATGGGTTGATGCTCAACAGATTGAGTCTGTTACTGGACACTGGATTACTGATATTTAGTGCAGATTTGAGTTTATCACTGGTATACTGACATTTGATATGATGCAGATTGAATCTATCACTAGACATTGGATTACTGGCATTTGATATTATGCAGATTTAATCTATCAATAGACACTGGAATACTGACATTTGATATGATGCAGATTGAATCTCTCAATAGACACTGGAATACTGACATTTGATTTGATGCAGATTGAATCTATCACTAGACACTGGATTACTGACATTTGATATGATGCAGATTGAATCTATCAATAGACACTGGAATACTGACATTTGATATGATGCAGATTGAATCTATCACTAGACACTGGATTACTGACATTTGATATGATGCAGAGTGAATCTATCAATAGACACTGGAATACTGACATTTGATATGATGCAGATTGAATCTATCAATAGACACTGGAATACTTACATCTGATATGATGCAGATTGAATATATCACTAGACACTGGATTACTGACATTTGATATGATGCAGATTGAATCTATCACTAGACACTGGATTACTGACATTTGATATGATGCAGATCGAATCTGTCAATAGACACTGGAATACTGACATTTGATATGTATAATATTTTGTCTGTTGTTGGACACTGGAATACTGACATTTGATATAACACAGATTGAGTCTTATCACTTTGGAATACTTCTATTTGATATAATGCAGATTATGTCTGTCACCATGCACAACTGAAACCAACTGAACTTGAGTACTGGTATTCCACTTATATATACACCTGCCCAGAAAAAGTGATGCGAGTCAGACTGCTCCTTAAACCCTAGCAGTTTCTATGAGATATTATTTCATCTCTATGTAAGGTAAAAGTCGCACAAAATGAAAATCAATGTCCCCAAAATGACCTGATAGTGTTGATTGGGACGTAAACCTCCACTGAAACAAACAAAACTGACATTTGCAGAATGCTCTTTTATGCCTGACAGGGTGAACAAACAGAATAAAGTAAAAAAAATGAGAATAAATAAATTAATTTAAATAAGCAAACTTATTTGCACATTATTACACACATATCTTTTATTATACATGTAAGGCATACCTGAAAGTTTAATGCACATACATGTATTTAGGTTGGCGGGATTTTGTACACTTCTGATGTAAGCTTAGCTTTGCTTTTTTTTTCTGGAAGAAAATAACAAAGATTATTTTTGAAAGAAACATGCTTTTATTCTTCTAATAAAATGATTTGCAGTTTTTGTATTTCCTTTAAGAGCTTTGGACTAAAATTTTCTTGAGCATCACATAGACAGAATTGATACTAGCAATATCTGGAGTTGAGATCACAGATTTTGGTTGCCCAGTCTTTTCCTTACTATCCTTAACCCTTGTCCTGCTGAATATTCATATATGCCACACCCACTACCGATAATCAACCAATCAGATTACTTGATGCAAATTATTGCAACAAATTCATAAACTGAATGACAAACAATGTAGATCCTGATCAGATGGCTTCTTCAGAAGCCATCTGATCTGGATCTACATTGTTTCAAAGAAAAGCCATATCCGGGCTCAGCAGAACAAGGGTTAACAACTTCAAAAGTGCCTAAAGACCACTGCATGTGTTTCTCTGCCCCAAACAGTATGGTTTTAGAGTCACCAGTTCCATTTCTAATACTCAAGATTTGCAGTTACATTTATTTAATTAGGTTCTTACCTACAGAGTGGTAGACTATGTTTCCTTATTTAGCCCCCAACTTTGAAGAAGTTGGTGCGGCATATTGGTTCTGTCTTGTCCGTCTGTCTGTCAGTCCGTCTGTTACGCTTTCACCCTGTAGGAAACCCAAGAATGGTTTGAGCTAGGATCTCAAAATTTCATATATGGAATGTGCATGAAAAAGTAAGCGGACACGTATTTTTAGCTCACCAGAGTCAAAGGCTCCGGGGGAGCTTATAGGATAGGCAGTTGTCCGTCGTCGTCGTCTGGCGTCAACACTTTCAAATGACATCTCCTCTGAAGCCACTGGGCAAATTGGGCCCAAATTTTATCTTTAGCATCCTTGGGCTGGGGGATTGAAAGTTTGTGTTTTTTTATGAAAATCGGCTCATCAGTTTGGTTGCTATGGTAACTTATAGTTGCCATAGACTTATAATGGGGAAAATTGAAAAATGGTATTTACTGCCAAGCCTCTGCAGATATTTTGACAAAACTTTCATAGAAATGTTCCTTAGGCAATCTACTATCTGCCATATGCTTTAAGGCCTACTGCTCATTTTCTTTGGTTGCCATGGAAACCAAAATGCAAAAAAAAATAGAAAAAAAAATACTTAAAAAATCATCTCCTCAGAAACCGTAAGCTCTAGGAGGTGGAGACTTTATTTAAATATTCACCATATTTGCCTTTACAGGTTTTGTGTTTTTTTTTATGAAATTTGGCCTTTTAGTTTTGTTACTATGGCAACTTAGAGTTTCCATTGACTTATAATGGGGAAAACTGAAATATGGCATTTTCTGCCAAGTCATTGTAGATATTTTGACAAAGCTTAGATAGAAATGTTCCTTGAGTAAACTTCTCTTAGCCCTATGCATTTTTGTCAACCTGGGGGTCCCCTAGGTTGTGCCTGGGCCATGCCCCGCCCCCTCCACTTCATTAAATGCCTTATATCTCAGAAACCTTACAGATCCCCACCCCTAAACCATATATATTCTTGTTCATTATGATAAGATGCATTAAGTGACACCAACCTGGAGGTCCCCCGGGATATGCCGGGGACATGCCCCGACCCCTCCACTTCATAAAAGGCCATTTATCTCAGAAACCATTCAGATCCCCACCCCTAAACCATATATATTCTTGTTCCTTATGATAAGACACATTAAGTGACACAAACCTGTGGGCGCCCCGGGATGTGCCGGGGACATGCCCCACCCTCTCCACTTCATTAAATGCCATTTATCTCAGAAACCATTTAGATCCCCACCCATAAACCATATATATTCTTATTCCATATGATAAGTTGCATTCAGTGACACCAACTTGGGGGTCCCCCATGGTGTGCCGGGACCATGCCCAACCCCCTCCACTTCATAAAAGGCCAAATATTCCAGAAACCTTACAGATCCCACCCCTAAACCATATATATTCTTGTTCCTTATGATAAGACAGATTCAATGACACCAACCTAGGGGTCACCCAGGGCACACCCGGGCCATGCTCCACCCCTTGACTTCACAAAAGACCATATATCTGAGAAACTGTTCATTGCCCCAACCCTAAACCATATATATTATTGTTCCTTGTGATAAGACGCAATCAGTGACACCAGCATGGCGGTCCCCCCGGGGTGCCACGGGCCATGCCCCACCCATTTACTTCATTAAAATCCATATATCTCAGAAACTGTTCAGATCCCCACCCCTTAACCATATATATTCTTGTTCCTTATGATAAGACTCCACTTCATAATAGGCCATATATCTCAGAAACCATTCATTTCCCCATCCTATAATCACATATATTCTTGTTCATTGTTAATAGACACATTCAGCCATCCCCGTCTTGGGGGGGGGGGGGGGGGGGGGGGGGGCAGCAGGGGCCATTTCTCATCCTGCCGCTTCATTAAAGGGCCTCATATCTCAGAAACCATTCAGATCCCCACCATATATACTCTTGGTCCTTATGATAAGACATATTCACTGACAACAATCTTGGGCTTTTCTGGGATCTGCCATGCCCGAATCCCTCCATTGCTTAAAAGGCCTTGCATCTCGGGAACCATACATATCCCCACTGCTAAACCGTATATGTCTCTGTTTCTTTTGATAAGACGCATTTATTGACACCAACCAGGGCTCCATTGGGTCCATGCCCCACCCTCTTTACTTTATAAAACAACTAATATTTCAGATACTGTCCACATGGGTGCTCATTTGGGTATGGGATTCGTTTGGGAGACTTTATAATTGGTAGATTAAAATCATATCATGTTATAATACATGTCTGCCATTGGGCAGTGTCCACCTGAGCTCTAGTTTATGAAATTTAGCTCTTTGGTTTGTTTGCTATGCCAAGTTAAGAGTTTCCATTGACTTATAGTGGGGGAAAATTGAAAAATGACATTAATGTCTTTCAAGATATTTTGCCACACTTTCAGAAATGTTCCTTTAATTATGTTCCTTTTGGCCTATTTGTTGCCACAGATGGGAAATTGTCAATTGTCATCTGTTGTCAGGCAACAACACATTCAAGCGACATCAGAATCTGAAGCCACTAGGCTGATTGGATCCAAATTTTATCTGTAGCATCCTTGGGCACAGGGCTTCCATGGTAAATTAAAATACAATGCTGCTAGTGGGCAGTGGCCCCCTGAGCTCTGGTGAGCATTGTGGCCCATGGGCCTCTTGTTATTTTATTTTCGCTGGACTTGTCTTTGCAGAGTTACGCCCCTTTTCAGACTTATGCATTGTTGCTATGGGGAAACCTTTTGAGCAAGATATCTGGAGAACCACTTGAGCTAGGCTCATGATATTTAGTAAACAGTTTGGGTCTAAGGTGTAGATGACCTGATTGACTTTTGACGAAATTCCGAAAATATTTAACAGAGTAATGCCCATATTCGGACTTCAATTGTGGCTATGGGGAAACCTTGTGAACAAAATATCTGAAGAACTGCATAAGCTGGGCTCATGATATTTAGTAGAGAATTTGAGTCTAATGTGTAGATGACCTGATTAACTTTTGATGAAATTCCGAAAATATTTAATTGAGTAACGCCCCTTTTCGGACTTATGCATTGTGGCAATGGGGAAACCTTGTGAGCAAAATATCTGGAGAACTGCTTCAGCTAGACTCATGATATTTAGTAGACAGTTTGGGTCTAAGGTAAAGATGACCTGATTAACTTGTGATGAAATTCAGAAAATATTTAATGGAGTTACGTTCTTTTTCGGACTTACGCATTGTGGCTATGGGGAAACCTTGTGAGCAAAATATCTGGAGAAAAGTCTGAACTAGGCTCATGATATTTAGTAGACTATTTGGGTCTAAGGTGTAGATGACCTGATTAACTTTTGATGAAATTCCAAAAAAACATTTAACGGAGTTATGCCGCTTTTTTGACTTATGCATTGTGGCTGTAGGGAAACCTTGCGAACAAAATATCTGGAGAACCGCTTGAGTTAGGCTCATGATATTTGGTATACAGTTTGGGTCTAATGTGACCTGGAGAACCTTCTGAACTAGGCTCATGATATTTAGTAGACTATTTGGGTCTAAGGTGTAGATGACCTGATTAACTTTTGACGAAATTCTGAAAATATTTAATGGAGTTATGCCCCTTTTTGTCACGCCTGCTATTAGCATGGCAAGATATAGGCACCCGGTTTTCCGTCCGTTCGTCAAGGCGTCAACATTTGCGACCACCCTAGCGTTCACCCTAATGGTCAAGTTTATTTCTCAAGAACTGTAAGAGCTTCATTAATGGTACTTGGTACAAACTTGTGTCTGGGGATGACAACTTACATGCAAGCATCCGAATTTGACCTTGACCTACATTTCATGGTTCACTGACTTTGTAAAATATTGCGACCACCCTAGCGTTCACCCAAATGGTCAAGTTTATTTCTCAAGAACTATTAGAGCTTCATTAATGATACTTCATACAAACTTGTGTCTGGGGATGGGAACTTACATGCAAGCATCCATATTTCACCTTGACCTACATTTCATGGTTCACTGACTTTGTAAAATATTGCGACCACCCTAGCGTTCACCCTAATGGTCAAGTTTATTTCTCAAGAACTATAAGAGCTTCTTTAATGATATTTGGTACGAACTTGAATCTGTGGATGGCAACTTCAATGCAAGCATCCATATTTGACCTTGACCTAAATTTCATGGTTCACTGACTTTGTAAAATATTGCGACCACCCTAGCGTTCACCCTACTGGTCAAGTTAATTTCTCAAGAACCATAAGAGCTTCATTAATGATACTTTGTAAAAACTTATATCTCGGGATGATAACTTAAATGCAAGCATCCATATTTGACCTTGCCCTACATTTCATGGTTCACTGACTTTGTAAAATATTGCCACCACCCTAGCGTTCACCCTAATGGTTAAGTTCATTTCTCAAGAATTATTTGAACTTCATTAATGATACTTAGTACAAGCCTTTTATGCAAGCATCTATGTTTGATCTTGGCCTAGATGTCATGGTTCGGTGACTTTGCGCCCCCACAGGCGCGACATAGCCTTCAGCGGAATTCTTGTTGGACTTATACATTTTGGCTATAGGGAAACCTTGTGAACAAAATAACTTGAGAACCACTTGAGCTAGGCTCATGATATTTGGCAGTCTGTTTGCTACTAAGGCATAGATGACCTGAATAGTTTAAAATCTGTTAATTTTTGACAGGTTTATTTTTAATGCAAATGATCATGAGGTACTGTTTACTGTCCCATTTAGGGACAAGCATATGGTTGGGGGCATAGTGTTTCACAAACACAATGTCTAATTTTACTTTAAAAGGATCTTAATCTTTTTAACACTTCCTTTGCCAATTGGCAGTGTTGCAGATTTTATTTTTAAATATTTTCTTATTTTTAGAGAAAAGCAGATTTGGTATTTCATGTGAATTGTCTGCTGGAAGATGACCATATTTACACTAAATATTAGGACACCTCAATTCTTTAACATACATGTTCTAAAATTGGGACAAGACTTAGTACATTCTACTACCCAATTTTGTGTCAGAGAATAGCGGAATGAGTGCCAAACAGTGTAGATCCTGATGAGATGCTGCATTTTGCGGCTTCTCATCTGGGTCTACACTGTTTGCTCAGGCCTGTCTGTCCAAATACATACGATAAATATCTGAAAAAATGGAAAACAATTGAATGTTGTCTGCAACACTATTTGCCTTGGTTCTTTTCTTTGTAACAAAGATGTTAAAATATCTCTTCATGAGCTACAAGAATCACACTTTAACATTTTGTGCATGCTGATGGGCCTAGGTTAGAAATACTGCTTAAAGATTAGAATAATAGTTCTATATTTAACACAATTATTTTAATTTAAAATCATATCTTAATATATCACATTAATTTGTGTATATTCATCATATTGGTGGGTTTGTTACAGTGTGAGGTCTAAAGGGAAGCTTTTATTTTGGTTATTCCACTGGGAGTATATGTCACGATTGTCATGACTGCTAGACAACCCCTCCCCACCCACTTGTTTCACTTGGGAACTCAGGTTTATTTGATTTGAGGTTTAACGTCCCTGTCAACACTATAGGCCATTTTGGAGACGTTGCTTCCAATTTTGTGGGTCTTTTACCCAACATTGAGATGAAATGACATCTCAAGCTCTGTCACCCAATGAAACCAATAGGGTTTACAAGCATGGACGGGCCGACTCGAACCGCTTTGCCTGGGCAGGCTTAGATCCTCTTAAGTAGTTTACCAGTACTCGTGTGCGGTCGGATTCAGCTCTGCGTGGACGCATCATGCAGCCCATCTATTTCTTCAAGCTCCGATGGGCTCAGGTTTAGGTTGTTTTCAGTAGTGCGGGATGTAAAGAGGGAAAGCTTACGTTTATTCTGTTTAACAATTTTCTCAACTTTCCATCTTTTGACTCCTTTCCTTAACCTGTAATTTGTTCTATTCATTTATGCTTGTGATGGCTCTCAAAAGACTTATGTTGTGTGAAGAACTAGGGTTCAGACATTATTTTCAAAGAGAGATCACTCCATTGTAACAGTAAGCAATTTTTTTTAATCCATTGTATGCAAGAAACCGTTAAAGGGGTACCTTGGCAAACAGTGCAGGCCCAGATCAGACGCCACAGAATGTGGCCTCTGATCAGGGCCTGGACTATTTGCTAACAGAATTTTCTGTCAAAAATAGAATAAAAAATGAAAATTAGGCCTGACACCCCATATATGACAAATGGACTTGTCCAACATATAGCAATGGAAGAGTCCACTAGTATACAAAGGGTTAATTATCCTGGTTATTCCTTATCTGTAGCTCTGTGACATTGCAGCAAATTGCTATAAATAGCTGCAGCTGTAAATTGCAGCTACGACATTCTCTCAAGCATGGCCAGTCACTGACATGGGAAACAAAAAGAGTGATCGCCCTTGCAATTGTAGCCAGTCATATGCATAAGAAATTCATAAGGAGCCAGACACCAGACACTGATGTTACAGAGCCATATTTATGGTCAGCTCATTGGGTAAATAAAATACAAAGGTATAAAGATTTTTATGCTTACTAGCTCAATGGAGCACACAGAGGATATTTGATTTTTTTTGGTGTAAGATTGTGGATCATGATAGCTCAGTGGTTAGTGCACTTGCTTCTGATGCTAGAGGTCCCGGGTTCAATCCCCTGCGGCGGGGATTATTTCAATGACCAAAACCCACTCCATTGGCATCATTTGCAGGGATGAATGTCTAAAAGTGCACCGCCCTTCAGATCGGGACTTTAACTGGAGGCCCCCTGTGGAGATAGAGTCCTGTCCGGTGCAGGTTAAAGACCAATATCGTAATAGCATGATTATGTTTCCCCCGAAAATTTGTTTTTCGGAAAGACATATTGTTTTTCCCCCAGGCGTCTGTCTGTCCATCTGTCACACTTTCGTGTCCGCTCTATCACTTGAAAACCTTTCAAGCTATCTTCAAGAAACTTCATATAAATATTAATCAGCATTAGGCGACGTGCAGTGCGCAAGAACTATAACTCTTTTTGAATTATCTCCCTTGGAAGTTTGTCGGTATGTATATATGTATGGGCAAATCGTGTCCGGTCAATAACTTTCTTATTTTCAGATGGATTTTTAGCTCACCTGAGCCTTTAGGCTCCTAGGTGAGCTTATAGTATAGCCATGGCCATCGTCCGTCCGCCTGTCCGTCGTCGGTCCGTCCGTCCACCATTTTCAAAGATCTTCTTCTCCTATACTGCAGGGCCAATCAAAGCCAAATTTCATATGTAGCCTCAGTGGGATGGGGGAACGAAAGTTTGTTCGCGGGGTCTGGATCACATGACCAAGATGGCCGCCATGCCCATATATGGTAAAAAGCCTTCAAAAATCTTCTTCTCCAGAACCATAAGGCCAGTGGCCTTGAAACTTGGCATGTAGCATATGGTACTCGGGCCTATCATGGTTTATACAAATGGTGACCCCGGTGTAACAGGCCGGTTCTTCCCCCAGTCAGTTTCTTCCCCGGGGAAGAACTGGGCCGGCCCGTTTCTTCCCCAGGGAAGAAACTGACTAGACAGTTTCTTCCCCACCCAGTCAGTTTTTTCCCCACCTGAAATTTTTTTAGAACCATAAAGAACGAGTAATTTATGCCTCACAAATTGTTAAAAATTCAAAAAGAAGCCATTCTGAATTAGTTTTGGGTCTTTACAGCTTGAATGGCAAAATTTTCTCTATGCCATACAATATATGAAGATCAAAGGAAATTTTCATCCCATTCCAGTATCTATGATTAATTTTCTTAGCTTTTATGACATTAATTGGTATTAACTAAACAGATATAATAAGCAACAACCCTTTAGTGCTCCAATCTAAATATAATTTGGAAAGTGGGGGTGGCGAAAAACTGGGCCGACCCATTTCTTCCCCGGGGAAGAACTGGGCCGGCCCATTTCTTCCCAACCCCAGATTTTTCTGTTTACTAAAAATTCTTGTGATAAATGTTCTTCACTTTTAAAGACATAAACTGGTATTAACTACAGAGCTATAATAAGCAACAAATGTTTGGCCCTTAAATTTCAATAGAATTCAGAGACTGGGGGGTGGGGAAGAACTGGGCCGGCCATTTTCTTCCCCACCCCAGATGTTTCAGTTTACTAATAATTCTTGTGATAAATTTCCTTTGCTTTTTAGGACAAGAATTGGTATAAACTAAAAAGATATAATAAGCAACAAATGTTTGGAGCTTTATTATGAAGAGAATTTGGAGGTGTTTCTGCTTACTAATAATTCTGGTGATAAATTTCCTTTGCTTTTTTAAGACATAAATTAGTATAAACTAAATAGATATAATAAGCAACAAATGTTTGGAGCTCAAATCTTAATAGAATTTGGAGACTGGGGGTGGGGGAAGAACTGGGCCGACCCGTTTCTTCCCCACCCCAGATGTTCTGTTCACTAAAAATTCTTGTGATAAATTTTCTTCACTTTTAAAGACATAAATTGGTATTAACTAAACAGATATAATAAGCAGCATAAATTTACTTAAATTTACTTTGGCACTTAAATTTCAATAGAATTCGGAGACTCGGGGGTGGGGAAGAACTGGGCAGGCCTGTTTCTTCCCCACCCTTGGGTAGTGTTGTACTGTTATGTCAGTTATATTGCTGAAGATGTCTTGGGGTGGGGAAGAACTGTGCCAGTCCATTTCTTTCCCACCCTTGGTAAGTATTGTACTGTTAAGTCAATTATGACATTGAAGGTGTCGGGGTGGGGAAGAACTGGGCCGACCCATTTCTTCCCCACCCCTAGGTAGTGTTGTACAGTTATGTCAGTTATATCGCTGAAGATGTCTGGGGTGGGGAAGAACTGGGGTGGCCCATTTCTTCCCCCACTCTTGGGTAGTGTTGTACAGTTATTTCAGTAATATTGCTGAAGATGTCTTGGGTGGGGAAGGACTGGGCCCCCCATTTCTTCCCCACCCTTGGTAAGTGTTGTACTGTTAAGTCAATTATGACGTTGAAAGTGTCTGGGGTGGGGAAGAACAGGGCCTGCCCGTTTCTTCCCCACCCTGGCTAGTGTTGTACAGTTATGTCAGTTGTATCAGAGGATGTCTGAGGCATGGAAGAACTGGGGCGACCTGAATCTTCCCCACCCTTGTGTAGTGATGTACAATTAAATCAGTAATGATGTTTAAGTTGTCTGTGGTGGGGAAGAACTAGGCCTGCCCAGTCCTGTCCCACCCTCAATCTCCAAATTCTATTTAGATATGAGCTCCAAACATTTTTTGCTTATTATATCGTTTTTGTTACTTCCAATTTTTGTCTTACTAAGTGAAGAAAATTTATCGCAAGAATTTTTTGTAAACAAAAAATCTGGAGTGGGGAAGAAATGGGCTGGCCCAGTTCTTCCCCACCCCCAGTCTCCAAATTCTAATTAGATTTGAGCTCCAAACATTTGTTGCTTATGATATCTTTTTAGTTTATACCAACCTTTATCTTAAAAAGCGAAGAAAATTTATCACAAGAATTTTTTGTAACAGAAAAATTCTTGTGATAAATTTTCTTCGCTTTTTAAGACATAAATTGGTATAAACTAAAAAGATATAATAAGCAACAAATGTTTGGAGCTCAAATCTAAATAGAATTTGGAGACTGGGGGTGAGGAAGAACTGGGCCGGCCCGGTTCTTCCCCAGCCCCAGTTTCTAAATTCAATTGATATTTGAGCTCCGAACATTTGTTGCTTATTATATCTTTTTAGTTTATACCAACTTATGCCTTAAAAAGCGAAGAAACTTTATCACAAGAATTTTTTGCACACAGAAAAATCAAGGGTGGGGAAGAAACGGGCCGGCCCAGTTCTTCCCCACCCTCAGTCTCCAAATTCTATTTAGGTTTGAGCTCCAAACATTTGTTGCTTATCATATCTTTTTAGTTTATACCAATTTGTGTCTTAAAAAGCGAAGAAAATTTATCACAAGAATTTTGTGTAAACAGAAAACTCTGAGGTGGGGAAGAATTGGGCCGGCCCAGTTCTTCCCCACCCCCAGTCTCCAAATTCTATTTAGATTTAAGCGCCAAACTTTTGTGGCTTATTATATATTTTAAGTTTATACCAATTCATGTCTTAAAAAGCGAAAATAATTTATCACAAGAATTTTTTGTAAACAGAAAACTCTGGGGTGGGGAAGAAACGGGCCGGCCCACTTCTTCCCCACCCCCAGTCTCCAAATTCTATTTAGGTTTGAGCTCCAAACATTTGTTGCTTATTATATCTTTTTGGTTCATACCAATTTATGTCTTAAAAAGCGAAGAAAATTTATCACAAGAATTTTGTGTAAACAGAAAACTCAGGGGTGGGGAAGAAATGGGCCGGCCCAGTTCTTCTCCACCCCCAGTCTCCAAATTCTATTTAGATTTGAGCGCCAAACATTTGTTGCTTATCATATCTTTTTAGTTTATACATGTACCAATTAATGTCTTAAAAAGCAAAGAAAATTTATCACAATATTTTTTTGTAAATAGAAAAATCTGGGGTGGGGAAGAAATGGGCCGGCCCAGCTCTTCCCCACCCCCAGTCTCCAAATTCTATTTAGATTTGAGCTCCAAACATTTGTTGCTTATTATATCTTTTTTACTTTATACAAACTTTTGTCTTAAAAAGCGAAGAAAACTTATCACAAGAATTTTTTGTAAACAGAAAAATCTGGGGTGGGGAAGAAACGGGCCGGCCCAGTTCTTCCCCACCCCTAGTCTCCAAATTCTATTTAGATTTGAGCTCCAAACATTTGATGCTTATTATATCTTTTTAGTTTATACCAATTGATGTCTTAAAAGCGAAGAAAATTTATCACAAGAATTTTTTGTAAACAGAAAAATCTGTGGTGGGGAAGAAACGGGCCGGCCTGGTTCTTCCCCACCCCCAGTCTCCAAATTCTAATTAGATTTGAGCTCCAAACATTTGTTGCTTATTATAGCTTTTTAGTTTATACCAATTTTGTCTTAAAAAGTGAAGAAAATTTATCACAATATTTTTTTGTAAACAGAAAAATCTGGGGTGGGGAAGAAAAGGGCCGGCCTAGTTCTTCCCCACCCCCAGTCTCCAAACTGTATTTAGATTTGAGCTCCAAACATTTGTTGTTTATTATATCTTTATAGTTTATACCATATTTTGTCTTAAAAAGCAAAGGAAATTTATCACAAGAATTATTTGTAGACAGAAAATTCTGGGGCGGGGAAGAACTGCCGGCCCAGTTCTTCCCCACCCCCAGTCTCCAAATTCTATTTATATTTGAGCGTCAAACATTTGTGGCTTATTATATCTGTTTAGTTTATACTAATTACTGTCTTAAAAAGCAATGAAAATTCATCAAAGATGCTTGAATTGGGATGCATATTTTATTGCATCTCCATGAATGGTGTAGTATAGAGCAAATTTTGTCATTCAAGCTAAAAGGACTCAGAACTTATTCAGAATGGTCCCTTTTCTCATTTACAACAAATTTTGAGCTGAAAATTATTTGTGGACTATGGTCCTGAAAAAAAATTCAGGTGGGGAAGAAACTGACCGGGTGGGGAAGAAACTGACTAGTCAGTTTCTTCCCCCGGGGAAGAAACGGGCCGGCCCAGTTCTTCCCCCGGGGAAGAAACGGGCCGGCCAAGTTCTTCCCCGGGGAAGAACCAGGCCGGGGGAAGAAACTGACCGTTACACCGGGTTGACCTTGACCTATTTTACAGCAATGTCAAATTTGCCGAAGTAGGCTTTTGCATGGGGCAAAGTGAAAATAATGGATTTATAGGAAAACCATTGAAGACAGTGTCACCAAAATTTGTAGATCAGGTAAAGTAACTGAATACATGAAGATCTATGGGTCAGAAAGGTCAAGGTCATTCATTGGCCTTAGACCAAGGTCATTCAGGATCCATATTTCAAACATTTTTTTCTCCAAAACTGCTGAGCCAATTTAAGTGAAATTTAATATGGAGCCTTTGTGAGTTGAACAAATGAAAAAATGCCAATACGGTCTAGATCACATGACCAAGATGGCCGCCACGCCTATATATATGGTAAAAAGCCTTAAAAATTCTTCTTCTCCAGAACCGTAAGGCCAATGGCCTTGAAACTTGGCATGTAGCATATGGTACTCAGGCCCATCACAGTTTGTACAAATGGTGACCCCGAGTTGACCTTGACCTATTTTACAGCAATGTCAAATTTGCCGACTTAGGCTTTTGCATGGGAAAAAGTGAAAATAATGGATTTTTAGGAAACCATTGAAGACAGTGTCACCAAAATTAGTAGATAAGGTAAAGTAGCTGAATACATGAAGATCTATGTGTAAGAAAGGTCAAGGTCATTAATTGACCTTAGACCAAGGTCACTCAGGTTCCATATTTCAAACATTTTTTCTCAGAAACTACTGAGCCAATTGAAGTGAAATTCAATATGGAGCCTTTGGGAGTTGAACAAATGAAAAGCTGCCAACATGGTCTAGATCACATGACCAAGATGGCCACCACGCCCATATATGGTAAAGAAACTTCGAAATTCTTCTTCTCAAGAACCGTAAGGCCAATGGCCTTGAACTTGGCATGTAGCATATGGTACTCGGGCCTATCATAATTTGTTCAAATGGTGACCCTGGGTTGATCTTGACCTATTTTACAGTAATGTCAAATTTGCTGACTTAAGCTTTTGCATAGGAAAAAGTGAAAATAATGGATATTTAGGGAAACCATTGAAGACAGTGTCACCAAAATTTGTAGATTAGGTAAAGTAACTGAATACATGAAGATCTATGGATAAGAAAGGTCAAGGTCATTCATTGACCTTAGACCAAGGTCACTCAGATTTCATATTTAAAAAAAAAAACATTTTTTCTCAGAAACTACTGAGCCAATTTAAGTGAAATTCAATATGGAGCTTTTGTGAGTTGAACAAATGAAAAGTTGCCAGTACGGTCTAGATCACATGACCAAGATGGCTGCCACGCCCATATATGGTAAAAAGCCTTCAAAAATTTTCTTCTCCAGAACCGTAAGGCCAATGGCTTTGAAACTTGGCATATATCATATGGTACTCGGGCTCGTCATAGTTTTTACAAATGCTGACCCTGGGTTGGCCTTGACCTATTTTATGGCAGTGTCAAATTTGTCAACTTAGGCTTTTGCATGGGAAAAAGTGAAAATAATGGATTTTTAGGAAACCATTGAAGACAATGTCACCAAATTGGTAGATCAGGTAAAGTAAATGAATACATGAAGATTCATGGGTAAGAAAAGTCATCATTCAGTGACCTGGGACCAAGATTAACCAGGTTCCATATTTCAAACAGTTTTTTCTCAGAAACCGCTGGCCCAATTCAAGTGAAATTTGATATGGATCCTTTATATGATGAAAAAATGAAAATTTGCTCATATGGTCCAGGTCACATGACCAAGATGGTGGCCATGCCCATATATGGTAAAAACACTTCGAAATTCTTCTTCTCCAGAACCGTAAGGCAAATGACCTTGAAACTTGGCAGGAAGCATCTGGTACACGGGCCTATCATAATTTGTTCCAATGGTGACCCTGAGTTGACCTTTACCTATTTTACGGCAATGTCAAATTTGCGGACTTAGGCTTTTGCTTGGGAAAAAGTGAAAATAATTGATTTTTAGCTCACCTGAGCCTTTAGGCTCATAGGTGAGCTTATAGTATAGCCATGGTCTGTCGTCCGTCCATCCGTTGTCCGTCCGTCCATCATTTTCAAAGATCTTCTCCTCCAAAACAGGGAGGCCAATCAAAGCCAAATTTCATGTGGAGCTTCAGTAGGATGGGGGAACGAAAGTTTGTTTGCGGGGTCTGGGTCACATGACCAAGATGGCAGCCATGCCCATATATGGTAAAAAGCCTTCAAAAATTTTCTTCTCCAGAACCATGAAGCCAATGACCTTGAAAGTTGGCTTGTAGCATCTGGTACTTGAGCCCATCATAGTTTGTAAAACTGGTGACCCTGGGATGGCCTTGACCTATTTTATGGCTATGTCAAATTTGCAGACTTGGGCTTTTGCATGGGAAAAAGTGAAAATAATGAATATTTAGGAAACCATTGAAGACTACGACACAAAAATAGGTAGCTCAGGTAAACAAAATCAATACATGAAGATTTAAAAAAAATATGACAAATGGAATAAACCATAATGAAAGCATGGCCTTCGAACTGTCAGAAAGGTAGGAATAGGTGGAAAGTTTTATCACATTGTTAGACATCAAAATTTTGTCCCCACAAGTTGTGTACCACTGCTCTGAGGCTATATACATATATAAAAACATTAAAATGTACACCAGGACCAGGTGTCAGGTGGGCGTTTACAGGACCACTGGTCCTCTGGTTTTAAATTACTTGGCAGAAATATTAACAACCATAAGACGATGTGTGGTGCGCATAAGGCAGGTCCGTACCTCAAAGGTCAAGGTCATACTTAGAGGTCAAAGGTCAAAAAAGGGACCTTTTTTTCGTGTTTGGTCAATAACTTACTTATTTTGAGATGGATTTTAAAATTACTTGGCAGAAATATTAACAACCATGAGACGATGTGTGATGCGCATGAGGCAGGTCAGTACCTTAAAGGTCAAGGTCATACTTAGAGGTCAAAGGTAAAAAAAGGGGCCTTTTTTTCGTGTTTGGTCAATAACTTTCTTATTTTGAGATGGATTTTGAAATTACTTGGTAGAAATGTTAACCAATATAAGACGATATGTTGCGTGCTTGACCCAGGTTGGTACCTCAAAGGTCAAGGTCATACTTAGAGGTGAAAGGTAAAAAAAGGGGCCCTTTGGGTTTTGTCAATAACTTGCTTATTTTTAGATAGAATTTGAAGTTACTTGGCAAAAATGTTAAAAATCATGAGATGATGTGTTGCATGCATGATTCAGTTTGGTACCTAAAATGTCAAGGTCATACATAGAGGTCAAAGGTAAAAAAAGGGGCCTTTTTTCGTGTTTGGTCAATAACTTTATTTTAAGATGGATTTTGAAATTGCTTGGCAGAAATATTAACCACCATGAGATGATGTGTTGCACGCATGACCCAGTTTGGTACCTGAAAGGTCAAGGTCATACTTAGAGGTCAAAGGTAAAAAAGGGACCTTTTTTCGTGTTTGGTCAATAACTTACTTATTTTGAGATGGATTTTAAAATTACTTGGCAGAAATATTAACAACCATGAGACGATGTGTGGTGCGCATGAAGCAGGTCGGTACTTTAACCCTTTACCACTCAGGGATTTTGTGAATTTCGCTGATTTTCACAGTGTTGCACCTGACAGCAACTTCAACTAGCCATTGTTTCATAATGGATGGTCTGTTTTACACCAAACTCGGTATGAATGTTCATTGGGCAGTAGCCTTTCAAATGCAACCTTTTATGACTTGATCATTGTTTTCATGGTAAAGAGGGGGCATCTCAAAGTTGGCAAAAAGTGTGTTTTCACATGACTTTTGGACCACATTTTAATCTTCACACAGCTATCAAGGCAACAATTAAGGTGTTTGGCACTGGCCATCTTCACTGTTAGCAGCATGTTTTATCAGCAACAATTTTCAGGCAGTTTTGACCCCAGACACCCTCAGGTATAAATTTTAGGGGCCCGTTGGGCCATACACCCAAAAATTTTCGGGATGTGAGGGGGGGCCTTCAATCCCCCCCAGAATATTTTTAGCTCACCTGTCACGTAGTGACAAGGTGAGCTTTTGTGATCACTTTTTGTCCGTCGTGCGTCCGTGCGTCCATAAACAATTTCAAATAAGTATATCTCTTATACCCCATGGTCTATCTTGATCAAATTTCAGGAGAAGCATCATCAGGTAGGGGGAAAGGCTGCATAAGGTTTTTGGGCTGATCAGACTGGAATTCTGGTTGCTATGGCTACATATAGCTCCCATAGACTTACAATGGGAAAAAATTAAAATATCTTCTTCTCTGAAACCACAGGGCCCAGAGCTTAGATATTTAACATGTAGCAACCGGCAAGGGTCACCTACATAATTCCTGCCAATCATGCCCCTGGGATCCAAATTGGCCACGCCCCGAGGCCCCTTTGCTCCCATAGACTCATAACGGGAAAAAAATGCTTCAAAATCTTCTTCTAAGAAACCACAGGGCCCAGAGCGTAGATATTTAGCATGTAGCAATGGCAAGTGGTCACCTACATAATTCCTGCCAATCATGCCCCTGGGGTCCAAATGGGCCACGCCCGGGGCCCTTTAGCTCCTATAGACTCATAATGGAAAAAAGCTTCAAAAATCTTCTTCCCTGAAACCACAGGGCCCAGAGCTGAGATATTTGGCATGTAGCAACAGCAAGTGGTCGCCTACATAATTCCTGCCAATCATGCCCCTGGGGTCCAAATTGGCCACACCCCGGGGCCCCTTAGCTCCCATAGACTCATAATGGAAAAAAAAGCTTCAAAAATCTTCTTCTCTGAAATCACAGGGCCCAGAGCTTAGATATTGAGCATGTAGCAATGGCCAGTGGTCACCTACATAATTGCTGCCAATCAAGCCCCTGGGTTCCAAATGGGCTACGCCCCGGGGCTCCTTCGCTCCCATAGACTCATAATGGAACAAAAAGCTTCAAAAATCTTCTTCTCGGAAACCACAAGGCCCAGAGCTTAGATATTTAGCATGTAGCAATTGTAAGTGGTCACCTACATAATTCCTGCCAAACATGCCCTTGGGGTCCAAACTGGCCGTGACCTGGGGCCCTTTAGCTCCTATAGACTCTAAATGGAAAAAAGCTTCAAAAATCTTCTTCTCTGAAACCACAGGGCCCAGAGCTGAGATATTTGGCATTTAGCAACGGCAAGTGGTCACCTACATAAATCCTGCCAATCATGCCCCTAGGGTCCAAATGGGCCACGCCCAAGGGCCCCTTTGCTCCCATAGACTCATAATGGAAAAAAAAGCTTCAAAAATCTTCTTCTCTGAAAACACAGGGCCCAGAGCTAAGATATTTAGCATGTAGCAACGGCAATTGGTCACCTACATAATTCCTGCCAATCATGCCAGTGGGTTCCAAATTGGCCACGCGCTGGGGCCCCTTTGCTCCCATAGACTCATAATGGAAAAAAGCTTAAAAAATCTTCTTCTCTGAAACCACAGCGCCCAGAGCTTAGATATATAGCACCTAGCAACGGCAAGTGGTCACCTACATAATTCCTGCCAATCATGACCCTGGGATCCAAAATGGCCACGCCCCGGGGCCCCTTAGCTCCTACAGACTCATTATGGAAAAAAAAGCTTCAAAAATCTTCTTCTCTGAAACCACTGGGCCCATAGCTTAGATATTTAGCATGTAGCAATGGCAACTGGTCACCCACATAAATCCTGCCAATCATGCCCGTGGGGTCCAAATGGGCCACGCCCCGGGGCCCCTTAGCTCCCATAGACACATAATGGAAAAAGCTTCAAAAATCTTCTTCTCTGAAACCACAGGGCCCAGAGCTTAGATATTTAGCATGTAGCAACGGCAAGTGGTCACCTACATATTTCCTGCTAATTATGCCCCTGGGGTTCAAATGGGCCACACCCTGGGGCCCCTTAGCTCCCATAGACTCATAATGGAAAAAAAACTTCAAAAATCTTCTCAGAAACTGTGAAGCACAGAACATAGATATTTAGTGTCTAGCAACATAAAATAGCCAGCTACATAAATCCTGCTAACCATGCCCCTGGGGTCAAAATTGGCCACGCCTGAGCTAATCACCTCCAGTAGACTTATAATGGAAAAAAAACTTAAAAAATCTTCTTCTATGAAACCATAAGGCCCAGAGCTTAGATTTTTAGTATGTAGCAACGTCAAGTGGCCACCTACATAAACCCCGCCAGTTATGCCCCTGGGATCCAAATTGGCCACACCCCAGGGCTCTTTAGCTTCCATAGACTTACAATTAGAGAAACTTCAAAAATCTTCTCTGAAACCACAGGGCCCTTATAATGAAAAAAAACAAAAACAAAAAAAAACTTAAAATTGGGAAAAAAAATCTTCAAAAATCTTCTTCTCTGAAACTATAAGTCCCAGAGCTTAGGTATTTAGCATGTAGCAATGTGGAGTGGTCGCCTACATGAATCCTGCCAATCATGCCCCTGGGGTCCAAATCCTGTGGCCCCTTAACTCCAACAAACTAATAATGGAAAAAAGCTTCAAACATCTTCTTTGAAACCATGAAGTACAGACCTTAGATATTTAGTATATAGCAACACAAAATGGTCGCCTACATAAATCCTGCCAACCGTGCCCTTTGGGTCAAAATTGGCCAAGCCCCAGGGCTCATTACCGTATTCGGGTGTGTATTACCCGCATTTGCGTACTACCCGCACCCCCTTTTTATGCCAAAATCTGGGGGAAAACTGTTTTTCTGTTGTATTACCCGCATGGAACATTTGCTGAAATTTTGGTGGATGCGTAAGTGAGAAAAAGTTAGAATTTGGCCAGTTTTTGTAGCACACAACGGAACGCGCGATCGTCTTCAAAAGGCGGGAAAATGCACGTGCGTGCGAGTATCACCAGAAAGCATGTATTTTGCATTAAAATGTTGAAAAAACTTTACCTGTTCACCATTGTTATTTATTTATTAACCCACATATGCCCGCGGCCCTTTTTTGGGACATCGGCAAACAGTGCAGTCCCAGATCAGACACCTCAGAAAGACGCCGCAGACGTTTCTTTTTTGGGACATTGGCAAACAATGCAGTCCCAGATCAGACACCTCAGAAAGACGGCGCAGATGTCTGATTTGGATTTACACTGTTTATTGATTTATAACGGTTCAATTATGACACTTTTGTTAATCCCTGTCATATAATTGCCACCCAGCGGTGCGTGTCGATAAGGTATGAAAATATGGTCAAGTTATGTCTCTAATTTGCGTTTATTCCCCAATCATAAAATTTAATCAGCAATCAGTGTGAAAATTATTTAATTGCTCCTAAGATGAGTTGCTACGACTATTCTGCTATCTCGTGAATAGTTATGTTTTGGCGCCAAATAGCAGACGCTTAGCGAGAAAAGTTGAACTCTTTGTGTTAACACATCTGTATTCTGTTGTTGGTTATTGACACGGAGCTTACGGAAAGCGCTGTTTGGCTAGCGAGATTTTTTTTACCGTTTCCAAACAATTTTTTATGAGAGAGATACGCCCCATTAAGATAAAACAATAGACACGTGTGGGGTTGCTGGGGTACGATGACGTCATTTACCGATCGCGTGCAGAAAAAAACTAGCGGTGATTTGTTGGCGGCAGTTTGGATGCCGGAAAACTTTGATGTTCGCATTGAACTTGCTTCTTTATTTTGTTTAAAATCAGAGTTTTAGGACTAATGCTCACAAAATCGGGCTTGCTAGTAATAGAGATTGTTATATTACTCATGTGTAAGTAAAATTGAGTGGACAATTAAGCGTTATTTATGTCGGGAATCGTAAAAAGATAGAGCATAACATTAGATGCATCGTATTTTCAGCTGACAAAAGTAAAAATAAAATGGTCCAAAAATAATTCGGGCAGATTACCCGCACCCAGGACTTGGGCCTGTAATTTGAGGGAAAAAAACTGCGGGTAATACACGCCCGAATACGGTAGCTCCTATAGACTTATACTTGAAAAAACTTAAAATAATCTTTTTCTTCAAAATCATAAGGCACAGATTTTGTTTGATTTGAGGTTTTGCATCCCCCTCAACACTGTATAGGTCATTTTGGAGATGTCTCTTCCAATTTTGTGGGACTTTTACCCGATATTGAGATGAAATTACATCTCAAGCCCTGTCGCCCAATGAAACCAGTAGGGTTTATAAGCATGGACACCGCTTTGCCTGAGCTTAGATATTTAGTATGTAGCAGTGTCAAGTGGTCTCCTACACTAATGATTTTCTGGTACACAGGTGAGCGATATAGGGCCATTGGACCCTCTTGTTAGTGGGGAAGCGCGCGAAAAAACAGGTCACTTTTTTGCCAAACAAATCCTAAAGCAAACTTAACAATCCAGGGGTAGAAATGCAGATTTTAGGTGCTTCTGGGGCTTAAAATGGAGGTGGGGGGGGGGGTGCAGACACGTAAAAACATGTATCTGAGTGGTAAAGGGTTAAAGGTCAAGGTCATACTTAGAGGTCAAAGGTAAAAAAAGGGGCCTTTTTTGTGTTTGGTCAATAACTTTCTTATTTTTAGATGGATTTTGCAATTACTTTGCAGAAATGTTAACCACCATGAGTTGATGTGTTGCGTGCATGACCAAAGTTGGTACCTTAAATGTCAAGGTCGTACTAAGAGGTCAAAGGACAAAAAGGGGCCTTTTTTAGTGTTCAGTCAATAACTTTCTTATTCCTGGATACATTGTGAAATTACTTGGCAGAAATGTCAACCTTCATGAGAAGATGTGGTGCACGCTAGACCCAGGTTGGTACCTCCAGGATCAAGGTCATACTAAGAGGTCAGAGGTAAAAAAAGTTTGTTTGTTTTTTTTCTGTCCAGTCAATAACTTTTTTATTTCTCGATGGACTTTATATGTAAAGTAACCATGCAGAAATGTTCACCGTTATTAGACCATGAGTCATGTGCAAGACCAAGGTCCATACCTCCAATGTCAAGGTCATACCTACAGGTCAAAGGTAAAAAAGGGACAGTCAATAACTTCCTTATTCTTTGATGGATTAATAAAGTACTTGGCAGAAATGTTAATCATCATGAGAGGATGTGTTGTACCTCAAAGGTCAAGGCCATACTTAGAGGTCAAAGGTAAAAAAGTTTTTTTTTTGTGTGTATGGCCAATAACTTTTTTATTTTTCTATGAACATTTTTAAAGTTACTTTGCAGAAATGTTCATCTTCATTAGATGATGTGTTGCACACAAGACCCAGCTCAATACCTCCAATGTCATGGTTATACTTAGAGGTCAAAAACGAGGGAGACATCTGTGTTTTTGTAGAAAAACAAATTCTAGTTAATGTAGTGTATGTAATGTAAATCTGTGAGTAATGGTCAAATGCGATCGATCGCAGTATAACTAGAAAGAAAAGAAAGATTTGATCTTACACTAAAAACAATCAGATTTTCTTTTACTCACATGCTTTAAAACAGCAATATTGAGCTTCACTAAACACGTCATGCACCCACGGAGAAAACTTACTTTGTTTCTGATCATTTGCATCAATTTAGTGGTATCCAACATGTTTATTGGGGATAAGATTGTGTGTGAACTGAAAGTTTGTACCTGAGAAATAGCCTGGGATGACATTATTAGCTCACCTGGAATGAAGCTCCAGGTCAACTTATGCCGTGGCCTGTTGTCTGTCGTCCATCCATCATCTGCCGATTTTTAGCTCACCTGTCACGTAGTGACATGGTGAGCTTTTGTGATCACTTTTTGTCCGTCGTGCGTCCGTCCGTCCGTCAGTAAACAATTTCAATTAAGTATATCTCTAATACCCCATGGTCAATCTTGATCAAATTTCATGAGAAGCATCATCAGGAAGGGGGAAAGGCTGCATAAGGTTTTTGGGCTGATCAGATAGGAATTGTGGTTGCCATGGCAACATATAGCTCCCATAGACTTACAATGGGAAAAAATTAAAATATCTTCTCTGAAACCACAGGGCCCAGAGCTTAGATATTTAGCATGTATTAACAGCCAGTGGTCACCTACATAATTCCTGCCAATCATGCCCCTGGGGTCCAAATTGGCCACGCCCCGGGGCCCCTTTGCTCCCATAGACTCATAATGGAACAAAAAGCTTAAAAAATCTTCTGCTCGGAAACCACAGGGCCCAGAGCTTAGATATTTAGCATGTAGCAATGGCAAGTGGTCACCTACATAATTCCTGCCAATCATGCCCCTGGGGTCCAAACCGGCCACGCCCGGGGCCCTTAAGCTCCTATAGATTCATAATGGAAAAAAGCTTAAAAAATCTTCTTCTATGAAACCACAGGGCCCAGAGCTAAGGTATTTGACATGTAGCAATGGCAAGTGGTCACCTACATAATTCCTGCCAATCATGCCCCTGGGGCCCAAATTGGCCACACCCCGGGGCCCCTTAGCTCCCATAGACTCATAATGGAAAAAAAAGGTTCAAAAATCTTCTTTTCTGAAACCACAGGTTCCAGAGCTTAGTTATTTAGCATGTAGCAATGGCCAGTGGTCACCTACATAATTCCTGCCAATCATGCCCCTAGGGTCCAAATTGGCCACGCCCCGGGGCCCCTTCGCTCCCATAGACTCATAATGGAACAAAAAGCTTCAAAAATCTTCTTCTTGGAAACCACAGGACCCAGAGCTTAGATATTTAGCATGTAGCAATGGCCAGTGGTCACCTACATAATTCCTGCCAATCATGCCCCTGGGTTCCAAATGTGGGATGCCCCGGGGCCCCTTCGCTCCCATAGACTCATAATGGAACAAAAAGCTTCAAAAGTCTTCTTCTCAGAAACCACAAGGCCCAGAGCTTAGATATTTAGCATGTAGCAACGGCAAGTGGTCACCTACATAATTCCTGCCAATCATGCCCCTAGGGTGCAAACGGGCCACGCCCCGGGGCCCTTTAGCTCCTATAGACTCATAATCGAAAAAAGCTTCAAAAATCTTCTTCTCTGAAACCACAGGGCCAAGAGCTGAGATATTTGGCATGTAGCAACGGCAAGTGGTCACCTACATAATTCCTGCCAATCATGCCCCTGGTGTCCAAACGGGCCACACCCCGGGGCCCTTTAGCTCCTATAGACTCATAATGGAAAAAAAAGCTTCAAAAATCTTCTTCTCTGAAACCACAGGGCCCCGAGCTGAGATATTTGGCATGTAGCAATGGCAAGTTGTAGCCTACATAATTCCTGCCAGTCATGCATCTGGGGTCCATATTGGCCACACCCAAGGGCCCCTTAGCTCCCATAGACTCATAATGGAAAAAAAAGCTTTAAAAATCTTCTTCTCTGAAACCACAGGGCCCAGAGCTTAGATATTTAGCATGTAGCACCCGCCAGTGGTCACCTACATAATTCCTGCCAATCATGCCCCTAGGGTCCAAATTGGCCACGCCCCGGGACCCCTTCGCTCCCATAGACTCATAATGGATCAAAAAGCTTCAAAAATCTTCTTCTCAGAAACCACAGGGCCCAGAGCTTAGATATTTAGCATGTAGCAATGGCCAGTGGTCACCTACATAATTCCTGCCAATCATGCCCCTGGGATCCAAACGGGCCACGCCCCAGGGCCCTTTAGCTCCTATAGACTCATAATGGAATACAGCTTCAAAAATCTTCTTCCCTGAAACCACAGGGCCCAGAGCTGAGATATTTGGCATGTAGCAACGGCAAGTGGTCAGCTACATAATTCCTGCCAATCATGCCCCTGGGTTCCGAATTGGCCACACCCCGGGGCCCCTTAATTCCCATAGACTCATAATGGTAAAAAAGCTTCAAAAATCTTCTTCTCTGAAACCACAGGGTCCAGAGCTAAGATATTTAGCATGTAGCAATGGCAAGTGGTCACCTACATAATTCCTGCCAATCATGCCCCTGGGTTCCAAATGGGGGACGCCCCGGGGTCCCTTCGCTCCCATAGACTCATAATGGAACAAAATGCTTCAAAAATCTTCTACTCGGAAACCACAGGGCCCAGAGCTTAGATATTTAGCATGTAGCAATGGCAAGTGATCACCTACATAATTCCTGCCAATCATACCCCTGGGGTCCAAGCGGGCCACGCCCCGGGGCCCTTTGGCTCCTATAGACTCATAATGGAAAAAAGCTTCAAAAATCTTCTCTGAAACCACAGGGCCCAGACCTCAGGTATTTGACATGTAGCAATGGCAAGTGGTCACCTACATAAATCCTGCCAATCATGCCCCTAGGGTCCAAATGGGCCAGGCCCTGGGGCCCCTTAGCTCCCATAGACTCAAAATGGAAAAAAAAACTTCAAAAATATTCTTCTCTGAAACCAAAGGGCCCACAGTTTAGATATTTAGCATGTAGCCAGGGCAATTGGACACCTACATAATTCCTGCCAATCATGCCTCTGGGTTCCAAATGGGCCACGCGCCTGGGCCCCTTTGCTCCCATAGACTCATAATGGAAAAAAAGCTTAAAAAATCTTCTTCTCTGAAACCACAGCGCCCAGAGCTTAGATATTACGCACATAGCAATTGCAAATGGTCACCTACATAATTCCTGCCAATCATGCCCCTGGGATCCAAATGGGCCACGCCCCGGGGCCACTTAGCTCCTATAGACTCATAATGGAAAAAAAGCTTAAAAAATCTTCTTCTCTGAAACCACAGGGCCCAGAGCTTAGATATTTAGCATGTAGCAATGGCAAGTGGTCACCTACATAAATCCTGCCAATCATGCCCCTGGGGTCCAAATGGGCCACACCCTGGGACCCCCTTAGCTCCCATAGACTCATAATGGAAAAAAGACTTCAAAAATCTTCTTCTCTGAAACCACAGCGCCCAGAGCTTAGATATTTAGCATGTAGCAACAGCAAGTGGTCACCTTCATATTTCCTGCTAATCATGCCCCTTGGGTCAAAATGGGCCACGCCCCGGGGCCCCTTAGCTCCCATAGACTCATAATGGTAAAAAGCTTCAAAAATGTTCTTCTCAGAAACTGTGAAGCACAGAACTTAGATATTTAGTATCTAGCAACATAAAATAGCCAGCTACATAAATCCAGCTAACCCTGCCCCCGGGGTCAAAATTGGCCTCGCCCCAGCTCATCACCTCCAATAGACTTATAATGGAAAAAAACTTAAAAGATCTTCTTCTATGAAACCATAAGGCCCAGAGCTTAGATTTTTAGTACAGTAAAACTTGTCATAGTGGCCACCTCTTTTAAGCAAGCAACCTGTCTTAAGCAAGCAGGCATTCAGTTCCCAACAATGGCAAATGCATTATAATTCACCTGTAATAAGCAACCACCTGTCTTTAACAAGCACATTTTCATTATCCCTCAGGTGCTTGCTTAATACAGGTTAGACTGTATGTAGCAACATCAAGTGGCCACCTACATAAATCCTTCCAGTTATGCCCCTGGGATCCAAATTGGCCCCACCCCAGGGCTCTTTAGCTTCCATAAACTTAAAATTGGAGAAACTTCAAAAATCTTCTTCTCTGAAACCACAGGGCCCTTATAATGAAAAAAAAAAACAAAAAAAAAAACTTAAAATGGGGAAAAAATCTTCAAAAATCTTCTTCTCTGAAACCATAAGTCCCATAGCTTAGGTATTTAGCATGTAGCAATGTCGAGTGGTCGCCTACATGAATCCTGCCAATCATGCCCCTGGGGTCCAAATCCTGTGGCCCCTAAACTCCAACAAATTTATAATGGAAAAGGCTTCAAACATCTTCTTTGAAACCATGAAGTACAGACCTTAGATATTTAGTATATAGCAACACAAAATGGTCGCCTACATCCTGCCAACCATGCCCTTTGGGTCAAAATTGGCCAAGCCCCAGGGCTCATTAGCTCCTATAGACTTAAACTGGAAAAAACTTAAAAGTATCATTTTTCTCCAAAACCATAAGGCACAGATTTTGTTTGATTTGTGGTTTTACATCCCCATCAACACTGTATAGGTCATTTTGGAGATGTCTCTTCCAATTTTGTGGGACTTTTACCAGACATTGAGATGAAATTACATCTCAAGCCCTGTTGCCCAATGAAACCAGTAGGGTTTATAAGCATGGACACCGCTTTGCCTGAGCTTAGATATTTAGTATGTAGCAATGTCAAGTGGTCTCCTACACTAATGATTTTCTGGTACACAGGTGAGCGATATAGGGCCATTGGGCCCTCTTGTCTTGAATATCTCTGTTACTGCATCTCAGTTTTTGAGCTAAGGATTCATTCTGTTGACTTTATCACAAAAACTAGTTTTGTCATTATTGTGGATGTCAGTATGAAGAGGGTTGACTTTGTTATAAAATATTGTCATCCCAGTGTGCCAATAGAAGAAACAAATATGATTATACATTCAAATAAAAGGCAGTTGTCCCTCATAACCAAACCTCTCCCCCTTGAAACTAAGAAACATTGTACACAACTGTTGACTGGGTTCTAAAATATTTTCACCCCAGTTGCCTATAGAAGAAACAAATATGATTATACATTCCAATCAAAGGCAATTGTCCCTCATAACCCAACCTCTCCCCCATGAAACTAAGGAACATTGTACACAACAACCTCTTTGTAACACTATTGCTGGGTACAAAGCTGATAGTGTGTTAATAAACCCATAAGATGCCAATCACGACAATTGCCATCTGCTTTGTCGTCTGCTGGTTAGCAGGAGCAGTCTGATCTGGATTCACACTGTTTGCCTGTATGCATAAATATTTTTAAAAAGTATGGAAGAATACCAGTAGACGACATTTTCAGATGTAGATTTTCTTGGCATTTTAAGGGTTAAACAACTGTATTCGATATGTCCGAACACAAATGTGTAGGGTATAAAGGGTATCATCTACATCTTCACATTTTTCGGATCCAACCATGATATAATCAAATCTGTGTTGTAATGAAGAGTGTTATAAAGAGGTGTTGATGGTATAATAATAATTTTTGAAGCATGAGTTATGCAGTTAGCTCTCTTGGTTATTGTTGGGCTGGAGTAGTGGGGAGTATGGAGTGAGTGAGTGTTTGAGTTTTATGTCCCACCAACAGCTAAGGTCATACGGAGACGGGACCTCAGTTTAAAGACTCATCTGAAAGTCTAGAGAAGCCCGGGATCGATCCTGCGGTCCCTGTTTTACAAGGCGAGCAGCATATCCACTACACCATGGAGGCTTCTATGAATCAGAAGAGAATTGAGGGTTTAATCAATGTGAATTAGAGGGTTTAATGTGAATTAGAGGGTTTAATGTGAAGGAAGAATCTTTCAGGTGTGTCCATTCATGCCAGACGAGGTATTGGGTGCAGCATGACCTACAAGATAGTTTTTGTCTGTCTCTGATTAATGATTGGTCCTTTATACTTGAGATGGTCGCTAAAAAAGCAAGAACAAACAAAACAAAACCAAAACCAAAAAAAATACACTGATTAGACAGCTGTGTGTGAGCTCATTCCATATTTAATAATTAAATTTCTTGTGAATTTATAGAATTAGCTGAAGAAAATGGTCGTCTTTCAGTAGTTGTGATATTCTGTTGTATATTTATTGCTTGTACAGTTGTCTACATAATAATACACCACAACCTCTTTATAACACTATTAATGGGGTCCAAACAGAAACCATGTTAGTTGAACAAGCATGTTATATCCAAACAAAAATGTATAGATTACATATCTATAATCTATACATTTTTGGAATCCATCTTGAAACTGTGTTACAGTTGAACCTGCGGGGGCGACCACCTGTCTTAAGCGATTTCCTGTCTTGAACGACCGTTATGCAATCCTCCTGAGCGATTTTCAATGTTAAATTACCTGTCCTGAGCGCCCACCTGCCAAACGCGACCAACGACCGCTTAAAACTTGTCCAAATTGTAAAATTTCCCTGCCTTGTGCGACCAGTAAGTAAATCGCTGTCAATTCAGAAACAAACCATCTGTGTATTTATTACGGTTCAAGTATGACACTATTGTTAATCCCTGTCGTAAAATTGCCACCCTGCGGTGCGTGTCGATAAGGTGTGAAAATGTGGTCAAGTTATGTCTCTAATTTGCGTTTATCCTCCGTCATAAAATGTAATCCGCAATCAATGTGAAAATGATTTAATTGCTCCTCAGACTATTAGCTACATCTAACGGTAAATGTTTGCATTATAAAATCGGACTATTCTACGATCGCATGAATGGTTATGTTTTGGCGCCAAATAGCAGACGTTGGCGGGAAAAGTCGAACGCTGTTGTTGGTTATTGACACGGAGCTTCTGGGGATAAATCGGGAGCTGTGCAAAGCATTGATTTTCTATCCACCTCTATTCACAACCGCTTAGCTATCGGGAAAATATTTTTTACCGGTTCGAAACATTTTTTTTATGAAAGAGATACACGCAATGACATTAAACACGTGTGGGGTAATGGCGTCGGATTACGTCATTTACCGATTGCGTGCAGAAAAATCGTAGCGGTGGTTTGTGGGCGGCGATTTATATCAATTCAAAAATCACCGATCGGCTTTTTCCGTATGTCTGGTCTTCGTCGGACATTGCCGGAAAAAAGCCTTCAGTCCATGACCTCGGCTATAAGACGGGGTCATTTTTTTTGGCTCATTTTGGAGGGAAAAATCCTCGTCTTATAGCCGAATTTTTACGGTAACACTTTTCTGTAGGTAAATGCATATATTTCAATAATGATGTCATAAATTGCATAGTGTGATAAAAAAAAAAAACAGAAAAAAAATCTTGATTTATCCTCCCTGCCTTAAGAGACCACCTGTATTGAGAGACCACTTTTTGTTTTTCCCAAAGGTGGTCTCTCAAGACAGGTTTGACTGTATATCAAAAACCATGTTATAATGAATCATGTTGTAATGAGATTGTGGTTTATTATTATCTTATAGAACTGTCATATCTTTGAAAGTATTATAGTGTCATTAATGACATCATTAAAATGAAACTTCACTCACTTGAAAACCGACATTCAGCTACTGTGGCTGATTAACCTCTTTCCATAGTTTCTCACATTAACACTTACCATTCTGAAAGTTTTGGTTTAGCCACACCCACTTCTGACCATCCACCTATCAAATTACTTGATATAATGTATTCATTCAGTTCACAAACTGCATGAAAAACTGTGAAGATCCTGATCAGATGGCTTCCACTGTTTGCAAAGGTACAGGTTGTCGTGAACAGGGGGATAAGAATTAAGTATTTTGGAAAACAAACATGGTGTGGTGAGAGTTCTTATTTTTAGCTCACCGTCACGTAGTGACGAGGTGAGCTTTTGGGATCACTTTTTGTCCTTCGTCCGTCGTCCGTGCGTGCGTGCGTCCGTCCGTCCGTAAACTTTTTCTTCAAACGACATCTCCTCCTAAACCACTGAGCGGATTTTGACCAAACTTCAAAGGAATGATCCTTAGGTGGTCCCCTTTCAAAGTTGTTCAAATGGTTCCGGTCCGTTGCACATATGGGTCACAGGAGCCAAAAATAGATTTTTTTCACCGAAAACTTAAAAAATCTTCTTCTCTGAAACTGCAAGGCCCAGGTCTTTGGTATTTGGTATGAAGCTTCATCTAGTGGACCCCTACCAAGATTGTTCAAATTATAGTGCTGGGGCCAAAAATGCCCCCGCCCCGGGGCCCTTTGGTTTTACATGGGCTTATATAGGGAAAATCTTTAAAAATCTTCTTCTCTGAAACTGCAAGGCCCAGGTCTTTGATATTTGGTATGAATCTTTATCTGGTGGACCCCTACCAAGATTGTTCAAATTATAGTGCTGGGGCCAAAGATGCCCCCGCCCCGGGGCCCTTTGGTTTTACATAGGCTTATATAGGGAAAATCTTTAAAAATCTTCTTCTCTGAAACCGCAAGGCCCAGGTCTTTGATATTTGGTATGAAGCTTCATCTAGTGGACCCCTACCAAGATTGTTCAAATTATAGTGCTGGGGCCAAAAATGCCCCCGCCCCGGGGCCCTTTGGTTTTACAAGGGCTTATATAGGGAAAATCTTTAAAAATCTTCTTCTCTGAAACCGCAAGGCCCAGGTCTTTGATATTTGGTATGAATCTTCATCTTATGGACCCCTACCAAGATTGTTCAAATTATAGTGCTGGGGCCAAAAATACCCCCGCCCCTGGGCCCTTTGGTTTTACATAGGCTTATATAGGGAAAACCTTTAAAAATCTTCTTCTATGAAACCGCAAGGCCCAGGTCTTTGATATTTGGTATGAAGCTTCATCTAGTGGACCCCTACCAAGATTGTTCAAATTATAGTGCTGGGGCCAAAAATGCCCCCGCCCCAGGGCCCTTTGGTTTTACATGGGCTTATATTGGGAAAATCTTTAAAAAATCTTCTTCTCTGAAACTGCAGGGCCCAGGTCTTTGCTATTTGGTATGAAGCTTCATCTAGTGGACCCCTACCAAGACTGTTCAAATTAAAGTGCTGGGGCCAAAAATGCTCCCGCCCCGGGGCCCTTTCGTTTTACATAGGCTTATATAGGGAAAATCTTTAAAAATCTTCTTTTCTGAAACTGCAAGGCCCAGGTCTTTGATATTTGGTATGAAGTTTCATCTTGTGGACCTCTATCAAGATTGTTCAAATTATAGCCCTGAGGCCAAAATTGCCCCCGCTCCTGGGCCCTTTGGTTTTTCATAGATTTATATAGGGAAAATCTTGAAAAATCTTCTACTCTGAAACCACAAGGCCTAGGTCTTTGACATTTGGTATGAAGCTTCAGCTAGTGGACCTCTACCAAGATTGTTCAAATTATAGCCCTGGGGCCACAATGCCCCCGCCCCAGGGCCCTTTGGTTTTACATAGACTTATAATAGAGATAATCTTTGAAAATCTTCTTTTCTGAAACAACAAGGCCCAGGTCTTTGATATTTGTTGTGTAGCTTCATCTAGTGGACCTTTGCCAACATTGTTCAAATTATAGTCTTTTGTTGATATTTGGTATGAAGCTTCACCTTTTTAGACCTCCCTGAACATTATGCACATTATAACCCTGGGGTCAATAATGGCCCTCCCCGGGGCCCACTTGTTACTCTAAGGATCAGGTGAGCGATCCAGGGCCATCATGGTCCTCTTGTTAGCTCACCGTCACGTAGTGACGAGGTGAGCTTTTGGGATCACTTTATGTCCGTCGTGCGTCCGTGCGTGCGTAAACAATTTCTTCAAACAACATCTCCTCCTAAACCACTATGCGGATTTTGACCAAACTTCACAGGAATGATCCTTAGGTGGTCCCCTTTCAAAGTTGTTCAAATGGTTCCGGTCCGTTGCACATATAGGTCACAGCAGCCAAAAATAGATTTTTTTCACCGAAAACTTAAAAAATCTTCTACTCTGAAACTGTAAGGCCCAGGTCTTTGATATTTGGTATGAAGCTTAATCTAGTGGACCACTACCAAGATTGTTCAAATTATAGTGCTGGGGCCAAAAATGCCCCCGCCCCGGGGCCCTTTGGTTTTACATGGGCTTATATAGGGAAAATCTTTAAAAATCTTCTTCTCTGAAACTGCAAGGCCCAGGTCTTTGATATTTGGTATGAATCTTCATCTTATGAACCCCTACCAAGATTGTTCAAATTATAGTGCTGGGGCCAAAGATGCCCCCGCCCCGGGGCCCTTTGGTTTTACATAGGCTTATATAGGGAAAATCTTTAAAAATCTTCTTCTCTGAAACTGCAAGGCCCAGGTCTTTGATATTTGGTATGAAGCTTCATCCAGTGGACCCCTACCAAGATTGTTCAAATTATAGTGCTTGGGCCAAAAATGCCCCCGCCCCGGGGCCCTTGGGTTTTACATAGGCTTATATAGGGAAAATCTTTAAAAATCTTCTTCTCTGAAACTGCAAGGCCCAGGTCTTTGATATTTGGTATGAATCTTCATCTTATGGACCCCTACCAAGATTGTTCAAATTATAGTGCTGGGGCCAAAAATGCCCCCGCCCTGGGGCCCTTTGGTTTTACATAGGCTTATATAGGGTAAACCTTTAAAAATCTTCTTCTCTGAAACCGCAAGGCCCAGGTCTTTGATATTTGGTATGAAGCTTCATCTAAAGGACCCCTACCAAGATTGTTCAAATTATAGTGCTGGGGCCAAAAATGCCCCCGCCCCGGGGCCCTTTGGTTTTACATAGGCTTATATAGGGAAAATCTTTAAAAAAACTTCTTCTCTGAAACTGCAGGGCCCAGGTCTTTGATATTTGGTATGAAGCTTCATCTTGTGGACCTCTATCAAGATTGCTCAAATTATAGCCCTGGGGCCAAAAATGCCCCCGCTCCTGGGCCCTTTGGTTTTTCATAGACTTATATAGGAAAAATCTTCAAAAATCTTCTACTCTGAAACCACAAGGCCTAGATCTTTGACATTTGGTATGAAGCTTCAGCTGGTGGACCTCTACCAAGATTGTTAAAATTATAGCCCTGGGGCCACAAATGCCCCCGCCCCAGGGCCCTTTGGTTTTACATAGACTTATAATAGAGATAATCTTTGAAAATCTTCTTCTCTGAAACAACAAGGCCCAGGTCTTTGATATTTGGTGTGAAGCTTCATCTAGTGGACCTCTATCAGTATTGTTTAAATTATAGCCCTGAGGCCAAAAATGCCCCTGCCCCGGGGCCATTTGGTTTTATATAGGCTTATGTAAGGAATATCTTAAAAAAAAAATTCTTCTCTGAAACCACAAGGCCCAGGTCTTTGATATTTGTTGTGTAGCTTCATCTAGTAGACCTTTGCCAAGATTGTTCAAATTATAGCCTTTGTTGATATTTGGTATGAAGCTTCATCTTTTTAGACCTCCCTCAACATACATTATAACACTGGGGTCAATAATGGCTCTTCCCGGGGCCCACTTGTTACTCTATGGATCAGGTGAGCGATCCAGGGCCATCATGGTCCTCTTGTGTTTTATATTAGGATCACTTTTTGTCTGTCATCCGTGCGTAAACAATTTCTCCAAACGACATCTCCTCCTAAACCACTGATTGGAGTTTGACCAAACTTCACAGGGATGATCCTTAGGTGGTCCCCTTTCAAAGTTGTTCAAATGGTTCTGGTCCATTGCACATATAGGTTACAGGAGCCAAAAATAGATTTTTTCATCGAAAACTTAAAAAATCTTCTCCTCTGAAACTGCAAGTCCCAGGCCTTTGATATTTGGTATGAAGCTTCATCTAGTGGACCCCTACCAAGATTGTTCAAATTATAGTGCTGGGGCCAAAAATGTCCCCGCCCCAGGGCCCTTTGGTTTTACATGGACTTATATAGGGAAAATCTTCAAAAATCTTCTCTGAAACAACAAGGCCCAGGTCTTTGATTTATGGTATGAAGCTTCATCTAGTGGACCCCTACCAAAATTATTCAAATTATAGTGCTGGGGCCAAAAATGCCCCCGCCCTGAGGCCCTTTGGTTTTACATGGGCTTATATAGGGAAAATCTGTAAAAATTGACCAAACTTCACAGGAATGATCCTTAGGTGGTCCCCTTTCAAAGTTGTTCAAATGGTTCCGGTCCGTTGCACATATAGGTCACAGCAGCCAAAAATAGATTTTTTTCACCGAAAACTTAAAAAATCTTCTACTCTGAAACTGTAAGGCCCAGGTCTTTGATATTTGGTATGAAGCTTAATCTAGTGGACCACTACCAAGATTGTTCAAATTATAGTGCTGGGGCCAAAAATGCCCCCGCCCCGGGGCCCTTTGGTTTTACATGGGCTTATATAGGGAAAATCTTTAAAAATCTTCTTCTCTGAAACTGCAAGGCCCAGGTCTTTGATATTTGGTATGAATCTTCATCTTATGAACCCCTACCCCGGGGCCCTTTGGTTTTACATAGGCTTATATAGGGAAAATCTTTAAAAATCTTCTTCTCTGAAACCGCAAGGCCCAGGTCTTTGATGTTTGATATGAAGCTTCATCTAGTGGACCCCTACCAAGATTGTTCAAATTATAGTGCTGGGGCCAAAAATGCCCCCGCCCCGGGCCCTTTGGTTTTACATGGGTTTATATAGGGAAAATCTTTAAAAATCTTTTTCTCTGAAACTGCAAGGCCCAGGTCTTTGCTATTTGGTATGAAGCTTCATCTAGTGGACCCCTACCAAGATTCTTCAAATTATAGTTCTGGGGCCAAAAATGCCCCCGCCCCGGGGCCATTTGGTTTTACATAGGCTTATGTAGGGAAAATATTTAAAAATCTTCTTCTCTGAAACTGCAAGGCCCAGGTCTTTGATATTTGGTATGAAGCTTCATCTTGTGGATCTCTACCAAGATTGTTCAAATTATAGCCCTGGGGCCAAAAATGCCCCCGCTCCGGGGCCCTTTGGTTTTACATAGACTTATATAGGGAAAATCTTGAAAAATCTTCTTCTCTGAAACCACAAGGCATAGAACTTTGATATTTGGTATGAAGCTTCAGCTAGTGGACCTCTACCAAGATTGTTCAGAATATAGCCCTGGGTCCAAAAATGCCCCCGCCTTGGGCCCTTTGGTTTTACATAGACTTTTATAGGGAAAATGTTTAAAAATCTTCTTCTCTGAAACTGCAAAGCCCATGTCTTTGATATTTGGTATGGAGCTTCATCTAGTGAACAATTATAGCCTTTGTTGAGATTTGGTATGAAGCTTCACCTTTTAGACCTCTCTCAACATTATGCACATTATAACCCTGGGGTCAATAATGGCCCTCCCCGAGGCCCACTTGTTACTCTTTGGATCAGGTGAGCGATCCAGGGCCATCATGGCCCTCTTGTGTTTTATATAAGGATCACTTTTTGTCTGTCATCTGTCCGTAAACAAACTTCAAACGACATCTCCTCCTAAACCACTGATCGGATTTTGACCAAACTTCACAGGAATGATCCTTAGGTGGACCCCTTTCAAAGTTGTTCAAATGGTTCCGGTCCGTTGCACATCTAGGTCAAAGGAGCCTAAAATAGATTTTTTTCACAGAAAACTTAAAAACTCTTCTTCTCTGAAACCACAAGGCCCAGGTCTTTGATATTTGGTATGAAGCTTCATCTTGTGGACCCCTACCAAGATTGTTCAAATTATAGTGCTGGGGCAAAAAATGCCCCCACCCCGGGGCCCTTTGGTTTTACATGGGCTTATATAGGGAAAATCTTTAAAAATCTTCTTCTCTGAAACCGCAAGGCCCAGGACTTTGATAATTGGTATGAAGCTTCATCTAGTGGACCCGTACCGAGATTGTTCAAATTATAGTGCTGGGGCAAAAAATGCCCCCGCTCTGGGGCCCTTTGCTTTTACATAGACTTATAGAGGGAAAATCTTTAAAATTCTTCTTCTCTGAAACCACAAGGCCTAGGTCTTTGATATTAGGTATGAAGCTTCATCTGAAGGACTTCTACCAAGATTATTCAAATTATAGTGCTGGGGCCAAAATTGCCCCCGCCCGGGGCCCTTTGGTTTTACATAGGCTTATATAGGGATAATCTTTAAATATCTTCGTCTCTGAAACCGCAAGGCCCAGGACTTTGATATTTGGTATGAAGCTTCATCTAATGGACCTCTACCAAGGTTGTTCAAATTATAGCCCTGGGGCCAAAAATGCCCCGCTCAGGGGCCCTTTGGTTTTACATAGACTAATATAGGGAAATCTTAAAAAATCTTCTTCTCTGAAACCACAAGGCCTGGGCCTTTGATATTTGGTATGAAGCTTCATCTAGTGGACCTCTATCAAGATTGTTCTAGTTATAGCCCTGAAACCAAAAATGCCCCCGCTCTGGGTCCCTTTGGTTTTACATAGACTTATATAGGGAAAATCTTAAAAAATCTTCTTCTGTGAAACCACAAGGCCTACGTCTTTGATATTTGGTGTGAACTTGCATCTAGTGGACCTCTATGAAGATTGTGCAAATTATAGCCCTGGGGCCAAAAAATGTCACCGCCCTGACACCCTTTGGTTTTCCATAGACTTATAAAGGAAAATCTTTAAAAATCTTCTTCTCTGAAACTGCAAGGCCCAGGTCTTTGATATTTGGTATTGAGCTTCATCTAGTGGACCTCTACCAAGATGTTCAAATTATAGCCCGTGGGCACAAATGCCCCCACCCCGGGGCCCTTTGGTTTTACATAGACTTATATAGCCCCGGGCCATTTGGTTTTGCATAGGCTTATGTAGGGAATATCTTGATATTTGGTGTGTAGCGTCATCTAGTGGACCTTTGCCAAGATTGTCCAAATTATAGCTTTGTTGATGTTTGGTATGAAGCTTCACCTTTAAGACCTCCCTCAACATTATGCACATCAAAGCCCTGGGGCCAATAATGGCCCTCCGTGGGACCCACTTGTTACACTATGGATCAGGTAAGCGATCCAGGGCCATCATGGCCCTCTTGTGTTTTATATTAGGATCACTTTTTGTCTGTCATCTGTGCGTAAACAATTTCTTCAAACGACACCTCTTAAACCACTGATCGGATTTTGACCAAACTTCACAGGAATAATCCTTAGGTGGTCCTCTTTCAAAGTTGTTCAAATGGTTCTGGTCTGTTGCACATATAGGTCACAGGAGCCAAAAATGGATTTTTTTCACCAAAAACTTAAAAAATCTTCTTCTCTGAAACCGCAAGGCCCAGGACTTTGATATTTGGTATGAAGTTTCATCTAGTGGAGCCCTACCAAGATTGTTCAAATTATAGTGCTGGGGCCAAAAATGCACCCGCACCGGGGCCCCTTTGGTTTTACATGGGCTTATATAGGGAAAATCTTCTTCTCTGAAACCGCAAGGCCAAGGTCTTTGATATTTGATATGAAGCTTCATGTAGTGGACCCTTAACAAGATTGTTCAAATTATATTGCTGGGGCCAAAAATGCCCCCGCCCCAGGGCCCTTTGGTTTTACATGGGCTTATATATGGAAAATCTTAAAAAATCTTCTTCTCTGAAACTGCAAGGGCCAGGTCTTTAATATTTGGTATGAAGCTTCATCTAGTGGACCCCTACCAAGATTGTTCAAATTAAAGTGCTAGGGCCAAAAAAGCCCCCGCCCTGGGGCCCTTTGGTTTTACATAGTCATATACACACCGACCTCTTTATAACACTATTGTTGGGGTCCAAAGCAGAAACCGTGTTAGTTAAACAAACGTGTTATATCCTCTGAAACCACAAGGCCTAGGTCTTTGATATTTGGTGTGAAATTTCATCTGGTGGACCTTTATCAAGATTGTTCAAATTATAGTGCTGGGGCCAAAAATACCCCCGCCCGAGACCCTTTGGTTTTACATAGACTTATATAGGGAAATCTTTAAAAATCTTCTTCTCTGAAACTGCAAGGCCATGGTCTTTGATATTTGATATGAAGCTTCATCTAGTGGACCCCTACCAAGATTGTTCAAATTATAGTGCTGTGGCCAAAAATGCGCCTGCCCCAGGGCCCTTTGGTATTACATAGGCTTATAAAGGGAAAATCTTTAAAAATCTTCTTCTCTGAAACTACAAGGCCCAGGTCTTTGATATTTGGTTTGAAGCTTCATCTTGTGGACCTCTACCAAGATTGTTCAAATTATAGCCCTGGGGCCAAAAAATCTTTAAAAATCTTCTTCTCTGAAACCACATGGCCCAGGTCTTTGCTATTTGGTATGAAGCTTCATCTAGTGGACCCCTACCAAGATTGTTCAAATTATAGTGCTGGGGCCAAAAAAGCCCCCGCCCTGGGGCCCTTATTTTTTACATAGTCATATATAGGGAAAATCTTTAAAATCTTCTTCTCTGAAACCACAAGGCCTAGGGTTTTGATATTTGGTGTGAAATTTCATCTAGTGGACCTGTATCAAGATTGTTCAAATTATAGTGCTGGGGACAAAAATGCCCCCGCCCGAGACCCTTTGGTTTTACATAGACTTATATAGGCAAAATCTGTAAAAATCTTCTTCTCTGGAACTGCAAGGCCATGGTCTTTGATATTTGGTATGAAGCTTCATCTAGTGGACCTCTACCAAGATTGTTCAAATTAAAGCCCTCAGGCCACAAATGCCCCCGCCCCGGGGCCCTTTTGTTTTACCTAGACTTATATATAGATAATCTTTGAAAATCTTCTTCTCTGAATTAGCAAGGCCCAGGTCTTTGATATTTGGTATGAAGCTTCATCCAGTGAACCAATGTCAAGATTGTTTAAATTATAGCCCTGAGGCCAAAAATGCCCCTGCCCCGGGGCCATTTGGTTTTACATAGGCTTATGTAGGGAGTATCTTTAAAAAAACCTTCTTCTCTGAAACCGCAAGCCCCAGGTCTTTGATATTTGGTGTGAAGCTTCATCTAGTAGACCTTTGCCAAGATTGTTCTAATTATAGCCTTTGTTGATATTTGGTATAAAGCTTCACCTTTTTAGACCTCCCTCAACATTATGCACATTATAACCCTGGGGTCAATAATGGCCCTCCCCGGGGCCCACTTGTTACTCTATGGATCAGGTGAGCGATCCAGGGCCACAATGGCCCTCTTGTATCTTGTAAAGGTACCGTATTCGCCCTAATTACCGCACATGCTCCTATAAGCGCACACCAAAGCTTTTTTTGAAAAGGAAATGTATAAGCGCACACTTTACAGTAATCTCCCCTTGAAACTCTCATAGTAAATCTATAAAAACTTAACCATTATTTCTTCCAACAGTGAAGGCAATGCTTAAGTATCTTTTTCCGGCCCATTAAATATCAGTATGCATCATCTTGGAAGCTGTTGTTTTCATATCAAGTGTGCGCTAATTAGGTAGATTTTTCACCACGAGTTTATGACACGATTTTGAAAAAACTAAGCGCACGGTGCGGTAGTTAGGGCGAATACGGTATGTTGTTTGTACACCTCGGCGAGGCATTTCTAATGAGTATCACACTATAACTTTATTGAAGACTGAAAAGATAAGTTTGATTATGCCACTTTAACCCTTCTCTTGCTGAATATTCAGATTAGCCACACCCATTTCTGACTTTGAACCAATCAGATTACTTGATGTAATTTATTCCTACAAATTCATAAATTGAATGTCAAACAGTGTAGATCCTGATCAGATGGCTTCTTCAGAAGCCATCTGATCTGGATCTACACTGTTTCCAAAGATAAGGGTTGTTGTGAACAGCATGATAAGAGTTGACTTGTGCTTTGATGAGAACTACTTCTTCAAGAAGAAATTGCCATAGTAACAAAGATGTTCGAGCTGTTGAACATAGCTCCAGATAAGGTCTTGTTTATCTGAAAAGACTCAGATTTTTCTTATTTCTGCACGAAAACATGCTGTTGGTATTCAGTGGTGCTTCTAATGTGTACCCACAACATGTTTTCATGCAAAAATAGGAAAAACAACATGTGGATACCCCCTCTTCACAGAGGCTATGGTTGAAGTTTGGCTGTATAAAATTTTGGACTAAGATATCCTATGTTACAAGGTATAGTATTTGTTCCATGAACTTGTGGGATTAACTTAAGCCACCAAATGAGGCATGACAAGGTAAATTGTGTGTTAGAACATATTGACTCAGTGATGAATCAAATCATTATATAATGTAATCCAATTGGCCGAGTCAGAAATTTGTGTGGCATATTTAAATATTCAGCAAGATAAGGGTTAAGCCTAAAATGTCAATGACACAAACTTCATTAAGATCTGTGGGACCAACAAAGACTAAAAAGATCAACATGACTGATTGTTGCTCTTTGAAAAACCAAGGAATCATATTAGACTCACACAAACTTTTAACATTCTGATCAGACTAGACTGCCTAGATGGACAAACTGATCTGAGTCTTTTTTGGTCCCACAGGATTTGTGTTAATATGGTGCAAAATAGTTTTTCAGTGCCAAAAATCTTGTTTTGCATTTATTTTTATTCAATTCTCTTCATTTACTTTTATAACAGTTTCTTTCATTTTAATACTAGGTTGATGAGGTAATGTATCTGGGAACTGCCTGCAGCCTGGTCTTATCTTTATGCCCACTCTAACACCTGAGGGTTGCATTTGGCCCTTGTTTATTCCTGGAGAAGTTACTTTCAACTTGAGCAAATATTATACTGCACACAAGTTTTAGAATTGAACTAGACATTATTTTGACAGTATAGCTGTGAGGCTGCTTCTCTGGTTCTTATCTTCCTCTGAGCTACAGCACAACTTCTTTTTAATACTATGATTGTTGGGGTCGAAACCAGAAATTGCATTGGCTAAATAACCATGATATATTTAGATAAATATATATAGATTTTATAGAAACAATGGTCATTTTCTGTATAGTCTATATATATTTAGAATCCATCTTCAAGTTGTATTTTATCCCAAACCACGTTATGTAAAGAGGTTGATGAAAAAAAATAAATGAATAAGTACATTAGAATGGGAATAAATGTATATTGCCAATTGGGGAGGTAAAGCATGGGTTTTATGACTTACATTCTGTTTTATGACTCACCTAATGCCTCCTGTAAGATTGAATTTTCAAATGTAAAACTGATGATTTGGATTTCTATTTTATGGCTTTCCAACAAATGATGTTTAAACAAAATTTCTGACCTAAAAAACTGGGGCCAGTTGTTCAAAGCATCGTTAGCTTAACGAGCTCGTTAGTGGTCATATTGTTAACTCTTTTAGCAAGTACAATATCGGAAATTTTGGTATTTTTGCTGGAAAAATGTGAGCAAAAGCTGCTCACATTTTTTCAGCAAAAATTTCAGCATATTTGCCATATTTAATGATCAAAGTTTTAACGATACGTTAACTAACGACGTCGTTAGTTTTGAACAACTGGCCCCTGATGATTTTCCTCCCCAAATGACAATCTTGAACAAGGTTGTCCCCTTTATGAAGCAAAGTAAAGGTACCATAATTCCTTGAAATTTATGTACAAAAGGTGCAGTTTTGCTTTGTTGAAGGTAGCTTATCTGTTCCCAGATTGGTTTGCTGACTAAACAGTTTTCAGATAACCAAGACCATTTCAGGACAACAGAAAAACAAGCTGTTATTATAATTGTCTCAAAGCGCTTGAAGTTCTGTAACCAATGAAAATAATTCTCTTCAGCAGTTTTAGTCTATTTGTTTCTAAGATCAAACATTTTTGCATGATAAGATGGATAGTTCCAGTACCAGTTAATTGTAATATCCATTCTGTTTCCCCAAGTTTGCTTTAACTAACAATACCAGTTGTTCAGCAATGTTTTTGATTAATAAATCGTTAAAAATGGTAAAAGGTTAAAAAACGATAAAATGGATAGTTCCAGTATCAGTTAACCCTAATATCCGTTCTATTACACCAAGTTTGCATTAACCAGAGCCCAGTTGTCCAACAATGTGGTTGATTAACATATCATTAAAATTTTACTCATTTTATATGGCACATTTGCTAATTTTTTGGGGAAAAAAAAAGTGTAGCTTTTGCAAAAGCTACCCTTAAGTTTCCAACAAAATACAAGTGTATTAGATATGTGCTTGCTAACGATATTTAACAGTTTGACCACTAACAAGCTTTTTAAGCAAACTCTGCTATGAACAACTGGGCTCTCAGCTTGAATCAAGAAATCCATGTTATATGTATTCAAGTCAAAAAGCCTCTTCCATTTATTTCTCAACTTCGCTCTAAATGCAGTCTGTTGAGACAGTTCACCACCCAGTTTAATCATGTGAACCTCATTATGTGAAGACCTGTTTTCAGCTCAACTGTCACGTAGTGACGAGGTGAGCTTTTGAGATCACTTTTTGTCTATCGTAAGCAAATTTTTCTTTTGAACACACTAGAGTTCACAGTTTTGGGCCAATCATCATCAAACTTGGTCAGAATGATCATCACGACAATATCTCGGTCAAGTTCGAATATGGGTCATGGCAGGTCAAAAAGTAGGTCAGTAGGTCAAATCAAAGAAAACCTTGTCAACACTCTAGAGGCCACAGATTTGGTCCGATCATCAGCAAACTTTCTCAGAATGATCGTCTTGACAATATCTGGGTCAAGTTCAAATATGGGTCATGTCTGGTCACAAAGTAGGTCAGTAGGTCAAATCATAGAAAAACCTTCTGAATACACTAGAGGCCACAATTTTGTTTCGATAATCATCAAACCTGCTCAGAATGATTATCTTGACAATATCTGGGTGACATTCGAATATGGGTCATGTCGGGTCAAAAAGTAGGTCAAAACAGAGGAAAACCTTGTGAACACACTAGAGGCCACAGTTTTGGTCTGATCATCATCATACTTGCCCAGAATGATCATCTTGACAATATCTCAGTCAAGTTCGAATATGTGTGTTGTCGGGTCAAAAAGAAGGTCAGTAGGTCAAATCATAGAAAAACCTTCTGAACACACTAGAGGCCACAGGTTTGGTCCAATCATCATCTGACTTGCTCAGAATGATTATCTTGATAATATCTTGGTCACGTTGTAATATGGGTCATGTCGGGTCACAAAAGAGGTCAGTAGGTCAAATTATAGAGAAACCTTGTGAATACACTAGAGGCCACAGTTTTGGTGCAATCATCATCAAACATCAAACTTGCCCTGAATGATCATCTTGACAATGTCTCAGTCAAGTTCGAATATGGGTCATGTCGGGTCAAAAGTAGGTCAGTAGGTCAAATCAGAGAAAAACCTTGTGAACACAATAGAGGCCACAGTTTTGGTCCAATCATCATCAAACTTGCTCAGAATGATAATCTTGACAATATCTCGGTTAAGTTTGAATATGGGTCATGTCGGGTCAAAAAGTAGGTCAGTAGGTCAAATCATAGAAAAACCTTCTGAACACACCAGAGGCCACAGTTTAGGTCCGATCATCATAAAACTTGCCCAGAATGATCATCTTGACAATATCTCGGTCAAGCTTGAATACGGGTCATGTTGGGTCAAAAAGTAGGTCAGTAGGTCAAATCATAGAAAAACCTTCTGAACACACCAGAGGCCACAGTTTAATAAGTAAGTAAGTAAGTAAAGGCTTTATTTAACGAGGGTTACACATTTAGCATTATGGCTAATCTTCCATGAGGCCCTCAAAAATATACATATCTATACAAACAAAAACAAAAAAAAAAAAAAAAAAAAAAAAAGAAAACAGAAATGAGGGGTATAAAATACCCATATGCGAAATAAGGCCGACAGTACATGCCCCAACTCACCCAAATAGAACCGCTATATCTGCTGTATTCAAACATGCTATATCAAATAGTCATATTAAAATACATCAAAATATGCAATATTATACCAGAATAAATCAAAACATGCAATGCTAAACCCTACTCAACCCATATTGAAAAACATATATCTGTCAAATAAGACATTGTTTTCAATGGCTGCTTACTAACCCGAAAGAGCTAGAAATTCCCAATTTTCATTAAGATATAATTTCAGCCCTTTCTGTGCCACGCATTGATCAGAAAGCAACCACAGAATGTTAGAACATAATAGAAAATAAATGATAATATTCAATGCTAAAAAAAAAAAAAAAAAGGAAGAAAAGAAAGAAGTAGTTTTGATCCGATCATCATCAAACTTGCCAAGAATGATATTGACAATATCTCAGTCAAGTTCGAATATGGGTCATGTTGGGTCAAAAAGTAGGTCAGTAGGTCAAATCATAGAAAAACCCTCTGAACACACTAGAGGCCACAGTTTTGGTCCAATCATCATCAAACTTGCTCAAAATGATCATTTGACAATATCTCGGTTAATTTCAAATATGGGTCATGTCTGGTCAATAGGTAGGTCAGTAGATCAGATTGTTGAAAAACCTTGTGAACACACTAGAGGCCCCAGTTTTGGCCCGATCATCATCGAACTTGCTCAGAATGATCATCTTGACAATATCTGGGTCAAGTTTGAATATGGGTCATGTTGGGTCAAAAAGTAGGTCAGCAGGTCAAATCATAGAAAACTGTTTTGAACACTTGTAAGAGGCCACAATTTTAGTCAAATCATCATAAAACTTGCTCAGAATGATCATCTGGACAATGTCTCAGTAAAGTTCAGATATGGGTCATGTCAAATTAAAAAGTAGATCAGTAGGTTATTTTGTCATAACTTTTGAACAGTTTGAGATAGCACCTTCATATTTGGCATGTAGGTTCCTTGTGACAAGGGCTTTCCACTCATATAAAGATTTGACCTGTGACCTTGACCTGTGACCTACTTTATCATAACTTCTAAACCGTACGAGATAGAGCCTTCATATTTGGCATGTATGTTCCTTGTGACAAGGTTTTCCTGTTCCTACATAAAATGATATGTGGCCTTTTCCTTGACATTTGACCTATTTTATTATAACTTGAACCATTTGAGATAGTGCCTTCATATTTGGCATGTATTTTCCTTGTGAAAAGGTCTTCCCACCCATACAAAAATTTTGTCTTATGAACTTGACCTTTGACCTACATGTACTTTGTCATAATTTTGAAGCATTTGAGATAGGGCCTTCATATTTGGCATGTAGTTTCCTTGTGACAAGGGCTTCCTATTCATACAAAAATGATTTGGATTTAAAACTTCGCAGGAATCTTGTCTAGGTGACTTCCTACCAAAATAGTTACTCAATTCCACTCCAATGAACAAGATGGCTGCCAGAGCTACAAATAAAAAAAATCTTCAAAGGACAATTCCTCCTGTACCCTTGGGCCAATTTCATTCAAACTTCGAAGTAATGTTGCTTAGATGACCCTCTACTAAAAAGGCTAAAACAATCTCGCTCCGATGAACAAAATGGCCACCAGAGCTAAAAATAGAAAAATATTGTAAATTTGATTCAAATGTGAACTCCTCCTAAACCCTAAGGCCTATTTGATTCAAACTTCACAGGAATGTTGCCTAGGTTACTCCCTACCAAATAAGCTAAAATCACTCTGCTGATGAACAAGATGGCCACCAGAGCTAAAAATAGAATGTACTCGAGACAGTGACACACAGGTGAGCGAACCAGGGCCCTCTGGATCCTCTTGTTACCATGTGTAAACAACAAGACTTCAAACCAGGCTGCATATTCACTCAATCTGTTCAGCACCTTTGTGCTTGGATTGTTTTCTATGTCTAACATTTCAAGACACCAGGGCCCAGTTGTTCAAAGCATCGTTAGCTTAACGAGCTCGTTAGTGGTCATATTGTTAACTCTTCTAGCATGTACAATATCGTAAATTTTGGTATTTTTGCTGAAAAAATGTGAGCAGCTTTTGCATCCGCAAAAGCTGCTCACATTTTTTCAGCAAAAATTTCAACATATTTGCCATATTTAATGATCAAAGTTTTAACGATACGTTAACTAACGACGTCATTAGTTTTGAACAACTGGGCCCAGTTGTCTATACATCTCAGGAGGCAGGGTTGTGTGTCTTGTGACAGGGGTCATATGATCTGCCAATGAGAGCAGTGAGTGTTGTTACATAACTGAATTGTTACATAAGTGAACTAAACAGGTCTGCAGTTTGCACATATGAGATGTTGAACAAGTAACCATGGTAACTAGACCTAAACCAATCTTTACTTCGACCCCACTGACTGTTTTATTAACTGGCCTGTAAAGTGGCTTATATGTACAGCATATGTTCATGTAATGAGAATTACAAACACCAAGAGTTTTAGTCCATGAAAAAATATCACCATAATTTATCTTAAACATATTGAAAGAACGCTTTATAGTAAATGGCCTGAAACACATGGAGACTAGCTAGAAAGTGTGTACGAAGCACTGGACTAAGGATATTTTAACTATTGTCATAATACATATTATATTGATTGTTAGCTGACCTCTGTGAATGAGAATCAGAGAAAACCTCAGCTACCATCCAAGATAAAGATAAGCCAGAAAGATAACCAGTATATTAACCCATTTTGAACCGGAACCCCAAAACAGGTACCCTGGCAAACAGTGCATGCCCAGACCAGACGCCGCAGAACGCGGCGTCTGATCAGGGCCTACACTATTTGCAAACCTAATAAAATTTAAAAAAGACACAACCTGTCACTCCTAAATTTGGAAATGGACTCCTGCTATACATAAGGAGGAAGATTCCATTTGGTACAAAAAATGGTTAAGTCAGTCTGACTAGTTCAATTGTTGCTTTTTTGACAGCCAGCTCAAGTGCACAGCAGAAACTTTGATCAGACTGTGGGTGTGCAGGCTGATCTGGGTCTTTGCTTCTTGTTAGTACTGTCATACACTGGCTCATCTTCACTTGTAACTAGGCATTGGAATCATAAGCTGTTACAGTTTAACCCTTGTCCTGCTGAATATTCATATATGCCACACCCACTACCAATTATAAACCTATCAGATTACCTGATGCAAATTATTGCAACAAATTCACAATCTGAATGGCAAACAATGCAGATCCTGATCAGATGGCTTCTTCAGAAGCCATCTGATCTGGATCTTCATTGTTTGGAAAATAAGGCATATCCGGGCTCAGCAGGACAAGGGTTAAGACATATCATATGACATTATTAAAGCACTACTTACATTAATGATGAAATAAAAAAAAATAGTAATATTGGTGAAGCTCCACTAAGACTGATTTTCTGGGGTTTCTATCTTGTATTGAACCAAATTTACATTTTATTTCCAAAAATCATTGTTGAAGGATCGAAAAATATTTCACTAGATACACCATGGGTGGTTGATTATTCCCACTGATCGTTGATTTTCTATTCCCTTTTGGTTTTGGATTGGGAGATTTATTTATTAGTGTCATCCCTGATTATATATTTTGTTGGTCAGGGGTCTGAAGAGTTGGTGAACTGTTTCTTGAGGTGAATGGGTCCCTGCGAAGAGTCAGAAATAAGGAAAATAATGTATACCCCAGTAAAGCCCATTTTTTTCTCTATAAAGTGGGGTTTATTTCACATTTCATGGACTTGTTTACATTATGCTTTGTAAAAAATGGTAGAAAAAATTGCTTTTGTGAACCCAATCATCTTTAGAATTTAGAGGTGACATGTTGCTGAGGGTGTTATGAAAGTTTCAAATGAAAATATAAATAGCCAGTTTTTGTAAATACCCATTTTATGTGAGGTTTAAAGTTTTAAAGTTCTCAGTATTTTGATTTTGCGATTTTCTTTTAACTTACAGTGTTAAGGTGTAAATGGGTAGCAGTGGTGTAAAAGCCACTGCCTCTCTCTCGCGCCCGTGAAAACACCCGGAATGAGTGTTCGAGAGCGATTCAATAAGCTTGAAGCTTTCATCGCAATCGAACTAAAATAAATTAGTATAAACTAAATCTGCTTAAACTAAAACAAATGATAAAAGTTCCATATACTTCTCTTGCTTTACTGATAGTTCGTAATATACTATAGGGAACAAAGTACTAGAACCCCCTTCTCAGAAGGATCCTATTTTTATCAGAGAATTCAATTTATTAGTGATAGAATTCGTTAAATAAACACCAATTGATGGCTGAAGCACTTATCTCTAATATCACTTACTTGATGTTTATACATGCAAAAGAGGTGCTTTTTGAATGGAAAGGATAATTCATGAAGCGTTGTTAAACTGGTTTGTTTCAACTGTTTGAATAAATGATATGATATCACCTATAGGCAGATGTAATACCCACAGCACTGAGTTAAAACTGGAGCTTGTATCTAGCGGTGAATCTCTCAATAGCGGTCATCAAAAATGACTAGTGTAAACAATCAGATTTCATGACCAGCTGCCTGAATTTTCATAACTTCTACCTTGTTCCTATAAGTAAATAGTTCTAGTGTATGTTGCTATATATGTTTGTTTATATAGATTTGTGTTTTACTTTATACAGCCTCTCATTTAAGGCATATTATAAACAACATTAACCCTTTCGGTACCAGAAACCCCAGAACGGGTATTTGGCAAACAGTGCAGGCCCAGATCAGACGCCGTAGAACCCGGCGTCTGATCAGGACCTACACTGTTTGCTGAACATTCAGTCATTTTGCAAATAAATTTTGATGAAAACACAACCTGACACCCATAAATTTTGAAATGGACTCCTGCTATATATAAGGTGGTACAAAAAGGGTTAATATGGGGGTTCATGATTTTATGCAGTTGTTTTGTTTACTGTCAGTAAGTATTAGTCATAGATTGCAGAGTTTTTTGGGTTTTTTTTTCTGTATTTAAATTTCTGCGCTGTTTCATCAACAGCAAAAAAGTTGAATGTGATAAAAATATCAAGTTAATGAGTGTAAAAAATATTATGTTAAATTTGAAACCTAGCAACTTCATTTGCCCTTCCATTTGCTCTCAGATTCCATCTGTTCAAAGCATCATCAGTTTAACAAGCTTGTTCATTACGATAACACATGCGTGTGACAGTATGCATTTTTTCATATCTCCAAAAATGGCAACTTTTCAAATGAAAATTTGTTATATTTTTCTTATTTATACTTCAAACATAGGTTGTGAGTGCTCGTTAGAACCACCTCATTGAGGCTGTTCTAACGAGTACCCACAACTTATGTCTAGGCGCAGAAATAAGCAAAATAATGTATACCCCCTTAAACCCCAGTTTTCTCTATGTATATATACTGGGTTTTAGGGGGGCGGGGGGGGGGGGGGGGGGGAGGTTCATTTCATGGACTTGTTCACGTGATCAAAATGTTGTCTGTTTTAGCAAGTTTAGCATATATAATACTTTGGTATTGTTTTGCTGAAAAAAGTGTGAGTAGCTTTTAGTTAAACCAAGAAAAATATATAAACATGCATAAAGGTAGGCAACTCTGGCACATTTGTTTTCAAGTTTCAAGGGAACCACTTTTGTGACCTGTTTCCTTCCCTACAAACACAGTATCATATTTACATTATGTATTTGGACAGATAGGCCTGGGCAAAGAGTAGGGCTTGCACGATTAATTGGATAATCATTTAATCGATCGATAAATTCCACAAAAATGATTATCATTACAATGTACTTATATGCTTGTAATCCATAATTTGATAAGTACAATTTACTGCCCAAAGTTGTGCCTAAAATAGCTGGATGAGTGGCAAACTGTGCAGACCCTGATGAGACGCCTCATTTTGTGGTGTCTCATCTGGGTCTACACTGTTTGCTCAGGTCTGTCTGTTCAAATGCATATGGTAACATGCAACATATGGTAGGTGACATGCTTAGACAGAAAGCCAGACATGTAAAATTATGACCAAATCTTCAGTGATGCCTAATTGTTTATCAATCACAATGGCGGGACTGATAATCGATTATCTTTCCAGCTCCGATTAGCCCAGCTCCGATTAGCCAGCCCTAGCAAACAGAGTAGACCAAGATGAGAAGCCACAAAACATGACGTCTCATCAGGATCTACATTGTTTTGCCAATCATATGGTATATAAACAAGGCATGTATTATTAAAGAATTTTGCTCCAGCAAGAGTCGACCCCTTTGATAATATTTTTGAAAGCGTTACCTCCACCCCCAACTAAAGGTTTGCTTTAAGTAGATGGAATGCTTGTTTCTGGAGCTCTTCAGATGAATCTGAAAGGAGCATTCACGATAAAGCACAATAAAGATTATGAACAAAGGAAAGACCTGGACACCTGCCTGTAGAATAAAGCTTGTTACTGTGTTGTAATTGTAAAATTCAAATATATTACAGAGTGGACGGAGGAAGATATCTCAACCCTACCAGCCATACAACAGGAAAGAAAGGACATCAGAACATACATACCAGATGTCACGGTGGACACCATATGTTAAAGACATAATGGAGGTATGCCTACCTAACTAATTAATTACTAACTGGATTGAGCCTTTATTCTCAAAGATAGGAGATTTGTTTTTTGTTTTGGAGTTCTGGCCCCGTCAACACTATTTAGGTCTGACATGTTGAGCTTAACAGTTTGCCTAACCACACTTTGAAGGTTTGGCTGGTGCAAAGGTGTTGTGTAGTTTTCAGTGCCAGGGTGTTGTGCAAGGCAAGGCAAGGCAAGGGCCTGTTGTGTTTGCACCAAGTGTGGAATGAAGAGCTGTTTCAAATGATGGAAAGGGCATAAAGTGTTACCCATCCATCCGTCCATCGCTGTCCACATCCTTGTCTGAGTGGGTGAGTGTTTGAGTTTTACGTCCCACCAACAGCTAAGGTCATACGGAGACGGGACCTCGGTTTAAAGACTCATCTGAAAGTCTGGAGAAGCCCGGGATCGATCCTACGATCCCTGGTTTACAAGGCGAGTAGCGTAACCACCACACCACGGAGGCTTCTCACATCCTTGTCTGAGTGAGATGTTGCTAGCAATTTGTGATTAAGTTTTCTTAATTGTGCTACCAGATGGGGGTCTCTGTCTTTTGGTCTCATTTCTAGTTTAAGTTTTTTTTTCTTTTGTTTGTTTGTTTGTATTGGAGTTTAATGACCCAGCCAACACTGTTTAGGTCATATCGAGCAGATCAGTTTACCTATCCACACTTTTCCTTGGCAGGCTCATACATAAGCGGTTAACCAGAACAGTGCACATTTTTTCGCCAGAAACTGACAACTGCCCTTCTTGAATGAGCGGAAGCCGGAAGGGAGAGAATTACGGTAGAAAAGATTTCATGAACAATCTCCATGAAGGAATGTTGCCAACCCGGTAGGTATTTCTCAAAGATGAGAGTGAAAACAATGCTTTTGAGGCACATATACCCTTGTCCTGCTGAGCCCGGATATGTCTTATCTTTCAAACAATGAAGATCCAGATCAGATGGCTTCTCCAGAAGCCATCTGATCAGGATCTTTATTGTTTGTCATTCAGCTCATGAATTTGTTGCAATTATTTGCATCAAGTATTCTGATTGGTTGATAATCAGTGGTGGGTGTGGCATATATAAATATTCAGCAGGTCAGAGGTTAAGTTAATACATACTTTTCATAACGCAAACAAAGGCTGTAGATAAGATGGAGTATTGAATGAGTGTTTGAGTTTTACGTCCCACCAACAGCTAAGGTCATACGGAGACGGGACCTCGGTTCAAAGACTCACCCGAAACTCTGGAGAAGCCAGGGATCGATCCTGCGAACCCTGGTTTACAAGGCTAGTAGCGTAACCACTACACCACAGAGGCTTCTAGATGGAGTATGGAGGATAATGTTGTTTTCTCCATAAGAAACACAATATGGGTACTTGTTAGAATTGCTTTTAACCCTTCGCTTGCTGAATATTCAATTTAGCCACACCCATTTCTGACTCTGAACCAATCAGATTACTTGATGTTATTTATTCTGACAAATCCATAAACTGAATGTCAAACAGTGTAGATCCTGATCAGATGGCTTCTTCAGAAGCCATCTGATCTGGATCTACACTGTTTCCAAAGATAGGGGTTGTTGTGAACTGCGTTAAGTTTCTAACAAGAAATAAGGTAATCTAGGGTGTTCTGCTACTTTTCCTTACTGGGAGTTATGGTCCAGGCAGTGTTGTCTAGCTAGGACCTTCAGTTCTCATACATCAACATGGACTTACACAAAACATCAGGTTGTGTCAGAGATAATTTTTTTTGCTTTTGGTTTTATGGCCCTTTCAAGATTATTTCACTCATATCGAGCCGATCGTTAATCAGAGATGGACGAAAACAGGAGTACCCGGAGAAAAAACTCCTGACCTTCCGTTGCAGAACTTGGCATCTCACATGTGACCCGGGCCAGGCTCGAACCCACAGCGGTGAGAGACCTAATGATTAAGAGTCTGTGTGTCAGAGATATGGCCCAGCAGTCTAGCCAGTACCTTCACTTTCCATACATCTACATGGACTTAGACAAAACATCAGGTTGTGTCAGAGATCTGGCTCAGCAGTCTAGCCAGTACCTTCACTTTTCATACATCTACATGGACTTAGACAAAACATCAGGTTTTGTCAGAGATATGGCCCAGCAGTCTAGCCAGTACCTTCACTTTCCATACATCTACATGGACTTAGACAAAACAACAGGCTGGGTCATAGAGCTTGAATTGTGTATACATGATTTAGGGATCACTGCTTGAATAATGCTATGAGTACTTTTTTCTGCCATGTGTATCTTTGTTTCACAACATCTCATCTTTTCATATTTTAGCCCATGGTGATAAGAAAACTTTAATTACTGAATTTTTATCCCCCGACCGAAAAGGTTCGGGGGATATAGCGATCAGCCTGGCGTCCGTCCGTCTGCCCGTCCTTCTGTCCGTCCGTCCGTAGACGCAACCTTGTGATGGCCATAACTCCTATACCCTTTAAGACTTATTGATGGTTCTTGGCACACTTGTTCACAAGGCCGAGACGGTGTGTCATGCGCAAGAACCAGAACTCTGGATGCCATACTTTTTAGTTATCTCCCCTTGTAATGAAATAGAATGACTACTTTGTGATGGCCATAACTCCAATACCTTTTGAGATATATTGATGGTACCTTGCACAGTTGTTCACAAGGCTGAGACGGTGTGTCATGCACAAGAACCACAACTCTGGTTGCCATGGTTTTGGAGTTATCTCCCCTTCCAATAAAATAGAGTGACAACCTTGTGATGACCATAACTCCTATACCCTTTGAGATTCATTGATGGTTCTTGGCACAATTGTTCACAAGGCTGAGACGGCATGTCATGCGCAAGAACCAGAACTCTGGTTGCCATGGTTTTGGAGTTATCTCCCCATCCAATAAAATAGAGTGACAACCTTGTGATGGCCATAACTCCTATATCCTTTGAGATTCATTGATGGTTCTTGGCACAATTGTTCACAAGGCTGAGCCGGCGTGTCATGCGCAAGAACCAGAACTCTGGATGCCATACTTTTTTAGTTATCTCCCCTTTTAATAAAATAGAATAACTACTTCGTGATGGCCATAACTCCAATACCCTTTGTGATATATTGATGGTACCTGGCACAGTTGTTCACAAGGCTGAGACGGCGTGTCATGCACAAGAACCACAACTCTGGATACCATGGTTTTTTAGTTATCTCCCCTTCCAATAATATAGAATCACTACCTTGTGATGGGCCCATCTCCAACACTCTTTGAGATATACTGATGATACTTGGTACAGTAGTACATGAGGTTAAGCAGGTGTGTCCCGTGCAAGAACCACAACTCTGGGTGCCCTGGTTTTTTAATTATCTCCCCTGACAATATAACCTTGTGATGGCCATAACTCCAATACCCTTCGAGATATATTCATGGTACTTGGCACAATTGTATACAACATTGAGACGACACTTCATGCCTAAGAACCACAACTCTGGGTGCTATGATATTTGAGTTATTTCCCCTTCCAATATAACAGTATGACAACCTTGTGATCATCGTACCTCCAATACCCTTTGAGACATATTTGTGGTACTTGATGCAGATGTACATGAGGTTAAGCAGGTGTGTCATGCTCAAGAATTACAACTCTGGGTGCTCTGGTTTTTAGTTATCTCCCCTGGCAATATAACCTTGTGATGGCCATAACTCCAACACCCTTTGAGATATATTGAAGGAACTTGGCACAATTGTATACAAGGTACAGAAGAGATGTCATGTGCAAGAACCACAGCTGTTGGTGCTGTGGTATTTGAGTTATCAGCCCTTTCAATATAATAGTAAGACCAGCTTGTGATCATCATATCTCCAACACCTTTTGAGACATATTGATGGTACTTTGTACAGAAATACATGAACTTAAGCAGGCATGTCATGCACAAGAACCACATTTCTGAGTGCCCTGGTTTTTTGGTTATCTCCCCTGACAGTATAATCTTGTGATGGCCATAACTGCAATACTTTTGTGATATATTGCTGGTTTAATTCTGGTGCACTTTCTATTGGTGAACAGTACTTTCTATTGGTGAACAGTCTTCTGAAGGCCATATTGGCTTTTGGTCGGGGGATTTGCCATCTCTTCCGATGGCTATTTTTATTTGTGGCTGTTGTGTTGAAAATGGAGCATAGAGAAATTTGGGACCATTTACTAGGTTTTTAGCTCACCTGAGCACGAAGTGCTCATGGTGAGGTATTGTGATCAGTGAATGTCTGTCGTCCGTTGTGCATGGTCAACAATTTGCTTTAAATGGGAACTCCTCCTAAACCCTTGTGCCAATTTGATTCAAACTTCACAATAATGATGCCTAGATGGCTCCCTACCAAAATACAGTAAAACCTGTCTTAGTGGCCACCTCTATTAAGCAAGCAACCTGTCTTAAGCAAGCAGGCATTCAGTTCCCGAAAAAGGCAAATGCGTTAAATTTCACCTGTATTAACCAAGCACCTGTCTTAAGCAAGCACATTTTGGTTATCCCTTGGGTGCTTGCTTAATACAGGTTGGACTGTAACTAAAATCGTTCCGCTCTGAAGAACAAGGTGAACAATGATGAACAATGGCCACCAGAGCTAAAAATAGAAAAATCTTTGAACGCCAACACCTCCTGTACACTTGGGCCAATTTCATTCAAACTTCATCGAAATATTGCTTAGGTGACTCTCAACCAAAATAGCTAAAACGGTTCTGCTCCAGTGAGCAAAATGGCCGTCAGAGCTAAAAAATAGAAAAACATCATAAATTTGCCTCAGACGTGAACTCCTCCTAAACTCTTGGGCCAATTTGATTTAAACTTCACAGGAATGTTGCCTAGGTGACTCCCAACCAAAATAGCTAAAATGGATCCGCTCTGACAAACAAGATGGCCACCAGAGCTAAAAATAGAAAACATCTTCAAAAGACAACTCCTCCTGTACCCTTGGCCCAATTTCATTCAAACTTCACAGGAATGTTGGCTAGGTGACTCCCTACCAAAATAGCTAAAATCGTTCCCTCTCTGATGAACAAGATGGCCACCAGAGCTAAAAATAGAAAAAAAATCTTCAAACGACAACCTCTCCTGTACCCTTAGCCCAATTTCATTCAAACTTCGTAGGAATGTTGCTTAGGCAACCCTTTACCAAAATAGCTCAAATGATCCCGCTCTGATGAACAAAATGGCCACCAGAGCTAAAAAAAGAAAAACATCGTAAGTTTGCTTCAAATGCGAACTCCTCCATAGCCTTGGGCCAATATGATTCAAACTTCACAGGAATGTTGTCTAGGTGACTCCCTACCAAAACATCTAAAATCGTCCACTCTGACAAACAAGATGGCTGCCAGAGCTAAACATAGCAAAAATCTTGAAACAACAACTCTTCCTGTACCCTTTGGGCCAATTTCATTCAAACTGCATAGGAATAATGCTTAGATGACCTTCTACCGAAATAGCTAAAATGATTTTGCTCGGATGAACAAAATGGCTGCCAGAGCTAAAAATAGAAAAAAACATCATAAATTTGCTTCAAATGCAAACTCCTCCTAATGCCAATTGGATTCAAACTTCACAGGAATGTTGCCTTGGTGACTCACTACCAAAATAGCTAAAATAGTTTTGCTCTGACAAACAAGATGGCCACCAGAGCTAAAAATAGAAAAAAATTTCAAACGACAACTCCTCCTGTACCCTTGGGCCAATTTCATACAAACTTCGTAGGAATATAGAGGACCCTCTACCAAAAATAGCTTAAATGATCCCGCTCTTGTGAACAAAATGGACACCAAAGCTAAAAATAGAAAAACATTGTAAATTTGCAACAAACCCGAATTCCTGCTAAACCATTGGGCCAATTTGATTAAAACTTCGCAGGAATGTTGCCTAGGTGACTCCCTTCCAAAATAGCTAAAATCGTTCCGCTCTGGTGGACAAGATGGCCACCAGAGCCAAAAATAGAACGTACTAGAGACAGTGACACTCAGGTGAGAGAATCAGGGCCCTCTGGGCCCTCTTGTCTTTAATTACAACTGTTATAATGTAATGAGAATGATTATCACAATATTCAAAGAAAGAAAATTCACGTAAGTAACAGAGCTATGAAATATGTGGCGCAAAGAATGAAATGTTATATATATTTTTTTATAGAAAAATTGACATACTGAAATATGCACTAGTACCTCAGGAACATGTTGTATGTTAAATACCATTCCAGAAACAGAATGAGAGCAACATTTTTATTTTGATCAACTTGCAATATGGGGCTCACAAAACTTCTCTGTTTTACAGGAAGCAGTAGAGGAGAAACTGAACACCAGACAGTTCCCATTCCTATCCGGTGGTGCAGCACCACGCACTGGCTACAGACCACCAATCAGGTGAGCCACACCATCATAATCATTAAACATTTGTCTTCTTCATATTCTTAACCCTTGACCTGCTGAATATTTAAACATGCCACACCAACTACTGATTATCAACCAATCAGATTACATGATGCAAATTATTGCGACAAATTCATAAACTGAATGACAAACAATGAAGATCCTGATCAGATGGCTTCTGAAGAAGCCATCTGATCTGGATCTTCATTGTTTGAAACATAAGACATATCCGGGCTCAGCAGGACAAGGGTTAAAACCAAACAGGGTTTTTAACTTATTATTTCCCAGTGTCCCATAAACAGGACTTGGGTGAATAGTGAAATGTAAAGCTGTTTTCTGTGGCCCTTTCATATGGGCTTACACATCATGCAATTAATAGTCAAAAGAAAATGATAAACTGGGCATTGAAAAAAGTAATGTCCCAACTTTGTGGTGGAAGATTCCACTGGGTATAAATGGGTTTATTTATGCTGTGATAATTCATAATTTGCAGCACCACATGTATAATAAATTCTTGTTTGTTTTCGCAGCTGCTGTACAGCATATTAATTATGTTAATAGTGAGGAGGCTTGCATAGCTGGAGATAAGGTGGAGTAACAGGAACAATTTTGGGATTAGTTTCCTTAATTATTCATGAAAACCTTTGTTGTGGGTATTTGTTAGAATCACCTCGGTAAAGCTATTCTTAAAAGTACCCACAATATTAGTTGTTAGAATTTCCTCAATGAGGCAATTCTACAAAGGAACCCACAACATAAGTAAGGAAAATGATCCATTAACCCATTCTGTATGCAAACCCCCAAAATTGGTAATTGGCAAACAGGGCAGGCCCAGATCAGACGCCGCAGAATGCGGCATCTGATCAGGGCCTGCACTGTTTCCAAAAAATTCAGCCATTTCCCAAATAAATGTTGAAGAAAACACTGCCAGACACGCTTAAATTTTGAACTGGACTCCTGCTCTATATAAGGAGGAAGATTCCATTGGTACAAAAAAGGGTTAATTACCTTGTTACTCCTGCTTAACTGGAGCTACAGGCTTGTGATGATGTAGATCTTAAGGGGAATGGGAACACCTGGCAGATTTTTCTGCCATTTTTCAAAGGGAGACAACTTTTGGTACTTCCTGTTCGCTTTTCGATAAGCCCTGTACCACTGAAAAAGGGGTCTAGGAGCAAATTCTGTTATTGAGGAGCAAATTCGCAGCAAATTCTCTTAAAGGGGAGCAAATTCTTTCCTTTAAGAGTTGATCCCTATTGACATGGGAGACAAAAATACTTTTGCAGAAGTTGTCTCCCCTGAAGGTGTATCTATTCCCCTTAAGGCTTACCTCAGCACCTAATCTACTCATTCTCATGTATAAGCTACAGACTACTAGATCACCAAGACTAGCGTTGTTTAAGAAAATGATCACAAAGGCAATTCAGTTCTAACTTAGATGATGTGGTGTCATACAAACCTTCAACCCTTGTCCTGCTCAACAAGAATATGCACTTACTTTTGTAAACAGTATAGATACTGGTGAAGCCATCTGATTACCATATTCACCCTAATTACCGCACATGCTCCTATAAGCGCACACCAAAGCTATTTTTGAAATGGAAATGCATAAGCGTACACTTTACAGTAATCTCCCCTTGAAGCTCTCATAGTAAATCTATAAAAACTTACCATTATTTCTTCCAACAGTGAAGGCAATGCTTAAGTATCTTTTTCCGTCCCATTAAATATTAGTATGCATCGTCTTGGAAGCTGTTGTTTTCGTATCAAGTGTGCGCTAATTAGGTAGATTTTTCACCAAGATTTTATCACACGATTTTGAAAAAACTAAGCGCACGGTGCGGTAATTGGGGCGAATACGGTAGTATCTACAGTGTTTAACATTCAGTTCCTGAATTTATAGGAATAAATAACAAGTAGTTGGATTGGTTGAAAGTCAGAAATGGGCGTGGCTAAATTTAAGTATTACGCAGGACAAGTGTTAATTTTGTCATTTCAGCTGTTTCTTGATGTGATAGATATAATAAAGCATGCCAATTCTCTTTGCAGCCCTGGAGGGTCTTTAAGGTTCATGTTGTTTTCATACCCAATATAATTGTTGCTTATCCTTGTTAATTGGGGGATATTTGTCTTCAAAACGGTCATTTCAGGAGGTAAATCGTGGTTTAATTGTCACAAATTTTGTTTAAGGGCAACACAAGTCATAAACCACGATTTTCAGCCATTAAACAAATGGTTTTTCTCCCAAGATTACAGTTTTCAGTACAATTATCCCTGATCTAATGCACTTTCTCATGTATAGTGAAAAGTGATGTTACATGATGACGTCAGGTTTCCAACAGTATAATCAACCCTTAATACACCAAGAAAAACTACATCTGAAAATGTCGTCTGCTGAATCTTTTTGTAAACATTTTAAAAATATTTTTGCATACAAGCAGACTGCTCCTGATCTGGGTCCACACTGTTTGCAAAACATTACTTTTAAGGTAAATGGCAGACGGCAAAGCAGATGACAGTTGTCGTGATAGAAATTTTATGGCTATTTTTAGAATGTACTGTTGCACATCTTTGACATCACACATTACATTTGCAGGTGCATTAGAGTGTCCCTTTGCTATTACATTACTGGAATATATAATAATTAAACATACATAGGTACATGCATTATTACTAACAGTGTTCAGGGGCCAGTTGTTCAAAGCATCGTCAGCTTATTGAGCTCGTTAGTGGTCATATTGTTAACTCTTCTAGCAAGTTCAATATCGTAAATTTTGGTATTTTTGCTGAAAAAATGTGAGCAGCTTTTGCGTCCGCAAAAGCTGCTCACATTTTTTCAGCAAAAATTTCAGCATATTTGCCATATTTAAAGATCCAAGTTTTAACGATACGTTAACTAACGACGTCGTTAGTTTTGAACAACTTGTCCCGGATTGCCAGGTTAACACGGTTACATAAAATCCTATAAAAACACAGATGTTGAACTTAGGGTTCAATTGCCATATGTTGACTCAGTGTGGGCTTATCCACATACTGAGGCTAGTAAATGTGAAAAAAGGCATATATGAAATTGGCAAAATGTCAAGTTTAAGGCACTTAAGCAAATATTCTGGCCAGGAATATCTTTTGGCATATGAGAGGAAAGTTAAACCTTGAACTGCCAATCATATTTTTTTCTTATTTTTAGCTCACATGAGCACAAAGTGCTAAAGGTGAGCTATTGTGATCACTTTTTTCCGTCGTCCATCTGTCCATCTGCATGTTTGTCTGTCTGTCGACAATTTCTTCAAATGACATCTCCTCCAAAACCAAAGTTTCAGTTTTAAAATAGTTTCATAGGAATATTCCTTGGGTGACCCTACACCAAAATTGCTAAACTCCGTTCAGAAAATCTGAATCATCGATTTTTTCGTTTCTTCCTTTTAATACTCATTTTAGCCCATACATCACTATGGGAAAGTTGTTGACCCCACCCTCCGCCGATTTATCCAACAAGCCGTATGCCTCTGCAACAGCCGAGAAAGGCTGTGATTATTTGGAGAAAATTACAAAATCTAAATTTTCCTTCACAGACTAAGACATTCTGACAGGTTCGACACACCCTTTTAAACCATATATAGAAGTGGTTACTGTTCTAGTAAATTACAAGGGCGTCTATATTTTATTTGCATGATCACTTCATGAAAAATCATTAGCTGTGACACCACATCCGATATCGGTATAATTCATTTTGACCACTGTTGACAGCACATCGCGCTAGTGGCTCCCCGTTCCTAGTGAGCTTCTATCTAGCCATTCGAATGTAAGGTATGTCGTAGTTGCATATCTATTTATAAAGTGCATCACATGGATTTGAATATGTATTATTTTATCTGACAATCATCATCAAATGGACTTAGTCTTTGGTCTCATTTCTTTGTTTTGCAATTTTCTCCAAATAATCACAGCCTTTCCTGACTGTCGTAGAGGCATACGACTTGCTGGAGGAGTCGGCGGAGTGTCAGGTCTAAAACTTTCCCATAGTGATGTATGGGCTAAAATGAGTATTAAAAGGAAGACACGAAAAAATCGATGATTCAGATTTTCAGAACGGAGTTTAAAATGGTTTCGCTCTGTTTAACAAAATGGTCGCCAAAGCTAAAAATAGAAAAATCTTTAAACAACACCTCATAGGCTAATGGTCCAATTTCAAAATAATTTCACAGAAATGCTCCTTGGGTGACCCTCTACCAAAGTATCTAAAATGGTTCTGATCCGCTGAACAAAATACCCACCAGAGCTAAAAATAGAAAAACCTTCAAACGACATCTGCTAGGCTGATGGTCCAATTTCAAACAGGAATGTTCCTTTGGTGACCCTCTACCAAAATTTCTAAAATGGTTCCGCTCCGCTGAACAAAATGGCCACCAGATCTAAAAATAGAAAAACCTTTAGACGGCATCTGCTAGGCTAATAGTCCGATTTCAAAATAATTTCACAAGAATATTTCTTTGGTGACCCTCTACCAAAATTGCTAAAATGGTTCTGCTCAACTAACAAAATGGCCACCAGAGCTAAAAATAGAACAACCTATAAACAGTATCTCCTCCTAGGCTAATGGTCGGATTTCAAAATAATTTCACCGGAGTGCTCCTTGGGTGACTCTACCAAAACTGAAAAAATGGTTCCGCTCCACTGAACAAAATGGCCACCAGAGCTAAAATTAGAAAAAAAAAAAAAATACATCTTGTAGTCTAATGGTCCGATTTCAAAATAATTTCACAGAACTGTTGCTTCGGTGACCCTCTACCAGAATTGCTAAAATGATTCTGCTCAGCTGAACAAAATGGCTGCCAGTGCTAAATAGAAAAACCTTTGAGCCACATCTTCTTCTAGGCTAATGGTCTAATATTCTTTCGTGGAGATTGATCATGAAATCTTTTCTACAGTCATTCTCTTCCTTCCGCTGTTACAAGAAGGGCAGTTTTTCATTACCATCCTTGTGGGGTGGGGTTACATGGGATTTTTCAATGGAACAGACCTTAGCTAATCCATACCATTTAATCGATTTTGGTACAGAAGTATAAGGAAAATAACATCTGTGACTTGGGTTTGAAACTACACCATTGACCTAAGAGTCACCCCACAAGGATGGTAATGAAAAAAATAGGAATCAAGGAATCAATTTTGAACATTGAAAATTATGGCATACCAAGAAGAGTAGTACAACTGCTTGATCTCAAAATCATTTTCTGTGTTGCTTCCCTTGTTTCTTTTACTGGTTCCACATTTTCTGATGCAGTTTTATGACATTAACTGGGTTCAGTTCCTTTGCTGTAAGCAAGCAGTTTGAAAAATAGAAGTGAAGGCAATGATCTGGAATCGATATAATCGACCCAAAGCTCCCACCAGAGACACCAAAGGGAAAGAAATTCAAACATGAAAGTAGAAGTAAAACAAAGATCAGGAATCAATACAATTAACTTACTCCACCCATCAAAGACACCAAAGGGAAAGAAACACAAACATTAAGCGACCAGACCATAATGGAAACCTAAACGAAGGAAGGCCATAAGGACAGTTACTTTCCCACAAAATGGCCATATGGCCATCCAAAATAAAAAGACACAAGTGATACACACAGTAAGTAACAAACAACACCATAAATAAACCTCTTATTTGCTAAACAACAACATTAGTCAGTCTCGATAGCGCAGCATTCGACTTATGAATGAGAGGTTGTGCGTTCGAATCCAGTCACCCGTATCGAGGTGTGTCCTAATGATGCTCCCCCACTCCACCCAGATGTAAATGGGTAGCAGTGATGTAAAAGCCAGTGCCTCTCTCTCGCGCGCACTTGAAAACACTCGGAATGAGTGTTTGAGAGCAATTCAGTAAGCTTGAAACTTTCATCGCAATTAGTATAAACTAACAATATTAGTACCTCATAACTCATGTGAGCGACTTAGGTCCATCATGGACCTCTTTTCAGAGAAAATAATGCTTGTGAATCATTCTGCAAAAAATTATAAAAATCAAGTTGCCATCTGCTCTGAAAACATTTTTGGCACTTTAACCTTTACCGTGCTGTAGGCAACAAGCCCTATCTTTGCAAACAGTGTAGATCCAGATCAGATGGCTTCTGAAGAAGCCATCTGATCAGGATCTACACAGTTTGACATTCAGTTTATGAATATGTAGAAATAAGCTGCATCAAGTAATCTGATTGGTTCAAAGTCAGAAATGAGTGTGGCTTACTTGAATATTCAGCAGGTTAAAGGTTAAAGGTTACCAAAAAATCATAAAAATTGGGACACCTCATGGACTTGCTATAATTCTCCTGAAATTGTGACAAATGTGTTTCACGATCCAGCAAGGAGTCCAAAAGGTGATGATGGAATGGCAAACAGTGTAGGAGCAATCTGATCTGGATCTTAACTGATTTGTTAGGCCTATCTGTCCCAGAACTTAGGATCATTACAGTAAGATCGAGATCCAGTTTACACACAGATTCGGGGGAGCAATTAATTTAGATGTATTTTTATATTCCTTGTCAATTAAGGTTTACTCCGAAGGAGCAAATCTTTTCCTTTCTGGAGGGGCTCATTCACAGTTAAGCAAACAGGAAGTCCTGCAATTTGCCCGACTTGTTAAAAATTTTAGGTGTATAATATGGCTTTGAGTGGTTTTGCTTGCAAATTTTTCTCAGGAGTTTGCTCAGTCATATCAGTGAAGAACAAGCATACATGTATTTCCAGTCTTTACTTGCTGCCTGAATTCCTGCTATTCCTTCATCAAAAACCACATCAAGTGAAATGTGTTCTCTGACATGTGTACCCAATACTTTAACATGTGTACCCAGCAGTCTAACATGTGTACCAAGAAAGATTTGTCCAAACATTTTGGTCCAGTAGTTCAAGGCATCATCAATTTCACAAAGTTGTTAATGGACAAAACAGGGTTCTCCAGACTTTCTTACGAGTCTTTAAACTGAGGTCCTGTCTCCATATGACCTTGGTTTGACATAAAACCAACACATACATTTTGGACAAAATGTGAAATATTTCAGCAAATATAGTGGCATTATACACAAATAATTTTTTGTGAATAGTATGACAAGCTTTTGCTTTTGCAAAATCTGCTTACACTTCTAGTGAAAATAGTAGTTCATTTGCCATATAAAATGATCAAAATTAAAACTAACCTCATTGCTAGAGTTGAACAACTGTATCCTGAAGTCTCATTAGGAAAACATGTCCGTAAGAAATAATTGCGTCCAACATGGTGTCAGAAAATGATAAACATATGGTAAAAACGATAACATCTTTATTGTTTCTGCTTTCAACATAGATCGTGGGTGCTCGTTAGAACCGCCTCAATGAGGCGGTTCTAACGAGTACCCACAATCTATGTTTTTGAGCAAAAATAAGACAGATAATGTATACCCCCGTAAACCCCACATTTCTCTATATAAAGTGGGGCTTAGGGGGATCTTCGTTTCCCGGACTTGTTATCGTGATGTAACCATAAAAACACAAATGTCGGACACCTCAAGGACTTGCTGTAATTCTAAAATTTTAACAAATTTGTTTCACAATCCAGCAAGGAGTACAAAAAGTGAAGACGGAATGGCAAGCAGTGTAGACCCTGATCAGACGTCTCCTTCAGGAGCAGTCTGATCTGGCTCTGCACTGTTTGCTTAGACCCATCTGTCCCAATACTTGGGATCATAACGGTAGTCTGTCTTTACAGTGTGGTATAAGAATGTTCATTCAACCCAAACATTTCTGTATATACTGGGAACACTGCATTGCTGCTAAGTGGGTCAGCACACTGATCTGAGCTTATGCTGGGTACACATGTACAAATACATATTTTTACTTGACTTTCCCCCTATTCCTGTACACATGTAACTAACTGATATCTGTTCCTGAGTGGGTCAGCACACTGATCCGAGTCTATGCTGGGCACACGTCTAAATACATATTTTAACTTGACATGCCTCCTAGTCCTGTACACATGTAACTAACAGATATGTGTTCCTGTCTCATTGTAATTCCTACCTTCTGCCTTCTGTATACAGCTGGAGAATCTTTATATAGGATTATGAATTAACTATCCTCAAAGTGGTTTGGCTTATGAAATGGTTGCCTTAGAAACTTTCCAGTCTTCCTTCTTTTTCAGAACAACAGATAGATAGCTGATTAATGTTTATGACAGTATTTATAGCCTAATTGAGGCCTAATTGGCAGAAACTAGCTAGTTTGGCCCATAAAAACATGCACACTCCATATTTTTCAGTTCTGTGGTGTATTCCTTGCTTCCAGAGGATAACCCTTTTTAGCTCACCTGTCACGTAGTGACAAGGTGAGCTTTTGGGATCACTTTTTGTCCGTCGTCCGTCGTGCGTCCGTGCGTGCGTGCGTCCGTAAACTTTTCTTCACAGACATCTCCTCCTAAACCACTGATCAGATTTTGACCAAACTTCACAGGAATGATCCTTAGGTGGTCCCCTTTCAAAGTTGTTCAAATGGTTCCGGTCCGTTGCACATATAGGTCACAGTAGCCAAAAATAGATTTTTTTCACCGAAAACTTAAAAAATCTTCTTCTCTGAAACCGCAAGGCCCAGGTCTTTGATATTTGGTATGAAGCTTCATCTAGTGGACCCCTACCAAGATTGTTCAAATTATAGTGCTGGGGCCAAAAATGCCCCCGCACGGGGGCCCTTTGGTTTTACATGGGCTTATATAGGGAAAATCTTTAAAAATCTTCTTCTCTGAAACTGCAAGGCCCAGATCTTTGATATTTGGTATGAAGCTTCATCTAGTGGACCCCTTCCAAGATTGTTCAAATTATAGTGCTGGAGCTAAAGATGCCCCCGCACGGGGGCCCTTTGGTTTTACACAGGCTTATATAGGGAAAATCTTGAAAAATCTTCTTCTCTGAAACCGCAAGGCGTAGGTGTTTGATATTTGGTATGAAGCTTCATCTAGTGGACCCCTACCAAGATTGTTCAAATAATAGTGCTGGGGCCAAAAATGCCCCCGCATGGGGGCCCTTTGGTTTTACATGGGCTTATATAGGGAAAATCTTTAAAAATCTTCTTCTCTGAAACCGCAAGGCCCAGGTCTTTGATATTAGATATGAAGCTTTATCTAGTGGACCCCTACCAAGATTGTTCAAATTATAGTGCTGAAGCTAAAAATGCCCCCGCACGGGGGCCCTTTGGTTTTACTTGGGCTTATATAGGGAAAATCTTGAAAAATCTTCTTCTCTGAAACCGCTAGGCCCAGGTCTTTGATATTTGGTATGAAGCTTCATCAAGTGGACCCCTACCAAGATTGTTCAAATTATAGTGCTGGGGCCAAAAATGCCCCCGCACCAGGGCCCTTTTGTTTTACATAGGCTTATATAGGGAAAATCTTGAAAAATCTTCTTCTCTGAAACTGCAAGGCCCAGGTCTTTGATATTTGGTATGAAGCTTCATCTAGTGGACCCCTACCAAGATTGTTCAAATTATAGTGCTGGAGCTAACAATGCCCCCCGAACGGGGGCCCTTTGGTTTTACATGGGCTTATATAGGGAAAATCTTGAAAAATCTTCTTCTCTGAAACCTCAAGGCCCAGGTCTTTGATATTTGGTATGAAGCTTCATCTAGTAGACCCTACCAAGATTGTTCAAATTATAGTGCTGGGGCCAAAAATGCCCCCGCACCAGGGCCCTTTTGTTTTACATAGGCTTTATAGGGAAAATCTTAAAAAATCTTCTTCTCTTCTTCTCTGAAACTGCAAGGCCCAGGTCTTTGATATTTGGTATGAAGCTTCATCTTGTGGACCTCTACCAAGATTGTTCAAATTATAGCCCTGGGGCCAAAAATGCCCCCGCTCCGGGGCCCTTTGGTTTTACATAGACTTATTTAGGGAAAATCTTGAAAAATCTTCTTCTCTGAAACCACAAGGCTTAGGTCTTCGATATTTGTTATGACGCTTCAGCTAGTGGACCTCTATAAAGATTGTTTAAATTATAGCCCTGAGACCAAAAATGCCCCCGCCATGTGGCCCTTTGGTTTTAGATAGACTTATATAGGGAAAATCTTTAAAAATCATCTTCTCTGAAACACAAGGCTTAGGTCTTTGATATTTGTTATGAAGCATCAGCTAGTGGACCTCTACCAAGATTGTTCAAATTATAGCACTGGGGCCAAAAATGCACCCGCTCCGGGGCCCTTTGGTTTAACATAGACTTATATAGGGAAAATCTTGTTTTACATAGACTTCTATATGCAGGGTAAACCTTTAAAATCTTTTTCTCTGAAACCAGAAAGCCCAGGTCTTTCATATTCGATATGAAGCTTCATCTTGTGGACCTCTACCAAGATTGTTCAAATTAGCCCTGGGGCCAAAATTGACCCTGCCCGGGGCCCACTTGTTATGCTTTGGATCAGGTGAGAGAACCAGGGCCCTCTAGGCCCTCTTGTATAGAACATATTTATATCCTGTGACTTGTTTTTTCATGGTCTTCTGCTAGTTCTCGTATATCTATGCCCAAGATGGATGAGACATCTTACTTTGTCATGGTCAGCTGCCAGTCTGTCTATGCCTATGATGGAATAGACATGTTGTTTCATCATGGTCATCTACCAGTCTGTCTATGTGTATGATGGAAAAGCGGTTATTTTGGCATGGTTCACTGCCAGTCTCTCTATGCCTATGATGGAAGAGGCATGTTATTTTATCATGATCATCTACCCGTCTCTCTATGCCTATGATGGAAGAGACATGTTATTTTATCATGATCATCTACCAGTCTCTCTATGCCTACGATGGAAGAGAAATGTTATTTTGTCATGATCATCTACCAGTCTCTCTATGCCTATGATGGAAGAGACATATTGTTTTGTCATGATCACACACAAGTCTCTCTATGCCTATGATGGAAGAGACATGTTATTTTATCACGATCACCTACCAGTCTCTCTATGCCTATGATGCAAGAGACATGTTATTTTATCATGATCATCTACCAGGCTCTCCATACCTACAATGGAAGATACATGTTATTTTGTCATGATCATCTACCAGTCTCTCTCTGCCTACGATGGAAGAGGCGTGTTGTTTTATCATGATCATCTACCAGTCTCTATGCCTATGATGGAAGAGACATGTTATTTTGTCATGATCATCTACCAGTCTCTCTGTGCCTATGTTGGAAGAGACATGTTATTTTGTCATGATCATCTACCAGTCTATGCCTATGATGGAAGAGACATGTGGTTTTGTCATGATCATCTGCCAGTCTCTCTATGCCTATGATGGAAGAGGCATGTTGTTTTGTCATGATCACCAACCAGTCTCTCTGTGCCTATGATGGAAGAGACATGTTATTTTTTCATGATCATCTACCAGTCTCTATATGCCTACGATGGAAAAGACATGTTATTTTGTCGTGATCATCTGCCAGTCTGTCTATGCCTATGATGGAAGAGGCATGTTATTTTATCATGATCATCTACCAGTCTGTCTACCGGCCCCGATAGCTCAGTTGGTAGAGTGTCCGCTCCGGGGAACGGGAGGTCTGGGGTTCGATCCCGGGCCGCGACATACCAAAGTCGTTAAAAATGGTACTAGCTGCTCATCGCTTGGCACTCAGGTTTTCGGGGAAGAGCTAGGACTGGTCGATCCAGTGTCAGGATAATGTGACTGGGTGTGGTATCATGTAATGTGTCTGGGACATGATACTTCAGTGAGGCAGCACTATAAACGTGAGCATTGAGCTCCCTGTCGCAACCAGACACCGTCGTGATATGACTGAAAAATTGTTGAAAGCGACGTTAAACCCGAAATCACACACACACACACACACACACACCAGTCTGTCTATGCCTATGATGGAAGAGACATGTTATTTTTTCATGATCATCTACCAGTCTCCCTATGCCTATGATGGAAGAGACATGTTATTTTGTCATGATCATCTGCCAGTCTCTCTATGCCTATGATGGAAGAGACATGTTATTTTGTCATGATACATCTACCAGTCTCTCTATGCCTATGATGGAAGAGACAATATTGGCTTGGCATGATCACCTACCAGTGTCTCTATGCCTATGATGAAAGAGACATTTTATTTTGTCATGATCATCTACCAGTCTCTCTGTGCCAATGATTGAAGAGACATGTTATTTTATCATGATCATCTACCAGTCTCTCTATGCCTACGCTGGAAGAGACATGTTATTTTGTCATGATCATATACCAGTCTCTCTATGCCTATGATGGAAGAGACATATTGTTTTGTCATGATCACATACCAGTCTCTCTATGCCTACGATGGAAGAGACATGTTATTTTGTCATGATCATCTACCAGTCTCTCTATGCCTATGATGGAAGAGACAGGTTATTTTATCATGATCATCTACCAGTCGCTCTATGCCTATGTTGGAAGAGACATGTTATTTTGTCATGATCATCTACCAGTCTCTCTATGCCTATGATGGAAGAGACATGTTATTTTGTCATGATCATCTACTAGTCTCTCTATGCCTATGATGGAAGAGACATGTTATTTTGTCATGATCACCTACCAGTCTCTCTATGCCTCACTGGAAGAGACATGTTATTTTGTCATGATCACCTACCAGTCTCTCTGTGCCTATGATGGAAGAGACATGTTATTTTATCATGATCATCTACCAGGGTCTCCATGCCTACAATGGAAGAGACATGTTATTTTGTGATGATCATCTACCAGTCTCTCTCTGCCTACGATGGAAGAGGCGTGTTGCTTTATAATGATCATCTACCAGTCCCTCTGTGCCTATGATGGAAGAGATTGTTATTTTATCATGATCATCTATCAGTCTATGCCTATGATGGAAGAGACATGTTATTTTGTCATGATCATCTACCAGTCTCTCTCTGCCTATGATGCAAGAGACATGTTATTTTATCATTATCATCTACCAGTCTCTCTATGCCTATGATGGAATGGACATGTTATTTTGTCATGATCATCTACCAGTCTCTCTATGCCTATGATGGAAGAGACATGTAATTTTGTCATGATCACATACCAGTCTCACTATACCTATGATGGAAGAGACATGTTATTTTGTCATGAACAACTACCAGTCTCTCTATGCCTATAATGAAAGAGACATGGTTTTGTTATGGTTATCTACCTGTCTCTCTATGCCTGTGAGGGAAGAGACATGTTATTTTGTCATGATACATCTACCAGTCTCTCTATGCCTATGATGGAAGAGACAATATTGGTTTGGCATGATCACCTACCAGTCTCTCTATGCCTATGATGGAAGAGACATTTATTTTGTCATGATCATCTACCAGTCTCTCTGTGCCAATGATGGAAGAGACATGTTATTTTATCATGATCATCTACCAGTCTCTCTATGCCTACGATGGCAGAGACATGCTATTTTGCCATGATCATCTACCAGTCTCTCTATGCCTATGATGGAAGAGACATGTTATTTTATCATGATCATATCTTACAGTCTCTCTATGCCTATGATGGAAGAGACATGTTATTTTGTCATGATCATCTACCAGTCTCTCTATGCCAATGATGGAAGAGACATGTAATTTTGTCATGATCATCTACCAGTCTCTCTATGCCTACGATGGGAGAGGTGTGTTGTTTTGTCATGATCATCTGCCAGTCTGTCTGTGCCTATGATGGAAGACACATGTTATTTTATCATGATCATCTACCAGTCTCTCTATGCCTACGATGGAAGAGACATGTTATTTTGTCATGATCATCTACCAGTCTCTCTATGCCTATGATGGAAGTGGCGTGTTGTTTTGTCATGATACATCTACCAGTCTCTCTATGCCTACGATGGAAGAGACATGTTATTTTATCATGATCATCTACCAGTCTCTCTGTGCCTATGATGGAAGAGACATTTTATTTTATCATGATCATCTACCAGTCTCTCTATGCCTATGATGGAAGAGACATGTTATTTTGTCATGATCATCTGCCAGTCTCTCTATGCCTACGATGGAAGAGGCATGTTGTTTTGTCATGATCACCTACCAGTCTCTCTGTGCCTATGATGGAAGAGACATGTTATTTTATCATGATCATCTACCAGTCCCTCTATGCCTATGATGGAAGAGACACGTTATTTTGTCATGATCATCTACCAGTCTATGCCTATGATGGAAGAGATATGTGGTTTTGTTATGGTTATCTACCTGTCTCTCTATGCCTGTGATGGAAGATACATGTTGTTTTGTCATGGTCTTCTTCCAGTCTCATACCTATGATGGAAGAGTCATACTATTTTGTGATGGTTATATGCCAATCTCTTTATTCCATTGATGGAAGAGACATGTTATTTTGTCATATTTCTCCCTTAACAGAATATCTGCTGGAATATGCTATATATTATACAGTCCAAGAACCATAATTCTGCTTTATTGATTTTGGGAAGTAACAGTATATACCCCTTTGAATTCTTCATCTTCTCAAAATTCATGATAACATTTTATCTTCTTTATAACCTGAACATACCTATTTTAAACTAGACCTTTTATCTACAGAGAGTCTGAGGAGTGCAAGAGCCATAACTCTTCCATCTATATTTGAGTTTTTGACCGATTACTTGATAGTGAAGACATTTTATTTACTAAGATGTTAGAGATTGTTATACCCCCGGCATACGAAGTATGTCAGGGGGTATATAGTTTTCGTCTTTCCGTCCGTTCATTCGTATGTTCGTTCGTTTGTTCGTTCGGTTGTTCGTCAACCTTTACGTCAAAGTTTTGCGTTAAACCTGTTTGATTGCTCATATCTCTGTAACCACAGGTTGGATTCTCTTCATATTTGGTACAAGATATCTCTATAGCATTACCTTTCATATGGAATATCTAAGCCCCTGGGTGGGTTGTCTGTCTGTCCGTCTCTCTGTCTGTTCATCTCCTTTTACGTCAAAGTTTTGTGTTAAACCTTTTTCATTGCTGATATCTCTGTAACCACATGTTAGATTCTCTTCATGTTTGGTAAAGGATATCTCTGTAGCATTACCTTTCATATGGAATATCTAAGCCCCTGGGTGGGCTGTCTGTCTGTTCATCTAATTTTACGTCAAAGTTTTGAGTTAAACCTTTTTCATTGCTGATATCTCTGTAACCACATGTTAGATTCTCTTCATGTTTGGTAGAGGATATCTCTATAGCATTACCTTTCATATGGAATATCTAAGCATCTGGGTCAAGCCCCTGGGTGGGCTGTCTGTCTGTCTGTTCATCTACTTTTACTTCAAAGTTTTGTGTTAAACCTTTTTCATGGCTGATATCTCTGTAACCACATGTTAGATTCTCTTCATGTTTGATAAATGATTTCATGATGCATGTCCCTTCCCCCACCCATGGTGACCTTGACCTCAAGGTCATGGTGACCTTGACCTCAAGGTCACAGACTTAGAAATTTTACATTTGGTTAAAGTTTTATGTCAAAGTTTATAGATGCCTGTATGTTCTATTTGATGCCCTCACACCCTTGTTCCATTTAGAAATTTCATGTTTGGTTTAGCTTTACAAGCACATTTATAGATTCTTATAGCTTCTTGACTTCATTCATATTACATACAAGCTCGAAAGATATATCAGAGGGTGATGCTGGCCGGGGGTATACGTGACCCACTGGTCACTTTCTCTAGTTTAGTTATATGTCATTATGAATCAGTATTTTTAGATGATGACCGGAATTAAGCCTAATCTGTTTCATTTGCTGTAATTCCTTTTTTTTTGGGGGGGGGGGGGGGGGGGGGGGGGGGGGGAAAGAAGTTAAACCCCACAATAATATCACTACTAATGATGGAGTTTTGGCTTCTGAAAAATGCAAGTATGTTATGAAACATTATACTGCAGATGTCAATTATTTGCATTATCACCAAATGTAAATTCCTCTCATATACTTGTTTAAAACATAAAGTAAAAGTATGTATCGTAAAATGTTGCACAATTCAATTGCCGAGCTCAGTTTTGATAAGGATTTTCATTGAGTTCCAATGTAGAAAAGGTGGACATTAATTAACCCATTTTGTACCCGAAACCCCAATGCTGGCCTCGATAGCTCCGTCGGATGCGCATCTAACTGGTGACCCTGCCAGGGTGTCACACAGTCAAGGAAACAGAACACACGGAAAATGTTCAACTTGCTTTATTTCAGCTCTTTACCAAGCGGAGTGAAAGACTGACTGACGACTAGAAAACAACCCCAGTTTATATACATCTCCTAGGTTTCATAACTGATCATTAAAACATGACACATCCATGCATCAGCACTTATTCAGTCATTAAACGGTATTTAAACTAACTTTGACCGGGTTCACATGACAGCTATCGCTCGGGGCTAGTCATATGAGCACTCAATCCGTCATTAAACGGAATTAACCGGACTTTGAACGGTCATATGAGTGTTTGTCCCAATTATGGTCTGATATTACTTCGCAGTTTTCATCTCAATCCGTCATTAAACGGAATTAACCTGACTTTGACCGGTCATGTGAGTGTTTGCCACAATTATGGTCTGATATTACTTCGCAGTTTTCATCTACTGTAAAAAATGCACTGGGATTGTCTTCTCGCCTGACCCTACCTATATGATATAGGTAATTTTCTAATATAAGAAAAACAATACATACAAGAACCCTTACTGTGTTACAAGGGTCAACAACATTCTTTCGAGGAGATTGATCATGAAATCTTTTCTACTGTCATTCTCTCCCTTCCACTGATTCAAGAAGGGCAGTTGTCAGTTTCTGACGAAAGAATGTGCACTGTACTGGTTAACCCCTTACGTATAAGCCTGCCCATGAAATGTGTAGATAGGTAAACAGACTGGCTCAAAAATGACCTAAAATAGTGTTGTCTGGGCGGTTAAACCCCAATGCAAAATTTGAACAAAACCCAAAACCCCAAAATGGGTAGTTGGCAAACAGGGCAGGCTTCTGATCAGGGCCTCGACTGTTTGCAAAAAGTTTAGCCAGTTTCCAAATAGATTTTGAAGAAAACAACCTGACATCCCTTAATTTTGAACTGGACTCCTGCTATATACAAGGAGGAACATTCCATTTGTTACAAAAAGGGTTTAACCCTGAAGAGAGGTTTTGTCATGAGAGAGCTCATATGAGACTTGTTTCTATGTTTCAGTGCTCGGTATGGCCACTGGCATAAAGAGAAGGGACAGAGTAATTACAAGAGTGGACCTCGTCTAATTATCTTCATCATTGGTGGAGTCTGTTACTCAGAACTGAGGAGTGCTTACGAGGTTACACAGGCATCCAAACAGTGGGAGGTGTTGATAGGTAGGTATTATAGTAGGTGATTGAGTTCTCAGAACTGATGAGTGATTGCAAGGCTACACAGGTGTCGAAACTGTGGGAGGTGTTAATAGGTAGGTTGTGTACTCAGAAATGATGCGGGCTTAGGAGGTTACACAGGTGTTCAAACAGTGGGAGGTGTTGATAGGTGGGTATTATAGTAGGTCATTGAGTTCTCAGAACTGATGAGTGTGTACGAGGTTACACAGGTGTCCACACTGTGGGAGGCATTGCTAGGCGGGTTGTGTACTCAGAACAGATGAGAGCTTACAAGGTAACACAGGTGTCCAAACAGTGGGAGGTGTTGATAGGTAGGTTGTGTACTCAGAACTGATGAGTGATTACAAGGTTACACAGGTGTCCAAACAGTGGGAGGTGTTGATAGGTAGGTTGTGTACTCAGAACTGATGAGAGCTTACAAGGTTACACAGGTGTCCAAACAGTGGGAGGCACAGGTGTCCAAACAGTGGGAGGTGTTAATAGGTAGGTTGTGTACTCAGAACTGATGAGAGCTTTTAATGTTACACAGGTGTCCAAACAGTTGGATGTGTTGACAGGTAGGTTGTGTATTCAGAACTGATGAGAGCTTACAAGGTTACACAGGTGTCCAAACAGTGGGAGGCACAGGTGTCCAAACAGTGGGAGGTGTTAATAGGTAGGTTGTGTACTCAGAACTGATGAGAGCTTTCAATGTTACACAGGTGTCCAAACAGTGGGAGCTGTTGATAGGTAGGTTGTGTATTCAGAACTGATGAGGGCTTACAAGGTTACACAGGTGTCAAAACAGTGGGAGGTGTTGATAGGTAGGTTGTGTACTCCGAACTGATGAGAACTTTCAATGTTACACAGGTGTCCAAACAGTGGGCGGTGTTGATAGGTAGGTTGTGTATTCAGAACTGATGAGGGCTTACAAGGTTACACAGGTGTTCAAACAGTGGGAGGTGTTGATAGGTAGGTATTATAGCAGATGATGATGTCAGAATCAGAATTGTTACTGATGATACATCAAATGGCATTCATACACCAGGACCTTTGATATGGGAAGTTAGTCTCTAGCTCTAACTAAAGAGATTACTTAGATACACAATTCTCAGCATCTTCAGCTGTCCAAATAATCAAATCGAGGTGGGGGTCAGGGGAAGAACGATTCTTTATAAATGTCAGTTCTTGCAGTAAGGGTCTGAAACGCCGTAGAATGGTGCTTTTTGCAGTGCCTAGCTGGGGGAACAAGGTCATCTGTCGGAATGCTGGCAGCATTCTTTAGACCTTTGTATAAGAGTATGAGCCTTCTGTCTATTCTCTTTTTCTTGAGAGAGTTGATTTGCAGGTACACAATGTATTATATCAGCTGATTGATGAACAATTGTGATAGAACTTCAATGACTGGAACAATGATGGACTGCTTACTGTATTCTAGAGCTCGAACCAACTCATTTGTGAATCCCTGTTTTTCTGAAAGTGTAGATAGCAATTATAAGGATAATTTAGGGAGACTTATGTAATAAAGATACGTCTTGTTGACTCACCTCAAAGGGTATATTTTAACCCTTGTCCTGCTGAACCCGGATATGCCTTTTCTTTGAAACAATGTAGATCCAGATCAGATGGCTTCTGAAGAAGCCATCTGATCAGGATCTACATTGTTTGCCATTCAGATTGTGAATTTGTTGTAATAGTTTGCATCAAGTAATCTGATTGGTTGATAATGGGTAGTGGATGTGGTATATATGAATATTCAGCAGGACAAGGGTTAATATGATGTGTCAGACATGAGATGTAACACTATCAGTTGGATGTGCCTACACAATTGAAGAATGTAAACTGGAGAATGCTAGGATCCCTTTTGTTGGTGAGCTTATAGTATGGCAATGGTCCGTTGTCTGTCATCTGTCAACATTTTCAAACATCTTCTCCTCCGAAACCACTAGGCTGATTGATGTCAAATTTCATGTGGAGCACCCATGGGATGGGTCATTCCTTGTCCTTAGCCCAAGGTCACTCAGATATGAAAATTAGAACTTGTTTTTCTAAAAACAACAGCTGGGCCATTTGTAACCAAACTTTTAGGAACATGGAAATTAAAACAAATAGGAATTTAGTCACATGACCAGTATAGCCACCATGCCCATATATGATAAAAACCTTCTTAATCAGGGTTATCGGTACAACGTAAATGTTATACGACAGACTGCATGCATGGTAGTTAACCCAATCACGGTTTACAACTTTGCTTCCCTCTTTAATTGCACGCCAGTGGGTCAGGCCTCAGATTCTATGATGGTTCCAGCGTAAAGGCTTATGTTGGTTAGTACCTGATGCTCTGTCTCTGGTCGGGCCCATCAGAGTCAAACTGTTGGTTTTCTTTTGCTCCAGCATTTCAGTGGTTTCTTGCTGTCAAGTCCTCACCGTTGTTTCATCTCTGTGGTTGTTTGATTTTTGTGTTCATGCCACACGGAGATGTTGCACTGTTGAGTTAGGAGGCCTTCATGCGGACTGAACAAATTATTTGTCTTAGTCGTGACGGAAGTAAGGGCGAGGATTTAAGCCCCCCAGTAGAATTAGTTTCTGCTGACCGTTCCAAGGCGGTTCTTCTGTCATGGTTTATTTTTGTTATGGTTTGTTTTTTAGCTCACCTGTCACGTAGTGACAAGGTGAGCTTTTGGGATCACTTTTTGTCCGTCGTCCGTCGTGCGTGCGTGTGTGCGTGTGTGCGTGTGTGCGTGCGTCCGTAAACTTTTCTTCTAACGACATCTCCTCCTAAACCACTGATCGGATTTTGACCAAACTTCACAGGAATGATCCTTAGGTGGTCCCCTTTCAAAGTTGTTCAAATGGTTCCGGTCCGTTGCACATATAGGTCACAGTAGCCAAAAATAGATTTTTTTCACCGAAAACTTAAAAAATCTTCTTCTCTGAAACCGCAAGGCCCAGGTCTTTGATATTTGGTATGAAGCTTCATCTAGTGGACCCCTACCAAGATTGTTCAAATTATAGTGCTGGGGCCAAAAATGCCCCCGCACAGGGGCCCTTTGGTTTTACATGGGCTTATATAGGGAAAATCTTTAAAAATCTTCTTCTCTGAAACTGCAAGGCCCAGATCTTTGATATTTGGTATGAAGCTTCATCTAGTGGACCCCTACCAAGATTGTTCAAATTATAGTGCTGGGGCCAAAAATGCCCCCGCATGGGGGCCCTTTGGTTTTACATGGGCTTATATAGGGAAAATCTTGAAAAATCTTCTTCTCTGAAACCGCTAGGCCCAGGTCTTTGATATTTGGTATGAAGCTTCATCAAGTGGACCCCTACCAAGATTGTTCAAATTATAGTGCTGGGGCCAAAAATGCCCCCGCACCAGGGCCATTTTGTTTTACATAGGCTTATATAGGGAAAATCTTTAAAAATCTTCTTCTCTGAAACTGCAAGGCCCAGGTCTTTGATATTTGGTATGAAGCTTCATCTAGTGGACCCCTACCAAGATTGTTCAAATTATAGTGCTGGTGCTAAAAATGCCCCCCGCACGGGGGCCCTTTGGTTTTACATAGGCTTATATAGGGAAAATCTTGAAAAATCTTCTTCTCTGAAACCTCAAGGCCCAGGTCTTTGATATTTGGTTTGAAGCTTCATCTTGTGGACCTCTACCAAGATTGTTCAAATTATAGCCCTGGGGCCAAAAATGCCCCCGCTCCGGGGCCCTTTGGTTTTACATAGACTTATATAGGGGAAATCTTGAAAAATCTTCTACTCTGAAACCACAAGGCTTAGGTCTTCGATATTTGTTATGACGCTTCAGCTAGTGGACCTCTATAAAGATTGTTCAAATTATAGCGCAGGGTAAACCTTTAAAATCTTTTTCTCTGAAACCAGAAAGCCCAGGTCTTTCATATTCGATATGAAGCTTCATCTTGTGGACCTCTACCAAGATTGTTCAAATTTTAGCCCTGGGGCCAAAATTGACCCTGCCCGGGGCCCACTTGTTATGCTTTGGATCAGGTGAGCGAACCAGGGCCCTCTGGGCCCTCTTGTTTGGTGTTTCGTGTTGCTTATTTTATTTTGGATAGCCTATTGGCCATTTTGTGGGAAAGTGTCCTTTTGGCTTTCCACTATTGATGTTTCCATTAGGGTCTGTTGTTTCATGTTGGTGTTTTTTTCCCTTTGGTGTCGCTGATGGGAGCTGTGGGTTAATTGTATCGATTCCTGATCATTGTCTCCACTTCTATTTTATTTAAATGATGGGTCTTGGTTGATGTTCACCCATCTGGCACCAAGGTCAAATTTGGTCACTTGTGTTTTTGCACAGGAAAAATGTGGACACAAATAATTTTTTGACTGTGAACTTAAAAATGGTATTTGCAGTCAGCTTAATGAGTTAACCCTTGTCCTGCTGAGCCCGGATATGCCTTATCTTTCAAACAATGAAGATCCAGATCAGATGGCTTCTGAAGAAGCCATCTGATCAGGATCTACATTGTTTGCCATTCAGATTGTGAATTTGTTGCAATAATTTGCATCAAGTAATCTGATTGGTTGATAATCGGTAGTGGGTGTGGCATATATGAATATTCAGCAGGACAAGGGTTAATGATGCTGCATGTGTACTAAAGGTCAATGATACTCATTTACCTTGGTCCAGCGTCACTCAAATATCAAAATAAATTTAAAAAAAAAAAAAAAAAAAAAAGCTGGGCAAATTTAACCCATTGTATGCTAGTGGACTTTTCCATCTCTTGTGTTGGACAAGTTCATTTGGCATATAAGGGGTTTCAGGCCTATTGTTAGCAAGTAGTGCAGGCCCTGATCTCGGCTTGCACTGTTTGCCAAGATACCTCTTTAGGGGTTTTCTGCATGCAATGGGTTAAGCTTCGTATGAAGCCCTTATGGGATGGAAGAGCATAAATTCGTTAAAACGGTTTAGGTCACTTGACTAAGGTGGGGTCCATGGTAAAAACCTTCAAAAATCTTGTTCTCAGAAACCAAATGGCTCCACACACATGCAGCACTCAGGTGAGCGGTTCAGGACCATGGGCTTCTGTGCCATGTTATTGAGACAAGGTAGATTTAGTCTCTCATGTTTTTCTGTACTCTCTATTTCAGGGTCCACACATATTCTTACACCAGAGGGTTTCCTGAGTGATCTGAGGGAGTTGAGTAGTTAGACTGAGACCAACAAAATAGTGCAATATTTATGTTACATGTAACCTTGTCTGTTGTGTTTGTTATTAGAGATTTTATCATTCCAAGACTTGAGGAAATACCATAGAACATCAGTGACTCAAACACAGCTTGTTTACTATGGCAGAGCTGTACTCATTCTTCAGTCCTAGACAGTTTTCCTATAATTTCACATAAAAACTTGTTAACCCTTATCTTGCTGTTCACGACAACCCCTATCTTTGGAAACAGTGTAGATCCAAATCAGATGGCTTCTGAAGAAGCCATCTGATCAGGATCTACACTGTTTGGCATTCAGTTTATAAATCTCTAGCAATAAATTACATCAAGTAATTTGATTGGTTCAAAGTCAGAAATGGGTGTGGCTAAACTGAATATTCAGCAAGATAAGGGTTAAGGATGATTTAGGGAGATTTTATATCTTGAAAATAAAATTTTTGTGTGTACATCAATACCATAACACATTCATGCCCAATAATGACATTTCTTAACCCTTGTCCTGCTGAATATTCTAATCTGCCACACCCACTACTGATTATCAACCAATCAGATTACTTGATGAAAATTATTGCAACAAATGCTCAGTCTGAATGACAAATAATGTAGATCCAGATCAGATGGCTTCTGAAGAAGCCATCTGATCTGGATCTACATTGTTTGAAAGATATGACATATCTGGGCTCAGCAGGACAAGGGTTAAGTCTTTAGAATTTAACCCATTCAGTACCAGAAACCCCTAAAGGGGTACCTTGGCAAACAGTGCAGGCACAGATCAGACATTCTGCAGCGTCGGATCAGGGCCTGCACTGTTTGCAAAATGTTAAGCCATTTCCTAATTAATTTTGAAGAAAACGCAACCTGACACCCCTAAATTTTGAAATGGACTCCTGCTATATATAAGGAGGAAGATTCCATTTGGTACAAAAAGGGTTAACCCTTGTCCTGCTAATCCCGGATATTCCTTATCTTTGAAACAATGTAGATCCAGATCAGATGGCTTCTGACGAAGCCATCTGATCAGGATCTACATTGTTTGCCATTCAGATTGTGAATTTGTTGCAATAATTTGAATCAAGTAATCTGATTGGCTAATAATCAGTAGTGGGTGTGGCTTATATGAATATTCAGCAGAACAAGGGTTAATATTATTTTTCAGACGAATGTTTTTGAATTTTTCTAGTCTAAACAAATTGTGGTTGCTCCTTACCCACAATCTATGTTTTTGAGCAAAAATAAAGACAATAATGTATACCCTTGTAAATATGAGCCTGCACATGACAAAACCTACAATAAGACCGGTGTGACCTGCAAGGACTCAATTCAACCTGCGCACCCATTTACTATGACAAGACCTTTTGCTTATGTACCTTTGCTTAGATTTTGTTTGTTTGATTTAAGGTTTAACGTCCCCGTCAACACTGTAAAGGTCATTTTGGAGACTTTGCTTCCAAATTTGTGGGACTTTTACCCGACATTGAGATGAAATGATATCTCAAGCCGCCCAGTGGAACCAATAGGGTTTATATGCATGGACAGTCACAATTGCACCGATGTGCCTGGGCAGGCTTAGATCCTCAAAGCGGTATACCAGTACTCGTGTGCGGGTCAGTTTCAGCTCTGCCTGGAAGAATCATGTAGCCCATCTATTTCTTCAAGCCCCGATGGGCGGGCACCTTTGCTTAGATATAAGCCTATAGTAGGTACATGTGATCAGCGAAGACTGATCAGACTGCGCAAATATGCAGGCTGATCTGAGTGTTCTCTGGTCGCTCAAGCTTTCTTTGAGGTTTTGTCATGCGCTGGCTCATATGTTCTATGAAAGGGTTATCCTTTGGAAGCAAAGAATACAACACAGAACTGAATAGTATGTAGTGTGCATGTTTTCTGGGCCAGTCTAGCTAGTTTTGGCCAATTAGACCTCATCAATGACACTCTTACAGTCGAACTTCGATGGCTCGAATACCCATGGCTCGTTTACCATGGCTGAGTTGAACCCGTTTTTGAGTCCCTAGGGAATTCCTCTGCATAAGTAAAAGTGTGGGATAATTAAGGAGACTTTCGAGTTTTATCTTGCAAATGTATATTGTGTGTACTCATTAGAATCGCCTCAATGAGGCGATTCTAATGAGTACACACAGCATACATTTATGTTACAGAAGACCGAAAAGAAGTCCAAAAATACCCCCGTTATGTTTTCTAGAAGTATACAACAGTGGCTCGAACTACTGCTGTCTTGAATAAATTTCCAAGGTCCCAAAGGGGTTCGAGCCATCGAAGTGTGACTGTATTTTCAAAATTCCAGTGAAATCAATGATCCCAAAGAACAAGAAAATATAAACTGCACTTGTATATAGTGGAGTTTAGAGGGAATTTAATGTCACCAACTTGTTAACCTGATCAATTAACCCTTCTCTTGCTGAATATTCAGATTAGCCACACCCATTTCTGACTTTGAACCAATCAAATTGCTTAATGTAATTTATTGCTACAAATTCATAAATTGAATGTCAAACAGTGCAGATCCTGATCAGATGGCTTCTTCAGATGGATCTGGATCTCCACTGTTTCCAAAGATAGAGGTTGTCGTGAACAGCAAGATAGGGGTTAAAATCACCTGTATGTCATCCTCTAACCCTCATCTGCATGAACTACTATACTGACCGGAAATAGAAACTATACACTTTTAAATTGTCTCGCCTGACAAAACAAGTGGATAATTAGGGCCCCCGCACTGAAAGTGTGGGTGCCCTATAGTAATCACTCTGTCAGTCCGTCTGTCTGTCTGTCCATCTGTCCATCCACAAATTTTCCTACTCCTCTGATAGCGCTGCCGGAGCCCTAGTCAGTTTCACTGACAGCTCTAGTTCAGTTGAAAATTACTGATTAAGGATTTGACTATCGACAAGAATCCTGGAATAATTTAAAGAAAATCTGGTGTTCATAATAATAGGTTTTGGGGAAAATGTAAAAAAGTGCATTTTTCACAATATCTGTTTGAAATCAAATTTTTACTTCAACATTTTTGCGTATAGCTAGCAAGTGAAAAGCAAGAATAAAAAAAATAATATAACATTTAAAAATTATCGAGAAACTCTATTGAAATCTCAAAAACTGCTTTTTACAGCGAATTTTTCAAAATAATGTTTCAAGCCAAAAATCGACACAAAAGTGTCTTCAGTCGTTTTAGCATCTTCAGCTGTGTCTTAAATATTGATAAAAACAAAAACCGCAATCAGAAGTGCCATACTTTTCGCTCACTTCCGGTGGTTTGGTCCAATTTTTAAAAGTCGATAAAATTTCATCCATTGTGAAAATTTTCATTTTGTAAACAATATTCCCAACGTTAGATGATGCGTAATAACTGGTAAAAATGGGAATCACATTCGCGACACAAAATGTTTGACTCAATGGAAACTTGAACAGCAAGATTTGGACCCTTGCTTTGAACCTATGGCTCTACCCGTTAAATCGTGGCTATCATTAAACATTTTTTTTCGATAAATCAGACATGTCAATGATGATAATTATGTCTCCCCCGAAAAATTTTTTTTCGGAGAGACATATTGTTTTTCCCCCGGGCGTCTGTCTGTCTGTCCGTCTGTCCGTCTGTCTGTCTGTCCGTCTGTCTGTCTGTCCGTCTGTCTGTCACACTTTCGTGTCCGCTCTGTAACTTGAAAACCGTTGGAGCTATCGTCACGAAACTTAGTATAAATATAAATCAGCATTAGACGACGTGCAGTGCGCAAGAACTATAACTCTCGCATTAATACTTTTTGAATTATCTCCCTTGGAAGTTTGTTGGTATGTATATATGTATGGGCAAATCGTGTCCGGTCAATAACTTTCTTATTTTCAGATGGATTTTAAAATTACTTGGCAGAAATATTAACAACCATAAGACGATGTGTGGTGCGCATGAATCAGGTCGGTACCTCAAAGGTCAAGGTCATACTTAGAGGTCAAAGGTAAAAAAAGGGGCCTTTTTTTTCGTATTTGGTCAATAACTTTCTTATTTTGAGATGAATTTTAAAATTACTTGGCAGAAATATTAACCACCATGAGACGATGTGCGGTGTGCATCAGGCAGGTCAGTACTTCGAAGGTCAAGGTCATACTTAGAGGTCAAAGGTCAAAAAAGGGGCCTTTTTTTCGTGTTTTGTCAATAACTTTCTTATTTTGAGATGGATTTTAAAATTACTTGGCATAAATATTAACAACCATGAGACGATGTGTGGTGTGCATCAGGCAGGTCAGTACCTTGAAGGTCAAAGTCATACTTAGAGGTCAAAGGTCAAAAAAGGGGCCTTTTTTTCGTGTTTTGTCAATAACTTTCTTATTTTGAGATGGATTGTGAAATCACTTGGCAGAAATGTTAACCAATATAAGACGATGTGTTACGTGCATGACCCAGGTTGGTACCTCAAAGGTCAAGGTCATAATTAGAGGTCAAAGGTAAAAAAGGGGCCTTTTTTCCGGTTTTGTCAATAACTTGCTTATTTTTAGATAGAATTTGAAGTTACTTGGCAAAAATGTTAACTATCATGAGACCATGTGTTTCATGCATGATTCAGTTTGATACCTCAAGTGTCAAGGTCATACATAGAGGTTAAAGGTAAAAAAAGGGGCCTTTTTTGTGTTCTGTCAATAACTTTCTTATTTTTAGATGGATTTTGAAATTACTTGGCAGAAATGTTAACCACCATAAGACGATGTGTTGCGTGCATGACCCAAGTTGGTACCTCAAATGTCAAGGTCATACTAAGAGGTCAAAGAACAAAAAGGGGCCTTTTTATGCCTCCAACTTTGAAAAAGTTGGAGGAGCATATTGGTTCTGGTTCATTTGTCCGTTCGTCTGTCCGTTCGTCTGTCCGTTACCTTTTGATGCATAGCATAACTAAAGAACCGTGTATGCTAGGGTTTTGAAATTTCATATATGGATTCCTCATGGAAAATTAGCTGACGCGTATTTTTTTTCTCGTCCGGATTATGCCCCCTTCAAGAGTTATTGCCCTTTGAAATTTTTTTAATAAAATCTTGTCAGCAATATATCTCAAAAACTATTGGAGCTAGAGCCTTGAAAGTTAGTGAATATATTGGTGGTGATGAGTAGATGAACTGATTAACTTTTGACAAAATTCCGAAAAATACTTAATGAGTTTTGGCCCTTTGTCATTTTGGTAATTTGTGCCCATTGTAATGTATGCTAAAAGTGATGCATAGCATAACTTTAGAACCGTGTATGCTAGGGTTTTGAAATTTCATATATGGATTCCTCATGGAAAATTAGCTTACGCATATTTTTTTCTTGTCCGGATTATGCCCCTTTCAAGAGTTATTGCCCTTTGAAATTTTTTCAATAAAATCTTGTCAGCAAAATTTCTCAAACACCATTGGAGCTAGAGCCTTGAAAGTTGTTGAGTATATTGATGGTGATGAGTATATGAACTGATTAACTTTTGACAAAATTCCGAAAAATACTTTATGAGTTTTGGCCCTTTGTCATTTTGGTAATTTGTGCCCATTGTAATGAATGCTAAAAGGGATGCATAGCATAACTTTAGAACTGTGTATGCTATGGTTTTGAAATTTCATATATGCATTCCTAATGGAAAATAAGCTGACGCGTATTTTTTTTTCTCATCCGGATTATGCCCCTTTCAAGAGTTATTGCCCTTTGAAATTTTTTGAACATTTTTAAAGTTACTTTGCAGAAATGTTTATCTTCATTAGATGATGTGTTGCACACAAGACCCGGCTTAATACCTCCAATGTCAAGGTTATACTTAGAGGTCAAAAACGGGGGAGACATCTGTGTTTTTGTAGAAAAACAAATTCTAGTTTATATAATTGGAATTCAAATCTCAATTAAATGTTTCGCCAGTGACAACTTAGAAAAGAGTGTATAGTTTCTATTTCTGGTGAGTATATTTCAAACTTCCATGGTCCTTGTGGTGTTTGAGCACTGAAATTTTACTGTTAATATGTGTATAATATTGTTGTATTTACTCTAAAAAGAAAAGAACCATAATTATAGGCTGAAACATCTAAACTCATTATTGTATGTATTCTAAAATTTCAGTTGGTTGATTTTGCTATGCTGATGTGTCAAAAGACATATTTACAGAATGGCAAACAGTTTAGATACATCATGGTACTTCTTGAAAACCAGTCTATCAGGGTTTTACACTGTGTGCTTAGTTTGTGTCAGTCCAAATATTTGAGGAAAAGTACAGAACCTCTTTTGGAATGGTAAGACCTGTCAGAGGAAGGCATAAGCACTCAGCAAGCCTGCACTTACACAGGTAGCAGCCAGAGGCATTAAATTTAGATACATTTTTGCAATGGGGCTTTCATAGGTCCCGTGACAATTGCACATGTGTGTAATGAAAAAAATTTGCAAACCACCTAAATATGTATCTTTTTACATATTCCAGGGGTTGCTTTTAAAAGAAAGAGCACCCTTCATCATGGAGAAAGATGATTTTTTTTCTTCTTGTGGGCTGTGTCAGTTATGTCTCCCCCGAAAATTTTTTTTTCGGAGAGACATATTGTTTTTCCCCCGGGCGTCTGTCTGTCTGTCCGTCTGTCACACTTTCGTGTCCGCTCTTTAACTTGAAAACCGTTCGAGCTATCGTCACGAAACTTAGTATAAATATAAATCAGCATTAGACGACGTGCAGTGTGCAAGAACTATAACTCTCGCATTTATACTTTTTGAATTATCTCCCTTGGAAGTTTGTTGGTATGTATATATGTATGGGAAAATCGTGTCCGGTCAATAACTTTCTTATTTTCAGATGGATTTTAAAATTACTTGGCAGAAATATTAACAACCATAAGACGATGTGTGGTGCGCATTAATCAGGTCAGTACCTCAAAGGTCAAGGTCATACTTAGAGGTCAAAGGTCAAAAAAAGGGCCTTTTTTCGTATTTGGTCAATAACTTTCTTATTTTCAGATGGATTTTAAAATTACTTGGCAGAAATATTAACAACCATGAGACGATGTGTGGTGTGCATCAGGCAGGTCAGTACCTCGAAGGTCAAGGTCATACTGAGAGGTCAAAGGTCAAAAAAGGGGCCTTTTTTCGTGTTTTGTCAATAGCTTTCTTATTTTGAGATGGATATTAAAATTACTTAGCAGAAATATTAACAACCATGAGACGATGTGTGGTGTGCATCAGGCAGGTCAGTACCTTGAAGGTCAAGGTCATACTTAGAGGTCAAAGGTCAAAAAAGGGGCCTTTTTTTCGTGTCGTGTTTTGTCAATAACTTTCTTATTTTGAGATGGATTTTAAAATTACTTGGCAGAAATATTAACAACCATGTCACGATGTGTGGTATGCATCAGGCAGGTCAGTACCTCGAAGGTCAAGGTCATACTTAGAGGTCAAAGGTCAAAAAAGGGGCCTTTTTTTGTGTTTTGTCAATAACTTTCTTATTTTGAGATGGATTTTGAAATCACTTGGCAGAAATGTTAACTATCATGAGACGATGTGTTGCATGCATGCTTCAGTTTGATACCTCAAGTGTCAAGGTCATACATAGAGGTCAAAGGTCAAAAAAGGGGCCTTTTTTCGTGTTTGGTCAATAACTTTCTTATTTTTAGATGGATTTTTAAATTGCTTGGCAGAAATGTTAACCACCATGAGATGATGTGTTGCACGCATGACCCAGTTTGGTACCTGAAAGGTCAAGGTCATACATAGAGGTTAAAGGTAAAAAAAGGGGCCTTTTTTGTGTTCTGTCAATAACTTTCTTATTTTTAGATGGATTTTGAAATTACTTGGCAGAAATGTTAACCACCATTAGACGATGTGTTGTGTGCATTACCCAAGTTGGTACCTCAAATGTCTAGGTCGTACTAAGAGGTCAAAGGACAAAAAGGGGCCTTTTTATGCCTCGAACTTTGAAAAAGTTGGAGGGGCATATTGGTTCTGGTTCGTTCGTCCGTTCTGTTGCGCTTTTGATGCATAGCATAACTAAAGAACCGTGTATGCTAGGGTTTTGAAATTTCATATATGGATTCCTCATGGAAAATTAGCTGACGCGTATTTTTTTTCTCGTCCGGATTATGCCCCCTTCAAGAGTTATTGCCCTTTGAAATTTTTTTAATAAAATCTTGTCAGCAAGATATCTCAAAAACTATTGGAGCTAGAGCCTTGAAAGTTGGTGAATATATTGTTGGTGATGAGTAGATGAACTGAATAACTTTTGACAAAATTCCGACAAATACTTTGTGAGTTATGGCCCTTTGTCATTTTGGTAATTTGTGCCCATTGTAATGTATGCTAAAAGTGATGCATAGCATAACTTTAGAACCGTGTATGCTAGGGTTTTGAAATTTCATATATGGATTTCTCATGGAAAATTAGCTGACGCGTATTTTTTTTCTCGTCCAGATTATGCCCCTTTCAAGAGTTATTGCCCTTTGAAATTTTTTTAATAAAATCTTGTCAGCAAGATATCTCAAAAACTATTGGAGCTAGAGCCTTGAAAGTTGGTGAATAGATTGGTGGTGATTAGTAGATGAACTGATTAACTTATGACAAAATTCCGAAAAATACTTTGTGAGTTATGGCCCTTTGTCATTTTGGTAATTTGTGCCCATTGTAATGTATGCTAAAAGTGATGCATAGCATAACTTTAGAACCGTGTATGCTAGGGTTTTGAAATTTCTTATATGGATTCCTCATGGAAAATTAGCTGACGCTTATTTTTTTTCTCATCCGGATTATGCCCCTTTCAAGAGTTATTGCCCTTTGAAATTTTTTTAATAAAATCTTGTCAGCAAAATATCTCAAAAACTATTATAGCTAGAGCCTTGAATGTTGGGGAATACATGTAGATTGGTGTTGATGAGTAGATGACCTGCTTAACTTTTGACAAAATTCCGAAAAATACTTTGTGAGATTTGGCCCTTTGTCATTTTGGTGATTTGTGCCCATTATAATGTATGCTAAAAGTGATGCATAGCATAACTTTAGAACTGTATATGCTATTGTTTTGAAATTTCATATATGCATTCCTGATGGAAAATAAGCTGACGCATATTTTTTTTCTCATCCGGATTATGCCCCCTTCAAGAGTTATTGCCCTTTGAAGTTTTTTTAATAAAATCTTGTCAGCAAGATATCTCAAAAACTATTATAGCTAGAGTCTTGAAAATTGATGAAAAGATTAGTGGTCATGAGTATATGACCTGAACAACTTTCGACAAAATTTGAGTTATGGCCCTTTGTAATTTTGGTAATTTGTGTCTATTGTAATGTATGCTAAAAGTGATGCATTCCATAACTTTAGAACCCTGTATGCTATGGTTTTGAAATGTCATATATGCGTTCCTGATGGAAAATAAGCTGACACGTATTTTTTTTTCATCCGGATTAACTTAAGAACCGTGTAAGCTAGGGTTTTGAAATTTTATATATGGTTTGCTATGGAAAATTAGCTGACACATATTTTTTTCTCATCGGCATTATGCCCCTATCAAAAGTTATTGTCCTTTGATTTATTTGTTAGCATAACCTTGGGGCCAAGGCCACACACTTTGAATTATTATTGTAATCATGGTAATTTTCGGTTTTATTGGACGGGTTTTTCAAAAATTCCGTCCTTTAAAATAGCGATGTCCGGGTGGGTGGTTGGGCGGGTGGATGGGCCCCACAGGCGCGACATAGCCTTCGGCGGAATTCTTGTTGTATGTTTTTGAGTCTTTAACAATATTTGTTGAATATTTTGCCATCTAGGGACAAGCAAAGGTTGGGGGCATTGTGTTTTACAAACACCATTTCTAGTTTAGTGTTCAGTCAAGAACTTTCTTTTTCCTGGATAGATTGTGAAATTACTTGGCAGAAATGTTAACCATCATGAGACGATGTGGTGCAAGCTAGACCTAGGTCGGTATCTCCAAGATCAAGTTCATACTAAGAGGTCAGAGGTAAAAAAAGTTTGTTTGTTTTTTTGTGTGTCCACTCACTAACTTTTTTATTTCTGGATGGACTTTATTAAGTAACCATGCAGAAATGTTCACCGTCATTAGACCATGAGTCATGTACAAGACCAAGGTCCGTATACCTCCAATGTCAATGTCATACCTAGAGGTCAAAGGTAAAAAAAGGGACAGTCAATAACTTCTTTATTCTTTGATGGATTTTGAAATTACTTGACAGAAATGTTAACCATCATGAGACGATGTGTTGTACCTCAAAGGTCAAGGCCATACTTAGAGGTCAAAGGTAAAAAAGGGCTTTTTTGTGTATGGCCAATAACTTTTTATTTTTCTGTGAACATTTTTAAAGTTACTTTGCAGAAATGTTTATCTTCATTAGATGATGTGTTGCACACAAGACCCGGCTCAATACCTCCAATGTCAAGGTTATACTTAGAGGTCAAAAACGGGGGAGAGATCTGTGTTTTTGTAGAAAAACAAATTCTAGTTTTCTTCTGGTTCTGTTACTTGTTTCAAAAACAAAGGTGCAGATAAAAGGACAACAAGAGGCCAAGCATTTATATTTGAAATAATCACTTGCCACATGAAGCAAACATCTTTTCTTTATATTGGTTCAAGACTTCAGTCAATTAAATTTCATTCAGAGTGAATGTGTCTGAATTTTTGTGTAGGTACAGTATATAAATTAATGTTCCTTGTTGATACTATACAAGACTAGTGCTGTAAATGCTTTCAGTGTATTTTACTTGTGTTGTATATTGTATATTCATGTAACTATAGAAACAGATTATGAGAATACACCACACCTCTTATAACACATTTTCGGATATAACATGGTTTTAGAGGTCAATAAAAAATATATATTACATAGATAGAACCCCCCCCCATCAGGGCTTGAAGAAATATATGGGCTGCATGATGCTTCCACACAGAGCTGAACCCGACCCGCACACGAGTACTGGTAAACCGCTTAGAGGATCTCAGCCTGCCCAGGCAAAGTGGTGCGAGTTGGACCGTCCATGCTTATAAACCCTACTGGTTTCATTGGGCGACAGGGCTTTAGATGTCATTTCTTCTCAGTGTCGGATAAAAGTCCCACAAAATTGGAAGCACCGTCTCCAAAATAACTTTCACAGTGTTGACAGGGACTTTAAGCCAAATTAGACAAACATTACATCGAAAAATGACTATAATCTGCACATTTTTGTTTGGAAATAACATGGTTCTTTAACACGATTTGTGCTTTGGACTCAAACAGTAGTGTTATAAACAATAGTGTTATAAAGAGGTTGGTGTGTATTTAGTACCATATTTACCTTTAACATTTGGACACTTCAACTCCTTACCATACTTGTTCTAAAATTTGAACAGGTACAATTTACTTCCCGATGTTGTGTCTAAGAATAGCGGTATGAGTGGCAAACAGTGTAGACCCTGATGAGATGCCGCATTTTGCCAAATCTCATCAGGGTCTACACTGTTTGCTGACATCTGTCTGTCGGAATACATATGGTAAATACGGTAATACATGTTGTAGAAGATAGATTTCTTTGTTAGCTCACCTGTCACGTAGTGACGAGGTGAGCTTTTGGGATCACTTTTTGTCCGTCGTCTGTCGTGCGTGCGTCCGTGCGTAAACAATTTAAAATAAGAATATCTCCAATACCCCATGGCCAAATTTGATCAAATTTCATGTGAAGCATCATCAGGTAGGGGGAAAGGCTGCATTAGGTTTTTGGGCTGATCAGATTGGAATTCTGGTTGCCATGGCAACATATAGCTCCCATAGACTTATAAAGGGAAAAAATTTAAAAATCTTCTTCTCTGAAACCACAGGGCCCAGAGCTTAGTTATTTACCATCTAGCAAGGGCAAGTGGTCAACTACATAATTCCTGCCAATCATGCCCCTGGGTGCCAAATGGGCCACACCCTGGGGCCCCTTCGCTCCCATAGACTCATAATGGAAAAAAAGCTTCAAAAATCTTCTTCTCTGAAACCACAGGGCCCAGAGCTTAGATATTTAGCATGTAGCAATGGCAGGTGGTCACCTATATAATTCCTGCCAATCATGCCCCTGGGTTCCAAATGGGCCATGCCATGGGGGCCCCTTCGCTCCCATAGACTCATAATGGAAAAAAGCTTCAAAAATCTTCTTCTCTGAAACCACAGGGCCCAGAGCTTAGATATTTAGCATGTAGCAATGGCAAGTGGTCAACTACATAATTCCTGCCAATCATGCCCCTGGGTGCCAAATGGGCCACGCCCTGGGGCCCCTTCGCTCCCATAGACTCATAATGGAAAAAAAGCTTCAAAAATCTTCTTCTCTGAAACCACAGGGCCCAGAGCTTAGATATTTAGCATGTAGCAAGGGCAAGTGGTCAACTACATAATTCCTGCCAATCATGCCCCTGGGTGGCTAATGGGTCACACCCTGGGGCCCATTCGCTCCCATAGACTCATAATGGAAAAAAGCTTCAAAAATCTTCTTCTCTGAAACCACAGGGCCCAGAGCTTAGATATTTAGCATGTAGCAATGGCAAGTGGTCACCTACATAATTCCTGCCAATCATGCCCCTGGGTTTGAAAAGGGCCACACCCCAGGGCCCCTTCGCTCCCATAGACTCATAATGGAAAAAAAGCTTCAAAAATCTTCTTCTCTGAAACCACAGGGCCCAGAGCTTAGATATTTAGCATGTAGCAATGGCAGGTGGTCACCTATATAATTCCTGCCAATCATGCCCCTGGGTTCCAAATGGGCCACACTCCGGGGCCCCTTCGCTCCCATAGACTCATAATGGAAAAAAGCTTCAAAAATCTTCTTCTCTGAAATCACAGGGCCCAGAGCTTAGATATTTAGCATGTAGCAAGGGCAAGTGGTCAACTACATAATTCATGCCAATCATGCCCCTGGGTGCCAAATGGGCAACGCCCTTGGGCCCCTTCGCTCCCATAGACTCATTATGGAAAAAAAAGCTTCAAAAATCTTCTTCTCTGAAACCACAGGGCCCAGAGCTTAGCTATTTAGCATGTAGCAATGGCAAGTGGTCACCTACATAATTCCTGCCAATCATGCCCCTGGGTTCAAAAAGGGCCACGCCCCGGGGCCCCTTCCCTCCCATAGACTCATAATGGAAAAAAAGCTTCAAAAATCTTCTTCTCTGAAACCACCGGGCCCAGAGCTTAGATATTTAGCAGTAGCAAGGGCAAGTGGTCAACTACATAATTCCTGCCAATCATGCCCCTGGGTGCCAAATGGGCCACACCCTGGGGCCCCTTCGCTCCCATAGACTCATAATGGAAAAAAAAGCTTCAAAAATCTTCTTCTCTGAAACCACAGGGCCCAGAGCTTAGATATTTAGCATGTAGCAATGGCAAGTGGTCACCTACATAATTCCTGCCAATCATGCCCCTGGGTTCAAAAAGGGCCATGCCCCCAGGGCCCCTTCGCTCCCATAAACTCATAATGGAAAAAAAGGTTCAAAAATCTTCTTCTCTGAAACCACAGGGCCCAGAGCTTAGATATTTAGCATGTAGCAATGGCACGTGGTCACCTGCATAATTCCTGTCAATCATCCCCCTGGGGTCCAAACGGACCACGCCCGTGGCACATTAGCTCCTATAGACTCATAATGGAAAAAAGCTTCAAAAATCTTCTTCTCTGAAACACAGGGCCCAGAGCTAAGATATTTAACATGTAGGAAGGGCAAGTGGTCAACTACATTATTCCTGCCAATCATGCCCCTGGGTTCCAAATGGGCCACACCCCGGGGGCCCTTCGCTCCCTTAGACTCATAGTGGAAAAAAGCTTCAAAAATCTTCTTCTCTGAAACCACAGGGCCCAGAGCTTAGATATTTGGCATGTAGCAATGGCAAGTGGTAACCTATATAATTCCTGCCAATCATGCCCCTGGGGTCCAAATTGGCCAAACCCTGGGGCCCCTATACTCCCATAGACTCAAAATGGAAAAAAGCTTCAAAAATCTTCTCCTGAAACCGCAGGGCCCAGAGCTTAGGTAATAAGCATGTAGCAAGGGCAAGTGGTCACCTACATAATTCCTGCTAATCATGCCCCTGGGGTCCAAATTGGCCACGCCCTGGGGCCCCTTAGCTCCCATTGACTCATAATAGAAAAAAGCTTCAAAAATCTTTTTCTCTGAAACCACAGGGCCCAGAGCTTAGATAATTAGCATGTAGCAATGGCAAGTAGTCACCTACATAAATCCTGCCAATCATGCCCCTGGGGTCCAAATGGGCCATGCCCCGGGGCCCCTTAGCTCCCCAAGACTCATAATGGTAAAAAGCTTCAAAAATCTTCTCCTCTGAAACCACAGGGCCCAGAGCTTAGATATTGTGCATGAGGCAATGACAAGTGGTCACCTACATAAATCCTGCCAATCATGCCCTTGGGGTCCAAATGGGCCACACCCTCGGACCCCTTAGCTCCCATAGTAATGATTTTCTGGTACACAGGTGAGCGATATAGGGCCATTGGGCCCTCTTGTTTATCCACTGGTTCTAACAAGTCCATATGTACCTTCAACATATTGTTTAGCCCTTCTCTTGCTGAATATTCATTTAAGCCACACCCTTATCTGTCTATCAACCAATCAAATTACTTGATGTAATTTATTGCTACAAATTCATAAACTGAATGCCAAACAGTGTAGATCCTGATCAGATGGCTTCTTCAGAAGCCATCTGATCTGGATCTACACTGTTTGCAAAGATAGGGGTTGTCGTGAACAGCAAGATAAGAGTTAGCATGGAAGAAGAAAAAAGCAAAAGCTTTCTTTGGAAACAGTGTAGATCCAGATCAGATGGCTTCTGAAGAAGCCATCTGATCAGGATGTTCACTGTTTGACATTCAATTTATGAATTTGTAGGAATAAATTACATCAAGTAATCTGATTGGTTCAAAGTCAGAAGCAAAAGTTCTGCCCAGCCTCTGTATCCACCAAGTCTGATCAGTCTGCAGATTTCATAATCAGTAAAGACTGATCAGCCCAGGTTGATCGGAGTCATTGCTGATCATTCATGACAGCTTGTATGTTTTGCTGAACCATGGCTCAGACATCACATTAACCCTTATCTTGCTGTTCACAACAACCCTTATATTTGCAAACAGTGTAGGTCCAGATCAGGTGGCTTCTGAAGAAGCCACCTGATCAGGATCTACACTGTTTCGCATTCAGTTTATAAATTTGTAGCAATAAATTACATCAAGTAATTTGGTTAGTTGATAGACAGAAATGGGTGTGGCTTAAATGAATATTCAGCAAGATAAGGGTTAACAAGTCTGTGTAATGAACACCCTTCTAAACTCCACTTTACATAGAGAAAACTGGGGTTTATTGGTATTTTTCTTATTTCTGCTCCATGACATATGATGTGGGTAGTCTTTAAAACCGCCTCAATGAGGTGGTTCTAATTAGCACACAAAACCTATGTTTGGAGTATAAATAAGAAAAATATCATAAATTCTCATCAGAAAAATAACATTTTTGGGGTATGAAAGAATGCACTATATCATACACGGATTTGTTCGCGTAATGCTGCCATGGTGACCATTTGTTTAACCCTTTTAACCCTGTATACATATCAATGGGAACAGTGTAGATCCAGATTAGATGGCTTATAATGCGCCCTCTCACCTGGATCTACACTGCTTGCCATGCTGTTAATGATTGTGATTTAACCCCCCATCTATAAGAATGGACCTGATCATATTCAAAGGTGGGAGAGTCCACTTCAAACTCAGGGGAGAAAGAGTTAACCCATCTCTTGCTGAATATTCAGTTTAGCCACACCCATTTCTGACTTTTAACCAATCAGATTACTTGATGTTATTTATTCCTACAAATTCATAAACTGAATGTCAAACAGTGTAGATCCTGATCAGATGGCTTCTTCAGAAGCCATCTGATCTGGATCTACACTGTTTGCAAAGATAAGGGTAGTCGTGAACAGCAAGATAAGGGTTAATGGCAAATTGGACGATTGATTCAAGGAACTTCCTGTTCTCTCTATAGGTGAGTCTAGCTATTCAGTCTGACAAAGGTTGTGGGACCAATCAGTTTTCTGCAATACCATTCATTTGTGACATGCTGTGTTGTAAATTATTTTGCAAAGTGAAGTATTTAAAGTTTGAACAACAAGAAAAATGTATAGAGGTTTTTCTTCAATAATTTACAGAATTGATACTCTGTTGGATTGTTTTTGACAAGTTATATCTTGGTACATTGTTGATCAGGAGGAAACAGATTAACTCCCTTGTATACTGGTGGACTCTTCCATTGTTATATGGACAAGTCCATTTGTCATATGGGGTGGTAGGTCAATTTTTTTTTATTTTCTATTTTTGATGGAAAAACTGTTAGCAAATAGTGCAGGCCCTGATCAGATGCTGCATTCTTGGGCATATGATCTGGGTCTGCACTGTTTGCGAAGGTACCCCTTTAGGGGTTTCCTGCCTGCATTGGGTTAAATTTGAGCTTCAAGTCAATCAACATAGTTTTTACATGTAGTAGTTTGTGAAAATAAAAGCATTTGGAAAATAGCTGAACTTTTTACAAACAGTGTATGCCCTGATTAGACGCCGCTGTTTGCCAGGGGAAACTTTTTGAGGTTTCTGATACAGAATGGATTGATAATGAGAATCTTGAAAGGGCCATAAAACCCAAATAGAAGAAAACTACTGAAATGATTTTCATGCAACATTGCCACAATATACTGTCCATCTGTAGCTGCAATATACAGACTTGTAGCTACCACAAGATATGTGGTCTTACCTTATGATCTATCTATCTTATGATACTGCGTCGGTCACATCTGACCATTACCGCAGGTGTATATTACATACACTCCAGGTTTTGCAGGATGAAAGCCTACACAGTAATCATGTAATTACGGTAGGGATCTTTAACCTGCATAGGGGATGGTTCTCCCTGCACAGGGGGCCTCCAGTTAACGTCCCGATCCGAAGGCCGGTGCACTTTATGACATTCATCCCTGCAAATGATGCCAATGGAGCGTGTTCGGACACCGAAATTTTATCGCCGCTGCCGGGGATTGAACCCGGGACCTCTAGCATCAGAGGCAAGTGCACTAACCACTGAGCTATCACGCTCCATAATCTAGGTCTCTCACCATAATTCTTGGAAAAAAAATGTCATAAAGCAGACATTTTTATAGAATATAATTCTTCAGAGAAAGGTCAAGGTTGATATTCTCGGATATTAACAGTCATGACTCTGGGTTAAGAAACTCTGTATGCTGTTGTGTTTTTGTTGTAAAACTGTTATAGAGCTTACAGTGCAATATTTTGACCAACAACAACAATATGTACTTCAGTATGGTTGCTTGTATACTGTAAATATTTTCTTGTGAAGACCGATCAGTTTGTATGGATGTGCAATCTGATCTAGCTATGTACATCTTAACCCTTTACCACTCAGATACGTGTTTTTACGTGTCTGCACCCCCCCCCGCCCCATTTTAAGCCCCAGAAGCACATAAAATCTGCATTTCTACCCCTGGATAGTTAAGTTTGCTTTAGGATTTGTTGGGCAAAAAAGTGACCTGATTTTTCGCGCGCCTCCCCACTAAAAATATTCCTAGGGGGGTTTGAAGGGGGGCAACGCCCCCCTCACATCCCGAAAAATTTTGGGTTTATGGCCCAACCGGCCGCTAAAATTTGTATCTGAGGGTGTCTGGGGTCAAACATGCCTGAAAATTGATGCTGATAAAACATGCTGCAAACAGTGAAAATGGTTAGTGCCAACCACCTTAATGGTTGCCTTGACAGCTGTGTGAAGATTAAAATGTGGTCCAAAATTCATGTGAAAACACACTTTTTGCCAACTTTGAGATGCCCCCTCTTTACCATGACAACAATGATCAAGTCATGAAAGGTTGCATTTGAAAGGCTACTGCCCAATGAACATTCATACCGAGTTTGGTGTAAAACAGACCATCCATTATGAAACAATGGCTAGTTGAAGTTGCTGTCAGGTGCAACACTGTGAAAATCAGTGAAATTGACAAAATCCCTGAGTGGTAAAGGGTTAAAGAAGAAAATCCCAACTGACCAAAATAATGTTTTTTCATCATTTTATTGCAAGAAACAATATTTCAGATATAATTAAAGCATTTTAGACTAAAATTCAGTATGTTCCCAGATTTTAGTTAACCCTTTACCACTCAGATACGTGTTTTTACGTGTCTGCAACCCCCCGCCCCATTTTAAGCCCCAGAAGCACATAAAATCTGCATTTCTACCCCTGGATAGTTAAGTTTGCTTTAGGATTTGTTGGGCAAAAAAGTGACCTGATTTTTCGCGCGCCTCCCCACTAAAAATATTCCTAGGGGGGTTTGAAGGGGGGCAACGCCCCCCTCACATCCCGAAAAATTTTGGGTTTATGGCCCAACCGGCCGCTAAAATTTGTATCTGAGGGTGTCTGGGGTCAAACATGCCTGAAAATTGATGCTGATAAAACATGCTGCAAACAGTGAAAATGGTTAGTGCCAACCACCTTAATGGTTGCCTTGACAGCTGTGTGAAGATTAAAATGTGGTCCAAAATTCATGTGAAAACACACTTTTTGCCAACTTTGAGATGCCCCCTCTTTACCATGACAACAATGATCAAGTCATGAAAGGTTGCATTTGAAAGGCTACTGCCCAATGAACATTCATACCGAGTTTGGTGTAAAACAGACCATCCATTATGAAACAATGGCTAGTTGAAGTTGCTGTCAGGTGCAACACTGTGAAAATCAGTGAAATTGACAAAATCCCTGAGTGGTAAAGGGTTAAAGAAGAAAATCCCAACTGACCAAAATAATGTTTTTTCATCATTTTATTGCAAGAAACAATATTTCAGATATAATTAAAGCATTTTAGACTAAAATTCAGTATGTTCCCAGATTTTAGTTAACCCTTTACCACTCAGATACGTGTTTTTACGTGTCTGCACCCCCCCCCCCCCCCCCCCCCGCCCCATTTTAAGCCCCAGAAGCACATAAAATCTGCATTTCTACCCCTGGATAGTTAAGTTTGCTTTAGGATTTGTTGGGCAAAAAAGTGACCTGATTTTTCGCGCGCCTCCCCACTAAAAATATTCCTAGGGGGGTTTGAAGGGGGGCAACGCCCCCCTCACATCCCGAAAAATTTTGGGTTTATGGCCCAACCGGCCGCTAAAATTTGTATCTGAGGGTGTCTGGGGTCAAACATGCCTGAAAATTGATGCTGATAAAACATGCTGCAAACAGTGAAAATGGTTAGTGCCAACCACCTTAATGGTTGCCTTGACAGCTGTGTGAAGATTAAAATGTGGTCCAAAATTCATGTGAAAACACACTTTTTGCCAACTTTGAGATGCCCCCTCTTTACCATGACAACAATGATCAAGTCATGAAAGGTTGCATTTGAAAGGCTACTGCCCAATGAACATTCATACCGAGTTTGGTGTAAAACAGACCATCCATTATGAAACAATGGCTAGTTGAAGTTGCTGTCAGGTGCAACACTGTGAAAATCAGTGAAATTGACAAAATCCCTGAGTGGTAAAGGGTTAAAGAAGAAAATCCCAACTGACCAAAATAATGTTTTTTCATCATTTTATTGCAAGAAACAATATTTCAGATATAATTAAAGCATTTTAGACTAAAATTCAGTATGTTCCCAGATTTTAGTTAACCCTTTACCACTCAGATACGTGTTTTTACGTGTCTGCACCCCCCCCCGCCCCATTTTAAGCCCCAGAAGCACATAAAATCTGCATTTCTACCCCTGGATAGTTAAGTTTGCTTTAGGATTTGTTGGGCAAAAAAGTGACCTGATTTTTCGCGCGCCTCCCCACTAAAAATATTCCTAGGGGGGTTTGAAGGGGGGCAACGCCCCCCTCACATCCCGAAAAATTTTGGGTTTATGGCCCAACCGGCCGCTAAAATTTGTATCTGAGGGTGTCTGGGGTCAAACATGCCTGAAAATTGATGCTGATAAAACATGCTGCAAACAGTGAAAATGGTTAGTGCCAACCACCTTAATGGTTGCCTTGACAGCTGTGTGAAGATTAAAATGTGGTCCAAAATTCATGTGAAAACACACTTTTTGCCAACTTTGAGATGCCCCCTCTTTACCATGACAACAATGATCAAGTCATGAAAGGTTGCATTTGAAAGGCTACTGCCCAATGAACATTCATACCGAGTTTGGTGTAAAACAGACCATCCATTATGAAACAATGGCTAGTTGAAGTTGCTGTCAGGTGCAACACTGTGAAAATCAGTGAAATTGACAAAATCCCTGAGTGGTAAAGGGTTAAAGAAGAAAATCCCAACTGACCAAAATAATGTTTTTTCATCATTTTATTGCAAGAAACAATATTTCAGATATAATTAAAGCATTTTAGACTAAAATTCAGTATGTTCCCAGATTTTAGTTAACCCTTTACCACTCAGATACGTGTTTTTACGTGTCTGCACCCCCCCCCCCGCCCCATTTTAAGCCCCAGAAGCACATAAAATCTGCATTTCTACCCCTGGATAGTTAAGTTTGCTTTAGGATTTGTTGGGCAAAAAAGTGACCTGATTTTTCGCGCGCCTCCCCACTAAAAATATTCCTAGGGGGGTTTGAAGGGGGGCAACGCCCCCCTCACATCCCGAAAAATTTTGGGTTTATGGCCCAACCGGCCGCTAAAATTTGTATCTGAGGGTGTCTGGGGTCAAACATGCCTGAAAATTGATGCTGATAAAACATGCTGCAAACAGTGAAAATGGTTAGTGCCAACCACCTTAATGGTTGCCTTGACAGCTGTGTGAAGATTAAAATGTGGTCCAAAATTCATGTGAAAACACACTTTTTGCCAACTTTGAGATGCCCCCTCTTTACCATGACAACAATGATCAAGTCATGAAAGGTTGCATTTGAAAGGCTACTGCCCAATGAACATTCATACCGAGTTTGGTGTAAAACAGACCATCCATTATGAAACAATGGCTAGTTGAAGTTGCTGTCAGGTGCAACACTGTGAAAATCAGTGAAATTGACAAAATCCCTGAGTGGTAAAGGGTTAAAGAAGAAAATCCCAACTGACCAAAATAATGTTTTTTCATCATTTTATTGCAAGAAACAATATTTCAGATATAATTAAAGCATTTTAGACTAAAATTCAGTATGTTCCCAGATTTTAGTTAACCCTTTACCACTCAGATACGTGTTTTTACGTGTCTGCACCCCCCCCCCGCCCCATTTTAAGCCCCAGAAGCACATAAAATCTGCATTTCTACCCCTGGATAGTTAAGTTTGCTTTAGGATTTGTTGGGCAAAAAAGTGACCTGATTTTTCGCGCGCCTCCCCACTAAAAATATTCCTAGGGGGGCAACGCCCCCCTCACATCCCGAAAAATTTTGGGTTTATGGCCCAACCGGCCGCTAAAATTTGTATCTGAGGGTGTCTGGGGTCAAACATGCCTGAAAATTGATGCTGATAAAACATGCTGCAAACAGTGAAAATGGTTAGTGCCAACCACCTTAATGGTTGCCTTGACAGCTGTGTGAAGATTAAAATGTGGTCCAAAATTCATGTGAAAACACACTTTTTGCCAACTTTGAGATGCCCCCTCTTTACCATGACAACAATGATCAAGTCATGAAAGGTTGCATTTGAAAGGCTACTGCCCAATGAACATTCATACCGAGTTTGGTGTAAAACAGACCATCCATTATGAAACAATGGCTAGTTGAAGTTGCTGTCAGGTGCAACACTGTGAAAATCAGTGAAATTGACAAAATCCCTGAGTGGTAAAGGGTTAAAGAAGAAAATCCCAACTGACCAAAATAATGTTTTTTCATCATTTTATTGCAAGAAACAATATTTCAGATATAATTAAAGCATTTTAGACTAAAATTCAGTATGTTCCCAGATTTTAGTTAACCCTTTACCACTCAGATACGTGTTTTTACGTGTCTGCACCCCCCCCCCCCCCCCCCGCCCCATTTTAAGCCCCAGAAGCACATAAAATCTGCATTTCTACCCCTGGATAGTTAAGTTTGCTTTAGGATTTGTTGGGCAAAAAAGTGACCTGATTTTTCGCGCGCCTCCCCACTAAAAATATTCCTAGGGGGGCAACGCCCCCCTCACATCCCGAAAAATTTTGGGTTTATGGCCCAACCGGCCGCTAAAATTTGTATCTGAGGGTGTCTGGGGTCAAACATGCCTGAAAATTGATGCTGATAAAACATGCTGCAAACAGTGAAAATGGTTAGTGCCAACCACCTTAATGGTTGCCTTGACAGCTGTGTGAAGATTAAAATGTGGTCCAAAATTCATGTGAAAACACACTTTTTGCCAACTTTGAGATGCCCCCTCTTTACCATGACAACAATGATCAAGTCATGAAAGGTTGCATTTGAAAGGCTACTGCCCAATGAACATTCATACCGAGTTTGGTGTAAAACAGACCATCCATTATGAAACAATGGCTAGTTGAAGTTGCTGTCAGGTGCAACACTGTGAAAATCAGTGAAATTGACAAAATCCCTTAGTGGTAAAGGGTTAATTGTAAATTTTGCCGTGTGCCGGCTCATTTAGTTATTACTGAACCTGTTATAGTTTGTATCTTGTTGATTTTAAATTATTTATGTACATAAATCATTTGTTACTAGTGTAATACGTGTTCTTTTATGTAGAAAAGATTCATTTGTTGACATCGTAAGATTTTTAGCTCAGATGTTTTCGAAGAAAATGACGAGGTATTGTCATAACTCTGGTGTCGTCTGCGTCATCGTCTGCGTCGTGTAATATCTCTGTCATTACTGAACATATTTACTTGAAACTCAGACTAGTTGTTCATTATGAAAAGGGGAACTCATATCAATAGGTGAGGTCACCCTCAAAATATTTTTGGCACAGTTATGCCCCTTTTTCGACTTAGAATTTTTGCAAAAACTTGGACATTTTGTAATATCTCTTTCATTACTGAACATATTTACTTGAGACTCGGACTAGTTGTTCATTATGAAAAGGGGAACTCATACCAATAGGTGAGGTAACCTTCAAAATATTTTTGGCACAGTTATGCCGCTTTTTCGACTTAGAATTTTTGTTTAACTAAAAGAAACTGCAGCCGAGCGTTGGCACCCGCATGCGGTGCTCTTGTTATAAAGAGAAATAACACTAACCCATTTAGTACCAGAAACCCCAAAATGGGTATTTGGCAAACAGTGCAGGCCCAGATCAGACGCTGCAAAACACGGCGTCTGATCAGGGCCTACACTGTTTGCTAAAAGTTCAGTCATTTTCCAAATAAATTTTGAAAAAACCACAACCTGAGACCCCTAAATTTTGAGATGGACTCCTGCTACATATAAGGAGGAAGATTCCATTTGGTACAAAAAGGGTTAATGCTTTTGTCATTTTCTGGAGGCTAGGTACACTGGAATTTCATCTGAGAGCTTGAATACCATAAGACTTCTCTTGCAACATGTTTCACACTTAGTACACCACAGCCGCTTTCAAACACTGTTCATCATAATAGTTTAAAGTTGGCCAGACTAGAAATGCTTTCACAGGACACAGATGCCCCTGCCTGAAAATGTTTAAGTTTTGGATGGAGGCAGGGGCAATTCTGTATGCCCTTCCACCATTCTTAGAATGATTAGGGCATAAAAATTGACCACAATTATATCTATATAATCTATACATTTTTGTTTGGATATAACACGATTATTAACTAACACCATTTCAACAATAATGTTATGAATAGGTTTGGGTGTATTTTGAAAGTCATTGTAAACTAGAATCGCGCAGTCGATGGCAAGCCATCGCATATCCCCACGCTTCCCCGCGGGCCCCACCCCCTGGGCCATCCCCTAGGGGTGTTTGACCCAAGGGGTAAAATTTTGATTGTGATGTATTCTACTCATCATGCCGTTCGATTTAATATGCTACACGACCATGTTCTGAAAACTTTGATTTTTTTATCCCCAAGGTGTCCCACCCCTGGCCCTACTCCCAGGGGTAGGATCAAAATTCCGAAAGTGTTATGCACTCCCCAGACCAGTTTTATCAGTTCCCAAAGTTTCAAGTTTCTATCTATAACGGTCTAGGAGGAGTTATCCGGTAACAGTAATGTATGGGGGTAAAGGGGTCAAAATCAGTTTTTGACCTCTGGTGACCTCAAAATTGACCCCAGGGGTCAAATTTTGGTTGGAATGTTTTCTACTCATCATGCCGTTCGCTTTGATATATTACACGACCATGTTCTGGAAATTTTTGTTTTTGACCCCTGCGGGTCCCACCCCCTGGGCCCACCCGTAGGGGTGTGATCAAAATTCCAAAAGTGTCATGCACTCCCCAGACCAAAGATCTAACAGTTCCCAAAGTTTCAAGTTTCTATCTATAACCGTCTAGGAGGAGTTATCCGGTAAAGGGGTCAAATCTGTTTTTGACCTCTGGTGACCTCAAAATTGACCCCAGGGGTCAAATTTTGGATGTAATGTTTTCTACTCATCATGCCGTTCGCTTTGATATTTTACACGGCCATGTTCTGGAAATTTTGATTTTTGACCCCCGCGGGCCTCACCCCCTGGGCCCACCCGTAGGGGTGTGATCAAAATTCCGAAAGTGTCATGCACTCCCCAGACCAAAGATCTATCAGTTCCCAAAGTTTCAAGTTTCTATCTATAACCGTCTAGGAGGAGTTATCCGGTAAAGGGGTCAAATCAGTTTTTGACCTCTGGTGACCTCAAAATTGACCCCAGGGGTCAAATTTTGGTTGCAATGTTTTTTACTCATCATTCCGTTCGCATTGATATATTACACGACCATGTTCTGGAAATTTTTATTTTTGACCCCCGCGGGCCCCACCCCCTGGGCCCACCCGTAGGGGTGTGATCAAAATTCCGAAAGTGTCATGCACTCCTCAGACCAAAGATCTATCAGTTCCCAAAGTTTCAAGTTTCTATCTATAACCGTCTAGGAGGAGTACATTACTGTTACCGGATAACTCCTCCTAGACCGTTATAGATAGAAACTTGAAACTTTGGGAACTGATAAAACTGGTCTGGGGAGTGCATAACACTTTCGGAATTTTGATCCTACCCCTGGGAGTAGGGCCAGGGGTGGGACACCTTGGGGATAAAAAAATCAAAGTTTTCAGAACATGGTCGTGTAGCATATTAAATCGAACGGCATGATGAGTAGAATACATCACAATCAAAATTTTACCCCTTGGGTCAAACACCCCTAGGGGATGGCCCAGGGGTCGGGGCCCGCGGGGAAGCGTGGGGATATGCGATGGCTTGCCATCGACTGCGCGATTCTAGTTTTTTTTGGTTTGGGTTTTACGGCCCTTTCAAGATTATTTCACTCATATCGAGCCGATCGTTAATCATAGGCGGGCGAAAACCGATGTATCTGGAGAAAAACCACCTGACCTTCCGTTGCAGAACTTGGCGTCTCACACGTGACCCGAGCGAGGCTCGAACCTACGGCGGTGAGAGACCTAATGACTAAGAGTCCCATAACTCATGGATTTTAATTGATTGATACATAAAGTATTTCAACATCATGGGTCTTTCTCCTCTAATAGTGTTGCAGCGGGGCTATGGTCAGATCCTCTGACACTTCTAGTTAATGCAGATTTGCATGTGCACAAAGTAATGAATAATGAGATTGAGCTGATACTGCATTCTGCAACATCACTGGATTTCATACAATGCAATGTGCACACAAGCGGAAGTTAATTGGTCACCCGGGCAGTCGCACAGAAGTTTTTAGTTCACGTTGTAACTTTGGGTTGATTGATAAACAGTCTGAGGAGGAGGAATCTGATCTGGGTCCACACTGTTAGCAAAAATGACTTTTTAAGTAAACGGCAGATGACAAAATGGGTGACAATTGTCGTGATTGGCAATTTTTAGGTTAAGGCTGAATGAATGGAATGAGGCACATAAACTACATGTATTTTCAATAATTGAAGATGTCATCACATGCTTCCATGTAATTGCCAGTGCCATTGTTTAACAAATGCAACTGAGTTTGGCTGTTTAAGGTTTGTGAGTGTATACACCACATCCTCATAACACTGTTCGTTATTACACGGTTATTTCAAGATGGATCCCTTGGCCCCTGCCCATAGGGGCTTGAAGAAATATATGGGCTGCATGATGCTTCCAAGCAGAGCTGAATCCGACCCACACACTGGTACTGGTAAACCGCTTAGAGGATCCAAGCCTGTCTAGGAACCGCGGTGCGAGGCGGACCGTCCATGCTAATAAACCCTGTTGGTTTCATTGGGAGACAGGGCTTGAGATGTCACTTCATCTCAATGTTGTGTAAAAGTCCCACAAAATTTGAAGCAACGTCTCCAAAATGACCTTTACACTGTTGACGGGGACATTAAACCTCAAATCAAACAAACAAACAAAATCAAGATGGATCCCAAAAATGTATAGATTATATAGAAAAATGACCATAAATGGTCATTTTTCTATATAATCTATACATTTTTGTTTGGATATAACACCGTTGTTTAACTATTAAGCACTGTTTCCACTTTGGGTCCAATAAATAGTATTATAAAAAGGTTGTGGTGTATTTAGTGCTCATAATGAACCGAGGCAGCAACTATATTAATAGCATAATTATCTTGAAAAACCTGCTTTGATCCAGAAGGATGCTGGCAGAATCACAAACTTTATTCTTTACAATGGCAATCACCTTTTACTTGTATTGTAAAGATTCAGTTGTTAGAAAAAAAATCAGAAGTCTAAATTGTAAAGTATATTAAAGATGTATAACAGAGACATAACTTTTCTTCTTTGTCTACTAGTATTGCGATCGGCCACATTTGACCATTACCGCAGGTGTACATTACATACACTCCAGGTTTGCAGGATGATAGCCTACGTTATGGTAGGGATTTTTAACCTTCACCCTGCACAGAGAGCCTCGAGTTAACATCATGACCCAAAGGACGGTGCCGAATTAAAACCAAAGATCTACAGTCTTGCATATTTCATAGTAGAAATATCTGAATTTAAAGTATGTTATTATCAGCCTGGCATATTTCATAGCAAAAGTAGATGGATTTAAAAGATTATTAGCATATATGATCTTTAGCATATATGATACTTTTCTTTTGAGTTTGACCCGTTTTCAAATATCAAAGAGAATAGAGATCTATAGCAAGTGACTTACTGATTCCACAAGAAAACTTGCAGTCATTTACTTGTCTGTTTTCTTTTTGTTTTCCACTTAAATTGTATTAATATGTGTTGTACTTTCTCTTATCAAATGTTTTAAAACTACAGAAAATTAATACAACTAGAAATCAAGATCTGCAGTTTGTTTTCTCTAACCAACCTATGAACTCTTAATAATAACCCTGTTTATTTGCACAAAAACTGGATTCAAATATTCAAAGTATCTATTTCTCATGTGAGACACAAAGTTCTGGAATGGAAGATCTGGAGGTTTTTCTCCACCTCTGATTAACGATTGGCATGATATAGGTGAAATAGTGTTGAAAGGGCCATAAAACCAAAATATCCTTTGCTTAACAGCATTGTAACAGAACCATGCACAAACTTTCCAGCAAGTACACTATCTAATAGTATGGTTGTTTTGCTTAAAAATGTACCTTTTTAGCTCGCCTGGATGGTCCAGGAAGAGCTATTGCACTACCCCAGGCATTGGCAATAGCGTCAGCGTTAGACTGCATCGGCATCCACTTTTATGTTAAAGTTAAAAACTCATATTTTCCAAACCATATGATGGTTTGGTATGATGATAGATATAGCTCCAAAGTTTTATTGCATTAATTCCCACTCCACCCATACCCTCAAGGTCAATGTCATGAACTTTTTTATGGTGAAGTTTTTTAAATACTCATATTTTCCAAACCATAGATATTTTTCATTTAGTAACACTTCGGCCCATGCCCATGACCTCAAGGTCAATGTCACAGACTTAGTTCATATTTGATACGATGATATAGGTCCATTGCCCCAAAGTAACTTTGCCAGGCGAGCTTTACAGTCTCTTGACAGCTCTTGTTTAAATGTAATGTTTTATGCATATATTAGAAGCCCAAGTGGTGTAGTAGTTAAGCTACTAACCTCAAACCAGGGGTCATGGGTTCAATCCTGGGCTTCTCCAGACTTTCAGATGAGTCTTTTAAGCCAAGGTCCTGTCTCTGTTTGACTTTAGCTGTAGGTGGGACCTTAAACTCAAATACACACATTCATGCAGATATTACCAATAGTGAATGAACTATTAATCGCTGTTCAGTATTCAAAGCAGATTATGCCCCACTGCCTTTGCGAAATTCTTGGTGGTATTTGGTGTGACAGCTGTAGTCCTCTCTTTTTTGGAAAGGCCAGCCTCCGTATCTACTAATCAGGAGATCTGGATTGATACTTGTGGGGTTGGCAACATGGGTTGATACCTGCCTAGTTGGCAATATTTCTACGGCCATTCTCTCCGTTCTGCTGTTTCATCAGATTCTGGCTAAAGAATGTGCACTGTACTGGTCCTCCTGCCCAGGAAAAGTGTTGAAAAACTGAATGGCTCGAAATAACCTAATTAGTGTTTTTACTGGGATGTTAAACTCCAAAGCAACCAAGAAAGCACGGGTCTTACATAACAAGGTCCTGTCAGTCTTTGGCTGAATGTGGATTCTATCAACCCAAGGCTTTCCACAAAGAATTGATGTTAGCCCTTGTTCATAAATGACACTGTAAGTGCTCTTTAGCCTCACTAATTAGAGGACCACCAAGATAATATTTTATAACTAGAAATGCGTCCATAGGACACGGATGCCCACGCCTGAAAATATGTCTGTTCATTTTCATCAATAGAAAGTTATTGACCGTGTTTAAGTTTTGGACCCTTTTTTCACGTTTGACCTCTAAGTATGACCTTGATCTTGTAGGTAAGGACCTTGGTTTTGTGTGAGGCAGATTGTCTCATGATGGCCAACATTTCTGCCAAATAATTTCAAAATCCATCCAGAGATAAGAAAGTTATTGACCGACCATTTTTTTTTACCTTGGACCTCTAAGTATGACCTTGACCTTGGAGGTACGGATCTGGGTTTGCACGTGACACATCGTCTCATGATGGTTAATATTTCTTCAAAGTAATTTTAAAATCCATCCAGAAATAAGTAAGTTATTGACTGCGTTTAAGTTTCGGACCCTTTTTTTGGCCTTTGACCTCTAAGTATGACCTTTACCTTGGAGGTACCAACCTGGATTTTGCACATGACACATCGTCTCATGATGGTTAACATTTCTACAAAGTAATTTCAAAATTCATACAGAAATAAGAAAGTTATTGACTGCGTTTAAGTTTCAGACCCTTTTTTTGACCTTTGACCTCTAAGTATGACCTTGACCTTGCAGGTACGGACCTGGGTTTTGCACGTGACACTTCGTCTCATGATGGTTAACATTTCTGCCGAGTAATTTTAAAATCCATCAAGAAATAAGGAAGTTATTGACTGCGTTTAAGTTTCGGATGCACGGACACACGGATGCACGGACGCACGGACGGACGGACAGGGGCAACGCTATATGCCCTTTCCACCATTCTTCGAATGGCGGGGGCATAATAAAAGGCTCCAATAGCCAGCAGTCATCACAGCTATATATGGGGCAGTGCATGTTTGAGATTTACATGCTGAAAACAAGTTTGGTCATGTTTAAAGACCTTGGTTTAAAGACTCCTCCGAAATCCTGGAGAAGACCACAATCAAACCCATAATGCCTGGTTTGTGAGATGTCTAGCATAACCACTAAACCATAGAGGCTTCTGCTATGGGGGTGTAATCAGTTACCACCACTGGAGTACACAATTATCAACATTTCTGGTGAGTATATCGTCATTACTCCTTATTCAGAGCTATGGTCAAAACATTTATTATATTTCTAAAAACAAGATGTTTGTGAAACACGAACATGTCCCCGGGCATGGTCATTTTTTATTCAAAGTATTTCACAGTTCAAGATTTTTGTTTGTGTGGGAAGCCCTTGACACAAGAAACTTACATGCCAAATATGAAAGCTCTATCTTAAACGGTTCAAAAATTATGAACAACAATATTTTTTCTTTAAAGTAGGTCAAGGTCACAGGTCTAAAACATTTGCATGAATGTAAAGCTATTGTCACAAGGAACCTACATGCCAAATATTAAGGCTCTATCTTAAACGGTTCAAAAGTTATGAACAATTTTATATTTTAAATAGGTCAAAGGTCAAGGTCATGGTCCAAACATTTTGCATGTATGAAAAGCTCTAATCACAGGGAACCTACATACCAAATATGAAAGCTCTATCCCAAACGGTTCAAAAGTTATGACCAAAAATGTATATTTTTTTAAGTAGGTCAAAGGTCAAGGTCACAGGTAAAATTTTTTGCATGAATGTAAAGCGTTTGTCACAAGGAACCTACATGCTAAATATGAAGGCTGTATCTCAAACGGTTTAAAAGTTATGACCAATGTTAAATTTTTCTTTTATGTAGGTCAAAAGTCAAGGTCACAGGTCAAAATTTTTTGTGTGAATGCAGAGCACCTGTCACAAGGAACCTACACGCAAAATATGAAGGTTCTATCTCAAACCATTCAAAAGTTATGACCAAAATGTTATTTTTTATTTTAAGTAGGTCAAGGTCATAGGTCAAAATTTTTGACATTAATGTAAAGCTTTTGTCACAAGGAACATACATGCTAAATATGAAGGCTGTATCTTAAACGGTTCAAAAGTTATGACCAATGTTATTTTTTTCTTTTAAGTAGGTCAAGGTCACCGGTCAAATTTTTTTGCATGAATGTGAAGGTCTTGTCACAAGGAACCTTCAGACCAAATATGAAAGCTCTATCTCAAACGGTTCAAAAGTTATGGCCAACGTTAAAATTGTCTACGTACAAACCAACAAACAAACAAACAAACAAACAAACAGACAGGGCAAAACCAATATGTCCCTGCTATTGCTACCGGGGACATAAAAATACTGTTTACTACTACCAGTTCCAACACAAAGATTCAGAATCCCTTATCACCATATTAGTGTTTTCCAATTCCATTTTGCCATTCTTTGAAATAAGGCTATCTGTTAGGGCCAGCATTTGCTGTGAGAGAAAGAAATGTAATGTAAAACTGGGCCCAGTTGTTCAAACTAACGATGTGTTTAGTTTCAAAACTAATGATGTCGTTAGTTAACAAATTACTAAAACTTCCATCATTTAATTTGGCAAATAAACTATTGTTATACTGCAAAGAAATTTCCAGGCTTTTAATTGGACAGCGCATGGGCAATTATTTTCCATATACCCCAGGAGCAAAAATATATACCCCTCTCGCGCTTGACTTCGCCGAATTGCGATGTCCGCTATCTTGGATTTATTGCAGTTGATAAAAAATATAAGCAGAATAATTTGATGCAGCACAATAAAATAGAAACTTTTGATTGATTTTCATTCATTTGCTACTTTATTACATTGTTTTCCATTATAAAACTCTCCATCTAACATGACGTAAACCTTTTCCCACAGAGCGCCATAATCAACGTAGTGCGTACAGAAGGGCACGTTTGATGATGTCACATGTAAACATCTTCCCACGACGTGGGTTACAAAAGAAAACATTGGAAGATGAACAAAATGTCATGAAAAAGCTTTGCAGTATTACAAATTCATTATTTAATTCTTGACAGGTAACATGGGATCACAATTCTCACCTGAAAGCGATATTTGACCTCGCCTAATGGCTCGGGCAAATATCAATCGCGGGTGGGCAATGTGATTCCATGTTCCCAGTCAAGAATCAAAAAACTAATAATATTTTTGCTGAAAATTTGAGCAGCTTTTGCATGCAAAAGCTGCTCACATTTTTTTCAGCAAAAATACCAAAATTTTACATATAGCACTTGCTGGAACAGTTAACAATATGACATCTAACGAGCTCGTTAAGCTAATGAGGCTTTGAACACTGGCCCCTGGACTTGTAAGCATGATCACATCATGTAATGTAGCCTAAAAATATTATCACTATGACAATGATGTGCCCCAAAGTATGAGAATGTTACACGTTACAGAAGCCTGCATGGTGTAGTGGTTATACTACTGGCATCTTAAAACCAGGAATCGGGAGTTCGGTTCACTTTCATATATGATCTTAGTTGTTTGTGGGACATTAACCTCAAACACAACACACTTCTTACACATCATGTGATATTTTGATCTGGAAACATCCACTTCACATGATGCAATGTTGCAGAAATAGTGACTGTAGTAATAATATGTAAGTATATGTGATTGGTGGACTGTGATCCTTCTGCTTATTATTTTAACCCATTGCATGCGGGAAACCCCCTTAAGGGGTACCTTGGCAAACAGTACAGGTCCAGATCATATGCCGCATAACACCAACAGATTTTTCTGTCAAAACTAGAATAAAAACGAAAAAATAGGCCTGATACCCCTAATATGACAAATGGACTTGTTCAGCAGCATATAGCAATGGAAGAGTCCACCAGCATATGAAGGGTTAAATGTTTCTTTTATTTGATGATTGTAACATAGTTAATATTTTCCTATACATAGGAAATATCACAATGTGAAAATACACATACATTTTTTTTGTTGTTTTATGGCTTCAAGATTATTTTATTTCACTTATTCCGAGTCAATCCTCAATCTGAGGTTATTGAAAACCAGAGTACCGAGAGAAAAAAACAAATACATGTACATGACTTAGCCCACTACCAATGTGATTCATGCATAATTACATGGTATAGACAGTCACTTCTATTGGTATTCCTATCTGAATAGTCCTTCAGAAAATGCTACAAGAATATTGTTTTCTTTATCATTTTAGAAAAATGAACATCATGAGAAGACCTATATTTGCAGTTTGTGAATAACAAGAGGACCATAGTGGTGCTGGGTTGCTCACCTGATCCTTATTGTAGAAATAAAACAGTTGGTAATGTAAGGTGGATTGGATGGTTTGAGCAATTTTGGTTTTGACAGTGACCCAAGAAACATTTCTGTGAAATTATTTTGTATATTTATACCCCTGCAAACAAGTTTTAAGGGGGTATATAGGAGTCAGCTTGTCGTCTGTCGTCGTCGTCGGTCCGTTACAAAAAACTTTAACATTGCTCATAACTTCCTTATTCTTTGACCGATTTCTTTAATATTCACACACCACACACCTTGCCACTAGTACTTAAGATTGATATACACAAACCTGACCTTGACCTTTACGTTGACCTTCCTCAAGGTCGAATACTTGTAAAAATTTGTCTGACAACGCATGCGGGGGGGGGGGGGGGGGGGGGGGGGGGGGGGGGGGGGTATAATTGGCGCCCGTTAGGCGGCAGCTCTAGTTAGGAATAGAAGTCAATTTAAGGATTGTATATTTTTTAGTTCTGGTGACTGAGTGGCAGACTTGTCACAAGAAACCTACATGCCAAATATAAAGGCTCTATCTCAAATGGTTCAAAATTTAGGATAAAGTAGGTCAAGGTCACAGGTCAAACTAATTGTATGGGTAGGAAGCCCTCGTCACAAAGAACTTAGATGCAACATATGAAGGCTCTATCTAAAATGGTTCAAAGTTATTATAAAGTAGGTCGAAGTTCAAGGTCAAGGTCACAGGTAAAAATATTTTTGTATCGGTGGGAAGCCCTTGTCAACAGAAACCTACATCCCAAATATGAAGGCTCTATCTCAAATAGTTCAAAAGTTATGGCAAAGTAGGTCAAAAGGACACAGGTCATTTTTTGGTATGGGTGGGAGGCCATTGTCAGAAGGAACATACATGACAAATATGAAGGCCCTATCTCAAATAGTTCAAAAGTTATCATAAAGTAGGTCACAGGTCAAGCAAGGTTACAGGTCAAAATGTGTGCATGGGTGGGAAGCCCTTGTCACAAGGAACATACATGCAAAATATGAAGGTTCTATCTCAAATGGTTCAAAAGTTATGATAAAGTAGGTCACAGGTCCAGGTCAATTTTTTTGTATGAGTGGGAAGCCCTTGTCACAAGGAACCTACATCCCAAATATGAAGGATCTAACTTAAATGGTTGAACAGTAATGACAAAGTAGGTCAAAAGTCCAGGACACAGGTCAGAAAGTTTTGTATGAGTGAGAAACCCTTGTCACAAGGAACATACATGCAAAATACGAAGGCTCTATCTCAAATGGTTCAAAAGTTATGATAAAGTAGGTCTCAGGTCAAGGTACCAGGTCAAATTTTTTGTATGGGTGGGAAGCCCTTGTCACAAGGAATATACATGCAAAATATGAAGGCTCTATCACAAATGGTTCAAAAGTTATGTTAAGTAGGTCAAGGTCAAGGTCACAGGTGAATTTTTTGTATGAGTGGGAAGCCCTTGTCACAAGGAACCTACATCCCAAATATGAATGCTCTATCTCAAATGGTTGAACAGTTATGACAAAGTAGGTCTAAGGTCCAGGGCACAGGTCAAAAAGTTTTGTACGAGTGGGAACATACATGCAAAATACGAAGGCTCTATCTCAAATGGTTCAAAAGTTATGATAAAGTAGGTCTCAGGTCAAGGCACCAGGTCAAATTTTTTGTATGGGTGGGAAGCCCTTGTCACAAGGAACATACATGCAAAATATGAAAGCTGTATCTCAAATGTTTCAAAAGTTATGATAAAGTGGGTCAAGGTCACCGGTCATTTATTTTGTATGAGCGGGAAGCCCTTTTCACAAGGAACCTACATTCCAAATATGAAGGCTCTATCTCAAATGGTTGAACAGTTATGACAAAGTAGGTCAAGGTCACAGGTCAAAATTTTTGTATGTGTGGGAAGTCCTTGTCACAAGGAACATATCAAATATGAAAGCTTTATCTCAAACGATTCAAAAGGTATGATAAAGTAGGTCACATGTCAAGGTCAAAGGTAATATTTTTGTATGAATAGGAAGCCCTTGTCACAAGGAACCTACTTGCCAGATATGAAAGCTCTATCTCAAATGCTTCAAAAGTTATGACAAAGTTGGTCAAAGGTCAAGGTCAACTCATAGGTCAATTTTTTTGTATGGGTGGGAAGACCTTGACACAAGGAACATACATTCCAAATAGGAAGGCTTTATCTAAAACAGTTCAACAGTTATTTCAAATTGACCTGATGATCTATTTTTTGTATCGACATGACCCATATTCGAATTTGAACGAGATATTGTCTAGACGATCATTCTAAGCAAGATTTATGATAACTGGACCAAAACTGTGGCCTCTAGTGTCCACAAGGTATTTCTATTATTTGACCTACTGACATACTTTTTGATCCGACATGACCCATATTCAAACTTGAGTGAGATATCGTCAAGATGATCATTCTGAGCAAGATTGATGATTATCAGATCAAAACTGTGGCCTCTAGTGTGTCCACAAGGTTTTTCTATGATTTGACCTACTGACTGAGATATTGTCAAGATGATCATTGTGAGGAAGTTTGATGACGATCGGAACCAAACTGTGGCCTCTAGTATATTCACAAGGTTTTTCAATGATTTGACCTACTGGCCTACTTTTTGAGCAGACATGACCCATATTTGAACTTGAACGAGATATTGTCAAGATGATCATTCTGAGCAAGTTTGATGAAGATCGGACCAAAACTGTGGCTTCTAGTGTGTTCACAAGGTTTTTGTATGATTTGACCTACTGACCTACTTTTTAACGAAGTTTGAGCCGTCTCCAAAACGTGGTTATAAGAAGCATTCACAACCTATGTTCGGAACAAAAATCAGAAAAATATCAAAAATTTTCGTCGGAAAAGTAGCTTTTTTGGAGAAATGAAAGAATGCACTAAGTCACATTGGTGTTTACACAACATTTTCTATATAAAAAAAAATTCAATACATTTGCTAATCTGTGTCCCCAAGCAGGCTTCGTTGTGTATCACCTTAAAGACAGAGGCCTTAATACATGTTTGTTTATCATGTTTGATTAACCCATTTTATACTAGAGGTCTTTCCATTGCTATATGCTGGACATGTCCATTTATCATATAAGGGATGTCAGGCCTTTTTTTTCACTTTTATTCTATTTTTGACGGATAATTCTGTTAGCAAATAGTGCAGGCCCTGCTCAGACGCCGCACTCTGCGGCGTCGGATCTGGGCCTGCACTGTTTGCCAAGGTACCCCTTTAAGGGTTTTCCACATGCAATGGGTTAAGGTTAACACAATGGGTAATACAGCTGATGTGAACATTTCTTCCCTCTGTCTCTACTATCATTGAAGAGATTCTTCATGTTATCATTCTGCACCATAAATCCATGTGCCAACAAAAACTGTGGTAGTGGCCAAATCCGAATGATTCAGTATAAGAAGAAAGATAGTAAAAAAAGAAAAATATACCATTAAAATCCAAAAAATTGTGACACCTTGAGGCCTTGCTGTAATGCTCCTAAAATTTTAACAAATTTATTTCATGATCCAGCAAGGAGTACAAAAGATACAGACGGAATGGCAAACAGTGTAGACCCTGATCAGACTGCTCCTTCAGGAGCAGTCTGATCTGGGTCTGTACTGTTTGCTTAGGCCTGTCTGTCCCAATACCTAGGATCATTACAGTAGTAAGACAAATTTTTCTTGTTTTTATCCTGGGATATAAAACTACCAACAGAACAGTAAGTATTTCTTCAATATATTATATTGCACCGATTGAAACAAACAAAATAAAACATGTAAGCTGTAAACACAGATCATAAGCATGGAGATTGTCTTAATCAGAACAAAACCATCCTTTAACATACGGTGAACAAGGCTATGATAATCTGTTCGTGTGCACAAAATAAGGAAATCCTGGATTTTATCGTGGGATAGAAATTCTTATCCAGCATAGGATATCCTACCAAGGGGTTGGATAAAAATCATAAAATTATCATGTATGATGTTCAATGATTCTACAGGACGTCACTTGGCACGTATCAGCAGTCCAAGTAACTTTTGTTTGCTTGAATTGGGGTTTAACGTCCCCATCAACACGTCTATTTAGGTTATTTTGGAGACGTTGCTTCCAATTTTGTGGGACTTTTACCAAATATTGAAGTGAAATGACATCTCAAGCCCTGCCACCCAACAAAACCAGAAGGCTTATATGCATTGGACGATCTGACTCACACCGCTTTGCCTGGGCATGCTTAGTCCTTCTAAGAGGTTTACCAGTACTCGTGTGTGGTCAGATTTAGCTCTGCGTGGAAGCATCATGCAGCCCAATCTATTTCTCCAAGCCCCGAAGGGCGGTGGTGCCCAAGTAACTACTCAGGAATATAATGTATACAAGAAAAAGTATGTAACATCAGTGTTACGGGTAGTATGAAAAATCTGTCCATCAGAATAACAGTCTATTATTAATTGACTATCCTGTATTGTTCGGAGGTCATCCGTAATAACACTGAGGTTAAAAAACAATAATCATGTTTTAATGGTGTCAAGTAATAAAATTGTCATTAATCAAGTAATTCCATATTGGCCCAGTTACAGGTCCTCGGTCGGCTGTATTGGCCTCGGCCTTCGGCCTCGGGCAAATACAGCAGACCTCGGACCTGTAACTAAGCCAATATGAAATTACTTGATTAATAACAGTATAGTATCACTCCACAAGCCTCAGGACTTTTCTATCCACTCCTTATTACCATGTACGGTTCTTATATTTTATTCAGTCTTATAAAAGCTATAATAGCTGTTGACAGGGAAGTAAAACCTCAATTTAAACAAACTCCTAATCATCAGCTGGAGTCGGGTGGGTATATAATTCAAAACACTATTTTAATGAACAGTAAAATCATTACCAAAACATGCCTGTTCTGATATATTGAAAATTTTACAAATCAAACATTGATCTTTCTTAATGAGTCACATACAAAAACACAAGATAGGCAACAATCAGCCTGCACAGCTGAGGCATAGTCACATTTGGTAAAAAATTTGATCATTTGATATGACTAATATGCTAAGATTTGTTGAAAAAGTTGCTTCTCATTTCATATCCGTTTAATAGATATTTAAATTGTTAGTCCATTTAATATTTTGACCAGTAAGGAGTTTGCTAACCCTTAGCCTGCCAAAAATCATTTAGCCACACCCATTTTTGACTACCCACCAATGAAATTACTTGCAGTTTTATCAGTTTGCTTTTATGCATTATGCAAACAAGCCTATACAAATACATTGCCACCTTTATCGCCGAAAAATGAACATTTTATGCTGAAAAATTGTGATATTTTTCTTATTTCTGCTCCAAATATAGATTGTGGGCACTTGTTAGAACCGCCTCATTGAGGCGGTTCTAACGAGTACCCACAATCTATATTTTAGAGCAGAAATAAAAAAAATAAGGTATACCCCCGGAAACCACAGTTTTACTATATAAAAGTGGGGTTCAAGGGGGTCAAAATTATATAGCCGTGTTTTCCCTGGCAAATAGTGCAGACCCAGATCAGATGCCACAGAACGCGGCGTCTGATCAGGGCCTACACTGTTTGCAAAAAGTTAAGCCATCTTCCAAATAAATTTTGAAGAAAACACAACGGGACACCCATAAATTTTGAAATGGACTCCTGCTATATATAAGGAGGAAGATTCCATTTGGTAGAAAAATGGTTAAGACTGAGAGAGGTCTGTGTTCTGAGCCCAGTTGTTTAAAGCACTTTTAGATTAACCCTTATCCTGCTGAACACAACAACCCCTACCTTGGCAAGCAGTGAAGATCTAGATTAGATAACTACTGAAGAAGCCATATGATCAGAACCTACACTGTCCTGTAGTTTATGACTAGAACAAAAACAAGAGGGCCATGATGGCCCTGGATCGCTCACCTGATCCATAGAGTAACAAGTGGGCCCCAGAGAGGGCCATTATTGACCCCAAGGTTATAATGTTTAGGGAGGTCTAAAAAGGTGAAGCTTCATACCAATTATCAACAAAGGCTATGATTGTCCACTAGATGAAGCTCCATACCAAATATCAAAGACATGGGCCTTGCAGTTTCAGAGAAGAAGATTTTAAAAGATTTCCCTATATAAGTCTATGTAAAACTAAAGGGTCTCGTGGCAGGGGCATTTTTGGCCCCAGGACTATAATTTGAACAATCTTGATAGAGGTCCACTAGATGAAATTTTCACACCAAATATCAAAGACCTAGGCCTTGTGGTTTCACAGAAGAAGATTTTTAAAGATTTTCCCTATATAAGTCTATGTAAAACCAAAGGGCCCCGAGGCGGGGGCATTTTTGGGCTCAGGGCTATAATTTGAACAATCTTGGTAGAGGTCCACTAGCTGAAGCTTCATACTAAATATCAAAGACCTAGGCCTTGTGGTTTCAGAGAAGAATATTTTTAAAGATTTTCCCTATATAAGTCTATGTAAAACCAAAGGGCCCCGGAGCGGGGGCATTTTTGGCCAAAGGGCTATAATTTGAACAATCTTGGTAGAGGTCCACAAGATGAAGCTTCATACCAAATATAAAAAGCCTGGGCCTTGCAGTTTCAGAGAAGAAGATTTTTAAAGATTTTCCTTATATAAGCCCATGTAAAACCAAAGTGCCCCGGGGCGGGGGCATTTTTGGCCCCAGCACTATAATTTGAATAATCTTGGTAGGGGTCCACTAGATGAAGCTTCATACCAAATAGCAAAGACCTGGGCCTTGCAGTTTCAGAGAAAAATTTTAAAGATTTTTTCCTATATAAGCCCATGTAAAACCAAAGGGCCCCGGGGCGGGGGCATTTTTGGCCCCAGCACTATAATTTGAACAATCTTGGTAGGGGTCTACTAGATGAAGCTTCATATCTAATATCAAAGACGTGGGCCTTGCAGTTTCAGAGAAGAAGATTTTTACAGATTTTCCTTATATAAGCCCATGTAAAACCAAAGGGCCCCGGGGCGGGGGCATTTTTGGCCCCAGCACTACAATTTGAACAATCTTGGTAGGGGTCCACTAGATGAAGCTTCATACCAAAAATCAAAGACCTGGGCCTTGTGGTTTCAGAGAAGAAGATTTTTAAAGATTTTCCCTATATAAGCCTATGTAAAACCAAAGGCCCCCGGGGCAGGGTCATTTTTGGCCCCAAGGCTATTATGCGAATAATCTTAGTAAATGTCTACCAGGTAAAGTTTCACACCAAATATTAAAGACCTGGGCCTTGTGGTTTCAGAGAAGAAGATTTTTTAATGATTTTCCCTATATAAGCCTATGTGAAACCATAGGCCCCCGGGGCGGGGGCATTTTGGGCCCCAGGGTTATAATTTGAACAATCTTGGTAGAGGTCCACTAGATGAAGCTTCATACCAAATATCGAAGACCTGGGCCTTGCGGTTTCAGAGAAGAAGATTTTTAAAGTTTTCGTTTAAAAATCTATTTTTAGCTGCTGTGACCTAGATGTGCAATGGACCGGAACCATTTGAACAACTTTGAAAGGGGACCACCTAAGGATCATTCCTGTGAAGTTTGGTCAAAATCCGGCCAGTGGTATTTTGGCCCCCAGGGCTATAACTTAAACAATCTTGGTAGAGGTCCACTAGTTGAAGCTTCACACCAAATATCAAAGATCTGGGCCTTGCGGTTTCAGAAAAGAAGATTTTTAAAGATTTTCCCTGTATAAGCCTATGTAAAACCAAAGGCCCCCGGGGCAGGGGCATTTTTGGCCCCAAGGCTACAATTTGAACAATCTAAGTAGAGGTCCACCAGGTAAAGCTTCACACCAAATATTAAAGACGTGGACCTTGTGGTTTCAGAGAAGAAGATTTTTTAATGATTTTCCCTACATAAGCCTATGTAAAACCAAAGGCCCCCGGGGCGGGGGCATTTTGGGCCCCAGGGTTATAATTTGAACAATCTTGGTAGAGGTCCACTAGATGAAGCTTCATACCAAATATCGAAGACCTGGGCCTTGCGGTTTCAGAGAAGAAGATTTTTAAAGTTTTCGTTTAAAAATCTATTTTTAGCTGCTGTGACCTAGATGTGCAATGGACCGGAACCATTTGAACAACTTTGAAAGGGGACCACCTAAGGATCATTCCTGTGAAGTTTGGTCAAAATCCGGCCAGTGGTTTAGGAGGAGATGTCATTTGAAGAAAAAGTTTACGCACACACGCACGCACGCACACACACACACACACACACACGCACGCAGGATGGACGACGGACAAAAAGTGATCACAAAAGCTCACCTCGTCACTACGTGACAGGTGAGCTAAAAACACAGTATGAGGGACAGCTAAATCCTCCTCCCCATAACTTAATAACAAGACTAAACCTTGTGACCTTCACCTGTGACCTTGACCTAGAGTTTGCATGGTTAATATTTATAGGTTCTGCACATCAGCTCACTGTGGAGGATATTTGACCAAAGTTTAATGAAAATCCATCCAGGCGTGAAGGAGATATGGAACGGACACAAAATTTGAAGTTCCAAACTCGTGACCTTCAACTGTGACCTTGACCATGAGTCAGCACGGTTTATTTATGGGTTCTGCACATCAGCTCACTGAGTGGCATATTTTACCAAAGTTTAATGAAAATACTTCCAGGGGCAAAGACGATATGGAACAGACACAAAATGCAAAGTTTCAAACTCCTATTGAATACCCACAACAAAGGTTTACCGTATTTGGGCATGTATTACCCGCATCTGCGTACTACCCGCACCCCTTTTTTTTTCCAAAATCTGGGGAAAAACTGTTGTGTTGTATTATCCGCACGGAACATTTGCTGAAATTTTGGCGGGTGCATAAGTGAGAAAAATAAAATGGCAAGTTTGTGTAACACACAACGGAACACGCAATTGTCTTCAAAAGGCAGGAAAAATGCATGTGCTTGCGAGTATCACCAGAAAGCATGTATTTTACATTTAAATGTTGTAAAAACTTTACCTGTTCACCCATGTCATTTATTTATTAACCAATATATGCCCAGCGGCCCTTTTTTGGGACATCGGCAAACAGTGCAGACCCAGATTAGACACAGCAGAAAGATGCTGCAGATGTCTGATTTGGATCTACACTGTTTGCTTGCAGTACATATTTTTTGCAAAACTTTCCGTAGAGGTCCAAATGGCCCTATATCGCTCACCTGTGTACCAGAAAATCATTAATGATGTTTTAAGAATGCCCATCAGGGCTTGAAGAAAAAGACTGGGCTACATGGTGCTTCTATGCAGAGCTGGAACCAACCACACACGAGAACTGGTAAACAGGTTCTAAGCCTGCCCAGGATAAGTGGTGCCAGTTGGACCGTCCATGCATAATGACCCTATTGGTTTCATTGGGTGGAAAGGGCTATAGATATAATTTTATCTCGATGTCGGGCAAAAGTCCCACAAAACTAGAAGCAAGTCTCCAAAATGACCTACACTGTGCTGACAGGGATGTTAAACCTCAAATCAATAAACAAGGGCAGGTAACTCCAAAGTTGTTTGTCTCATGCAGCCGAAATTCAAACTCTATGTAGACTGTATGTCCCTCCTGGTTATCTGCAAGTTTGATGAAGATCAGATCAGAAATGGCAGAAAAAAAGTGAAGACATAGTTTTCCCCATTATAAGGCTATGGAACCATTTTGTTTCCATGGCAACCACAGTTTTGATCAAAACTGGTCCAAAACCTAATGCAGTCAATCCTCCAACCTAGTGATGCTGCACATAAAATTTGATTGGGATTGGCCTGCTAGTCACTTAGATATTCAAGTTCAAAGGTGTGGACGACGGACGGACGACAGACAGATGCCGGATGCCTACCTATACTATAAGCTCACCTTGTGAGCCTTCGGCTCAGGTGAGCTGAAAAGATCAGATCATTAACGGCTGAGAAAAGCTGGAGACACCATTTTTCACTTATATTTTTGCTCAAGGGCAGGTAACTCCAAAGCTGTTTGTCCCGTGCAGCCCAAATTCAAACTCGGCATAAACTGTAAGCCCCTCCTGGTTATCTGCAAGTTTGATGAAGATCGGATCAGAAATGGCCGAGAAAAAGTGGAGACGTCGTTTTCCCCATTATAAGTCGATGGGAAAATTTTTCCTGCTCAAGGGGATGTAACTGGAAAACCGATGATCAGATTCAAACCAAATTAGAACTCGTCCGAGATTTTATGCTTGTCCTCTTTTATGAAAAGTTACAAAAAGATCAGATCATAAATGGCTAAGAAAAGCTGGAGACACCTTTTTTCACTAATATTTATGCTCAAGGGCAGGTAACTCCAAAGCTGTTTGTACCCGTGCAGCCCAAATTCAAACATGATGTAGACTGTAAGCCCCTCCTGGTTATCTGCAAGTTTGATGAAGATCGGATCAGAAATGGCTGAGAAAAAGTGGAGACGTCGTTTTCCCCATTATAAGTCGATGGGAAAATTTTTCACGCCCAAGGGGATGTAACTGGAAAAACTCTGGTCAGATTCAAACCAAATTCGAACTCGTCCGTGATTTAATGCTTGACCTCGTTTATGAAAAGTTACAAAAAGATCAGATCATAAACTGCTGAGAAAAGCTGGAGAGACCATTTTTCACTAACATTTATGCTCAAGGGCAGGTAACTCCAAACCTGTTTGTCCCGTGCAGCCCAAATTCGAACTCGACATAGACTGTAAGCCCCTCCTGGCTATCTGCAAGTTTGATGAAGATCGGATCAGAAATGGCTGAGAAAAAATGGAGACGTCGTTTTCCCCATTATAAGTCTAAGGGAAAATTTATCACGCTCAAGGGGATGTAACTGGAAAATCACTTGTCAGATTCAAACCAAATTCGAACTTGTCCGAGATTTTATGCTTGTCCTTGTTTATGAAAAGTTACAAAAAGATCAAATCATAAACGGCTGAGAAAAGCTGGAGAGACCATTTTTCACTAACATTTATGTTCAAGGGCAGGTAACTCAAAACCTGTTTGTCCAGTGCAGCCCAAATTCGAATTGACGTAGACTGTAAATCCCTCCTGGTTATCTGCAAGTTTGATGAAGATCGGATTAAAAATGGATGAGAAAAAGTGGAGACGTTGTTTTCCCCATTATAAGTCTATGGCAAACTTTTTCACGCTCAAGGGGATGTAACTGGACAACCGCTGGTCAGATTCATACCAAATTCGAACTCGTCCTAGATTTTATGCTTGTCCTCGTTTATGAAAAGTTACAAAAAGCTCAGATCATAAACGACTGAGAAAAGCTGGAGACACCATTTTTCCCTTATATTTATGCTCAAGGGCAGGTAACTCCAAAGCTGTTTGTCCTGTGCAGCCCAAATTCTAACTCGATGTAGACTATAAGCCCCTCCTGGTTATCTGCAAGTTTGATGAAGACCGGATCAGAAATGGCCGAGAAAAAGTGGAGATGTCGTTTTCCCCATTATAAGTCTATGGAACCTTTTTGTTTCCATGGCAACCAGAATTCCAATCTGATCAGCCAAAAAAACTTATGCAGCCTTTCCTCCTACCTGATGATGCTTCTCATGAAATTTGATCAAGATTGGCCATGGGGTATTAGAGATATACTTATTTGAAATTGTTTTCGGATGCACGCACGCACGACAGACAAAATGTGATCTCAAAAGCTCACCTTGTCATTACATGACAGGTGAGCTAAAAAAAAGCTCACCCTGTCACTATGTGACAGGTGAGCTAAAAAACATACCTATAATTGGGAACAGACCACTCCAAACTTTAAAAGTGGGAGATTCCATTGTCATGTTTTTATTCTTTTGTATTCGACTGATCATCATCGTTATGCATTACGCACCGCTGATTAGCAGTGCTTTTGATGTGCAATTTTGACCACTCATTGGGTAAACAATTATTGCGCATACAATGTCCGTGTCCGTTAATCGATAGTGAATTAACATGATTAAAGTTGGCCTTTAATTGTGTTGTGTGTTTGGTAAAGGTGACAAACTTGAGAACTTTGAGATGTGACATTGAGAACTCAAGTACTTGTATATTGTTAGCAATCTTCCCGTTGTATTACTCTATTGTCACTTGACGAAAGAAAACTTACTGTTCTTCTTTTACATGAAAGACAAATAACCTTTATTGTCAGAAAGAAATAAACCTCGCCTGCCATTATAGATTGGTTCAGAAGAGCATTCACTGCAAAAGAGAAGTTGGCAGTTATTGTCTATGCAGAGGCCCAAGGGAATAGAGCGGCCGGCCGTGAATTCTCCGTCGACGAATCCTGCATCCGACAGTGGAGAAAACAGAAGGTTCGACTCCAGACCATGCCAAGAACAAAGCAAGCAGACATAGGGTCTTCAGAGAAATATCCCCAGATTAAAGAGCGTGTACATGAATTTGTTCAAGAACACCGCCGACAAGGTATAGCCGTGTCAACAACTAAGATCCGGTTCTGAGGACGACAGCTGGTGAAGAAGATGAAGATACCTGACTTCAAGGGTTCAGCCAACTTGTGCTACACATTCATGAAATGTAAAAGCCTGTCCATCAGACAGCTTACCCACATCTCACAGAAGCTCCCAGAAGATTATGAATACAAGCTGGTAAAGTTCCAGAAGTTCATCATCAAACAACGTAAACACAATAACTATGACCTCAGTCAGTTGGGAAATGCAGACCAGACCACACTGACATTTGACCTAACCTCAGCAACTACAGCCGCACCGAAGGACTAAAAAGACAGTGACCATCAATACCTCTGGACATGAGAAAGACCGGTTAACACTGAACATGAGAAAGACTGTTTTACAGTTATGCTCGCCTGTACCGCTGACAGCGGGAAACTGCTTTAAACGAAAGACACTACCGAAGGGAATGAAGTGGCCGAAGGGTGGGCTAGTTCGGTGTCAAGAACATGGCTGGATGGATCATAAACTCATGGTTGACTGGGTGAACACTGCCTGGGAAACGACCGGGTGGCCTACACAAGAAATCTCTTGGTGCTGGATGCCTTCCGGTGCCACAACTCCAAAGAAATATAGACTCTGCTCAAGGAAGAACACAGGTCAGCCTTGTCAATTATTCCCGGGGGTATGACAGGCATCTTGCAGCTGCTAGATGTCAGCATCAACAAGCCCATGAAAGTCATGTTGCAACAAAAGTGGAATGACTGGTATGCCGATGGGGAACACACCTTCACTCCAACAGGCATAAACCCACTCTACTTGATGTTTGCACCTGGGTGAATGATGCGTGGGAAGAACTTGATCTGGCAATCATCGTCCAGGCAGTCAATAAATGTTGCATTTCCAACGCACTCGACGGTACAGAAGACGACTTCCTTTGGGAAGATATGGTCCAAAAGAGAAATTGTGCAGAAGCATCCCCTGGGCCTAAAACTGATGATTCTGAGGACAGGGATGACAACTTCATTGAAGAGCCATACTATGCTGACTGCTTAATGAAGCACCTGAACGAGTACATGACAGATGAGCAGCTAGAAGAACTTCTGCAGAGTGATGATGAAGAGTTCTGCAGCTTCGACTGATGAAACAAAATCTGACACACCATTCTAAACAGCCTTTCTTAGGGCCAACAAATGCTCAAGAAAGAATAACCAAATAATGTCACCAAGTAGATCTACAAATCTACACGTCCCCTAATATTGTTTTTACTCAATTTCATCGATATATTTCTATTTGTTTTTCTGCATATTACATCCAGTGTTATTTTCCTCTAAAAACAATTTCCTCTGGTAAAATGTAGCGTCCTTTTGTAAAAGCTCATTCTTGTTTCACAGAAACGCACGAATATAGTAGAGTGATCACGATCACTCAAGTCAAATATAGCGGCCAATCAAATTGATTGTAGCTAAACACACCTTCTCAATCAAACCATGTGTACAAATTGATAAATAATGTATTTCGTTTAAAATCAGAATTTTAGAAATAATAAACACAAAATCCGGCTTGCTAGTAATGGAGATTGTTATATTTCTCATGTGTAAGAAAAATTGAGAGACAATTAACGTTATTTATGTTGGAAATCATAAAGGGATAGAGCATAACATTGGGATGCATCATATTTTCAGCTGACAAAAGCAAAAAAAAAACGGTCCAAAAATAATATATCTCAAAAGGGTGTTGGAGTTATGGCCATCACAAGGTTGTATTGTCAGGGGAGATAACTAAAAAATCAGATCCGCAATTTTGACCACTCATTGGGTTAACTATTATTGCGCATACAATGTCCGTGTCCATTAATTGATAGTGAATTAACATGATTAAAGTTGGCTTTTAATTAAATTAGTGTTGTGTGTTTGGTAAAGGTGACAAACTTGAGAACTTTGAGATGTGACATTGAGAACTCAAGTACTTGTATATTGTAATGAATCTTTCCGTTGTATTACTCTATTGTCACTTGACGAAAGAAAACTTACTCTTCTTCTTTTACACGAAAGACAAATGACCTTTATTGTCAGAAAGAAATAAACCTCGCCTGCCATTATAGGTTGGTTCAGAAGAGCATTCACTGCAAAAGAGAAGTTGGCAGTTATTGTCTATGCAGAGGCCCAAGGGAATAGAGCGGCCGGCCGTGAATTCTCTGTCAACGAATCCTGCATCCGACAGTGGAGAAAACAAAAGGTTCGACACCAGACCATGCCAAGAACAAAGCAAGCAGACAGAGGGTCTTCAGAGATATATCCCCAGATTGAAGAGCGTGTACATGAATTTGTTCAAGAACACCGCCGACAAGGTATAGCCGTGTTAACAACTAAGATCCGGTTCCGAGGTCGACAGCTGGTGAAGAAGATGAAGATACCTGACTTCAAGGGTTCAGCTGACTGATGCTACACATTCATGAAATGTAAAGGCCTGTCCATCAGACAGCGTACCCACATCTCACAGAAGCTCCCAGAAGATTACGAATACAAGCTGGTGAAGTTCCATGAGTTCATCATCAAACAACGTAAACGCAATAACTATGACCTCAGTCAGTTGGGAAATTCAGACCAGACCACACTGACATTTGACCTAACCTCAGCAACTACAGCCACACCGAAGGACTGAAACGACAGTGACCATCAATACCTCTGGACATGAGAAAGACCTGTTAACACTGAACATGAGAAAGACCGTTTTACAGTTATGCTCACCTGTACCGCTGACAGCGGGAAACTGCTTTAAACGAAAGACACTACCAAAGGGAATGAAGTGGCCGAAGGGTGGGCTAGTTCGGTGTCAAGAACATGGCTGGATGGATCATAAACTCATGGTTGACTGGGTGAACACTGCCTGGGAAACGACCGGGTGGCCTACACAAGAAATCTCTTGGTGCTGGATGCCTTCAGGTGCCACAACTCCAAAGAAATAAAGACTCTGCTCAAGGAAGAACACAGGTCAGCCTTGTCAATTATTCCCGGGGGTATGACAGGCATCTTGCAGCTCCTTGATGTCAGCATCAACAAGCCCATGAAAGTCATGTTGCAACAAAAGTGTAATGATTGGTATGCCGACAGGGAACACACCTTCACTCCAACAGGGAACATGCATAAACCCACTCTACTTGATGTTTGCACCTGGGTGAATGATGCATGGGAAGAACTTGATCCTGCAATCATCGTCCAGGCAGTCAAGAAATGTTGTATTTCCAACGCACTTGACGGTACAGAAGACGACTTCCTTTGGAAAGATATGGTCCAAAAGAGAAATTGTGCAGAAGCATCCCCTGGGCCTAAAACTGATGATTCTGAGGACAGGGATGACAACTTCATTGAGGAGCCATACTATGCTGACTGCCCAATGAAGCACCTGAACAATGAGTACATGACAGATGAGCAGCTAGAAGAACTTCTGCAGAGTGACAATGAAGAGTTCTGCGGCTTTGACTGATGAAACAAAATCTGACAAGTCATTCTAACTGGCTGTTCTTAGGGCCAACAAATGCTCAAGAAAGAATAACCAAATAATGTCAATAAGTATGTCTACATATCTACACGTCGTCTTTTATTTTTTTATATACTATATACTAAATTTCATCGATATATTTCTATTTGTTTTTCTGCATATTACATCCATTGTTATTTTCCTCAAAAAAAAAATTTCCGCCGGTAAAATGTAGCGTTCTTTTGTTAAAGCTCATTCTTGTTTCACAGAAATGCATGAATATAGTAGAGTGACCACGGTCACTCAAGTCAAATATAGCGGCCAATCAAATCGATTGTAGCTAAACACACATTCTCAATCAAACCATGTGTACAAATTGATAAACCACATATTTTATTTAAAATCAGAGTTTTAGGAATGATAAGCACAAAATTGGGCTTGCTAGTAATGGAGATTGTTATATTTCTCATGTGTATGTAAAATTGAGCGACAATTAACGTTATTTATGTCGGGAATCGTAAAGGGATAGAGCATAACATTGAGATGCATCATATTTTCAGCTGACAAAAGCAAACAAGAGGACCATGATGGTCCTGTATCACTCACCTGAGTCTATTCATCACCTTCTTTTTGATCCCACAAGACCCATATTCAAACATATTCAAGATTTCATAAAGGCAAACATTCTTGGCAAGTTTCATGAAGCTTGAACCAAATGCAGTCTCAAGTATGATTTGACCAATTTTGTTTGATTTGAGGTTTATACTATTTAGGTCATTTTGGAGACGTTGCTTCCAATTTTGTGGGACTTTTACCCGACATTGAGATGAAAGGTCCGCCCCTTCATGTCTGACAGCATTTATATTTCTGCAGCCTGAAGGTTGATTTCAATCATTTATAATCTGTGGCATGCTTATGGTGGGGAAATTATGAAATAAAAGTAGGTCAAGTGATGAGAATATTTTTTCTAAAAATAGCCAAAAGAACTTTGACCATGATACAAACACCCTGAAAGTTTGAATTGCTTGAGATACTGTATTATCATACAGAATATTTGTTTAAAGTTATAATAACCCCTAAAAGGCGGGAAAACCCTGAAGGGGTAGCCTGGCAAACAGTATAGGCCCAGATCAGACGTCCCAGAATGTGGCATCTGATCAGGGTCTGCACTGTTTGCTAACAGCATTTTCTGTCAAATAAAATACCCCTCCTGTCCAAGGTATTACAAAAAGAGGACAATTCTGAGCAAGTTTGATGATGATTGGACTGAAACTGTGGCCTCTAGAGTGTTAACAAGGTTTTCTATGATTTGAACTACTTTTGAACCCACATGACCCATATTCGAATTTGACCTAGATATTGTAGAGATGATCATTCTGAGCAAGTTTGATGATGACTTGACCAAAAGTGTGGCCTCTAGAGTGTTAACAAGGTTTTTCTATGATTTTACCTACTGACCTACTTTTTAACCCGACATGAAACATATTCGAACTTGACTGATATATTGTCAGGATGATCATTTTGAGCAAGTTTGAGGATGATTGGACCAAAACTGTGGCCTCTAGAGTGTTAACAAGGTTTTTCTATGATTTGACCAACTGACCTATTTTTTTTGGCCGACATGACCCATAATCGAACTTGACTGAGATATCGTCAGGATGATCATTCTGAGCAAGTTTGAGGATGATTGGACCAAAACTTTGGCCTTTAGAGTGCTAACAAGGTTTTTCTGTGGTTTGACCTGCTGACCTACTTTTTGACCCGAAATGACCCATATCTGAACTTGACCGAGATATTGTCAGGATGATCATTCTGAGCAAGTTTGAGGATGACTGGACCAAAACTGTGGCCTCTAGAGTGTTAACAAGATTTTTCTATGATTTGACCTACTGACCTACTTTTTGACCCGACATGACCCATATTCCAACTTGACCAAGATATTATCAAGATGATCATCCTAAGCAAGTTTGAGGACCAAAATTGTGGCCTCTAGAGTGTTAACAAGGTTTTCCTTTGATTTGACCTGGTGACCTACTTTTTGACCCGACATGACCTTTATTCGAACTTGACCGACATATTGTCATGATGATCATTCTGACCAAGTTTGATGATGATTGAATCAAAACTGTGGCCTCTAGAGTGTTAACAAGAAAAAGTTTACGACGGACGACGGACAACGAACGACGACGCTGGACATCTCACAGTTACAAAAGCTCACCATGACCTTCGGTCAGTTGAGCTAAAAAAAACGGTCTAAAAATAACCTGCACCCTTAACTTGGGCCTGTAATTCGTGGGGAAAAAAACTGCGGGAAATACACGCCCGAATATGGTACATAAAGAAATAAATAAAAAAAAAATTGCCTTCTATTATCACCAGCTTATCTGTTGTTAAGCCTTAACATGAAAAAATTTGTGAATTATGCATTGAAAATGCTATAACAATAAACACAGGTATAATATTAATTAGCAAAAAAAATCTGTCAAACTCCTTCTTTGAATTTAGCTTTTTGTGCATAAAGGTTCTCCCATCTTCTAACCTTGTAATAACACAAGAAATTAAAAATGTTTTTTATCGTTCCTTCATTAAAAGGGTTGGAATCATCATCAAGATATTTCAGGTATGTAATTCTCTCCCTGGATGCTGCCTCCCAGGTCGTCTGCCCGGTAAACATGAGATATGTATGGAAAATGAGAAGTCCCACGACTACCGGGCTCCCTAGTACTAATACTACACTGTCTAAGAAGAGAATAATGTTGGTGTGGATCCACTCTGACCAGGATTGTTTGGTGATGAAACTCTCCCTGAAAAATATACAGAGGAATCAAAAGCAAGGTATTTTTCATGTTATTTTATCCCTTATCTTGCTGTTCACGACAACCCCTATCTTTGCAAACAGTGTAGATCCAGATCAGATGGCTTCTGAAGAAGCCATCTGATCAGGATCTACACTGTTTGGCATTCAGTTTATGAATTTGTAGCAATAAATTACATCAAGTAATTTGATTGGTTGATAGACAGAAATGGGTGTGGCTTAAATGAATATTCAGCAAGAAAAGGGTTAAATTTGCTGATAATTCAGTCTTGTTAACCAACTGTAACACATGCTACTGTAAAAATCCTGAAAATTGGGACACCTTGAGGGCTAGCTGTAATTCCCCTTAAATTTTAAAAAAATTGTTTTATGATCTAGCAAGGAGTCGAAAAACTGCAGATGGAATGGCAAACTGTGTAGACCCTGATCAGACTGCTCTGAGGAGCAGTCTGATCCGGATGCAGTCTGATCCGGGTCTGCACTGTTTGCATAGGCCTATCTGTCCCAATACTTAGGATCATTACACTGTATTTCATTAGTATGTGATCATGAACTGTACAATAACTGGAAATGCGTCCACAGGACACGGATGCCCCCGCCTGAAAATATGTCTATGTTCGTATTCATCCATAGAACGGTTATTGACCGTGTTTAAGTTTTGGACCCTTTTTTTCACATTTGACCTCTAAGTATGACCTTGACCTTGGAGGTAAGAACCTTGATTTTGTGTGAGGCAGATTGTCTCATGATGGCCAACATTTCTGCAAAGTAGTTTCAAAATCCATCCAGAGATAAGAAAGTTATTGACTGCGTTCAAGTTTCGGACCATCTTTTTACCTTTGTATGACCTTGACCTTGGAGGTACGGATCTGGGTTTGCATGTGACATATCGTCTCATGATGGTTAACATTTCTACAACATAATTTAAAAATCCATCCAGAAAGTTATTGACTGCGTTTAAGTTTCGGACCCTTTTTTTGACCTTTGACCTCTAAGTATGACATAGACCTTGGAGGTACGGACCTGGGATTTGCACGTGGCACGTCGTCTCATGATGTTAACATTTCTGCCAAGTAATTTTAAAATCCATCAAGAAATAAGGAAGTTATTGGCTGCGTTTAAGTTTCGGACGCACGGACGGACACACGGACGGATAGGGGCAATGCTATATGCCCTTTCCACCATTCTTTGAATGGCGAAGGCATAAAAAGTTTCTTGAACACAATATGTATATATACAGTGAAACTAACACCCATTGCCCAACTCATCCTTTCTTGAGTCTCTAGGGACACCAGATAGGAATGAAGGATAATTTAGTGAGAGTTTCTTCGCTTCTCTTGAAAATGTATGTTGGTGTATGTGCATGTTTTGCCCAATGACCTAGTATTGATGAGAATGTAAAACCTCAACTTGGTGTTCTAGTTACTGTCGTTTGGTGGATGATCTTTGCTTTATAAGGACAACGGAAAAGCACACCTGCCCGATTAAGCTCAGGTGATGTAAAAGAACTTTGGGGTGTCAGCTAGGACAGGCGGTCCCATAAAAAAGACTCGCTCTAAACCATCTTGGGAGTTTCAAATACAGAATCTGAGTTAGGCGGTGCCAATAGATATCAAAGCTGTGTTGGAGACGGACGACGGACCACTACCTATCCCATAAGCTCCGCACCAATCTTGCTCTGGTGAGTTAGTTTATACTAATTTATTTTAGTTCGATTGCGATGAAAGCTTCAAGCTTATTGAATTGCTCTCGTACACTCATTCCGGGTGTTTTCACGCATGTGAGAGAGGGAGGCAGTGGCTTTTACACCACCGCTACCCATTTACACCTGGGTGAGTTAAAAAAATATTCTCATTACTCCACCTTATCTGGGGTGATGCTAATACATACCAGACTATAGCAAAAGTCCAGATAATGACTGTTGCCATGACGAGAAGGAACATCCAGAAATAGCGGTGATTTCTCTCCCCGATACATGTCTCTAGCCACGGACAGTGGTGGTCGTATCTCCTCACACATTTACCACAATCTGTACAATGCTTACTTCTTAATGGAGGCTGAAAGTTGTATATGGACTATTAACTCATTGTATACTAGTGGACTCTTCCATTGCTATATGTTGGACAAGTCCATTTGTCATATAAGGGTTGGCAGGCCTATGTTTTTATTCTACTTTTGATGGAAATTCCTGTCAGCAAATAGTGCAGGCCCTGATCAGATGCCACATTCTGCGGCGTCTGATCTGGGCCTGCACTGTTTGCCAAGGTACCCCATTAGGGGTTTCCCGTATATAATGGGTTAAGGATGCCAATTTTCTATAGATGTTGAATGAGATACATGTTTTAATAATATAGGGATCAACCATGGTTTTTCATGCATTAACATTTGCCGGATCCCGAGGGAGCTGTTTGAACATGAGGCCCCTAGGCCAAATGTTCAAATATCTTCCGAGGCATCTGGCAAATGTTAATGCATTGAAATAACCATGGATGATCATTGTTCTTGCATAACTTACGAATCAAACAGGAAATTTTGACGAAAACTCCCAAAAGCCCCATATAAATTCCATATAAACTCTTCAAATGCGACAGGCAAACCAAAATGGCGGCCAGTTCAGGATGTTGTTTACAATGACGTTGTCATGCAGTGACGTCATCATAGAACCCTCAAACGCTATGTTCAGGGCAATAACGTTACATCGCTGAACAATGTAAGCAAAGCAAGGCCCATCTTGTAATATCAAAAGCTCAAAATCCATGTTCAAACAGCATGCGAATTTCATGATTTGAACATGGTTTTTGTTGTTTGAGCACGGTTTCGGTCCATTTGACAATGGCTTCAAACAGCTACGTGCCGAGGTATTTATGCAAGAACACAGTTCTAACTAGTACCTGCAACATCGTTCAAGGATTTTATAAAATATATTTCATGCAACATGAAAATCCTAAGAGTTTGGACATCTTGAGAACTTGCTGTAATTCTCCTAAACTTTTAACAAATTTGTTTCACGATCCAGCAAGGAGTCCAAAAGGTGCAGACAGAGTTGTAAAGTGTAGACCCTGATCAAACTGCTCTTTTAGAGCAGTCAGGTCTGGTGGGTATTGTTTGCTTACGCCTGTCTGTCTCAATACCTAGGATCACATGTGTTTTCTTTTGTTTCTTTGAATTGGGGTTTAACGTCCCCATCAACACTATTTAGGTCATTTTGGAGATGTCGCTCCCAATTTTGTGGGACTTTTACCCTATATTGAGGTGAAATGACACCTCAAGCCCTGCTGCCCAATGAAACCAAAAGGCTTATATGCATTGGACGATCTGACTCACACCACTTTGCCTGGGCAGGCTTAGTCCTAAGCGGTTTACCAGTACTCTTGTGTGGTCAGATTCAGCTCTGCGTGGAAGCACCTTGCAGCCCAATCTATTTCTGCAAGTCCCGATGGGTGGGGGCGACACATGTTTTCTCTTAATGGCAAATATGAAGGGTTTCATTTTAATGGCTAAAATTTAACTGTTGCTCCCATCAGAGACATCAAAAGAAAAGAAACACAAACATGAAATAACTAGACCCTAATGGAAACACCAATAGTGGAAAGCCAAAAGGATAGTTCCTCTCCCACAAAATAGCCAACTGGCTATCCAAAACAAAAACAAAAGTTCACATATATAAGATAATCATTAATTAGAACTGGTGAAAATCAGAATTCCAACAAAGGCTATGTTGCACCTATGGGTTGCCAAAAAGGTATGAAATAAAGTCAAGGTCAAACACGGATGCTTGCATAAAATTTGCCATCCCTAGATGCAAGTTTGTGCCTAGGGTCAATAATGAAGTCTTATAGTTCTTGAGAAATGAACTTTAACAATAGAGAGAACTCTCAGCATGATGCAATGGTTCACAGTCATTGAATGATGAAATATAAGTCAAGGTAGAACATGGATGCTTGCATTAAAATTGCCATCCCTAGATAAAAGTTTGTTCCAAGTTTTATTTTTGCAGCTCTTTTAGTTCTTGTGAAGTGTCTGGCTAGTTTGGTGAAGCTTAGGTATTCTGTATCTTATGTCAACAGGGCACCCAACTGATATTGGCTCAAAGTTAGGCAAGGCCTGCGATCCTTGCAGCAGGTAGGGTAGAGGGGGAACATTGTTAATTCTTCTGTTTCTTCACTTTCTTTATTTCTTTCTGTGGCATCTGATCTGGGTCCGCACTGTTGGCCAGGGTACCTTTTAGGGTTTTCCCGCCTGGAATGGGTTAAACCCCTACACATTCAATCAGATCTTGAGAAACAGACTTGATCATCAGGATGAAAGCCGGGGTTGACACAATAAAGTCAGTGAACCATGAAATGTAGGTGTAGCTCAAGGTCAAATGGGCCCCGTCAAGAGATTTTGGTACTTATCGCCTATGCGAGCAGCGAAGGTTCAGGCGAGCCTGCGCATTCGCGCAGTCTCGCCAGAACCTTCGCTTCTCGCTCATACAAGCAGTGAATCAAGAGGAACCTTCAGACAGAAAGCCATATCCCTGGCCCCTCTGAATGGCTGACCATGCGTAGTTAAAATTTGTCATGAGGGAATGCTCGAAAACACAAATTCGCTTGGCGGGGCTCAAATATGGATGTTTGTATTAGTGCATCCCTAGATGCTAGTCTGTACCAAGTATCATTACTGAAACTCTTATAGTTCTTGAGAAATGGACTTGAACAATAGAGCAAACACTAGGGTGGTTGCAAATACTGACAGATTGAACAAGGAATGGACAGACAAACAGACTAAAAATGAACTACTATGCCATGTCATGTGAAAGCAGGTGTGACAAAAACATCAGAATACACTAGTCTTGTTCAACACTAACAAAGTATTTGTTTTACAATATAGTAAAATTCCTATATAAGACTACCTTTGGTACTGTTCAAAAGTGGTCTTTAAGACCACTGTACTGTTCAACAGTCCCAAATTTGTCTCTGAAGACCAATTTTGAACAGTCCCAAAGGTGGTCTCTCACCAGAAGACACTGTATACAGAAAACTCAAAGAAAGAATAACTACAATATACTAAATAATCATTTTAAAGCAGAACTAGACTTAATTTTAGGTGGTCTTAATATCAGAATTTCGCTGTGTATCAAGACTTAAATTACTCAGCATGGATAACATATCCTAGTAGCTATAAGATATTTTCCTTGTTAGAACATTAGATGTCCTGACCACTTACAAGCCCATCATCTCATACTAAGAGCTTTGATCAACAGCTCCAGATCATATATTGTAGAATTTTGCTTCTCACCTGTATCTGTGTTACATAGTTGATAAGCTACTCAGAGCTGGACTCTGTAGCTCAGTTGGATGCGCATCTGACTGGTGATCCAGAGGACGCGGGTTCATTACCTGCCGGGTCGGCAACATTCTTTTGCGGAGACTGATCCTGAAATCTTTTCCACAGTCATTCTCTCTCTTCCGCTGATTCAAGAAGGGCAGTTGTCAATTTCTGGCGAAAGAATGTGCACTGTACTGGTTAGCTGCTTACGTATAAGCCAGCCCATGAAAAGTGTGGATAGGTAAACTGACAGGCTCAAAAATTACCTAAAGAGTGTTGACTGGGCCGTTAAACTCCAGTACAAACAAAGCTTCTCAGGTTACAGCAATTACCCTAAGGAACACCAGAATGTCATTAACCTTTATCCTGCTCTTTAGGAAAACCACTACCTTTGCAAACAGTGTAGATACTAATCAGATGGCTTCTGAAGAAGCCATATCCTGTTGAACATGACAACCCCTATTGTTGCAAACACTGTAGATCCAGATCATATAGCTTCTGAAGTGCTTGACTGTCAGTTTGTAAATTTGTAGAAATTACTTCAAGTAATCTGATTGGTTGAAAGTCAGAAATGGGTGTGGCTAAATTAATTATGCAGCGGGAAGCCTGTGCAAACATTGTGAGGTGCAGTCTGATCAGAGTCTACACAGTTTGAATCTTAAATATATAATGAATAATTTATGATACTAAAAGGCTCTTAAAAAATGTCAGAATGTTTATCACAAAAACGTGCCTATATAATTTTGACCCCCTAGAACCCCACTTTAATATAGTAAAACTGGGGTTATCCAGGGTAAACCTTATTTTTCTTATTTCTGCTCTAAAATATAGAATGCGGGTACTTGTTAAAACTGCCTCATTGAGGCAGTTCTAACGTGTATCCACATATTTTGAGCAGAAATAAGAAAAAAAATCACAATTTTTCATCATAAAATCTCTATTTTTTCTGCAAAAATATTTACGATGTATTTTTATAGGCGTGTTTTCGTAATGTTAAGGTAAATACAGTACAAAGGTCTTTCTGATTTTAATTCTGTTGGATGGAGTGTCTTCAAGATCAATTTGCTGCCTGCCACTGTGAGAGTGCACTCTGACAAATGTATCTAAATGCCTAGTTCTGCTTCAGTATTTGTTGTTTGTATATTTGAAATTCTAACAGACAAGATAATTTTCTGCAATATACTGTCAGAAAACTATTATCATTATTATCATTTTATGTAATGTCTCTTTCAACTGGCTGATATTTGGTCTTAAACAACTCACAGGGCTGGCTAGATTGTGCAGAAAATATAGTTCGAACAATTTGATATGAGACTGACCTTTATGCAAGGAATAAATTAGTCAGTGTTATCACCTAATATGTCGGATTTCGTAAACTTCTTGTGAATTTTCAGCACCTTGCGAATTGCCACCCATTTACCGACCACTTTGTTACAATATTGCCATTTTCGGGAGATGGGGAAGATAATTACATGCATTCAGTCAGGTGTGAAGTTATGTTAATTGAGTTCACCAGTCTCATGTCAATTTGTTAGAACTATACAAAATTTTTCTAGTAAATTTGGGGGGGGGGGGGGGTTAAATGGGGCATTTTTAGTGTCATGGTTCAATGAAATTTCAGACCATAAAACTGCCAAATCACCTAAATCACATTTTTTGAAGCTGAGTTAATGAATGTATAAGAAACTAACCTGTATTTCACAATAATCACAGAACCTGTATTTGTATCTGTCTCTCTTGGCGAGTGGTTCACTTGGCATCGTCATCATACAGGTCTCTGTCTCTGACTCAGATGTGTCCACCTCCAAACCAAGGTTATCTTCTCTCTAATTAGAAATGTCAATGTAAACTTTTTTCAAATATACTTAGGGTCTTTAAAAAACACATAATTGTATATGAGCCAGTGCATGACAAAACCTACAATAAGACATATGCGCCCAACGAAGACTCAGATCAGCTTGCGCATCCGCGCAGTCTGATCAGTCTTAGTTGTGCGCTCTAAGAATAGACAAGGGTCCAATGCTCTTCCATGCAGCAAGAGAAGTCTCTGGTTAGACTATATGGATGCGCAGGCTGATCTGAGTCTTCGGTGGGTGCTTTGTTTTGTTTGTTTGATTTGAGGTTTAATGTCCCCGTCAACACTGTAAAGGTCATTTTGGAGATGTTGCTTCCAATTTTGTGGGACTTTTACCTGACATTGAGATGAAATGACATCTCAAGCCCTATCGCCCAATGAAACCAATAGGGTTTATTAGCATGGACGGTCCGCCTCGCACCGCGGTTCCTGGACAGGCTTAGATCCTCTAAGCCGTTTACCAGTACTAGTGTGCGGGCCAGATTCAGCTCTGCGTGGAAGCATTATGCAGCCCATATATTTCTTCAAGCCCCTATGGGCGGCTTCGGTGGGTGCACATATCTTATTGTAGGTTTTGTTGTGCGCTGGCTCAAATCATAAAATTTCACCCAAGATAAACACTTCTGAAAAATAAAAGCACCCATATGAGTTTTCCTGAAAAAGTTTTTTTAATTTTTGCTGATGCTAAAGTGGCTGTGCAGTCATGCATAAAAATTAAAAGAAAAATGTAAATCTTTTATTTTATTTATTTATTTTTTTTCCAATAAAAATTGAATGAGTTAATATTTTTGCCATATTTTATGACTCATGCTTTTGAATGAATGCTGTCTACTGTAAAAAAAATATGCAAAAACAAGAGCTGTTGCAGGACACCATAGCTCGCCTGTTTAGTGCCTTGTTTATGTATGTTTTCACATGAATATGAGGAAGTTTTTTAAAACAGCTCTTAATACATGAAGTATGTTTTATTCCAAATACAAACATATTGCTACAGCACACAGTATTCAAGATATAAGAAAAAAATCAATGAACCATGAAATATAGGTCAAACTGACCTAGATATATACATTGTTGTCAATCATCAGGTCACATGCAACTAATATCTCAGGTATCTCCAACAAACAATCTTCCAGATATAGGTAAAATCACTAGACTGTGAAATGTAGGTCAAGTACCATAAAATGTACGGCCCCGCCCATAGGGGCTTGAAGAAATATATGGGCTGCATGATGCTTCCACGCAGAGCTGAATTCCACCCGCACACTACTACTGGTAAACCGCTTTGAGGATCTAAGCCTGCCCAGGAACCGCGGTGTGAGGCAGACTGTCCATGCTAATAAACCCTATTGGGTTCGTTGGGCGACAGGGCTTGAGATGTCATTTCATCTCAGTGTCGGGTAAAAATCCCACAAAATTGGAAGCAACGTCTCCAAAATGACCTTTACAGTGTTGACGGGGACGTTAAACCTCAAATCAAACAAAACCATGAAATGTGGGTCACCAAGAAATTTCTCAAACAGAAAATTTCTTCAATAAATAGTCTTCAAGATATACTGTAAAACTGAACCAGAAAATATAGATCATCATCACGTGAAGAAGTCCGCGAAATGAACACCCCTCTAAACCCCACTTTATATAGGATAAAATGAGGTTTAAGGGGGTATACATTATTTTCCTTATTTCTGCTCCAAGACATGGGTTGTGGGTACTCGATAGAACTGCCTCAATGAGGCAGTTCTAATGAGCACCAACAACCCATGTTTGCAGTATAAATAAGAAAAATATTACTAATTTTCATCAGTAAAGTAGCCATTTTGGAGATGTGAAAACATACACTATGTCACACGGATGTGTTATCGTAAGGTACTGACCAAGATCAATTTTGAGGTCAATCATCAGATCACATAAGGTGTGAAATTTCTCCATCAAATAGTCTTCGAGTTACACGACAAAATCAAGAAATAGATTGGGCTGCATGGTGCATCCACGCAGAGCTGAAACTGATCACAAAGGAGTTCTGGTTAACCACTTAGAACTAAGCCTGCCCAGGCAAAGTGTTGTGAGTCAGACCGTCCAATGCATATAAGCCTTTTGGCTTCATTGGGTGGCTGGGCTTGTGATGTCATTTCCTCTCAGTGCTGGGTAAAAGTCCCATGAATTTGAAAGCAGCATCTCCAAAATGACCTAACTAGAAGTACTGACGGGGATGTTAAACCTCAATTCAAACAAAACAAGGCAAAATCGATGAACCATGAAATAAAAGTTTCACTGACCCAGATATATTTAATGTCAATCATATTAGGGTCACATGGAACTTAAAATCTGGATATGATTTTTTCCCATCAAAAGGTATTCAAGATATAAGGCAAAATTCAATGAACCATCAAATATAGGTCATACTGATCAACATTCATTTTAAGATCTGTCATGGGGTCACATTAAAAACAATATTCCAATTATGATTATTTCTCCAACAAAAAGATTTCAAGAAATGAGGAAAAACCACTGAACTATGAAATATGGGTCACAGTGACCTAGATATGTTTTTAGGTCAATCATCAGGTCACATGGAACTTTTATTCCTGGTAAGACATTTCTCCATCAAATAGTCTTCGAGTTGTAAGGCAAACTCACAGAGCCATGAAATATAGGTCAGACTGACCTTGATATACTTTCAGCTCAAACATCATGTCACATGGAACTAATGTCCCAGGATTGACATGTCTCCAACAAATAATCTTCAAGATGAAAGGTAAAATATTGGATTGTGAAATGTAGGTCAAGGACCATGAACTGTGGGTCACCAAGACCTTCACTCTTTAATGGCACATAGTTGGCTGATGTATAACCAATTCTGTTGTTAGTATAATGAAAATGCAAACTAGAATACTGTCGATGGCGCGCCATCGCAAATCCCCACGCTTTCTACAGCGGGGCCAAGTACCGAAAACCCCTCACCATGGGCCCTAATTTGACCCCATGGTCAAAATAATACCTGTATTATATTCTACTAATCATGCCCTTCAATTTGATATGCCACATGACTATGTTCCAAAAAACTTAAATTTTGACCCTTCGACCCCTCCCCCAGGGCCCCAATCTGACCCCAAGGTCAAAATTTTACTTGTATTGTATTCTACTAATCACCCCCTTCAATTTAATATTCCATATGACTATATTCAGTAAAGTTTGAATTTTGAACCCCTGACCCCCCCCCCCCCCCCACCCCACCCCACCCCAAGTCCGACCCCTTGGGCATGACCCAGGGGTCGCAGCGAAAATCCTGTTCAGTATGTGTTACATACATCATTAATCATTACTTATGCAAAGTTTGGTTTCAAAATCTATAAAATTGACTCTGAAATTGAATTTAATTGACATTTGACCTTTTGACCCCTCCCCAAGGCCTCTGGGGGCGGGGCCAAATATAAATGTGACGTCGCACGCCCTCATCATGTAAGGAAGCTGTGTACCAACTTTGGTTACATTCCGACCAGTGGTCAAGGAGGAGATAGCGTGACGGACGGACAGCCGGACGGAGGTGTTCACAATATCCCCAAACGCTTTTTTTAAAAGCTTGGGAATAATAACAAACCACAAAGGTGTCCTAGATTTTGACCATTGTTAATTTCTCTTGGAATTTCAGAAGACATTCCCATGTACCAAAGTTGAACATATGAATGCTCTGTGATGAGTGAATGTCGAGATATAAGTATTTGAAAAAGTGTCATGCAGCATGACGGGAATGGGACTGCAAACATGCATGCCGACAAATGGGTTGACTGCAATAGCTCTCCCTGTACTTCATACAGCCGAGCTAAGAACCAAGATCCTTGAAAAGTGCTTTTATTTATCTTTGAAAATAGACATTTATCAAACTAGAAATGTGTCCAGACGACACAGATGCCCCCGCCTCACCCCGAAAATCAATGTTGCAACAAAATTTTCTAAGTGTGTGACCTTGTCATCAGGAACATTTGTGAGAAATTATATTGAAATTGGTGAAAAAATGTAAGCGCTAGAGCAATGACAAAGTTTTTCTAAAAATAGCCACAGTGACCTTGACCTTGAAAGTCGAAAGTCGAAATGTAAGCGCTAGAGGGATGACAAAATTTTTCTAAAAATAGCCACAGTGACCTTGACCTTGAAAGTCTCAATGGCTTGAGATATTGTCATAAGGAACATTTGTGTGAAGGTATATTGAAATCTGTGAAGAAATGTAAGCGCTAGAGCGATGACAAAATTTTTCTAAAAATAGCCACAGTGACCTTGACCTTGAAAGTGGAACTTGCTAGAGATATTGTCATAAGGAACATTTGTGTGAAGTAATATTGAAATTGGTGAAAAAATGTAAGTGCTAGAGCAATGACAAAGTTGTTCTAAAAATAGCCACAGTGACCTTGACCTTGACAGTCAAACTCGTTCGAGGTATTGTCAGAAGGATCATTTGTGTGAAGTTATTTTGAAACTAGTGAAGAAATACAGACGCTAGAGCAATGACAAAGTTTTTCTAAAAATAGCCACAGTGACCTTGACCTTGAAAGTCGAAATGGCTCGAGTGTGAAGTTATATTGAAATTGGTGAAGAAATGTAAGCGCTACAGCGATGACAAAGTTTTTCTAAAAATAGCCACAGTGACCTTGACCTTGAAAGTGGAACTCCCTAGAGATATTGTCATAAGGAACATTTGTGTGAAGTTATATTGAAATCGCTGAAGAAATGTAGGCGCTAGAGGGATGACAAAGTTTTTCTAAAAATAGTCATAGTGACCTTGACCTTGAGGCCATGACCTTGAAAGTTGAAATTGCTCAAGCTATTTTTTATAAGGAACAGTTGTGTGAAGTTATATTGAAATTGGTGTAGAAATGTAGGCGCTAGAGCGATAAAGTTTTTCTAAAAATAGCCACAGTGACCTTGACCTTGAGGTCATGACCTTGAAAGACGAACTTGCTCGAGATATTGTCATAAGGAACATTTGTGTGAAGTTATATTGAAATCAGTGAAGAAATGTAGGCACTAGAGCGATGACAAAGTTTTTCTAAGAATAGCCACAGTGACCTTGACCTTGAAGCCATGACCTTGAAAGACGATCTCGCTCGAGATATTTTTATAAGGAACATTTGTGTGAAGTTATATTGAAATTGGTGAAGAAATGTAGGCGCTAAGCGATGACAAAGTTTTTCTAAAAATAGCCACAGTGACCTTGACCTTGAGGTCATGACCTTGAAAGTCAAACTTGCTCGAGATATTGTCATAAGGAACATTTGTGTGAAGTTATATTGAAATCAGTGAAGAAATATAGATGCTAGAGCTATGTTGTGCGAGGAGATAATTAAAACAATTTAAGTCTGTGACCTTGACCTTGAGCTCATAGGCATGGGTGGGGGTATCGCTGAATAAAATGGACAGGTATCTAACATCATACCAAATATCAACTCAATCCAAAACACGATTTGGAAAATATCAACTCTTAAAATATCTAATTAATAAAAATTTCTAAGTCTGTGACCTTGACCTTGAAGCCATAGGCATGAGTGGGGGTATTGCCAAATAAACATTTGGACCTGTATCTATCATCATAGCATACATAAGCCAAATCCATAATATAGTTTGGAAAATTTGAGCTCTTTAAAATCTTTCTCATTAAAATTGTCTAAGTCTGTGACCTTGACCTTGAGGTCATAGGCATGGGTGGGGGTATTGCTGAATAAAACATTGTACCTATATCTATCATCATATGAACCAAAGCCATCATAAAAGTTCAGGTTCTACCAGGTACAAATACCTTAACTGAAGTCTTTAACATGGAAAATTTCTAAGTCCATGTCCTTGACCTTGAGGCCATGGGCATGGGTGGGGGTATCGCTGAATAAAACTTTGGACCTATATCTATAATCATACCAAATATGAACCAATTCCATCAAATGGTTTGGAAAATATGAGTTCTAAAATGCTCAAGTCTACCTGTTACAAAAACCTTAACCTGAGTCTTTAACATTGAAAGTTTCTAAGTCTGCGACCTTGACCTTGAGGTCACAGGCATGCGTGGGGGTATTGCTTAATAAAACTTTGGACCTATATCTATCATCATACCAAAGATGAAGCAGTTCCATCAAATGGTTAGGAAAATATGAGTTCTAAAAGTTAAGGCTCCACCTGTTACAAAAACTTTAACCTGAGGTTACAGGATCATGTACGTACGTACGTACACACACACACATACAGACGGACATACACATGTACGCACGTACGGAAAACCGAAAAACTATATGCCCCCGGCATCATATGATGCGGGGGCATAAAAATGGGTCTACAGGTCAATTGACAAATACACCCCTTTTTAAAAAATAAAAGTCAAGGTAATGATCAGGAATCAATACAATTAACCCACAGCTCCCATAAGACAAATTAAAGCTGACAAATTGATGTTTTACAAGCACATGTTAAAGGAACATGTCATAATGTACCCTTTTCAGGTCAATTTGAATGTCAAAATGCTCTATGTTACCTTAACTTCCGTTTTTTGTGCAAAAAGTTGAAGTCTCTGCAAAATGACATTGGAAAGGAAAATGGTATTGAGTTAACAGAAAACATTAACACTTGTCCTGCTCAGCCCGGATATGCCTTATTCTCCAAACAATGAAGATCCAGATCAGATGGCTTCTGACGAAGCCAACTGATCAGGATCTACATTGTTTGCCATTCAGATTGAGAATTTGTTGCAATAATTTGCATCAAGTAATCTGATTGGTTGATAATGGGTAGTGGGTGTGGCATATTTAAATATTCAGCAGAATAAGGGTTAAATTTGAACAATGATTAAACTCTGTGCTAAATTTCATTGAAATTTGGCTGGAATCACAAAGATACAGTGTACTGAATATTACTCTTGAGTCATGTCTGGATAAATGGAGATTAATCTCCCTTTAGAATTATTCTGAAACCATTTTTTCATAGTTTTGGTTTATTCAAATTTCAATTTTTTGCTTTTGGTTTTACAGCCCTTTCAAGATTATCTCATTTATATCAAGCTAATTGTTATCAGAGGTGGACGAAAACCGGACTACTGGGCGAAAAACCACCTGACCTTCCCTTGCAGAACTTGGCGTCTCATATGTGGCCTTCAAATTTCAATAGGGAACACACTTTTGAAAGGGGTGCAAAAATTGGCTTCAGAATAGTCCTAAAGGGAGATAAATCTGCACTAATTCAAATATGATTAAGAAATAGATCAGCTCTAACTGTGATTTGTTGAGTAATAAATCACAGTTTGGAGGTCAGTTGTAAAGTAGATCAAATCACAAGCGCGTAGCGCGCGTGATTTGTCTACTTACAACTGACCTACAAACTGTGATTTATTTCTCAACAAATCACAGACTAGAGCTGATCTATTTCGATTCTAACACTGTGAAAATGGCAATAATGTTGTTTGCTTCCTTCAAAATCTCACAACCTTTCGCCATTGTTAGAAGAAATCCCGCTAAAATTATCGACTGAAACACATGCATTTATATCCTTTTCTAACGTTTTCGATGCGAGAAAATGACGTTACACCGTCTAACGTCAAGTAAATCGACTAATGACGTCATATATTGGCAGTTTTTAATGACGTCACTCGCCACGCTCTTCCGAGCTGTGATTTGTTGCAGAATAAAACACAGTAATTTTCCATTGCCTATATAGGCGCGCTGTGTTAGAATTCAAGCATGATTTTAATATGCCACATCGCTGAAACTGCTGATAAAATTGTGGTGATGCTTCTTGTTTTGTTTTGATTGTTTTCTTTGAGGTTTAGCATCCCAGTCAACACTCATTAGGTCATTTTGGAGACGTTGCTTTCAATTTTGTGGGACTTTTACCCGACATTTAGATGAAATGACATCTCAATCCTTGCCGCCCAATGATACCAATAGGGTTTATATGCATGGACGGGCCGACTCGCACCACTCTGCCTGGGCAGCTTAGACCTTTTAAGTGGTTTACCAGTACTTGTGTGTGGTAGGTTTCAGCTCTGCGTGGAAGCATAATGCAGCTCAATCAATCTATTTCTTCCAGCCCCGATAGGTGTGGGCCAGTTGTTCCAAACTAACCATGTCATTAGTTAACGGATTGTTGAAACTTTGATCATTTAATATGGCAAATATACCAATATTTTTGCAAAAATACCAAAATTTTAGATATTGTACTTGCTAGAACAGTTAACAATACGACCACTAACGAGCTTGTTAGGTTAACAAATTGCTCTGAACAACTAGCACAGAAGTGCACGTAACAGGCATCACTTAGATATTCAAAATTGCTTGAAATGGGTATGTGTAGTTTTTTAACCCATGCCAGTAGAACATCAGTTGATCAGATTTCATGAGGTGTCTTTGAACTTTGATATCTAGTGTAAAAATCCTTAAAATTGGAACACCTTGAGGACTTGTTGTAATTCTCCTAAAATTTCAACAAATTAATTTCACGATCCCACAAGAAGTCCAAAATGTGCAGACCGAATGGCAAACAGTGTAGACCTTGATCAGACTACTCCTTCAGGAGCAGTCTGATCTGGGTCTGCACTGTTTGCTAAGGGCTGTCTGTCCCAATACTTAGGATCAATATGGTACCTTGAAATGTCGATAAAAATCCCTTTTCAAGACCTTTGTAGCTTTTGCATTTTTTTTTTTTTTTTGTAAGTATGCAATATTCATTCAGATTCAAAAACATTAACACCGGGCATAAACAATAACTCATTTAAATTTTATATGAAAATATAAATCACCATTTTTCTCAAATTTTCATGCATGGTCGCACATTCACTGTAGGTATTTGCAGACACAAAGGTCTTAACCCTTGTAGTAACAAATGGAATCTTCCTCCTTATATATAGCATGAGTTCATTTCAAAATTTAGGGGTGTCAGGTTGTGTTTTCATCAAAAATTATTTGGAAAATGAATGAACTTTTCGCAAACAGTGGAGGCCCTGATCAGACGCCGCGTTCTGCGGCATCTGATCTGGGCCTGCACAGTTTGCCAGGGTACCGGTTTAGGGGTTTCCGGCACAAAATGGGTTAACCATGAAAACTCTGACGGTCAATATTTTTCAGTGTTATTGATTTTAGGTACAATAACATGATAAACAGTGGTGTAGTTTTAAAGCCTCTCAGTATACAAAATGTGCCTTCTCGAAAGAAAAGCAGATAACATCATATGTCCCTGAAATGAACACCCCTCTACACCACAATTTATATACAGAAAACTGGGGTTTACATGGGTATTCACCTTATTTGCATTATCTGCTGGTTCCTAGTGTGAAGGTTATCAGTGTTGGAAAAACAGCTAACTAGACCCCCTGACCTTGAAAGGTCAGGAGGGTATGGTTTCCTGTTCATCCAATATTGACAATGTGCAAGCTGGGTGCCAGCAAATATGGTGAATACACTATTTTTGTTATTTCTGCTCCAAGACATAGGTTGTGGGCAGTACTTAGAACCGCCTCAATGAGGCGGTTCTAACGAGCACCCACAATCTATGTTTGCACTTATAAATAAATATAATAGATTTTATGAGAGAAATAGATGGTTTGGAGATGTGAAAAATGCACTGTGCCATACAGGGGCCAGTTGTTCAAAGCATCGTTAGCGTTACAAGCTCGTTAGTGGTCATATTGTTAACTCTTCTAGCAAGTACAATATTGAAAATTTTGGTATTTTTGCTGAAAAAAAGTGAGCAGCTTTTGCATCCGCAAAAGCTGCTCACATTTTTTCAGCAAAAATTTCAGCATATTTGCCATATTTAATGATCAAAGTTTTAACGATACGTTAACTATCGACGTCGTTAATTTTGAACAACTGGCCCCTGGTGTTTTATTGTAATGAGAAACTACACAGACTAGCAAGAGTCTTAAAATTTTATATACAAAAGCTAGAGGTATTGTACTTTTCTTTGAGCAACCATAAAGGTGCTAATCAGACTAGGCTCATGCTTACACACAGGCTGGTCTGCAAAAACAGGTATTCACAATTTGTGGCTTAAATAATAATGAAAACATCTAAGCCACTCTACCGGACGTGTTCAGGGTCTCTGACTTACCTAGAAATCCTAAAATTTGGATACCTACAAATCTGTCTCGTCCTTGCCTATCAGGGCTTGAAGAAATAGAATGGACTGCATGGTGCTTCCATGCAAAGCTGAAACTGACCACACATGAGTACTTGTAAAACATTTAGAAAGACTAAGCTTGCCCAGGCAAAGTGTTGTGAGCCAGATGCATATAAGCCTTTTGGTTTCATTGGGCGGCAGGGCTTGAGATGTTATTTCATCTTAATATGCTGGGTAAAAGTCCCATAAGATTAGAAGCAACGTCTCCAAAATTGCCTTAATTGTGTTGAAGGGAACATTAAACCTCAAGTCAAACAAACAAACAAAACAGAATTTGTTTCACAATCCAGCAATGAGTCCAAAAGGTGGTGATGATATTGCAAACAGTACAGGTCCTGATCAGATTGCTCCTTCAGGAGTGGCAACCAGTACAAATCCTAGTCTGATCTGGTTCTGGACTATTTGCTTAGGCATGTCTGTCCCTCCAATACTTTGGTAATCAGGACACAGACCAGACTTTATATCTTTTTCTCATGAATGGAGGCATACATTTACTGGTTTCTTTAGCCGGCCTTGGTTACTCAGTCGGATGCGCGTCTGACTGGTGATCAGGAGGACAAGTGGGGTCGACAAAAAATAGTGCAGGTCCTGGATGCGCGTCTGACTGGTGATCAGGAGGACAAGTGGGGTCGACAAAAAATAGTGCAGGTCCTGGATGCGCGTCTGACTGGTGATCAGGAGGACAAGTGGGGTCGACAAAAAATAGTGCAGGTCCTGGATGCGCGTCTGACTGGTGATCAGGAGGACAAGTGGGGTCGACAAAAAATAGTGCAGGTCCTGGATGCGCGTCTGACTGGTGATCAGGAGGACAAGTGGGGTCAACAAAAAATAGTGCAGGTCCTGGATGCACGTCTGACTGGTGATCAGGAGGACAAGTGGGGTCAACAAAAAATAGTGCAGGTCCTGGATGCGCGTCTGACTGGTGATCAGGAGGACAAGTGGGGTCGACAAAAAACAGTGCAGGTCCTGGATGCGCGTCTGACTGGTGATCAGGAGGACAAGTGGGGTCAACAAAAAATAGTGCAGGTCCTGGATGCGCGTCTGACTGGTGATCAGGAGGACAAGTGGGGTCGACAAACAAGAGGGCCCAATGGCCCTATATCGCTCACCTGTGTACCAGAAAATCATAAGTGTAGGAGACCACTTGACATAGCTACATACTAAATATCTGAGCTCTGGGCCTTATGGCTTTGAAGAAGAAGATTTTTTTTTTTCCAGTGTAAGTCCATAGGTCAATTATGACCCAAAGGGCATTGTTGGCAGGATTTATGTAGGCGACCATTTTATGTTGCTATATACTAAATATCTAAGGTCCGTACTTCATGGTTTCAGAGAAGAAGATTTTTAAAGTTTGTTTTTTTTCCATTATAAGTTTATTGGAGTTAAGAAGCCACAGGATTTGGCCAATTTGAACCCCAGATGCAAGACTCAGGCAGGATTCATGTAGGCAACCACTCCATGTTGCTACATGCTAAATACCTAAGCTCTGGGCCTTATGGTTTCACAGAAGAATATTTTTGAAGTTTTTTTTTTCCATTTTAAGTTTTTTTCCCATTTTAAGTCCATCCATGGTAGCTAATAGGCCATGGGTGTGGCCAATTCTGGCCCAAGGGGCATGACTGGCAGGATTTATGTAGGTGACCTGGGCCCTGTGGTTTCAGAGAAGAAGATTTTTGAAGCTTTTTTCCATTATGAGTCTATGGGAGCTTAGGGTCGCTGGGTCGTGGCCCATTTGGAACCCAGGGGCATGATTGGCAGGATTTAAGTAGGTGACCACTTGCCGTTGCTACATGCTATATATCTAAGCTCTGGCCCCTGTGGTTTCAGAGAAGAAGATTTTTGAAGCTTTTTTTTCCATTATAAGTCTATGGTAGCTAAGGGGTCCCAGGGTGTGGCCTGTTTTGACCCCAGGGGCATGATTGGCAGGATTTATGTAGGTGACCACTTGCCGTTGCTACATGCTAAATATCTAAGCTCTGGGCCCTGTGGTTTCAGAGAAGAAGATTTTTTAACCTTTTTTCCATTATGAGTATATAGGAGCTTAGGGGCCCCGGGGTGTGGCCAATTTGGACCCCAGGGGCATGATTGGCAGGAATTATGTAGGTTACCAATTGCCATTGCTACATGCTAATTATCTAAGCTCTGGGCCCTGTGGTTTCAGAGAAGAAGATTTTTGAAGCTTTTTTCCATTATGAGTCTATGGGAGCCAAGGGGCCCCGGGGCATGGCCCATTTGGAACCCAGGGACATGATTGGCAGGAATTATGTAGTTGACCACTTGCCCTTGCTACATGCTAAATATCTAAGCTCTGGGCCCTGTGGTTTCAGAGAAGAAAATTTTTGCAGCTTTATTCCATTATGAGTCTATAGGAGTGAAGGGGCGCCGCCCATGGCCCATTTGGAACCCAGGGGCATGATTGGCAGGAATTATGTAGGTGACCACTTGCCATTGCTACATGCTAAATATCTAAGCTCTGGGCCTTGTAGTTTCAGAGAAGAAGATTTTTAAACCTTTTTTTTCCATTATGAGTATACAGGAGCTAAGGGGCCCCAGGGTGTGGCCAATTTGGACCCCAGGGGCATGATTGGCAGAAATTATGTAGGTGACCACTTGCCATTGCTACATGCTAAATATCTAAGCTCTGGGCCCTGTGGTTTCAGAGAAGAAGATTTTTGAAGCTTTTTTCCATTATGAGTCTATGGAAGCGAAGGGGCCCCGGGTCGTGGCCCATTTGGAACCCAGGGGCATGATTGGCAGGAATTATGTAGGTGACCACTTGCCCTTGCTACATGCTAAATATCTAAGCTCTGGGCCCTGTGGTTTCAGAGAAGAAGATTTTTGAAGCTTTTTTCCATTATGGGTCTATAGGAGCTAAGGGGCCCCAGGACTTGGTCCGTTTGGACCCCAGGGGCACGATTGGCAGGAATTATGTAGGTGACCACTTGCCGTTACCACATGCTAAATATCTAAGCTCTGGGCCCTGTGGTTTCAGAAAGGAAGATTTTTGAAGCTTTTTTCCATTATGAGTCTATGGGAGCGAAGGGGCCCCGGGGCGTGGCCCATTTGGAATCCAGGGGCATGATTGGCAGGAATTATGTAGGTGACCACTTGCCATTGCTACATGCAAACTATCTAAGCTCTGGGCCCTGTGGTTTCAGAGAAGAAGATTTTTGAAGCTTTTTTTCCATTATGAGTCTATAGGAGCTAAGGGGCCCCGGGGCTTGGTCCGTTTGGACCCTAGGGGCATGATTGACAGGAATTATGTAGGTTACCACTTGCCCTTGCTACATGCTAAATATCTAAGCTCTGGGCCCTGTGGTTTCAGAGAAGAAGATTTCTGAAGCTTTTTTCCATTATGAGTCTATAGGAGCTAAGGGGCCCCGGGGCGTGGTCCGTTTGGACGCCAGGGGCATGATTGGCAGGAATTATGTAGGTGACCACTTGCCGTTACCACATGCTATATATAAGCTCTGGGCCCTGTGGTTTCAGAGAAGAAGACTTTTGAAGCTTTTTTCCATTATGAGTCTATGGGAGCAAAGGGGCACCGGGGCGTGGCCCATTTGGAACCCAGGGGCATGACTGGCAGGAATTATGTAGGTGACCACTTGCCGTTGCTACATGCTAAATATCTAAGCTCTGGGCCCTGTGGATTCAGAGAAGAAGATTTTTTAACCTTTTTTCCATTAGGAGTCTATGGGAGCGAAGGGGCCCCAGGGCATGGCCAATTTGGAACCCAGGGTCATGATTGGAAGGAATTATGAAGTTGACCACTTGCCCTTGCTACATGCTAAATATCTAAGCTCTGGGCCCTCTTGTTTCAGAGAAGAAGATTTTTTAAAAAATTTTCCTTTATAAGTCTATGGGAGCTATATGTTACCATGGCAACCAGAATTCCAATCTGATCAGCCCAAAAACCTTATGCAGCCTTTCCCCCTACCTGATGATGCTTCACATGAAATTTGATCAAGATTGGCCATGGGGTATTAGAGATATACTTATTTGAAATTGTTTACGGACGCACAGACGGACGCACGACGGACAAAAAGTGATCCCAAAAGCTCACCTCGTCACTACGTGACAGGTGAGCTAAAAACAGTGCAGGTCCTGGATGCACGTCTGACTGGTGATCAGGAGGACAAGTGGGGTCAACAAAAAATAGTGCAGGTCCTGGATGCGCGTCTGACTGGTGATCAGGAGGACAAGTGGGGTCGACAAAAAACAGTGCAGGTCCTGGATGCGCGTCTGACTGGTGATCAGGAGGACAAGTGGGGTCGACAAAAAACAGTGCAGGTCCTGGATGCGCGTCTGACTGGTGATCAGGAGGACAAGTGGGGTCGACAAAAAACAGTGCAGGTCCTGGATGCGCGTCTGACTGGTGATCAGGAGGACAAGTGGGGTCGACAAAAAACAGTGCAGGTCCTGGATGCACGTCTGACTGGTGATCAGGACAAGTGGGGTCGACAAAAAACAGTGCAGGTCCTGGATGCGCGTCTGACTGGTGATCAGGAGGACAAGTGGGGTCGACAAAAAACAGTGCAGGTCCTGTTCAGACTGCATCTTCAGGAGTGGCAAATGGTGCAGATCCTGATCTGACTGCAGTCTGATCTGGTTCTGGACTATTTGCTTAGGCATGTCTGTCCCCACAATACTTTGATAATCAAGACACAGACTAAGACTTCTTTTACTCATGAATGGAGGCATACAGTTACTGGTTTCTTTAGCAAGCCTCAGTAGCTCAGTCGGATGCGCGTCTGACTGATGAACAGGAGGACAAGGGTTCGATACCTGTTGGGGCCGGCAACATTCTTTCCTGAAGATTGATCATGAAGTCTTTTCAGCGGTCATTTTCTCCCTTCCACTGATTCAAGAAGGGCAGTTGTCAGTTTCTGGCGAAAGAATGTGCACTGCACTGGTTAACGGCTTTCGTATAAGCTTGTCAAGGAAAAGTGTAGATAGGTAAACCAACCAGCTAAAAAATGACCTAAATAGTTTTGACTAGGCCATTAAACTCCAATACAAACAAAACTGGTTTCTCTACCCTCTCAATATTTTGTTATATATACTACATTCCTCCCACTTTTTCAGCCAGTTTTGTAGGAAGATTTCAATTTTTACTATGGATTCACAAGCACAATCATGTATGGGTAACAGTATAGATCCTGATCAGCTAGCTTCAAGCCAATCTGAATCTATATTGCTTTCAACAAAGGATATCCGGGTTCAGCATATATATATGGGTAACAACAATTCTAGAGATCACGGCAGCTCATGTAGACAGTGATGACCTTGATCAGACTGTGCAGATACAAAGACTGATTAACCCATTAATTACCGGAAACCTCTAAAGGGTTATTTGGCAAACAGCGCAGGCCCAGATCAGACGGCACAGAATGCGGTGTCTGATCAGGGCCTCCACTGTTTGCTAAAAGTTCAGCTATTTTCCAAAAAGATTTTGAAGAAAACACAACCTGAAACCCCTAAATTTTGAAATGGACTCCTGCTATATATAAGGAGGATGATTCCATTTGGTACAAAAAGGGTTAAAGCTAAAGCAGAAAACACAAATACATGTACATAAACCTCTAATGATGAAACATGCCTTTTTTAATATCCATGGTAACAGTTGGTTATCATACACATCTAGTTGAAATACAAAGCGTCTCAAAGGGAGAAGTCATTATTTTTGGAAATTTATGAAACCAAAGTAAAATGATCGATAAGCACTTTGCCAGCTTTAGCTTTTAAGTGTGACACAACAACACAACGTTATTTTGATTTTTAATTATTACTGTCTTTCCCCCTTTGTTACTTATTACAGTCGAACTTCAATGGCTCGAACACCTTTGGGACCTCTAAAATCTGTTCGAGACAGGGGTAGTTTGAGCCATTGAGGTTACTGTCAGGAGGCATAACGTGATACTTTTAGGCCTCTATTCGGTGTTCTATAATGAAAATGTATGCTGTGTGTACTCATTAGAATCACCTAATCGAGGCGATTCTAAAGAGTACACACAGCATACATTTGCAAGATAAAAGACTAAAATCTCCTTAATTATTCCCCACTATTTCTTATGTAGAGGATTTCGCTAGGGGCTCAAGAATGGGTTTGACACATCCTTGGTAAACGAGCCATCGCTGTTCGAGCCATCGAAGTTCTACTGTATTCCTTACTATTCTCTTCTATGGTCATTCTCTCCCCTCCACTGATTCAAAGAGACAAAATGTCAGTTTCTGATGAAAAAATGTGCACTGTACTGGTTAAATGATTATGCATAAGGTTGAAAAGTTTGGTTTTGTAAACTAAAGGACTTGACATAACCTAAATAGTGTTGACTGGGTTTTTAAACTACAAGTAGGAGCCTCCGTGGTGCAGTGGTTACGCTACTCGCCTTGTAAACCAGGGATCGCATGATCGATCCAGGGCTTCTCCAGACTTTCGGATGAATCTTTAAACCGAGGTCCCGTCTCTGTATGACCTTAGCTGTTGGTGGGACGTAAAACTAAAACTCACTCACTCACTTAAACTACAAGTAAATTCTTTCAATTTCAAGGATGATATCATACTTTTTTATGGTCTGCATTCTTACTACAAGAAAGTCGTAACAAAGGATAGACGCATAGCTGAAAAAATTTCCACCAATGGGAGGATTAGAATCTGGGCTGCTCAGGTGAAAATCAAATGCTTTAACTTCTCAGACAAACAGTTGACTCTCTGAAGCAGTTGTCAGAAAAATTTAAACACCTTGAAGACTTGCTGTAATTATCCTAAATTTTAACACACTTGTTTCTTGATCCAGCAAGTAGTCCAAAAGATGCAGATGGAATGGCTACCAGTGTAGACCCTGATCAGACTGCTCCTTTAGGAGCAGTCTGATCTGGGTCTGCACTGTTTGCTTAGGCCTATTTGTCCCAATACTTAGGATCATTACAGTACTCTTAACCCTGTCCTGCTGAATATTCATATATGCCACACCCACTACGGTTATCAACCAATCGGATTATTTGATGCAAATTATTGCACCAAATTCATGATCTGAATGGCAAAAAATGTAGATCCTGATCAGATGGCTTCGTCAGAAGCCATCTGATCTGGATCTACATTGTTTGGAAAATAAGGCATATCAGGGCTCAGCAGGACAAGGGTTAAGGTTAGAATTTGCTATCATTTTAGCGTAGAATCCTTTAGAGAAGGGAAACAAAAGGGTTTTCTCACTTTTCGCCTTAAGAACAATGTCAGACAAATCATCACTTACCCTTTTAAATTTTCCAACAGATACAAACCCAGGATCAGTCAAACAGGCAATGTAGTAGAGGATTAAAGATATAAATAGTAACAAGAGGTACATCCCTCCATACAGTGGGTTCTCTAGGTACACCAGAGATCGTTGTAAACCTGAAACATATGCAAGATCTAAGATTGAGATTGTTGCAATACAAAAATAAAATCAAGATCATGTACTATCATATATAACATCAAAGTTCATGAATACAGTATACATGTAATTCCTATATAAAGAACACCTTTGGGACTGTTCAAAAGTGGTCTTAAAGACCACTTTTGAACAATCCCAAAGGTGGTCCCTGACCAGAGGAAATTGTTTGCAGAAAACATGAAGACAAAGTAACTGTATCCTTCTTAATAAGCTTTATAAAGAAGAACTAGTCGTAATTTTAGGTAGTCTTAAAAGCGGAATTTTTCACTGTATATATTGAAGGACACGACCTTCAGCAGACAAACGGGAAAAATGGCATGATGTAATTTGGGAGATCATTAATTTTGTTTGTATTGGAGTATAACGGCCCAGTCAACACTATATAAGTCATTTTTTGAGCAAGTCTTATTTACCTTTCCACACTTTTGCCGGGCAGGCTTATACATACGTGGTTAACCAGTACAGTGTACAATCTTTTGCCTGTAACTGACAATTGCCCTTCTTGGATCAATGAAAGGGAGAGAATGACCAAAGAAAAGGTTTCATGATCAATCTGTATGAAAGAATGTTGCTGACCCCGGCAGGTATCGAACCGGCGTCCAGACCACGCATCTGACTGAGCTACCGAGGCCAATGTAGACATAGAAAAAAAAACAGTCCAAGAACTTAACCTTCGGGACACCAGGCAAATCAGGGACTCGATCCAAGGTTTGGCTATCTGATACAACTGGTTGGGAGTGCTCAGAGAGGCAAGGGCTAACCTATTTATGCCTCCATGGTAGTAATGACTGTCTTTGACGTTATTGTCTAAAACATGACAGAACCAAGGGCAAGGATTGGAGCATGTAAAATCTTAAAAACTAGTGTGGTTTATTATTGTTACAGTTCCTCTTTGTATATATGTATTGCAAGTATCTTTTTTACTTTTATATTTTGTAGGAAAGTAACTGTCCTTTTGGATTTCTGCTTGTGACGTTTTCATTATGGTGAAATTGTTTTATGTTTGTGTTTACTTCCCTTTGGTGACTTGGATTGCTGCAAGATAATTGCATTGATTCCTGATTCATTGCTTTCACTTCTATTTTGGGGTCAATACCTGGAAATCCAGATCGAGAGGTAACGTGCTGGTTACCTGTGACACCAAATTTTTAATCTTTCCATGTAACTTTCTGAAACTCACACCAATGGCTGGTATTGATCACTTTTCACACAACAGTTGATGTATTTGTCATGTATGATCCTATTTTCAGGGCATATCAATTTTGGAACCAAACAGTCTTGGAATTTTTCACATACTGGTAATATAATTCTGTATACATACATTTGGCAATATGTGGCTTTACATATACAGTGAAACTGGAATGGCTTGAACACCCCTTGGACCAAAAAAAAATGTTTGAGACAGGGAGGGTAGTGTGAGCCACTGCCACTAGCTCATACAGTCTGGCCAGTTGGTATAATGGGAATATTTTGATGTGCTATAAAGATATGTTGTGTATACTCATTAGAATTGAATTGCCTCATCGAGGCAATTCTAATGAGTACACACAGCATACATTATGAGAAAAGAAGATTATACATTATCAAGATAAGAGGAGATATAATTCCATATCTGGAGCTATGATAAGAATTTGCCAGGGAATCAAGAGCAGATTTGACTCAGGCATGGTAGACAAGCCATTCATTTTCCAATCACTGAAGTATCACTGTTTATTTTATACTTAGCAGTTAAATCAATGCAGATCTGAAACGAATAAAAATGATATTTTCCCAGCATGAAAAATAACATAATCATGCTATTTTCACAGAAGCAGCCCAGACCACTTTTAAGTTTGTTTTTTATATAAAAGAAAAAGAAAATTGACTTATTTTTTATAAATATCAATATTTTATCAAAATGTGTTGAAATGTATTTCATCGAGTATGTTGAAAACACAAGAAATTTTTACGAGTGCGAAGCATTTACGAACAGCCGTTCCAATAAACTATGTAAGATGAAATAAAGAGGTTTTTGTTGTTGTTTTGTTTTGTCGTAAATACCAAAGTACATGTACAGTGAAATTCTTCTATTGAGAAAGCCTAAAATTAAGACTAATTCTGCTTTAAAAAGCTTATATAGTAGGTTGCAATTATTCTTTTTTGTGTGTTTTCTCTTGTCAGAGACCACATTTGGACTTTTCAAAAGTGGTATTGAAGACCACTTCTGAACAGTCCCAGTCTCCCAGAGGAGGTCTTAATACAGGAATTTTACTGTATTTTGCACTCCTGAAAATTCTGTTTTCAACACACTCAATGAAATATTTTTGGTATTCTTCTCAATTAAGTAAATCTCCTCCATATATGGTATCCTGTATTTGATCTTTACCTGTATCCTTCCAGAGCAGAGTACCAGCTACAGCTAGGCACATGGCTGTATGTAACATTTCATTGATCTTTACCTGAGTCCTTCCAGAGCAGAGTACCAGCTACAGCTAGGAACAGGGCTGTATGTAACACTCTCATTGATCTTCACCCGAGTCCTTCCAGAGCAGAGTACCAGCTACAGCTCTGTATGTAATACTCTCATTGATCTTTACCTGTATCCTTCCAGAGCAGAGTACCAGCTACAGCTAGGCACAGGGCTGTATGTAACACTCTCATTGGTCTTTACCTGTATCCTTCCAGTGCAGAGTACCAGCTACAGCTCTGTATGTAATACTCTCATTGATCTTTACCTGTATCCTTCCAGAGCAGAGTACCAGCTACAGTCAGGCACAGGGGTGTATGTTACACTCTCATTGATCTTTACCTGTATCCTTCCAGAGCAGAGTACCAGCTACAGCTAGGCACAGGGCTGTATGTAACACTCTAATTGATCTTAACCTGAGTACTTCCAGAGCAGAGTACCAGCTATAGCTAGGCACAGGGCTGTATGTAACACTCTCATTGATCTTAGCCTGAGTACTTCCAGAGCAGAGTACCAGCTATAGCTAGACACAGGGCTGTATGTAACACTCTTATTGATCTTTACCTGTATCCTTCCAGTGCTGAGTACCAGCTACAGCTAGGCAAAGGGCTGTATGTAACACTCTAATTGATCTTTACCTGAGTCCTTCCAGAGTAGAGTACCAGCTACAGCTAGGCACAGGGCTGCATGAAACACTCTCATTGATCTTTACCTGAGTCCTTCCAGAACAGAGTACCAGCTACAGCTAGGCACAGGGCTGTATGTAACACTCTCATTGATCTTTACCTGTATCCTTCCAGAGCAGAGTACCAGCTACAGCTAGGCACAGGCCTGTAAGTAACACTCTCATTGATCTTTACATGCGTCCTTCCAGAACAGAGTACCATCTACAGCTAGGCACAGGGCTGTATGTAACACTCTCATTGATCTTTACCTGTATCCTTCCAGAGCAGAGTACCAGCTATAGCTAGGCACAGGGCTGTATGTAACACTCTCATTGATCTTAACCTGAGTACTTCCAGCGCAGAGTACCAGCTATAGCTAGGCACAGGGCTGTATGTAACACTCTCATTGATCTTAACCTGAGTCCTTCCAGAGCAGAGTACCAGCTACAGCTAGGCACAGGGCTGTATGTAACACTCTCATTGATCTTAACATGTATCCTTCCAGAGCAGAGTACCAGCTATAGCTAGGCACAGGGCTGTATGAAACACTCATTGATCTTTACCTGTATCCTTCCAGAGCAGAGTACCAGCTACAGCTAGACACAGGGCTGTATGTAACACTCTCATTTATCTTTACCTGTATCCTTCCAGAGCAGAGTACCAGCTACAGCTAGGCACAGGGCTGTATGTAACACTCTCATTGATCTTTACCTGAGTCCTTCCAGAGCAGAGTACCAGCTACAGCTAGGCACATGGCTGTATTTAACACTCCCATTGATCTTAACCTGAGTCCTTCCCGAGCAGAGTACCAGCTACAGCTAGGCACAGGGCTGTATGTAACACTCTCATTGATCTTTACCTGAGTCCTTCCAGAGCAGAGTACCAGCTACAGCTAGGCACAGGGCTGTATGTAACACTCTCATTGATCTTTACCTGTATCCTTCCAGAACAGAGTACCAGCTACAGCTAGGCACAGGGCTGTATGTAACACTCTCATTGATCTTTACCTGTATCCTTCCAGAACAGAGTACCAGCTACAGCTAGGCACATGGCTGTATGTAACACTCTCATTGATCTTTACCTGAGTCCTTCCAGAACAGAGTACCAGCTACAGCTAGGCACAGGGCTGTATGAAACACTCTCATTGATCTTTACCTGAGTCCTTCCAGAGCAGAGTACCAGCTACAACTAGGCAAAGGGCTGTATGTAACACTCTCATTGATCTTTACCTGTATCCTTCCAGAGCAGAGTACCAGCTATAGCTAGCCACAGGGGTGTATGTAACACTCTCTATGATCTTTATTTGTATCCTTCCAAAGCAGAGTACCAGCTATAGCTAGGCACAGGGCTGTATGAATGACTCTTATTGATCTTTACCTGAACCCTTCCAGAGCAGAGTACTAGCTATAGCTAGGCACGTGGCTGTATGTAACACTCTGATTGATCTTTACCCGAGTCCTTCCAGAGCATTGTACCAGCTACAGCTAGGCACAGGGCTGTATGTAACACTCTCATTGATCTTTACCCGAGTCCTTCCAGAGTAGAGTACCAGCTATAGCTAGGCACAGGGCTGTATGTAACACTCTCATTGATCTTTACCTGAGTCCTTCCAGAGCATTGTACCAGCTACAGCTAGGCACAGGGCTGTATGTAACACTCTCATTGATCTTTACCCGAGTCCTTCCAGAGTAGAGTACCAGCTTTAGCTAGGCACAGGGCTGTATGTAACACTCTCATTGATCTTAACCTGAGTCCTTCAAGAGCAGAGTACCAGCTACAGCTAGGCACAGGGCTGTATGTAACACTCTCATTGATCTTAACATGTATCCTTCCAGAGCAGAGTACCAGCTATAGCTAGGCACAGGGCTGTATGAAACACTCATTGATCTTTACCTGTATCCTTCCAGAGCAGAGTACCAGCTACAGCTAGACACAGGGCTGTATGTTACACTCTCATTTATCTTTACCTGTATCCTTCCAGAGCAGAGTACCAGCTACAGCTAGGCACAGGGCTGTAAGTAACACTCTCATTGATCTTTACCTGAGTCCTTCCAGAGCAGAGTACCTGCTACAGCTAGGCACATGGCTGTATTTAACACTCCCATTGATCTTAACCTGAGTCCTTCCCGAGCAGAGTACCAGCTACAGCTAGGCACAGGGCTGTATGTAACACTCTCATTGATCTTTACCTGAGTCCTTCCAGAGCAGAGTACCAGCTACAGCTAGGAACAGGGCTGTATGTAACACTCTCATTGATCTTTACCTGTATCCTTCCAGAACAGAGTACCAGCTACAGCTAGGCACATGGCTGTATGTAACACTCTCATTGATCTTTACCTGAGTCCTTCCAGAACAGAGTACCAGCTACAGCTAGGCACATGTATGTAACACTCTCATTGATCTTTACCTGAGTCCTTCCAGAGCAGAGTACCAGCTACAGCTAGGCACAGGGCTGTATGTAACACTCTCATTGATCTTTACCTGTATCCTTCCAGAACAGAGTACCAGCTACAGCTAGGCACATGGCTGTATGTAACACTCTCATTGATCTTTACCTGAGTCCTTCCAGAGCAGAGTACCAGCTACAGCTAGGCACAGGGCTGTATGAAACACTCTCATTGATCTTTACCTGAGTCCTTCCAGAGCAGAGTACCAGCTACAACTAGGCAAAGGGCTGTATGTAACACTCTCATTGATCTTTACCTGTATCCTTCCAGAGCAGAGTACCAGCTATAGCTAGCCACAGGGGTGTATGTAACACTCTCTATGATCTTTATTTGTATCCTTCCAAAGCAGAGTACCAGCTATAGCTAGGCACAGGGCTGTATGAATGACTCTTATTGATCTTTACCTGAACCCTTCCAGAGCAGAGTACCAGCTATAGCTAGGCACGTGGCTGTATGTAACACTCTGATTGATCTTTACCCGAGTCCTTCCAGAGCATTGTACCAGCTACAGCTAGGCACAGGGCTGTATGTAACACTCTCATTGATCTTTACCTGTATCCTTCCAGAGCAGAGTACCAGCTACACATAGTTACAGGGCTGTATGTAACACTCTCTATGATCTTTATTTGTATCCTTCCAAAGCAGAGTACCAGCTATAGCTAGGCACAGGGCTGTATGTAACACTCATTGATCTTTACCTGAGTCCTTCCAGAACAGAGTACCAGCTACAGCTAGGCACAGGGCTGTATGTAACACTCTCATTGATCTTTACCCGAGTCCTTCCAGAACAGAGTACCAGCTACAGCTAGGCACAGCTCTGTATGTAACACTCTCATTGATCTTTACCTGTATCCTTCCAGAGTAGAGTACCAGCTACAGCTAGGCACAGGGTAGTATGTAACACTCTCATTGATCTTTACCTGTATCCTTCCAGAGTAGAGTACCAGCTACAGCTAGGCACAGGGTAGTATGTAACACTCTCATTGATCTTTACCTGTATCCTTCCAGAGTAGAGTACCAGCTACAGCTAGGCACAGGGTAGTATGTAACACTCTCATTGATCTTTACCTGTATCCTTCCAGAGCAGAGTACCAGCTACAGCTAGGCACAGGGCTGTATGTAACACTCTCATTGATCTTTACCCGAGTCCTTCCAGAGCAGAGTACCAGCTACAGTTCGGCACAGGGCTACATGTGATCTTTACCTGAGTCCTTCCAGTGCAGAGTACCAGCTACAGCTAGGCACAGGGCTGTATGTAACACTTTCATTGATCTTTACCTGAGTCATACCAGAACAGAGTACCAGCTACAGCTAGGCACAGGGCTGTATGAAACACTCTCATTGATCTTTACCTGAGTCCTTCCAGAGCAGAGTACCAGCTACAACTAGGCAAAGGGCTGTATGTAACACTCTCATTGATCTTTACCTGTATCCTTCCAGAGCAGAGTACCAGCTATAGCTAGCCACAGGGGTGTATGTAACACTCTCTATGATCTTTATTTGTATCCTTCCAAAGCAGAGTACCAGCTATAGCTAGGCACAGGGCTGTATGAATGACTCTTATTGATCTTTACCTGAACCCTTCCAGAGCAGAGTACTAGCTATAGCTAGGCACGTGGCTGTATGTAACACTCTGATTGATCTTTACCCGAGTCCTTCCAGAGCATTGTACCAGCTACAGCTAGGCACAGGGCTGTATGTAACACTCTCATTGATCTTTACCCGAGTCCTTCCAGAGTAGAGTACCAGCTATAGCTAGGCACAGGGCTGTATGTAACACTCTGATTGATCTTTACCTGAGTCCTTCCAGAGCATTGTACCAGCTACAGCTAGGCACAGGGCTGTATGTAACACTCTCATTGATCTTTACCCGAGTCCTTCCAGAGTAGAGTACCAGCTTTAGCTAGGCACAGGGCTGTATGTAACACTCTCATTGATCTTAACCTGAGTCCTTCCAGAGCAGAGTACCAGCTACAGCTAGGCACAGGGCTGTATGTAACACTCTCATTGATCTTAACATGTATCCTTCCAGAGCAGAGTACCAGCTATAGCTAGGCACAGGGCTGTATGAAACACTCATTGATCTTTACCTGTATCCTTCCAGAGCAGAGTACCAGCTACAGCTAGGCACAGGGCTGTAAGTAACACTCTCATTGATCTTTACCTGAGTCCTTCCAGAGCAGAGTACCTGCTACAGCTAGGCACATGGCTGTATTTAACACTCCCATTGATCTTAACCTGAGTCCTTCCCGAGCAGAGTACCAGCTACAGCTAGGCACAGGGCTGTATGTAACACTCTCATTGATCTTTACCTGAGTCCTTCCAGAGCAGAGTACCAGCTACAGCTAGGCACAGGGCTGTATGTAACACTCTCATTGATCTTTACCTGTATCCTTCCAGAACAGAGTACCAGCTACAGCTAGGCACATGGCTGTATGTAACACTCTCATTGATCTTTACCTGAGTCCTTCCAGAACAGAGTACCAGCTACAGCTAGGCACATGTATGTAACACTCTCATTGATCTTTACCTGAGTCCTTCCAGAGCAGAGTACCAGCTACAGCTAGGCACAGGGCTGTATGTAACACTCTCATTGATCTTTACCTGTATCCTTCCAGAACAGAGTACCAGCTACAGCTAGGCACATGGCTGTATGTAACACTCTCATTGATCTTTACCTGAGTCCTTCCAGAGCAGAGTACCAGCTACAGCTAGGCACAGGGCTGTATGAAACACTCTCATTGATCTTTACCTGAGTCCTTCCAGAGCAGAGTACCAGCTACAACTAGGCAAAGGGCTGTATGTAACACTCTCATTGATCTTTACCTGTATCCTTCCATAGCAGAGTACCAGCTATAGCTAGCCACAGGGGTTATGTAACACTCTCTATGATCTTTATTTGTATCCTTCCAAAGCAGAGTACCAGCTATAGCTAGGCACAGGGCTGTATGAATGACTCTTATTGATCTTTACCTGAACCCTTCCAGAGCAGAGTACCAGCTATAGCTAGGCACGTGGCTGTATGTAACACTCTGATTGATCTTTACCCGAGTCCTTCCAGAGCATTGTACCAGCTACAGCTAGGCACAGGGCTGTATGTAACACTCTCATTGATCTTTACCTGTATCCTTCCAGAGCAGAGTACCAGCTACACATAGTTACAGGGCTGTATGTAACACTCTCTATGATCTTTATTTGTATCCCTCCAAAGCAGAGTACCAGCTATAGCTAGGCACAGGGCTGTATGTAACACTCATTGATCTTTACCTGAGTCCTTCCAGAACAGAGTACCAGCTACAGCTAGGCACAGGGCTGTATGTAACACTCACATTGATCTTTACCCGAGTCCTTCCAGAACAGAGTACCAGCTACAGCTAGGCACAGCTCTGTATGTAACACTCTCATTGATCTTTACCTGTATCCTTCCAGAGTAGAGTACCAGCTACAGCTAGGCACAGGGTAGTATGTAACACTCTCATTGATCTTTACCTGTATCCTTCCAGAGTAGAGTACCAGCTACAGCTAGGCACAGGGTAGTATGTAACACTCTCATTGATCTTTACCTGTATCCTTCCAGAGTAGAGTACCAGCTACAGCTAGGCACAGGGTAGTATGTAACACTCTCATTGATCTTTACCTGTATCCTTCCAGAGCAGAGTACCAGCTACAGCTAGGCACAGGGCTGTATGTAACACTCTCATTGATCTTTACCCGAGTCCTTCCAGAGCAGAGTACCAGCTACAGTTAGGCACAGGGCTACATGTGATCTTTACCTGAGTCCTTCCAGTGCAGAGTACCAGCTACAGCTAGGCACAGGGCCGTATGTAACACTTTCATTGATCTTTACCTGAGTCCTACCAGAACAGAGTACCAGCTACAGCTAGGCACAGGGCTGTATGAAACACTCTCATTGATCTTTACCTGAGTCCTTCCAGAGCAGAGTACCAGCTACAACTAGGCAAAGGGCTGTATGTAACACTCTCATTGATCTTTACCTGTATCCTTCCAGAGCAGAGTACCAGCTATAGCTAGCCACTGGGGTGTATGTAACACTCTCTATGATCTTTATTTGTATCCTTCCAAAGCAGAGTACCAGCTATAGCTAGGCACAGGGCTGTATGAATGACTCTTATTGATCTTTACCTGAACCCTTCCAGAGCAGAGTACTAGCTATAGCTAGGCACGTGGCTGTATGTAACACTCTGATTGATCTTTACCCGAGTCCTTCCAGAGCATTGTACCAGCTACAGCTAGGCACAGGGCTGTATGTAACACTCTCATTGATCTTTACCCGAGTCCTTCCAGAGTAGAGTACCAGCTATAGCTAGGCACAGGGCTGTATGTAACACTCTGATTGATCTTTACCTGAGTCCTTCCAGAGCATTGTACCAGCTACAGCTAGGCACAGGGCTGTATGTAACACTCTCATTGATCTTTACCCGAGTCCTTCCAGAGTAGAGTACCAGCTTTAGCTAGGCACAGGGCTGTATGTAACACTCTCATTGATCTTAACCTGAGTCCTTCCAGAGCAGAGTACCAGCTACAGCTAGGCACAGGGCTGTATGTAACACTCTCATTGATCTTAACATGTATCCTTCCAGAGCAGAGTACCAGCTATAGCTAGGCACAGGGCTGTATGAAACACTCATTGATCTTTACCTGTATCCTTCCAGAGCAGAGTACCAGCTACAGCTAGGCACAGGGCTGTAAGTAACACTCTCATTGATCTTTACCTGAGTCCTTCCAGAGCAGAGTACCTGCTACAGCTAGGCACATGGCTGTATTTAACACTCCCATTGATCTTAACCTGAGTCCTTCCCGAGCAGAGTACCAGCTACAGCTAGGCACAGGGCTGTATGTAACACTCTCATTGATCTTTACCTGAGTCCTTCCAGAGCAGAGTACCAGCTACAGCTAGGCACAGGGCTGTATGTAACACTCTCATTGATCTTTACCTGTATCCTTCCAGAACAGAGTACCAGCTACAGCTAGGCACATGGCTGTATGTAACACTCTCATTGATCTTTACCTGAGTCCTTCCAGAACAGAGTACCAGCTACAGCTAGGCACAGGGCTGTATGAAACACTCTCATTGATCTTTACCTGAGTCCTTCCAGAGCAGAGTACCAGCTACAACTAGGCAAAGGGCTGTATGTAACACTCTCATTGATCTTTACCTGTATCCTTCCAGAGCAGAGTACCAGCTATAGCTAGCCACAGGGGTGTATGTAACACTCTCTATGATCTTTATTTGTATCCTTCCAAAGCAGAGTACCAGCTATAGCTAGGCACAGGGCTGTATGAATGACTCTTATTGATCTTTACCTGAACCCTTCCAGAGCAGAGTACTAGCTATAGCTAGGCACGTGGCTGTATGTAACACTCTGATTGATCTTTACCCGAGTCCTTCCAGAGCATTGTACCAGCTACAGCTAGGCACAGGGCTGTATGTAACACTCTCATTGATCTTTACCCGAGTCCTTCCAGAGTAGAGTACCAGCTATAGCTAGGCACAGGGCTGTATGTAACACTCTGATTGATCTTTACCTGAGTCCTTCCAGAGCATTGTACCAGCTACAGCTAGGCACAGGGCTGTATGTAACACTCTCATTGATCTTTACCCGAGTCCTTCCAGAGTAGAGTACCAGCTTTAGCTAGGCACAGGGCTGTATGTAACACTCTCATTGATCTTAACCTGAGTCCTTCCAGAGCAGAGTACCAGCTACAGCTAGGCACAGGGCTGTATGTAACACTCTCATTGATCTTAACATGTATCCTTCCAGAGCAGAGTACCAGCTATAGCTAGGCACAGGGCTGTATGAAACACTCATTGATCTTTACCTGTATCCTTCCAGAGCAGAGTACCAGCTACAGCTAGGCACAGGGCTGTAAGTAACACTCTCATTGATCTTTACCTGAGTCCTTCCAGAGCAGAGTACCTGCTACAGCTAGGCACATGGCTGTATTTAACACTCCCATTGATCTTAACCTGAGTCCTTCCCGAGCAGAGTACCAGCTACAGCTAGGCACAGGGCTGTATGTAACACTCTCATTGATCTTTACCTGAGTCCTTCCAGAGCAGAGTACCAGCTACAGCTAGGCACAGGGCTGTATGTAACACTCTCATTGATCTTTACCTGTATCCTTCCAGAACAGAGTACCAGCTACAGCTAGGCACATGGCTGTATGTAACACTCTCATTGATCTTTACCTGAGTCCTTCCAGAACAGAGTACCAGCTACAGCTAGGCACATGTATGTAACACTCTCATTGATCTTTACCTGAGTCCTTCCAGAGCAGAGTACCAGCTACAGCTAGGCACAGGGCTGTATGTAACACTCTCATTGATCTTTACCTGTATCCTTCCAGAACAGAGTACCAGCTACAGCTAGGCACATGGCTGTATGTAACACTCTCATTGATCTTTACCTGAGTCCTTCCAGAACAGAGTACCAGCTACAGCTAGGCACATGTATGTAACACTCTCATTGATCTTTACCTGAGTCCTTCCAGAGCAGAGTACCAGCTACAGCTAGGCACAGGGCTGTATGTAACACTCTCATTGATCTTTACCTGTATCCTTCCAGAACAGAGTACCAGCTACAGCTAGGCACATGGCTGTATGTAACACTCTCATTGATCTTTACCTGTATCCTTCCAGAACAGAGTACCAGCTACAGCTAGGCACATGGCTGTATGTAACACTCTCATTGATCTTTACCTGAGTCCTTCCAGAACAGAGTACCAGCTACAGCTAGGCACATGTATGTAACACTCTCATTGATCTTTACCTGAGTCCTTCCAGAGCAGAGTACCAGCTACAGCTAGGCACAGGGCTGTATGTAACACTCTCATTGATCTTTACCTGTATCCTTCCAGAACAGAGTACCAGCTACAGCTAGGCACATGGCTGTATGTAACACTCTCATTGATCTTTACCTGAGTCCTTCCAGAGCAGAGTACCAGCTACAGCTAGGCACAGGGCTGTATGAAACACTCTCATTGATCTTTACCTGAGTCCTTCCAGAGCAGAGTACCAGCTACAACTAGGCAAAGGGCTGTATGTAACACTCTCATTGATCTTTACCTGTATCCTTCCAGAGCAGAGTACCAGCTATAGCTAGCCACAGGGGTGTATGTAACACTCTCTATGATCTTTATTTGTATCCTTCCAAAGCAGAGTACCAGCTATAGATAGGCACAGGGCTGTATGAATGACTCTTATTGATCTTTACCTGAACCCTTCCAGAGCAGAGTACCAGCTATAGCTAGGCACGTGGCTGTATGTAACACTCTGACTGATCTTTACCCGAGTCCTTCCAGAGCATTGTACCAGCTACAGCTAGGCACAGGGCTGTATGTAACACTCTCATTGATCTTTACCTGTATCCTTCCAGAACAGAGTACCAGCTACAGCTAGGCACATGGCTGTATGTAACACTCTCATTGATCTTTACCTGAGTCCTTCCAGAGCAGAGTACCAGCTACAGCTAGGCACAGGGCTGTATGAAACACTCTCATTGATCTTTACCTGAGTCCTTCCAGAGCAGAGTACCAGCTACAACTAGGCAAAGGGCTGTATGTAACACTCTCATTGATCTTTACCTGTATCCTTCCAGAGCAGAGTACCAGCTATAGCTAGCCACAGGGGTGTATGTAACACTCTCTATGATCTTTATTTGTATCCTTCCAAAGCAGAGTACCAGCTATAGCTAGGCACAGGGCTGTATGAATGACTCTTATTGATCTTTACCTGAACCCTTCCAGAGCAGAGTACCAGCTATAGCTAGGCACGTGGCTGTATGTAACACTCTGATTGATCTTTACCCGAGTCCTTCCAGAGCATTGTACCAGCTACAGCTAGGCACAGGGCTGTATGTAACACTCTCATTGATCTTTACCTGTATCCTTCCAGAGCAGAGTACCAGCTACACATAGTTACAGGGCTGTATGTAACACTCTCATTGATCTTTACCCGAGTCCTTCCAGAGTAGAGTACCAGCTATAGCTAGGCACAGGGCTGTATGTAACACTCATTGATCTTTACCTGAGTCCTTCCAGAACAGAGTACCAGCTACAGCTAGGCACAGGGCTGTATGTAACACTCTCATTGATCTTTACCCGAGTCCTTCCAGAACAGAGTACCAGCTACAGCTAGGCACAGCTCTGTATGTAACACTCTCATTGATCTTTACCTGTATCCTTCCAGAGTAGAGTACCAGCTACAGCTAGGCACAGGGTAGTATGTAACACTCTCATTGATCTTTACCTGTATCCTTCCAGAGTAGAGTACAAGCTACAGCTAGGCACAGGGTAGTATGTAACACTCTCATTGATCTTTACCTGTATCCTTCCAGAGTAGAGTACCAGCTACAGCTAGGCACAGGGTAGTATGTAACACTCTCATTGATCTTTACCTGTATCCTTCCAGAGCAGAGTACCAGCTACAGCTAGGCACAGGGCTGTATGTAACACTCTCATTGATCTTTACCCGAGTCCTTCCAGAGCAGAGTACCAGCTACAGTTAGGCACAGGGCTACATGTGATCTTTACCTGAGTCCTTCCAGTGCAGAGTACCAGCTACAGCTAGGCACAGGGCTGTATGTAACACTTTCATTGATCTTTACCTGAGTCCTACCAGAGCAGAGTACCAGCTACAGCTAGGTACAGGGCTGTATGTAACACTCTCATTGATCTTTGCCTGTATCCTTTCAGAGTAGAGTACCAGCTATAGCTAGGCACAGGGCTGTATGTAACACTCTCATTGATCTTTACCTGTATCCTTCCAGAGCAGAGTACCAGCTACAGCTAGGTACAGGGCTGTATGTAACACTCTCATTGATCTTTACCCGAGTCCTTCCAGAGTAGAGTACCAGCTATAGCTAGGCACAGGGCTGTATGTAACACTCTCATTGATCTTTACCTGTATCCTTCCAGAGCAGAGTACCAGCTACAGCTAGGCACAGGGCTGTATGTAACACTCTCATTGATCTTTACCCCAGTCCTTCCAGAGCAGAGTACCAGCTACAGCTAGGCACAGGGCTGCATGTGATCTTTACCTGAGACCTTCCAGTGCAGAGTACCAGCTACAGCTAGGCACAGGGCTGTATGTAACACTCTCATTGACCTTTACCTGAGTCCTACCAGAGCAGAGTATCAGCTACAGCTAGGTTCAGGGCTGTATGTAACACTCTCATTGATCTTTACCCGAGTCCTTCCAGTGCAGAGTACCAGCTACAGTTAGGCACAGGGTTGTATGTAACACTCTCATTCACCTTTACCTGTATCCTTCCAGAGCAGAGAACCAGCTACAGTCAGGCACATGGCTATATGTAACACTCTCAATGATATTTACCTGTATCCTTCCAGAGCAGAGAACCAGCTACAGCTAGGCACAGGGCTGTATGTAACACTCTCATTGATCTTTACCCGAGTCCTTCCAGAGCAGAGTACCAGCTAGGCACATGGCTGTATGTAACACTCTCATTGATCTTTACCTGTATCCTTCCAGAGCAGGGTACCAGCTATAGCTAGACACAGGGCTGTATGTAACACTTTTATTGATCTTTACCTGTATCCTTTCAGTGCAGAGTACCAGCTACAGCTAGGCACAGGGCTGTATGAAACACTCTCATTGATCTTTACCCGAGTTCTTCCAGAACAGAGTACCAGCTACAGCTAGGCACAGGGTAGTATGAAACACTCTCATTGATCTTTACCCGAGTTCTTCCAGAACAGAGTACCAGCTACAGCTAGGCACAGGGTAGTATGTAACACTCTCATTGATCTTTACCTGTATCCTTCCAGAGCAGAGTACCAGCTACAGCTAGGCACAGGGCTGTAAGTAACACTCTCATTGATCTTTACCTGAGTCCTTCCAGAACAGAGTTCTAGCTACAGCTAGGCACAGGGCTGTATGAAACACTCTCATTGATCTTTACCCGAGTCCTTTCAGAACAGAGTACCAGCTACAGCTAGGTACAGGGCTGTATGTAACACTCTCATTGATCTTTACCTGTATCCTTCCAGAGCAGAGTACCAGCTACAGCTAGGCACAGGGGTGTATGTTACACTCTCTATGATCTTTACCTGTATCCTTCCAGAGTAGAGTACCAGCTATAGCTAGGCACAGGGCTGTATGAAACACTCTCATTGATCTTAACCTGTATCCTCACAAGGGCAGAGTAACAGCTACAGCTAGGTACAGGGCTGTATGAAACACTCTCATTGATCTTTACCTGAGTCCTTCCAGAGCAGAGTACCAGCTACAGCTAGGCAAAGGGCTGTATGTAACACTCTCATTGATCTTTACCTGTATCCTTCCAGAGCAGAGTACCAGCTACAGCTAGGCACAGGGCTGTAAGTAACACTCTCATTGATCTTTACCTGAGTCCTTCCAGAACAGAGTACCAGCTACAGCTAGGCACAGGGCTGTATGAAACACTCTCATTGATCTTTACCTGAGTCCTTCCAGAACAGAGTACCAGCTACAGCTAGGCACAGGGCTGTATGTAACACTCTCATTGATCTTAACCTGTATCCTTCCAGAGCAGAGTACCAGCTACAGCTAGGCACAGGGGTGTATGTAACACTCTCATTGATCTTTACCTGTATCATTCCAGAGTAGAGTACCAGCTACAGCTAGGTACAGGGCTGTATGAAACACTCTCATTGATCTTTACCTGAGTCCTTCCAGAGCAGAGTACCAGCTACAGCTAGGCAAAGGGCTGTATGTAACACTCTCATTGATCTTTACCTGTATCCTTCCAGAGCAGAGTACCAGCTATAGCTAGCCACAGGGGTGTATGTAACACTCTCTATGATCTTTATTTGTATCCTTCAAAAGCAGAGTACCAGCTATAGCTAGGCACAGGGCTGTATGAATGACTCTTATTGATCTTTACCTGAACCCTTCCAGAGCAGAGTACCAGCTATAGCTAGGCACGTGGCTGTATGTAACACTCTGATTGATCTTTACCTGAGTCCTTCCAGAGCATTGTACCAGCTACAGTTAGGCACAGGGCTGTATGTAACACTCTCATTGATCTTTACCCGAGTCCTTCCAGAGTACAGTACCAGCTATAGCTAGGCACAGGGCTGTATGTAACACTCATTGATCTTTACCTGTATCCTTCCAGAGCAGAGTACCAGCTACAGCTAGGCACAGGGCTGTATGAAACACTCTCATTGATCTTTACCTGAGTCCTGCCAGAGCAGAATACCAGCTACAGTCAGGCACAGGGCTGTATGTAACACTCTCATTGATCTTTACCTGTATCCTTTCAGAGCAGAGTACCAGCTACAGCTAGGCACAGGGCTGTTTGTAACACTCTGATTGATCTTTACCTGCATCCTTCCAGAGCAGAGTACCAGCTATAGCTAGACACAGGGCTGTATGTAACACTCTCTATGATCTTTATTTGTATCCTTCCAAAGCAGAGTACCAGCTATAGCTAGGCACAGGGCTGTATGTAACACTCTGATTGATCTTTACCTGTATCCTTCCAGAGCAGAGTACCAGCTACAGCTAGGCACAGGGCTCTATGTAACACTCGTATTGATCTTAACCCGAGTCCTTCCAGAGCAGAGTACCAACTACAGTCAGGCACAGGGCTGTATGTAACACTCTCATTGATCTTTACCTGTATCCTTTCAGAGCAGAGTACCAGCTACAGCTAGGCACAGGGCTGTTTGTAACACTCTCATTCATCTTTACCTGTATCCTTCCAGAGCAGAGTACCAGCTATAGCTAGGCACAGGGCTGTATGTAACACTCTTATTGATCTATACCCGATTCTTTCCAGTGCAGAGTACCAGCTATAGCTAGGCACAGGGCTGTATGTACCACTCTCATTGATCTTTTACTATATCCTTCCAGAGTAGAGTACCAGCTATAGCTAGGCACATAGCTGAATGTAACACTCTCATTGATCTTTAACTGTATCCTTCCAGAGTAGAGTACCAGCTATAGCTAGGCTCATGGCTGTATGTAACACTCTCATTGATCTTTACCTGTATCCTTCCAGAGTAGAGTACCAGCTACAGCTAGGCACAGGGTAGTATGTAATACTCTCATTGATCTTTACCTGTATCATTCCAGTGCAGAGTACCAGCTATAGCTAGGCACAGGGCTGTATGTAACACTCTCATTGATCTTTACCTGTATCCTTCCAGTGCAGAGTACCAGCTATAGCTAGGCACAGGGATGTATGTAACACTCTCATTGATTTTTACCTGAGTCCTTCCAGAGCAGAGTACCAGCTACAGCTAGACACAGGGCTGTATGTGACACTCTCATTGATCTTTACCTGTATCATTCCAGAGCAGAGAACCAGCTATAGCTAGGCACATGGCTGTATGTAACACTCTCATTGATCTTTACCTGTATCCTTTCAGAGCAGAGTACCAGCTATAGCTAGGCACGTGGCTGTATGTGACACTCTCATTGATCTTTACCTGTATCCTTCCAGAGCAGAGTACCAGCTACAGCTAGGCACAGGGCTGTATGTGACACTCTCATTGATCTTTACCTGTATCCTTCCAGAGCAGAGTACCAGCTATAGCTAGGCACAGGGCTGTATGTAACACTCTCATTCATCTTTACCTGTATCCTTCCAGAGCAGAGTACCAGCACTAGCTAGGCACATGGCTGTATGAAACACTCTCCTTGATCTTTACCTGTATCCTTCCAGAGCAGAGTACCAGCTACAGCTAGGCACAGGGATGTATGTAACACTGCCATTGATCTTTACCTGTATCCTTGCAGCGCAGAGTACCAGCTACATCTAGGCACATGGCTGTATGAAACACTCTCATTGATCTTTACCTGTATCCTTCCAGTGCAGAGTACCAGCTACAGCTAGGCACAGGGCTGTATGAAACACTCTCATTGATCTTTACCTGAGTCCTGCCAGAGCAGAGTACCAGCTATAGCTAGGCACAGGGCTGTATGTAACACTCTCATTGATCTTTACCTGAGTCCTACCAGAGCAGAGTACCAGCTTCAGCTTGGCACAGGGCTGTATGTAACACTCCAATTGATCTTTACCCGAGTCCTTCCAGAGCAGAGTACCAGCTATAGCTAGGCACAGGGCTGTATGTAACACTCTTATTGATCTTTACCTGAGTCCTTCCAGTGCAGAGTACCAGCTACAGCTAGGCACAGGGCTGTATGTAACGCTCTCATTGATTTTTTACCTGAGTCCTTCCAGAGCACAGTACCAGCTTTAGCTAGGCACAGGGCTGTATGTAACACTCTCAATGATCTTTACCTGTATCCTTCCAGAGCAGAGTACCAGCTACAGCTAGGCACAGGGCTGTATGAAACACTCTCACTAGCAGTCTCACTCCACAGTGACACTTTAGTGTACATGAACAAGGCTCCATCTGTTTCTCTGGCTCTCGAGCTGAAATATTCCACTGGGTATTAACACTTGTCCTGCTGATCACAACAACACCTACCTTAGCAAACAGAGTAGATCCAGATCAGCTGGCTTCTTACGAATCAATTTGATCAGGATCTACACTGTCAGTCGGTTTGGGAACTTGAATGGCTGCATTATACATGTGTATCACAAGTTAATTGTTTGGCTGACAGTCGGAAATGGGTGTAACAAAATTAATTGATTCAGCAGGGAGAGGATTAAAGTTAGGCAACGGCTACTGACAACCTATTGTCACCAGCCTGTGAGGCTACAGACAACCAGCTGTATAAAACCTGAATTTAATAGGTTTTTCTTGTGTTCCTAATTGATATGATATCCTGAATGACTTTATCTACCCTATAAACCTTTTAGGGTGTTTCTTGGAGTCTTTATTGTTTGTTTGTATTGGAGTTTAATGTCCAAGTCAACACTGTTTAGGTCATTATTGAGCCGGTCAGTTTACCTATCCACACATTCCCTGGGCAGGTTAATACTTAAGCGGTTAACCAGTAAAGTGCACATTCTTTCGCCAGAAACTGACAACTGCCCTACTTGAATCAGCAGAAGGCAGAGAATGAACGTAGAAAAGATTTCATGATCAATCTCCACGAAAGAATGTTGCTGACCCTGGCAGGAATCGAACCCCCGTCCTCCTGTTCACCAGTCAGAGGAGCATCCGTCCGAGCTACCGAGGCCGGCATTATGGTTTATTATTTAGTATTGCTATATATTGTAGGTTGCATACTGATCATGATGTTCTTAGAACAAATATAAATATGCAGCAGTATCTGCTTAATGTGATCATAATTTAACCACAGAGATGAAGTCCAGAAATTATTATTAGATATTTTTAATTTAGTTAAAAAATTACAGTGAGGTCTTGGTGGGTCAGGTAATTCCATACCAGCCAAGACCTGGAAGAACTATCCGGGGATTTATGATCTTTTAAAATCAATTAATTTAAGGTTGAGGCATAAAATTGTTAAGCTGCAGAAAAATATTGCAAAGATATTAGGATCTTTTGCATGCTGCCAAATTGTGCTAAAATATATCAGTTTATTTGCAATTTGTGAATTTTGTTATATATTTGCAGTTCCCAGCTTTGTGAAAAACCCCATGATTTCTCTATCAAGAAAAGAATTGTAAAATGTCCCCCTTTTCACTGATGAGTTTGTCAGTAATTGGAGACTGCTAAATAATGGAAGATCTTCTGTCAAAGCTCTGTTATATGAGACCACGAGATGTGTGCCCTTGAATGCAGAAAATTCTATACAAAATTCCTAAATCAACAGCTTTTATCTATTTACTGCCAGAAGGACATCCTTGGTTTAGTTGAAACTTCTATTGTATGAGAGTATAAACAAGAAAAACGCCAAAAGGCATTATGGACGGGTTTTTGAAAAAAAAGGTAAACCTGGGACGACGCCCGCCCGCCGGACATCGCTATTTTAAAGGACGGATTTTTTTTAAAAACCTGTCCAAAAAGTAAATATAATGTACATGTATCATGCATATGGGATACCTTGCCAAATGAATCATTAATAAGTCTTTTTTTTTTAACTTTAAGGCTCTTTCAAGATTACTTCACCTATTTCAAGCCAATTGTTAATCAGATGGGCACAAACTGGAGAACCAAGAGAAAAACACCCCTGACCTACCGTGGCAAAACTAGGCATATCACATGTGGTCCTGAACTACGGCAGTGAGAGACCTAAGATTAAGAGTCGGCGCTCTTACCCCTTAGTCCATGGAAGCCCAATAATAGAGTTATATCCCCCAACAAATGGTCCTGGGTGGGGGGGGGGGTGGGGGGAGGGGGGGGGTGGAAAGATGCCCTTGCTTTAGTTAAAACTTCTGTTGGGTAAGGGTTGAAAAGAAATACAACATATGGAAAAAACTTTATTGAATGAGTCCAGTAGGTATGTACCCCAAAATAGGGAAGGGACATGATGTTTTTCGTACGTTTTTGTTGACTTTGGATAATTGATGCAGTGTATCTTTAGAACCAATTTAATGGCTTCTTACCACACTTGCATTAGTATGTACATCCACTTGCATTAGTATGTGCATCATTAACTCAATGATTAAGACCTGGCAAAACAGTAACCAAGGTCTTTTGACCTTAACTTTATTTTCAAAGTCACAGGCTGCCAGAAACTGTCTTTTTTTATTACAAATACTTTGCCTCCAGAATGAATGTGGAGATTTGAACAGTTTCTCAGTTATTCAGAACTTACGGTATTTAAACTGGAGGGGGTGGGCATAGCCTCTAGGGACACAGTCAGTGCCAGTAAATGTAGCGTCATAGTATTTTCCAAGATATTAAGCTTTATGTGAACTGGAGGGGTGAGGCATGCTCCATGGGGATTCCCTTTTCAGTACAAATCGAAGAATCTTATCATAAGGAATCTTATCAGCGGGGATCTGAACAGTTTCCAAGATATTCAGTAAACAGTGAACTGGAGTGGGTGGTCGAGGCATACCCAAAGGGGATAGCAGATGGATGCCATTGAATGTGTCTCACCATAAGGAACAGCATCAATGAACATAAATGATTTAGCCCATAAGATGCCACAAAAACATGCATCCAAAATGTCACCTGTTCATTTTGTCTGCTGCATCTTCTTGCAAACATTTATGTATAGACAAAGAGTGTGAACTATGATGAGACTGCACTTACAGATCTGGGTTCACAATACGGCTGGCTAATCGGAACTGAAAAGATAATTGATTATCATCCTGTCATTGCGATCGATAATCGGTTAGTAATCACTGAACATTTTGTCATAATTTTAACTGTCTGGCTTCCTGTCTGAGCATGACTCCTACCATGTACTGTACTTTGTCATATGTATTTGAACAGACAGGCCTGAGCAAACAGTACAGACCCAGATGAGACGCCGCAGAACACGGCGTCTCATCTGGGACTGCACTGTTTGCCACTCATACAGCTATTTTAGGCCCAACTTTGGGTAGTAAATTGTACTTATCAAATAATCGATTGCAAGCAAATCAGAAATGATAATCATTTTTGTGGAAGTTATCGACCAAATAATCGATTATCCGATTATTCGTGCCAGCCTTAGTTCACACTGTTTACAAAAATGACTTTAAAAGCTGCATGTACCAGAAGATGTGAAAACAGACGACAACAGTTCTGATCGGTATCTTAGGGGTTTGGGTAGGGATCTGAACAGTTTCTGAGGTGTAAGCCCACACTCATCAGTGCAACATCTCAGAGAACATAAAAATCAAACCAGTACAGAAATAATCTGGTCCCTGCACATCAGGGCTTGGAGAAATAGATTGGACTACATGATGCTTCCACAAAGAGCTGAAACTGACTGCGCAGGAGTACTACATGTAGTGAACTGCATAGAAGGTCTAAGCCTGACCAGGCAAAGTGGTGTGAGTCGGATCGACCATGTATATAAATCCTACATTGGTTTCATTGGGCAGCTGGGTTTGAGATGTCATTTCATCTCAATGTGGGGTAAAAGTCCCTCAAAATAGGAACAAACATCTCCAATTTAATGACCTGAATAGTGTTGATGAGGACTTTTAACCTGAATTCAAATAAACAAAACTGTTACAGAAATAGCTCAATGATGAGGACTCACTGGCATGAAACAACTGAAATGCTGGAGCAAAAGAAAATCTACAGTTTCACTCTGGTGGCCTTATTTGAACTGGAGATGTGGGGCATACCCCTGGGGAGCCCACAGTCAGTATAACTGAATGTGTCTTATCTTAAGAATAAACATGGTATAGGGTCAGGGATCTGAAAGGTTTCTGAGATACATGTAGTAATCCTTTTATGAAGTGGATATGGAATGGGGTGCATGTCCTGGACCTAGGCAAAGGGACCCTTTGAAACTGTCTTACAAAATTTTAAATCCATATTTTATCAGATCCCCAAATTTCAAATTAAGTCATCTACAAAATTTTTGGCTAATTTTTCCATGCCTTTAAAATCTGGAGTGGGTGAGGCATACTACCAAGGAGCCCTTTAGGTGTCAGTGACTGTGTCTTATCATAAAAAAAAATAATATCATATATGGTTCGTGGGGTGGGGATCTTTTTTTTTTTTTTTTTGGTTTGGGTTTTACGGCCCTTTCAAGATTATTTCACTCATGTCGAGCCGGTCGTTAATCAGCGGTGGGCGAAAACCGGAGTACCTGGAGAAAAACCACCTGACCTTCCGTTGCAGAACTTGGCGTCTCACACATGGCCCGAGCCAGGGTGGGGATCTGAAAGGTGTCTGAGGGGGTATCAGTGAATTTGACTGAGCCCATTAATCAGTATTGCAGATGATATAATGAAAAACTTCTGAACCTTTTTTTCAGCCTACACTCAGAGATAAACAATCCACCACTAGCCACCAGTGCTTTCATTTGTTAGATATTTTTTCCAGACTCAAACTTTGTTCAAAACAAGCTGATAGCTACACATACTGGTAATTTGACTAACTGTTGGTTTTTATGGTTGCTGGCAAATATATGTACTTTACCATCCAAAACCTTGTTTGGCACAAGAGACCATTCAGAAATAATTGTCAAACAAACAAAAACCACAGTAAACTGAAACAGACTGAAGACCATATCCTTCAGAACATCAAGTATTTTTTTCCACATCACATAGTTTGAACCTATTCTTAATCAGCTAGTATCAGCTCCTATCTATCTTCGTATACTGCTTACGCCCTCACGGACATTTTTAGCAGGGTCTGCACATTGTGTTATAAAAAAAAAAACAAGAGGGCCAACTGGTCCTGTAGTGCTCACCTGTGTACCAGAATATCATGAGTGATGTTTAGAATACCCATCGGGACTTGAAGAAATAGATTGGGCTACATGGTGCTTCCATGTAGAGCTGGAACTAAACGCAGATGAGTACTGGTAAACAGCTTAGAGGTTCTAAGTTCTATAAAAGGGTTATCCTTTGGAAGCAAGGACTACACCACAGAACTGGAAAATATGAAGTGCACATGTTTTCTGGGCCAGACTAGCTAGTTTCGGCCACTTAGGATTCATCAGTGACCCTCAAATATTTTCAATATTCCACAATGGAATCAATGATCCCAAAGGACAAAAAGTACATGTATATAAACTACACTATGATGTAGTCCTAAGCCTGCCCAGGAAAAGTGGTGCCAGTTGAACCGTCTATGCATTTAAATCCTATTGGGCAGCAGAGCTTAAGATGTCATTTCATTTCAATGTAGGGTAAAAGTCCCACAAGTCTGGAACCAAAGTCTCCAAAATGACCTTCACAGTGTTGACAGGGGGATGTAAAACCTCAAATCAATAAAAATCGGGGCCCTGTTGTTTCAGAAAAGAAGTTTTTTGAAGTTGATCCATTATAAGTCTATTGGAGTAAAGGAGCCCTGGCGATTGGCCAATTCAGACTCTATAGGCCTCCGTGGCCTAGTGGTTAAGAGCGCTGACTCTTGATCATTAGGTCTCTCACCGCTGTGGTTCGAGCCTCGCTTGGGTCACATGTGAGACGCCAAGTTCTGCAACGGAAGGTCAGGTGGTTTTTCTCCGGGTACTGTGGTTTTCACCCACTTATGATTAACAATCGGCTCGATATGAGTGAAATAATCTTGAAAGGGCCGTAAAACCACAACCAAAAACCAATTCAGACTCCAGGGGCATGGTTGGCAGGATTTATGTAGGAGACCACTTGACATTGCTACATACTAAATATCTAAGCTCTGGGCCTCATGGTTTCGGAGAAGAACATTTTTGAAGTTTTTTTCCAGTATAAGTCTATAGGTGCTAATGAGCCCTGGGGCAGGACAAATTTTGACCCAAAGCGCATGGTTGGCATGATTTATGTGGTTGACCATTTTATGTTGCTATATACTAAATATCTAAGGTCTGTACTTCATGGAGCCGGCCTCAGTGGCTCAGTCGGATGCGCGTCTGACTGGTGATCAGGAGGACGCGGATTCGACTCCCGCCGCGGTCGGCAACATTCTTTCGTGGAGATTGATCATGAAATCTTTTCTACGGTCATTCTCTCCCTTCCGCTGGTTCAAGAAGGGCAGTTGTCAGTTTCTGGCGAAAGAATGTGCACTGTACTGGTTAACCGCTTACGTATAAGTCTGCCCAGGAAAGTGTTGATAGGTAAACTGACTGGCTCAAAAATGACCTAAATAGTGTTGACTGGGCCGTAAACTCCAAAACAAACAAACAAACTGTACTTCATGGTTTCAGAAAAGAAGATTTTCGAAGCTTATTTTCCATTATTCACTTATTAGTTTATTGGAGTTATGGGGTCACGAGATTTGGCCAATTTAACCCTAGGGGCATGATTGGCAGGATTCATGTAGGCGACCACTCGACGTTGCTACATGCTAAATACCTAAGCTCTCCGCCTTATATTTTCAGAGAAGAAGATTTTTGAAGTTTGTTTTTCATTTTAAGTTGTACATTTCAAGTCTATGGTAGGTAATGTGCCCATGGACGTGGCCAATTTTGACCCAAGGGGCATTTTTGGCAGGATTTAATGAGGTGACCATTTAATGTGGCTGAATACTAAAGATCTAACCTCTTGGACTTATGGTTTCAGAGGAGAAGATTTTTGAAGTTTTTTTTTCCTTTATAAGTCTATGGGAGCTACCGGTAATGAGTTCATGGGCGTGGCCAATTTTGATCCCAAGAGCATGGTTGCCAGGATTTATGTAGTTGAGCACTTCACATTACTACATGCTACATACATGTATTTAAGCTCTGGGCCCTGTGGTTTCAGAGAAGAAGATTTTTTAAGTTTTTCCAATTGTAAATCTATGGGAGCTAAAGAACCCTGGGGTGTGGCCAATTTGGATCCCAGGGGCATAATTGGCAGGATTTATGTCGATGACCACTTGACATTGCTACAAACTAAATATCTAAGCGCTGGGTCTTATGGTTTCATAGAAGATGAGTTTTGAAGTTTCTTCCATTAAAAGTCTATAGGAGCTGATGAGCACGGGCGTGGCCAATTTTGACCCAAGGGGCAGGGTTAGCAGGATTTATGTAGGCAACTATTTTTGGTTGCTAGATACTGAATATCTAAGTTCTGTGCTTCACAGTTTCAGAGAAGAAGATTTGGAAGCTTTTTTTCCATTATGAGTCTATGGGAACTAAGGGGCCCAAGGGCATAGCCCATTTGGACCACAGGGGCATGATTGGAAGGATTTATATAGGTGACTACTTGCCATTGCTACATGCTAAATATCTAAGCTCTGGGCCCTGTAGTTTCAGAGAAGTTTTTTGAAGCTTTTTTCCATTATGAGTCTATAGGAGCTAAGGGGCCCCGGGGTGTGGCCCGTTTGGATACCAGGGGCATGATTGGCAGGAATTATGTAGGTGATCACTTGCCGTTGCTACATGCTAAATATCTAAGCTCTGGGCCCTGTGGTTTCAGAGCAGAAGATTTTTTAAGCTTTTTTCCATTATGAGTCTATGGGAGCTAAGGGGCCCCGGGGTGTGGCCTATTTGGACCCCAGGGGCATGATTGGCAGGATTTATGTAGTTGACCACTTGCCATTGCTGCATGCTAAACATCTTAGCTCTAGTCCCTGTGGTTTCAGAGAAGAATATTTTTGAAGTTTTTTTTCCATTATGAGTCTATAGGAGCTAAGGGGCCCCATGGCGTGGCCCATTTGGAACCCAGAGGCATGATTGGCAGGAATTATGTAGGTGACCACTTGCCGTTGCTACATGCTAAATATCTAAGCTCTGGGCCCTGTGGTTTCAGAGAAGAAGATTTTTGAACCTTTTTTCCATTATGAGTCTATAGGAGCAAAGGAGCCCCGGGGTGTGGCCCATTTGGAACCCAGGGGCATGATTGGCGGGATTTATGTAGGTGACCACTTGCCATTGCTACATGCTAAATATCTAAGCTCTGGGCCTTATGGTTTCATAGAAGATTTTTGAAGTGTCTTCCAATTTAAGTCTATAGGAGCAAAGGAGCCCCGGGGTGTGGCCCATTTGGAACCCAGGGGCATGATTGGCGGGATTTATGTAGGTGACCACTTGCCATTGCTACATGCTAAATATCTAAGTTCTGGGCCTTATGGTTTCATAGAAGATTTTTGAAGTGTCTTCCAATATAAGTCTATAGGAGCTGATGAGCACAGGCATGGCCAATTTTGACCTCAGGGGCAGGGGTAGCAGGATTTATGTAGGTGACTATTTTATGTTTCTAGATACTTAATATCTAAGTTCTGTATATGAGTCTATGGGAGCTAAGGGGCCCCGGGATGTGGTCTATTTGGACCCCAGGGACATGATTTGCAGGATTTATGTAGGTGACCACTTGCCATTGCTCCATGCTAAATATATTAGCTCGGGCCCTGTGGTTTCAGAGAAGAAGATTTTTAAAGCTTTTTTCCATAATGAGTTTATGGGAGCGAAGGAGCCCCCTGGGGTTGGGGCCCATTTGGACCCAAGGGGCATGATTGGCAGGATTTAAGAAGGTGACCACTTGCTTTTGCTACATGCTAAATATCTAAGCTCTGGGCCCTGTGGTTTCAAAGAAGAAGATTTTTTAAGCTTTTTTCCATTATGAGTCTATGGGAGCTAAGGGGCCCAAGAGAGTGGCCCAATGGGACCCCAGGGGCATATTTGGCAGGATTTATCTAGGTGACCACTTGCCTTTGCTACATGCTAAATATCTAAGCTCTGGGCCCTGTGGTTTCAGAGAAGAAGATTTTTGAAGCTTTTTATTCCATTATAAGTCTATCGGAGCTAAGAGGACCCAGGGCGTGGCCAATTTGGACACCAGGGGCATGATTGGCAGGATTTATGTAGGTGACCACTTGACATTGATACAACCAAATATCTAAGCTCTGGGCCTTGTGGTTTCAGAGAAGAACATTTTTTAATCTTTTTTCCATTATGAGTCTATGGGAGCTAAGGGGCCCCAGGGAGTGGCCCGTTTGGACCCCAGGGGCATGGTTGGCAGGAATTATGTAGGTTACCACTTGTCTATGGGAGCTAAGGGGGACCCAGGGTGTGACCCATTCGGACCCCAGGGGCATGATTGGCAGAATTTATGTAGGTGACCACTTGTCATTGCCACATGCTTAATATCTTAGATCTGGGCCCTGTGGTTTCAGAGAAGAAGATTTTTGAAGCTTTTTTCCATTATGAGTCTATGGGAGCTAAGGGGCCCGGGGCGTGGCCCATTTGGACCCCAGGGGCATGATTGGCAGGATTTATGTAGGTGATCAGTTGCCATTGCTACATGCTAAATATCTAAGCTCTGGGCCCTGTGGTTTCAGAGAAGAAGATTTTTGAATCTTTTTTTCCATTAAGAGTCTATAGGAACGGGCCTCCGTGGCCTAATGGACAAGAGCGCTGACTCTTAGTCATTAGGTCTCTCACCGCCGTGGGTTCGAGCCTCGCTCGGGTCACGTGTGAGACGCCAAGTTCTGCAACGGAAGGTCAGGTGGTTTTTCTCCGGGTACTCCGGTTTTCGCCCACCTATGATTAACGATTGGCTCGATATGAGTGAAATAATCTTGAAAGGGCCGTAAAACCCAAACCAAAAAAAAAAAAAAAAAAGAGTCTATAGGAGCTGAGGGGCCCCGGGGCGTGGCCTATTTGGACCCCAGGAACATGATTGGCAGGAATTATTTAGGCGACGACTTGCCGTTGCTACATGCTCAATATCTAAGCTCTGGGCACTGTGGGTTCAGAGAAGAAGATTTTTGAAGCTTTTTTCAATTATGAGTCTATGGGAGCAAAGGGGCCCAGGGGTGTGGCCCTTTTGGAACCCAGGGGCATGATTGGCAGGATTTATGTAGGTGACCACTTGCAATTGCTACATGCTAAATATCTAAGCTCTGGGCCTTATGGTTTCATAGAAGAAGATTTTTGAAGTTTCTTCCATTATAAGTCTATGGGTGCTAAGGGGCCCCAGGGGCATGATTGTCTGATGAGCCCCGGCGTGGCCAATTTTGACCCCAGGGGCACGGTTAGCAGGATTTATGTAGGTGATTATTTTATGTTGCTAGATACTAAATATATCTAAGTTCTGTGCTTCACAGTTTCAGAGAAGAAGATTTTGAAGCTTTTTTCCATTATAAGTCTATGGGAGCTAAGGGGCCCCGGGATGTCACCCATTTGGACCTCAGGGGCAGGATTGGCAGGATTTATGCAGGTGACCACTTGCCATTGCTCTATGATAAATATATAAGCTCTGGGCCCTGTGGTTTCAGAGAAGATATTTTAAGCTTCTTTCCATTATGAGTTTATGGGAGCAAAGGGGCCCGGGTGGGGGCATATTTGGACCCAAGGGGCATGATTGGCAGGATTTAAGTAGGTGACAAGTTGACCACTTGCCATTGCTACATGCTAAATATCTAAGCTCTGGGCCCTGTGGTTTCAAAGAAGAAGATTTTTTAAGCTTTTTCCATTATGAGTCTATGGGAGCTAAGGGGCCCCGGAGAGTGGCCCAATTGGACCCCAGGGGCATGATTGGCAGGATTAATTTAGGTAACCACTTGCTTTTGCTACATGCTAAATATCTAAGCTCTGGGCCCTGTGGTTTCAGAGAAGAAGATTTTTGAAGCTTTTTATTCCATTATAAGTCTATCCGAGCTAAGGGGCCCCAGGGTGTGGCCAATCTGGACCCCAGGGGCATGATTGGCAGGATTTAAGAAGGTGACCACTTGACATTGTTACCAACTAAATATCTAAGTTCTGGGCCCTGTGGTTTCAAAGAAGAAGATTTTTGAAGCTTTTTCCATTTATATGAGTATATGGGTGCTAAGGGGGTCCCAGGGTATGACCCATTTGGACCCAAGGGGCATGATTGGCAGGATTTAAGAAGGTGACCACTTGTCATTGCCACACGCTAAATATCTAAGATCTGGGCCCTGTGGTTTCAGAGAAGAAGATTTTTGAAGCTTTTTTCCATTATGAGTCTATGGGAGCTAAGGGGCCTGGGGCGTGGCCCATTTGGACCCCAGGGGCATGATTGGCAGGATTTATGTAGGTGATCAGTTGCCATTGCTACATGCTAAATATCTAAGCTCTGGGCCCTGTGGTTTCAGAGAAGAAGATTTTTTAATCTTTTTTTCCATTAAGAGTCTATAGGAGCTGAGGGGCCCGGGGGCGTGGCCTGTTTGGACCCCAGGAACATGATTGGCAGGAATTATGTAGGCGACGATTTGCCGTTGCTACATGCTCAATATCTAAGCTCTGGGCACTGTGGGTTCAGAGAACAAGATTTTTGAAGCTTTTTTCCATTATGAGTCTATGGGAGCAAAGGGGCCCAGGGGCTTGGCCCTTTTGGAACCCAGGGGCATGATTGGCAGGATTTATGTAGGTGACCACTTGCCATTGCTCTATGATAAATATATAAGCTCTGGGCCTTGTGGTTTTAGAGAAGATTTTTTAAGCTTTTTTCCATTATGAGTTTATGGGAGCAAAGGGGCCCGGGTGGGGACACATTTGGACCCAAGGGGCATGATTGGCAGGATTTAAGTAGGTAAAGGTGAGCACTTGCCGTTGCTACATGCTAAATATCTAAGCTCTGGGCCCTGTGGTTTCAAAGAAGAAGATTTTTTAAGCTTTTTCCATTATGAGTCTATGGGAGCTAAGGGGCCCCGGAGAGTGGCCAAATTCGACCCCAGGGGCATGATTGGCAGGATTTATTTAGGTGACCACTTGCTTTTGCTACATGCTAAATATCTAAGCTCTGGGCCCTTTGTTTTAGAGAAGAAGATTTTTGAAGCTTTTTATTCCATTATAAGTCTATCCGAGCTAAGGGGCCCCAGGGGCATGATTGGCAGGATTTAAGAAGGTGACCACTTGACATTGTTACCAACTAAATATCTAAGCTCTGGGCCCTGTGGTTTCAGAGAAGAAGATTTTTGAAGCTTTTTTCCATTTATATGAGTCTATGGGAGCTAATGGGGTCTCAGGGTGTGACCCATTTGGACCCCAGGGGCATGATTGGCAGAATTTATGTAGGTCACCACTTGTCATTGCCACATGCTAAATATCTAAGCTCTGGGCCCTGTGGTTTCAGAGAAGATTTTTGTGAGTCTATGGGGGCTAAGGGGCCCCCGGGGCATGGCCCATTTGGACCCCAGGGGCATGATTGGCAGGATTTATGTATGTGACTACTTGCCATTGCTACATGCTGAATATCTAAGCTCTGGGCCCTGTGGTTTCAGAGAAGAAGATTTTTGAAGCTTTTTTCCATTATGAGTCTATGGGAACTAAGGGACCCGGGGCGTGGCCCATTTGGACCCCAGGGGCATGATTGGCAGGATTTATGTAGGCGATCAGTTGCCATTGCTACATGCTAAATATCTAAGCTCTGGGCCTTGTGGTTTCAGAGAAGAAGATTTTTGAATCTTTTTTTTCCATTATGTGTCTATAGGAGCTGAGGGGCCCCGGGGCGTGGCCTGTTTGGACCCCAGGAACATGAGTGGCAGGAATTATGTAGGCGACGACTTGCCATTTCTACATGCTCAATATCTAAGCTCTGGGCACTCTGGGTTCAGAGAAGAAGATTTTTGAAGCTTTTTTCCATTATGAGTCTATGGGAGCAAAGGGGCCCAGGGCGTGGCCCTTTTGGAACCCAGGGGCATGATTGGCAGGATTTATGTAGGTGACCACTTGCCATTGCTCTATGATAAATATATAAGCTCTGGGCCCTGTGGTTTCAGAGAAGATTTTTTAAGCTTTTTTCCATTATGAGTTTATGGGAGCAAAGGAGCCTGGGTGGGGACACATTTGGACCCAAGGGGCATGATTGGCAGGATTTAAGTAGGTGACAAGTTGACCACTTGCCGTTGCTACATGCTAAATATCTAAGCTCTGGGCCCTGTGGTTTCAAAGAAGAAGATTTTTTAAGCTTTTTCCATTATGAGTCTATGGGAGCTAAGGGGCCCCGGAGAGTGGCCCGACTGGACCCCAGGGGCATGATAGGCAGGATTTATTTAGGTGACCACTTGCTTTTGCTACATGCTAAATATCTAAGCTCTGGGCCCTGTGGTTTCAGAGAAGAAAATTTTTGAAGCTTTTTATTCCATTATAAGTCTATCCGAGCTAAGGGGCCCCAGGGTGTGGCCAATCTGGACCCCAGGGGCATGATTGGCAGGATTTAAGAAGGTGACCACTTGACATTGTTACCAACTAAATATCTAAGTTCTGGGCCCTGTGGTTTCAGAGAAGAAGATTTTTGAAGCTTTTTTCCATTTATATGAGTCTATGGGAGCTAAGGGGGTCCCAGGGTGTGACCCATTTGGACCCCAGGGGCATGATTGGCAGAATTTATGTAGGTCACCACTTATCATTGCCACATGCTAAATATCTAAGCTCTGGGCCCTGTGGTTTCAGAGAAGAAGATTTTTGAAGCTTTTTCCCATTATGAGTCTATGGGTGCTAAGGGGCCTTCCGGGGCATGGCCAATTTGGACCCCAGGGGCATGATTGGCAGGATTTATGTAGGTGACTACTTGCCATTGCTACATGCTGAATATCTAAGCTCTGGGCCCTGTGGTTTCAGAGAAGAAGATTTTTGAAGTTTTTTTCCATTATGAGTCTATGGGAGCTAAGGGGCCCTGGGGCATGGCCCAATTGGACCCCAGGGGCATGATTGGCAGGAATTATGTAGGTGACCACTTGCCGTTGCTACATGCTAAATACCTAAGCTCTGGGCCCTGTGGTTTCCGAGAAGAAGATTTCTGAAGCTTTTTTCCATTATGAGTCTATGGGAGTAAAGGGGCCCCGGGGTGTGGCCCATTTGGACCCCAGGGGCATGATTGGCAGGATTTACATAGTTGACTACTTGCCGTTGCTGCATGCTAAATATCTCAGCTCTGGGCCCTGTGGTTTCAGAGAAGATTTTTTCCATTATAAGTCTATAGGAGCTAAGGGACCCCGGGGTGTGGCCCGTTTGGACCCCAGGGCCATGATTGGCAGGAATTATGTAGGTGACCACTTGCCGTTGCTACATGCTAAATATCTAAGCTCTGGGCCCAGTGGTTTCAGAAAAGAAAATTTTTGAAGCTTCTTTCCACTATGAGTCTATGGGAGCAAATATTTTATCTATCTATCTTCTTATACTGAGTCGGTCATATCTGGCCATTACCTCAGTTGATTGGGTGGCTAAATTTAGAATTTAAAAAAAAAAAAAAAAAAGAGAGGCACTGGATGCGTCCTTAAAACTATTTACAATCTGCATAACAGAGGTATCCTAAAACGCATACCTCTGAGACCCAATCTTACACTGTGCGGGCTTTGAACTCTTCTGCGGACTTGGCATTCACCGCAGAGGAGGGAAGACTATTCCATTGGGGAATAGTTCTAGGAAAAAACGAGTTCTTCAGGGCATCACTATAGGACTGGTATCTACGATATTGTGAGTCGTTTAATTTTGATGCCCTTGTTTGGGTCGACAGTGTTACAGGGGTCAAGTACCTATCTTTATCAATAGACACTGAATCAGAGTGTATCTTGTAGAAGAAGGTTAAAGAGGACTGCTCACGACGGGCCTGCAGGGACGGCCACTCTAGCTCATTAAGCATGTCACCGACGCTACTTCTATTTCGCCTAAAGGTCCATCGAGCAGCTGTCCTCTGCACCTTCTCCACCTGCTGAGTCTGAGTTTTAACATAGGGGTGCCAAATGGGTGATGCATATTCGAGTTGAGGGCGAACCAATGTTTTATATGCAACATCCTTTGTCTGCCTAGGTGCAAAAGCCAAGTTCCGTCTAAGGAATCCCAAAGTCCTAGTTGCTTTAGATGTAATCTCTGAGATATGTTGACCCCAATCAAGATCGTCAGTGATGGTGATACCAAGATATTTGGCGGATTGAACATGCTCCAAAACTTGCTGGTGAAGAGTATAGTCAAACTTAATTTGCTGGTGAAGAGTATAGTCAAACTTAATTTGCTTGTCCAAGATACCCAAATCATATTTAAATATGATTTGGGTATCTTGGATATTTGGGTTTTTATACCCATCAATTTATTTTCTTAATTTGGTTTTCTTTCAATTTTATTGGGTATTTACGCAAATATCCTGCTTATCTGTTCCTCTGTATTTAAGTGGAAGCCTTGTGAGAAGCAAAGCTAGGGTTTCAATTTTATGTGGGGCCGAGGTGGTTTGGGGGCAGAGTTGTCTTGGGGCCGAGGTGGTTTGGGGGCTGAAGTGTCACGTTACCATTAAAATTGTGGATCGAAATTGCTATGGGCCGATTTTGTATGTGCCGATTTTGTTGGTATGGGCCGGATTGTCCTGGGACCGGTAAACTTAGCTTCACAAAATAACTCAATCCTCAGCACATTCAGCTGTGGATCAATGGAAATCGGCAAATCATTGGCCCAATCATCTATGACATGCTGAGACTAAATGGGTCTGGGCAAAGGTAAAAGTGTAAATGCAGCTGTGCTGACCTCTTGTTCAATTCTGATAAGCGTTTACAGATCCGGAGCAAATAAACCTCCTATTGGATTAATTGGGTTAATAAAAAAAATAACCCGATAAAATGTAAAGTATCAATCTACAGAAACAACTGAAAACTCTGGTAAACTGCTACATGTACAAAAACTTTACAATATTTCTACTTGAGAGTTCTTTTCTAAATCACCTTCTAAATCTTAAATCTTTTCTAGATCTTAAATCTGTATCCTGAAGATGCTTGTTTAGATTGGTTCCCTTGCGGTAGGTATAATATGCGAAATCAAGTTGATTTCGCGAAATCAGCTCGATTTAGCGAAATCAACTAATAAAATCAACATTTTTAAAAACAGGCAAAAAATTGTTATTGCATTTTATCTAGAACGTTATTATACATTTATGAGCCAAGTTTCATGAGAAAATTTGAATATTTAGTATGTATTTGATCGGAAATTCTATTCTGCCACTTGATTTCGCTGGTAATCACATGTGCGAAATCAACTCATTTTAGCGAAATCAATGTATAAAATACCATTTTCCCAAAACTGAATAAAACATATTGGTGCATATTATTAAGAATATTGTTAATCATTTATGAGCCAAGTTTCATGATGAAATTTGAATATTTAGTATGTTTTTTAGAGGAAAATCTTTTCTGCCACTTGATTTCGCTGGCAATCGCATGTGCGAAATCAACTCATTTTAGTGAAATCAATGTATAAAATACCTTTTTTCCCAAAACTGATTAAAACATATGTGTGCATATTATCAAAAATATTGTTACTCATTTGTGAGCCAAGTTTCATGATGAAATTTGAACATTTAGTAGGTTTTTGATAGGAAAATGTATTCTGCCACATGATTTCTCTTGCAGTCTCATGTGCGAAATCTACTCATTTTAGCGTAATCAATGTATAATAAAATAACTCTTTTCCCCAAAACCAACTAAAACGTTTTTATACATGTGTATTCACCCATTCAGTACCGGAAATCCCTAATGGGGGTTGTTGGCAAACAGTGCAGGTCCAGATCAGACGCCGCAACAGAACGCGGCGCCTGATCAGGGCCTACACTGTTTGCAAAAAAAAAAGAAGAAAACACAGCCTGGCACCCCTAAATTTTGAAATGGACTCCTGTTATATATAATGAGGAAGATTCCATTTGATACAAAAAAGGTTAAGAATGTTGTTCTACATTTATGAGCCACCGTTTTATGAGAAAATATTGATGTTGAGTTCTAGCTTGTGTTTGGGGCGTTATATCACCAAAACAAACAAGAAACAGAGATAAAGGAAAATATCATTAGAAAGACCGGGCGATACATCACCAAAACACGCCTGTATAATTTCGATCCCCTCAAACCCCATTTGTATTCAGAAAAACTGGGGCTTACAGGGCTTTATTATTTTTCTAGTTTTTGCTCAAAACATAGAATATATGACTCGTTAGAACGGCCTCACTAGTCCAGTCAGGAGTACCCACAATCTATGTTTAGAGCACAAATATGAAGTATATCGGAATTTTTCGCCAGAAAATTTTAATTTGTAAGGTGGCAAAATGTTCAAAATAATTGAATCTGCGTATTTCCGTGTTATTTATCACGGATGCGTTATCAAATGGTTGTTATTATTATTATTATTTCTAATAAAAAAATTCATTAAATAATCACTAATTTGACGGGTGCATCGTCGGACAGATAGACGGACGAACTGACTGACTGGCGAATGGACGGACGGCTAAATAGATAGATAGACAGATAGACAGGAGTGAATAAACAGTGTGTTTGTTATTCACACAATCACAGGTAATAACGTGTGAAAGTCAGTAAACCGCAATTTGATTAAATTACTTGGCGAGTGTTCGTTAATCTCTTTACCTGCTGTGTGAAGTACAGAAAGATGTCTTTAAAATTTAATTATGATTGCCTTAATAGCAAAATGAAGGAATGATAAGCCCAATTATACTGTATCAGAATATAATACTCCCAATAATCAGTATCAGAAACCCGAAAGAGGTACCGTGACAAACAGTGCAGGCCCAGAATGCGGCGTCTGATAAGGGCCTACATTGTTTGCTAAAAGTTCAGTCACTTTCCAATTAAATTTTGATGAAAATACAATCAATATAACCAATTTAGTATCAGAAACCCGAAAGGGGGTACCGTGGCTAACAGTGCAAGAATGCGGCGTCTGATCAGGGCTTACATTGTTTGCTAAAAGTTCAGTCATTTTCCAATTAAATTTTGATAAAAATACAATCAATTTAACCAATTTAGTATCAGAAACCCCAAAAGGGGTACCGTGGCAAACAGTGCAAGCCCAGATCAGACGCCACAGAATGCGGCGTCTGATCAGGGCCTACATTGTTTGCTAAAAGTTCAGTCATTTTCCGCCCATAAGGGCTTGAAGAAATATATGGGCTGCATGATGCTTCCACCCAGAGCTGAATCCGGCCCGCACACTAGTACTGGTAAACCGCTTAGAGGATCTAAGCCTGTCCAGGAATCGCGGTGCGAGGCGGACCGTCCATGCTAATAAACCCTATTGGTTTCATTGGGCGACAGGTCTTGAGATGTCATTTCATCTCAATGTCGGGTAAAAGTCCCACAAAATTGGAAGCAACGTCTCCAAAATGACATTTACAGTGTTGACGGGGACGTTAAACCTCAAATCAAACAAATCAGTCATTTTCCAATTAAATTTAGAAGAAAATAAGTCAATTTAACCAATTTAGTATTAGAAACCCCGAAATGGGTACCGTGGCAAACAGTGCAGGCCCAGATCAGACGCCGCATTCATGCGGCATCTATCAGGGCCTACATTGTTTGCTAAAAGTTCAGTCATTTTCCAATTAAATTTTGATGAAAATACAATCAATTTAACCAATTTAGTATCAGAAAGCCCGAAAGGGGTACCGTGGCAAACAGTGCAGGCCCAGATCAGACGCCGCAGAATGCGGCGTCTGATCAGGGCCTACATTGTTTGCTAACAATTCAGCCATTTTCCAATTAAATTTTGATGAAAATACAATCTGACATCTCTAAAGGGGTACCGTGGCAAACAGTACAGTCCCAGATCAGACGCCGCAGAATGCAGAATGCTGCGTCTGATCAGTTTGCTAAAGGAGGAGAAGGACGACGACATGGACGACGACGATGATGATGATGAGGATGATGATGAGGATGATGATGATGAAAAAAAGAAGATAACAAGTATTGGAGTAAGTCTGTTGATTTCACCTGCTATTTGATTTCGTTTGACTACTCAATCTTTTATTCCAGACCATAATATTTTCAGATGAAACTTGGATCATAAATGCATACTTCCAGCATTCTAAATAATAGGCAAAACGAGTGTTTAATTGTTTTTGGAAAACAAATGCTGTTACACATTGATTTCGGAGTTGATTTCGCACATGTGCTTATCAGCGAAATCAAGTGACATAATATATTTTCCTAATAAATGTTTATATTTTCTCGTGAAATTTGGACCTAAAATGTTTATCAACTTTCTTAACAATATGCCTTTTTATTCAGTTTTGGGAAATATTTATGTTGCACATTGATTTCGTTAAAACGAATTGATTTCGCACATGTGATTTCCAGCGAAATCAAGTGGCAGAATAGATTTTCCTCCCAAAAAACTTACTAAAGATTCAAATTTCATCATGAAACTTGCCTCATAAATGTTTAACAACATTATTAATAATATGCACAAATATGTTTTATTCAGTTTTGGGAAATATTTATTTTATAAATTGATTTCGCTAAAATGAGTTGATTTCACACACGTGATTACCAGCGAAATCAAGTGGCAGCTAGAATAGGATTTCCGATCAAATACATACTAAATATTTAAATTTTCTTATTAAACTTGTCTCATAAATGTATAATAACATTCTAGATAAAATGCAATAACAATTTTTTGTCTGTTTTTAAAAATGTTGATTTTATTAGTTGATTTCGCTAAATCGGGCTGATTTCGCGAAATCAACTTGATTTCGCATATTATACCTACCCGTTCCCTTGTCGTAAATGTCTCCGCTAGGTGGCTACAACATATGTGTGCGTACCGAAGGGGAGGTAATAACGAAGGGGAATCAATCTAGATGCTTGTTGTAACGGGTTACCCTGAAATGCGGAAAGGAAAAAAGGACTTACCCTAAAATGCGAAAAGGACTTCTTATATACGAAAAGGACTCAGTGCACTGAAAAGGTCTGTTAATTAAGGCTGCGTTTTTTTTTTTTTTTTTGGTTTGGGTTTTACGGCCCTTTCAAGATATTTCACTCATATCGAGCCGATCGTTAATCAGAGGTGGGCGAAAACCGGAGTACCCGGAGAAAAACCACCTGACCTTCCGTTGCAGAACTTGGCGTCTCACACGTGGCCCGAGCGAGGCTCGAACCTACGGCGGTGAGAGACCTAATGACTAAGAGTCAGCGCTCTTATCCACTAGGCCACGGAGGCCCGTATTTAGGCTGCGGTTTCATTGGTATATGTACTCTATTTTATTGACTTGTTTTTTCCCATCTTAGTTTATTTTCTGAGACACTATTGGCTATCTATCTTCATATACTGAGTCGGTCATACTTGGCCATTACCTCAGTTGGGTGGTGCGATAAATTTAGAGTTTAGCAAAAAAAAAAATCACTGGATGAGTTCTTAAAACTATTTACAATCTGCTTTCAGAGGTGTACTAAGACGCACACCCCTGGGTCCCAATCTACACCACGCGGGCTTTGAACTCCTCTGCAGTTTTGGCATTTACCACAGAGGAGGGAAGACTTTATTACTACAGCTTTTAGCCATACTGCTCTTGGTGGGCCTTCAGAGTTGTCTCCTCCATTTCGCTTTCGTTTTTTTTTCCAGGGCTTAATCTGAGTTCATCATTTAAGCTCTGTCTCTTTCATGGAGAGGAGATGACGAAGTGTAGACTCCCACAGGAGGATAATTAGGTTGGGGGTGGGATGCTTCAGTAGGCTTTGTGTAGATTTTACTGATCTTCTCTTCTGGCATTTGTGTCTGAAGAGATTTTCAGTCGCGCCTCTCCCCACCCCCCTCTCCCTTATTTAATATTTATTTTTATGTAAAATTTTATTAACCTGTAACTTGGGAAGTCGGAACGTTTGTGCAGCACGCGCTCTGGTGTCTGATGCGCAGAGGGGTATGGCCCAGCAGTTGCCTTCTTCTCTCACAGAATCCTTAAATTTTTTTAATACAGTATAGATCATGTCTAAATGTAATATATGTACTATACCTGCATGCTGTGATATATAATGTAATCATTTTTTTTTTTATGTTTTTACAAAATACTTATTTATGTGTCTGCATGTGATATTACTGTGTTGATTTACAAATGTTTTGTCGAAGTACAAGCCCATAAGGGCTTATGCTATCTGTTACGATAAAATCGACGAAAAATAAAATTTCTATGTCTCTATTCTAAGACTATTCCACTGAGGAATAGTTCTAGGGAAAAAAGAATTCTTCAGGGCATCACTATAGGCCTGGTACCTACGATATTGACTGTTGTTTAATTTTGATGCCCTTGTTTGAGTAGAAGTAGTCACAGGTTTCAAGTATTTATCTTTCTTAAGAGACACTGTGTCAGAGTGTATCTTATAAAAGAAGGTTAAAGAGGACTGCTCGCGACGGGCCTCCAACGATGGCCACTCCACCTCATCGAGCATTTCACCAACACTACTTCTGTTCCGCCATCGCCTACAGGTCCATTGGGCAGGCGTCCTCTGAACCTTCTCAACCTGTTGAACCTGAGTTTGAACATGGGGATGCCAAACAGGTGATGCATACTCAAGTTGAGGTCGAACCAAGGTTTTGTATGCAACATCCTTTGTCTGCCAAGGAGCAAAAGCCAACTTGCGTCTAAGAAACCCTATTGTCCTAGTTGCCTTAGATGTAATCTCAGAAATATGTTGACTCCAATCAAGATTATCAGTAGTGGTGATACCAAGATATTTTGCGGATTGGACATGTTCCAATGTATGCTGGTGTAGTGAGTAGTTGAATTTAATCTGCTTGTCTGGAGGGTGCCGTGACACCCTCATTGAATGACATTTGGCCACACTGAACTTCATTTGCCAATCGGCCTCCCAACGTGCTAGGCTATCCAGGTCATCTTGTAAGATAAGGCAGTCAGAAGAAGTATATATATTCCTATACAAAACACAATCATCAGCAAACAAGCGAACAGATGACCTGATATTATCAGGCAGATCATTAATAAATATCTAGAAAAGGACCGGTCCAAGTACCGAACCTTGTGGGACACCAGACAAAACAGGGACTGGATCTGACGCTTGGCCATCAATTACAACTTGTTGTGTGCGTCCAGAGAGCCATGATCCTCTTACCCCATAATGATCAAATTTGTACAATAGCCTCCTGTGAGGTACCTTGTCGAAGGCCTTGGCAAAATCCATGATAATCAGGTCAGTCTGTTTGTGGCCACGATTAATGGCCCCATCCAGATTGCTCACTATGTCATGGTAGAACTGAACTAATTGAGTTTCACAAGGCCTTCGACTTCGGAAATCATGTTGACAGTCAGCAAGAATACTTTCAGAGGCTATGTGATTGTTAATGCTGCTAACTAATATATGCTCCAGGGTTTTGCAACAGATACATGTGAGCGACACCGGTCTGCAATTTGCAGCATCATATTGTTCTCCTTTCTTAAAGACCGGGGTTACGTTTGCTTGTCGCAAGTCATCTGGTACAGTGCCCCGAGCAAGTGATTCATTGAAAATAAAGGCCAGCAGGAGAGATATTTCAGCTTTACATTCCTTAAGCACCCTGGCATGAAAACCGTCAGGCCCAGATGCCTTATGTATGTCGAGCTTGTCCAACAGTTTTGGGACCCCATTGGGGTCATCTGTTATGTCCCCCATAGAGGGGAACGGGCTTTTACCTTTCGATGACAGCTCACCGTCAGCTTCACTTTTAAACGCCGATTGAAACTGCTTATTACATATATTTGCCTTGTCGCGCGATTCAGTTTTCAAAATTCCATTTTTCCTAAGTGAAGTGATCCCAAATGATTCTTTTTTTTTCAGGGACTTTACAAATGGATAAAATTTCTAAACTTTTCCATTCTTCTGGGGGCCCTCGGGATCAATATTTTCATCATCAAAGGTAAAGATGCTAGAATGCTTCCAATATGCATCATATCACTTGTTTTAAGTCGACCCGTCTCTGTGTAGAAAGTGAGTAAATATGCGTTTTTCTTTCTTTTCTTTCTACTTATACTGCGATCGGTCACATTTTACCATTACTCGCAGAAGTACATTACATACACTTCAGGTTGCAGGGTTGATTCAAGCCTACAGAGTAATCATGTGAATACGTTAGGGGTCTTCCTGCGCAGGATATGACTCGATCATCTATCTATCTATCTATCTATCTATCTATCTATCTATCTATCTATCTATCTATCTATCTATCTATCTATCTATCTATCTATCTATCTATCTATCTATCTATCTATCTACTGATACTGCGTCGGTCTCATTTGACGATTACCACAGGTGTACATTACATACACTCCAGGTTTGCAAGATGAAAGCCTACACAGTAAGCATGAAATTACGGTAGGGATCTTTAACCTGCACAGGGGATGGTTCTACCTGCACAAGGGGCCTCCAGTTAACGTCCCGATCCGAAGGACGGTGCACTTTATGACATTTATCTCTGCAAATGATGCCAATGGAGCGTGTTCGTACACCGAAATTTTATCGCCGCTGCAAGGGATCGAACCCGGGACCTCTAGCATCAGCGACAAGTGCACTAACCACTGAGCTATTATGCTCCATGTCCTGCACAGGGGGCCTCAAGTTAACGTCCCGATCCGAAGGACGGTGCACTTTTTGCATTCATCCCTGCAAATGATGCCAATGGAGCGTGTTCGAACACCGAAATAATCACCGCCTCCGGGGATCGAACCGAGGGCCTCTAGCAGAGGCAAATGCACTAACCACTGAGCCATCACGCTCCTCGTTTTAGCATTTTTCCATGCGCCACAGTCATCCGAAAATCTGCAATTCGTACCGTTCCCTCGCCTCTCCATGTTGTCACTATTGTCAGAATCAGAATCAGAATTGTTAGTGGTGACACGTCAAATGACATTCATAGACCAGGACCTAGCTCTAACCACAGAGGCAAACTTAGCTACACAATCCTCAGCATCTTCAGCCGTCGAAATAATCGAATTGTGAAGGGCATTCCAATCTCTAATGGTTCGGGGGAAGAACGATTCTTTATAAATGTCAGTTTTTGCAGTAAGGGTCTGAAACGACATTGAATGGTGCTTTCTACAGTGCCTAGCTGGGGGAACAAGACCATCCGTTGGAATGCTGGCAGCACCCTTTAGACCTTTGTATAAGAGTATAAGCCTACTGTCTCTCCTCCTTTTGTTGAGAGACTCCCATCTTAATTTTCCTAGAATTCCAGTCATGCTCCCAGTTTCAAAGCAGTAATTGCTTGTTGCAAATCTAGCAGCTCTATTCTGAACTTTTTCAATTTCTTCATTAAGGACCACTCCACTTGGGTCCCAGGTGCAACTACCATATTCACAGATTGGGCGAACAAGTCCCCTATATGCTGTCTCTTCTACATCCTGTGGATACTGATGAAGACTTCGCCTCAGGAAACCAAGTGTTCTATTCGCCTTTGTACACATGTTGCTGATGTGTGTATTCCATCTCAAATCGTGAGTGATTGTCACACCAAGGTATTTGATGGAATTCACATTTTCGAGGACCGTTCCCTCTAAGGTGTAAGAAGCCTCAATTTTATTTATTCTCTTCCTAGTTATCTGCATAATATTGCATTTAACGGGTCTGCGAACAGCCTTATTTCCGAGTCAATATCAGTGGAAATATCATTGATGTACATGTCGGCTTGACATGAGTGAAATAATCTTGAAAGGGCCGTAAAACCAAAACCAAACCGTAAACGGTTAACCATTACAGTGCACATCAATGTGTATGGTTTCTTTCCGGTATGTATTCTTCTATTACAATAAGTTTTGCCTGTTATAACAATAAGTATAGCGGGTCTAATGTATACGGCAAGTGTCATCATAGCTGTTGACATTAATGACTATCTTACTTTAACCGCCGCCTATGCAATATAACGAGATTTTAATATAAAAAAGAAAGGAAAGAGGAAGAAAGAAATCAATGTAATGAACACGTGAAATGTAGTATGATAACCATTTTTGATAAGAAATAATAAAAGTGCATGGACGGACCGGAATACGGACATGGCAGATATATTGGTAGATATATATCTGCAATCAAAAATCAGAGAGAGAGAGAGAGAGAGAGAGAGAGAGAGAGAGAGAGAGAGAGAGAGAGATAGAGAGAGAGAGAGATATTTTACTGGGTATACATTTTATGAGATGTTAAAATGATGCCCTGTGCTATTTTAATTAAAAATAGAAGTGGAGGCAATGATCAGGAATCGATACAATTAACCCACAGCTCCAATCAGAGACACCAAAGGGAAATAAACACAAACACGAAACAACAGACCCTAATGGAAACATCAATAGCTGAAAGTCAAAAGGACAGTTACTTTCACACAAAATGGCCAGTAGGCATGATGCTTCCACTCAGAGCTGAAACCGGCCGCACACGAGTACTAGTAAACCGCTTAGAGGATCTAAGCCTGCCCAGGTAAAGCGGTGCGAATCGGACCGCCCATGCTTACAAACCCTTTTGGTTTCATTGGGCGACAGGGCTTGAGATGTCATTTCATCTCAATCTCGGGTAAAAGTCCTGAAAAAATGAAAGCAACGTCTCCAAAATGATAATTAAACTGAGTTCGTGGAGGGTCCATTGACTAAATATCGGCTCCATTCATGGATAATATTGTTGTGTCAGCTGCAGGAGTGATCAGGTTACTTTAAGGCTTTAACCCCAGTAAATCCTTAGGACCTGATGAGCTGCATCCTAGAGTCCTGAACGAACTAGAAAATGTGTTAGGTCCAGTTTTTGCAAACCTGTTTCAACAGTCTCTTGATGCGGATGAAAGCCCCAAAGAATGGCTTCAAGCGAACATTTGTCCACTCTTCAAAAAAAAAAAAAAAAAAAAAAAAGGAGATAGGGCTCTTGCCCGTAACTATTGCGCTGTCTCTCTGACTTGTGTTCTGTGTAAATTGCTTGAACATATAGTCTGCTCGAACATCATGACCCACATCAGACAGACAACATGCATTTAGAAAAAGGCATAGTTATAAAATTCAGCGGTTCTAACGAGTGCCCACAATCTATATTTTGAGCAGAAATAAGAAAAATATCACAATTTTTCATAATAAAATTTTCATTTTTTTTCGGCGATAAAGGTGGCAATGTATTTGTATAGGCGTGTTTACGTAATTTTTTATTGGCCATTAATTTTCTAATGATATTTAATGACTGCTTTAGCTCATAATAAAATGACGCGTGCCGCATTCCTGTATTGAAATTGTAGAAAGGCGGTGCCAGAGCTTTTGAAGGGAAAAGTTGGATCAAACTGATATTTTAAATGAAGTTATTATTATTCGCGATAAAACATTTTGTGTCATTAACGTGTTTACATTAAGAAAATTAGCCCGTGAAATAAATACCCCTGGCATTAAGAAAAGTGTGCCTTCACTTCTATTATACATTATTTTCTGTTTTCTCACTAAAATAGACTGAGGGTGCTCATTAACACTGAAATATAAATGTATTTCGGATAGTTTTCTTATCTCGCCTAGTATATAATTTGGACCACGTAAACCCTCCTTTAATATAGTAAAACTGGGTTTACACGGGTATACATTATTTTGTTTTTATTTCTGCTCAAAATCGTAGATTAAGGGCAGTCGTTAGAATCGCCTCGCCCAGGCTGTTCTGAGTAATCATAATTTATAATGAGTTTTTCCACAGCTAAAGAGGCAAATATTGGGAAAGTATAAAACCCGGGAGTAACAGCCGGGAGCCGGGAGTAAAATCCGGGAGTAAATTTTGGCAATCGAATAAAGGTATTAAACATTAACATATCTAGATGAAATTTGGATCAAAAGTAGAATATAGACTCCTCTTTAAAATGCATATAAGTTTTATATTTATAATTGAGTACTTTTCAAGATATGAACCGAAATATATGACCATGTCGCAAATATTTGGCCCGGGAGTAGCTTTTTGCGGTATTGACGATGTCAAGCATTTGGCAAAATATGTTCAGTCTGGGATTGCTACAAGAATAAGTTTGTGTATTATCAATTACAAACATATCAAAGATTAGAAAAATACAAAAATAAAGTTATTTCATCGCTCCGTGAAGTAAGTAATTGACCCGGGAGTAGGCCGGGAGTAATTTCTGGGTTGAAATCGGCGTTTATTGGCGTCATTGCCTATGTCACATACATTGTATTTATTAAACGTAGTCTTACTACCCTGACATCTAACAGCGAAGGCACTGATCAGACTGCGGAGGTAATTGTGTCATCGTTTCTACATTATACGGTCTTAAAACAAATAGCGCAAAATATAAATGTTCCCGGGTCACATAAAATCATAGGCGCAGGAGCAGGGCGTGAGTTGGGTTGGGGATTTGGATGTGTGTCGAGTTCCGATATGACAAGTAAATAAATTCATGTACTCCATGCTGAATCTCAGCTTTTCTTCTGACAAACGTTTAAGAAATACAATGTATGTGATAGAAGCAATAAGGCTGAGAATAAGGCAAATAAACGCTGATTTCAACCCAGAAATTACTCCCGGCCCACTCCCGGGTCAATTATTTACTAGGCGGAACGATGAAATAACTTTATTTTTGCATTTTTCTAATCTCTGACATGTTTGTAATTGATATCACATAAAGTAATTCTTGTAGAAACCCCAGACTAAACATATTTTGCAAAATGCTTGACATCGTCAATACCGCAAAAGTTACTCCCGGGCGGAAATTTTGCGACGTGGTTGTATATTTCGGTTCATATCTTGAAAAGTACATGATAATAATGTTAACACTTATGTGCATTTTAAAGAAACGTCTATATTCTACTTTTGATTCAGATTTCATCCAGATATGTGAATGTTTAGTACCTTAATTCGATTGTCAAAATTTACTCCCGGTTTTACTCCCGGTTCCCGGCCGTTACTCCCGGGTTTTATACTTTCCCGCAAATATTTACTATATAGACAGCTTAAGAGCGAATTTAAAGGATTTAGGGAAAAACAATGTTAAGATTCAAATTTCGCAAATTTGTAAAAATGCAGCGTCTAATAAGGTTTTGTAGGTCAAAATTCCGCCCGTTGAACAACAATCGAATTCTTATGAGTGTGGGCTTTTTGCAATAGAGAAATTGGTAGAGTTTTGTTTTGCTTCGGATTCTTTAACACCCGAATATTATACGACGTGTCGAAAATGAGACCGCATTTAACTGAATGTAAATGAAAAAAAATGCCAGCGTTCCTGAAAAAAAAGTTAAAGACATCATTCCTTTACTTTTAAAAGTGTAAAAAAAGAAAGAAAAGAAAAGCAGTCTGGGCTTCTGCAAAATGCCCGAGTGTATTGATAAGATGATTTGTTGTGAATATCGTAAGTGAAAGACTTGGTTTCATAGAATATGTTTAGGTCTGAATTCAGCATAAAATAAGTGGCGATGTCCATCATGTTAAACTGGAATGTCCATGTAATGATCACCCATGTGAACATAACTTTATATAGGGAAAAGTGGGATCATTGCATTTACTTCTATTTACATGGGTATGCATTATTTCTCTTATACTTGCTCAAAAACATGATTTGTGAGTTCTCAATAGAGAAAAGCGGGGTTTAGAGTGATATATGATATTTTCCTATTTTGATACTCATTAGGACTGTCTCAATTAGGTATTTAAAACAAGATTACTTTTTATCTGAAAAAAAGCTAGCTATGTATGAAAGAGGCAATTTTATTACACGGTTCCACTGTTATCGTAATGACTATGATACAAGCGACAGCTGGGTTTAAGCAAATGAAGCTGCTTCATCGGTTTCAGGTTGTGTCTGCATCCTTTTCAGTACTGAGTATATGAAAATAGTTTTGATTTGATGGCAATTCTATATCAACTTTCGTTTCGATAAGGTTTTTATTTATCTATTTTTGTCCGTCTGCGATCCAGAAATATCACGGATATTTTTAATTTAATATTTGACCTCACACAAATTTACAACAAAACAATTTCCAAAAATCAGTTTTTGTGTGTAACTTGGATAAAATTTTACTTTTTTATATAGATTATGACATCCAAAAACTCGAGACATTACGGATACAATAGCGTTCCGATACATCCTGCCTGCGATAAGGGACCATCCCGGACAATTTAAAATAGAAGCGAAGGCAATGATCAAGAATCGATACTAATAACCCACAGCTCCCATCAGAGACACCAAAGGGAAAGAAATACAAACATGAAATGACTAGACCCTAATGAAAACACCAATAGCTGAAAACCAAAAGGACAATTACTTTCCCACAAAATAGCCAATGGCTATCCCAAACAAAAAATACAAGCGATACACACACTCAATGACAAACCATAACAAAAATAAACCGCGACACCAGACCCGCCAGAAAGGCGAGAGTCTCACACACTTTCTGACATGGGTCTAGTTACTTCATGTTTGTGTTTCTTACCCTTTGGTGTCTCTGATGGAAGCTGTGAATCCTGATCATTGCCTTCACTTCTATTTTGAATGTTTTTTATGCAAGTTTAGGTAACCAATATAAAGTAGGAAGCTTGTCTTGGGCTTCAGTAACACATACATCAAACTTGGTGGCTGAATGACAAATGTGGTCATCAACTACAACCCTCTCTACAGCCAAAGGCAGCAATTCATAGACCTTAGAACCACCAAGCTCTTGCTGAAGAGTGTTAACATAGTGGAGCCCTCAAACAACGACGACATTGATAGCGGCCTTGTCTGCTGGAGCCAAAAAAAAACTTCTAATTAAATTCTTGCATACCTAGCTTAAGATGACTTAAATTCCTCTGAGGAATATCGATCTGGACGACTGTCCACGAAGACTTTCCTCCGATGACAAGGATTTTTTTTTGTTTTCTATCTTTCAACTAATAATACCACACTAGAGGAGAGCTCCACTTTCTTTCTCAAGAACGGTTTTCATTGTCACAAAGAACGGTTGCGAGAAGGAAACAGTATCCATCTACTAGCTATGCTTTGCATATTCTTGACCGGTTTAATTTCAAATTTTACATGTGGGTGCCAAATAAGTGATGTGTACTTAGCTGACGTCGAATCAATGCTTTGTATGCAACAGCCTTGGTTTGTTAAGGAATAAAAGTCAAGTTTAGCTGAAGAAAACCTATAGTCCTGGCTGCTTTGTATGAAATCTCAGAAACATGCTGACCCAGATCAAAATAATCAGTAATGGTATTGACATGATACATGGTTGATTGAGCCTGTTCCCGTGTGTGGTATCAAATTATATCTGCAAAGTAGAAGTAAAACAAAGATCAGGAATTGATACAATTAACTTACTCCATCCATAAAAGACACCAAAGGGAAAGAAATACAAACATTAAGCGACCAGACCATAATGGAAACCTAAACAAAGGAAGGCCATATGGACAGTTATGCAAGTCTGGAAGAAGTCATAGCACCAGCATGGAATGGCGATTGGTCACAAAAAATCATCGCCAGCTGGCCTTCCAACGTGCTATTTGGCTCGTCAGGTTATCTTGCAACATGATGTATTCTGAAGGACACAACCATCAGCGGACAAAGGGAAAAATGGCGTGATGTGATCGGGGAGATCATTAATGTAGACACAGAAAAGGACCGGGCCAAGAACTGAATCTTCGGGGACACCAGGAAAAATAGGGACGTAGTTTAGATCCAAGGTTTGACAATCTGATACAACTGGTTGTGAGTGCTCAGAGACACAATGGCTAACCTATTGAGACATCCATAACAGTCTTGAGTCTTGGGTGTTATTTGTCTAAACCACGACAGAAACTAAGGGCGAGGATTGTGGCCTAAACACTTAAGGCCGTTTATTATCTATTTGGTGTATTATTGTTATACAGTAGAACTTCGATGGCTCGAACACCGATGGTTCGTTTACCATGGCTGAGTCGAACCCGTTCTTGAGTCCCTGGGAATTTCTGTACGTAAGAAATAGGGAGAGTAAAAATTAGGATATTTTCGTCTTTTATCTTGCAAATGTATGCTGTGTGTATTCATTAGAATCGCCTCGATGAGGCGATTCTAATGAGTACACACAACATACTTTTTCATTATAGAACACAGAAAAATGTCCTAAAGTATGTTGTTATGCCTCCTGGCATTAGCCCTCAGTGGCTCGAACTACCCCTGTCTCGAACAGATTTTCATGGTCCCAAAGGCGTTCGAGCCATTGAAGTTCGACTGTAGTTCGTCTTTGCATGGCAAGTAATCTTTTATACTCTTTATTTTGGATAGCCGTTTGGCCATTTTGTGGGAAAGTAACGGTCCTTTTGGATTTTCGCCTGTGACTCGTGGTTTCATGTCAAATGTATGAGCATGCCAATGTCTGTAGTCCACGGTTCACACAATGTCAGCTGGAATTGCTTTCAATGTGGAGTCCCAAACTTCTCTAACTACACGGTTTGACACCACATCAGCGGAATCATTAGTTTATACTAATTTATTTTGGTTTGATTGTGATGAAAGCTTCAAGCTTATTGAATCGCTCTCGAACACTTATTCCGGGTGTTTTCACGCGCGCGAGAGAGAGCGGAATAATTGCACACAGAAAGAATAATAGAAGTGAAGGCAATGATCAGGAATCGATACAATCAATCCACAGCTCCCATCAGAGACACCAAAGAGAAAGAAACACAACATGAAACAACAGACCCTAATGGAAACATCAATAGCGGAAAGCCAAAAGGACAGTTACTTTCCGACAAAATGGCCAATTGGCTATCCAAAACAAAATAATATAAGCGATACAAACACTCAAAGACAAACCATAACAAAAATAAACCGCGACAGAAGAACCGCCTTGGAACGGTCAGTGAAACGAATTTTATTTTGGGTAGGGGAGACCGGGGCAGAACGTGACACGGGGTAAAGTGTTACAGTTGAAGTTTCGACATAATTATGTCATCTATGACGTCATAACTTTTTATCTGTAAACTAGTTTCGGATGCGCCATTTGATGACATAGGTTGCGGGCGATTCCAACCAACTGTTAAACTTAGAAGACGAGTGAATGCTTTTTGCAACAAGAAAGTAAATTTTCTATTTTTTTTTTTCTAAATGTCAGATTGTTCTATTCTCGGAAGTTGGTGAATGAGCTAGCTTATTATCAAAACCTAGTGCATACTAAAAAAATTAAAAAAAATTACAGAATTTATCAAATGACTAAGACAACCAATATGTGGGTTCAAAATGTTGAAGACATTATTAAAAGGCTCGGTTTCCCGCATGTCTTGTCAGATCCTGCCACACAAATCCATAGGCACGTTAAACATATGCAACTTCGAATCAATGATCAAATACTTCAAGAGCAAGATTCTTTTATTCAAAGTAGTCCAAAATTAGATTTTTATAAAAACATTTATAAAGTTAATACTCGTGCACAATATGTAAATCTTGTAAGCAGTAGGTCGGATAGGTCTGTTTTGGCTAAACTACGTTTAAGTGCACACAATCTTGCTATAGAAACAAATACAAAATACAAAAATACAAATAATTTATTGGTCTAAAATCCAGCCACAGGATTGTCACCAAACACAATACAATTTCTTATTTTAACCTATATGATACTAGATCTACTATGACATTTAATATGCCCTTAAGCATTATATTTGGTTTAATATGTAGTAGTACGGACAATAAGATTTCTGAAATAGATTCACCCCTTTGGCACCTTCAGCCGTCCCCCAGCCAAAAGACAATCAGCGCCAGAACACAGACCACCGGAACCCCCTGACCTTGAAAGGTCAGATGGTTCCCGTCCCCTGCATATACAAATATATTGAAAGTTTTTACAACACCAAAAAAAAAAAAAAAAAAAAAAGAAAGAAATGAGGATCTTCTTCTAAAAATTCTGATATCTCCCCTCATCCCCGCCCAGAACACAGACCGCGGGGACCCAATAGAACCGCCTCTATGAGGCGGCCCCATCGAGCACCCACAATCCACACTTCCGGGCAGAAACAAGAAAAACACTGCATACCCCCAGACCCCAGTTTAGGGGGCATACAATGTAAAAGTGGGGCTGAAGGGGGTACACATCATGCATTCATGCTTTCGCAATGACTTGTCTAAACTAATTACTGTTTACCCTATTACGCATATTTACAATCTCATTTCTTTCATTATATAGCTCATGTATGAATGATATGCACAGTACATTTAAGTCATAATCTTTACTAGTCATAAGAAACTTAAACTTATCTGTATTAGTCATGCCACTAAAGGATGGATAAATATGACAAATTTTGTCAAAAAAAAATTCCCTACTAGTTTCTAGTTTAGAGCATGACATAACAAAGTGTATCTCATCTTCCACCTCAGTATGGCACAACTGGCACACTCTTTCTCGCAGAGGTATTTTCCTGTACCTTCCTTCTTCGATATGAAGTTTATGACAACTTATTCGTATTTTGGCATAAGTGCATACTTCTTTTTTCAGATTGTTACTGGACAATAAATATTTTTCAAGACTGTAAAATGATTTAAGTGTACGGTAGGTCCTAAGCTTGTTTCCATTAATAATATTTGAACTATCATCAACTAAACACTTTCTCCAAAAGAGTATGTAAGAATCCTTTAATCTCGTCATAATGGCGTGTAATAATCTGCCATTTGAAAATGTACCTTGGTTTTCCCATACATGTGAAAAGCCAACTTTGTCAAAAAATGATTTAACAAAATGGGCAAATCCAACCTCCCTACAACTGGCATCCCTGTAAGCATTATATACAAGTTTGCTATCATTCATATTTGTGATATGCAACCAAAACTTAATACAGGATTTTAAAGAATATATTGCGAGAGGGAACATGCCAAGTGGCAAGTTCTGCTCTTACTGCATTATTGGCAGCTGATTTATGTACTCCAAGGAGTATTTTACAGAATTTCAACTGATTTTTTTCAATTGTTAGTGAGTCATATTTTTGTTCCAAGACTGAACATCTATGCATTATTTTTTTCTATAGCCCAAACTTCACTGCCATATAATAAAATGGGTTTTACACATTGTTCATACAATTTCATAAACATGGAAACATTCATACATTCAGAAGATATAGCTTTTCTTATGCAGAACAGAGCTTTTGAACCTTTCTTACAAAGATAGTTTATTGCCTCAGAGAAAGAACCAGACGGTTTAAAAATAATACCCAAATACTTATATTCACTGACTAATTCTATATAATGACCGTCATACATAAAGTGGAAGTTATTTAGAATTTTTCCTGATTTATTAAATATAATTACTTTAGTTTTAGCCACATTTACTGTCAGGTTCCATCTCTGGCAAAAGTCTGAAAGCCTACTTAAAAGCTTTTGTAGGCCATCAGCGCTATTTGACAACAAAACTATATCATCCGCATACAGGAGACATGAAATAGAACGTTCACCAACTTGAACCTGATCACAACTTTCATCAAAATGCTGCTTAAGGTCATTGATAAACAACGAGAAAAATGTTGGGCTTAATATGCACCCTTGTTTTACCCCTGTTTTAGTTGCAAAACTCGGGCTTAATTGACTACCTAATTTAACCGAGCAACGAACTGTCTGATACATGTTCTTGATAACATTCAAAAACGGTCCTGAAATGTTGTACTGTTCGAGTTTATATAATAGTGCAGCTCTATTTACTGTGTCAAAAGCTTTACTTAAATCCACAAAGCATGCAAACAAGTACTTCTTTGACTTGAAAGCTTTATCAATCAATAATTTTAATGTTAAAATATGGTCACTCGTTCGACAATTTCTTCTAAAACCAATTTGCTCTGGGTATATAAGCTCATTTATTTCAATATATTTATCAAGCCTATTAAATAGCACCTTACTGAATAGTTTACCAAAGCAACTTGAAACAGTTATGCCTCTATAATTTGAAGGATCATGAGTACCCCCTCCTTTATAAATTGGTTTTATTATGTTGTCGCGCCAAGCGTCCGGATATTCCCCTGATTTTAAAATAAAGTTAAATAATACAGCAAATTCTTCAATTAAAATGTTGGAAGAAATTTTCAACATTTCATTAGAAATTCCATCCAGACCACAAGATTTTCCATTTTTAAGCCTATTAATGGATTTTCGTATCTCTGCTACTGAGATTGGATCGTTTAAAATAGTGTTATTCAAGCCAAAAAAGTTGATATTATTTTCAACCAGAAAGTTATTTGTGTATTCCATATTCAGCAAGGATTTAAAATGATGTATCCAAGCATCTGGCGCAACATCTTGAGATGGATCACTTTTATTATTTTTCAACAAATTATTAACTGTATTCCAAAAGTCTTTAAGATTGTTTTTCTCATTTTCCAGTAGCTTATCAAGTAATTTATTTTTAAATAACCTATGCTTCTTTCGGACTAACCGCTTATAAACTTTATGTTCATGAAAAAGTTTTGAACGTAAATGGTTATCCCATGGATTTTTTGTTAATTCACGACTTAAGAACTTCAAATGCTTATATTTATTCTCGCACTCGTAATCATACCATGTTTGTTTTCTTTTACGTTTTACCTGTTTCTTATGGCCATGTCTTTGTTGTCTAAGAGCTGCACCATTTAACACTGATGAAATTTTACTTGTAATCTGATTATTCTTATCTTGTTCAGATAGAGTTGAATTATTGCAGGTATTAGTCAGCTCTGAAGAAAAAGCATTTTTATTAATACAAGACAATTGTTTTTCAAAATTTAACCTCTTAATATCATCCCATAATATAGACTTAGGAGCTTCTCTAAAGTCTTCTCTATCTTGGTGACAAAAGTATGATTGAATATTGACCGAAATCAACGCATGATCAGAAAAAGTAACATCGAAATCTTTAACACAAAAATTATTTACATCTCCTAGTAAGGTAGCACTGCAAATAGAATAATCATCAATTGAAGAGCCATTAAATCCATGAAATGTTGCCTTACCTCTTGTGTCCCCTAGAGTTCTCCCATTCAATATTCTTAATTGTGAAGAGATGCACATGTCCAAAATATTCTTACCATATTCATTAGTAGACTGAAATTTAAATGTGTTTCGTCTTCGGTGTACATTGTCTATGGAATAGTTATCCGGAACAAAATCATCTAGATTATCAGATGACTCATTCTCGATGAAGTCAAAATCCCTACAATTGATGTGTGCATTTAAATCACCCATAATCATTACCTTACCTAAGTTACTGAAACGGATTACATCAGAATCCAATTTATCAAATATGCTTTTGTCCACATCATTTCGTTTCATATAAGAGGAAGAATTTGGTGAAATATAAAGTCCACATATAAATAAATCCTGTTCAAAATTGAAAAACGTTTTATGCAGTTTAATCCATATCATATCAGAGTGAGATTTATCTATTACCTTTATACCTCTTCTAAGACTCATTTTAATAAAGACAGCCACTCCCCCTCTCAGTCTACTTGGAGTCAATGACCTACAGTTAGTTATACAAAAATATCCCTCCAGATTTAATACATCACTAGAGCTTGCATGAGTTTCATTCAGTATGATTATATCAGCATATAGTTTGTTTAAAAATTGAGGATTATCTAATTTGCAAGTGCGTACCCCATTTATATTCCTAAATAGCCCGTTAACATTCCAACTGGCTACCGACAAAGTTTTGGAACTACGTACGGTGTGTGATTTACACATTTTAAACAATAACATGGAAAAAAGTGACAACAACTCTGAGGATTGTCAGTGTAATAGAAAACTATTGTCAATTAAACAATGTACCTCATATTTTAAGACGAAGACAAACAAACTGACTAGATGAAAAAAAAAAAATGACTAGGATACTGAGTTTCATCGAAATTCGAAAGTGGATCCAGCAGGTGCTACTTTTGTTTCAAGAAAAGGCCCGTTCAGCAGACTATTCCAATCCCATACACCTCAATATAATATACCGTAAAACCCCTAAAACAACAACAACAACAACAAAAAAAAAAAAAGGTGCGGATCAATGTACTAAAGTGCAGATCAATGTACTCCCTTACTATATACCGGAAGGCATAGGGACATCCCCCAGTCTGAGAGAAAATGCACTCTTTGTAGTACAGAATCAGTAGAGGATGAGAACCACTTTCTTTTGGAATGTGCGGCATACAGGCCCTTACGGGAGGCTTTCTTTTTGAAATCAAGCAAATTAAATACGAACATTTCAAATACGATCTGCACGAGTAGTAGAAAGCAGTTGTATTCTTTGCTGAATAATAAAAATGTGACCTGTTTGAAACTACTAATAAAATACATTAAAACCCTTTTTGAAAAGCGTACAATGTTGCTAGTGTCGTAACCTATGTAACTCCGGCTTTTTGTCACCATTGCCCTGTTATAACAGTCAATTTGTGTTGATATGTAAATTGCATTCAGTATTATTATATGTATGCCATTACCATTCATTGTGAATGTGTTCAGTGCAAATAAATCATTGTCAATCAATGTCATTGTCATTGACTAAAAAGGATAACTATGCAATATGAAATGTGATTCGGTCTACTTTTGATTTTACTGTATATCAAATATGTCCAAACGACTGCCATCGGGGCAATGTGTTACATGGTACTTGGGCTTGCCCCATGCATATTCCATCAACACCTAGCGAGATAATAACGATATCATTGAAACAGAAAATGTATATAGGGAGCTTTCCACTAAATGTTTTCCATAGACGACAATAGTAACCTTTTACCTGCTCCTTCAAAAACTACACATACAAAACTTTTCAAACCTTACTTGTTTATAGAGCCATCCTAGCCCAACAAGTTAATGAGAAAAAATTCACATGTTGATCGGCCCATTTTCAAGTTACAGTCAACCATGTTTGTTTACCTGCTAGAACGGAGTAAATAAAACCAACATTTTTAAAGGAGGGGTGACGATATAAAATCAGCAAAAAATTCTTTGAGCTTGCAGATATATTTATAAAACATGCATCATTTTTGTCCCTTATGCCTATCATTTTCTCCCATTGAAATAAAACATGGGATATATACCCAATGGAAGCAAGTCTGGTATTTAGAACGCAACTTAAAGCTCTGTCCCGAAATGATAAAACCCGGAACCTCCCAGTATTTAGTGTAATGCTACCTATAACTATTTTAGAACTTCCATTACTGCTCCAGTGATGATTATTATTACGTGCATTACCATAAATAGCAACATTTATTCTTTGATACGCGATCTAATGTGGCTCGTGATCCCATTCCCCAAATTTGCCTGCCTATTTATCCATAATGGCCCTCGCGTCATTATGCACGTGAATGGCACATTGGTTTAGGAGAACAAAACCGTGCTTAATGCTTTAACTGACATTGCGTGGTCCGAAGATGCTTAATAATATCTAACTTACAACCGATTTAAGAAAATTTAAAATTATTGTGAATACCCAGTAAATGATTTACAGAAAATGCAAAATACATGTAATATAAAGGTTATGACATATTAGATGTCGCGTTAATGGGCATAACGGCCTGCTAGCTATATGTAAACCCTCGGACCAAATGACCATTGTTTGATTTGAGGTTAATCGTCCTCGTCAACACTATTGAGGTTATTTTTGAGACGTTGCTTCCAATTTTGTGGGACTTTTACCCGACATTGAGATGAAATGACATCTCAATCCCTACCGCCCAATGAAACCAATATAGTTTATAAGCATGGACGGCCGACTCACAGCAATTTTTCTGGGCAGGCTTAGACGTTCTAAGAGGATTACCAGTACTCATGTGCGGTCGGTATCAGCCCTGCGTGAAAGCATCGTGCAGCCCAATCTATTTCTCCAAACCCCGATGGGCGGGGACGGCAAATGACCATTAGGCCAATATGGAGCTAAACGACTGATATACCTAATACCGCGACACATTTCATTTCAGAACCTCTAATGATTAAGTGCATTATGAAAAATAACAATTTTCTTGGTTGCGTGGTTCAATATATATTGCTAATGATTCCATCTCCCATATTGGCGCACTTACTTATCTCGAATGGCCCATGCGTCTACCCATAAACGTTATATATGCCTGAACGTCGTTGTAATAACCCTGTTTCCTAGTCCGAGGCAACATCTATTGCGTAACATGTACGTAACTTACGTCAGAATCTTTGTTACGCGACTGTTAAAAATAACTTTTACTCTATTAAACACACTATATTTATAGTTGAGCTTTCTTCGCATATTCTAATGGACATTACAGTTGTAATGTTTTCAGTACGGAACATCATACATAACACTTTTGCCATTACATTTGTAATGTTTTCAGTATGCAACATCATGCATAACATTTTTGCCATTACGCCTACAGTTGTAATGTTTTCAGTACGGAGCATCATGCATAACACTTTTGCCATTACAGTTATAATGTTTTCAGTGCGGAACATAATGCATAGCACTTTTGCCATAATGGCCTGGTCTAGAGATCTTTAATTACTTCTAAGTTAAAATTCAACCTAATCAAAGGTGCCAACATTCCGTCATTGCAAATGCGACGACGTTAAGGACGTCGTACGTGTAACGTTACGGGACGTACCTAACTAATTTGCATAATTAATCCACTAGTGGACTACCGAATTTATTACATGCCGTAATTACACTCTCAGACGCGACGTCACATAATAAATTGTACATTTTACAGCCAAAACATATTTTAAGAGAAAAAACTATAGATTGTGGCGGTTCTAATGGGTACCTACAATCTATATTTTTGAACAGAAATAAGTAAAATAAAATAAAACCCTTGAACACCTCCCCCACCCAAGTTTTATTATATAAAAGTGGGGATTCAAGGGTGTCAGATTTATATTGGCGTATTTTCGTGATGTTACGCATGAATTCAAATCTTTAACAGCGCATGCTGCGGATCCTGAAGTATTCTGGCAGTTTCCTTTTATTGCTAATGCTAGGTTTCGATTTCCTTTCTGCCCATCCTGTCACCCTCAACCCACAATTCACGTAGGTGACATTGTATATTGTTATGTAACACTTTGCCCCGGATAACGTAACACTTTACCCCAAAGCTTGGGGCAAAGTGTTTCATATACCTAGTATTTTGTTCTCGTTATTGCAAATAGTTTACATTTAGGTTGCGCAAAAGCTTAATTGCGTAAAGGGACTTTGACCCTCATATAAATCATTTGAAGCCGTCCCTCACTATGCTCACTATAAGGGATGGACCTTAACTAATTGTTGTTAGAACTTGTAGCTCAACCCATGCATTTAAGCCCCCGCCCATCGGGGCTTGAACAAATAGATGGGCTGCATGATGCTTCCACGCAGAGCTGAAACCGGCCACACGAGTACTGGTAAGCCGCTTAGAGGATCTAAGCCTGTTCAGGCAAAGCAGTGCGAGTCGGACCGTCCATGCTTACAAACCCTATTGGTTTCATTGGGTGACAGGGCTTGAGATGTCATTTCACCTCAATATCGGGTAAAAGTCCCACAAATTGAAAACATCGTCTCCAAAATGACCTATACAGTGTTGCCGGGGATGTTAAATCTCAAATCAAAACAAACAACCCATGCATTGTCACGTAATTAGATGACAATAAAATATGTTTATCATATCTCCGCGTTCTACGGCGTTTGGAGCGCTGTGGTGCAGTGGTGAAGCATCGGATTTGAGATCGAGAGGTAGCCGGTTCGATTCTCGCAAGCACCAAGTGTTGTTTCTTTCAGCAAAAGACTTTTGTGCTGGTTTCTTCCCAGGAATAAGCGGGCCACATGGAAGATTAGTTTACTCAATGTGTTATCCTCTATAAATTAGGTCGATTATTATTATTATTATTATTATTATTATTATTATTATTATTATTACTACATCGCGTCTGAGAATGTAATAATGCCATGTATTAAATTCCGCAATCCGCTAGTGGACTAAATATGCAAATTAGTTAGATACGCCCAGTGACGTTACACGTACGACGTCCTTAACGACGTTTCGTTAACTAATAACGGAATATTGACATTGTTTTAAAAATATCGTGAACATAATGCGTTTTAAATGTCATAATTATGATAAATATAATCTTGTATTCATGTGAATGTATTATTGATTTTATTAAACTCGTTCCTCGGAGGAAAAGGCATGAAATGCTCGACAAAGCCTCGCATTCAATCCCTTTTCCTCAACTCGTTGTTTCGTTTTCCGTTAAATTCCTCTACTGTAAGCAAACAGTTTAAATCCTGATCAGACGCCGCGTTCTATGGCGTTTTAACTTGGTCTGTACTTATTACGAATCCAATACATGATTCAAGCTCAGATTCTACAGATAAACCCTTACAAACACTGACCCCACAGCGCTAAGAATAGCGTGTTTTTTTTCTATAAATAACCGCTAGCTGGGTTTCCGATAAGTCTAGTCACATGGATTTCTGCTTTTAAAGCTATAAGTTTGTGTCAACCGATAAACAATCGACCCAAACGGTACAAGTAAATAACATAAAATTAAACGGAATTCAATCATAGTGGTATTCTCGTTATGATGTCTCGACGCTGCTGCTACAGTGTACCTCATCATTAGAACACAGCTGCTACAGTGTACCACGTCATTAGATCGTTGCTGCTACGGTGTACCACGTCATTAGAACACTGCTTTTACAGTGTACCTCATCATTAGAACGCAGTTGCTACAGTGTACCACGTCATTAGATCGCAACTGCTACGGTGTACAACGTCATTAGAACGCTGCTGCTATAGTGTTCCACGTCATTAGAAAGCTGCTGCTACAGTGTACCATGTCATTAGAAAGCTGCTGCTACAGTGTACCACATCATTAGATCGCAACTGCTACGGTGTACCACGTCATTAGAACGCTGCTGCTATAGTGTTCCACGTAATTAGAAAGCTGCTGCTACAGTGAACCATGTCAAAAGAAAGCTGCTGCTACAGTGTACTTCCTTATAAGCACGCTACTGCTACAGTGCACATCATCATAAGAACGCTGCTGCTACCGTGTACCACGTCGTTAGAACACTGCTGCTATAGTGTACCACGTCATTAGAAAGCTGCTGCTGCAGTGTACCACGTCATTAGAAAGCTGCTGCTACAGTGTACCACGCCATTAGAAAGCTGCTGCTACCATGTACCACGTTATTAGAAAGCTGCTGCTACAGTGTACCACATCAAAAGAATGCTGCGGCTACAGTGTATCACGTCATTAGAACGCTGCTGCTACATTGTACCACATCATTTAACGTTGCTGCTACAGTGTACCACACGTCATTAAAACGATGATGCTATCGTGTTACCACACGTCATTAGAGCGATGCTGCTACCGTGTACGTCGTCATTAGAACGCTGTCGCTAAAGTATACCACGTCATTAGAACGCTGCTGCTGCAGTGTATCACATCATTAGAACGATGCTGCTACAGTGTACTACGTCATTATAACGCTGCTGCTACAGTATACCACGTCATTAAAAACGCTGCTGTTGCAGTGTATCACGTAATTAGATTGCTACTGCTACATTTTACCACATCATTGAAACGCTGCTGCTACAGTGTACCACACGTCATTAGAACGATGCAGCTACCGTGTGTCTCGTCATTAGAACGCTGCCGCTAAAGTGTACCACGTCATTAGAACGCTGCCGCTGCAGTGTATCACGTCATTAGAACGCTGCTGTTGCCGTGTACCACGTCAGTAGAACGCTACTGCTGCAGTGTAGCACGTCATTAGAACACTGCTGCTATTATATACCAAGTCATTCGAACCCTGCTGCTACAGTGTAGCACGTCATTAGAACGCTGCTGCTATAGTGTACCACGTCATTAGAACGCTGCTGCTACATTGATACATCATTGGAACGCTGCAGCAGTGAAGCACGTCATTATAACAATGCTGCTACATTGACACGTCATTAGAACCCTGCTGCAGTGTAGCGCGTCATTTGAACGCTGCTGCTACATTGATATGTCATTAGAACGCTGCAGCAGTGTAGCACGTCATTTGCACGCTGCTGCTGCAGTGTAGCACGTCATTCGAACCCTGCTGCTACATCTATACGCCATTAAAACACTGCAGCAGTGTAGCACGTCATTTGAACGCTGCTGCTGCTGCAGTGTACCACATCATTAGAACGCTGCTGCTACCATGTACCTTGTCATAAGCACGCTGCTGCTACAGTGTAAAACGACATTAGAACGCTGCTGCAGTGTAGCACGTCATTTGAATGCTACTGCTACACTGATATGTCATTAGAACGCTGCAGCAGTGTAGCACGTCATTTGTACGCTGCTACAGTGTAGACGTCATTAGAACCCTGCTGCTACATTGATACGTCATTAGAACGCTGCAGCAGTGTAGCCCGTCATTTGAACGCTGCTGCTGCAGTGTACCACGTCATTAAAACACTGCTGCTACCATGTACCTTCTCATTAGAACGCTGCTGCTACAGTGTACCACATCATTAGAACGCTGCTGTTGCAGTGTAGCACGTCACGGAGACTGTATTCCTAAATACCGACCCTTTTGCCTCTGTACGCTCGTAAAGTTATAACCACGTGTTACCTTTGAGCAATTCCTACTCTTGAGGATACATGTGAGTGTTTGAGTTTTACGTCTCACCAACAGCTAAGTCATACGGAGACGGATCATCGGTTTACAGACTCATCCGAAAGTCGGAAGAAGACCAGGATCGATCCTGCGACCCCTGGTTTACAAGGCGAGTAGCATAACCACTAAACCACTGGGGCTTCTGTAGGATACATGTAGGACTATATTATTATAATAAAATGAAAATCAAAGGTCTAACCCGGTTCACAAACTTTGAAGTCCTCACATTCGACAGGAATGTGAGGACTTCAAAGTTTGTGAACCGGGTTAGACCTTTGATTTTCATTATCATTATTGCTAATAAACTGTGGGGATGTTGAAACCAACCCAAGCCTAACATCAGAACATTCAACAACATCTGCTAGCTCCTCAACATCACTGAACGACACAGTTCTAACCCAGCAGGCACATGACGTAATTGTGACGTCACCACCAACGTCGCTACAACGTCATGACCTTTATGCAACGTCACATCAACGTCGGTGCAACGCACCATAGTTGATTTGACGTTGCCCTCGTGACGTGTGCCTGTTGGGAAGGGGGAAAATCAATTGTACATTATAATGTTCAAAGCTGGAAAAACAAAAAGGATCTCATATTCTCTGAGCTTTGCGATTTTAGTATAATTGGTATTACTGAGACTTGGCTTGACCAACGAACTTCAGATGAAGATATTGCTCTCGAAGTCTACGTTACGTATCGACGTGACCGTATTGGAGACAATCATGGAGACAATCATGGGGGTGTCTGCGTTTACGTATGTCTTAACGCAGACAAGATCTTGAACTCCCTAACTTAGAATGTGTCTGTGTAGAAATATACATCAACAATAAACAAATATTAATTGGGGCCTTTTATAGACCGCCAAACTCATCACACGCAACATTTCGGGTAACTGAAGACTCAGTAGCACTAGCTACAGACACGACCCCAACGAAATACTTATAACGGAAGATTTTAATATAGATATGACCGACAACAGAAGTAGCAGGAAAATTTCTGACCTTTGTCAAGAAAATGGTTTGGGCCAAATAATCACAGACTTCACTCATTTTACGGAAACTTCGCAATCCATTATTGACATTGTTTTATGAACAACAGTAAAGACATTTAAATCAGCGGAGTGGGAGAACCTTTTCTAGATCAAAAAAATCGCAAACACTGTCCTGTATTCTATGTTCTGACCAACAGGATTTATATGCATTGTACGGTCCAACTCGCACCACTTTGCCAGGGCGGGCTTTGACATTCAAAACGGTTTACCAGTACTTATGTGCGGTCGGTTTTAGCATCAAATAGCCCAATCTATTTCTACAAGCACCAATGGCACGGGTGGTAATCAGGGGAACTAGCTCGAAAATGAGTCAATGGAAATTTGTTCCCTCGACAAATCCGGGAACTCTCGAGCTAGCTCCATCACCAAGAAACTCGTAAACAAAGGTAGGTCTCGAAGAGTTTTATCACCATTTTTTTCTTTGTAAGCTATGTATAAAAAAATCCGTCAATGCAGTTCCACATAGAAATGATTTAACTTTGTACTCCGCTAGAATTTGCGCTGGAGTATGAATGAAACCCAAACTTTTTATCACGGACCGGACAAATTGTCAATTTATGTCATTACGGAGATTTTGGCCGACGATTTTTCATTATCCGTCAAAAGTACGCCCTTCACACCCACAGAAACAACATCCCTGGTGAAATGGAACATGGACAGTTTGAAATAAGCAAAAAAAAATTTGCCGTGATTACGTAACTTGCGACTTATTACGAAATTACTGTCCGAGCTAGTCTTCTCGACAAGGAGCTAGTTCACTCGACATAAAAAAGAAAATGAAACATTCATCAGATTCGATGTCTTTCTATGGTCCCACCCAGGTTATCCAACTGGTTTCTTTACCACTGGCTAGTTGGGTAACAAGATGCTATGCCCCAAAGGCGTCCCCCAGTCGTTTCCCCCTGTTCGTTTCGCCCCCATTTTACACCCCTGTTTTGCCAACAGAGCCTGGTCTTTTCGCCCCCCTTAGTCATTTCGCCCACCTAGTTGCTTCGCCCCCTCCCATTTGGAGCGGATCAATGGATGTTGGATGGATGGATGGATGGATGGATGGAATGATTGATGGATGGATGGATGGAAGGGTGCACAATAGAAAGGGATGAGTGGGTATTTGGAAGGATTGGTCAATTGGAGGACGGATGGACGAACGAACATATAGACGGACAGACAGACGGACGGATGGATGGATGGGTCGGTGGGTAGATGGATGGAAGGATGGATGGAAAAAGAGAGAAAATATATATGCACACAAATGTCAGTGTCGTGTAAAGGTTTGATTAAATAAATGAAGTATTTGATTCCTACCGGTAATCTTTTTGATGATTTTTGTTTCACTCAGAAATCACATATTGTTCCCGCAGGTGATCTGATTATTTTTAATAAACCTAAAGTCATCGTTTATACAAATTATGTTGTGCTGCAGTCCTAGGTACTACAAGTTTCTTGAAATCAGCCCACTGGTTCTAGAGAAGATTTTTAATGGTTTCACCATATATGGGCATGGTAACCATCTTGGTCATGTGACCCAGATGCCTCGAACAAACTATCGTTTCCCCTATACCCATAAATGCTCAACACAGTTTTCGACTAAATTGTTGAAAGATAAGATGGTGCTTATTAGTTGCTTAATATATCACAGACTGGAAGTCAGTCGTTATAGTGAATAGATCATGAGCGCGTAGCGCGAGTGATCACGGGCGCGTACCGCGAGTGATCTCTGCACTTGTGCCCGACAGACAGTGATCTATTAAGCAACTAATCACCTAACAACATGAATCTATGTCGATTAGGTATCCTGTCGGTGTGGTTCGAGCCTCTCTTGAGTCATATATGGATGTCCTAGTTCTGCAATGGAAAGTCGCGTTCATAAACAGAGTCTAACAAATTTCGAAGTTTACGTCTGCATTTCTCTTGGAGCCCATAACTTCCATTTATGTTATACTACAAAATTGAAAATCGGTATGACGCTTACTCAGACCGTGACCTTTCTGTTCATGATACGTTTGTCCCAGGGCCATGCTCCTGAGCGTGTCCGAGTGTCAGATGCCATTGCCCAAGAGTCCTAACCAGAGTCTAACAAACGTTAAAGTTAACGTTCGCGTATCTCTTGGAGCCCATAATTCCCGTTTCTGTTATGCTACAAAGTTGAAATTTCGCATGACACTTACTCAGCCAAAGAACTTTCCGTTCATGATACAATTGCCCCTGGATGGGCCTTGGGGTAAAATTACATAAAACGTAAAATTGACATATAGGCATTTGTATGGAAAACTCAAAATGTCTAATATTTTGAAAATAATTCAGCTCCCAACCCCTAAACCATATATATCATTGTTCCTTATGATAAGACTCTGTTTTATTTCACCAGGAATGTTGTTTCTATGGGTGTGAAGGGCGTACTTTTGACGGAAAATGAAAAGTCGTCGGCCAAAATCTCCGTAATGACATTAATTAACAATTTTTCAGGTCCGTAATAAAAAGTTTACTTTCATTCATACTCCAGCGCTGCAAATTTCCATGGCAAATTCTAGCGGAGTACAAAGTTAAATCATTTCTATGTGGAACTGCATTGCCGGATTTATTTCATAAATAGCTTACAAAGAAAAAAAATGGTGATAAAACTCTTCGAGGCCTACCTTTGTTAGCCAGAGATAAAGAAACCAGTTGGATAACCTGGGTGGGACCATAGAAAGACATCAAATCTGATGAACGTTTCATTTTCTTTTTTATGTCGAGTGAACTAGCTCCTTGTCGAGAAGACTAGCTCGGACAGTAATTTCGTCATAACTCGCAAGTTACGTAATCACTGCCATATTTTTTTGCTTATTTCACACTTTCCATGTTTCATTTCACCAGGGATGTTGTTTCTGTGGGTGCCAAGGGCGTACTTTTGACGGAAAATGAAAAATCTTCGGTCAAAATCTCCGTAATGACATAAATTGACAATTTTTCCGGTCCGTGATAAAAAGTTTGGGTTTCATTCATACTCCAGCGCTGCAAATTTCCATGGCAAATTCTAGCGGAGTACAAAGTTAAATCATTTCTAAGTGGAACTGCATTGCCGGATTTTTTTATAAATAGCTTACAAAGAAAAAAATGGTGATAAAACTCTTCGAGACCTACCTTTGTTTACGAGTTTCTTGGTGATGGAGCTAGCTCGAGAGTTCCCGGATGTGTCGAGGGAACAAATTTCCATTGACTCATTTTCGAGCTAGTTCCCCTGATTACCACCCGTGAATGGGCGGGAGCCAATCGATTCTTGGTTTATGTAGGGGATAGCGTGGTCCAAACTTTCCGTCTTCCGTGTGTTCTGAAGTGGATGGCGGAATTAAGGTTTGATCTTGTACATTATATTCTTGATTTCTATTTAGGAAATGGTGAACGCCTATTTTAACGACGCGGTGCGTCATACATACTTGAATAGTGCTAGGTGCTTTTCGAGGGTTACTATTGTAGAAACGCTGCTATATAGTGTCTCTCCTGATAGCGAAATTCTTCAGGACAAGTAATTACACAGGGAATAGTTTTGCGTATGATTATCACTATGTCTAGACTGCAACAAACCTTGGTAGCTTACACTTTGAACATAGGTCAACCCTTGTCCTGCTAATCGCGGATATGCTTTATCTTTGAAACAATGTAGATCCAGATCAGATGGCTTCTGAAGAAGCCATCTGATCAGGATCTTCATTGTTTGACATCCAGTTTATGAAATTTATGCAATAATTTGCATCAAGTAATCTGATTGGCTGATAATCAGTTGTGGGTGTGGCATATATAAATATTCAGCAGGACAAGGGTTAAACAATATTTATTACTTGTTATACTATTCACATGCAGAAGTAAAGATGTTTAGACCGTTTATTCGAATGTCCATTCCTGTTTTTATTCATAGAAGTTTTATGAACAGTATCAGGATATAGAAACATGCATTAATACGATAGTAATATATAAATGATCATGATCATCATTATCATCATCATCATCATCATCATCATCATCATCATCATCATCATCACTACCACCAAAATCATCATCATTATCATCATCATAACAAGCACCACCACCACCACCATCATCAACATCATCATCACCACCAAAAAACAACATTGCAGCTATAATAAGCTTGAACATCTCTGGAACATTGTGCTCATGACAAGGGTAGTTTGAATTAAAAATATAGGTTGTTGGTACTCGTTATAACCGCCTCATCAGGCGGTTCTAGCGAGTACCCAAAATCTATATTTTAGGGTAGAAATAAAAAAATAAAGTTTACCCCTATAAACCCCATTGGGGTTCAAGGGGGTCGAAATTATATAGGCTTGTTTTCGTGATGAATGCGCTGGTACATTACGCAAACACACGAACATAATTTTGTCCCCTTTAACCCCCTATTTTATACAATAAAAATGGGGTTTATAGTGGTATACATTATTTTTTTTTATTTTTGCTCAAAAACATAGATTGTAGGTACTCGTTACAACCTCCTCGCCGAGGCGATTCTAACGAGAACCCACACTCTTTGTTTTGTTCTTATCGAACGTTACAAGGTGTATGTGTGACCTTTGTCCTTAGGTACCTTTGTGTGGGCTAAAATTCTCATAAATGACGTGATTCGAGCAAACCTCATGCCCTTAACTTCGTTTAAATATTAATTTACGTCAATTGAGGAACTTTATTTTGAGTCAATATAATCTATTTAAACAACGGAATTATTTAATTTCGCCCATGATAACACAAAACATCATCTCCTAAACAAACTTCACATACTCCAAAATCTCATCCAATCATATGTTGGACTGAAGTCACGTGACAGACCTGCGGAATAAGGGTGGTTATGATTGTTACGCGAAGTGTTTGAAGTATGATATTACTACTCAATACACCTCCAGATTTATGGTTTTTAATTAACATGTACAGTGATAAGACGAGTTTATAAATGATAGTACACCAAAATCTCTATCAGAGAGAACAACACTGTTTGAAAAAGAAATCCACCCTTAATGAAAATTTTAACTTTGTGGATAAAAATATTACGATACCAGCCCAGAATGTATTCTTCCGACTAAAATTATAATTCGTTACTGAAAGATTGTGACTGCAGATAAATAGCATTGGAAAGTGAATATAATCAACGAAAAACTTAAGATAGTTTGATTGACTTTGATCTATTTGCTATTAACATATTGTATACCACCATGCAGTTTACTCCAGTCTCTCTGATTCTGTTTTACTCCGCATCACACCTAACAGCTTATCAGGTAAGTGAACAACAATTTCATAATAATAATAATAATAATAATAATAATAATAATAATAATAATAATAATAATAATAATAATAACGAGATTAGGCAAAAAATACTTCTGTTCCGCTATCGCGACCTGATTTTTTGTGCCCATTACGATAACTCGCCCGTACGACATAGTGCATTTTTCACATCTCCAAAATGGCTACTTCTCTGATGAAAATCCTTGACATTTTTCTTATAAATGCTCAAAACATAGGATGTGGGTGCTCGTTAGAACCGCCTCATTGAGGCGGTTCTAACGAGTACCCACAACCTATGTCTTGGAGCAGAAATAAGAAAAATAATGAATACCCCGTAAACCCCAGTTTTCTGTATATAAAGTGGGGTTTAGGGGGGTCCTCATTTCATGGACTTGTTTACGTGATGCGACCCTGCAATTATTAATGCTATCCAGAAAAAAATGAAAAGGCTTCTTACCTACCGACTCTAATATTTTCTAGCGCTTTTGGTAGAAATTCATAAAACTGCCAAAATAGCTAAACTAATACTTGAAGCCCTGTTCTTTTGCTTTCTTGATGCTTTTAACCTCGTTATTTGACTGTTTTCAGGTAATGTAGTTAAAACTTAGACCCTTTTATTTATTTATTTTTTTTTCATCGAATAAAATTTTCCAAAAAAAAAAAAGTTTTTGCGACCTACCGACCCATACCCGTTTTCGGTGTATTAGTGCAAACACAGCATTTCATTTTAGGCCTTATGCAAAAAGGGCCATTAACATGATCTGATCTCTGGTCCTCAAATGCGCATTATGTTACATGAATTATACTTAACAGTACCTCACGATCGCGAACACCATGGTTTCTGTCGAGACCGATTGCATGAAATAGTTCATATAGCATCCAGATAGGGCATTTTTTTCATCTGGAAAGTACTTATATTTTTCTTATTTCAGCATGAAAACATATGATATGGGTATTCATTAGAAGCGCCTCGCCGAGGCGCTTCTGATGAGTACCCACAACATATGTTTTCGTGCAGAAATAAGAAAACTAATATGCGGCTACCACCTCTTATCTGGGGCTTTGGTTTCGCCTGTGCGATAAGTATCCTATTCTTATGCGCTGGTGATAATGTTGTTAATGATGATGATGATGTGTTTTGTTGTTGTTGATGTTTGCATGATGGTGATGATGATTTCAATTACAAATATTAGCAAAAGTTATATTGTTGCGGCTTGTGCGCTTTCTCTGCTGAACATAACATCTTTGACTAGGCTTTGGTATCCTGATTATATATAAAGATGCATTTTATATTAAAATGAGAAATTTCTTGCTGAATTATCCCAAATACACCAATGTCTGCAATTATGAGAACTTTTGTCGCGGGACTCAAGAACGAGTTCGAAACAATAGTGGTAGACGGGACGTCGAAGTTCGAGCCATCGATGCGTCACTGTATACTGTAAGTGGAAAAAGAGTTTTATAAAGGATGAAAGAAAACGACAGTGAAATTCAATCTAGAAAAAAAATAAAACGTCAAAATGACAACCAGAGCCTGATCAGCTGAGGTTACACAGGTTTTTTCAAGTTTAATTCATTTCAGCAAGAAATTTGTCGCGCTCATAAAATTTAAAATGCCAGCATTTTTAGCATACATGTAGGTTTGAAATAATAAAAAATAACCCATAAGCAGGACAAACCGTTCTTGGCTGATCCATTCAGCAAAAATCCCTCATTTGTTTGTTTGTCATAACTATTAACAATACAAAAAGCATGTTGAAGGGTGTTGCGCATGAAAACAGTTTTATAACATCGGGACGACACATAGTTTTTTTTTTTTTTTTTTTTTTCCCCAGTTTTTCGTTTATTTCATACTTATTCACATATCAATACAGTACAATTCAGTCTACAGTATTCACAAACAATTAACATGAGTACTACCCTATCAACCAGTACTCTAAAGTATGGGTTTAAATGACAGTATAACAATTAGGATAATTTTCATACTTACGCCCACTGTTCCCTATCCAACATAGAGCAAAATACAGCGGAATTCCGCCATTAAGACCACCTAAAACTAAGACTTATTTTGCTTTAAAAAGCTTATTTAGTAGGCGGCAGTTATTCTTCTTACATTTTTCCACACTCCATGTCCTCTGGCCAGGGACCACCCTTGTGACCGCCCAAACGCGGTCCCCAAGACCACACCTGAAGCAGTCCCAAAGCCGCCTCTGGGACCGTCCAAAAGTGGTCCCTATAAGACCGCCCTCTAACAGTCCCAAGGGTGCTCCTAATACAGGAATTCCACCGTACGGCTCTCCATGTCACTACCAAGACACGCCTACCCAACTCGCAAAACATTCACCAACAAAAATAGACAATTTGCAGCCCGAGAAAATTTTAGCATTCCTCACATCCCGGCCACGAAACACGGACAGTGGGAACCAGCCAGACCCGCCTCGCGCTCCCGACGAGCACCCACAATCCACATCCCCGCGCCGAGATGGGAGGAACAATGTACGTTCTCGTAAACCCCAAACTCACCATTTTAAGTGTGGCACCGGGGGTCGAAATTATGCAGGCGTGCCTTTGCAAAGCTAAACATAATTCTCCCTCCGACCCGAGACAGACTTCGGGTGCCCGAAAGATCACCCAAAGCCCGCACCGAGTCCCAAGCGGAGACAAATAATTTCTTAAAAGTGCAATTATGTTATTGCTCAGAATGCAGTGACGTAATATTCACATATGCAAGTTTAAACGCAAGCCAGAACGTTTATCATTTTTCGGCTAAATCAGTAGACGATTCATAGTTAAAGAGTACAGTCGAAACTTCGATAGCTCGAGCCCCTTAAGGGCCATGAAAATTTGTTCAAAACAGCGGTAGTTCGAGCCACGGAGTTTTACTATTAATGCCGAATAGGAGGCATAATGGAAATAATTGTGAGATATGAATTTGCTATAAAAGTATGTCGTGTGTACCCATTAAAACTCGCCTCGGTGAGGCGATTCTAATGTGTAAACACAGCATACATTTGCAAGATAAGAGATGAAAATCTCCCCAAAATAGCCTGACACTATTTCTTTACTGGATGACTTTCTCAGGGTCTCAAGATCTGTTTCGACTCAGCCATGGTAAACGAGCCATCGGTGCTCGAGTCACCGAAGTTCCACTGTACTTCTATTCCATCCCGGGAAGATGACGCGACATCCCACGCAAGCTGTCTCCAAAGGGGACAATCTACATTAGATGTCAATTACCGTCATCCGGGAAAAACAAGAAAACCATTCAAAATACCGTCCTTTGAAACTACTGATTACCCAGCACGCAGAGCATTAAATGCGTCGAAGAACCCGAGAATTGTATTGAGTTATGCAGTGTCCAACATGGTAAACAGCAAGGACCATTTTCCCAAAAATTTATCATACCTATCATTTATTTTTGATATGTACCTTTCATTGTCAAATTTATGTTTTATAAGGGCTTTAAAACCAGTCATGCTTAAATTTCGTATTGTAAATTTTGATTTATAAATATAGTATTTCGCTAAGACTAAGAGATTGTTTATTATTGAGTTCTCCCTATACCATGACAGCATAATTGTTTTGGTGTCGTTAATGTTTACAGCAATGTGTGTATATGTTAAAATCCATTGTCTGAAAGCATTCCAGAATGCTTTCGTTTTTTCGACACATAGTTTACCCATCCGTCCGTCTGCTCGTCCTTCCGTTACACATGTTTCCTCTGGTAATCTTAAGAAGGAATTGACAGTTTTTAATTACATTTGACATATATAAACTGATATTGTCAATTCCATGCTTGGGATTGATACTTGACGTTTTTAAACCAAAGTTACTGCCATTTATTGCCGCTAGAAAAGGGTTTCCGCTCAAAACCTTGGGAAAAGTGACGGATTGCTTTCCCCTTGGTTCTGTGGTGGTGCAGACTCAATTTGAGAAATGGTGAAAAGTAAGACTGACACGATTAATCGTATAATCGATTAATCGATCGATAAATTCCACATAAATGATTATCATTTCTGATTTGATGATAATCGATTTCTTGTTAGGTACAATTTACTACCCACAGTTATGCCTAAAATAGCTGGATGAGTGTCAAACAGTGCAGACCCTGATGAGATGCCGCAGAATGCGGCGTCTCATCTGGGTCTACACTGTTTGCTCAGGCATGTCTGTTCAAATATACATATGATAAAGTGAAACATATGGTAAGAGTCATGCTCAGATAGAAAGCCAGACAGGTAAAATTATGACAAAAACCTTAGCGATTACTAATCGATTATCGATCGCACTGACAGGACTGATAATCGATTATCTTTTCACTACGATTAGCCAGCCCTAGTGAAAAGCAACTGCAAATACAATCCATGAGGATTGGAAAAATAAGAGCATTAAATGAATGTACGAGAACTTTTACAGTCACTATATGAGCCCCGCCAAGCGAATTTGGGTCTTCGAGCATTCCGTAATGACAAACTTTAACTGCGCATGCTCAGCCATTCAGAGGGGCCAGGGATATGGCTTTCTGTCTGAAGGTTCCTCTTGATTCAATGCTTGTATGAGCGAGCAGCGAAGGTTCTGGCGAGACTGCGCGGATGCGCAGGCTCGCCTGAACCTTCGCTGCTCGCATAGGCGATAAGTACCAAAATCGCTTGACGCGGCCCATATAAAACAAACAAAACAGCCCTGATATGCAAAATAGAAGTGAAGGGAATGATTAGGAATAGATTACCTCATATCAGTTGGCGTGCAACATGCCGTTTAGATGAGCCTGCCGGGAAATGGTCTTTTGGCTATGTTTCGGTTCCCCATTGCGTTTCATTGAAACTAATTGCAGGTAATTGCTAGGTCTAATCTCCAAGAATATATATCAACATGTGTGCTCTTTCATTTGGGCACACGTGCAAAGAAAACATTTTATACACGAATGCATGGTAGCATAAATTTACAAGAAATTATCACGTTGGTGATGTATTGTTGAAAAGTTAGAAATTGCACAGCCAACATATTTCAAAATTTAAAAATGTAATTTTAATTTCTGTCCCAAACATAGGTGTAAGAGCTCATGATTAGACAGCCTATTGGCGGCCAACAAACTGAATGACAATAAATAAATAAATAAATAAATAAATAAATAAATAAATAAAACCATAAAATAAACCCCGGTTACCCATCTTTTCTCTGTATAAAACGAGGCTGTCAGTCATTGAATGGACGCGTGCATTGTTTTTTTTTTTTCCCAAGCGATCAGATATCGACGTTTCATTGAGGAACATTTTTGGGAGATGCCGCTCTTGTACTTACATACACAGTACTCATACATTTTATGCATAACCGGCTTGGACTAATATAAAATGATAATGTTACCCCCAAGTTGACACCAATACCCATTTCTTCGCATCGGGTATTGTCCGCCTGTAGCCTTTCATTTCTGCTCGGAACGAAGGACTTTGATGCAGTAGCTACGTTTGCGGCATTTATCGGTATAGTTATGGCCTTGTTTAACATGCCTAGTTCAGATTGTGGTGAGGACACCACACATTTGTTACCACCGTTATCCCAAGGATGGGGATTCCGTGCAGTGTTTAGATGCCGGTGTAAAAGCTTCGTACGTTTATTGTCTTATAGTGTTATGATGCGCAGGACATGGGTCACAAAATAAGTTTCCGGCTTTCTTCGTTGAAGGAAGTAGAACGAAACATGCGTTTAACGTGACAGAGAATATTTAAGTGACATTCAGCTTTCTTTTCTCACTTTTTTTTCGCCGAGAAGTAAACTAAGATATATCTTTAAAACGTTCTGACTGCCACTGCACAAAATTTAAAGTATCATTTTATTAAACGAAAGAAAATCATTGGTAATATTTTTCGAATACATATGTTCCGTAACAAGTTTTTCATATCATAATAAAACAAGTATAAATCTCATTTTAAATACAGTTTGAAAATTTATCGCGAACTGTTTACGGTGCAGCCTAAGACCTAAACATAGTTGTGTTTCCGCTAACATGTCGAAAAATTAGGGTCGGTACGTCGAAAATATATTTTATATTTTGTCAACATTTTATTTGGTGAAAAAAAAGAACCAAAATCTTGAAAAGGGTAAATTCCGGAAGCGTATAAGTCTCATTAGATCACGACATATATGTTATCATCCCAGGAAATTATATGTTGAGATAAAGATGTATTCTTCAGAAGTGAAGAGAAATATCTTCATTTGTTAACTTGTTTCTGCATATTTGTTGTTAGATGATCTCGAGATGTATATTTATTTTAAGTATGTATGGAAATGAAAATTTAACATAGTATTTATTGCATTTCGAACTAAGAAAAAACATTTTATAGCTAAATAAAAAATGTTGAGATACACTTATTTGTCATCTTCTTCCGTAAATATATTTTGACATGGCATTATATTTCTCAAGATCTTTTGGAATTTATCTTATGTTATCTATACATATGCGGTCATTTTGAAATAAAAATATCCATTATCCTGAAACTGTAAGTGAATTTCTAGCGTCATTAGGCAATGTGCAAGAGACAAGAACCATAACTGTGGCTTTACTACTTTCTGAATTATGGCCCTTTGAACAATGAAAACGATGGTTTAAAGTTATTCCGTTATGTTTCAGTTATCTAAATTTTTGCAGAAATGCTAAGCATAATTAAGTAATTTGAAGAAGACAAGGGCCATAGCTCTGGCTTAACTTCTCTTGGCGTGACAGCCGTTTGGACAATGAACACAGTGGTTTTCGTTATTCCCTGTGTCTGTCATTGTTTGATATATTTTCATCAAACTTTACAGAACTGAAGGTCATCATATGACGAAGTAAATGTGCAAAAGACAAGAACACTCTGACTTCACTACTTTTTGGAATTATGGCCCATTTAACATCGAAAGTAGTGTTTTTGTTTATAACTTATGCCTCATATGTAATTTGAAAGTATTTTTTTCGATATTTTTCAATATTTCATGACCCTTTACAGAAATTAAAGCACCTTAAGACGAGAGAAACAGAATTCAGGAACCATAATTAATATTTCCTCATTTCGTGAGTTATGGCCCTTTGAGCTCTTTTAAATGGTTACTTTTGTCCTGTCCCAATGCTGTTTTGTAATTTGAGATTTTCATTTAAAAAGTAGTAAAACCAGATTAATGGTTCTTGTTTTCTGAAAATCGTCTCATGCGGCTTTACATTTCGGCAAAGCTTCATGTAAACATCACAACTTGTTTTCAACCTACAGAGCGTATACGAGTAAATGAAAAAACAAAAAACACCTGTATTCAATATTGAGAAGGCCATGACTACAAAACCAAGCAATCAAGTATTATGGTTCTTGTCTTCCATAAACAATCATGTAGTGTTTATCAGTTCTGTAAAGTTTCAAGAAAAGGCATCAGACGGTTATAAAGTAACCCAAGGAATAACTAAACCACTTTTTTTCGTTTTTCAAAGGGTCATATTTTCAAAAGTAGTAATGAGCCAGAGTTATGGCCCTTGTTTTCTTCACATCGTTTTGCATTTTTGTTAAAACATTGTTTTCATTGTTCAAAGGGCCATATTTCCGAAAGTTTTAAACTAAGATATATGGTTCCTCCCTTCAACACGTCGCTTTGCATATCTGTTATATCCACTCTTTTCATTGTACCAAGGGCCATAGTTCCGAAAAATGTCAAGCCAGAGTTACTGTTCTTGTCTTCAGTACAATGCCTGATTGTGCTTTGCCTTTAATTTAGATTTCAGAATAATAGGTTATTCTTTCTAAAATGACCACATATAAATAAGAATCATAAGATAAATTTTCAAAAGATCTTCAGAAACATAATGTCATGTCAAAATACATATTTTGAAAAAGATGACATATAAGTATTTCTTAACATCTTTTATTCAGCTATAAAATGTCTTTCTTAACTCGAAATGCAATAATTGCTATGTTAAATTGTAGTTTCTATACATACTTATAATAAATATAAATCTCGAGATCATCTAACAACAAATATGCAGAGACTAGTTAATAAGTGAATATATTTCTCATAACTTCTGACAAATAAATCTTTATCTCAATAGAAGATTTCCTGGGATGATGACATATATGTCGTGATCTAATGAGACGTTTACGCCTCCGTAGAAAGTCAAACTGTATTACCAGAAAACATTAAAATAATGAGGTTATGAGGATGTTCAATGTTGGGTTAAAGTCTTACAAATTAGAAGCAACGTCTCCAAAAATGTCCTTAATAATGTTGTCGGGAAAATAAAATCTCAATACATGTACAAACAAACAACTACAACTGATGATACTACTTATAATAACAAAAATAATGATTTTAAAAATAAAAACGATGACATTAATAATTATACTCTTACTACTACTCCCACTACTACAACTCAGTTCTATAATAATAATAATAATAATAATAATAATCAAAACGATGGTAATAATAATTATATCTTGTTTCTACTCCAAATGCTATTACTACTAATAGTACTACTGCTTCTATCACTGACCTACTACCACTACTTCAACTATTATTATTATAATTATTATTAATGTGATGAAAATAAAGTGGATAAACACTAAAAATAATAGCTAATATTGCTTATAGGAAAGAACATTTAACAATAATAATAATGATGTGTTAAGTATGAAGAAGACCAGACTTTTTGCTGATTGTGCTTGTCGGTTTATGATTTCGCTAAGGCAGTGCTCGCTGATCATGGTCGAATTCAATTCTGTGAAATATACATTGTTAAATTCAACACAGGTTTATACGTCAATTTAGATATTCAATCTATGGAATTCAACAAAAACAAAAACAACAACTACAACAAAATGTACAACCGGCATTTGATACTGCAAATTCACTGATCATGTAATTCTAGTTATAAGATTATAACTAAACGGCTTTAATAATGAGATATCATTGCCTTTTTTCTTTCCGAAATGGATAAATGCAATCACAATCGAGTCACTTGATGTGCCATATCTTTTCTTGTTCATTTATGCATTTCGAAAATACTAAGTTTGGTAGATTAGAAAATGTTTTTTTTTTCTGGATGGTCATAAAAACTACAGGGAGGCATAAAAAAATCCGGGTCGGTCGGGTGAGCAGACACAAGTATGTTTTAGGCCTAAACATGACAGTTCATCGGAAAAATACAGTTGAACTTCGATGGCTCGAACACCGATGGCTCGTTTACCATGGATGAGTCGAACCCGCTCTTGAGTCCCTAGCGAAATCCTCTACATAAGAAATAGTGGGGATAATTAAGGAGATTTTAGTCTTTTATCTTGCAAATGTATGCTGTGTGTACTCATTAGAATCGCCTCGATGAGGCGATTCTAATGAGTACACACATCATACATATTCATTATAGAGCACCGAAAAGATGTCCAAAAGTATCTCGTTATGCCTCCTGGTAGTAACCCTCAGTGGCTCGAACTACCCCTGTCTCGAACAGATATTCATGGTCCCAAAGGTGTTCGAGCCATTGAAGTTTGACTGTACGTTGATTTGAAACTTGAATACATCTGCTACAAACATAAACCGCATACTCGGCGACACTAATATCTAGTGTTACGATTTTGCGATATACGTAGTAGCATGACAGTTCTTGTGGATGCACATCTAGGCAGTGAACACAAAGGCGCTGATCGGACTGTGCGGATGCGCCTATCCCATTAACAAGTTCCCTCCAAACACGACTTTATATAGAGAAAACTGAGGTTTACAGGGGTATACATTAATTTTCTTATTGCTGCTCCAAGTCTGACCAGGATCTACACCGTTGGCCATCCCGTCAGCACTTTTTGGACTCCTTGTTGGATCATGAAACAAATTTGTTAACATTTTAGGAGTGTTACAGCAAGTCCTAGAGTTGCCCTACTTTTTGGGAGTTTCACGGTCTTCGGCAGTCTGATCCGGGTCTGCACTGTTTATTTAGGCCTGTTGGACCCAACACTTAGGATCATAACGGTATGTTCTTCACATGCGGCCGAACTAATAAGGCTACACGCTTATATACCGTCTAGCCTTTTTAAGTATCGTCTATATTCCTGGGAGCAGTAAACACTGACTGTAGTGATGCGCATGCGCGGCTGAGGTGTGATATGGGTTCCTTTTTCTCATGGTCTGACTCATTTATAGGTATCACAAGGGAAATGGGAACACCTTCAGGGGAGGCAACTCCTGCAAAAGTATTTTTTATCGCCAATGTCAAAAGGGGTCAACTCTTAAAGGAAAGAATTTTCTCCTAAGGAGCAAATTCTTTCCTTTAAGAGTAGACCTTTTTTCGGTGGGACTTAGCCTATAGGAAAAGCGAAGAGGAAGTCCCTAAAATTGTCTCCCTTTGAAAAATGGCGGAACAATGTGCTAGGTGTTCCCATTCCTCTTAACCCTTCTCTTGCTGAATATTCAGTTAAGCCACACCCATTTCAGACTTTGAACCAATCAGATTTCATGATGTAATTTATTCCTACAAATTCATAAACTGAATGTCAAACAGTGTAGATCCTGATCAGATGGCTTCTTCAGAAGCCATCTGATCTGGATCTACACTGTTTGCAAAGACAGGGGTTGTTGTGAACAGCAAGATAAGGGTTGATACAACAGATACGTAATGTGCTGTCATAGAGCAATGCATGTACTTTGGCAAATCTCAAATGTTTAGTTCAAGTAAACAGTTGTGTTTTCAACCTGATTTCGGATGAGATACATCAAAGCAATGCACCACTTTAAAGTTGACATCGAAAATTAACAACTAATCTTTTAAATAAATCGCAAACATCCAGCCCAGACATGAAAAGCAGAACACGGGCAGTGCACTTGACCAATGCATGGTAGGCGGGACTGTCGGTTAATATTTTTCATGTCAAATACTTTCGTGAATTTCATAGGCGTCAAGAGATAAGGAGTCATCAAGGATGCATACTCATGAAAGAAAGAAAGAAAATAAAACAGAGTATTATACAACTTCATGGTCTGATGAAAATTTGTCAAATAGGATCAGACTGCCTGGATGCACAGGTTGATCAGTCTTCGCTCGGCTCATATATCGGAGCGTGATAGCTCAGTGGTTAGTGCACTTGCCTCTGACGCCAGAGGTCCCGGGTTCGATCCCCGGCAGCGGCGATAAAATTTCGGTGTCCGAACACGCTCCATTGGCATCATTTGCAGGGATGAATGTCATAAAGTGCACCGTCCTTCGGATCGGGACGTTAACTGGAGGCCCCCTGTGCAAGGAGAACCATCCCCTGTGCAGGTTAAAGATCCCTGGGACGTTAACTGGAGGCCCCCTGTGCAAGGAGAACCATCCCCTGTGCAGGTTAAAGATCCCTACCGTAATTACATGATTACTGTGTAGGCTTTCATCCTGCAACCTGGAGTGTATGTAATATACACCTGCGGTAATGGTCAAATGTGACCGACGCAGTATCAGAAGATAGATAGATAGATAGATAGATATGTCCGAAGATATCTGAAACCCCATAGGCATGCTGTTATCGGACAGTTCATTTTTTTTTGGTTAATTTTATGCCGTAATATAACAAAAAAAGATTCTTAATTGACCTAATTAGCTTTAGTCTGGTCCAGATATAACTTGTGAACTCTACAGTTCTGTTCTGCAGTCATTGCTTCCACAGGATTACCCTTTTATAGAATATATTACACTGGTAGCCATAGCCATGTCGTTTGTGATTGTTTATTCGCATTTTATATTTGGTATGATTTTTATAACACTTATTAAAGTTTCAAGAAATTATTGTAAATTTTAGACAAATCCAAAGGTCTGGCAACAGTTTTAACCCTTATCTTGCTGAATATTCATTTAAGCCACACCCATTTCTGTCTATCAACCAATCAAATTACTTGATGTAATTTATTACTACAAATTCATAAACTGAATGTCAAACAGTGTAGATCCTGATCAGATGGCTTCTTCAGAAGCCATCTGATCTGGATCTACACTGTTTGCAAAGATAGGGGTTGTCGTGAACAGCAAGATAAGGGTTAAAGTAATATGGCCTGTGCTGTTTAGCATACTAACATGTCATCTCTGCACTTGTTCACTTGAACTGAAAAAATGTTTTACGACACATCCTGGTGTAGGAATGTCATTTGACGTGTCACCAGTAACAATTCTGATTATTAGACAAGGGCATCTTATGTCCGCTTACAGAATTTATCATCAAATCGACAAGATATTGAAACTCCACGTGGGAGCTCAGCCTAAGATTCGTATCATATAAACTAGAACTGTCTTCGTACTCTGAACTGCCCTGAGTTATATCAATATTAAAGGCACTTGTCCTTAAGTTTCTAAGTATGGTGATAATCTTTTGTTTCAAGAGGCAAACACATAAAAGAAACCTATCGCATGTTGAGGTTAAGAAGATTTATAAACTTCAGCATTTCAATAACGTGTCTATCTAGGTATCTCGTGGAGTGGATGACAAATAGTTGTTACAATATACAAATACCTACAAAGTGTAATAGTCAACAGATTAGAGTACATGACCAAGTTTATCATCTCTCATCTAGTTAAGATGGTCGCCTTTTTCCTTCAATATGCAGAATGTTCAAATTTGATCATCCAAAAGAAACTGAAAATGTAATGATGATAGTTTTTACGAAAAAAAAAACAAAAAACAAACAAACAAAAAAAAACAAAACAAAAAAAAAACAGACCCTTTCATTACAAAAACACGCCTATACATATACACTGTAAATTTTACCACCGAAAAAAAAAAACACTAAAATTTTTGCATGAAACGTTGTGATGCTTTTCTAATTTCTGCCCAAAATATAGATTGTGGGTAGACGTTAGAACCGCCTCATCGAGGCGGTTCTAACGAGTACCCACAATCTATATTTTAGAGCAGAAATAAGAAAAATAAGGTTTACCCCTGTAAACACGCGTTTTACTATATAAAAGTGGGGTTTAAGGGGGTCCATTTATGTAGGCGTGTTTTCGTAATGATTTCCGGGTAGGTCTTGTATATTTCCTTCCCTATTTAAATCTGTTTTATTTTAACGACCACAGATAAACCCACTCACTATAGCGCCTTCAAATTAGTGTTTCCTTTATTTTATTTTATTTTCACATGAAGGTAAACGTCTCTTAACTGTGTATGCAATGCAACCACCAGATACGGATTCAGACTCATTACGATAACACACCCGTGCGAATTAGTGCATTGTTTTTCACATCTCCAAAAATGGTCATTTTTCTGATGAAAATCCGTGATATGTTTCTTATAAATACTGCAAACATAGGTTGTGGGTGCTCGTTAGAACCGCCTCATTGAGGCGGTTCTAACGAGTACCCACAACCTATGTATTGGAGCAAGAATAAGAAAAATAACGAGTATCCCCGTAAACCCCAGTTTTCACTATATAAAGTGAGGTATAGGGGGCCTTCATTCGACGGACTTGTTCACGTGATGTGTTTCTTGTTCTTGTTTCTTCATGATTTATTCCAAATCAGATGGTTTTCTTTTTTTAACCTCTAATGTTACAAACCACTCAACACTATGAAAGTACAGTCCAACCGCAATAATTCGAAGTGCTGAGTATCGCTGGAATTCCTTTCAGTTATCGGTATTTCGATTTTTCGAAAGCGGTAGTATTCGGATATAGCTTTTCAAATCGATCATTTAATCTACTCACTCTGCTCTTGGCATGTTAACAGTTAACCAGCACTCACAATATAAGTTTTTCTCCGGATACTCCGGTTTTCGACCACCTCTGATTTACGATCGGCTCGATATGAGGGAAATACTCTTGAAAGAGCCGTAAAACCAAATCCAAAGAGCGCTCGCAATATACATGGTTTCGCCAATAAATGACAGCTGCCCCTTGAATCTGCGAAAAAGGTGGGTTAATCTATTGGAATCGTATGGTACTCCAAGTAAAAAACCCACTGAGACAAGTTTAGTATAGATGACTTTAGTATATATTTATTTTCAGTTTCACGAAGAACTGTCACAGGCGGAACGACTCCATTATTTTGGCACACAACTTGTAGATAAAGGTAATTTTTTGTGAAATATTTATTTTTACAAATCTTAGAAAGTCTAACATATAGCGAGATTTCAGAAAGAGAAAACATGTGTTCACATCTTGAAATGTGTGAGTGTGTGAATTCGGGTTTAACGTCGCTTTCAACAATTTTTCAGTCATATCACGACGGTGTCTGGTTGCGACAGGGAGCACAATGCTCACTTTTATAGTGCTGCCTCACTGAAGTATCATGTCCCAGACAAACTACATGATACCACACCCAGTCACATTATCATGACACTGGGTCGACCAGTCCTAGCTCTACCCCGTAAATCTGAGTGCCAAGCGAGGAGCAGCTAGTACCATTTTTAACGACTTTGGTATGTCGCGGCCCGGGATCGAACCCGTGACCTTCCGTTTCCCCGGAGCGGACACTCTACCAACTGAGCTATCGGGGCCGGTATTCACATCTTGAAATGAATGAATACATATTTAAACCATTTTGTCTCCATTCCCAAATTTAGGGGTTTCAGACCGAGTTTCTTTTCAAATTTATTAGCAAATCAATTGACTTTACTGAAGGTCCTGATTGTGATCCAGTGCCAGCATTAATCCTTATCTTGCTGAATATTCATGCAAGCCACGCCCATTTATGTCTATCAACCAATCAAATTACTTGATGCAATGTATTGCTACAAATTCATAAACTGAATGCCAAACAGTGTAGATCCTGATCAGATGGCTTCTTCAGAAGCCATCTGATCTGGATCTACACTGTTTACAAAGATAGGGGTTGTCGTGAACAGCAAGATAAGGGTTAAGACGACGATTAATCACAGCACTGGTAGGACCATTGTCTCTAAGTGTACGCTGGAAAATCATCACGAAAACACACCTATATTATTTTGACCCCATTGAACCCCACTTTTATATGAGCCCCGCCAAGCGAATTTGTGTCTTCGAGCATTCCGCCATGACAAATTTTAACTGCGCATGCCCAGCCATTCAGAGGGGCCAGGGATATGGCTTTCTGTCTGAAGGTGCCTCTTGATTCACTGCTTGTATGAGCGAGCAGCGAAGGTTCTGGCGAGACTGCGCGGATGCGCAGGCTCGCCTGAACCTTCGCTGCTCGCATAGGCGATAAGTACCAAAATCGCTTGACGGGGCCCATATAGTAAAACTGATGTTTACGGGGGTAAACATTATTATTCTTATATCTGCTCTACAATATAGACTGTGGGTACTCGCTAGAACTGCCTTAATGAAGAAACCGACCGTGTTTGAGTATTTGTAAACCGCTAAGGCCCAAGCCTGCTCAGAAAAAGCGGTGCGAGTCGAACCGCTCCTAAAACCCTGACGGTTTCTTTTGGCGGTAGGGCTTGAGATGTCATTTCATCTTAGTGTCGGGTAAGAGTCAAACAGAATTGGAAGTAAAGTCTCCAGGATGACTTGATTATTGTTGACGGGGGTGTAAAAACTCGACAAAAACAAACACATGGCAAAACTGACATACGTCTAATGGAGTTGGAACGATTTGTATTTGTTTAGAACTTATAGAACATAGTTAAATAGCTTATCGGCTTTTAACGCCAGTCGGTTGGAGCTGACATATACTGGTGCCCATATCTTAACTTTGGTTTCTCTACTGATGGCTCTAAAATTCCAGACTTTTTAGGAGATATGTTTCATCTAGCCATTTAAATTTCATGCTTTTAAAGCACACATACCAGTTTTATATTCATCTTAGATAAGCCAAAATTTTCTGATGTTTCCCCCATTTGATTCCAATACATTTTACCATATCGCTACTATTTTATTTATCTGTTGCTTTTCATCGAAATCATCACGAAAACTCGTTTGAATTATTTTAACCGACTTAACTCCACATTTATGGGGTATTCATTATTTCTCTTATTTCTGCTCAAAATCATAGATTGTGGGTACTCTGAGTACTTGTTAGAACCCCGTCGTCGAGGGGGTTCTAACGAGTAGCCGCAATCTTTGTTTTGAGAAAAAACTAAGAAAAATATCAGAATTTCTGTCTGAAACGTTTCAATTTTTGGTGTTTAAATTTTCAATATATTTGAATAGGTGTGTTTCCGGTATGCCTTTGTTTCAGTTCCTAAGCAAATGTTATCCGCTATGCACATTACGATAACATACCCGTGAGTCTTTGTGCATTTTTCATATCTCAAAAACGGACATTTTTCTGATGATTTGATTTATACTTTTCTTATTTTCTCTCGGTGGTTCTAACGAGTACCCACAACCTATGTCTTGGAGAAGAAAAAAAAAAATTATGTATTCCCCCGTAAACCCCAGTTTTCTCTATATAAAGTGGTGTTTGGAGAGGTGCTCTTTACACGGACTTGTTCACGTGATGTATATATTTTTTCTGAAAAAGGCAACGGTATCGCTTTTTACATAAAATGATTCGAAATAATCAAACAGTGAAATAAAACTTATTACTAAATAAATCATTTTATAAGGTCACAGAAATGGAAATCGTTCTTTTCGGAGAGTATTTACCTGTCATTCTAATAATATTTCCTATTTTTCATATAGGATTCAGAAACCAAACAAGACAATTATTCAAAATTTGTCTTTTTGTAGTTTGAATTGGAAATTTGCCTTAAAAGCAAATGAAATATTATTGCGTAATATTATTGCGTAATGTTTTGCAATTTAATTTGCATGAGAGTGTGCTTTATAGTAATCTAATCATAATGCTTGCGCATAATAAATGGTCTACATTGTACCCAAACCCAGTCTTCCTCATCTTTGTTGAGTTAAGCATCAAGTCACAGCCTGTGTAGCTTTGCCCTGTAAGGATAAGTAATTAATTTGTATTTTATATGGGAAATTCAATTTTGATGCTCTTTTCCAGTGCCTCCATATCATTACACAAACCCAGAACCTATTCAACGACGACGTCGAAGTACCGACGACAAAACAGATCTAGAGTATATGGTAGACATTTTTGGAGAGGCAACACATTTGTTGCTAGAGAAAAACACAAAATTAATATCTCCAGGTAACGAAAATGTATAGCTTTCCTTGCAAGGGTTATCCCTTAAGACGCTGAGGAAAACTACATTTCAAAATGTCGTCTGCTTATGTCGTCTGCTGATTTTTTTACAAATGTTTTAAAAAATATTTTTGCTTACACGCAAACAGTGTGGGTCTAGATCAGACTGCTCCTAGCAGTCTGATCTTCGTCCACGCTGTTTTCAACAATGAGTTTTGAAGAAACTGGCAGACGACAGAGCAGACGACGATTGTGGTGAATGGCGTCTTATGGGTTAATTTTTTCACTTGACCTGCTGAGTAAATAAATCATGTCTCTCCCATTTGTAACTACCAGCCAATCAAATTCACAATCTGTATTGCAAACAGTGTAGGTCATGATCAGATGTCGTTTGTAGAAGGCATCTGGGCTTGATTTCCACTGTTTTAAGATACAGGATGTCTTGGTATTGGTTTTACAACCCTTTCAAAATTACTTCACTTATGTCGAGCCGATCGTCAATCAGAGGCGGGTAACCGGAGTACCCGGGGAAAAACCACCTGACCTTCCGTTGCAGAACTTTGCGTCTCACATTTGACCCGAGCCAGGCTCGAACCACAGCGGTGAGAGACCTAATGATTAAGAGGCGCTCTTATCCACTAGGCCACGTAGGCCCGTTATAGGATATATCCTGGTTCAACAGAACAAGTCAACAGATGGCTAGACATTAGACTTATCAAATGTGGCTATGTCTATACCTTTCGCCGCGACATGGCAATCCTTGTGCTGAAGCTTCTTAAAACATCACTCACTCACTCACTCATTCACTCATTCACTCATTCACTCACTCACTCACTCACTCACTCACTCACTCACTCACTCACTCAATCAATCAATCTCTATGTATTGATGCCAGGTGACACACGGCTTGCACGTTGAGTGCTGAGTGGATACACTGTCTGTTGTCTTTTAAGTGGGCATAAACTCTAAGGTACGAGGGTAGGCTGAAATGTTCTGAGCCTGACCTAGATCCAATGGTTTGTCCATGCTGAAAGTGCCTTATTTTTCAACATAGTCTCCCTTCCTGTCCACACCTTTCCTCCAGCGATGCTGGAGTCCTTGGATCCCAGTGGTATAGAAGGTCTCATCTTGGTCCCTGAAAAACTCATCCACAGCAGCTATCACCTCCTCGTCTGACCGATAATGCTGCCCAGCCGAGTGCTTTTTCATGTTTGGAAACAGAAAATAATCTGATGGAGCTAGATCAGGTGAATACGGAGGGTGATCGACAAGTGTGAAGCCACAGTCATGCACAGCAGCCATTGCGACAACCGATTTCTGAGCAGGCGCATTTTCCTGATGGAACAAGACCCCTTTTGTCAATTGTCTGGGTCGTTTAGCCTTAATTGCTTTTCGCAATTCTTTTAGCAGATCTGCATAATACTCCACATTAATTGTTCTGCCCTTTTGAAGGTAATCTATGAATAGTATACCCTTGGCATCCCAGAACACTGATGCCATCACCTTCCCTGCAGAGAAGACGACCTTTGCCTTCTTTGGAGGGGGTGAGCCAGGGTGCTTCCATTGCATGGATTGTCTTTTGGTCTCTGGCTCAAAGGGATGAACCCAACACTCATCCTGAGTGACAAAATGGTCAAGAAAACCATCTTGGTCTGCTTCAAAAATAGCCAAGTTGGCTTGTGAAAGGTTCAGTCTGGTCAGGCGTCAAAAGCAGTGGCACCCATCTGGCGGAAACCTTCGACATTCCTAATTCACTGTGTAGAATGTTCTCTACTCGTTCACGGGAGATGCCAATAGTGTTAGCTAACTGATTCACAGTTAAACGCCTGTCATCCATCACGGCCCTGTGCACTTGGCTGATGGTTTCCTCAGTTGTTGCCGTTGTGGGTCGTCCACACCGGTCATCATCTTCAAGGCTGTCCTTGCCCATCTTAAAATTTGCTGCCCAGCTTTTCACGGTTGGATATGAAGGAGCATCATCCCCTAATGAAGCAACCATATCGGCATGAATGTCCTTAGGAGCTAACCCCTTTTTATGGAGGTACTTGATGACACCACGATGCCAGATTTTGTCCATTTTCTCAAAAATGTGCTAGTATCAATTTTCAAAGTCTAGAATTTCTGCGTTACTGCAGGTAAACTTGAACTCATTTGAGTCAAATCAAGTAATAAAGGTCTTTGATTTAATGAATACAAAATTTCATGGCTGTTCGATGCCTGCTTCTTGGTCAGGCTCAGAACTTTTCAGCCTACCCTCGTATCTTATTTCTTGACTCGACACAACTGACTTTAAAACTGACATCTTTGTTGTCATGGAAATGTGGAGTTGTTTGAGTCAATGAGGGTTAACCTTAGCATCAATCAATCAATCAATCAATCATTGGAGTTAACCTTGGCGTAAGGTCAGAAGTCTTAGTTGGGTTGCATAGGAAGAGATAAGGTTGGAATTTTGTGGTAACTGAAGGACAGTTTTGTCAATTTTCCATAAAAACCTATGTAGTGGGTATTCATTAGAACCGCCTCGACAAGGCAGTTCTAATGAGTACCCATAAGATATGTTTTGATGGAGTAAGGAAAGCTGTAATTCAATTATCACAAAATACTAACCTTATCTGTTGCTATGAGATGAGTGAGGGATATCTTTTTGATCATCTTTAACATACAGATATGTTTTTTCTACTCAATGTGGCGATTCTAATGAGTACACACAACATGACTTTTCAAATAAAGTAAGAAAATTCTCCACACCTTATCCTAAAGAAATTATTATCTGCAGTTGCGGGAGAAATGCCACAGGGACTCAAAAAGTGTTTGAATCAGCCATGGTAAACGAGCCATCAGTGTTCGAACCAGCGAAGTTTTACTGCAGCACTCTGATGCTTCCTACTGACATATCAAGTAAAGCGGGATGATCAGTAAGAACTCAGAACGACGTATATATTGTAACCACAGGACAGACATTGTGCTTATTTTTCCATATGCATTTAATTCCCGTTTATCTCACCCACTTAGACAGTTTTGCTTCAAACTGTTAATGTACCATTGGTATAGACGTCTTAGTTTGGCCCTCACGCCGTGTTTCTGTATTGGACAAAGGGGAGGCATTATTCACCGAGGACGGACCTATACTAGAGTCGTTTCTCTAATTGGAGCATATGCAATTCGTGCCGCATGCTCAAAGCTCAAACATTTGTTTCTCCATCCTTGCTTGATGGTCTCACAGATGTATTCTGACAAGTAAACACTCCACAGGTTTCAGAGATAACCTTTTTGTAGACCATTAATCTTCACAACAGCTTGTGTTAAGACATTGTGTGGCGGCCATTAAAATATATCATACCTTTCTTCATAGTGTGGATTATATTTTCAAGGCCGGCTGTTTGGAGTTGGCTAAGACAGTCAAATAGTGGCCATAACTGATCATTTTGTACATGTTTTTTTTTTTTGTATTTAGGTTGCATTGTCCAACATCTGAAAGCAAACGGAACAACATCTGTTTACCCATGCCAAAATGAGGTCGATTGCTTTTATACTGGAAGAACAAGTAATCACAGTGATTCATGGGTGTCGGCGTCCGTGTGTGGGGGATTTGTAAGTACTATACAGTCGAACTTCGATTACTCGAACACCTTCGGGACCATGATATTTTGTTCGAGAAAGGGGTAGTTCGAGTTATTGAAGGTTACTGGTATTGCTAGCTGTGACATAATGGGGATCACCTGAGGATATATTTTAGACTTTATATGAAATCAATGTATGTTGTGTGTACTTATTAGAATCGCCTTAATAAGGCGATTCTAATGAGTACACACAACATACTTTTTAAAGTTAAAATGAAACAAAACCTCCACAAATTTACCTTAACAGATTGATTTCTCGGGCTGTAAGAACAAATTTCTGGGGACCGCACGTAGTACCATCTCTATGAGGCGATTTAAATGAGTTCACAACATACGATAAGAAGAAACTGTCCTCAAATATGTGTGTTATTTGCAACTATGCGAATACTTTCCCAGATGGTAGAGTTCTAATCGGACATGATCTTCTACGCTGATCAAAAGATTCTGAAGTTAACCGACCAGGCGGTATTGACTTCACATAGTTGATGTACTTTTTGGTCTGTTTTTTTTTTTTTTTTGTTGTTGTTTGTGAAGATTTTTCTCTTTTCTACTTTCTGCAGTTTGTTGTGGTTGTGTTCTTCGATGTTCCAAACACGCGTGTAAATTGGAAGTGTTATTCACTGTTAAATAAAGTGAAAACAATGAATATAAGGACCTGCATGTACCGAATGATTGTCAAAATGCATTAATTGAACGAAACAGTCACAGTCAAAGTTCAGCGCCAATATGCAGCCCACATTCAAGACAATCAACCACCAAAGGTCGGTGTTTTTAGTTAAAATGAACCGGCAGCTCTCGTCTTGTATTCATTTCATGAATGATGGTATTTGGCAAGGACATGTAATTTGCGATTGAGCAGATTCAGTTCTTTCATTTGAATCTAACAAACTGAGAAAGACCGAGAAAAGAACTTGTAATAATTTGATGGCTCAACCCATGCAGAATATTCGTCTAGGGCCCCGTGCCCGACATGCTTACAAAGTTGACTGACTTCGATTCATCGTTGTGCGCCTGCTTTGTATTTTTCTCTACTAGCATATAGCGGCTTTTTCTGTTTTGCAATGAATGAAAGGTTTATACTTTGCCATTTTTGTCAGCATGGTGTCATTGGTACAGTTGAGAAAACATTCGTGGTTCAACCAGTGAGAGCGGAACACTTGTACAGAACGCGGAGGGATACACGATCTACAGGGACCCACATTGTCTATGTTCATAAAGACAAACGCTCCTGTAGTGACGAGGGTAAGAACACAGCGTGGCTTTAAAATAATTAACACATTCACTCTGTATTCCTGAAATGGTGGCTACCATATTTAAATTTAGGCTCTATAATGAGACTAGTAAAATGCTGCAACAGATGAGCGCCTTCATTGTTTAAAACATGCCTATATAAATGCATTGTAAACTTTACCGCTGAAAAACGAAAATTTTAATTTGTGATGCTTTTCTTATTTCTGCTCACAATATAGATTGTGGGTACTCGCTAGAACCGTCTTATTGAGGCGGTTCTAACGAGTACTCACAATCTATATTTTAGAGCATAAATAAGAAAAAATAAGGTTCACCACTCTAAACTCCAGTTTTACTACATAAAAGTGGGGTTGAAGGGGGTCAAAAATATATAGGCGTGTTTTTGTGATGGCAGTCATTTTGTGTATAAATTTTCAAACATAACTTATTGCGACACCAACAACTAGATAAAAAATGGCTTATTTCTAAAAGAACTTGAAACCTGCCCAGGAAATGTGGTTAGCCTATATGGTCGGCATGCTAATTATAAAATAAATAAAATAACCCATTTAGTACCAGAAATCCCAAAACGGGTACCTTGGCAAACAGTGCAGGCCCAGACGCGGCGTCTGATCAGGGCCTACACAGTTTGCAAAAAGTTCAATCATTTTCCTAATCAATTTTGAAGAATACACAACCTGACACCCCTAAATTTTGAAATGGACTCCTGCTATCTATAAGGAGGAAGATTCCATTTGGTAAAAAAAGGGTTAAAAAAACTCAGATGTTCTTAGTACGTTAACTTTATTTTATCAGGTGACAGAGATGACTCTTTATCACGCAATACTCACAAAGATCACAATAAGACGAATCGTAAAAGGAGGGCTGCTACAAGAAAGTACATTGAAACCAGTGTTGTTGTGGAACCAGACGTATATAAATTCCATGGCAACGGGACAGAACAGTTTGTGAAAACTGTCATGAATGTGGTATGTATCTATATGCTTGAACCAACATTTTCCTTTAGTTTTACAATTCGCATAAATGAGCCCCGCCAAGCGAATTTGTGTCTTCGAGCATACTGTCATGACAAATTTTAACTGCGCATGCCCAGCCATTCAGAGGGGCCAGGGATATGGCTTTCTGTCTGAAGGTTCCTCTTGATTTACTGCTTGTATGAGCGAGCAGCGAAGGTTCTGGCGAGACTGCGCGGATGCGCAGGCTCGCCTGAACCTTCGCTGCTCGCATAGGCGATAAGTACCAAAATCGCTTGACGGGGCCCAAATAAGAAGCGTGTAACCAGGGTCAGTCTTCAGATTGTCGTGTTTCTGATAGATAAATAAATAGAAAACCAAATAAAATATGCCCATGAAAAGCGACGATCAAAAAACGAAAAACCACGGTAAAAATATCGTGTTCCAGTGATAACAAGAGGAGGAACAATACAGATGTCTTAACATTACTGTTGTATCAGATCACCGGCCCTGATTTCTCTATGACAGATCGTCCTTTTCGGAGTTGAGGGGTTGCTGTTTCGATTCCAGGCTGCGCCATACCAAAGGCGTACAAATGATACAGGAAGATAAATGGGACCAGGTAAGTGTTTGTCAGAAGGTTATTTTCTTAGTCGCCAAATATTCTTCCGAGGTTATATTAGGCGTTTCTTTTATACGACGTTAAATATAACTTCCATTCAACTGTTTCCAAATTTTCCAGGGTCTCTCCTCTTCCTTAGGATTATATGGACACCAGTCTTTACATTCTACATTAATTTTCCAATATGGCCTACAAATGTAAACAAAATATCTTTGGTTACAGACTAAACCATTTAAGACGTAAAATACATACCAAGATATTTATAAATGAAACAACCGTTGGAACAACGTCATTTTTTGTAAAGCCATTTCTTGAATTCTTTAAGCGAATATTGTAATTTTCGTCTCTTCTAATTGTCGATACTTTGCAAAACAATATAAGCCATAGCATCGATAACTACTACTCAAAGTACACGTAACTGAACCACAAAGGGTCAAGACAGTGAAATTACAGGGTATGACAGTTTAGGTTGTTCTACAGGGGATCCGCCGTGATGCAATGAAAAGAAGGATGCGTTATTTACAACGATGTGTGGTTAGAAAAAATAACAAAAAAAGGGAGCCAGCCTCATAGGAACTGTATATATCATAGCTTTAGACGGTTGATGCATTTACCTCATAACCTTAATCAGCATAAAAGTCTAAATTCCTTGATGCGGAATAGTCCTCACGCTGCTACTTTATCCATCTATTGATTCGGGATGTTTGCGACGTACCTCAAGTCACATGAGGTCTGGAACTAGTTCTGCGATGCATCCCAAAGACTCTTTCTTTTCTTACAGGTTGCAGAGCGTTATCTAGACCCAAGCTTGAAAACAAAATTATACATTACGCTTAATAAACTGGTCATTCTAGAAGAGAGCCAGGTAAGAATATTGTTTTTTAAAATACCTTTCTTAAAAAACTAATATAAAACACTCAACATAATCTTTTGTTTTGCTGGCATCTCCCTATATCGACAATTCTAACACAGCGCGCCTTTATAGGCAATGGAAAATAACTGTGTTTTATTCTACAACAAATTACGGCAAGGAAGAGCGTGACGAATGACGTCATTAAAAACTACCAATTTATGACTGACGAGTCGATTTCCTTTACGGTGTAACGTCATATTCTCGCATCGAAAACGTTAGAAAAGGACATAAATGCATGTGTTTCAGTCGATAATTTTAGCGGGATTTCTCCTAACAATGGCGAAAAGTTGTGAGATTTTGAAGGAAACAACAGCATTATTGCCGATTTTCAGCCTGTTAGAATCGAAATAGATGAGCTCTAGTGTGTGATTCGTTGAGTTTTAAATCCTAGTTTGTCGGACAGTTGAAAGTAGACAAACCACGCGCGCTACGCGCCCGTGATTTGATCTACTTCACAACTGACCTCCAAACTGTGATTTATTACTCAACAAATCACAGTTAGAGCTGATCTATTTATTTAACAATAGGGTGAATAATATGGAAATGATGTTAGGTATGTTTATTCTACGGGGATGCTCTTTCTGTTAAATCCGTTCCTAGACTGGACCTTCCGTCATATTAAAATATTAGGATCTGTAGTGCTTGAAACTTTATGCTTAAATTGGCATTAATGTCGATGTGCCGCTGAAAAACGAAAGTTGGCGTCAAAATGTCCACCTAAGAAAATAATGATATTTAAAATCAAAACAGCATGCAAACTCCTACTTGCAATTATCTAAACTCCGTTCAGAAAATCTGAATCATCGATTTTTTCAATTCTCGGGTTTAATACTCATTTTAACCCATACATCACTATGGGAAAGTTTTAGACCTCACCCTCCGCCGATTTCTCCAGCAAGTTGTATGCCTCTGCGACAGCCAGGAAAGGCTGTGATTATTTGGAGAAAATTGCAAAATCTAAATTTTCTTCCACAGACTAAGACATTATGACAGGTTCGACACACCCTTTTAAACCATATATAGAAGTGGTTACTGCTCTTGTAAATTACAAGGGCGTCTATGTTTCATTTGCACGATCACTTCGTGGAAAATCATTTATATAATAGCCGTGACACCACATCTGATATCGGTATAATTCCTTTTTGACCACTGTTGACAGCACATTGCGCTAGTTGCTCCCTGTTCTAGTCAGCCACTATATAGCCATTCGAATGTAAGGTGTGTCATAATTGCATACCTATTTATTAAGTGCATCACATGGATTTGAATATTTATTATTTTACCTGACCATCATCGTCAAATGGACTTAGTCTGAGGTCTCATTTCTTTGTTTTGCAATTTTCTCCAAATAATCGCAACCTTTCCTGACTGTCGCAGGGGCATATAACTTGCTGGAGAAGTCGGCGGAGGGTCAGGTTTAAAACTTTCCCACAGAGATATATGGGCTTAAATGAGTATTAAAATGAAGAAACGAAAATATCGATGATTCAGATTTTCTGAACGGAGTCTAGCTTTGTATAGTATGCATAACTTATTGGTTTATAATAGCTGAATGGTTGGAGCATTCGACCTTAACCCGAACGGTCGTATTCCAATCCCACCGGAGACAGACATTTTTCAATTTTGTTGCGACTTTCATGTGGGCATTCGAATAAGCGTTGGAGTGTTAGCATATATTTCGAATGAAATTTCTTGATTCAGCCATGAACTTCTAATATTTTTTTCGTAGACCGGTCTGAAATTAGACAAAAATTCCACGACAACACTCAACAGTTTCTGTGAATGGCAGTCTACATGGAATCCAAAGCAAGACAGCAACCCAGAGCATGCTGATTATGTTTTGTTACTCACCAGGTTCGTATGATACATGTATCACTTTATGCTCTGCATGTTGGGTATTTTTTTCAACAGACGACATTTTTAAACATTTTCTCAATTTTTCCAGAAAACAGGAACTCATTTTTGATTTTTATTTGCCTTCACTGCAGCTGGTGTTGTGCCGTGTGGCGGCCGTAAAACGTCTCCCCGTACATCAACCATAGTGCAGTTTATATTTTACTTTTGGTCCTTTGAGATCAGCGTGAATATTCTGAGATATCAGAAATAAATTATTGGTTTAGACTCATATTCTAGACAGGTTTTTAATAATTTGGACCCCATTTTGATTTATATCAGTCTTTGAATCGACTGCCTATTCGAAATTCGCAAAATTGCAGTATGTTTCCTCTGGCTTTCTTTGCCGGATCATTACAGGGTCACTGATGAGGCTTTATTAGCCGAAACTACGTAGTATGACCCATCTTCTTTCTTATGAATGTTTTCATTGCTCTTAAAGGAACTCATTTTTGATTTTTATTTGACTCTTGAGACAATTTGCATCAGTTGTAAAACCCTGTTGTCTGTGAATAATAAATAAGAAAACAATATCAACAATTTGGTTTAAACAATATCTATTCATTTCATTTCGACAAGTCAATTCGAACAGTACATGAACAATTTACAATGTCAGGATTTATAAACAGGCGAAACGCTTATACTAATCATCTCTTAATATCAACAATTTGTCGTCTGCTGAAAAAGCCCAGGGAGTGGTAAAGGTTAACGACGCTGAGTCGGTAAATGAGGATAAGCATATATTGTTGTTGCTATAATTTAGTGATAAATAGAGAATACCAGATGAGTGTCTTTTGATATCAAGTTTATCAGGCAAGGCTTCGAGAAAGCTTGTAGAATCGCGAGGCTTGCCGAGCGATTCTACATGCGTTCTCGAAGCCGAGCCTGATAAACTTGATATAAAATGACACGAATCTGGTATTCTATTTATCAGTTCATCCCCTTGTACACTCTTAAATTAGCAATTTACGATCAGTTTTCAATGGTCCCCAGTGTGTCCCAACATTCTGGCAGTCCCCATATTCAGTATCAGCTGGCCGCAATTTTTCCTATGACATTTATTTTAAGTATTGTTTCCATTTTTCCCCATTCTTTTCCAGTTAGTATAACATTTTTGCCATTTTGTCCAATAGTCCGCTTCATTAAAAAGTGCAATGTCACGTTGACGTGATAAAGCTCACTTGTCCTGAGATAGAATATCTTTATCATATCAATGTGTTACAATGCAATATATACATGGGTATCTGATAATAAAGTTTATCAGAAAATGAGGGTATATTTACTTCATGCGGTGATGTGTGGGCAATCATAGCTAAAATGATATAGGCAAACAGGTTCTAACGAAACTGTCAAAGGTTCCAATTTCACGCAGATACCGAACGGACGTGCTCTAAATTTTGAACACTTCAAAGTTAAGAGGTATCATTTCCATGCTCACAAAGTTTTAACAATAAAAATGTGGTATTCAGTTGACATGGAAATAATAGAATGGTGTCTTCAAACAGAATTTTACTTTTTTCCAGGAAGGCTGCTTTCTGGTACCCAAACCGTACATACACAATCTCTGCTATGTGTTTGGTATCTGCCTACAGTCTTGCATCATCTCTGCGATTGAATTTGATTGATTTAGGAAACTGCTATAAAAACTCTTATATTCATTCAAATTACTATATTAAGACCACTTTGGGATTGTTCAAAAGTGACATTCAAGACCACTTTTGAACAGTCCCAAAGGTGGTCATTTTTTCGGAGAATCTGGGTGTAGAAAACACAAAGAAAGAACTAGAGCAGCATTCGATGGTATACCATCGCAAATACCCGCTTTTCCTATGAACAAGCCTTTTTCTTAGAAATTTGACCTTTGACCTCACCCCATGAACCCAGGGGGTCAGATGAAAATTTTGACACCTTCATGCACATCTGCAGTCCCCAAGCAATGTATGTACCAAGTTTGGTCACTGTAAGTAAAGAAATAAAAAAGGAGTTGCATTCACAAGAAACGTGACAGACGGAAGGACGGACGGACGGACGGACGGACACCCGTGACGAAAATAATATACCCGTTTTTTTTTTTGTTTTTTTTTTTTTCAAAAAAGCGGGTATAATAACTGAAACCTTCAGAATAAACTCCACTTCTTTTTTTCAAAGCAGATTTAGTCTTACTTTTAGGTGGTCTTAATTGCAGACCGCCACTATATTTCATGTTTGGAATACGACACCCATCTTTTTGGCTTCTACTGCCGACCATACCAAGGCGATGGCCCTGGTGTTCTCCTTTCATCGTTGGTTTATTGCATTTCAACTAAACAGTTCTGCGTTTTGTTCTTTGTGGTGCATTGTTGCTGATTTGGTCTCCCAATTTTGGGAAGAGAGGGCTGATAGCGCTTCTTGCTGGCTTGAACTGTGTCAGTTTTTCCTTTCCTCCTGATGCCAAAGGTGGACTATGTCTTGTTATCGTGTCTCTCCGTGGGTTTATTTTTATGAATTCTTAGCACAGATTAGAAATTAGAAAAATAAAATCACACATTTTCAGGAAAGTCTCTATAATGATCAGTTATTGCATTATATGACGAGCTTTTGCAGTAAACATTACGATAACACATCCGTGTGATATAGTGCAGTTTTCAAACCTTTAAAAAGGCATTTTTTTCTGATAAAATTGTGATATTTTTCTTATTTATACTCCAAACATAGGTTTTGGGTGCTCGTTAGAACCGCCTCATTGAGGCGGTTCTAACGAGAACCCACAACCTATGTCTTGAAGCAGAAATAAGGAAAATAATGTTTACCCCCGTAAACCCCAGTTTTCTTTATATAAAGTGAGGTTTAGGGGGGTCTTTATTTCACGGACTTGTTCACGTGATGAGAATTAATGCCATAAAATGGGCCTGACAAAACCTAAAACACCAAAGCAACCAACAAAGACACAGCTCAGGATGCACATACACCCGGTATTGCAAGAGTTTTCGCTTATCATTTTGATCAGCGAGGACTAATTATAATATGATCAAATTTCGCTGGTATGCAGGCTGATCTGAGTCTTCTCTGGTCGTATAAATTTAATTGTAGGTAACGGGGTGGCCGTAAAATGTCTCCTTGCCCTTCACCATAGTGTGGCTTATATTTTCTGGTCATTTTGGATCATTGATGCCACTGTGGTATTTTAAAAATATTTGAGGGTCACTGGTGGGGCCTAAGTGGCCGAAATTAGCTAGTCTGACAAAAAAATCATGTCTACTCGACAGTTTTCAGATCTGAGTTGGCGTCCTTACTTCCAAAGGATTACCTTTCCATAGAACATATGTGTATTGTGCGGACTCATATAAGATTGAACTATAGGATTTGTGTTTTCGCTTGAAATATGAGGGATGTGAGGCAATTGTATCGATTCCTAATCATGCCTTTACTTTTATTTTGAATTATTCAGTTGAGTCAGATCAGGTAGTCTTCAGTATGATCAGGTAATTTGCTGTGCGCAGTATGACTTCCTGGTAAACAAAAGCTGTATTCTATGATTACACAGGTTGGTTTGAATCATTGCAGAGCGAACATGTCTTAAGGCACATTATCGCTTTGTTTGGCTAAAGTAAGATGAAAGCAACTTGTACTTTTCTGTTTGCAGACTAGACTTGGAACACAATGGAAACTCGGCTAACTCAGGGTTGGCAAGGAAGGGTATGTGTGGGGAGAAGACAAAATGCTCTATCAACGAAGACTCTGGACTAGGGTCTGGTTTTATTATTGCGCATGAAACTGGGCACGTGTAAGTATATATAATCCTGGATACTGTTTAAATATTAGACTTTAATGTGTCCGGTATGCAAAATATACGTTTCAGACCCGCCGGAATGTTCTGTTGGGGATTTCTGTTGAGTCAAGTTAAACAGAAACATTCCTAACATCGACAAGCTTTGGTCAGATCGGCGGAAAGAAAATAGATTTTTCTTGGTGTTTGGTAGAATCCAAATGTGCTCTTGCGATGCGTTAAGTGAATTGGTGATTTTATAAAAACGTCAACTTGTTTAGTTATGATAGATATGCTACTGTAAAATGTCGAGGCATTTTTAAAAGTGTAAAAGAAATGAACCTAACAACAAAAGAAAAAGAAAGTTTTTCTTCATATAATCTGGTGAAATTGCTGTTATCTATCATAACAAGCATTGTACACAAATATTTTCTTGCACCCCAGACACGGAAAATCCGGGATTTTACCCTGGGATAGAAATTTATGTTCTGACCCTGGTGTTCCGATCCAAAATCGAATATAATCGCGTGTTTGATAAATGCACTGGTTGATTACGACCTCGTATGCGCCATCGTTAAGGTTGACGTCACAGCAACGTCACTAAACATTCATGCAGTGTCAACACAATATGACGGACGTTGGTAACCGAAGTGACTGCAGCATTAAAAATCCGCTTTAAGAAATGGAAGGTATGCAAGAAAAAGAATCCAATATGAGTGTGAGGGGTGGATAAAAAAATCTTTCCCTCGGGATCACTGTCCGGCATCACTCGGCAAGCCTCGTGATGCCGGACAATGTCCCTCGGGACGGATTTTTCCATCCACCCCTCGCACCCATATAAGATTCTTATAGTCTTCCTGTCTGTCACCATAGTGTGAGTTATATTTTCTACTTCTTTCGGAACATTGGTTCCACTGTGTTAGTTTGAAAACATTTAAGGATTTCTGATGAGGCCTAATTGGCCGAAACAAGGAGGTATGCTCATGAGTGAGTGAGTGTTTGAGTTTTACGTCCCACCAACAGCTAAGGTCATAGGAGACGAGACATTGGTTTATATATGTTCTATAAAAGGGTTATCCTTTGGAAGCAAGGAATACACCACAGAACTGAAAAAATATGGAGTGTATATGTTTTCTGGACTCATCCGAAAGTCTGGAGAAGCCCGAGATCGATCCTGCAATCCCTGGTTTACAAGGCGAGTAGCGTAACCACTACACCACGGAGGCTTCTTTGGTATGCTCATGAAAATAAAATCTTGTACACTGTATGGTTTTTATATCTGTGTTGTTATTCTTGCTTATTAACCTTTACCCTGCTGTAGGCGACAAGCCCTATCTTTGCAAACAGTGTAGATCCAGATCAGATGGCTTCTGAAGATGCCATCTGATCTGGATCTACACTGTTTGGCATTTAGTTTATGAATTTGTAGCAGTAAATAACATCAAGTAATTTGATTGGTTGATAGACAGAAATGGGTGTGGCTTAATTGAATATTCAGCAGGTTAAAGGTTAACAGAACATATATCTTCAATATGCATTCACTTGACAATAGATATCACTTGATTTCAGGCTGCACATTTTTGTAGTCTCCTCATAGGAAGGAAAATGTAAAGGACGTGCTTTTCATTTTTGCGGATTGAAAAAATATTTTGGCGTATGCAGTTACGGTTACAATTTTGTGCATTACGAAACAACACCTATACAAATACATCGTCAACTTTATCGTCGAAAAAATGAAAATATGAAGATGACAAATTGTGATATTTTTCTTATTTCAGCTCAAAATATAGGTTGTGGGCACTCGTTAGAACCGCCTCATCGAGGCGGTTCTAACGAGTACCCACAATCTATATTTTAGAGCAGAAATAAGAAAAATAAGGTTTAGCCCTGTAGACCCCAGTTTTACTATATAAAAGTGGGGTTCAAGGGGGTCAGACTTATATAGGCGCGTTTTCGTGATGGATTAATATTTCAGCGCATGTTGAATATGTTTTTCAAACTCAGACTTCGGCATGTGTTTATCTTTACAAAGCCTTGATTGAATTTTATACTATAGATTGGGAATGGGCCATGACGGTTCAGGAAACAATTGCAGTAACAACAAATACATAATGTCGTCTATGGCAGCTTCCGGACCTGATTCCTTCAAATGGTCACAGTGCAGTGCAGACACCCTGAAACAGGCATTGAGGTACTTATGGTATATGTTAATGTGTCATTTGGCAATGCGGTCATTCCTCCTTATTTTCATAATACTGAAACACCCAAAATTTGCTATAAATACAATAAACCTGTTAGATCTATCATTTGTAATTTCAATAGACTTGTTTCTGATCTTGATATTGACACTAACACTCCTGATACATGTGTTTGTAAAAATTCGGTGTATTGCTATCCCTATCCTCCTGCTGGTCATATTATTACTGGCAATTTAGAAATTATTCCTGATTCTAGGATACGCAATATAATTTCTAAAGGACCTAAATATCGATTTCCTCCTAAAATTGATTTCAATAGATGTAGAGATGAAATCGCTTCTGCCTTGAATGAATTTGGTAATCAATGGTGTAAATGAGAGTATGTTGAGCATAAAGCTCTGACAGAATGGAAACTTAGCATTCAGAAATTAGTGAACAAACGCATTTTTTTTTATTCGCAAAATGCGAACTGATTACCTCCTAAACCTAAGACGTCTTTACGTCACCTAAACTAGGTATTCAAGAATTTCATAGGACGTTTGTTTTGGCTCCAGCTGATAAGGCCGCTAACAATGTGGTCGTTGTTTGACGGCTTCACTATGCTAACACTCTTTAGCAAGAACTTGGTGGTACTAAGGCCCATGTACTTCAGCCTTTAGCTGTAGAGAGGGCCTGATGCTCTATCTCTGGTCGGGCCCATAGGAGTCTAACTGCTGGTTTTCTTTTGCTCCAGCATTTCAGTGGTTTCTTGCTGTCGAGTCCCACTGTTGTTTCATCTCTGTGGTTGTTTATTTGTGTTCACGGAGATGTTGCACCGATGAGTTAGGAGGCCTTCATGCGGACTGAACAAATTATTTGACGGAAGTAAGGGCGAGGATTGTGGCCACGTCGGATCGATTTGCCCCCCCCCCCCCCCCCCGCCCAACCGGCGGAGTTCGTTTCCACTGGCCGTTCCGGGGCGGTTATTCTGTCGCGGTTTTGTTTTTGTTGTGGTTTGTCTTTGGATGTTTGTGTCGGTTATATTATATTATTTTGGATAGCCTATTGACCATTTTGTGGGAAAGTGTCTGTCCTTTTGGCTTTTCAATATTGTTGTTTCCATTAGGTATGTTGTTTCGTGTTTGTGTTTCATTCCCTTTAGTGTCTCTGATGGGAGCTGTCGGTCGATTGTATCGATTCCAGATCATTGCCTCCACTTCTATTTAGTTGATGACCACATTTGTCATTCAGCCTCCAAGTTTGCTGTCTGTGTTACTGAAGGCCAAGACAATCTTCCTACGTTATATTGGTTACCTAAACTCAAGAAAAGACCATACAAAGCACGGTTTATTGCAAATTCAAGCTCATGTACCACCACTGAACTCTCCAAATTATTAACTTCATGTTTTACTGCCATCAAAAAACATGTGATAAAATATTGCGACAAAGTATTCGAAAGATCATGTAGAAATCTATTTTGGCCTAAAAAATTCTAATGAAGTTTCAAATAAATTGAAATACAGACGTTTTTCGTGCTTCAAGTATGTCTACTTATGATTTTTCCACCCTTTACACTACACTTCCTCATAATCTTATAAAAGAAAAACTTAATGATTTAATTGAATGGACATTTCATACGGAAGACTCCCTCTATCCTGCATGTAATGTAAGAAATGCGTTTTTCACTTCTGAAGAGCATAGAAACTATACTTTATGGTCATGTCAGAAGGTGCTTGCAGCTCTCACCTTTCTACTTGACATTATTTACATAAGATTAGGTTCTTAGTTATTTAGACAAGTTGTTGGTATTCCGACTGTTTTTGTTTTGTTATGAGAGAGACTGCATGATGGTCCTTTCTGCTGATAACCAGTCTGAAATCATTGAAGCTTTTAGCTCCACTTCTAGATACTTGGATGATTTATTAAATATTGATAATACCTATTTCGATGGTTTGATCAGCCAAATTTAGCCCCCCCCCCAGAATTTCAGTTAAATAAAGCAAATTCTTCCGAAACCGAGGCCCCGCTTTTGAATCTACATCTATCTATTGTGGATGGGTTTGTTTCTTGCAAAATTAGGATAAATGCGATGACTTTGAGTTTTAGATTGTAAACTTTTTTGGATGGTGATTTTCCACGTGCGCCATCCTATGGCGTTTATATTTCACAATTAATTCGATTTGCCAGAGTGTGTAGTCATGTAACTGACTTCAACACTCGTAATAAATTGTTAACGGCTAAACTTCTTAATCAGGGTTATCGGTACCATAAACTACGCAAAGCCTTTTCAAAATTTTATAAATGTCATTCTGATTAAATTTCAGAATTCAATATTGGACTTAAATCTCTTGTGCAACAAGGTCTATCGGAACCCGAATTTTATGGTGACTTAGTAACTAAATTTAGAAAAATTTATAACCGCAATGACTTCAGCACCCAATTTCGTGAAATCATTCTTCGATATAAAAAGATTTGGTACAACATAAATGTTATACGACAGACTGCATCCATGGTAGTTAACCCAATTACGGTTGATAAGCGTGGGCCATGTTTGCTGATGTTGGCCCGGAGGGGGACGCCTATAAGTCCGCGGTTGGGCGTCTCTTGCCTGATGCCTCCAGTTGACCTGTTTTTATATAGCTACGTCGGTCGGTGTGTGCTCGGAAGGGAGGGGGTTCTGGGTTTGACGGGTCTTGCCAATCATCCGTTTCGGTTTCATAACTTTGGGGTTGAGACACACTTATGAAGATTAAATATCAGAAAGGCCTCTGTGTCACTAAATTTGGTACAGTTACGCCTTAATTGATAACTTTGCTCCCCTCTTTAATTGCACGCCGGTGGATCAGGCCTCAGATTCTATGACGGTTCCAACGTAAAGGCTTATGTTGGTTGGTACCTGATGCTCTGTCTCTGGTCGGGCCCATCGGCGTCTAACTGTTGGTTTTCTTTTGCTCCAGTATTTCTGTTGTTCTTGCTGTCGAGTCCTCGTCGTTGTTTCATCTCTGTGGTTGTTTGATTTTTGTGTTCACGGAGATGTTGCACTGATGAGTTAGGAGGCCTTCATGCGGACTGAACAAACTATTTGTCTTAAGCGCGACTGTTACATGTGGGTTTACGGCGTCCCGCAAACCCCCATGCTGACAAGACAACCGAGCGTGATCTCTGACAGGTGTACGGGCAGCTGTGGGGTAAGGCACAAGAAAGATGTTAAATGAATGACATGAATTATTTACAGTATCTACATACAACACTCACTAACACAAAACATCACAATTTGTTGCTTCTGTAGCCAACTCACGACGTCCGCTCCGAAGGCAAAACACTGTTCTGTGCTCGGAACGGGTGACGTGAATACCTACAGAAGCAAACAACAAAAACAACAACAAAAACAAAAAAAAAGAATCAACACAAAACGCGACTGGCCAGTTTATAACTTGGGGTGAATCCCCCACTCGCGTGACACTTCCTCTCGCGAACTAGTAAAACTAGTCTATCAACATAGTTGATTATCCTAGGATTAGCGATCACGTTTGCTGATCAGCCGTTTAGTGATCGTCCAAATAAGGTAAGTTGACCTCTTCCATGATCACATTTGTTTACAACGAACAATGATTTAGAAGAATCTGCTTCTATCCTGGTAGGCGCTGATTACGGCGGTCTGTCCGCCCTTGCTGGACCCTAACGCCTAGCGTCGTACCAGTACCTGCTGCTATGAAGCAGGGAGCAGCAGGTCACACATTGTTATGCCTGCAAATTACGATAACGGGACTAGAAACGAGTCACAAAACATACATGCTATATCATGATCCCCCTCCCGGAGAAGTAAGAATATGTTCATGCATACACCGCTATTGCGCATGCGCCGACCAGACATACAGGCTGATTAGTGCATGCGACAAATAACCGTACAGCAGAACTCAACTCGACTGTACATCAAATTATCGGCACCCAGCGCTTGACACAATAATACTCAAAGTTCATGTTTCCTTACTGAGCACTACAGAAATCAATCAATGCTCACTACTACTGAGCATAATACTCATCAAATTTGTGCTCACTATATTATCACAAGTAAGAGGCAATTGAACAGACCACGCCTTTGCGCTACCTGGTCAGCCGCCAATTACAGGAAACATAACAATCTCTATTTCATATCCTTCTCCGCAACACGGCTCACAAATATAGCTATTCACAAATTCAATACATTAATAACAGATAGAAACTACAACAGAAGATTTTCATCTATAATCCACACATTTGTTAGTGTCTCATATGGGCCAACACTGTTTGCCGTAAATTCTCTCTATTTGGTAGGCACCCCGTCACAACCGTCCTCGCGACGCCGATGACGCAGCTGACGTCATCCCCGCCGCTCAGGCCGTTATGACGTGTGGCGACCAAATACTCCCACTTATCATCATCACGTTCTTTATATGTACATACATGCACAAACTGAGTTATCAGACAAAAACGGCATCATTACAAAATGAACTCGTAATTCTTCTTGAACAAAATTATTTCTAATCAACGTGAACATGCTTGTAAAATAAAATTCATTACGGTTCATCATCACGGATAACCCAACAGGCTCTTGTATGAGTTTGCCCTGATGATGAAGATGTGGTTAAACCCGTCTTAAGTTTACGTCCCCTCTACACCTAATATCATATTGGGACGGAACCACGGTTTTCTAACCACAGCCAGTCACAAGTCATGGATCAAACAAGTGACCCGGCGTTTATTAATTACATTCTACAAAAGGGGTCTAAAAGCCTAAATGAATCTAGAATGAGCGGGTGTCCAAACTTTACGTCTCACCAACATCTAGGGTCAGCATGAGACAGGACCTCACTTAGAAAGACTCATTCTACTACTGGAGAAGCCTGGGATCGATCCTGCGACGTCTAGCTGGCAAAGCTAGTAGCCTAATCACTACAGGCCTCAATAGTGAATTCAGAATAGGCTTCAGAAAGTTGGGGTATACTAGAAGTAAACCCCTCCAAAACCTACAAGCATGTTCATACAAAAATAATACTAAACATAGATTAAACATACCTTTCAATATACTTTCTATTTCCCCGTCACAATGTTCACTCTTTACAACTTGACCTGCTGCTAAGGTGTCCGCTTTTTTCAGGGTTTATATATCTATGAATACTACCGGAAAATCATGCCTACTCGTATTACCTTGCCTTGTTCGTGGGGAAGTGGAGATACCGGCCACAAACAAAGCCAGATAGCAAAATCGAGTAGATAATGGATTTGCCTTCAAATAGTATATTTCCCATAGGAAAAATTTATGAAACGACCCTATAATCAATGACATGACTCCTGTCAAAACGAACACCCACACAACACGTGACGGGAATAAAAATCATATATGGCACAATTTGGCGGTTGGCGATTTTTAGGCAAATTCTATAGGACTCGGCCTTTTAGCGGCCCCCTGTATTGTAAAAACAGCTCTCTATAAACCACTCATGCATACATCGTATGATATGTGCATGACTTGTTCATGGAGCCGCATAGTTTGCGTACCATATTTCACCTAAAATATTTCACTCACACCGCCCTACCATATATCTACTAAAATAATTTAGATGTGCATAAGCACCAGAGAGGTTTCCTATTCCATCTCGTAACAAAGGTTTCCCCTTTTGGAGAAAAAACAATCAGAAATGTTTTTTCTTTGTGTACAGAGATGGAATAGGATGAACCTATCTAAACAAGACAGCTATTTACACAACAACCGTGCGAAGAATTACCTACTAAGGTAGTCTGCCCCCAAATTTTCCTGGCCCCGAATTGCAACAATCCGAAATCTATACGGCTGTAGTTTCATTGCCCAACGCATAATTCGAGGATTGAGAACTTTTGCTGTTTGCATATAAGACAAGGGCTTGTGGTCTGTCTCAAGCAGGAATTCTACTCCGTAAAGATACTTGCGAAATTTCTCAACACCCCAGATAATAGCCAAACATTCCTTCTCTATTACAGAATAGTTTTTCTCACGAGGCAAAAGTTTCTTGCTGGCATAAGCAATGGGAAGTCGTCCTTCCCCTTCAAATTCTTGGAGCAAAACGGCTCCTATACCAACATCAGAAGCGTCCGTCCGGAGTATGAACGGATTCCCATCATGAAAGATAGGAAGACGAAGAATAGGACTAGACGTGAGTCTATTCTTCAGGGTCTGAAAAGCCTTTTCATGATGGTCCTGCCAGTCTGTGATCTTGTTTGGTCTACTTTTCTTAGTTAAATCTGTCAAAGGGGAAGCGATAGATGAGAAATTTGGAATGAAACGGCGGTAGAAACCAGCCAACCCAAGAAATGACTTTATTTGTCTCTTAGTAGAAGGTCGAGGAGCATCCTTTATAGCTTGTATCTTGTCTTCTTGCGGTCTTACTGACTGAGCAGCTACACTGTGACCAAGACATTCGATACTGCTATACCCAATCATACACTTGGAAGGTTTTGCCGTCAACTTGGCTGTCCTGAGTCTATCTAAAACTTCACGTAATGACGTCAAGTGGTCTTTCCAAGTTTCGGTAAAGATCCACATATCATCGACGAAGCTATCAACGTTAGAAAGTTCGGACAGAATCTTTCTCATCAACCTGCAAAATGTTGCTCCTGAGTTTACCAAACCGAAGGGCATAGTTTTGAATTGAAACAAGCCTTTGGGGGTTTCGAACGCAGTTAGGGGTTTTGCCTTAGACGTCATTTTTACCTGCCAATAACCTTTTGACAAATCTAATTTGCTAAAGTATTTGTGCCCCGACATTCTATTTATAACCTCCTCCATATTTGGCATTGGTTCTGCATCGAACTCCGTCACTTTATTAAGTTTACGGAAGTCAATGCAGAACCGCACCGAACCATCTTTTTTAGGGACAAGTACTACAGGGGATGAGTATGGAGATATTGATGGCTCAATAACTCCTAAATCTAACATATCTTGAATTTCCTTTTCCATTACATCCCGTACTTTATATGGTATGGCATAACCTTTTGACCTCACTGGTTCCGTCGTCAGCAACTTTATGTCGTGTTCTATTTGGTCAGTTCGTCCTGGTACACTGGACAGTACGTCCGGGTATTCTTTTATCAACGTCTCTATTTCTTTACGCTGATCCTGCGTTAACATTTCTGAAATATTGACGTCCTTAAACGTCTCTGGTTGCTTTGCAGTAGGAAAAGCGCAATCTTCCAATGAGAATTCGTCAACGTCATCATTTTCAGTTGACTGAGTGGACTCTACAGATAGCAAGCAATGTGACGTCACATTTTGACGTTCCACATATTGCTTCAGTATGTTAGCGTGATATGTGTTAACATTTCCATTGACGTCAATCTTATAATCCATTCTGTTCACTACCTCAACAACTTCATAAGGACCTTTCCATTGAAGCAATAATTTATTACTGTCTGTCGGTAGTAACAACAGTACTTTGTCGCCGACGTCAAATTTACGCGACCTCGCGCCTTTATCATAATAAGCTTTCTGCTTAATCTGAACCTTCTTTAAATTATCACGCGCTAATTTGCATGTCTGCTCTAACCGTTCCCTAAGCTCAATAACGTATTGATACGTCGAAAGAACTTGCTCATCGCGTACCTCTTCAGCCCATAATTCTCTTAATATTGCCATTGGACCTCTGACGTTACGTCCATATAACAACTCAAAAGGGGAGTATCCTAAAGACTCTTGTGGGACTTCCCTTACCGCAAATAATAAGGCTGGAAGATATTTATCCCAATCTTTTGGACGTTCAGCACACATGCGACGTAACATCTGCTTTAACGTAGCGTGGAAACGCTCTATCAGTCCGTTGCAAATTGGGTGTCTCGGACTACACGTTAACTGTTGAAGAGAAAGAAGTCTGCTGACTTCCTTCATTACCTCAGCAGTAAACTGTGATCCACAATCAGTCAACATTTCATCAGGAATGCCAACCCTACTAAACATTTCAATAAGCGCTTCCGCGACACGTTCCGTCTCAATACTCGGTAAAGCTATCGCCTCTGGATACCTTGTCGCATAATCTATCATGGTTAAAATATACCGAGATTTCCTATCAGATCGAGGCTCAATTGGACCAACTATGTCCACTGCCACCCTCTTAAATGGCGTATCAATCAATGGCATTTTTCCTAGAGGTACTTTAGTGACCCGACCTTTCTGAATAGTTCTCTGACAAATATCACAAGATTTACAAAATCTAGCGACATCACCGCAAATACCGGGCCAGTAAAACTCAGTTACAACTCTATCCAATGTCTTCCTAATACCCATATGTCCAGACATAAGCGTTTCATGAGCCAGTTTCAACACCTTTCCTCGGAAACTTTGAGGGACCACAAGTTGGAAAGAGACTTTGTTACCCTTGGTGAACTCCCTATATGCCAACCCTTTTTTCTCAATAAACCTAGTTTCACCTCGGTTTAAACCACGACTCACAGTCTTGTTCCCAGATACAACCCTTTTCCTGATGTTTTCCAAAGTTGGATCATCAACCTGAGCTTGCTTGAAAGCCTCCTTGTCATCGTTAATGATCTGATCGGGAACCTTAAGTTTTCTGTAAGGCTTCTCATCCTGCCTAGTTTGAGACCTAGTTACAGCCGCAGCTGAGAAATGAGACATATCAGGAAGTTTTGATCCATCAATGTTACCGATAACCAAATCGTACAACGTATCATCCATACACAAAGCTTCAGTTTTCCCAGTAAAAAAAGGACAATCAATGTCAATCATTGCCAAAGGATACCTTTGTGTGGATTCATCAATCAACGTAACATTTGATTCCTTCCCTATTAACTGACTATCCGAAACCAAACTTCTCCGAACGACACAGCCTGTACACCCAGTATCTCTTAATACAACCACCTTTTTATTATTAACCAATCCTTGTGCCGTCGGTAACCTTGCCTTTAAGAAGTAACAGACACCTTCCCTAGTTTCCTTACTACACTCCTCCCTATCCGAAATCAAAGGATCACCAACCTTATTTTCAAAAATACTTCCAATCTCATCACCTTTCCTAGTTACTTCTGTCTGACAAAAACTAACTTGGTGTGCTGCGCCACGTGGTGTGCTATTATTTTTACCGCGTCCGCGAAAAGACCCTCTAAAATTACCACGACCACGTGTATAACCACGACCTACATTCTGCGTATTCTCATTCTTAACCTGAGAACCTTGAGTCTCTACGCGCGTGTTAAAATTTTCCTTAACACCGCTATCCCCAACTCCAGTTGCTCCTACCTCTGCGCTATACAATTGTTTCCTGTCGGGGTTCTTAAAACATTTAATTGTTAAATGCCCCTTACCGCATATGCTACACTTGATATCCGGTCTACCACTCGGTTTGTTCGAGTCAACTTTGTCCTGTTTACCCTGCGCTGCGCCTCTATTATCGCGTTGCCCCTTATTAATGCAACTATATACGCCCCCGCGCGCTTCTGCAAACAAATCTGCCTCCCTAGCCATTTCATCTAAATTACCAAACTGTTTTGGCTTCAGATGTACATACAGTTCTCTATTACATGACTCCAGGAACTGATCCCTTGCCATGAAATCACAGACAGCCGGAAAAGATTTTTCTATCTTTGCCATATTAAGCCATTTTTCTAAATAACTTCTCAGTCTACTACTGAACTGTATGAACGTTTCTGATTTCTCGGGCCTACTATAACGAAACTGTTTCCTAAATCCGCGCTCTGTCATGTCAAAATTCTTTAATAAAGCGTCCTTTAACTTTTCATAATCCGCCGCATCCTCATTTGACAACCGGTCATATACATCAAGTGCGCGCCCTTTGAGCAATGCACTTAAATACGCGGCCCAAACACTCTTATCCCATTTATTAGCCGTAGCATATTTCTCAAACCTAGATAAATAACTATCCATTTTATCTTTACCCTCTTCAAAATAAGGTAACTTAGGATCCCGGGCATGCGCCACCTTCTCAGCTTTTTGCTTTTCAAATTCTAGCTCGAGCTTCGCTCTCTGCATTTCTAACTGATTCCTTAATTCTTGGTGCTGTAGCTCAAACCCATGTTTTATTTTTTCTAAATGGGCCTCACTAATCTCTTTTGCCTCCCTTTCAGTCTTGATGCGTGCTATTTCAAGTTCCTTATTAACATTCAACATAGCTAGTTCATGTGCCCTTTCCTTTTCCTTTTCCTCTAACTTAGCTAGTTCATGTACCCTTTCCTTTTCCTTTTCCTCTAACTTAGCTAGTTCATGTACCCTTTCCTTTTCCTTTTCTTCAGACCTTAACCTTTCTAAATCCCTTTGCTCTTGCCTTTCTGCCCGCTCAATATCCTGCTGCTCTTTAACAAAACCTTGTAACTCCTTCCCCTCATAACCTAAGTCCTTTCCCATTTGCATTAAACGCTCCATTATTGATAACGTAAATCTCACGTTACTATCAAAACCACTATAAACTGATCAGTTATGATCAGTGATGATTGAATGGGCTTAACTAAAACGTTAAGATATGTGTTATACGCGTTAATCTAACTAAAACGTTAGTTATTAAAGCACACGCGATTTGAAATGTCAAATGCTTTCAGCACAGTATGACGTTGCGTACTGGTAGTCTAATATGACGTCATAAACTGACGACGTTTACAGTAAAATGCTACAATCCGAAGTTTTATCACATTACAAAACTCCGATCATAACAAGTCACCATTAATGTTTCTATTACGTCATACCTAACCTCAAGCCACTGCGTAAATATTAACGCTACCGTTATGTCAACGTCAGTAAATTGTTAACGTCACTACGTCAGAACCATGTGTGGGTAAGATCAATTAGTAGCTCCAATTTAACTTAGTAGAATGTCAGGTAACACAATTAAGTGGGGTCTACTTAAATTTTTCGTTACCAAGAAAAAGTGGGGTTTGCCTTGCCTTCCTGCTCAGAAATTATCGACTTGTCAGTATCCATTCAGTTGAATACATGGGTTTCGCACTTCATCAACGCAGGAAGGAAGATTCAAGTTAATTTCTAAATGTGGCTGTCAATACATTTTTTTTTTTTTTTTTTTTTTTAAATTGATGATTCAGAGTATCAATGTGCTGTTCCACAGCCGGGAACACCAGCCAGAGATCAAATCCCACTTCTGACACCAAATGTTACATGTGGGTTTACGGCGTCCCGCAAACCCCCATGCTGACAAGACAACCGAGCGTGATCTCTGACAGGTGTACGGGCAGCTGTGGGGTAAGGCACAAGAAAGATGTTAAATGAATGACATGAATTATTTACAGTATCTACATACAACACTCACTAACACAAAACATCACAATTTGTTGCTTCTGTAGCCAACTCACGACGTCCGCTCCGAAGGCAAAACACTGTTCTGTGCTCGGAACGGGTGACGTGAATACCTACAGAAGCAAACAACAAAAACAACAACAAAAACAAAAAAAAGAATCAACACAAAACGCGACTGGCCAGTTTATAACTTGGGGTGAATCCCCCACTCGCGTGACACTTCCTCTCGCGAACTAGTAAAACTAGTCTATCAACATAGTTGATTATCCTAGGATTAGCGATCACGTTTGCTGATCAGCCGTTTAGTGATCGTCCAAATAAGGTAAGTTGACCTCTTCCATGATCACATTTGTTTACAACGAACAATGATTTAGAAGAATCTGCTTCTATCCTGGTAGGCGCTGATTACGGCGGTCTGTCCGCCCTTGCTGGACCCTAACGCCTAGCGTCGTACCAGTACCTGCTGCTATGAAGCAGGGAGCAGCAGGTCACACATTGTTATGCCTGCAAATTACGATAACGGGACTAGAAACGAGTCACAAAACATACATGCTATATCATGATCCCCCTCCCGGAGAAGTAAGAATATGTTCATGCATACACCGCTATTGCGCATGCGCCGACCAGACATACAGGCTGATTAGTGCATGCGACAAATAACCGTACAGCAGAACTCAACTCGACTGTACATCAAATTATCGGCACCCAGCGCTTGACACAATAATACTCAAAGTTCATGTTTCCTTACTGAGCACTACAGAAATCAATCAATGCTCACTACTACTGAGCATAATACTCATCAAATTTGTGCTCACTATATTATCACAAGTAAGAGGCAATTGAACAGACCACGCCTTTGCGCTACCTGGTCAGCCGCCAATTACAGGAAACATAACAATCTCTATTTCATATCCTTCTCCGCAACACGGCTCACAAATATAGCTATTCACAAATTCAATACATTAATAACAGATAGAAACTACAACAGAAGATTTTCATCTATAATCCACACATTTGTTAGTGTCTCATATGGGCCAACACTGTTTGCCGTAAATTCTCTCTATTTGGTAGGCACCCCGTCACAACCGTCCTCGCGACGCCGATGACGCAGCTGACGTCATCCCCGCCGCTCAGGCCGTTATGACGTGTGGCGACCAAATACTCCCACTTATCATCATCACGTTCTTTATATGTACATACATGCACAAACTGAGTTATCAGACAAAAACGGCATCATTACAAAATGAACTCGTAATTCTTCTTGAACAAAATTATTTCTAATCAACGTGAACATGCTTGTAAAATAAAATTCATTACGGTTCATCATCACGGATAACCCAACAGGCTCTTGTATGAGTTTGCCCTGATGATGAAGATGTGGTTAAACCCGTCTTAAGTTTACGTCCCCTCTACACCTAATATCATATTGGGACGGAACCACGGTTTTCTAACCACAGCCAGTCACAAGTCATGGATCAAACAAGTGACCCGGCGTTTATTAATTACATTCTACAAAAGGGGTCTAAAAGCCTAAATGAATCTAGAATGAGCGGGTGTCCAAACTTTACGTCTCACCAACATCTAGGGTCAGCATGAGACAGGACCTCACTTAGAAAGACTCATTCTACTACTGGAGAAGCCTGGGATCGATCCTGCGACGTCTAGCTGGCAAAGCTAGTAGCCTAATCACTACAGGCCTCAATAGTGAATTCAGAATAGGCTTCAGAAAGTTGGGGTATACTAGAAGTAAACCCCTCCAAAACCTACAAGCATGTTCATACAAAAATAATACTAAACATAGATTAAACATACCTTTCAATATACTTTCTATTTCCCCGTCACAATGTTCACTCTTTACAACTTGACCTGCTGCTAAGGTGTCCGCTTTTTTCAGGGTTTATATATCTATGAATACTACCGGAAAATCATGCCTACTCGTATTACCTTGCCTTGTTCGTGGGGAAGTGGAGATACCGGCCACAAACAAAGCCAGATAGCAAAATCGAGTAGATAATGGATTTGCCTTCAAATAGTATATTTCCCATAGGAAAAATTTATGAAACGACCCTATAATCAATGACATGACTCCTGTCAAAACGAACACCCACACAACACGTGACGGGAATAAAAATCATATATGGCACAATTTGGCGGTTGGCGATTTTTAGGCAAATTCTATAGGACTCGGCCTTTTAGCGGCCCCCTGTATTGTAAAAACAGCTCTCTATAAACCACTCATGCATACATCGTATGATATGTGCATGACTTGTTCATGGAGCCGCATAGTTTGCGTACCATATTTCACCTAAAATATTTCACTCACACCGCCCTACCATATATCTACTAAAATAATTTAGATGTGCATAAGCACCAGAGAGGTTTCCTATTCCATCTCGTAACAGCGACGGAAGTAAGGGCGAGTATTGTGGCCACGTAAAATCGATTTAAGCCCCCCCCCCCCACTAGTGGAATTCGTTTCCGCTGACCGTTCCAAGGCGGTTCTTCTGTCGCGGTTTATTTTTGTTATGGTTTGTCTTAGGGTGTTTGTGTCACTTATATTATTTTATTTTGAATAGCCTTTTGGCCATTTTGTGGGAAAGTAACTGTCCTTTTGGCTTTCCACTGCTGGTGTTTCCGCTGGGGTCTGTTGCTTCATGTTTGTGTTTCGTTTCCTGTGGTGTCTCTGATGGGAGCTGTGGGTTAATGTATCGATTCCTGATCATTGCCTCTACTTCTTTTCTGTAACATTTTTTCGTGTCATCACGAAAACACGCCTATATAACTTTGACCCCCTGAAACCCCACTTTTAGATAGTAAAACTAGGGTTTATAGGGCTAAACCTTATTTTTGCTATGTCTGCTCAAAAATATGGGTTGTGGGTACTCGTTAGAACCGTTCTAAGGTGTACCCACAATCTATATTTTGAGCAGAAATAAGAAAAATATAACAATTGTTCATCTGTATTATTTCATTTTCGGCGATATAACTGCAATCTATTTGAATAGGCGTGTTTTCGTAATGTCTGTTAAATGTTCTCATGATGGTTGTACTTTTGTCTGTTTAATTGTATAATGATGATTTCTACAGATACGCATCAATACGAACAATAACTATATTATGTATTTATCATATTATTAATCAGTATTGTTTATCCTTTGAAACTGTGTTCCAGGCAATGCAATTACAGTGAATTGACCTGCCTGTGTTGGCCGCGGTTTTCTGTCAACCTTAGATGGCAGTTTTCATTTTGAATGTCTTCTGTGGTACTCCACAATTTTCATTATCACTTAAATTTGGTCATGCAATTTTTATTACTTTATAAATGTGAATGGACGTTCAAAAAGCAGATGAAATTTAGTTTTTTTTTACGCCGATACTCCATGCTGTTGACGTCAAAAATTACTGTTTTCAATTTATAGCTTACTGCATTATGAATTCATGGCACCTAAGATGTTTCACACGCTTCTCTCAGAAATTGTATACCATAATCGCTTCTGGTAGACCATTGGAGTATTGGTTTTATGGAGTCCCTTCTTAAGCTGCGCTGAACTTTGCAGGCCTGCTCCTACATTGTAGCGAATGCCACGAAGTCCTGATTGCTTTTTACCTTCATATCTAGTAAGAAAAGGTCACTCAGCAAAGGCCACAATCAGGGGACGCAGCCATGTCATGTCACCCTTGGAAAGTAAGTGACATGGAGACACACGCAGACGAAAGTTGACCCAAAGGCACAAAACCAATAAACAAAAAAGACAATGCAAAAGAACGACCGTATTTGGACTTTCAGTAGTAAAATAGAAGTCAAGGCAATGATCAGGAATCGATACAATTAACCCACAGCTCCCATCAGATACACCAAAGGCAAAGAAACACAAACATGAAACAACAGACCCTAATGGAAACATCAATAGCGGAAAGCCAAAATGACAGTTACTTTCCCACAAAAGGGCCAATTGGCTATCCAAAACAAAATATTATAAGCAATACAATCATTCAAAGACAAACCATAACAAAAATTAACCGCGACAGAAGAACCGCCTTGGAACGGTCAGTGAAACGAATTCCACTGGGGGGCTTAAATCGATTGTACATGGCCACAATTCTCGTCCTTACTTCCGTCGCAATTTAGACAAATAATTTGTTCAGTCCGCATGAAGGCCTCCTAACTCATCAGTACAACATCTCCGTGAACACAAAAGTAATCAAACAACCTCAGAGATGAAACAACGGTGAGGACTCGTCAGCAAGAAACCACTGAAGTGCTATAGCAAAAGAAAACCAACAGTTAGACTCCGATGGGCCCGACCAGAGACAGAACATCAGGCACCAACCAACATTCCATAGAGTCTCTCTTATTCTCAGCAAGCCTTTACGCTGGAACCGTCATAGAATCTGAGGCCTGACCCACCGGCGTGCATTTAAAGAAGGAAGCAAAGTTGTCAACCGTAATTGGGTTAACTACCATGCCTGCAGTCTGTCGTATAACATTTATGTTGTACAAAATCTTTTTATATCGAGGATGATATAACGTAGGAAGCTTATCTTTGACCTTCTGTAACACAGACAGCAAACTTTGTGGCTGAATGACAAATTTGGTAATCAACTGAAGCCCTCTCTACAGCTAAAGGCTGCAGTTCATAGGCCTTAGTACCACCTAGTTCTTGCTGAAGAGTGTTAACATAGTGAAGCCGTCAAACAACGACCACATTGTAAGCGGCCTTATCTGCTGGAGCACAAACAAACTGCTGTCGCGTTTTTTGTTTGGTTTGTCTTTGGGTATTTGTGTCGCTTATATTAGTTTGTTTTGGATAGCCAGTTGGCCATTTTGTGGGAAAGTAACTGTCCTTTTGGCTTTCCGCTATTGCTGTTTCAATTAGGGTCTGTTGTTTCATGTTTGTGTTTCTTTCCCTTTTGTCTCTGATGGGAGCTGTGGGTTAACTGTATCGATTCCTGATCATTGCCTCCACTTTTATTGTTATGAAACCTACTGGGGTATGTGTTGCTTCTTATGAAACCTACTTGGGTAGGGGTTGCTTCACCTCCGGAGTTTATGAAATTTCAACCCAGTTCCAGTGCAATATCAACTGAGCCCCGCCAAGCGAATTTGGGTCTTCGAGCATTCCGTCATGACAAATTTTAACTGCGCATGCCCAGCCATTCAGAAGGGCCAGGGATATGGCTTTCTGTCTGAAGGTTCCTCTTGATTCACTGCTTGTATGAGCGAGCAGCGAAGGTTCTGGCGAGACTGCGCGGATGCGCAGGCTCGCCTGAACCTTCGCTGCTCGCATTTGCGATAAGTACCAAAATCGCTTGACGGGGCCCAACTATAATAACAATAAGAAATTGATCCGCATGGAAGCTTCCTAACTGATTTATGATAAAATAAACAGTTAAGCGATCATGTATAGATTAATATATGTACAATCATAAATTCAGGTTGAAGACACACCAACAATCCGACGTCAGAGCAGAAGAAAACCACAAGTTAGCTCACGGAGGCATCGGACCCCTTTCAATCCTGAGAAATTTTATTTACAGTCGAGTCCGGTAACATTGCGCGGCCGTTTACTTTGCGCAACCTGCATTCACATTTTCAGTAACTTTAACCCTCACAATCTCTACCACCAATACCTGTGCATCTGCATTAAGTTTTAACTTAACCTTGAAAACATGGGGTTGCACGTGCAGAGGTGACACTTTCGCGGAATTTTTCAATTTTGCCAAAATATGAAAAGACCGAAAATTTCCAAACCCAAGACTGGGTTTAAAAATAGGCAAAGGGACACATGTTTTGTATCTAAATTTACTGCATATAACAACATTGCAGAATATCTAATGAACAACTTGTTACAGTCAACGTTCGTGTTCAACCAGCACAAAACACTTATTGTGCGCAATGTTGGGCGACAAAATTGGTAATCAAATTTCAAAGGGTATCCCTTTTTATAGAATTATATCTCCCGCCAGTTAAAAATTCAGAGGCCAATTTCTATTGTAGCAAGTAGATAAGGAAGTGTTGCAATCGTTCTGATTGTGATTGTTTGAAAGGTGGCTTTAACAAAGTCACACGAAGGTATCAAAACCTTATGTGCGCAATGTTACCGGACTGCATCGTACTTGCAAATGTGATATATCAATGTTTATTGTTCCTGCCAATATCCCTTTGATTTAAAGCTCACTGCCTTCACTTCTATTTTCAATTTGGTCAGTTCAAATAATCAGGCATTAGTCGTTAACGATTTTGTTTTGGTCAGACATTCTTGTCAAGTATTCATACATACTGTACTCGTCTTTCTTTTAATGCTTTTTGGATGCTGATCCTATATTATATATTCATTCTCCAGTACCTCTGAGCTGAACTGTTTGAATGATCAACCTCCAAAGACTGCAGACAAATCCTATGAAGCGAGCAATAAACCGGGTACCATATATACCGTCAATCATCAGTGTCGTCTGATGTTGGGTCCAACTGCAGAAGTGTGTGCTGGTGTGCATGCCGATGGGCAGGTAATTTAACAGTCTGTTCTATATTGTTGTACTTTATGGATGTTTGAATGTTCGTCTTTAACACATTTCCATTGTTCTTTATTATTTGGAAGATCACTGGTTGCCTGAAAGCTTGTATCAAGTTTGGGTTAAATCGGTAAATGTCAGACAGTTTATCATTATGAACAGAGACAACTATTTTCTGTAATTGATGTGTTTAACCCGTTAACCCGTGAGTCACTTGACTTTGAATGATATTGGAACCACTTTGAATGACAAATTGTATTGATTCTGATGAGGCTTACCAACCATCACTTAAGCCGTTATTGAAGGTTGCGATTTGTCTTAAGGTATCAAATGCTTTCATGTCAAATTTCAGGATGTTTGTGGAAGTATCGTATGTAGAGGTAAACATGATACTGGTGTTAATGGATGTATGATATACTCTACACCAAGAATGGATGGTACTGATTGTGGGAATAGAAAGGTACATTGGGCAGTAGTAGCTCACACTTTTCTTACTTGCTTCATAACTGTCATGGTCAGTAGTACCTCTGCATTAACAAATATATGACAATGGAATCTCCCACCTTATAAGTTTGGAGTGGTCTATTTCCAATTGTAGGGGTGCAAGGTTTCTTTTGTTAGTGGTAAGTTTTGCAAACATGTAACGGAGAAAAACAAACTGGCCTTCCGTTGCTGAACTTGGCGACTAACATGTGGCCCGAGCAAGATGCGAACCACGCCGGTGAGAGACCTTATGATTAAGAGTAAGGGCTAATATCCATTAGGCCACGGAGGCCCGTTCTTATTCAGTGTTGTATCTCATGAATTATATATACACTGTATGTAGGTCATTGCTTAACTTATTGTGCTGTTGAAATTTAACAAGTAGTACCTAAAAATAAAACAAATTTGGTTTAATTTTATCTGAAAAGTAAACGGTAAACAAAAACAACAATAAAAACAACAATATCTTCTCACTACTTCAGTGGTGCCTTGGCGGCCGTTGTGTAAACATTGGATCCGGTTCACCTGCTTCCGTAAATGGAGGATGGTCCGCATGGGATACACAGTTTTCACCTTGTTCAAGATCGTGTGGCGGAGGTGTAAAAGTCAGAAGACGTTATTGCAACAACCCAGAGTAAGTACTTAGCAGAAGGTTACTTAATGTAGTGTAGAGATGACAATTAAAATTCATGATGACATTTTTAGAAATGCCTTCAAAATACAAATAAAGGCAATGATCAGGGATAGATACAAATACCTCACACCTCCATTCAATGATTCTAAAGGGAAAGAAACACTAACATAAAACAACTTCACCATAATGAAAACGTCACGAGCGGAAGGCCAAAAGAAAAGTTACCTTTCCACTAAATGGACGAGCTGCTATCCAAAATAAAACTATATTAGCAACACAAGCATTCAAAGACGACCTATAATAATAGACCACAACAGACTACACGCTCGGAACGGTCAGTTGTGGGAGTGGGAGGGCGTTAATTGACTTTACGTGACTACAATACTCACCATTGGTTCTGTCGTTGTTTAGGCAAATAAATTGTTCAGTCTGTAAAATGAATTTTTAACTCATCAGTGCAACATCTCCAGGAACATAAAGAAGCATACAGAGATGAACCAATGACAAGGAATCATGCATGGCAAATGAAAATAGCTTTAACAAATATAATTAAGTAAGGCTGAAGCTTTATATGTTGGCTTTAGTTCCGAAGAAAATTTTACAGGAATCGCTACAGTCACCCCACACCTCCCATCCAAGACATCAAAGAGAAAAAACATAAACACAAAACAACTTTACCAAATGCCTATTCAAATAAATTGAAAACTTTATCCAAAAAGATAAAAATTCTGATATTTTTCATATTTCTGCTCAAAACATCAATTGTGAAACTCGTTAGAACCGCCTCGGTATATCCCTTTAAATCCCAGATTTACTGTATAAAATTTGTAAAGGATGCGAAATATAATTTCTAAAGGACCGCAATATCGATTTCCTTATCGAAAATTGATTTCAATGAGTGCAGAGATGAAGTCACTGCTGCCTTGAAGATGGTGTAAACGATAGGATGTTGAGCATAAAGCTCTCAGAGAATGGAAACTTTGCCTTCTGTATCTAGTGAACAAACGCATTTCTTTCTACTGTCAAGAAACGAACTTATTACCTCCTAAATCTAAGACATATTTACGTCACCTTAAACCAGGTATTCAAGAATTTCATAAGAAAATAGAAGTGAATGAATTGATACAATTAACCCAAAGCTCCCATCAGAGACACCAAAGAGAAAGAAGCACAAACATGAAACAACTAGACCCATTTGCAAACATCAATAGCGGAAAGCCAAAAGGACAAGTTACTTTACCACAAAATGGCCACAAGAAGTTTGTTTTGGCCCCAGCAGATTAGGCCATTGTTTGACGGCTCCACTATGTTAACATCCTTTAACAAGAACTTGGTTGTACTATGAACTGCAGCCTTTATCTGTTGAGAGTGTTAGTTGATGACCACTCTGTCATTCAGCCACCAAGTTTGCTGTCTGTGTTACAGAAGGCCAAGACAAGCTTCCTATGTTATATTGGATACAATGCAAAGTGCGGTTTATTGCAAATTCAAGCTCTTGTACCACCACTGAACTCTCCAAATTATTAAATTCATATTTTACTGCCATCAAAAACCTGTGATTAAATATTGCCACAAAGTCTTTGAAAGATCAGGGAGATATCTGGTTTGGTCTATAAACAGTTCTAATGGAATTTTTAAATAAAATGAAATCCAGACGTTTTCGTGCTTCAAGTCTGTCTGCTTAAGATTTTACACCCTTTACACTACACATCCACATAATCTGATAACAGAAAAACTTCATGATTTAACTAAATGGACATTTTATGGGGAAGACTCCCCCGAACTTGTTTTTTTCTCCTATTACTGCTACTCGCTCAATTCTGAGCATTACGAGCAGGACTTCCTAGGTGGTAACCAGTACTTTTTTAAGCAATGTGGATGAAGTGCCTTGCTCAAGGACACAACATTTTGGTCAGCGTGAGCCTCGAACCTGCAACCTCTGGATCACCACTATCAAAGCGCTCCACTTGCACCAAAGCGCTCCATGTACCTAAACTTCATAAAAATATCATACAACGCACGGTTTATTGCAATGTACTTGCATATAATGTAAGAAATGTTTTTTTAACTTCTGAAGAACATAAAAATTATACTTTATGGTCGTGTCAGAAAGTATGTGAAGCCCTTACCTTTCTACTTGACAATATTTACATAAAATTAAGTACTAAGTTATTTAGACAAGTTATGGGTATTCCGATGGTTTCAAATTGCGCACCGCTTGTGGCTGATCCGTTCTTGATTTGTTATGAAAGAGACTTCATGAGGCCCCTTTCGTTGAAAACCAATCTGAAATCATTGAGGCCATAGCTCGACTTCTAGATACTTGGATGATTTATTAAATATTGATCATACCTATGGTTTGATCCGTCAAATTTACCCCACATAACTTCAGTTAGATAAAGCAAATTCTCCTGATACCGAGGCCCCGTTTTTGGATTTGCATCCAGCTATTGTAGATGGATTTGTTTCTTGCAAAATTTATGATAAACGCGATGATTTTGATTTTTATATTGTAAAATTGTTACATGTGGGTTTACGGCGTCCCGCAAACCCCCATGCTGACAAGACAACCGAGCGTGATCTCTGACAGGTGTACGGGCAGCTGTGGGGTAAGGCACAAGAAAGATGTTAAATGAATGACATGAATTATTTACAGTATCTACATACAACGCTTACAAACACAAAACATCACAATTTGTTGCTTCTGTAGCCAACTCACGACGTCCGCTCCGAAGGCAAAACAATGTTCTGTGCTCGGAACGGGTGACGTGAATACCTACAGAAGCAAACAACAAAAACAACAACAAAAACAAAAAAAGAAACAACACAAGACGCGACTGGCCAGTTTATAACTTAGGGTGAATCCCCCACTCGCGTGAAACTTCCTCTCGCGAACTAGTAGAACTAGTCTATCAACATAGTTGATAATCATAGGTTTAGCGATCACGTTTGCCGATCAGAGGTTTAGCGATCGTCCAAATAACCTGCAGGTAAGTTGACCTCTTCCATGGTCTCACATTTGTTTACAACGAAAAATGATTTAGATTCTGCTTCTACCCTGGTAGGCGCTGATTACGGCGGTCTGTCCGCCCTTGCTGGACCCTAACGCCTAGCGTCGTACCAGTACCTGCTGCTATGAAGCAGGGAGCAGCAGGTCACACATTGTTGTGCCTGCAAATTACGATAACTGGACTAGAAACGAGTCACAAAACATACATGCTATATCATGATCCCCCTCCCGGAGAAGTTAGAATATGTTCATGCATATACCGTTATTGCGCATGCGCCGACCAGACATACAGGCTGATTAGTGCATGCGACAAATAACCGTACAGCAGAACTCAACTTGACTGTGCATCAAATTATCAGCACCCAGCGCTTGACACAATAATACTCAAAGTTCATGTTTCCTTACTGAGCACTACAGAAATCAATTAATGCTCACTACTACTGAGCATAATACTCATCAAATTTGTGCTCACTACATTATCACAAGTAAGAGGCAATTGAACAGACCACGCCTTTGCGCTATCTGGCCAGCTGCCAATTACAGGAAACATGACAATCTCTATTTCATATCCTTCTCCGCGACACGGCTCACAAATATAGCTATTCACAAATTCAATACATTAATAACAGATAGAAACTACAACAGAAGATTTTCATCTATAATCCACAACATTTGTTAGTGTCTCATAAGGGCCAACACTGTTTGCCGTAAATTCTCTCTGTATTTGGTAGGCACCCCGTCACAACCGTCCTCGCGACGCCGATGACGCAGCTGACGTCATCCCCGCCGCTCAGGCCGCTATGACGTGTGGGGACCAAATACTCCCACTTATCATCATCACGTTCTTTATATGTACATACATGCACAAACTGAGTTATCAGACAAAACCGGCATCATTACAAAATGAACTCGTAATTCTTCTTGAACAAAATTATTTCTAATCAACGTGAACATGCTTGTAAAATAAAATTCATTACGGTTCATCATCACGGATAACCCAACAGGCTCTTGTAAGAGTTTGCCCTGATGATGAAGATATGGTTAAACCCGTCTTAAGTTTACGTCCCCTCTACACCTAATATCATATTGGGACGGAACCACGGTTTTTCTAACCACAGCTAGTCAAAAGTCATGGATCAAACAGGTGACCCGGCGTTTATTAATTACATTCTACAAAAGGGGTGTAAAAGCCTAAATGAATCCAGAATGAGCGGGTGTCCAAACTTTACGTCTCACCAACATCTAGGGTCAGCATGAGACAGGACCTCACTTAGAAAGACTCATTCTACTACTGGAGAAGCCTGGGATCGATCCTGCGACGTCTAGCTGGCAAAGCTAGTAGCCTAATCACTACAGGCCTCAACAGTGAATTCAGAATAGGCTTCAGAAAGTTGGGGTATACTAGAAGTAAACCCCTCCAAAACCTACAAGCATGTTCATACAAAAATAATACTAAACATAGATTTAACATACCTTTCAATATACTTTGTATTTCCCGACACGATGTTGTGGGTACACGTTACCACTTGACCTGCTGCTAAAGTGTTCGCTTTTTTTCAGGGTTTATATATCTATGAATACTACCAGAAAATCATGCCTACTCATATTACCTTGCTTTGTTCGTGGCGAAGTGGAGATACCGGCCACAAACAAAGCTAGATAGCAAAAATCGAGTAGATAATGGATTTACTTTCAAATAGTACATTTCCCATAGGAAAAATTGATGAAACGACCCTATAAATCAATGCCATGACTCCTGTTAAAACGAACACCCTCACAACACGTGACGGGAATGAAAATAATATATGGCACAATTTGGCGGTTGGTGATATTTAGGCAAATTCTATAGGACTCAGCCTTATAGCGGCCCCCTGTATTGTAAAAACAGCTCTCCATAAACCACTCATGCATACATCGTATGATATGTGCATGACTTGTTCATGGAGCAGCATAGTTTGCGTACCATATTTCACCTAAAATATTTCACTCGCACCGCCCTACCATATATCTACTAAAATAATTTAGATGTGCATAAGCACCAGAGAGGTTTCCTATTCCATCTCGTAACAAAAATTCACTTTCTTGGTTGGTGATGTTCCTCGTGCGGCATCCTACGGCGTTTATATTTCGCAATTAATTCGATTTGCAATATTGTCTAGTCATGTAACTGACCTCAACACTCGTAATAAAGCGTTAACTGCTAAACTTCTTAATCAGGGTTATCGGTATAATAAACTACGCAAAAGAGAAGTGAAGGCAAAGCCTTTTTATAAGGCATTCCGATTTAATTTCAAAATTCAATGTTGGACTTAAATCTCGTCTGCAATAAGGCCTATCGGAACACGGATTTTTAGGTGACTTGGTATATAAATTCAGAAATATATATAATTGCAATGACTTCAGCACTCAATTTCGTAAAATCATTCTTCGGTATAAAACGATTGGGTACAACATAAATGTTATACGACAGACTGCAGGTATGGTAGTTAACCCAGTCACGGTTGACAACTTTGCATCCCTCTTTAATTGCACGCCGGTTGGTCAAGCCTCAGATTCTATGACAGTTCCAGCATAAAGGCTTACTGAGAATTATAATCTAAATTTATGTAATGTTGGTTGGTGCCTGATGCTCTGTCTCTGGACAGGCCCATCGCAGTCCTACTGTTGGTTTTCTTTTGCTGCAGCATTTCAGTGGTTTCTTGCTGTCGAGTCCTCAGCGTTGTTTCATCTCTGTGGTTGTTTGATTTTTGTGTTCATGGAGATGTTGCAATGATGAGTTAGCGGGGCCTTCATGCGGACTGTATAAATTATTTGTCTAAATCGCGTGTTCCAAGGCGGCTCTTCCGTCTTGGTTTAAATTTGGTATGGCTTGTCTTTGAATATGTGTACCGCTCATATTATTTTTGTTTTGGATAGCCAGTTGGCCGTTTTGTTGGAAAGTAACTGTCCTTTTGGCCCTTCGCTATTGATGGTCTGGTTGTTTCGTGTTTGAGGTTCTTTTCCTTTGGTGTGTCTAGTGGGAGCTGTGGGTTAATTGTATCGATTCCTGATCATTGCTTTCGCGTCTATTTTTAAAGGGGTCAAAATTATAAAGGCGTGTTTTCGTGATTGTAAGTTTAACACTTCTTATGCATTCCAGCTATGTGTTGTTTTATCGATTATTGCATGTAAATTATGTAGTGACGAGGTGAGCTTTTGGGATCACTTTTCGTCCGTCGTCCGCCGTCCGTCGTGCGTCAGTGAGTCCGTGCGTCATTGCGTCCGTGCGTCCATAATTTTTTTTTAAACGACATATCCTCCTTAACCACTGATCGGATTTTGACTAAACTTTACAGGAATGATCCTTATGTGGTCCCCTTTCAAAGTTGTTCAAATGGTTTCGGTCCGTTGCAATTCTAGGTCAAAGGAGCCAAAAATAGATTTTTTTCTTCAAAAACTTAAAAAATCTTCTTCTCTGAAACCACAAGACCCAGGTCTTTGATATTTGGTATGAAGCTTCATCTAGTGGACCCCTACCAAGATTGTTCAAATTATAGTGCTGGGGCCAAAAATGCCCCCGCTCTGGGCCCTTTGGTGTTACATGGGCTTATATAGGGAAAAATCTTCTTGTCTGAAACCGTAAGGCCTAGGACTTTGATATTTGGTATGAAGCTTCATCTAGTGGACCCCTACCAAGATTGTTCAAACTATAGTGCCGGGGCCAAAAATACCCCCGCCCCGGGGACCTTTGTTTTAACATAGGATGATATTTGATATTTGGTATGAAGCTTCATCTAGTGGACCCCTACCAAGATTGTTCAAATTATAGTGCTGGGGCCAAAAATGCCCCCGCTCTGGGCCCTTTGGTGTTACATGGGCTTATATAGGGAAAAATCTTCTTGTCTGAAACCGTAAGGCCTAGGACTTTGATATTTGGTATGAAGCTTCATCTAGTGGACCCCTACCAAGATTGTTCAAACTATAGTGCCGGGGCCAAAAATACCCCCGCCCCGGGGACCTTTGTTTTAACATAGGATGATATTTGATATTTGGTATGAAGCTTCATCTAGTGGACCCCTACCAAGATTGTTCAAATTATAGTGCTGGGGCCAAAAATGCCCCCGCTCTGGGCCCTTTGGTGTTACATGGGCTTATATAGGGAAAAATCTTCTTGTCTGAAACCGTAAGGCCTAGGACTTTGATATTTGGTATGAAGCTTCATCTAGTGGACCCCTACCAAAATTCTTCAAATTATAGTGGTGGGGCCAAAAATGACCCCGCTCCGGGGCCCTTTGGTTTTACATGGGCTTATATAGGGAAAATCTTTAAAAATCTTCTTCTCTGAAACCGTAAGGCCCAGGTCTTTGATATTTGGTATGAAGCTTCATCTAGTGGACCCCTACCAAGATTTTTCAAATTATAATGGTGGGGCCAAAAATGCCCACGCCCTGGGGCCCTATGGTTTTACATGGGCTTATATAGGGAAAATCCTTAAAAATCTTCTTCTCTGAAACCGTAAGGCCCAGGTCTGTGATTTTTGGTATGTATCTTCATCTAGTAGACCCCTACCAAGATTGTTCAAATTATAGTGCTGGGGCCAAAAATGCCCCCGCCCCGGGGCCCTATGGTTTTACATGGCCTATATAGGGAATATCTTTAAAAATCTTCTTCTCTGAAACCACAAGGCCCAGGTCTTTGATATTTGGTTTGAAGCTTCGTCTAGTGGACCCCTACCAAGATTGTTCAAATTATAGAGCTGGGGCCAAAAATGCCCCCGCTTTGGGCCCTTTGGTGTTACATGGGCTTATATAGGGAAAAATCTTCTTGTCTGAAACCGTAAGGCCTAGGACTTTGATATTTGGTATGAAGCTTCATCTAGTGGACCCCTACCAAGATTGTTCAAACTATAGTGCCGGGGCCAAAAATACCCCCGCCCCGGGGACCTTTGTTTTAACATAGGATTATGTAGTGAAAAATGCCCCCGCTTTGGGCCCTTTGGTGTTACATGGGCTTATATAGGGAAAAATCTTCTTCTCTGAAACCGTAAGGCAAATGTCTTTGATATTTGGTATGAAGCTTCATCTAGTGGACACCTACCAAGATTGTTCAAATTAAAGTGCTGGGGAAAAAAACCGGGCCCGGGGCCCTTTGGTTTTACATGGGCTTATGTAGGGAAAATCTTGGAAAATCTTCTACTCTGAAACCGCAAGGCCCAGGTCTTTGATATTTAGTATGAAGCTTCACCAAGTGGACCCCTACCAAGATTATTCAATTTATAGCCCTTGGGAAAAAATGCCCCCGCTCCGGGGACCTTTGGTTTTACATAGACTTATATAGGGGAAAATTGTTCAAACTATAGTGCCGGGGCCAAAAATACCCCCGCCCCGGGGACCTTTGTTTTAACATAGGATTATGTAGGGAAAAATGCCCCCGCTTTGGGCCCTTTGGTGTTACATGGGCTTATATAGGGAAAAATCTTCTTCTCTGAAACCGTAAGGCAAATGTCTTTGATATTTGGTATGAAGCTTCATCTAGTGGACACCTACCAAGATTGTTCAAATTAAAGTGCTGGGGAAAAAAAAACCGGGCCCGGGGCCCTTTGGTTTTACATGGGCTTATGTAGGGAAAATCTTGGAAAATCTTCTACTCTGAAACCGCAAGGCCCAGGTCTTTGATATTTAGTATGAAGCTTCACCAAGTGGACCCCTACCAAGATTATTCAATTTATAGCCCTTGGGAAAAAATGCCCCCGCTCCGGGGCCCTTTGGTTTTACATAGACTTATATAGGGAAAAATCTTGAAAAATCTTCTTCTCTGAAACCACAAGGCCCAGGTCTTTGATATTTGGTATGAGGCTTCATCTAGTCGACCTCTACCAAGATTGTTCAAATTAGAGTGCTGGGGCCAATAATGCCCCCGCCCGGGTCCCTTTGGTTTTACATAGGATTATATAGGGAAAATCTTTAAAAAATCTTCTTCTCTGAAACCGTAAGGCCCATGTCTTTGAGATTTGGTATGAAGCTTCATCTAGTGGACACCTACCAAGATTGTTCAAATTTTATAGTGCTGGTACCAAAACTGCCCCGGCCCCGGGAACCCTTGGGTTTTACATGAGCTTATATAGGGAAAATCTTTAAAACTCTTCTTCTCTGAAACCGCAGGGCCCGGGTCTTTGATATTTGGTATGAAGCTTCACCTAGTGGACCCCTACCAAGATTGTACAAATTACAGTGCTGGGGCCAAAAATGGCTCCCCCCCCTCCCCGTGGCCCATTGGTTTTACATAGGCTTATATAGGGAAATCTTTAAACAATCTTCTTCTCTGAAACCGCAAGGCCCAGGTCTTTGATATTTGGTATGAAGCTTCATCTTGTGGACCTCTACCAAGATAGTTCAAATTTTAGCCCTGGGGCCCAAAATGCCCCCATCTCGGGGCCCTTTGGTTTTACATTGACTTACATAGGGAGAATCTTTAAAAATCTTCTTCTCTGAAACCACAAGGACAAGGTCTTTGATATTTGGTATAAAACTTCATCTTGTGGACCTCTACCAAGATTGTTCAAATTATAGCCCTGGGACCAAAAATGCCCCCGGCTCCGGGGCCCTTTGGTTTTACATAGATTTATATAGGGAAAAATCTTGAAAAATCTTCTTCTCTGAAAGCAGAAGGCCTAGTTCTTTTATATTTGGTGTCAAATTTCATCCAGTGAACCTTTATCAAGATTTTTCAAATTATAGCCCTGGCGCCAAAAATGCCCCCAACCCGAGACCCTTTGGTTTTATATAGACTTATATAGGGAAATCTTTAAAAATCTTCTTCTGAAACTACAAGGCCCATGCCTTTGATATTTGGTATGGAGTGGACCTCTACCAAGACTGTTCAAATTATTGCCCTCGGGCCACAAATGCCCCCGCCCCGGGGCACTTTGGTTTTTCAGAGACGTATATAGAAATAATCTTTGAAAATCTTCTTCTCTGAAACAGCAAGGACAAGGTCTCTGATATTGGGTATAAAACTTCATCTTGTGGTCATCTACCAAGATTGTTCAAATTATAGCCCTGGGGCCATTTGCTTTTACAAAGGCTTATGTAGGGAATATCTTTAAAAAATCTTCTTCTCTGAAACCGCAATGCCCAGATCTTTGATATTGGGTGTGTAGCTTCATCTAGTGGACCTTTGCCATGATTGTTCAAATTATAGCCTTTGTTGATATTTGGTATGAAACTTCATCTTTTTAGACCTCCCTCAACATTATGCACATTATAGCCCTGGGGTCAATAATGGCCCTCCCTGAGGCCCACTTGTTACTCTATCATATGGATCAGGTAAGCGATCCAGGACCATCATGGCCCTCTTGTTTAATAATTTCTTCTATTTCTTATTTTTGTCTTATTAATGAGAATGATGTGTGACAAAATTCTAATGTAAAGGCATTATGAAAGACTAGTTTCAAAAGAGTAAATGTCCGGGTTTCTTTCAGTGGCCTACGTGCTCATTACTCAAATCTAAAAAAGTGTTTTACCTGTCAAAGTAAATGCATCTTCCAAAGGCAACTTTTATAATTGTATTTGATCAGGATGCTTTATTTAGTTATTACATGAATGTTCTTTGGGTACAAGTGTAAGAACACTCGCATATCATATTGTCAGTATTTACCAGAACAAAAATCGGTCCAAACATAGCAGTTCAAGAAGGGCAGATGTCAGTTCTGGCGAAAGAATGTGCACTGTTCTGGTTAACCGGTTACGTATAAGCTGACCCAGGAAAAGTGTGGATAGGTAAACTGACCGGCTCAAACATGACATAAATAGTCTTAACTGGGCTGTTTAACTCCAATACAAACAAACAAAAGCAAACAAACCAAACACAACAGCGAGTAGTAGTTAGGGACTTTTTTGCGGGCATTTCTGTTGGACTCTTAAATGTCTATTCTCTGGACAGTTTGGTAAGCAAACTTTACGGCATGAAAGTCGTAACATGCAAATGAAACATAGCTGAAAGAAAATCCGCCTATGGTGTGAATGGATTCCAAGCCGCTCGGTGAAAATCCAATGCCCTATTCACAGAGACCAGTTGTCACGCGTATATACTACAGTCGAACTTCGATGACTCGTACACCTTGTGCACCTCGAAAATCTGTTCGAGACAGAGGGAGTTCGAGCCACTGAGGGTTATTGTCAGGTGGCATAACGAGGTACTTTGACACATCTTTTCGGTGTTCTATAATGAAAATGTATGCGGTGTGTACTCATTAGAATCGCCTCACCGAGGCGATTCTAATGAGTACACACAGCACACATTTGCAGGATAAAAGACTAAAATCTCCTTAATAATCCCCCACCATTTCTTATCTTGAGGATTTCCCTAGGGGCTCAAGTACGAGTTTGACCCAGCCATGGTAAACCAGCCATCGGTGTTCGAGCCATCGAAGTTCGAATGTATGTATGATTCTTTAAGGTCGGTAGTTGAAGGAAGGAGTTTCGGATGTAACACTAACAGTATTGATATTTTCTAACTCATTTTACAGGCCACAGTATGGTGGTCAGCCATGTTCTGGATCCGAGTCTACGGCAGAGGTATGTAACCTGCACCCTTGTTCGACATCACAGTTGAAGTTCAAGGAGGAACAGTGCTCAGCAACAGATTCAAAACCAATAAAAATAGGTTCTGAAAAGAGTCGTACTTATCATTGGATCCCGAACGATGGAGCCTTAGGTAAGTCAAAAGACAAACGGGTGTGAAAAAAGTAGTTATAACACGTAGAGCATGGGACACCTCGTCTTGGTTCTTGTTGTGAATAGAAAAAGTATGGAATTGCAGATCATGAACCTGCAACAGATGTTGATTGTATTTGAGTACAACGACACGTCAACTCTTGTGGGTCATTTTGTGTCGTGTCCAAGAGAAAGGGAGAAAAAAGAAAGAAGAAATAGTAGAGGCGATGAAAGAGAGAGACAGGTGAGAAAGAGGAAAATGAATGAAGGTGAAGCAGCAGAATAAAGATAGACCCCTCTTCCCTAACTTTACCCTTACTGCAACAACGGTAGTCGGCCATCCCCGACTGTAAATTGAAAGAGGAAACGATCAGGAGCTGATACAATCAGACCGCAAATCCTCCCCACAATACCACTAGGGAAAGACGTCGAAACATGGAGTAAGTGTAAGCCCGGATAATTTGAATGGCCAAGTGACATAAGATACCCAATACCTTCGCCTCACCCAACCTGACACGTTTCAAAAAGTACATAATGTTAAAGAAAAAATAAAGACTTAGATCAGCATGTGCGTCTTTGCACTCAGGCAGTTCCCTTGTTCCTTGTCGTAGAGTCTGCAAACTCGTTTTACTTGAAAGCACTGGCTTAGGTAGCGGAGTTGCTTGCGCGACTGGCTGCTGGTCAGGAAGTTGCGGGTTCGATACCTGCCGGGTTGGCAATATGTTTCGCGGAAATTAATTATTAAATCTTTTCTACGATCATTCTCTCCCTTCCACTAATTCAAGAAGAGCGACTTTCAGTTTCTGGCGAAAGATTGTGCACTATCGCATAGCCTCTTACATATAATATATTATGAAATAGATCAACCTTTGGGAGCAAGGACTGCAGCACAGAACTGAAAATGCAAAGGGAAATGTATTTTCTGGGCCAGACTAGCAATCCCTTTGTCTATGTCTGCCAAGGAAAGGTATGGTTAGCTAAATGATCGGCTTAATATGACAAAATATTTTAAAAGGGCCGTTCAACTCAAAACCAACAAATATAATGACATGAGTGCACGCTAATCTGGAAGTTTGGATTAAAGGTTATTTAGAATATGCTTGGATTGAACATATTTCTTTCTACTGGTTCACTAGTAACACTGATGGCCCTGTGGTATTCCGTCTTGTCGATCTAGTCATATTGTACAAGCTCATTTTGTTTAGGATTAAAATCTGAGAAATCTACGAATCTCACAATAGCCGGTGTTAAGGGATTTTGTGGTGGCCGTTAAATAGAAGTGGAGGCAATGATCCGGAATCGATACAATCAACCCACAGCTGCCATCGGAGACACCAAAGGGAAAGACACACAAACATGAAACAACAGACCCTAATGGGAACAGCAACAGCGGGAAGCCAAAAGGACAGTTACTTTCCCACAAAATGGCCAATAGGCTATCCAAAATAAAATAACACAAGCGACACAAACACCCAAAGACAAACCATAACAAAAATAAACCGCAACAGAAGAATCGCATTGGAACGGTCAGCGGAAACGAATTCCACTGGGGGCTTAAATCGATTTTACGTGGCCACAATCCTTGCCCTTACTTTCATCGCGATTTAGACAAATAATTTGTTCAGTCCGCATGAAGGCCTCCTAACTCATCAGTGCAACATCTCCGTGAACACAAATCATCAAACAATCACAGAGATGAAACAACGGTGAGGACTCGATAGCAAGAAACCACTGAAATGCTGGAGCAAAAGAAAACTAACAGTTAGACTCCGATGGGTCCGCCCAGAGACAGAGCATTATGCATCAACCAACATAACCTTGAATTAGATCACTCTAATTCTCAATAAGCCTTTACGTTGGAACCGTCATAGAATCTGAGGCCTGACCCACCGGCGTGCAATTAAAGAGGGAAGCAAAGTTGTCAACCGTGATTGGGTTAACCTAAGTCTCTCTGTCCTTCACCAGGGTGTAGTTTATATTATGTTGTCCTTTGGGATCATTGTTTCCATTGTAAAAATGAAAGTTTCCTTCTTACAAATGGCCAAATGGCTATCTAAACTGAAAGATATTACCAATAAATACATGACACTGCAAAACTTCAACAAAAATAAATAGAGGGTCTTACATTGAATGTATTACACTAGTCGAGGAACAGGGATAAAACGCTCGGCATATGAGTCTTTGCCGAGCATTTAATCCCTTTTCCTCAACGAGATTAAAAAATACAGTTATACATGAGAACCAATGCAAGGTTATGTTTATTATATAATATTTTAAACGCATTTTAAACACAACTGTCAAAATGTCAATCCGCCATTAGTAAACGCGACGTCGTTGAGGACGCCGTGCATGTAAAGTTACGGGCCTATCTAACTAATTTGCATATTGAATCCACTAGTGGATTATCGAATTTACGAAATGAGATTATTTCGTTGTCAGACGCGACGGCATATGCTAAAATATACAGCAGTAACACATGCTATGACAATACAGACCTACAACAGAAGAAATAGGGCTTCGAAAAACAGTTTTCCATTGGTCTTCTATAAGAGCGCTCCATTTATTTCCATTAGGAATAGCAGCCCTAGTTATATTCAAGTATACAGCATCTACGAAATGGGTAGCTGGTGAAAAATAAATATCCGCTTGCAATTATTTAACTTTGTAAAGCGATTGTAGCTACTCCGCAGCAACAAACAACAAAGGTTGATGTTGAAACGGCATTTGTTTAGTCATGAATGCGTCACGCATGCAACAAAACGTCCCATAAGCTGACAATCTGATTGAATACAATGAACTTTTTAACTTGCAGGTGATGACAGTTGCAAGGTCAGTTGCCAGGCTTCAGGAACCCACTGGTATGCAAAGAGAGGTATCAGTAATGATGGTACTGAGTGTCTATCAGATAAGATGTCAACGTTCAGTAGATGTGTAGGAGGAAAGTGCAAGGTAAATATTATCTTAAGTAATTTAAGATTTGTCTGACATAGATTTAAATAAATCTATGCCAGACAAAATAGAAGTGAAAGCAATGATCAGGAATCGATACAATTAGCCCAAACCTCCCATCAGAGACACCAAAGGAAAGAAACACAAACATTAAATAACTAGATGCTAATGGAAACGTCAACAGCGGAACGCCAAAAGGATAGTCACAAACCTCTTTCAATTGATTCAAGAAGATCTTATACATAAAAATTATATTGAAGTCACAAAATATACTGAACATGGAATAACTCTTTAACTGTTGCTTTTGGAAACAGACAGCATAAGAATGAAATTCAAGAATAATTTTTTTGGCCCAAAAACAAAAGGGAGTTGTGACCAGGGAGAGGAGCAAACGAAAAGCTAAGCTGTCTCTTCTCTGACGAGGTGAGTATATGAGCCCCGCCAAGCGAATTTGTGTCTTCGAGCATTCCGTCATGACACATTTTAACTGCGCATGCCCAGCCATTCAGAGGGGCCATGGATATGGCTTTCTGTCTGAAGGATCCTCTTGATTCACTACTTGTATGAGCGAGCAGCGAAGGTTCTGGCGAGACTGCGCGGATGCGCAGGCTCGCCTGAACCTGTGCTGCTCGCATAGGCGATAAGTACCAAAATCGCTTGACGGGGCCCATATAGAGAATACCAGATTCGTGTCATTTGTAGGCAAGGCGTCGAAAACGCTTGTAGAAATCGCGAGACTCGCGAAGCAATTTTACATGCGTTCCGAAACCGAGCCTGATAAACTTGACATCAAATGACACGAATCTGGTATTCTTTTTATCATTTAATCCCCTTGTACACTCTTAAAGCTTTCCATTTTTTCCAGGAGTCCAGTTCATAGAAGTGCAATGTCACATTGGCCTGAAAAGCTCACTTGTCCTGAGATAGTTTATTTTATCTGATTAAGGTGTTACCATGAAGTAACTATGGGGGTAACTGATCAAATGTTAGAAAGGAATTAAAATCGAGAAATTATATCAAACACGGCATAAAATTGTAGTCGGAAACATTGCCTAGTAGTGTCTCTCTTAAGCAAACGCACATATTACTAATAATCCTTCATGACCTCAATGATTTATTGGCACACGTCTTGGTGGAACTGAGATGCAGAAAGGAAAGGTAGTTAACTGTAAGCATATAATCTATAAAGTAAAATTATTGTAACGTATATTAATCGTAATAAAGGATATTGGCTCTTAATTGTAGGCATTCGGTTGTGATGGTCATATGGATTCCGGGAAGGTGTTTGACCAATGTGCTGTGTGTGATGGTGCTGGTAATACGTGCACTAAAGTCTCTGGAACATTTAATGGTGGAACAGCAAAAGGTAAAACTGACACCCTTGTGATGTCTTTTTCCCTGTATCCTCTCAAGAAGATACTGATATAGATTTTGAAAAGATTTACCCTGTTTATTTTCCGCCTTACCCGTTGGTTCATCTCGATGCTTTCTTGATTTGTAATCAGGATGATGGGGGCGATTCCAGCTACGCCTGCACCATTCTTTCGTAGATCGTTATCACGAATCTCTCCTTAGTGCTGAGGTTGATACTGCGGTGTTGACGTCAGTGCTCAAGTACTGATTTAAATAACTATATTATATATTTAATTTTTTCAGCATAAAATTCTAATTGTTCTAAAACTAAGACTGACTTGTCAGGTGAGACAGGTATCTTAGCGGATTTGGTTTACACTTTTTGTTATGTTTTAAATTGTGCAAGTCTCGCTAATTTGGACATCTCATTCCTGATGCCCGGGACTTCCGTGGAGTGTGTTACATGTGGGTTTACGGCGTCCCGCAAACCCCCATGCTGACAAGACAACCGAGCGTGATCTCTGACAGGTGTACGGGCAGCTGTGGGGTAAGGCACAAGAAAGATGTTAAATGAATGACATGAATTATTTACAGTATCTACATACAACACTTACTAACACAAAACATCACAATTTGTTGCTTCTGTAGCCAACTCACGACGTCCGCTCCGAAGGCAAAACACTGTTCTGTGCTCGGAACGGGTGACGTGAATACCTACAGAAGCAAAAAACAACAACAAAACAAAAAAAAGAAACAACACAAGACGCGACTGGCCAGTTTATAACTTAGGGTGAATCCCCCACTCGCGTGACACTTCCTCTCGCGAACTAGTAAAACTAGTTTATCAACATATTTGATTAGCGATCACGTTTGCTGATCAGACGTTTAGTGATCGTCCAAATAAGGTAAGTTGACCTCTTCCATGATCACATTTGTTTACAACGAACAATGATTTATATTTCTGCAAATCTGCTTCTACCCTGGTAGGCGCTGATTACGGCGGTCTGTCCGCCCTTGCTGGACCCTAACGCCTAGCGTCGTACCAGTACCTGCTGCTATGAAGCAGGGAGCAGCAGGTCACACATTGTTATGCCTTTCAATATACTTTCTATTTCCCCGTCACAATGTTCACTCTTTACAACTTGACCTGCTGCTCAAGTGTCCGCTTTTTTTCAGGGTTTATATATCTATGAATACTACCGGAAAATCATGCCTACTCGTATTACCTTGCTTTGTTCGTGGGGAAGTGGAGATACCGGCCACAAACAAAGCTAGATAGCAAAAATCGAGTAGACAATGGATTTGCGTTCAAATAGTATATTTCCCATAGGAAAAATTGATGAAACGACCCTATAATCAATGACATGACTCCTGTCAAAACGAACACCCACACAACACGTGACGGGAATAAAAATCATATATGGCACAATTTGGCGGTTGGCGATTTTTAGGCAAATTCTATAGGACTCGGCCTTTTAGCGGGCCCCTGTATTGTAAAAACAGCTCTCTATAAACCACTCATGCATACATCGTATGATATGTGCATGACTTGTTCATCGAGCCGCACAGTTTGCGTACCATATTTCACCTAAAATATTTCACTCGCACCGCCCTACCATATATCTACTAAAATAATTTAGATGTGCATAAGCACCAGAGAGGTTTCCTATTCCATCTCGTAACAAAGGTTCCCCCTTTTGGAGAAAAAACAATCAGAAATGTTTTTTCTTTGTGTATAGAGATGGAATAGGATGAACCTATCTAAACAAGACAGCTATTTACACAACAACCGTGCGAAGAATTACCTACTAAGGTAGTCTGCCCCCAAATTTTCTTGGCCCCGAATTGCAACAATCCGAAATCTATACGGCTGTAGTTTCATTGCCCAACGCATAATTCGAGGATTGAGAACTTTTGCTGTTTGCATATAAGACAAGGGCTTGTGGTCTGTCTCAAGCAGGAATTCTACTCCGTAAAGATACTTGCGAAATTTCTCAACACCCCAGATAATAGCCAAACATTCCTTCTCTATTACAGAATAGTTTTTCTCACGAGGCAAAAGTTTCTTGCTGGCATAAGCAATGGGAAGTCGTCCTTCCCCTTCAAATTCTTGGAGCAAAACGGCTCCTATACCAACATCAGAAGCGTCCGTCCGGAGTATGAACGGATTCCCATCATGAAAGATAGGAAGACGAAGAATAGGACTAGACGTGAGTCTATTCTTCAGGGTCTGAAAAGCCTTTTCATGATGGTCCTGCCAGTCTGTGATCTTGTTTGGTCTACTTTTCTTAGTTAAATCTGTCAACGGGGAAGCGATAGATGAGAAATTTGGAATGAAACGGCGGTAGAAACCAGCCAACCCAAGAAATGACTTTATTTGTCTCTTAGTAGAAGGTCGAGGAGCATCCTTTATAGCTTGTATCTTGTCTTCTTGCGGTCTAACTGACTGAGCAGCTACACTGTGACCAAGACATTCGATACTGCTATACCCAATCATACACTTGGAAGGTTTTGCCGTCAACTTGGCTGTCCTAAGTCTATCCAAAACTTCACGTAATGACGTCAAGTGGTCTTTCCAAGTTTCGGTAAAGATCCACATATCATCGACGAAGCTATCAACGTTAGAAAGTTCGGACAGAATCTTTCTCATCAACCTGCAAAATGTTGCTCCTGAGTTTACCAAACCGAAGGGCATAGTTTTGAATTGAAACAAGCCTTTGGGGGTTTCGAACGCAGTTAGGGGTTTTGCCTTAGACGTCATTTTTACCTGCCAATAACCTTTTGACAAATCTAATTTGCTAAAGTATTTGTGCCCCGACATTCTATTTATAACCTCCTCCATATTTGGCATTGGTTCTGCATCGAACTCCGTCACCTTATTAAGTTTACGGAAGTCAATGCAGAACCGCACCGAACCATCTTTTTTAGGGACAAGTACTACAGGGGATGAGTATGGAGATATTGATGGCTCAATAACTCCTAAATCTAACATATCTTGAATTTCCTTTTCCATTACGTCCCGTACTTTATATGGTATGGCATAACCTTTTGACCTCACTGGTTCCGTCGTCAGCAACTTTATGTCGTGTTCTATTTGGTCAGTTCGTCCAGGTACACTGGACAGTACGTCCGGGTATTCTTTTATCAACGTCTCTATTTCTTTACGCTGATCCTGCGTTAACATTTCTGAAATATTGACGTCCTTAAACGTCTCTGGTTGCTTTGCAGTAGGAAAAGCGCAATCTTCCAATGAGAATTCGTCAACGTCATCATTTTCAGTTGACGGAGTGGACTCTACAGAAAGCAAGCAATGTGACGTCACATTTTGACGTTCCACATATTGCTTCAGTATGTTAGCGTGATATGTGTTAACATTTCCATTGACGTCAATCTTATAATCCATTCTGTTCACTACCTCAACCACTTCATAAGGACCTTTCCATTGAAGCAATAATTTATTACTGTCTGTCGGTAGTAACAACAGTACTTTGTCGCCGACGTCAAATTTACGCGACCTCGCGCCTTTATCATAATAAGCTTTCTGCTTAATCTGAACCTTCTTTAAATTATCACGCGCTAATTTGCATGTCTGCTCTAACCGTTCCCTAAGCTCAATAACGTATTGATACGTCGAAAGAACTTGCTCATCGCGTACCTCTTCAGCCCATAATTCTCTTAATATTGCCATTGGACCTCTGACGTTACGTCCATATAACAACTCAAAAGGGGAGTATCCTAAAGACTCTTGTGGGACTTCCCTTACCGCAAATAATAAGGCTGGAAGATATTTATCCCAATCTTTTGGACGTTCAGCACACATGCGACGTAACATCTGCTTTAACGTAGCGTGGAAACGCTCTATCAGTCCGTTGCAAATTGGGTGTCTCGGACTACACGTTAACTGTTGAAGAGAAAGAAGTCTGCTGACCTCCTTCATTACCTCAGCAGTAAACTGTGATCCACAATCAGTCAACATTTCATCAGGAATGCCAACCCTACTAAACATTTCAATAAGCGCTTCCGCGACACGTTCCGTCTCAATACTCGGTAAAGCTATCGCCTCTGGATACCTTGTCGCATAATCTATCATGGTTAAAATATACCGAGATTTCCTATCAGATCGAGGCTCAATTGGACCAACTATGTCCACTGCCACCCTCTTAAATGGCGTATCAATCAATGGCATTTTTCCTAGAGGTACTTTAGTGACCCGACCTTTCTGAATAGTTCTCTGACAAATATCACAAGATTTACAAAATCTAGCGACATCACCGCAAATACCGGGCCAGTAAAACTCAGTTACAACTCTATCCAATGTCTTCCTAATACCCATATGTCCAGACATAAGCGTTTCATGAGCCAGTTTCAACACCTTTCCTCGGAAACTTTGAGGGACCACAAGTTGGAAAGAGACTTTGTTACCCTTGGTGAACTCCCTATATGCCAAACCTTTTTTCTCAATAAACCTAGTTTCACCTCGGTTTAAACCACGACTCACAGTCTTGTTCCCAGATACAACCCTTTTCCTGATGTTTTCCAAAGTTGGATCATCAACCTGAGCTTGCTTGAAAGCCTCCTTGTCATCGTTAATGATCTGATCGGGAACCTTAAGTTTTCTGTAAGGCTTCTCATCCTGCCTAGTTTGAGACCTAGTTACAGCCGCAGCTGAGAAATGAGACATATCAGGAAGTTTTGATCCATCAATGTTACCGATAACCAAATCGTACAACGTATCATCCATACACAAAGCTTCAGTTTTCCCAGTGAAAAAAGGACAATCAATGTCAATCATTGCCAAAGGATACCTTTGTGTGGATTCATCAATCAACGTAACATTTGATTCCTTCCCTATTAACTGACTATCCGAAACCAAACTTCTCCGAACGACACAGCCTGTACACCCAGTATCTCTTAATACAACCACCTTTTTATTATTAACCAATCCTTGTGCCGTCGGTAACCTTGCCTTTAAGAAGTAACAGACACCTTCCCTAGTTTCCTTACTACACTCCTCCCTATCCGAAATCAAAGGATCACCAACCTTATTTTCAAAAATACTTCCAATCTCATCACCTTTCCTAGTTACTTCCGTTTGACAAAAACTAACTTGGTGTGCTGCGCCACGTGGTGTGCTATTATTTTTACCGCGTCCGCGAAAAGACCCTCTAAAATTACCACGACCACGTGTATAACCACGACCTACATTCTGCGTATTCTCATTCTTTACCTGAGAACCTTGAGTCTCTACGCGCGTGTTAAAATTTTCCTTAACACCGCTATCCCCAACTCCAGTTGCTCCTACCTCTGCGCTATACAATTGTTTCCTGTCGGGGTTCTTAAAACATTTAATTGTTAAATGCCCCTTACCGCATATGCTACACTTGATATCCGGTCTACCACTCGGTTTGTTCGAGTCAACTTTGTCCTGTTTACCCTGCGCTGCGCCTCTATTATCGCGTTGCCCCTTATTAATGCAACTATATACGCCCCCGCGCGCTTCTGCAAACAAATCTGCCTCCCTAGCCATTTCATCTAAATTACCAAACTGTTTTGGCTTCAGATGTACATACAGTTCTCTATTACATGACTCCAGGAACTGATCCCTTGCCATGAAATCACAGACAGCCGGAAAAGATTTTTCTATCTTTGCCATATTAAGCCATTTTTCTAAATAACTTCTCAGTCTACTACTGAACTGTATGAACGTTTCTGATTTCTCGGGCCTACTATAACGAAACTGCTTCCTAAATCCGCGCTCTGTCATGTCAAAATTCTTTAATAAAGCGTCCTTTAACTTTTCATAATCCGCCGCATCCTCATTTGACAACCGGTCATATACATCAAGTGCGCGCCCTTTGAGCAATGCACTTAAATACGCGGCCCAAACACTCTTATCCCATTTATTAGCCGTAGCATATTTCTCAAACCTAGATAAATAACTATCCATTTTATCTTTACCCTCTTCAAAATAAGGTAACTTAGGATCCCGGGCATGCGCCACCTTCTCAGCTTTTTGCTTTTCAAATTCTAGCTCGAGCTTCGCTCTCTGCATTTCTAACTGATTCCTTAATTCTTGGTGCTGTAGCTCAAACCCATGTTTTATTTTTTCTAAATGGGCCTCACTAATCTCTTTTGCCTCCCTTTCAGTCTTAATGCGTGCCATTTCAAGTTCCTTATTAACATTCAACATAGCTAGTTCATGTGCCCTTTCCTTTTCTTTTTCAGCCCTTTCCTTTTCCTTTTCCTCAGACCTTAACCTTTCTAAATCCCTTTGCTCTTGCCTTTCTGCCCGCTCAATATCTTGCTGCTCCTTAACAAAACCTTGTAACTCCTTCCCCTCATAACCTAAGTCCTTTCCCATTTGCATTAAACGCTCCATTATTGATAACGTAAATCTCACGTTACTATCAAAACCACTATAAACTGATCAGTTATGATCAGTGATGATTGAATGGGCTTAACTAAAACGTTAAGATATGTGTTATACGCGTTAATCTAACTAAAACGTTAGTTATTAAAGCACACGCGATTTGAAATGTCAAATGCTTTCAGCACAGTATGACGTTGCGTACTGGTAGTCTAATATGACGTCATAAACTGACGACGTTTACAGTAAAATGCTACAATCCGAAGTTTCATCACATTACAAAACTCCGATCATAACAAGTCACCATTAATGTTTCTATTACGTCATACCTAACCTCAAGCCACAGCGTAAATATTAACGCTAACGTTATGTCAACGTCAGTAAATTGTTAACGTCACTACGTCAGAACCATGTGTGGGTAAGATCAATTAGTAGCTCCAATTTAACTTAGTAGAATGTCAGGTAACACAATTAAGTGGGGTCTACTTATTGATCTTACCCACACATGGTTCTGACGTAGTGACATGTTATGTGTGTTACATGTGGGTTTACGGCGTCCCGCAAACCCCCATGCTGACAAGACAACCGAGCGTGATCTCTGACAGGTGTACGGGCAGCTGTGGGGTAAGGCACAAGAAAGATGTTAAATGAATGACATGAATTATTTACAGTATCTACATACAACACTTACTAACACAAAACATCACAATTTGTTGCTTCTGTAGCCAACTCACGACGTCCGCTCCGAAGGCAAAACACTGTTCTGTGCTCGGAACGGGTGACGTGAATACCTACAGAAGCAAACAACAAAAACAACAACAAAACAAAAAAAAGAAACAACACAAGACGCGACTGGCCAGTTTATAACTTAGGGTGAATCCCACTTCTGACACCAAATGTTACATGTGGGTTTACTTAAATTTTTCGTTACCAAGAAAAAGTGGGGTTTGCCTTGCCTTCCTGCTCAGAAATTATCGACTTGTCAGTATCCATTCAGTTGAATACATGGGTTTCGCACTTCATCAACGCAGGAAGGAAGATTCAAGTTAATTTCTAAAGGTGGCTGTCAATGCATTTTTTTTTTTAAAGTTGATGATTCAGAGTATCAATGTGCTGTTCCACAGCCGGGAACACCAGCCAGAGATCAAATATCCCACTTCTGACACCAAATGTTACATGTGGGTTTACGGCGTCCCGCAAACCCCCATGCTGACAAGACAACCGAGCGTGATCTCTGACAGGTGTACGGGCAGCTGTGGGGTAAGGCACAAGAAAGATGTTAAATGAATGACATGAATTATTTACAGTATCTACATACAACACTTACTAACACAAAACATCACAATTTGTTGCTTCTGTAGCCAACTCACGACGTCCGCTCCGAAGGCAAAACACTGTTCTGTGCTCGGAACGGGTGACGTGAATACCTACAGAAGCAAACAACAAAAACAACAACAAAACAAAAAAAAGAAACAACACAAGACGCGACTGGCCAGTTTATAACTTAGGGTGAATCCCCCACTCGCGTGACACTTCCTCTCGCGAACTAGTAAAACTAGTTTATCAACATATTTGATTAGCGATCACGTTTGCTGATCAGACGTTTAGTGATCGTCCAAATAAGGTAAGTTGACCTCTTCCATGATCACATTTGTTTACAACGAACAATGATTTATATTTCTGCAAATCTGCTTCTACCCTGGTAGGCGCTGATTACGGCGGTCTGTCCGCCCTTGCTGGACCCTAACGCCTAGCGTCGTACCAGTACCTGCTGCTATGAAGCAGGGAGCAGCAGGTCACACATTGTTATGCCTTTCAATATACTTTCTATTTCCCCGTCACAATGTTCACTCTTTACAACTTGACCTGCTGCTCAAGTGTCCGCTTTTTTTCAGGGTTTATATATCTATGAATACTACCGGAAAATCATGCCTACTCGTATTACCTTGCTTTGTTCGTGGGGAAGTGGAGATACCGGCCACAAACAAAGCTAGATAGCAAAAATCGAGTAGACAATGGATTTGCGTTCAAATAGTATATTTCCCATAGGAAAAATTGATGAAACGACCCTATAATCAATGACATGACTCCAGTCAAAACGAACACCCACACAACACGTGACGGGAATAAAAATCATATATGGCACAATTTGGCGGTTGGCGATTTTTAGGCAAATTCTATAGGACTCGGCCTTTTAGCGGGCCCCTGTATTGTAAAAACAGCTCTCTATAAACCACTCATGCATACATCGTATGATATGTGCATGACTTGTTCATGGAGCCGCACAGTTTGCGTACCATATTTCACCTAAAATATTTCACTCGCACCGCCCTACCATATATCTACTAAAATAATTTAGATGTGCATAAGCACCAGAGAGGTTTCCTATTCCATCTCGTAACAGAGTGTGGGTCATGTTTGCTGATGTTGACTCGGTGGGGGACGCCTATTAGTCTGCGGGTAGGCTCTCTTGCCTGATGCCCCCAGCTGACTTGTCTCATAGTCTATGTCGGTCTGTGTGTGCTCGGAGGGGGATGTGCTGTGTTTGCCGGGTCTTGTCCATCATCCGTTTCGGTTTCAAAACTTTGGGGTTGAGACACACTGATGAAGATTAAATATCAAAAAGGCCTCTGTGCCACTAAATTTGGTATAGTTACGCCTTAATTGCACTGATTCAAGAAAGTCAGTTGTCAGTTTCTGGCAAAAGAATTTGTATACTGCACTGGTTGACTGCTTATGTATATGCATGCCCAGGAACATTTGACGACTCTTTCTGCCCTAGTAGACCTGAATGGGTTCAATCCAACTAGCCTACCAATTTTCTACTTTTGTTTTATGAAGACGATCTGATCGATTCGTATATTACTAGTATGTTTCAAATAATTGTTAAGTTGCTAATGTCTTGTTTAAAACAGGACAATGTTGGATAACAAACATAATACATTTCAGTTCAACACATACAAATAAACATCACATTATTTGTAATACATTGAAAACTCTAATTGTATACCACCGTTTGCAAAGTATCTGTATCTATTTGTCATTTATTGTAATTTTTTACGTTGTTTATACTCAATGTCAAAAATCTCGATGAGCCAAAAATCTCTAACAGGCAGGGCTTCGAAAACGCTTGTACATGCGTTCTCGAAGCCGAGCCTGATAAACTTTATATCAAATGACACGAATCTGGTATTCTATTTATCATTTTATTCCATTATTCACTCTTTATCCTGTTTATATATGCAATATTCGTTCAGTTATCGGTTGTCCTCAGTGAGTCTGAACATTCCGGCATGAAATAATCTGTCCATATATTTAGTTTAATCTGACCGTAATTTTCAAAGGATACTTCTTTCAAGTAATTTTTCTTGCTTTTCCAGTTACAGTCGAACTTCAATGGCTCGAACACCTTTTGGACCTCGAAAATCTTTTCGAGACAGGGGTAGTTTGAGCCACTGAGGGAGACTGCCAGGAGGTATACGATATACTTTTCGATATCTTTTCGGTGTTTTAGAATGAAAATGTTTGCTGTGTGAACTCATTAGAATCGCCTCATCGAGGCGATTCTAATGAGTACACACAGCATTCATTTGCAAGATATAAGACTAAAATCTCCTTAATTATCCCCCACTATTTCGTATGTAGATGATTTCGCTAGTGGCTTAAGAATGGGTTCGACGCTTCCAGGGTAAACGAGCCATCGGTGTTCGAGCCATCGAAGTTCTACTGTGTTATAACAGTTTTGCTATTTTTCCTGGTAATGCGGTTCATCAATGAAAGTACAATATCACGTTGTCGTGATAAAGCTCACTTGTCCTGAGATATCAGGTCAATGTGTTACAATGCAATATATATAGGGGTAACTAATAAACTTGTTTTATTAATTCTATGAACTTACAGAATAGTCGGAACTTAATTCTCTTTTACTATCTTTCAACTACTGAAGCTTTGCTCTTTGACAATTTTATGCCCTAAATCGGGTGTATAAATGTTAGAGTCTTGGTTTTATCATATAAGGCAAAACAAATAAACCAAACCAGAAATTCTAACACAGCGCGCCTATATAGGCAATGGAAAGTGACTGTGTTTTATTCTACAACAAATCACGGCAAGGAAGAGCGTGACGAGTGACGTCATTACAAACTGCCAATTCATGACGTCACTAGTCGATTACCTTGACGTTAGACGGTGTAACGTCATTTTCTCGCATCGAAAACGTTAGAAAAGGATATAAATGCATGTGTTTCAGTCGATGAATTTTAGCGGGGTTTCTTCTAACAATGGCGAAAAGTTGTAAGATTTTGAAGGAAACAACAGCATTAATGCCGATTTTCAGCCTGTTAGAATCGAAATAGATCAGCTCTAGTTTGTGATTTGTTGAGTATGAAATCACAGTTTGTCGGTCAGTTGTAAGTAGACAATTCACGCGCGCTACGCGCTCGTGATTTGTCTACTTTACAACTGACCTCCAAACTGTGATTTATTACTCAACAAATTACAGTTAGAGCTGATCTATTTCTTAAATATACTTCAGGAACTGATAGAATCAGAACCCAAAGCCTATCCTAAACATCATAGGATAAGAAGGCAGACATATCCCATTTAAAAACAACATCACAGACGACAAACCAAATTAATAGCTCTTTACTAAATAGAGGGTAACACAGTTAACTTTACGGAACTTAATAACCTGAACACAAAGAAGTAGACACACAAAAGTGTTCAAGTATCTTTACTCATTTAATTAAAGAATCGAAAGGCATTTAAAGATTGAAAGCATCATACGGCCAGTAATAATTACAGGGGTTTTAAGCGGTTTTAGGGGGCTCCAATCTTCCATCACGAAAACACTCATATATAATTTTGACCCCCTTTAACCCCACTTTTATACAGTACACAATGGCCAAACGGCTATCCAAAATAAAAAGATATATGCAGTAGATACATGCAAGGACGAACTTTAACGATAATAAATCACTACAGAAGAATCGTCTTGGAACGGTCAGTAAAATATTTCACTGGGGGCTTTAATCGATTTTACAAGGTCACAATCCTCGCCCTATGGTCTGTCGTGGATAAGACAAACACATCAAGGCTTTCTTACTCATCAGTGCTACATCTCTGAGAACACACAAATCAAACGACTACAGAGATGAAACAACGATGAGGACTCTACAGCATGAAATATCTGAAATGCTGGAACAAAAGAAAACCGACAGTTACTCTCCGGTGGTCCTAACCAGAGACAGAGCATCAGGTACCAACCGCCTTACCTAAAATGTAAGTAAAATAGAATGAACGGCAATGATCAGGAATCGATACAATTAACCCACAGCTCCTATCAGAAACACCGAAGGAAAGAAGCACAAACATGAAACAACAGACACTAATGGAAACATCAACAGCGAAAGCCAAAACGACAGTTACGTTCCCACAAAATGGGCAATTGGCTATCTAAATCAAAATGATATAAGCGATACAAACAGTCAAAGACAAAACATAACCACGACAGAAGAACCGCCTTGGAACGTTAGTGAAACGAATTCCACTCGGGGTGGCTTAAATCGATTTTACGGTGCCACAATCCTCGCCCGTACTTTCGTCTCGATTTAGAAAAACGACCCGCCAAGCCCGCACGAAGCCCCCCCCCCCCCTCAAAACCCACCGCAACGTCATAAAATCTGAGACCTGACTCGCTGGCATGCATTTAATCAGGTTAGCAAAGTTATCAACCTTTTTAGGTTAACTGCCATGCATGCAGACTGTCGTAAAACCTATGTTTCAAATATTTTACATCGTAGAATTATATTACGACATTGGCTACTGGAATCATTGCAGGCTTATATTATTCTGATATATACTTAGTCACCATAAAATTCGGGTTCCGATAAGACATTTTACAGAAGAGTTTTAAGTCCAGCATAGAAGTTTGAAACTAAATAGAAATGCCAACATATATGGGTAAAAGTCGGAGAACATATCTGGTAACCACGTGTATTTTTATCTTCATTTACAGTATTCACAACTTTTGTACACATTCCTACTGGAAGCACAGGGGTGACAATTACACAAGGAAATGGCTACTGTTTCTTGAGTAGGTATTAGCTTTTCATTTAATGTTCATTTTCTCTTTTATGTCTGATTGAAGTTCTTTCATAATCGTCAGGTAATTTATGTTGTATTTCTGTGTACACGTGCAGAAAAAAAAGACCGTAAATGTATCTATGTCCTTCATCATAACGTATTTTGTATTTGCTTGTCCTTTGGGACCATTGGTTTCATTGTGAGATTTTTAAAATATTTGAGGGTCACTGATGAGGCCTAACTGGTCAAAACTAGCTAGTCTGGCCCAGAAATACCTGTACACTCCATACATTTTAGTTCTGTAATGTATTCTTTGCTACCAAAGGCTAACGTATATATTTCACGTCACTTGACGTCACTACAGGTGGTGTTAAGGGTATGTGTGGCGGCAGTAAAAAGTATCCCTGCCTTCATCATAGTGTAGGTTATATTTGCTTGTCCTTTGGTATAATTGATTCCCTTGTGAAATTTTGACAATATTTGAGGGTCACTGATGAGTCCTTATTGGCCGATTTGTTTGTTTTGTTTGATTTGAGGTTTAACGTCCACGTCAACACTGTAAATGTCATTTTGGAGACGTTGCTTCCAATTTTGTGGGACTTTTACCCGACATTGAGATGAAATGACAGCTCAAGCCCTGTCGCCCAATGAAACCAATAGGGTTTATAAGCATGGACGATCCGACTCGTGCGCACCGCTTTGCCTTGACAGGCTTAGATACTCTAAGCGGTTTACCAGTACTCCTGTGCGGGTCGGATTCAGCTCTGCGTGGAAGAATCATGCATCCCTTATATTTCTGCAAGCCTCGATGAACTAGCTAGTCTGGCCCAGAAATACTTGTACTCTCCAAACTTTTCAGTTCTGTGGTGTATTCTTAACGTCCAAAGGAATTTGGTAGATTATAGTGTCTGTTTTTGTAAACATTAACACTTTTTGTACCAAATGGAATCTTCCACCATATATATGGCATGAGTCCATTTCAAATTTTAGGGGTGTCAGGTTGTGTTTTCTTCAAAATTGATTCGGGAAATGGCTTAACTTTTTGCAAACAGTGCAGGCCCTGATCAGATGCTGCGTTCTGCACTGGTTGCAAGGGTACCCTTTAAGGGGTTTCTGGTACCAAATGGGTCAATTGTTAGGTTTGTAGTCAGTGCTCAAAGAGCACGTTTTGAAGCTTTATCTTGGCTTTACGTTGTTAGTGGATGTATTTTTCCCTTTTTCCTGTCTTCGACATTGCTTTGGACTCTATGACGGCCCAACCTAAATCTGATTAATTCAAGAAAGGAACGAAGCCTGATATTTCCTGGGTTCGACCCTCCGTGATCTAACTGGTGGTTTTCTCTGACCTCGGATTGTTGTTGAGTCATCAACCCTGATTAATGATAGTGTTTTACTTTTACTATGTATTTTATCTTGACTCACTGTTGAGCTATGCGTCTCTTGCCTGATGCCTCCAGTTTCATGAGCTACGTCGGTCGGTGTGTGCTCGGAGGGGGATGTGCTGTGTTTGTCGGGTCTTGCCGTTCATCCGTTTCTGTTTCAGACCTTTGGGGTTGAGACACACTGATGAAGATTAAAAATCAGAAAGGCCTCTGTGTCACTAAATTTAGTATAGTTACGCCTTAATCTTGACTCACTGTTGAGCTAGGAAGCCTCCATGCGGATCTATTTGCTATTGTAATTATGTTTGATACTGCATTGGAACTAAGGGCGAGAGTTGAAATCGCAAAAACTCCGAAGTTGAAGCCCCAAGTAGTTTACTACTGACCGTCCCATGGCTGTTGCTCGTTTGACAGTGTCTTATTTGTTAATTAGCTTTGTGCCGTTGGTAAATGTTTCGTGTGTTTTTTTTAGTGCTACCATTTCACTTACATTCTTTAGGTGACTTGAGTTGGCTTTGTTCTTTGACTGTGGCTTTCCCTCACTGACCTTTTCATACTAGTTCCTATTCATTTGGTGGCTTGAAAAGTAATTGATCTCCTATCCTGCTGTCCATGACAATCCTTTTCTTTGCAAACAGTGAATATCCAGATCAGATGGCCATCTGATCAGGATCTACACTATAGGCATTCATTTTATGAATTTGTAGAAATAAATTACATCAAGTAATCTGATTGGTTCAAAGTCAGAAATGGGTGTGGGTAAACTGAATATTCAGCAAGAGAAGGGTTAATGTTGATCGTATTTTAATACTCCACCACACTATAGTGGAGATATTATGTTATACCTTCGAGTGCCTGTCCGTCTGTCCGTACGTCCGCCCGTCCGACCACACCATTTCCGATAGATAACTTGAGTAACTCTTACGTGTTTATACTGGGAATGAGTGGCATAGGATTGTTAATGGGTAAAATCCGTTGACATCTGACAGAGTTACGGCCCTTGTCAGTTCCAAGTGTTTTTTGGCGTTTCCGATCGATAACTTGAGTATATTTTTCACAGGTTTCTTCCAATTTTGTATAAACATTGGTATTGGGGATGTGTAGTTTGGGATTATAAATTGGCAAAATATGTTGACATTTGGCGGAGTTATGGCCGTGCCGTTAACAATTCCCATTAAATGTTTTTGGACACTTATTATTTTACTAAATGGAATATATGGATGAAACCTCACAGACATATAAACCATTATATGAATCATGTTTGGGATAGTTAATATGTAAAATGTGTTAAGAAATAGGTAAACATTTGACATCAGTAATTCCTGTTAAGTGGTTTTGTGACACTTATTCCTTTATTAAATGGAATATATGATGAAACTTCACATAGGTATAGACAACTCTAGGAATCATGTTTGGGATTGTTAATGAGCAAATGCATTAACAAATACGATAACTTTTGACGAATTATGGCCTTTAACATTTCCCATGTTATGGTTTTTAAACACTTATTCAACTTCAAATATATATAAATCACTATAGGAAGCATGTTGGGATTGTTAATAGACAAAATACGAGAACATTTTACAGAGTTGTGGCCGTGAACAATTCTCATTAAATGTTGTTTTTTTAATCCAATTCCTTTACTTTATGTAATATTTGGATGAAACTTCTCCCAATTTTGTATATACATGGGTATTGGGGATGTGTTGTCAGGGATTGTTAATGTGCAAAATACTTTAACATTTGAGTGAGTGAGTGTGGTACTATTCCACGTTCCACCAACAGCTTAGGTCAAACGGAGACGAGACCTCAGTTTATAGACTCATCCGAAATTCTGGAGAAGCCCGGGATCGATCCTGCAATCCCTGGTTTATCTGGTGAGTACTACACCACAGGCGCTTCTCTTTAACATTTGACAAAGTTATGGACGCTAACAATTCCCACTAAAGTGTTTTGAACACTTAACTAAACGGCATATATGGATGCAACTTCACACATACATAGACCACTAAAGAAACAAGGACCACTCTGACCATCCTTGATCTTATAAGAATCTTATATGAGTGTGAGGGCTGGATTGAAAAATCCGTCCCGAGGGACACTGTCCGGCATCACGAGGCTTGCCGAGTGATGCCGGACAGTGATCCCGAGGGACGGATTTTTCTATCCACCCCTCACACCCATATTGGATTCTTTTTCTTGCATAACTTCCATTTCTATCGCGAATTTTTAATGCTGCTGTCATTTCGGTTACCGACGTCCGCCATTTTGTGATGACACAACAGGAATGTTTAGTGACGTCACACATGACGAATCTGAGGCCTGACCCACCGGCGTGCAATTAAAGAGGGAAGCAAAGTTGCCAACCGTGATTGGGTTAACTACCATGCATGCAGTCTGTCGTATAATATCCATGTTGTACCCAATCTTTTTATATCGAAGAATGATTTTCTGGTTCATATGTAATCTGCCCTGGATATATGTTGGTTTTTGGTCCATAGCTCCTTTACTATATGGAAACACTTTCAGTAGAACTTCGATGGCTCGAAAACCGATGGCTCGTTTACCATGGATGTGTCGGATCCATTCTTGAGTCCCTACCGAAATCCTCTACATAAGAATTGGTGGGGGATAATTAAGGAGATTTTAGTCTTTTATCTTGCAAATGTATGTTGTGTGCACTCATTAGAATCGCCTCAATGAGCAATGAGTACACACAGCATACATTTTCATTATAGAACACCGAAAAGATGTCTAAAAGTATCTCGTTATGCCTCCTGACAGTAACCCTCAGTGGCTCGAACTACCCCTGTCTCGAACATATTTTCGAGGTCCTAAAGTTGTTCGAGCCATTGAAGTTCGACTGTAATTAAAAAAATTACAGATGGATAGAACACTAAAAGTCAAGGAACCACATTGGCCTACAGTGGCTTTATTATCATGCAGTGTTAGAGATGCTTTTATTCCTGTGCATAATGACGTATATTACATGCGACAATAAAAATAAAATTTGTTTTTCAGATGTTAAAGTAAATGGACAGAACCTCTTTACTGCCGACGCGCCACGCTCGTCAGGGACTTTCATTGTAGGCGGTATCACCATTAAATATAGTAAAAGTCCCGAAAAGATCAATATTATTGGGCCTACAGAAAAATACCTACAAGCACAGGTTAGTATGATGTTTTTATGTAAAAAAAAAGTGTATTAAAATGATTGTGAAGAATGTGCCGCATTACCTGGATATAAAAGGTGCTAAAATATTACACGATTGGGCATAACATAAAATGTAACACTAAATAGAAGTGAAGGTAATGATCAGGAATCGATACAATTAACCCACAGTTCCCATCAGAGACACCAAAGGGAAAGAAACACAAACATGAAACAACAGACCCTAATGGACACATCAATAGCGGAAAGCCAAACGGACAGTTACTTTCCCTCAAAATGGCCAATTAGCTAACCAAAAAATTATATAAGCGATACAAATACTCAAAGACAAACCATAACAAAAATAAACCACGACAGACGAACCGCCTTCGAACGGTCTATGAAACGAATTCCACTGGCGGGCTTAAATCAATTTTACGTGGCCACAATCCTCGCGCTTATTTCCGTCGCGATTTAGACAAATAATTTGTTCAGTCCTCCAAAGTAGAAGTAAAACAAAGATAAGGAATCGATACAATTAACTTACTCCACCCATCAAAGACACCAAAGGGAAAGAAACACAAACATAGAGCGACCAGACCATAATGGAAAAAAGACGATAACGCAGCGTGCCCACCCCTGCAAGCCACAGAAGAAACACGAACACTCCTTGATGCATGAAAGTCAACCCAATCACCATTTTTAGGCTGGGTTCCGCCGACGGATTGGGCCTCGGACTATGGCGCCTCTGGTCTAAATACATAGCCTACTTTTTTTTCTTTTTGGTGTACATTGACTTCATTTAGAAACATTTTAAAAATATTAGTTCTGCTTTAGCCGCTGCTAGAGGGTGTTGCGGTGTTGCATATTTCAGTACTTGTCATGAACAGACTAGAACAAAGCCTGACGAAGGAACCGTCATAGAATCTGAAGCCTGACGCACTGGCGTGTAATTAAAAGAGGGCAGCAAAGTTGTCAATCTCGATTCGGTTAACTACCACAATAGAAGTGAAGACAATGATCAGAAATCGATGCAATTAACCCACAGCTCCCACCAGAGACACCAAAGGGAAAGAAATGCAAACATCATAAGCCTATCAAGAATAGAAAAATGTAAATACAAAAACGATATCAGAAACATTTGCTTTATTTTACTAAAATTTCTCGGTGAGGTGGTGGTGGTGTGGGATGTAAATTTGACGGATCAAACCATCGAAGTAGGCATTGTTAATATATAATATATCATCCAATTATCTAGACGACAAGCTGAAAGCTTCAGTGGTTGTCAATATTTAATATATCACCCGAATATCTAGACGATGAGCTGAAAGCTTCAATGGTTTTAGTTTTCCCCTTAAAGAAATATATGGGCTGCATGGTGCTTCCACGCAGAGCAGAAACCGACCGCACACGATTACTTGTAAACCACTTACATGATCTAAATAGAAGAGAAGGCAATGATCAGGAATCGATACAGGTAACCCACAGCTTCCATCAGTGACACCCAAGGGAAAGATTTACTGCTTTCGTTCTGATCCTAAAATCTTGTATTGGCTCTGTTTATTTGCTTGAATGTTCATATATGTTTGGAAATAAAATATGTTTAAACTAAACTAAAGGGAAAGAAATACAGACATGAAATAAGTAGACCCTAATGGAAATATAATAGCGAAAAGCTAAAAGCACAGTTACTTTTCCACAAAATGGTCAATTGGCTATCCAAAACAAAATCATATAAGCGAAACAACCACTAAAAAGACAAACCATAACAAAAACAAACCGCGACAGAAGAACTGTTTGGAAACGGATCAGTGAAACGAATTCCACTGGGGGCTTAAATCGGTTTTCAGCATCTGCAATCTCCGCCCTAACTTCCGTCGCGATTTAGACAAATAATTTGCTCAGTCCGCGTTAAGGCCTCCTAACTCACCAGTGCAACATCTCACAACACAGAAATCAAACAATCACAGAGGTGAAACAACGGCGAGGACTTGACAACAAGAAACCAGTGAAATGCTGGAGCAAAAGAAAACCAACAGTTATACTCCGATGGGCCCGTCCAGAAACAGAGCATTAGGTACCAACCAACATTACTAAACATTTAACTCTATCTAATTCTCAATAAGCATTTACGCTGGAACCGTCATAGGCTCTGAGGCCTGACCACCGGCCTGCAATTAAAGAGATAAGCAAAGTTATCAACCATGATTGGGTTAACTACCATTGACGCAGTCTGTTGTATAGCATTTATGTTGGACCCAATCTTTTTGTATCGAAGAATTATTTTACAAAATTGGGTGCGGAAGTCATAGCAATTATATATTTTCTGAATTTATATACTAAGTCACCATAAAATTCGGGTTCCGATAGACCTTGTTGCAGAAGAGATTTAAGTCTTAACATTGAATTTAGAAATTAAATCGAAATGACGCCTATAAAATTTTGAAAAGCCTTCGCGTTGTTTATGATACCGATAACCTTGAATAAGAAATTTAGCCGTTAACAATGCTTTTGGAGTATTGAGGTCAGTTACATATGACTAAACACTCTGCCAAGGCAAAGCGGCGGGATCGGCCTGTCCATGCTTATAAGCCCTATTGGTTTCATTGAGTGGCAGGGCTTAAGATGTCATTTCATCTCACTGTCGGGGAAAAGCCCCACAAAATTGGAAGCAACGTCTCCGAAATGACCTATACAGTGTTGACGGGGTCGTTATACTTCAAATCAAACAAACATACACATTAACGGTTTTAGATTGGTTTTCAATGGAAAGGGACACAAGGAAGTCTCCTTCACAATACAAAATTGGGGTTTAAGGGGGTCAGACTTATATAGGCGCGTTTGATGGTTGTGGAGGGAACTGTCATTTTGCCTTTCTTCTTGTAATGTTTTTGTGCTTCTCTCCATTGGTTTCTTGGGTGGAAGGAATTAGGTAATTGTTTCGTCTTCTTATCACTGCCCTTACTTTTTTCTCAGCCTTGAAAACGTTAAGAAGCCGTTATCAGAACGACCATATCGTTTCTGATTCTCCATGGCTTAATGACGTTGCACTCTTTAACCCCATGGTAAAGTTTATCATCTAGCCTGCCAAATTTAACTGTTGAATCTTCTTCAACAATAGCAATTCGTTATTTTTTCGGGAATAACTAAGGTATTTAATGATAAAATATATTCGGTTTGCCGTGACAATTTAATATAAGCTCGCTGAAGCTAGCCCCTAAAATAAGCAAAGGCTCATCGATATTCGTTTTTTAACACTATTCATGTATGTCATTTTAGCAACTTTATATACGAGGCAGTACATTTTCAGGTTTACAGACAGTATGGGCCACCGTATGTTGGTGTAGATCCTGATGTCTACTACGAATATCACAAACCTAAAAGTGGTATTAGTTTATCGACATATATGTGGAAAACACAGGCTAGTACATGTTCTAAGCAATGTGGCACAGGTAAATTTTAAGAAATATAATAATAATAGTTCGTCGGTCATTAATGACAATGACCAATCTTAATCATATTTGAGAAATGTTACTGTTTGTGTGTTCTAAGATGGCTGATGAGACCAATTCTTGTTCTGGACTGTCTGTTGCAAATAGAGCAACAGAGGCTAAAGGAAGACATTGTGTTTGCATGTTGCTTGCTACATTAAAAACAAAAAACATCAGAAGCACCGCCTAACGGCGGTCAGTAGTGTTAACCAGTCTGGAGTTTAAATCGTTTCTATGTGTTCAACCTTCACTCTAGGTTCTAAATAGAGGATCTTACATGAGTGCTCATGTATTATTGAATTTATTAAACGAGTTGAGAAAAAGAGATGAAATGCGGGGCTATGCCGAGAATTTTATCACTTTTCCTCAACGAGTTTAATAAATGCAATAATACATGAGCACGAATGGAAGATTCTATTTATCATATGACATTTAAAACGCATTTCATTCACGATTGTTTTACATAAAAATCAATATTCCGCCTATAGTAAACACGACGTCGTTAAAGGCGCCATACATGTAACGTTACGGGGCGTATCTAACTAATTTGCATATTTAATCGACTAGTGGATTATCGAATTTATTGCATGGCCTTATTACACTCTCAGACGCGACGTCATATAATAATATTATTTACAGCACACATACTAGTTGGTCCACCTGAAGGTAACTAACTCAACCCATTGATCATCACAGAATAACATACAAGTTAGAACAGACTTAAATACAAATCAAATTTAACAACTATGATGAAATGAAGACGAGGGCTCGTAGCTAGTTCCATACTCTGTAATCTGGAGCTAAAGAAAATCACCAGATAGACCAGGAAGAGTCAAGGCCAAGTAAAGCATCAGGCATCAGCCAATAATTATTATTTTTTTAAATTTGGTATAGTTACGCCTTAATTTTAAGTTAGAGTCGTTATTGAGTCAGAGACAATGAAATCAATCAGACAATGATCAGGAATTGATATGTTCTACTGATAACCTTATACCTTCCATCCAAGATAGCAGAGGAAAAGAATCCCAAACATAAAACAGCGTTAAGTAAAAAGCCATAACGATAGTTTCCGCCCCAGAAACACACAAGCCAGAAATTCTCATTTTATCGAGTGAAACATCTTCAGTAATAGTTATAAGAGTATGGACTTACAATTAATAGATGACTTTCAATCTATCTTAAATATTGATAGTCCTCAACTGTAGAAAGCGACTAGTCAGAGAATGTCGTGCAGTCTTGGATGGGAGATGTATGGTAATCATCACGAAAACACGCCTATATAACATAACGAAAACACGCCTATATAACATAACGAAAACACGCCTATATAACATAACGAAAACACGCCTATATAACATAACGAAAACACGCCTATATAACATAACGAAAACACGCCTATATAACATAACGAAAACACGCCTATATAACATAACGAAAACACGCCTATATAACATAACGAAAACACGCCTATATAACATAACGAAAACACGCCTATATAACATAACGAAAACACGCCTATATAACATAACGAAAACACGCCTATATAACATAACGAAAACACGCCTATATAACATAACGAAAACACGCCTATATAACATAACGAAATCACGCCTATTCAAATACATTGTAATTTTTACCACCTCAAAAACGAAATTTTTGGACGAAAAATTGTGATATTTTTCTTATTTCTGCTCTAAAATATAGGTTGTGGGTACTCGTTAGAACCGCCTCGAGGAGGCGGTTCTAACGAGTACCCACAATCTATATTTTGGCAGAAATGAGAAAAATAAGGTTTGCCCCTGTAAACCCCAATTTTACTATATAAAAGTGGGGTTCAAGGGGGTCAAAATTATATAGACGTGTTTTCCTGATGATTGACCACCTTTAATCCCACTTTTATATAGTAAAACTGGGGTTTTCAGGGAAACATTATTTTTCTTATTTCCGCTCAAAAACATAGATTGTGGGTACTCGACAGAACCGCCTCATCGGTTCAATCGGGTCCCTGCAATCTATGTTTTGGGCAAAAATAAGAAAAATAACATTTTTTTTTTATCTGGAAATGTTCCTTTTTGGGTGGTAAAATCTTCCAATACATTTGTATAGGCGTGTTTGTGTAATGTTGTATCAATTCCTTATCATTACCGTCACTTCTGTTTTGCAATTTCCAACAGATATTTTTGAAAGCATGGAAAATGTTCAGATTGCTACTATATTATCAAGCTTGCTTCTGTATTGAAACAAAGCTCGCTTGTCTATGTGAAATTTTTACATTCTTTTTTCCAAACATAATTTTTTTTTTTTTTTTTTTTTTTTGGTTTGGCTTTTACGGCCCTTTCAAGATTATTTCACTCATATCGAGCCGATCGTTAATCATAGGTGGGCGAAAACCGGAGTACCCGGAGAAAAACCACCTGACCTTCCGTTGCAGAACTTGGCGTCTCACACGTGACCCGAGCGAGGCTCGAACCCACGGCGGTGAGAGACCTAATGACTAAGAGTCAGCGCTCTTATCCATTAGGCCACGATGGCCCGTCTCCAAACATAATATAAACATTATATAATTGAATAATTGATTATCGGCCTAAGCCTACTAAAACTTTCGGACATTATAATGACACCTGCGGACAATAGGACAGATTTAGGTTTTCATTATTGACTCGGGCATGTGCTTCCGAACATAAATGAGTAAAGCACCTTCAGAAGCACGCTCTGATGTTTGGTGTTCCGATGTTCTTGCGCGACCATCTAATACATTACGAAAACACGCCTACTCAAATATTTTGAAAACTTTACCAACCCAAAATGAAAATTTTCTGATACAACATTCTGAGGTTTTTCATATTTCTGCTTAAAAATAGATTGTGGGAACTTTTTAGAATAGCATCGGTAAGGTGGTTCTAACGAGTATCCACATTCTCTGTTTTTGAGCACAAATAAGAAAAAAACATGACTACTCATGTAGACCCAATTTTTACTATACACGAGTGGGGTTTAAGCGGATCAAAGTTATATGGGTTTGTTTTCGTGATGAGTGCCAGTTGCACGACTTTTTGCTTCAATACTGAACCCGTAGCAATCGCTAATGCGACCAGTAACATTTCCTCGCTCATGTTCTGACTCATTGGGTTGTTATTATAGTTTACGCGAACACCTTGTTGAAGCCCCTGCCCATCGGGGCTTGGACAAATAGATTGTAATGCATGGTGCGATGCTTTCACACAGAGCTGAAACCGACCGCACACGAGTACTGGTAAACCGCTTAGAAGGTCTAAGCTTGCCCAGGCAAAGTAGTGCAAGTCGGCCCATCCATGCATATAAATCCTATTGGTTTTATTAGGCCTCAGTGATTGACATGTCACTTCATCTCAATGTCTTGTAAAGGTCCCATAAAATTGAAAGCAACGTCTCCAAAAGGACCTAAATAGTGTTGACGGGGCCGTTAAACCTCAAATCAATCAATCAATCAAACACATTGTTTGTTATTTAGCAATTTTTTGATTTGGCAACGGAGCTGTTTTTCCCTTATGAACAAATGCGTGATGCAGATTTTATTGTTTTTTTTTTCAGGTGTTTTTTTGTGCTCCAGCATTTCAGTTATTTCATGCTGTTGAGTCATCGTCGTTGTTTCACCTCTGTAGTCATATTTGATTTTTTATGTTTGTGGAGATCTTGCACTGAAATCCTTCATGCTGACTTATCAAATTATATGTCTTAACCAGGACGGAACCAAGGTCAGGCATTGTAAGCCCTAATTAAAAAAACATTTCTATAGCCCACCAAACGATAGGGGTGGGATACTATATACTTTTTGATCTCTCTCCGTCCGTAGGTCCATTCGCACCGTTTCCAATCGATAACTTGAGTCATTTTCAAATTCTGCACATACATTTTATCGGGAATGTGTTGTTTAGGAATGCTTATGGGAAACATAATTTTACAGAGTTATTAACTTATCAATTCCCAATAAATGGTTGTCGATAACTTGAGTATTTTTGCACGGATTATCTTCCAAATGTGCATATACATGGGGATTGGGAATGTGTGGTTTGGGATTATAATGGGCAAGATCCGTTAACATCTGATAGTGTTATGGCCGGATAATAATTGCCCTCTGACGTAAGCAACACGGCACCTTCGCCACACAATCCAGCTACCCCCTTCCGTCAGGATACCAAGTGCAAATCGTTCATGAATGTAAAATGACAATTCTGATGCAATTCTTTGAGCTTCTTCTCTCTTCCATCTACTCCATCACGAAAACATGCCAATGTAATTTTGACCCCTTTTAACCCCACTTTTATATAGTAAAACAGGAGCAAACCTTATTTTTCTTATTTCTGCTCTAACATATAGAGTGTGGGTACTCGTTAGAACCGCCTCGATGATGCGGTTTTAACAAATACCCGCAATGTATATTTTGAGCAGAAGTAAGAAAAATATCACAATTTTTCATCTTAAAATTTTCGTTTTTCTGGTGGCAAGGTTAACAATGTATTTGTATAGTCGTGTTTTCGTAATGCGCTTTTGATTTTAGCTGCTCGTTTAAATAATCTCAGTATGTACTTATGACCTTTTTATTAGAGGATATGTTTTAGTTGAGGTTTTCGTCCCCGTCACCAATATTGACGTCATTTTGAAGACGTTGCTTCGGTTTTGTGTGGGTCAATTACCCAACATGTTGAAATTACATCTCAAGCCCTTCCGCTCAAAGAAACTGTAAGGGTTATAGAAGTGGTTAGACTTACATCACTTTTCCTCGGCAGGTGTAGGACCAGGCGGCAGTAATCAAGTTCGGTCAATTTCAGCTCTGCGCAGAATTACCATGTAGCTTAATCTATTTATCGATGGGCGGCGGAAAATAAATATCAAGTTATAAAGACAAAATGTTTACCATTATAAAAAATGGAAGTGAATGCAATGATCCGGAATCGATACAATTACCTCACACGTCTCATCAGAGACACCAAATGGAAGGAAACACGAATATGAAGTAACTAAAGCCTAATGAAAGCATCACTAACGGATAGCCGAAAGGACAGTTACTATCCCACAAAATGGCCAAACTATCCATAAATAAAAAGATATAAGCAGTAGATTCATGCATAGACAAACTATAACAAATACTAAATCACGACGGAAGAACCGCGATGGAACGGTCAGTAAAATGCACTTCACGGAGGTGGAGGGAAGCTTAAATCGATTATACACGACCATAATCCTCGCCCTATGATCTGTCGTGGTTAAGACAAATAATTGGTTCAGTCCGCATGAATGCTTTCACTTCTATTTCAAACCCATTAACCCACGTTTTCTGTAACAAATATATTCGCAAGAGTATTGTTGCACTGACTTGTTACCATACTGTGAAGGTTTTTTTCCAAGAACAAATATATATATTGATTTATAATGTCTAGGTTCTCAAGTTCCTGTCGTAACTTGCGTTAACCAGAGCTCAGGAACTGTAGCAGATCACTTTTGCAACATTTATGAAAAGCCAAAAGAAGAGACACAGCCTTGCAATACACAAGCTTGTCCGCCCAGGTGAGTATGGAACCAGCATAATAATATCATGTTTTGTATATTGGCATATCAAGGATTGGCTGGTCAATTGTAGGTTACTTGGTCTATTCGGGGAATTCAGAAATAATACCGTTTAAGATCATAGTTCTATATAAGTGAAAATCCGGAATACACCGTGGGAATTTCTTTGATATCCAGCATCTCCCTTTTTCATTAAACGTGTATCGATATGCCAGTAAACAAACTCATGATTCTGTTTATCACTTAGGTAAGATCATAGGTGAAGATGTCTAAATTTGCCATTGTCTTTTTGAGAAAATGAAGAGCATAATTATCTTACCTCATTGTTTTACAACTTACATTTTCAAATTTATGCAGTACAAGGACAATTTTCAATACACAACTAATGACAAATGAAGCATTAATGAGGTGGTACAAGTCTCTCTCTCTCTCTCTCTCTCTCTCTCTCTCTCTCTCTCTCTCTCTCTCTCTCACACACCACACACATACACACACAAAACAAATTCGTTGCCTTTTGACAAAACATGCAAGCGTCCATCAAAATGAAACAGATAGATACCTGATGACACGATACCAAGTTTCGGGAATACAGAAAATCCTACCAACAATGCGATTTTAATAAATCCATAGAAGAGCTTGTTTGGTATTAGTGATGATTAATAAGGAATAGCAATTATTATTACTTTTGCATAGATGGCGGACAGGCAATTGGGGGCAGTGTTCTAAAACCTGTGGCGGCGGCACGAGGCAAAGGATTGTTGAATGTGTACAGGAAAACAATAATGTTGAAAAGGTAAACATTTATGATGAAAAGGTAACACAATGGCATAATACAAGGTACGTTATTGCAGGTTTGGCAAGAGAAGAGTGGAATCACACTGCGTAGCCACACATATCTATGACCTCAAATTTCGCTCTGTGGGTGCACAGATAAATTAAGCGGCTTCAATCAATCGAATCCTGTCAGGTTGTGTTGATATGCAGGCTGATCTCAGACTTCGCTGATCGCACATTCCAACTTTCAGGGTTTTGTGCACATTAGCTCAAATCAAGATGGCACGGCGTAACTGTGTCCAAAATAGAGGTGATGGCAATGATCAGCAATCGATAATATTAACCCACAGCTCCCCTCAGATATATCAAACGAAAGAAACACAAATGTGAAACAACTAGACCAGAATGGAAACCAAAGCCAAAAGGACAGTTAATTACCCACAAAATGGCGAATTGGCTATCCATTGGCTTGAATCGATTTTACGTAACCAAAATCCTCGCCCTTACTTCCGTCGCGATAGACAAATAAATTGTTCTGTCCGCATGAAGGCCTCCTAACTCATCAGTGCAACATCTCCGAGAACACAAAAATCAAACAACCACAGAGATGAAACAACAGCGAGGACTCAACAGGAAGAAACCACTGAAATGCTGGAGCAGAAGAAAACCAACATTTAGACTCCGAGAAAGTCTCTTTTGAGAAAAAGAAAGTTACTCAGCAAACGTAACAATTACAGAAAACTACCATCTTTCGTCACTTTAAAAAGAGACAGAGTTAAGAGTTAGAGACACACAAATATCAATCATCAACTGCACCAACACACAGTGCCAATCAACATATGAGAAGCTGGAAAGAAACAAGCACCTTGGGGCGATCAGCAGAAAAACTAAGATAGATAGATTCAGCTCATGAGTTGAAGTATATTCAACCTTGTATTATCAAATGGTTAACAAAATAACAAATGTGACAATAAGTCTTCGAGCGTAAAATATCTGGCCTAAATAATCACAGAGTTCAACATTCGCTTTTTAAATTTCAGTCTTTTGGGGCAGACATGTGAACAAAAGATGATTTTTCCTTCTCCATTTTTCTAGCGTTTAAGGATCATTGCACCTGTTTTTGATTTTCCAATATACTCGGGGGAAAAATCACGATTAATGACGAATTAGGTGGACGAACTTATATCTACTCTAATAATGACTGTCCAACTCATCCCGCATTGCCTTCACTTCTCTTTAGAACAGAAGTAGTATGTCTGTTCCAGTACGATAACACATATGTGTAGTATAGTACATTATTTGATAACTCAAAAAAAGGTAATTTAATGATGAAAATTTGTGATAATTGTCTTATTTATATACCAAACATGGGTTTTGGGTGCTCGTTAGAACCGCCTCAACCTTGGAAAAGAAATAAGGAAAATGTTGTTTACCACCCTAAACCCCATTTTTCTCTATATAAAGTGGGGTTTAGGAGGGTCTCTAGTTCACGTGATGCCCAGAAAAAATATATTGGCCTGCTGCTTTCAATTATATTTCGGCTCATGGTTTGCAATAAATACAAAAAAAAAACAGGTCGGAATTTATCGCTTCGATTCAAACGTTATTTATATTATAAAATAGGCAAATCGGTTCTTTCATGTGATTCTTTATTTAACCGATACTGTTAGACAAGTATATCAAATTATATAAGGTAAAAATATACCATGTAAAAACTCAGACGTATATATTGAAAGTCATTTAATAGATCAGCATTTGGAAGGAGGTATTGCAAAAATTCCTAAATTCATTATCCTACGCCGGAACATGTATTTTCTCCTTATATATCTGTATCATTCATTACAATATTGCTGAATTTATGATTCAGGGTTGCAGATGATAATGTATGTATTATTTATACTCCAAAATTTGACTAGGCATCATGTTAAAAAGTCCGTGTATTTAATACCCCTGTAAACAGAAGTGAGTTTATATAGGAAAAACTTGAGTCTACAGGGGTATATACTATTTTACGTATTTGTGCTGCAAGACTTAGGCTATGGGTACTTGTTTAAACCGCATCATACCGCCTTATTGAGTCGGTCCCAACGAGCACCCATTACGAAATATCACAAATTTTCATCAGAAATATAGTCATTTTGAAAATAGGAATGAATGTTCTATGTCACACGAGTGTGTTATGGTAATGAAGCGTGTAAAGACTATAAGAGATAACAAGGGTATTTACCACAGGTGTTTATTATTCCATGAGGTTTACCTTGATATACTGATTCATTCTTATTTATGCTAATTACTCCATGAAGTTCACCTTAATATACTCTTTCATTGTAATCGTATTTCATACCAGGTACTGTCATCATCAAGTTGCCATGGAATCACAAAACCGTCCGAATCATCACAGTGTAATACAAACAGTTGTCCAGGAGTATGGAAAACAGGAACATGGTCAGCTGTAAGTTTTTCAAATGAAAGTCTTTCAATTTCGTTCAGCAGTGTTGACACATACTGGCAATATATTCCATCTACTTGAAATACATATTTTTTCCCTTATTTGTACTCAGTTGGTATATTATCATAACATACATATCAGGCACTACATTGTTTAAGACATTTGTTCACGTAGACATGCGGAATGTTTATTTTACATACATAGATTTGTACGAGGAATCTCTTTGATGATATTGCCTTTCTCCATACTATAAATAGGTTCTGTGAAAGGGTTATCTTTTGGAAACAAAGAATACGCCACAGAATTGAAACGTATGGAGTATACAAGTTTTTTCTCCTGAGCCAGACTAGCTGGTTTCTACCAGTTACAGTGTAGGCCTCATCAGTGACCCTCAAATGGTTTCAAAAGTCCACAACGGAATTAATGATACCAAAGGACAAGCAAACAAAACTACACCTTGATGAAGGACAGATAGTCTTTTTACGGCAGTCACACATTCCATTAACACCCGCTGTAGTGTTGTTAAATACGTTTTGTGAAAGGGTTATCCTTTGGTAGCAACGAATACAACACAATACTGAAAAGTATGGAATGTACACGTTTTTCTCGACCAGTATTTCTGAAATATTAGACAATGTTTACGAATTGCATGTTTTGCTTTACCTCTCCTGAAATACATTAATTTATTTCGGGGAGGGCAGATTTTTTTTTATTAACTGGCCCAAACGAGGTTTATATCTAAAACTACATCAAGGCGAGTGTTTTTACCATTCGTGATACATGATTTTACGACGTTTTAAGCTCACCTGTCACAAAAGTGAGATTTTGTGACCGCTCTAAAATTGCTCAAATCCTTCAATCCACTTCAAATTACCTAATGCTTCATTGTACAATGTGGATCAGGTGAGCGATTCAGGGCAATCATAGATTTGTTAAAATTTAATGTTCTGTATTGTCGAAACTAAACATGAAAAATGATGCTTCAATTTTGATTTATAGTGTTCGGAGACATGTGCTCGTGGAACAAAGACACGTGATGTCAAATGTTATGCCTCAGCTACGTCAGCCACACCCGTGTCAGATAGCCAATGTAGTGGGACTCAGAAACCAAACGCCGTGGAGTATTGTGTGGCCAAAATTTGCAAAACTGACATTAGTAAGTCATTGTAGTCAGACACAGCATTTTGACTGCACTTGATTCTTTGGTATTCAGCAGTTATTCTTATTGTATACTACTGGACTCTTCCATTGCTATATGTTGGACAAGTCCATTTGTCATATAAGGGATGCCAGGCGTATACTTTCGTTTTTATTCTATTTTTGACTGAAACGTCTGTTAACAAATAGTGCAGACCTGGGCTTCCACTGTTTGCCAAGGTACACCTTTAGGGGTTTCCCGCATACAATGTTTAATCTTAGTAGATCAAAACGCACAGACGAATAATATTAAACCATTGTAAAAACAACCGTAAACACTAGAATTACGCAGTCGATGGCACGCCATCGCATATCCCCACGCCACTACATTATCTACTTATCGTGCCGTTCGCTTTGATATGTTACACGACCATGTTCTAAAAATTTTGATTTTTGACCCCCCCGCGGGCCCAACCCCCCGGGCCCACCCGTAGGGGTGTGATCAAAATTCCGAAAGTGTCATGCACTCCCTAGACCAAAGATCAATCAGTTCCCAAAGTTTCAAGTTACTATCTATAACCGTCTGGGAGGAGTTATCCGGTAAGACGGACGGACGACGAAGACCATTACAATATCCCCACTTTTTCTTCGAAAGGCGTGGGGATAATTACATAATCCACGATAACAAGGAACTGATGTCAATCACAGCCCCACAGTAAAAGACAATGACAAAATATCTGGGCTCCGCCAGACGTAATGCGTACAGCAACGATCAAAACAGCCTGTATACTTAGTCACAAAAAAGTCTTCTCTGTCTGTGTGAAAGGGATATAGACCAACGGGCATCCTTTTAGTAGCCATTGAAGCTTTACGAAAACATTGAAGCTTTACGAAGTGAAAATGTTTGTAAAAAGCCTATATAGGGATATTTAATGCTAGATCTACTGGCGGACTTTGATCAAGTGCACTAGCCAAATTCTCGCCCTGGCCGGTAACTTTATTTATGGCATTGGACGTTTTAGCTGGATAATGTTGACTGAAATAAACCAGTGCTTCAGCTGAAGTGCACGACCCGCCGGATGCTTTGAGCTTTATGAGTGTTACCATGTATGGGTATGGCGGCCATTTTGGTCATGTGATCTGGACCTAAAACGGTTCCCCCAATAAATGCGTCTTATCGTAAGGAGCAAAAATAAATCTTATACTTTAGTACTGTATTCTGAATCGATTGCAGGATAAAATGTATTCTCACTTTTCCAATACAAAAGCATATGTGTCAAAGTTTGACCTAGGCACAAAGAAGGTCAAGGTCAACCCAGGGTCACCATTTTAGCAATTTATGATGGACCTACGTCCCAGATGCTGTTTATCAAGTTTCGTGGAAATCTGCCCAGTAGTTCTGGAGAAGACTATTTTTGAATGATTTTTACCATATATGGCTTGGCGGCCATTTTGGTCATGTGACCTGGACCCCATGAGCAAATTTTGGTTTCCCCCATCCCATAGAGGCTCCATATGAAATTTGACTTCAATCGGCCCAACGGTTTCCGAGGAGAAGCAGTTCGAAAATTTTCTCATTTTTCGCCTCGGCGAGGCTATACTAAATTGAATGTAATATTTCGCAAGTTCATTGGTTAGATCTCATTGATATCTATCAGTATGCCAAAAATTGTTTAAATATTCCAAGCGGTTAAGTCACTATCACCAATTTTCACAAACGGATTACGGACGGACAGACAGACTGACAGACTGACAGAATGACACGTTGATTGTAGGGCTATCTTAGAAAATCAACCGACTTCAGTCGGTCGCTTTTTCTGCGGGTCGTGCAATGAATGTGAAATGGTGAAAGAAAATATGTTTCTTTATGTAACTTATGCCAGGGATCATAGGTATTTGACTTGTTTTTCTAACACAGCTTTAATGCTTGTAATAATGTCAGTACCGAATTTCATAAAATCAATCTTCGATATAAAAAGAATGGGTATAACATATATTCGACAGACTGCATGCATGACAGTTTACTCAGTTACGGCTGTTACTTTGCTTCCTTCTTTAATTGTACGCCGGCGGATCGGGCCTCAGACTCTGGGACGGTTCCAGTGTATAGATTACTAAAATTTTAGGTAATGTCGGTTGGTACCTGATGCTCTGTCTGTGGTTTGGCTTACCAAAGTAAGATTCTCTGTCTCTGTCTCTTCGGCACTCGTGATAAATTGTTGGCGGCTGAGCTTCTTAGTCGGGATTGTCGGTGCCGTTATCGGTACCATAAACTACGCAAGGCCTTTTCAAAATTTTATAGACGTCATTCTGATTTGGTTTCAAAATTTCATGTTGGACTTAACTGTCTTCTGCAAGAAGGTCTGGCTTGGTGTATGGATTCGGAGAAATATATAACCGCAGTGACTTTGGCGCCAAGTTTCGTGGACTCATTCTTCGATATAAAAAGATTGGTTACAACATGGGTGTTGTACGGCGGACTGCATGCGTGGTAGTTAACCCAATCGTGGTTGGCAGCTTTGCTTCCCTCTTTGATTGCACGCCATAGGGTCGGGCCTCAGGTTCTGTGACGGTTCAAGCGTAAAAGCTTACTGACAATTAGAGCGATCTTATTCAATGTAACGTTGGTTGGTGCCTGATACTCTGTCTCTGGTTGGGTCCATCGGAGTCTAACTGTTGGTTTTAGTTTTGCTCCGGCATTTCAGTGGTTTCTTGCTGTCGAGTCCTCACCGTGGTTAAATCTCTGTGGTTGCTTGATTTTTGTGTTCGCGGGGGCGTGCGCTGGTGAGTATGGGAGCCTTCATGCGGACTGAACAAATTATTTGTCCAAATCGCGACGGAAGTAAGGGCGAGGATTGTTGTCACGTAAAATCGATTTAACCCCCCCCCCCACCCCCCCACAGTGGAGACCGTTCCTAGGCGGTTCTTCTGTCGCGGTTTATTTTTGTTATGGTTTGTCTTTGTGTGTTTGTGTGGCCTATATTATTTTATTTTGGATAGCCTGTTGGCCATTTTGTGGAGAAGTAACTGTCCTTTTGGCTTTCCGCTATTGATGTTTCTATGTGGGTATGTTGTTTCATGTTTATGTTTCTTTCCCTTTGGTGTCTCTGATGGGAGCTGTTGGTTGATTGAATCGATTCCTGATCATTGCCTCCACTTCTATTAACTGTTTGTTTTCTACTGATCCAGCATTTCAGATATTTATGCTGTCGATTCCTCACTGCTGTTTTATCTCTGTATCGAACAAGCTTTATGTATTTCGAAGTTGTAGCACTGATGAGTTACAAAGCCTTCACGCGGACTGAACAAATTATTTGTATAAACCACGGCAGAAGTAAGAGCGAGGATTGTGTGCTTATATATTTTATTTTAGATAGTCATTTGGCCATTTTGAGGGAAAGTTACTGTCCTTTTGGCTTTCCACTAGTGACCTTTTCATAAGGTTTTGGTTTGTTATTTCTTTTCATGTTTCATTCCCTTTGGTGTCTCTGATGGGAGGTGTCGGGTAATTTTATCGATTCCTGATCATTGCCTTCACTTCTATTTTACTTGGTAATTCAGTCTAGAACGGGTTATAATGTCTTTTATCATATGACGTCGCGTCTGAGAGTGTAATAACTCCATGTTATATTTTAGATAATCCACTAGTGGATTAAATATGCAAATTAGCTAGATACGCCCCGTAACGTTACATGTATGACGTCCTTAACAACGTCGCGTTAACTAATGACGGAATACTGACATTTATATAAAACAATCGTGAATAAAATGCGTTTTAAATGTCATATGATAAATAGAATCTTGCATTCGTACTCATGTATTTTTTAATTTATTAAACTCGTTGAGGAAAAGGGATAAAATGCTCGGCAAAGCCTAGCATTTTATCCCTTTTCCTCAACTCGTTTAATAAATTCTATAATACTTGAGCACTCATGTAAGATCCTCTATGTCAACAATTTATTAAACTCGTTGAGGAAAAGGGATAACATGCTCGGCAAAGCCTCGCACTTTATCCCTTTTCCTCAACTCGGTTAATAAATTCAATAATACATGAGCACTCATGTAAGATCCTCTATGTCAACAATTTATTAAACTCGTTGAGGAAAAGGGATAAAATGCTCGGCAAAGCCTAGCATTTTATCCCTTTTCCTCAACTCGTTTAATAAATTCAATAATACATGAGCACTCATGTAAGGTCCTCTATATAATGTCTTTTTGTCTCATATTTTGCATTTGCAAACCCCACCTCATGAAATTAGAGGGAGATATTATTTGTGCCCCGCCAAACGAATTTGTATTCCGTCATGACAAATTTTAACTGCACATGCCCAGCCATTCAGAGGGGCCAGGGATATGGCTGTCTGTCTGAAGGTTCCTCTTGATTCACTGCTTGTATGAGCGAGCAGCGAAGGTTCTGGCGAGACTGCGCGGATGCGCAGGCTCGCCTAAACCTGCGCTGCTCGTATAGGCGATACGTACCAAAATCGCTTGACGGGGCCCATACGTGGCCCATCTGTTCGTCACGCTTTTAGATGCAATGCATGCTAGGGTTAGGGAATTCCTCGTGTGAAAGTAGGTTAAACAATTTTTTTTCACATCAGATTTATGCTACTTTCCTGAGCAAAAAATCTAAAATGTATTTAAGCTAGAGCATTGAAACTTGATGAAAGAATTTGTGATGAGGAGTAGATGATATTAACTCTTGAATAAATATTGTTGTTCATGAGTTATGGCCTTTTGTTTATTTAGGTCTTTGTACATTATCAGCAAACTATCTAAAAGATCATTGAAGCTAGAGCCTTGATATTAAGTAAATCAATGTTATTGATACGTGGATGATCTCATAAATTTCTGAATACCCGCTCCCCCAGAACTACAGTTAAATAACGCAAATTCTTCTGAGGCCCCGTTTTTTGGATTTACATCTATCTATTGTAGATGGGTTTGTTTCTTGCAAAATGTTTAATAAATGCGATGAACTTGATTTTGAGATTGTAAATTTTCCTTTTTTGGATGATGATGTTCCTCGTGCGCCATCCTGTGGCATTTATAGGTCGGAATTAATTCGATTTGCCAGTGTGTAGTCATGTAACTGACGTCAACACTCGTAATAAATTGTTAACATCAGGGTTATCGGGACCATACACTACGCAAAGCCTTTTCAAAATTTTATAGACGCCATTCTGATTTAATTTCAAAATTCAATATTGGACATAAATCTCTTCTGCAACAAGGTCTATCGGAATCCGAATGTTATGGCGACTTAGTATATAAATTCAGACAAATACATAACCGCAATGACTTCAGTACACAGTTTCGTGGAATCATTCTTCGATATAAGAAAATTGGGTACAACCTTAATGTTATACGATTGACTGCATGCATGGTAGTTAACTCATTCACGGTTGACAACTTTGCTTCCCTCTTTAATTGCACGCTGGTGGGTCAGGCCTCAGATTCTGTGACGGTTCCAGCGTAAAGGCTTACTGAGAATCAGAGCGATCTGATTCAATGTAATGTTGGTTGGTGCCTGATGCTCTGTCTCTGGTCAGGTCCATTGGAGTCTAACTGTTGGTTTTCTTTTGCTCCAGCATTTCATTGGTTTCTTGCTGTCGAGTCCTCACCGTTTTTCATCTCTATGGTTGTTAGATTTTCGTGTTCACGGAGATGTTGCACTGATGAGTTAGGAGGCCTTCATGCGGACTGAACAAATTATTTGTCTAAATCGCGACATCGATTTAAGACCCCCCCCACACACACACACCACAGTGGAACGCGTTTCACTGACGTTCCAAGGCGGTTCTTCTGTCGCTGTTGATTTTTGTTATGGTCTGTCTTTGAGTGTTTATATCGCTTATATTATTTTGTTTTGGATAGTTAATTGGCCATTTTGTGGGAAAGTAACTGTCTTTTTGGCTTTTCGCTATCTATGTTTCCATTATCGTCTGTTGTTTCATGTCTGTGTTTTTTCCCTTTGGTGTCTCTGATGGGAGCTGTGGGTTAATTGTATCGATTCCTGATCATTGCCTTCACTTTTGTTTTGAACCGAATGATTGACATTACACTAGGCCTAAAATACACGTTCTGACCCGACCGCCGCCCGTTTTTCGATTTTATTAGGACTGAATAGGACGTTTTAGAACTAGTTTGATGTAACGGGGCCTTTGCGTTGGTAGTGATGATAAATTCTGAATAATACTTCATGAGTTACGACCCTTTGAAAGTTGGGATATTTTACCTTGTCAGGAGAATATCTAAAAAAGTCAAATAAAAACATTTGTGCTAGAGCCTTGATATTTAGTGATTAAATTCCAGTGATGCGTAGATGACATTATTAATGAATTCTGGAAAATTTAAAGAGTGATCGCCCTTTGTAATTTTTGGGCAGACTTGTCTGCCAGATATCTAAAAATTCATTCGAGCTTTAGAATTGATATTTGGTGATTAGATTGATAGTGATGTGTAGATGATCTGTTTTACTTTTGAATAAATATGTTCTATTAAATTCTGAAATACGTTTCAAGAGTTATGGCGATTTGTAAATTTGAGCATTTGCCCTTTGTCAGCAAATTATCTCAGAATCTTTGCCTTGACACTTGCTGATCCGATGGCTAATGAAAAGTAGATGAGTTGATTCACTTTGAAATAAATATTTAAAGACAGTTAATCAGTTTTAGCCATATGTAAATTTTGTCAGCAAAATATCTGAAAAAAAAAACCAACAACAACAAAAAAAAAACCATTGAGCTACAGCCTTGCTATTTAGTGATGTATATGTGCTAGTGACGTATAGATGACCCGATTAACTTTTGAATAAATTCAGAAAAATACTTAATGAATTATGGCCATTCGTAAATTTGGGCATTTCTCCTTGTCAGCAAAATGTCCTAGAAATATGATGGATAGATTGGAGATAATGTGTAGATGGCCTGAATTCAGAAAAAAAGCTTGAGTTAAGGCTCTTTTTAAATTTGAGCATTCTAACCTTGTGCATAAGATAGCTTACTAATGCCTTCTTGTAACTGGATAGGTTGATAGTTGGGGGAGGGGGTTAAGCAGATAAACTTTATTTGAAACTTCTGATTTTTTTTTGTTTGGCCATTTGGAATATTTAGCATTTCAACCATGTAAGCAAGACGTTTCAAAAACCAAACACTATTAGGGTCAAGCAGTACTCGTGTCCAGAAGTTTAGGGCCTAGTGTTTCATAAACATCAGCTCTAGTTAAATATCCCGAGTCTAACTGCTGTTTTCGTTTGCTCCAGCATTTCAATTATTTCATGCTGTCGAGTCCTCAGCGTTGTTTCACATCCGCAATCGTTTGATTTTCATGTTCTTGGAGATGTAGCACTGATGAGTAAGAAATATGTTCTATAAATAATAATAATAATAATAATAATAATAATAATAATAATCGACCTTATTTATAGAGGGTAACACATTTAGTAAACTAGTACTAATCTTCCATGTGGCCCTCTTTTCCTGGGTAGAACCAGTACTAAGCAATGTGGATAAAGTCTCTTGCTCCAGGAAACAACACTTGCCGCTCGTGGGATTCGAACCCGGTACCTCTCGATCCCGAGGCCGATACTTTACCACTGCACCAAAGCGCTCCACAAACGGGGTTATGCTGCCAGAATAAATGATTTGTCTAAAACCATGACTGAAATAAGGGCGCGGATCGTGGCCAAGTCAAATCGATTTAAGCCCCACCCCTGCCCCATCCCCCACAGTTAAATACTTTTTACTAACCGTTCCAAGGAGAGTCTACTGTCTTGGTTTAGTTTGGTTAAAGATCGTCTCTGCATGTGCGTATTGCAAATATCTTTTAATTCCCCGCCGCGAAGCTGAGCGGGGATTATAGGAATGGCCTCTGTCTGTCCGTCCGTCTGTCCGTCTGTCTGCTCGTAACACGTTCTTGTCCGCTCCGTATCTCCTGAACCTTTGATAGATTTAAGCCCCCCCCCCCCCCACCCCCCAGTGGAATTCGTTTCCGCTGACCATTCAAAGGCGGATCTTCTGTCGCAGTTTATTTTTGTTATTGTTTGTCCTTTGGTGTTTTTGTCGCTTTGGATAGCCTATTGCCCATTTTGTGGAAAGTAACTGTCATTTTGGCTTTCCGCTATTGATGTTTCCATTAGGGTCTGTTGTTTCATGTTTGTGTTGCTTTCCCTTTGGTGTATCTGATAGGAGCTGTGGGTTAGTTGTATCGATTCCTGATCATTGCCTCCAGTTCTATTTATGCCCCATATTGCTTCTGCCCTGTCCGTCCGTCCGTTACGCTTTAAGTACCCAGGTAAACTACAGAATGGCTTGAGCTAGGATCTTGAAATTCCATATATGGCATGAGCATGAAAAATAAGCGGACCCATATTTTTTTTCTTTTCCGTCGGACTTGTCCTTGCGGACTTGTGCCTTTTTTTTACTTATGCATTGTGGCTATAGGTAAACCTTGTGAACAAAATATCTGCAGAACCGCTTGGGCTAGGCTCGTGATATTTGGCTTACAGTTTGGGTCTAATGTGTAGATGACCTGATTAACTTTTATCGGAATTCCGGAAATATTTAACGGAGTCATTCCCCTTTTTGACTTATGCATTGTGGCTATAGGGAAACTTTTTGAAAAAAATATCTGGAGAACCGCTTGAGCTAGGCTCATGATATTTGGCATACAGTTTGGGTCTAATGTAGATGACCTGAATAACTTTTGACCATATTCCGAAAAATTTTAACGGAGTTTTGCGCCTTTTTCAACTTTAGCATTGTGGCAATGGGGAAACCTTGTGAACAAAATATCTGGAGAACCTCTTGATCTACGCTCATGATATTTGGCATACAATTTGGGTCTAATGTGTAGATGACCTGATTAACTTTTGACGAAATTCCGAACATATTTAATGGAGTTATGCCCCTTTTTGGACTTATGCATTGTGGCTATAGCGAAATCTTGTGAACAAAATATCTGGAGAACCGCTTGAGCTAAGCTTGTGATATTTAACTAGCAGTTTGTGTCTAATGCGTAGATGACCTGATTGACTTTTGACGAAATTCCCAAAATATTTAATGGAGTTATACCCCTTTTTGGACTTATGCATTGTGGCTGTAGGGAAACATTATGAGCAAAATATCTGGAGAACCGCTTGAGCTAGGCTCATGATATTTGGTATACAGTCTGGGTCTAATGTGTAAATGACCTGATTAACTTTTGACGAAATTCTGAAAATATTTAATGGAGTTATGCCCCTTTTTGGACATACATTTTGGCTATAGGGAAACCTTGTGAACAAAATAACTGGAGAACCCCTTGAGCTAAGCTCATGATATTTGGCACTGCGGTTGCTACGTAGGCAGAGATGACCTGAATAACCTTTGTTTAAAATCTGTTAATAGTATTTGGCAGGTTTATTTTTAATGAATGATAACGAGGTACTGTTTACTGTCCCATTTAAGGACAAGCATATGGTTGGGGGCTTAGTGTTTCACAAACACAATTTCTAGTTTTTGTTCAATTTTGGCCAAATATTCCTTTCAGTGATCTGATGTGCAGAACCCATATATGAATGATGCCGACTCAAGGTCGCGGTCACAGTTGAAGGACACGAGTTTGAATCTTTGAATTTTGTGTCCGTGCCATATCTTCTTTATCCCTGGATTTGTGTGTGTGTGTGAATTCGGGTTTAACGTCGCTTTCAACAATTTTCTTTATCCCTGGAAGGATTTTCATGAAACTTTGGTCAAATATCCCCCCTCAGTGAGCTAATGTGTAGAACTCATAAATAAACCATGTCGACACAAGGTCAAGGTCACAGTTGAAGGTCACGAAGTTTAAACTTTGAATTTTGTGTCCGTTCCATATCTCCGTAACCCCTTGAATTATTTTCATTAAACTTTGGTTAAATTATTTTTTGGCTTTGGATTAACGGCGGAGTATCTGGAGAAATATCACCTGACCTTCCATTGCAGAAATTGGCGTCTCTGTCTCTGGTCGGACCGATCGGAGTCTAACTGTTAGCTTTCTTTTGCTCCAGCATTTCAGTGGTTTCTTGCTGTCGAGTCCTCACTGTTGTTTCATCTCTGTGGTTGTTTTATTTTTGTGTTCATGGAGATGTTGCATTGATGAGTTAGGAGGCCTTCATGCGGACTGAACAAATTATTTGTCTTAATCGCGACGGAACTAAGGGCGAGGATTGTGGCCACGTAAAATCGATTTAAGCCCCCACCCCCCTCTCCCCAGTGGAATTCGTTTCCGCTGACCGTTCCAAGGCGGTTCTTCTGTCGCAGTTTAATTTTGTTTTGGTTTGTCTTTGGGTGTTTGTGTCGTTTATATTATTTTATTTTTGATAGCCTATTGGCCATTTTGTGGGAAAGTAACTGTCCCTATGGCTTTCCGCTATTGGTGTTTCCATTAGGGTCTTTGTTTTCATGTTTGTGTTTCTTTCCCTTTTGTGTCTCTGATGGGAGCTGTGGGTTAATTGTATCGATTCTTGATCATTGCCTCCACTTCTATTTCACATGTGCCCCGAGCAGGGCTCGAACCCACAGCGGTGAGAGACCTAATGATTAAGAGACAGTGCTTTTATCCACAAAGCCACAGAGGCCCGTCAAACTTATGTCAAATATCCCCCTCAGTTCCATATATTCTTTACCCCTGGAAGGATTTTCATTAAACTTTTGTCAAATATCCCCTCAGTGACCTTATGTGCCGAACCCATAAATAAGCCTTGCCCTCAATGTGAAGGTCATAAGGTTGAGCCTTGTTATTAAAGTGCGGCGGGGGATTGGACTGTTCCTAGACTGCTTTCGTGTGTTATTCTGGATATCTATTTGGCCATTTTGTGAGAAAGTATCTGTGCTTCTGGCTATCCACTTGTTATGTTTCCATTAGGATTTAGTGATTTTATGATCGCGTTCCTTCCTGCTGATGTCTCTGATGGGATGCGTGGGGTTATTATATCGATTCCTGATCATTGCTTTGACTTCTATCTAGTTATAAAATATCTTAATATATCGAAATATGAAATAAATCCAAAATGTATCGTTTCCTTTAGGTGGGGCAAGCTGTATCGACAAGGTGGCTAATTGCTTCCAGACTTATGGTGATGATGTTTGCACTGGCAATTACAAGTCCTGGGCAAGAGACAACTGTATGAAGTCCTGTAGTGTTTGTACAGAGAATCCTGCAGGTACATGTAATTTAATAAGGTGACGGTTGGAAAACTTCTCCACATAAGGCACAGATAAGTGTCGAAAATATGATTTTTACAAATGCCCATACATATGCACAGTATGCATTTATTGAAAATGATTCCACTTGAGTGACTTAAAAGACCTTCGGGACTGTTCAAAAACATTTTAAGATCTCCTTTGAACAGAGGGTTTCTTACCAGAGGACACTGGGTGTAGAAAAAAAACAAAGAAAAAATAACTGATTTTTTTTTTAAATTATACCGGGGCTGAAATATGGGTGTGTCCGTTGGTCCGGGACAAGTTATTGATGGCTACGCCAGTTTGATTCGCTTTGACGTGTCTGGTGGACCAACTCATTTCTGGCAGACCATTTCTGTATTTGATTTCCAAACTGGACACAGAACTATTTCACACAATATTTATAGTGGCTAATTTGATTGGATTATATCCAAATGTTGTTGTGAAAGTTTTTGTTCTCTGAACAAAAAATATGAAACAAATCTTGCTTTGAAAATGCCGTTGGCTAGTCATAATAAGCATAATAAGAAGACATCAGACCATTTGACCAGTTGAATAATGCCGGACCAAAAGATGTTAAAGTAAGCTGATCCTTTCAGCCAACAGACACTTGATCCTTAGGGTAAACGCATAAGATGTTTTAACGGAAGAAAAAGTTTTTATTTTATCTAGTTTGTTAGTATAATGTCACTGCATTTCCTTAATTTGACCTACTTTTGTGTTCTGCTTCTGCCTTATCGCAGCATTATTCACTCACTTGCTTATATGCTATTTATTGTAAAACTGTGCTTGTCTAGCTTCTGATCCCAACTGTAAAGACGAACTGTCAAACTGTGCCCAGTATCAAGCAGGATTCTGTACCAATAGTGCCTACGCATCATGGGCTAAGAAGAACTGTAAACGTCACTGCGGATTCTGTGGTGAGTTATAAATTTTTTAATTTGACTAATCAAACAATCGAAATAGTTAATTATCAGAGTGCAACCATAGTGCAGTTTATATTTTACATTTGGTCCTTTGAGATCAGCGTGAATAGTCTGAGAGATCAGAAATAAATTATTGGTTTAGATTCATATTCTAGACAGGTTTTTAACTATTTGGACCCCATTTTGATTTATATAAGTCTTTGTATCGAAATTCGCAAAATTGCAGTATGTTTCCTCTGGATTTCTTTGCCGGATCACTACAGGGTCACTGATGAGGCTTTATTAGCCGAAACTACGTAGTATGACCCATCTTCGTTCTTATGAATGTTTTCATTGGTCTTAAAGGAACTCATTTTTGATTTTTATTCAATAAATCGTCAAAATGTTTAGATGTCGAGCACAAAGCTTCAATTACTTCTTCAGAGAGAAACATCATGAAGTCTCTTTCATAAGAAAACAAGAGAAGTTCAGGCACAAGCTGTGCTCAATTCATACCCGTAACATCGTGTTAACAAGTTCGCTTGATAAAGACCCCTCTAAACCCCAATTTTATATAGAGAAAAGTGGGGTATACAGGGGATATTTTTTTTCTAATTTCTGCTCCAAGACATAGGTTGCAGATGCTTCACAGGACCGCCTCTATGAGGTTGTTAGAACTGCCTCTATGAGCTGGTTCTATCGAGCACCCACAACCTATGTTTGGAGTATAAATATGATAAATATCACACATTTTCATCGGACAAGTAGCCATTTTGGAGCAATGAAAGAATCACTTTGTCACACGGGTGTGGTATTGTAATGAGATTTCCCTAAATTTGTCTATTAAATTATCTTAGTACCAATCCACCAATACAATGAGTTTTGTATCAAACATTTTAAGAGTCTTTCAAGTCCGTGTTACAGAACAGCTCGGTTTGTGTCTTACCTTGTCGTAAACTCCCATTATGAAACATGCCTATACAAATATATTGTAAACTTTACCACCGAAAAAATAAATTTTTACGTTGAAAAATTGTGATATTTTTACTTATTGCTCAAAATATAGTTTGTGGGATCTCGTTAGAACCGCCTCATCGAGGCGGTTCTAACGAGTACCCACAATCTATATTTTAGAACAGAAATAAGAAAAATAATGTTTACCCCTGTAAACCGTAGTTGTACTGTGTAAAACTGGGGTTCAAGGGGGTAAAAAATATATAAACGTGTTTTCTTGAAGGTCGACGGGTTTTCTCATTTGGAATTAATTAGTCTTCCATGGTTATGTAAATAATTTTAAACTCATAGAAATATCGGTAACAATTATTCTCTTGTGCAAATTGGAAAATTATCTCAAATGCAAGAACATTGGATATAGCCGTGTTTTTATAGCATTCTCTTATATCTCCAAATGGACATATTACATTCTCTTATATGTTCATATTGACATATTTTTATGACAATTTGTGATCATGTTCTTATTTCTGCTGCATACATAGACTGTGGGTGCTGATTGGAACCGCTTTGATGAAGCGATATTGTCGATTGCCAATAATCCATGTTTTTGTGCCAGAAATAACGGAAGTAACATTTTCCCTGGTCAATTCCATATCTATTTTAACCCATTCAGTACCAGAAACCCATAAAGGGGACCTTGGCAAACAGTTTTGTTTGATTTGAGGTTTAACGTCCCCGTCAACACTGTAAAGGTCATTTTGGAGATGTTGTTTCCAATTTTGTGGGATTTTTACCCGACATTGAGATGAAATGGCATCTCAAGTTCTGTCGCTCAATGAAACAAGTAGGGTTTATTAGCATGGATGGTCCGCCTCGCACCGCGGTTCCTGGACAGGCTTAGATCCTCTAGGTTTACCAGTGCTAGTGTGCGGGCCGGATTCAGCCCTGCGTGGAAGCATCATGCAGTCCATATATTTTTTCAAGCCCCTATGGGCGGGGCCTCCCTTGGCAAACAGTGCAGGCCCAGATCAGTCGCCGCAGAACGCAGCGTCTGATCAGGGCCTACACAGTTTGCAAAACGTTAAGCCATTTCCCGAATGAATTTTGAAGAAAACACAACCTGACACCCCTAAATTTGGAAATGGACTCCTGTCATATATAAGGTTGAAGATTCCATTTGGTACAAAAAGGGTTAATGGCTATTATACGGACTCGTTAACCTGACGGGCGATATAATGCGACATACAGCATGCTTGTTACTTGGTTGGCCGACTTCGAGCTTTGTGTTGACTCCATCCTGAATATTTTAAACGGGATGTATCTCGATTTTCTGGGTTCGGACCACTAGGACGTAACCAGTCTTTTCTGGCTCTACCAACAAATTGTTATTACGTCTTGCCCAGAGAAAAACGTCTAAACAAGACAAAAACTGACGGCCTCGTAGCTCAGTGGGATTCCCGTTCTTTTCTATAGTCTTTCCCTCCCTTCCGCTGATTCAAGAAGGGCAGTTATCAGTTTCTAGCTAAAGAATGTGCACTGTACTGGTTGACTGCTAACGTAAAGGCATGACCAGGAAAAGTGTGGATAGGCTAACTTACCGGCTCAAAATGACCTAATTTAGTGTTGACTTGGCCGTTTAACTGCAATACAAACAAACAAAACCAGACAAAATCTTGTACACTCATGTTGGAAAGGCCTTCCTTCTAAAGGATTATCTTGTTATAGAACATATTTAACTTCTCCCAAACTGGTATTGAGAGAATGTGTGGTGGTCCTTCCCTCATCATAGTATGGGTGATTTTTCTAGTCCATTTGGATCAGTGATTCTAAAGCGGAATATTTTGAAAATATTTGAGGTTCACTGATGAGGCATAATTGGCTTAAACTAGTGTATTCATTACTTCTAAAGGATTACATTTTTATGGAACATGTCCAACACTGATATGTGATTGTCTCTTTTATACACAGTTGCTTCTTTCTTTGCTGTTTAAGCTTCTTTCGTGATTAACTAGTAAGCTACGGTTCAAACATGCAGATCAGTGTGTTACTCTTTGTGACTGAGTGCATGTGTAGAATATTCATACTCGTGAGTTTAAGTGCCCTGTACCAGTGTTTTTGTTGGACGTCTGATGGCCCCAACACTTGGTAGATTTTCTACTGACCGTCACAAGGTGGTCAATCCTTTGCAGTTCCCTCATTGCAAATTATTGCAACAAATTCATAAACTGGATGGCAAGCAATGAAAATCCTGATCAGATGGCTTCTTCAGAAGCCATCTGATCTGGATCTACATTGTTTCAAAGATAAGGCATAAAAGTGGAATGGGAACACCTTTGCAGATTTATCCGTCATTTTTCAAAGGAAGAATCATTCGGGACTTCCTGTTCGCTTTTCTATAAGCCCTGTCAAACTGAAAAAGGGTCTACTATTAAAGACTAAATATTTTTGCAGGAGTAGCCTCCCCTGAAGGTGCATCCAGTCCCCTTTATTGGCACTATGATGTTTTATTTTTGTTTATGCCTTCGTGACCTTAAACTTTCTCTTGTTTGGGTAATGTCAGGTGACTGTGTTCTTTGATTTTGCTTTGTCCTGAGTTACTTCTAGTTTTTATGTTTTGTTGCATCGATAATTTAAAGTCCGAGTCAATAGCTGATATTGATTGAATTATCGACATTCAGATCTACCGAGAGCTAATATATGTACACATTTGTTTTGGAATTTCAATCATTGAATAATTGGAATAATCATAAAGCTACAAATATTTAATATTAAATCGTCCGATTAAATCGTGGGAATATCACTTGAATTCTGCAACCTTCCATGATAGGGAATGCTTATTCGGATCCCTTCTAACTTTACCATTAGACGACATTGCTTCTGATGACGACATTATGTAATAACTTCACGCGAAAAAACACAGTCACACATTAAGGCTTTTAATGCAATGTATAGCCAAGCTCGTGTCATTCAATATTCAGATCAGTATTCACCAGTATCGCCGCAATGGCCATATATTTTTACAATTTGAATAACATAGGTTATTCTCTGTTTCATTAGGTACACAAGTAACAACTACAACTACAACAGCATCACCTTCAAACCCAAATTGTGTGGATGTGAAAACGAACTGTAAAGATTATGGAGCAAGTGTTTGTAGCCAGTATGCGCCATGGGCAAAAGCTAATTGTAAAGCTTTCTGTAATTTGTGTGAAATCACAACGCAGCCAGGTAAGTCGACAGTTTAAACCTCGAGGTTATATAATACATTCTTCCTGCTAAACTCAACTAATCATGAAATTTGTACTTCTAGAATGATTATAAGAGCAGTGCTTTTTTCCATTCAGATGTGCAGCGAATTGTTTTTCACTGCAGCTTATTAACTTTAAACATGTTTGAATATTTATGAACATGTAGTATATGAACAAGAAGCGTTTAATAACCTCGAGCTTAAGTGAATTGATTTTTTAACTGTTACAGTAAGAATATTTGCGCAGAAACTTTGTAGGTTGGCGATACCGTTGTAGTTATTGTCTATGAAACAAATAAAACATGTCATACTGAGTACTACTGAAATCAATTCCATGGTCACTATAATTGAGCAATGCAGTCTAATTCGTGTTCAACGCAACCACACAAACAAGAGGCAAATGATCAGAATAGAAGTGAAGGCAACGATCAGGAATCGATACAATTAACCCGCAGCTCCCATCAGAGACAACAAGGGAAGGAAACACAACCATGAAACAACTAGACCCTAATGGAAACATCACTAGTGGAAAGCTAAAAGGACAGTTACTTTCCCACAAAATGGCCAATTGGCTATCCAAAGCAAAATAATGTAAGCGATACATACACTCAAAGACAAGCCATAACAAAAATAAAACACTACAGAAGAACCGCCTTGGAACGGTCAGTGAAACGAATTCCACTGGAGGTGGGGGTGTGGATGGGGCTTAGACGGTTCCAGTGTAAAGCCTTACAGAGAATTAGAGAGAATCTAATTTTATGTAATGTTGTTTGGTGCCTGATGCTCTGTCTCTGGTAGGACCCATCGGAGTCTAACTGTTGGTCTTCTGTTAGCTTGATCAGGCTGCACCTTTGTTCGGGTTCAGACCCTTCTCGGCGAAAAAGTTTATAAATAGCTATTCATAGATTAAGCTTATTCACACATCAAACTGATCATAAATGCATTGAGTTCTGCTAAAAATATAAACAGAAAACTGTAAGATCTTCATTGAACAATACATATCTTGTTCTCTGAGCTGATTTACATCATTTACATACATAAAAGGTTCAAACGTGCTACACTCGTATTTGGTAGTCGGAACATTAGAACTGACGCTGCGCCACTTTGACTGTTCTAACGCGTGGCGACCAAAATACACAAACTAACCAGGCTCATTGTTAAAGTGTCCCTTATGCGGTGCGTGCAATAAAATCATATACTCTGCGATATTGACTGCATGTTCATACAGATTTCTAAACGTGATATTAGTGAAGCCCAGACACTCTGATATTTTAATATTTCCATCTCGCGCCATGGATATGCTTGGAACATTAAGGCATCATCAACACCAGCCCATTAGGCATAAGCAACCTGTCTGTCTGAAATTAACTTTCCCTCAATATCTAGGGTTATTTAGAGACGGGACTTGGTCTAGGAGTAATCGACAGAGAATCCCGGGATCGAACACTTGACCTCTGGTTTACGAAGCTTATAACTCAAAAACTACAGAACAGGCTATAAAAAGTTAGGGGTATACTAATATGAGAAAACCCCACTAAACAGACGCTAAAATTATATACACATTAGCAAACATAGCCAGACATTAGAAAAGAATAAGTTTACATACCGTCAAAATGGAAGTGAATGCAATGATCAGGAATAGATACAATTGACCCACATCTCCCGATCAGAGAACCCAAAGAGAAAGAAACACAAACATTAAGTAACTAGACCCTAATGGAAACATCAATAGCGGAAAGTCAAAAGGACAGCTAATTATCCACAAAATGGCCAACTGGCTATCCAAAACAAAAATATATAAGCGATACACACACTCAAAGACAAACCAAAACAATAAATAAACCGCGACAGTGTGTTTGTGTGTGTGTGTGGGAGAGGGGGGTTAAATTGATTTTACGCGGCCGCAATCCTCGCCCTTGATTCCGTCCCGATTTAGACAAATAATTTGTTCAGTCCGCATGAAAAATATAAGAGAAGGCAATGATCAGGAATGATGCAATTAACCCACAGCTCCCATCAAAGACACCAAAGGGAAAGAAGCACAAACCTGAAACAACTAGGCTCTAATGGAAACATCAATAGCGGAAAGCCAAAACGACAGTTACTTTCCCACGAAATGACTAATTGGCTATCCAAAACAAAATAATAACATAAGCGATACACACACTCAAAGACAAACCATAACAAAAATATACCGCGACAGAAGAACCGCCTTGGAACTGTCAGTGAAACGAATTCCACTTGGGGGCTTAAATCGATTTTACGTGGCCTTACTTTCGTCTCGATTTAGACAAATAATTTGTTCAGTCCACATGAAGGCCTCCTAACTCACCAGTGCAACATCTCCGTGAACACAAAAAGGCGGCGGTAAAACGTCTCGCTACCCTACATCATAGTGTAGATTATATTTTCTTGTCCTTTGGGATCATTGATTCCATTGTGGAATTTTGAAAATATCTGAGGGTCACTGATAATGCCTAATTGGGCGAAACTAGCTAGGCACGCCCAGAAAACATGTACGCTCCATATTTTTTACTTCTGTGGTGTATTCCTTGCTTCCAAAGGATAACCCTTTTATAGAACATATTCCATAGTACATCATAGTGTAGTTTATATTTTCTTGTCCTTTGGGATCATTGATTCCATTGTTGAATTCTGAAAATATTTGAGGGTCACTGATGAGGCCTAATTGGCCGAAAGTAGCTAGTGTGGCCCATAAAACATGTACACTCCATATTTTCCAGTTCTGTGGTGTATTCCTTGCTAACAAAGGATAACCTTTCTAGACCATATTTTCCTAATTCAAAGCCTTAGCAATGATATCGATACTTTACGGTGGAGAAACTGACACCTACTCTGTGCGCTTAATTTGACAGCTACTGACACATCAATATTTTTCAGGATAATTATATCTGACGGCCGTGCCTGAAAACAAAAAAGCTATGACAGCACGATACAAATTAACTAACTATAGATACAGGCCAAAATTATAGCCGTGCAGCAAAATTAAGTAAAAAAGGGATAATCAATAAAACTGGGTTTCCCTGAAAATGACTGACTGAAATTCCATAGGTTTCCATGTTATAATATGTCTGTGTAATATCACTGCAGAAAACATAGATTCCGCATGAAAATATATGCAACACTATTTGACAAATGGCGGCTTGTTGCCAAAATACTTGAAAAATAGACATGGACCACCTACCATAGGGACGAATTACGCCACCTCAATGAGTATGAATACATCATAAAAGAAAATCAGACACAAATATGATTCTAGATAATTAGGCTGTACCATACATACTCTTAAAATAATTTAGTTGTGCTGAAGCACAAGTTAGGCTTCAACTTATGACTCTCGTAACAAATTGTACATATCAAATGCGAATGAAGCTGACCAGAAATGTCCACGATCAGACAACAGCGACTAACAATGGCACCCAGAGGAAGGACAAACAAAACATTAGGTGCAAGCAACATAACCAGCGGAAAGATTAGCAGCCGTATACCTCTTCCTCGTCGAGGTGGGGTGATTACAATGCCTTACTACGGAGGAAGTAACAACAAGACAGTATATCAAGGACGTGCATAGAATAACATGGCCCTACAACAGTTATCAGCTACTATCACTGCGAGGTTGTCTTTGTTTTTGGTTTAACGGACCTTTCAAGATTGTGTCCCCTTTTTAGCCCATTGTTAATGAAAGGTTGGCGAAAACCGAAGCATCCGAAGAACAAAACACCTGACTGTCCGTATCAGAACTTGGCGTCTCACGTGTGAATTAAAAGTGTAAAGATATTTCAGGAACCCAGCGAATCTGAACCCCAAATTGACCAGGACTAGATACAATTACCTCTCCTCACATACCCCATCCAGACATATAAAAAAAAGCAGGAACATAAAATAACTTCACGATAATGGAAAAAAGGCACTCGCGCAAAGCCAAAAGTATCAGTCACCTTCCCAAAGCCAACCTTGAACATCAAATGGAAAGTCAGACAAACAACAAAATCACTGGCAACACATCATGTTAGAACCTCTTTCCGAATTTCAGCCCAGGACCTTTACTGAACTAAATAACTTTAACACGTAGAATTGGTTAAATTTTGTTTTGAGGTTTAATGTCGCCGTCAACACTGTTAAGGTCATTTTGGAGACGTAGTGGAAATAAAAACATTTAAGAATATTAATAGCACCGAACATTAAACAAAGATGCGAGCGATCAGCGACAGAATGATTAACCCTTTTTGTACCAAATGAAATCTTCCTCTTTGTATATAATATAGCACGAGTTCATTTCAAACTTTAGGGGTGACAGGTTGTGTTTTCATCAAAATTTATTTCTAAAATGACTGAACTTTTAGCAAACAGTGGAGGCCCTGATCAGATGCCGCATTCTGCGGCGTCTGATCTGGACCTACACTGTTTGCCAACTACCAGTTTTGGGGTTTCCGGTACACAATGGGTTAAGAGGAAGCGCTCTCAACTAGAAGGTCACGGAGGCGGGTATTATTGAGAGGGTTAAAATCGATTTTACTTGGATTCAAAAGTTGGTCAGAACATATCTATTTTCGATTTACATCGAGGTTGTTTAGCGTAAACAGTGATCAATCAAAGAGGACAAGGAATCAAAATAGACCACTTTGATAAAGCAGCGATTAAGGGGACTGGATACACTTTACTGGGAGGAAACTTCGTCAAAAGTATTTTGTTTCTCATGTCAACAGAGGTCAATTTTTTATGGAAATCAAAGGTTTTCATCTGAAGAGAAAATTCTTTCCTTTAAGCATATGTCCTTTTCAGTGGGACTGAGCCTATCGAAAAGCAAAAAAGAAGTTCCGAAAGTTGTCTCCCTTTTCAAAATGGCGGGAAATATGCTAGCTGTTCCCATTCCCCTCAAAACTTTATGCAAATTCTCCAAACCCTGAAAGTCATAGCTGAAAATGAATGCTGTCAAGGAGAATAGGAAGACCTGGCAGATTTGTCAGCCATTTTTCAAAGGGAGACTACTTTCGAAACTTCCTGTTCGCTTTTCTATAAGCCATGTCGCACTGAAAAAGGGGTGTACCCTTAAAGGAAAGAATTTGCTCCTCCTCTTTTCTTTAGGAGTTGGTCCCTATTGACATGGGAGACAAAAATACTTTTGCAAGAGTTGCCTCTCCCGAAGGTGTTCCCATTCGCCGTAAACCTCATTTAAAGACCTAGAAGATTTGTTTTGGCACTGCACAATCTGACACTTACGAGCACCATCGCTTCTTATAAAACGCCCACTGTTTAAGCCGTTTAACATACTAAACGAAGTTGTTCGATTCACTTGAAAAAACAAACAAACAAACAAACAAACAAACAAACAAACAAAAAACAAAAACAAAAACAGAATCCTTCAAGTCGCTTCTGTTATTCTTTGTCTTTATAATATTCTGGAATTTCGTATCCACGTTAGCTTACATTTTACATGTCAGATTTACTCGGTATTAAACGAAAGCCTGGTAGGGACTGCTTACTTCTTAGTTCCTACTTCTTAGTTCTAACTTCTTACTACTAAGTTCCTACTTCTTAATTCTTTGTTCCTACTTCTTACTTCTTAGTTCCAAGTTCTTATTTCCGAGTTGCATATGTCTATCTGTCTGTCTGTGTGCCTGTCTGTCAGTCTAACTGTGTTTGCCAACTTGCTGCGTGCGTGCGTCCGTCAATCTGTATGCCTTTCTGTCTGTGTGCATACGTGTGTGCATGCGTACGCACGTACGTACGTACGTATGTTTGTTTGTTTGTTTGATTTGAGGTTTAACGTCCCCGTCAACACTGTAAAGGTCATTTTGAAGACCTTGCTTCCAATTTTGTGGGACTTTTACCCGACATTGAGATGAAATGACATCTCAAGCCCTGTCGCCCAATGAAACCAATAGGGTTTATTAGCATGGACGGTCCTCCTCGCACCGCGGTTCCTGGACAGGCTTAGATCCTCTTAGCTGTTTACCAGTACTAGTGTGCGGGCCAGATTCAGCTCTGCGTGGAAGCATCGTGCAGCCCATATATTTCTTCAAGTATGTATGTATGTATGAATGTATTAGGTATGTATGTATGTATGTATGTATGTATGTATGTATGTATGTATGTATGTATGTATGTATGTATGTATGTATGTATGTATGTATGTATGCCTACTTGCGTGCGCCTGTACTTGCATGTATGCGTGCGTACGCGCCTGTGTAGTTACACACATACATGTACACTGTACACTCATGCATGCACATGTCTTACTTCCTAGTTCCTACTTCTAAGTTCCTACTTCTTTCTTCTTAGTTCCTTCTTCTTACTTCTTAGTCCCTACTGCTTACTTCTTAGTTCCAAGTTCTTATTTCCTAGTTGCAATTTCTGAGTTGTATAATTATAGGTATAACGGTGGTTTGCATGTATGTCTGTCTGTTTGTCTATATATCTCTGTCTGTCCGTCCGTTTAACTGCCTGTCTCTCTGTCTGTTTGTCTGTCTGACTATGTTTGGAAGTCTGTATGCCTATCTGTCTTTCTGTGTGTGCTGCGTGCGTGCGTGTGTGCGTGTGTATGCATGTATGTATGTATTGTATGTATGTATGTATGTATGTATGTATGTATGTATGTATGTATGTACGTACGTACGAACGTACGCACGCACGCACGCACGCACGCACGCACGCACGCACGCATGTATGTATGTATGTATGTATGTTTGCCTTCTTGCGTGTGCGTGTACTTGCGTGCGTACGCGCCTACGTAGCCACACACACATGCACGTACACTCTGCATATATGAATGCATGTGTTAGTATGCGTAAACGCACGCAGGTACACACACAGACAGACAGACATACATACTTACAGATATACATACCTCCAATTAATTATCTCGGAAATTGCAACTTGGAAATAAGAACTTGGAACTAAGAAATAAGAAGTAGAAACTAAGAAGTAAGAAGCCCCTATCAGGCTTTCGTAGTATTGGTTTTTTTATATTTATACCTTATGAAAAATAAAACTTAAACATTCTTTTGAATGTAGAAAGCACGGATGGGAGTGTAAGTGGAGAAAATTTCTGGACAGCTGTTGTATGTAGGAACCACATTTCTGGACAGTCGGTAGTGTGTGTGAACCTAATTTCTGGACATTCGGTAGTGTGTAGGAACCTAATTTCTGGACAGTCGGTAGTGTGTATGAACCTAATTTCTGGAAAGTCGGTAGTGTGTAGGACCCTAATTTCTGGACAGTCGGTAGTGTGCAGGAACCTAAAACGGACGTCCAACGTCTGTCATCGAAAATATGTCCTTTGCTAGACATCACGTGAACAAGTCCGTGCAACATAGTGCATTTTTCATATTCCCAAAATGACTACTTTTCTGATGAAAACACATGATATTTTTCTTTTTTACACTGCAAACATAGGTTGTGGTGCTCGTTAGAACCGCCTCATCGAGGCGGTTCTAACGAGTACCTACAACCTATGTGTTGGATCAGAAATACGGAAAATAACGTATACCCCATAAACCTCAGTTTGTCTATATAAAGTGGGGTGTAGAGGGGTGTTTATTTCACGGACTTGTTATCCTGACGATTCTAAAAAAAACGAACTATTTTCCATCACAGCAGATACAGTTCAAAGATTGGCAGAGACATACAGAGCTGGGTAGTATCTCAGTGCTTATAATGATATCGTGTCTTGCTCGACGTAACGTCGTGTCACAAAAAAGCACACACCGTATAGCGTGAATTTCTGGAGCTATCAGTGACAGTGGCATTTGAATAGAGTCAGCCTTTTCAGAGAATATCATTTTTAAAATGTAATACCATGAACAGAATCGCATCCGCATGACCATTTACTGTGAAAATGATGAAAGAACTTCTGATGTCTGGCTTTCTTTTCAATAAATTTCATATGAAATGCTCACTAGTATCACTAACTCGTTACTCTATTTTATCTGCTACAGAGGACGAGAGTATTTGTGCTGATACCGCAGCTTCTGGCTGCGATGTATATGGCAAATCAGTATGTAGCAATACGAAATTTGCGGAAGAACAGTGTCGTAGATACTGTGGCCTTTGTCCAACTGCAGGTGACATAGTGTCTTATGTTGTACTATTTCGTATATATGGTGGTTTTGGTTTGCTTGGCGTTTTCTGTTACATGTCTGTCTTTTCATTGCTCATAAGCTTTAACTTTGTAAAATCATTAAATATGTTCTATTAAAGTTATCCGTTAGAAGCAATGAATACATTGGATAATCAAAAATCGTCCAATGTATAGGTTTTCTCGGCCAGACTATTACGGCGGCCTCAAATTTATGTAGTATTTTATTTTCATATCAAGTATTGTCTACCTTTGTTCTGTTTATAATAAATTTATCATCATTTCGTAGCTATGTTTGATCGGGTTACTTTGCATGGGACGCTGTACAGTTTCTAATTCAGCAGTGCAGGTTCTATTATAAGTCCTCATTAACGTTTAACATTTGAAATCACTCTCAGATAATATTTCCTGTAGAGAGATTTCAGCAATGGTTGTAGCTATTTTTCGCCTGACACTGCGCTTATTTTTAGCTCACCTGTCACGAAGTGACGAGGTGAGCTTTTGGGATCACTTTTTGTCCGTCGTCCGTCGTGCGTGCGTGCGTCCGTGCGTCCGTAAACAATTTCAAATAAGTATATCTCCAATACCCCATGGCCAATCTTGATCAAATTTCATGTGAAGCATCATTAGGTAGGGGGAAAGGCTGCATAAGGTTTTTGGGCTGATCAGATTGGAATTCTGGTTGCCATGGCAACATATAGCTCCCATAGACTTATAAAGGGAAAATTTTTAAAAATCTTCTTCTCTGAAACCACAGGGCTCAGAGCTTAGATATTTAACATGTAGCAAGGGCAAGTGGTCAACTACATAATTCCTGCCAATCATGCCCCTGGGTGCCAAATGGGCCACGCCCTGGGGCCCCTTCGCTCCCATAGACTCATTATGGGAAAAAAGCTTCAAAAATCTTCTTCTCTGAAACCACAGGGCCCAAAGCTTAGATATTTAGCATGTAGCAATGGCAAGTGGTCACCTTCATAATTCCTGCCAATCATGTCCCTGGGTTCAAAAAGGGCCACGCCCCGGGGCCCCTTCGCTCCCATATACTCATAATGGAAAAAAAGGTTCAAAAATCTTCTTCTCTGAAACCACAGGGCTCAGAGCTTAGATATTTAGCATGTAGCAAGGGCAAGTGGTCAACTACATAATTCCTGCCAATCATGCCCCTGGGTGCCAAATGGGCCACGCCCTGGGGCCCCTTTGCTCCCATAGCCTCATAATGGGAAAAAGCTTCAAAAATCTTCTTCTCTGAAACCACAGGGCCCAGAGATAAGATATTTAGCATGTAGCAATGGCAAGTGGTCACCTACATAATTCCTGCCAATCATGTCCCTGGGTTCTAAAAGGGCCACGCCCCAGGGCCCCTTATCTCCCATAGACTCATAATGGAAAAAAAGCTTCAAAACTCTTCTTCTCTGAAACCACAGGGCCCAGAGCTTATATATTTAGCATGTAGTAACGGCAAGTGGTCACCTAAAAATTCCTACCAATCATGCCCCTGGTGACCAAACGGACCACGCCCCGGGGCCCATTAGCTCCTATAGACTCATTATGGAAAAAAGCTTCAAAAATCTTCTTCTCTGAAACCACAGGGCCCAGAGCTTAGATATTTAGCATGTAGGAAGGGCAAGTGGTCAACTACATTATTCCTGCCAATCATGCCCCTGGGTTCCAAATGGGCCACGCCCCGGAGCCCCTTTGCTCCCAAAGACTCATAATGGAAAAAAGCTTCAAAAATCTTCTTCTCTGAAACCACAGGGCCCAGAGCTTAGCTATTTAGCATGTAGCAATGTCAAGTGGTAACCTATATAATTCCTGCCAATCATGCCCCTAGGGTCCAAATTGGCCACACCCCGGGGCCCCTTAGCTCCTATATACTCATAATGGAAAAAAGGTTAAAAAATCTTCTTGTCTGAAACCACAGGGCCCAGAGCTTAGATATTTAGCATGTAGCAACGGCAAGTGGTCACCTACATTATTCCTGCCAATCATGCCCCTGGGTTCCAAATGGGCCATGCCCCGGGGCCCCTTAGCTCCCATAGACTCATATTGGAAAAAAAGCTTCAAAAATCTTCTTCTTTGAAACCACAGAGCCCAGAGCTTAGAAATTTAGCATGAAGCAACGGCAAGTGGTCACCTACATAATTCCTGCCAATCATGCTCCTGGGGTCCAAATGGGCCACGCCCCGGGGCCCCTTCGCTCCCATAGACTCAAAATGGAAAAAAGCTTCAAAAATCTTCTCCTCTGAAACCGCAGGGCCCAGACCTTAGGTAATTAGCATGTAGCAACGGCAAGTGGTCACCTACATAATTCCTGCCAATCATGCCCCTGGGGTCCAAATTGGCCATGCCCTGGGGCCCCTTAGCTCCCATTGACTTATAATAGAAAAAAGCTTCAAAAATCTTCTTCTCTGAAACCACAGGCCCTGAGCTTAGATATTTAGCATGTAGCAACAGCAAGTAGTCACCTACATAATATCTGCCAATCATGCCCCTGTGGTCCAAACGAGCCACACCCCAGGGCCCCTTAGCTCCTATAGACTCAAAATGGAAAAAAAGCTTCAAAAAACTTTTTCTCTGAAACCACAGGGCCCAGAGCTTAGATATTTAGCATGTAGGAAGGGCAAGTGGTCAACTACATTATTCTTGCCAATCATGCCCCTGGGTTCCAAATGGGCCACACCCCGGAGCCCCTTCACTCCCATAGACTCATAATGGAAAAAAGCTCTAAAAATCTTCTTCTCTGAAACAACAGGGCCCAGAGCTTAGATATTTAGCATGTGGCAATGACAAGTGGTCACCTACTTAAATCCTGCCAATCATGCCCCTGAGGTCCAAATGGGCCACACCCTGGGACCCCCTTAGCTCCCATAGACTCATAATGGAGAAAAGCCTCAAAAATCTTCTTCTCTGAAACCATAGGGCCCAGAGCTTAGATATTTAGCATGTAGCAACGGCAAGTGATCACCTACATATTTCCTGCTAATCATGCCCCTGGGGTCCAAATGGGCGTAGTATGGCCCATCTTCTTTCTTATGAATGTTTTCATTGCTCTTAAAGGAACTCATTTTTGATTTTTATTTGCCTTCACTGCAGCTGGTGTTGTGCCGTGTGGCGGCCGTAAAACGTCTCCCCGTACATCAACCATAGTGCAGTTTATATTTTACTTTTGGTCCTTTGAGATCATCGTGAATATTCTGAGAAATCAGAAATAAATTATTGGTTTAGACTCATTCTAGACGGGTTTTTAATTATTTGGACTCCATTTTGATTTATATCAGTCTTTGAATCGACTGCCTATTCGAAATTCGCAAAATTCCAGTATGTTTCCTCTGGCTTTCTTTGCCGGATCATTACAGGGTCACTGATGAGGCTTTCCAACGTAAAGGCTTATTGAAAATTAAAGAGATAATGTTGGTTGGTGCCTGATGCTCTGTCTCTGGTCGGGCTCATCGGAGTCTAACTGTTGGTTTTCTTTTGCTCCAGCATTTCAGTGGTTTCTTGCTGTCGAGTCCTCACCGTTGTCTCACCTCTGTGGTTCTTTGATTTCTGTGTTCACGGAGATGTTGCACTGATGAGTTAGGAGGCCTTCATGCGGACTGAACAAATTATTTGTCTAAATCGCGACGGAAGTAAGGGCGAGGATTGTGGCCACGTAAAATCGATTTAAGCCCCCAGTGGAAATCTTCCACTGACCGTTCCAAGGCGGCTCTTCTGTGGCGATTTATTTATGTTGTTGTTTGTTACTTACTGTGTGTATCACTTGTGTCTTTTAATTTTGGATGGCCATATGGCCATTTTGTGGGAAAGTAACTGTCCATATGGCCTTCCTTTGTTTAGGTTTCCATTATGGTCGGGTCGCTTAATGTTTGTATTTCTTTCCCTTTGGTGTCTTTTATGGATGGAGTAAGTTAATTGTATCAATTCCTGATCTTTGTTTTACTTCTACTTTATTAGCCGAAACTACGTAGTATGGCCCATCTTCTTTCTTATGGATGTTTTCATTGCTCTTAAAGGAACTCATTTTTGATTTTTATTATATAGGGAAAATCTTTAAAAATCTTCTATGAAACCACAAGGCCTAGGTGTTTGATATTTGTTGTGAATTATCGTCTAGTGGACCTCTATCAAGATTGTTTAAATTATAGCCCTGAGGCCAAAAATGCCCCCACCCTGGGGCCATTTGGTTTTACATAGGCTTATGTAGGGAATATCTTTAAAAACATCTTCTCTGGAACGCAAGGTGTAGGTCTTTAATATTTGGTGTGTAGCTTCATCTAGTGGACCTTTGCCAAGATTGTTCAAATTATAGCCCCGGCCCCGGGGCCCACTTGTAACTCATAGATCAGATGAGCGATTCAGGGCCATCATGGCCCTCTTGTTGTTTTCTGCTTTGGGTTGGTTCTGCTTTAGTTCTACTGCTGTACTCAAAAGCAGCTTTATAAGTCATTGTATGCCGCCCAGTATTTCCAGTAGTGTGTATTGTTTTAATTTAATTTTGCTTACTTTGATTAATACAACGAACTTAATAGCTGAGCAAACAAAAGCTCTAAGAAATTTCCTTTCATTATATTGCCATTTGCTATAGAATTATTATGGGTTTGAGGTTGAGGTTAGGCAAAATAATCTATTCCTTGGAGAAAATGGCTGATTGTCAACCCTGTCAGGTGATAAGGGCAGTAAATCAAAGGAATGACTCCGTCTACTCACAGAAAACAAAAATTTTCATCTATTGTCAGTCGTTGTTTAATTAAACATTGTTTCGAAAGTCCAAATGTTATTTGAAGTGCACTATTGAGTTTTGAGTTCAGAGTTCGAATACATCATTCCAGTGGAAATTCTATTTCTCGTGCACGCATACTCAAGAAGTACGTACAAATAACGTCACAATTACGATCAACAACAACATACGCAAAACACGTAAAACGTTGAGTATTTTGGTGCTTTTTTCAACTTTGTGGTCGTAATTAGCAACCTAAGTTTTTTTCAAGACATGGTTCATATGCCAAAGTATAAAAGTGCATTTTATGGAAAAAGATTATAAAACATGTGATAAATAATTATATAAGTATGTGTGCTTTCAATTGAAATCGGTTACGTTTCTTTGTTTTCTTTGAAATTTCAATATGCCATATATTTCATCTACAAAACAGATGTTGACTTGAAAGAAGATCTTTGACACAACAATACAGTCCTGTAGATTACTAGAGATTAACATACACAAATGCAATTTATTTTACAGCATGTCAAGACAAGGAGAGCAACTGCGCCGACTATGAATCTAGCATGTGTACTCAGTATCGACCTTGGGCTACAGAACATTGCCCAGGCTTTTGTAACCTTTGTGGTGCACGCAGAAAACGTAAGTTCAAAACGTTCAAAAGTGAAAGCAATGCAAGACTAGGCACATTAAAAATGTTAATAAAGCAAAATGTCGTTTTAGATTATATATACGTTGTAATAACCTCTATCTCTTTTGAAATTTTAGATAACTTGTAAAAACGTACATGGTTATAAAACGTTTGTGAAATTTGACACAGGTATGTGTTATTGGCTCTCAGGCCCAGTTGTTCAAAGCATCGTTAGCTTAACGAGCTCGTTAGTGGTCATATTGTATACAGTTCCAGCAAGATTAATTTTTAATTTTTTTTTTCCTGAACAAATGTGAGCAGCTATTGCAAAAGCTGCTCTTTTTTTTCAGCAAAAATATAAGCATATTTGCGATAATAAATGGTCAAAGTTTTAACGATACATTAACTAACGACATCGTTAATTTTGAACAACTGTCCCCTGGTCTGGAGGGGCCGGGTGTACCCGGGAAAAAGTCACGACCTTCCATTGCAGAACTTTGCGTCTCACGTGTTGACACAAGTGGGGCTCGAACCACAGCGGTGTGGAGCTCTGGTGTAAACATTTAAATGTACTTGCGAGGGTTGTTTTCATATTTAAATTTAATTCTTGCGAATTTATTATTCACATAAATTCATAGCTCTGAAACAAATTTTACCTCATTTAACACCTAAAGTGAATATCTGATTTTACTACATGCACCTGCAAAAAGGCAAATCGATTTTTGTGCTCAAAATAGACTGAAACAGACATTGTTTCTATATCTATGGTCTGCGCAGCAGTCAACGCTCTGTTTTCATTTGGAAGACCCACCACACGAGATGATGACATCTATCATAACAGTGAGGAAGACATTTTTCACAGCAACAATTCCATAGATTTCTTTTATAGAAAGTAGAAGTAAAACAAAGATCAGGAATTGATACAATTAACTTACTCCATCCATAAAAGACACCAAAGGGAAACCCTCTTATAGAACATATTCTTCTCTGCAATCAAAAATATACTTTGTCTAAATTTCAGAACAGCTTCATAATGGCGACACTTACAAGCACCAAAGATCTATAGAATGAAAAAAATGTAAATCTCAATCTTTCTTACATTACACACAGATTTGATAACATGGGCCCCGTCAAGCGATTTTGGTACTTATCGCCTATGCGAGCAGCGAAGGTTCAGGCGAGCCTGCGCATCCGCGCAGTCTCGCCAGAACCTTCGCTGCTCGCTCATACAAGCAGTGAATCAAGAGGAACCTTCAGACAGAAAGCCATATCCCTGGCCCCTCTGAATGGCTGAGCATGCGCAGTTAAAATTTGTCATCACGGAATGCTCGAAGACCCAAATTCGCTTGGCGGGGCTCACATTATGTTATACTAAATGGTTTAATATTTATTGTGCCACTGAATTTTCAGGTGATGTAGCTGAACTGGCTCCTCCTTTGGCGGTTTCCCCATTCGTGGCAGGTACCCAACCCTTTTGCTTCATTTAGCAATCTAATTCATTTTGATTCACAGTTTTAACTTTGCAAGAACATTGTACGGCAGACTGCATGCATGGTAGTTAACCCAATCACGGCGGAAAACGTTTAATTGCGCACCGATGGGTCAGGTCTCAAATTTCATGGTGATTCCAGCGTAAAGGCTTACTTAGAATTAATATTTAATTTTATGTAGTGTGTGTGTGTGTGTGTGTGTGTGTGTGTGTGTGTGTGTGTGTGTGTGTGTGTGTGTGTGTGTGTGACTTCGGGTTTAACGTCGCTTTCAACAATTTTTCAGTCATATCACGACGGTGTCTGATTGCGACAGGGAGCTCAATGCTCACGTTTATAGTGCTGCCTCACTGAAGTATCATGTCCCAGACACATTACATGATACCACACCCAGTCACATTATCCTGACACTGGATCGACCAGTCCTAGTTCTACCCTGTAAATCTGAGTGCCAAACGAGGAGCAGCTAGTACCATTTTTTAACGACTTTGGTATGTCGCGGCCCGGGATCGAACCCGAGACCTCCCGTTCCCCGGAGCGGACACTCTACCAACTGAGCTATCGGGGCCTGTTTTATGTAGTGTTGCATGGTACTTGATGCACTGGTCTGGCCAATCGGAGTCTAACTATTGTTTTTTTTTCTTTTGCCCCACCATTTCTGTTATTTCTTGCTCTAGAATCCTCACCGTTGTTTCATCTCTGTGTTTGTTTGATTTTTGTGTTCACGGAGATGTTGCACTGATGAGTTAGGAGGCCCTTTGGTATCTCTGATGGGAGCTGTTGGTTAATTGTATCAATTCCTCATCATTGCCTCCACTTCTACTTCATGCCGACTGATCAAATTATTTGTCTACATCGCGACGTAAATAAGGGCGAGGATTGTGGCCAGGTAAAATCGATTTAAGCCACCCAGTGGAATTCGTTTCACTGACTGTTCCAAGGCGGTTCTTCTTTCGCGGTTTATTTTGTTATGGTTTGTCTTTGAGTGTGTATGTCGCTTATATTGTTTTGTTTTGGATAGCCAATTGGCCATTTTGTTGCAAACTAATTGTTCTTTTGGCTTTCGGCTATTGATATTTCCATTAGGGTCTAGTTGTTTCATGTTTGTGTTTCTTTCCCTTTGGGGTCTCTGATGGGAGCTGTGGGTTTTTTGTATCGATTCCCGATCATAACTTTCACTTCTTTTTTTCAAGCGGACTGCACAAATTATTTGTCTAAATCGCAACGGAAGAAAGGACGAGAATTGCTGTCACGTAAAATTAATTTAGGATCCACCAGTGAAATACTTTCCACTGAAAGTTCCAAGGGGGTTCTTCTGCCGTGGTATATTTTGATTTAGTTAGTCTTTGAATGTGTGTATCGCTTATATATGGTGTTTTTGATAATTGTTGGAAAGTAACTGCCCTCTTGGCTTCGCACTATTGGTGCCTTCATTAGGGCCTAGTTTTTCATGTTTGTATTTCTTACCCTATGGTGTCTCTGATGGGAGGTGTGGGTTAATTGAATTGATTCGTGATCATTGCCTTCACTTCTATTTATTGACTTTGATGATAAAATCCTAACGCTCAAGAACGTTTATCTTCAAGCAATATCATTTTGTTTGAATGACACGTGGTTTACAATCATGTAAAACAGAAGTGAAGACAATGTTGAGGAATCGATACAATTACCTAGCATCTCCCATCCAAGACACCAAAGGGAAAGAAACACAAATATAAAACAACTTGTGGCCACGTAAACACGATTTAAGCCCCCACCCCAGTGGAATTCGTTTAACTAACCGTTCCAATGCGGTTCTTCTGTCGTGGTTTATTTTTGTTATGGCTTGTCTTTGAGTGTGTGTATCGCTTATATTATTTTGTTTTGGATAGCCAATTGGACATTTTCTGGGAAAGTTTGTGCTTGGTTTACTTTGGTGTCTCTGATGGGAACTGTAGATTAATTGTATCGGTTCCTGCTCATTGCCTTCTCTTCATGTTCACAAAAATGAAAACCTAACCAGCGGGAAGCCAAAATGACATTTACTTTCCCACAAAAATGACCAAACTGCTATCCAACAACAAAATATGTTAGCAATACAAACTTGCAAAGACGAACTACAGTAGAACTTCGATGGCTCGAACACCGATGGCTCGTTTACCATGGATGTGTCGAACCCATTCTTGAGCCCCTATCGAAATCCTCTACATAAGAAATAGTGGAGGATAATTAAGGAGATTTTAGTCTTTTATCTTGCAAATGTATGTTGTGTGTACTCATTAGAATCGCCTCGATAAGGCGATTCTAATGAGTACACACATCATACATTTTCATTGTAGAACAAAGAAAAGATATCTAAAAGTATCTCGTTATGCCCCCCCTGACAGTAACTTCAGTGGCTCGAACTACCCCTGTCTCGAACAGATTTTCGAGGTCCCAAAGGTGTTCGAGCCATTGAAGTTCGACTGTAATGGGGTTTGGTAATTTGGTAGAGTAGTTGTCCAATAATAAAGAACAACAGAAAACACATCCTAAAACGGTCATTAAAAAGGTTTTTACTAGGGGTGGGGTGGGGGTGAGGGGTTTCGTGGGACAATCCATTTTACGTGGCCACAATCCTCTCTTTGATTCTGTAATAGTTACACAAATAATTTGTTCAGTTCGCATGAAGGATTTCTAGTTCACTAGTGCAACATCTTTGAGAACATAACAATCAGACAAATACTCAAACAACCACAGAGCTGAAACAACGATGAGGACTCGACAGCATGGAATAACTGAAATGCTGGAGCAGAAGAAAACCAAAAGTAAGGCTCCGAATGGCTGAACAATGATGGAGCACCAGGCACCAGCCCACATTACTTAAAATGTTAACCCTTATCTTGCTGTTCACGACAACCCCGATCTTTGGAAACAGTGTAGATCCAGATCAGATGGCTTCTGAAGAAGCCATCTGATCAGGATCTACACTGTTTGGCATTCAGTTTATGAATTTGTAGCAATAAATTAGATCATGTAATTTGATTGGTTGATAGACAGAAATGGGTGTGGCTTAAATGAATATTCAGCAAGATAAGGGTTAAGTGTGTCTTTAGGCTGGAGCCGGCATAGAGACAAAGATCCGATCCGCCGGCATGCAATTAAGGAAGGAAGCAAAAGTATCAGTCGTCATTATGTTAGCTACCATGCATGCAGTCAGTTGTGTATTATTAATGTTGTACCCAATCGTTTTATATCGAACAATGATTTTACGAAACAGGGTGCTGGGTATAACTGCAACTGTATATATTTTTGAAATAATATACCAAGAATTAATATACCAAGTCACCATAAAATTCAGGTTCCGCTAGGTATGTTGCAGAAGATGTCCAACAGACATCTACAAAACTTAGAAAAGGCTAGCTGTTGGTTTACTTTTGCTTCAGCATTTCAGTGGTTTCTTGCTGTTGAGTCCTCACCGTTGTTTCATCTCTGTTTTTTATTTTTGTTTTCTCGAAGATGTTGCACTGATGAGGTAGGATGCCTCCGTGCGGACTGATTACAAAATTATTTGTCTGTATCTCGACGCGGTTTATTTTTGTTATGGTTTGTCTTTGAGTGTGATTGTCACTTATATTATTTGTTTTGATAGCCAGTTTGTCATTCTGTAGGCAATTAACTGTCCTTTTGGCTTTCCGCCATTGATGTTTCCATTAGTGTATAGTTATTTCATGTGTGTGTTTCTTTCCCTATGGTGTCTCTGAGGAGGGAGCTGTGGGTTAATTATTTAGATTCCTGATCATTGCCTTCACTTTTATTTTGCGAAGTTTATGATACGAAAACCCCGATTAAGAGGTTTAGCAGTTAATACTTTATTACGACTGTTGATGCCCGTTGAATGACAAGACACTGGCAAGCCGAATTATTTGCAATATGTAAACACCGTATGATGTCTCACGAGGAACGTCACCATGCAAGAAAGGAATTTCAAAATCAAAATCGTCGAGTTTATCGTTCATTTTGCATGAAACAAAATGAAAGTGAAGGCAGTGATCAGGAATCGATGCAATTAAACCACAGCTCCCATCAGAGACACCAAAGGGAAAGAAATACAAACATGAAATAACTAGACCCTAATGGAGACATCAATAGCGGAAAGCTAAAAGGACAGTTACTTTCCCACAAAATGGCCAATTGGCTACTAAAATAGAATATTGTGATTTTACGAAAACGCGGCTTCGGTATCAGAAGAATTTGCTTTATTTAATTGAAGTTTAAAGGGTGAATTTTACTGATGAAACCATCGATAGGAATAGTCAGTATTTAATTTATCATCTCAATATCTAGTCGTCGCACTAAATAATAATCTCGGATTGTTTTCAACTGAAATGGACATAATGAAGTGTCTTTCATAACAGAACAAGAACAAATCAGGCACAAGGCGTGTACAAATTGTACCTCGAAATTCCTCCCCTTTTCACGGGGTAAATAATAGACTTAATTGAAAATCCCCTTCATAATTTACATTTAAAAGTTAACGTATACCACAATTGTGTATCTCGGTACTGCTGATAAATAGTATTTTTGTTTCAAACAAAAACATTCTCACAGTAGTGCATAAATCTAATACCTCGATATCTCCTCAGGTATAATAGATATCATTTTGTCGCAGTGACGTTGACATAGAAGCTTCTGCATAATTTTGTTATTTTTTAAAAGGGATACACCTTTCGTCGCGAATTTTCTTTCCTGTAACCTCTTCAACCAAACGTCTACTCGTAAATGAAATATGTTCTATGAAATGGTTATCCTTTGGAAACAAGGAATATACCACAGAACTGAAACGTATGCCGTGTACAAGCTCCCTGTGTCAGACAAGTTAGTTTCAGCCAATTCGGTTTCAACAGTAACCCTCAAATATTTTCAAAATTCCGCAATGGAATCAAAGAGCCAAAAGAACAATAAAATACAAACTACACTATGACGAAGGGCATATAGACGTGTACGGCCACCACACGTTCCACTACAGCTGCAGTGTCGATTAATATATTCTATGAAATGCTATCCTTTGGAAGCACCAGAGAACTGAAAAGTTTGGAGTGTACAAGTTTTTCTCCGTCAAACTAGCTACATGTGGCCAATACGGCCACATCAGTGATCCTTAAATGTTTTTTTAATTCAACAAAGGAATCAATAATCCCAACAGATAAGAAACTATAAACTACAATATGGTGAATGTCTGGGCGGTTTTTTACGGTCGCTACACATTTGTCGTTCATTTGGAGCAACTTCCTTTCTTAAAGAGTAGACCTACGGAGTCTAACTCTTTTGCTCCAACATTTCAGTGAATTCTTGCTGTCGAGTCCTCACCGTTGTTTCGTCTCTGTGGTTGATTGAGTTTTGTGTTCGCTTCCGATGTTGCACTTATGAGTTAGGCGGCCTTCATGTGGACTGAACAAATTATTTGTCTAAATCGCGGTGGAAGTAAGGGCGAGGGTGGCGATCGCGTAGTATCGGTATGAGCCCCCATTGAAATCCTTTTCACTGATCGTTCCAAGGCAATTCTTCTGTTGAGGTTTATTTTTATGTTTTGGATTGTCTTTGAGTGTGTGTATCGCTTTTATCTTTTTGTTTTGGATAGCCATTTGGCCATTTTGTTGGAAAGTGGCTGTCCTTTGGCTTTCCGCTATTACGCTTGTTATTTCATGCTTGTGTTTCTTTCCCTTTGGTGTCTCTGACGGGAGCTGTTGGTTAATTGTATCAATTCCTGATCATTGCCTTCACTTCTGTTCTACATTGCCGTGAGATAGACAAATATTGGATGAAGAATTGCCAGCCCTGAAGGTGTAAGCATTTAAACTTGTTTTCGGGCTAGACAATTTTGCATAATTGTTTTATTGATGGCGTAACTTATGAGATGTTTTGTAGCATTTTAAAGTAAGTGAAAGAAATAATTAGGAATGATTACCATGTCCTCACACCAATACAAGACACAAAAGGGGACGAAAACACAAACATAAAAACAACATCGCAATAAAGAAAACGTCACAAGCGTGAAGCCAAAAGGACAGTAGCTCTCCCACAAAAATGGGCCAAACGGATATCCAACATAAAGAGATATTAGCAATACATACATGCAAGATGACCTATAACACTACAAAACCACAACAGAAGAACCGCAATCGATCGGTCAGTAAACTACGCAATGCCTTTTTAAATATTATAGACGTCATTCCGATTTAATTTCAAAATTCAATGCTGCACTTTAATCTCTTCTGCAACAAGGTCTATCGGAACCCGAATTTTATGGTGACTTGGTATATAAATTCAGAAAAATGTATACTTGCAATTACGTCAGCACCCAATTTCGTGAAATCATTCTTCGATATAAAAAGACTGGGTACAACATAAATGTTATACAACAGACTGCATGCATGATAGTTAACCCAATCACGGTTGACATCTGAGCTTCCCTCTTTAATTGCCACCGGTGGGCCGGGCCTCAGATCTATGACGGTTCTAGCGTAAAGGCTTACTGAGAATTAGAATATAATTTAATTTTATGTAATGTTGGTTGGTGCTCTGTCTCTGGTCGGACCCATCCGAGTCTAACTGATGGTTTTCATTTGCTCCAGCATTTCAGTGGTTACTTGCTGTCGAGTCCTCGCCGATATCGCATCTCTGTGGTTGTTTAATTTCTGTGTTACCGGGATGTTGCACTGATGGGTTAGGAGGCCTTCATGGGGACTGTACAAATTATTCGTTTAAATCGCGATGGAAGTAAGGGCGATGATTGCGCCACGTAAAATCGATTTAAGCCACCCAGTGCAATTCGCGTCACTCACTGTTCTAAGGCGGTTCTTCTGCCACGGTTTATTGTTGTCATGGTTTGCCTTTGAATTTATGTATCGCTTATATTTTTGTTTGGATAGCCAGTTGGCCATTTTACGGGAAAGTAATTGTATTTTTGGCTTTCCGCTATTTATGTTTCCATTTTGGTCTTGTTATTTCATGTTTGTGTATCTTTCCATTTGGTGTCTCTGAGCTGTGGGTTAATTGTATCGATTCCTGACCATTGCCTTCACTTCTATGTTACTGTTGGGGCGTCTAAATCGCGGCGGAAGTAAGGGCGAGGATTGTGGCCACGTAAAATCGATTTATGCCCCCCCCCCAGTGGAAATCTTCCACTGACCGTTCCAAGGCGGCTCTTCTGTGGCGATTTATTTATGTTGTTGTTTGTTACTTACTGTGTGTATCACTTGTGTCTTTTAATTTTGGATGGCCATATGGCCATTTTGTGGGAAAGTAACTGTCCTTATGGCCTTCCTTTGTTTAGGTTTCCATTATGGTCTGGTCGCTTAATGTTTGTATTTCTTTCCCTTTGGTGTCTTTCATGGGTGGAGTAAGTTAATTGTATCAATTCCTGATCTTTGTTTTACTTCTACTTTAACTCGATTTTACGTTGCCTCAATCCTCAGTTTGGGTTATGCCGTGTTTAAGACAAATAGTTTGTTCAGGCCACATGAAGGATTTCTAACTCATCAGTGTAACATCTCCTAGAACTTAAACGAATACAGAAATGAGGCAACGATGAGGACTCGACCACATGGAATAACTGAAGAGCTGGAGCAAAAAAAAAAATCAACAGTTTTACTCTGGTAGGCCCGACCAGAGACAGAGCATGAGGCACGAACCAACATTACTTTAACCTTTACCCTGCTGTAGGCTACAAGCCCTATTTTTGCAAACAGTGTAGATCCAGATCAGATGGCTTCTGAAGAAGCCATCTGATCAGGATCTACACAGTTTGACATTCAGTTTATGAATATGTAGAAATAAGTTGCATCAAGTAATCTGCTTGGTTCAAAGTCAGAAATGGGTGTGGCTTAATTGAATATTCAACAGTTTAAGTAAGTCTTAAGGCTGGAGCCGTTATTGAGTCTAAGGTCCTACCTACCGGCATGCTGTTATGAGGGAACCAAAGACATCAACCGGCATTGTGTTAACTACCGTGCGGGCAGTCTGTCGTATAACATTTATAGTGTACCCAATGTTCCTATATCAGAAAAACGATTTTTCGAAACGTGGTACTGAAATCATTGCAAAGTAGAAGTAAAACAAAGATCAGGAATTGATACAATTAACTTACTCCATCCATAAAAGACACCAAAGGGAAAGAAATACAAACATTAAGCGACCAGACCATAATGGAAACCTAAACAAAGGAAGGCCATATGGACAGTTACTTTCCCACAAAATGGTCATATGGCCATCCAAAATTAAAAGACACAAGTGATACACACAGTAAGTAACAAACAACAACATAAATAAATCGCCACAGAAGAGCCGTCTTGGAACGGTCAGTGGAAGATTTCCACTGGGGGGCTTAAATCGATTTTACGTGGCCACAATCCTCGCCCTTACTTCCGTCGCGATTTAGACAAATAATTTGTTCAGTCCGCATGAAGGCCTCCTAACCCATCAGTGCAACATCCCGATAACACAAAAATTAAACAACCACAGAGATGCAACAACGGCGAGGACTCGACAGCAAGAAACCACTGAAATGCTGGAGCAAAAGAAAACCAACAGTTAGACTCCGATGGGTCCGACTAGAGACAGAGCATCAGGCACCAACCAACATTACATAAAATCAAATTATATTCTTATTCTTAGTAAGCTTTTGAAAACGCATGAAAACGGAAATGAATGTAATGATCAGGAATCGATACAATTAATCCACACCTCCCATCAGAGACACTAGAGGGACAGAAACACAAACACGAAACAACCAAACCCAACGGAAACTCACACAAAAAAAAACAGAAAGCAAAAATGACAGCCACCCTCCTACGAAACGACCAACTGGCCATCCAAAAGAAAAAGACAAAGGAGGCACACCCACCCAGAGACATAAAATAAGCCGCGGCAGAAGAACCGCCCTGGAACGGTCAGTGAAAAGCATTTCACAGGGTGGGTGGTGGGCTTAAATCGATTTTTTTCGCGGCCGCATTCCCCGCCAAACTTCGGTCTAGACAAATTATTTGTTCAGTCTGCATGAAGGCTTCCTAGTGCAACATCTCCGAGAACACAAAAATCAAACAACCACAAAGTTGAAACAACGATGGGGACTCGACAGCAAGAATTAACTGATATGCTGGAAAACCAACAAGAAAACCAACAGTTTTAGCTTCTATGGGTCCAACATATATACTACTGAATTTATATACCAAGAAATCAAATTTAGACTCCGATAGACCTTGGTGAAGAAGATATAATAAAGGCATCAGTTAATATTCAAAGAACTAACAATGGACAATTCCTGATCTTGTTGATCCGTACAATGTGGCCATTTCCAGAATTATTTCTGATATGTTTGCCAATGGAAAGCCATAGGAAGGCTTCCAAAATCTCGGACATACACGTCTCGGTAATTACTCCTTTTCTTCGTTCGGGTCGATGGGAATGGTGGCCGAAGCTTGCTTACCAAGTAATGCTTACTATCCGCGGACGCCTGATTACACTCTTCTTGGGTCCATGTCTGTTGATCTGAACATTGGTGTTTGCCATTTTGTCTATGGATTAATTATTTTGGATTAACGCGTTGGTACTACGACCTAAACTACATCCTACTGAAGTACACCAAATGTGTTGACAGTTTGGGAAGCCAGACTTCTTCTGTCGCGGTTTATTTTGGTTATGGTTTGTCTGGGAGTGTGTGTATCGCTTATATGTTTGTTTTTATCGCTTATATGTTTGTTTTGGATAGCCAATTGACCATTTTGTCAGAAAGTAACTGTCTTTTTGGCTTTCCGCTATTGATATTCCATTAGTTTATAGATGTTTCATTGGTGTGTTTCTTTCCCTTTGATGTCACTGATGGGAGCTGTGGGTTAAGTGTATCGATTCCTGATCATTGCCTTCACTTCTTTTTGTTACATTCACAATTATTTTTGTTTTGCAAATGGGCCCCGTCAAGCGATTTTGGTACTTATCGCCTATGCGAGCAGCGAAGGTTCAGGCGAGCCTGCGCATCTGCGCAGTCTCGCCAGAACCTTCGCTGCTCGCTCATACAAGCAGTGAATCAAGAGGAACCTTCAGACAGAAAGCCATATCCCTGGCCCCTCTGAATGGCTGGGCATGCGCAGTTAAAATTTGTCATGACGGAATGCTCGAAGACACAAATTCGCTTGGCGGGGCTCAAATAATATTAGAACCTAGAGTGACGTTTGTGTCCATAGAATCGATTGAAGCTTCCCGATGGTTCTCACTAATGATCTTCCTAAGGCGGTGCTTCTAATTTTCTTTAATTTAAATGAGCCCCGCCAAGCGATTTTGTGTCTTCGAGCATTCCGTCATGACAAATTTTAACTGCGCATGCCCAGCCATTTAGAGTTGCCAGGGATATGGCTTTCTGTCTGAAGGTTCCTCTTGATTCACTGCTTGAATGAGCGAGCAGCGAAGGTTCTGGCGAGACTGCGCGGATACGCAGGCTCGCCTGAACCTTCGTTGATCGCATAGGCGATAAGTACCAAAATCGCTTGACGGGGCCGAAATGTAGCTTTGTCGGATTTTCCGACGGGGCTCATCATGTTTTATATGCTTATGGTTGTGTATTATTATTATTATTTATTGAATTTCATTTATTGTGCCTGTTGCATCTTGGTCACCTCTTGTGGGTATGTTTGTATGGGGGTTAACGACCCAGTCAACACTATTTTAGGTCATTTGGAGCCAGTCACTTTACATATGCACACTTATCCTGGGCAGGTTTATACGTAAGCGGTTAACCAGTGAAGTGCACATTCCATTCTTTCGCCAGAAACTGAAAACTGCCCTGCTTGAATCAGGGGAAGGGAGAGAATGACCGTATTTAAAAAATCATGATCAATCTCCATGAAAGAATGTTGCCGACCCCGGCAGGGATCGAACCCGCGTCCTCCTGATCATGAGTCAGACGCGCATCCGACTGAACTACCGTGGCTGGCTTGAGGGATCTTGTTGCTGGGCTGATTCTGATTCGTCTGTTGCTTGTTTGTTTTCTTATTGTTAGTTGAGCCCCGCCAAACTAATTTGTGTCTTCCAGCATTCCGTCATGACAAATATTAACTGCGCATGCCAAGCCATTCAGACGGGCCAGGGATATGGCTTTCTGTCTGAAGGTTCCTCTTGATTCACTGCTTGTATGAGCGAGCAGCGAAGGTTCTGGCGAGACTGCGCGGAAGCGCAGGCTCGCCTGAACCTTCGCTGCTCGCATAGGCGATAAGTACCAAAATCGCTTGACGGGGCCCAGTTACTCTTCCATTTGGTGCCATTGGTAGGCTATAATCATAGACTGTGGCGTTTCTTGGGCATCTATTTTTAAATGCTTGGAGTCAAGCTAATGTATGCAACATCATCAATTTAAGTTTATCCAGATTGGTAAAAACGTAACACCAAGTTCTAGTTTTCTGGCTAGTAACATACTTATTTTGTTCATTTTTCCAAAGACGAAACTTCGTTAACCCAACTGAAGTTACTAGAAGACGAAGTTCCAGTTCAGACGTCAGAGGCTGCAGACGACAGTAGCGAAGTTACGGAGTTACAAAGCGAAGAAATTGTTATCCAAGAAAAATCCAACATCCCTGACAAAAAATTAAATTTTCTAGAAGGCGATGTAGCTGTCGAGAGAGCTGAACAGGCAGACGATAACATCGACGCCACCGGTTCGTTGGAAAGGGATTTAGACACATTGGCTCTTGGTATGAATTTGTTTATTTAATTGTTCGCAGGAACTCATATATTTCCTGTGTTATTTCATTTGATGTTTCTCAACAATCCCATTGAATTACTGATTGAACTGCTGATATATTGTCTTGCAAAAACTCGATATTGGGAGAGTTAGTCACATATTTTTTTTTAGAAAAACTCACGCTTGGATATCAGTAATGAGTCTGCATTTATCAGGACATAGCCCTTTTAAAACATGCATAATAAAAAAGAAAAGGACTTAAACTTGTACCTTTAAGAAAATGCTGCGATGTATTTAAAAGAGATCAGTACGCTGGTATGACCGTTATTAATAAACAACTTTAGTCTTAGATTCTTTAAAGTGAAAAAAATCAATGTTGATTAGATTGGGAAACCCGCTTTAAAATTACAGTTCATTTGAAGTGAATGGCTAGCTACGAGTTTTCTCTTGACTCTGTTTGTTTCTGATGATAGAAAATTTTAAACAATATGATGGTTAAATGTTTGTTTTGTTTGTTTTGGAGTTTTACGGCCCAGTCAACACTACTGTTGGTGATTTTTGAGCCGGTAAGTTTTTTTCTGGGCAGGCTTATACACAAGCGGTTAACCAGTACAGTGCACGTCGTTTGCCAGAAACTGACAACTGCCTTTCTTGAATCAGCGGAAGAGAGAGAATGACCGTAGAATAGATTCCATCCGCAATCTCTAGAAAAGAATGTTGCAGACCCCGACAGGTATTGAACCCGAGTCCTCCTAATCACCTGTCAGACCTGCATCCTACTGAGCTACCGAGGCCGGCATATCTAAGTAAAATAGAAGTGAAGGCAATGTTCAGGAATCGATTCATTTAACCCACAACTCCCAGCAGCGTCACCAAAGGGAAAGAAACACAAACATGAAACCTCTAGACCCAAATGGAAACCTCAATAGCGGAAAGCCAAAAGGACAGTTACTTTCCCAAAAACGACCAACTGGCTATCAAAAACAAAAGAATATAAGCGAAACTCAGACAAACCATAACAAAAGCAAACGACAGAAGAACCGCCTTGGAATGGTCAATGAAACGAATTCCACTTGGGGGCTTAAATCGATTTTACGCAACTGCAATCCTCGCTCTTACTTCCGTCGCGATTTAGGCAAATGAAGTCTGCTAAGTGTAATCTGAGTATTGATGAACAAGGAAGATCAAATCTAAACAAGAATTCCGCCGAAAACTTTGCCGCGCCTGTGAGGGAGCACCAGCGAACCTGGAAATAATATAAGGATGCTTGCATTTAAGATTTCATCCCAACCAAGAAAGCCTTGTATAATCCATACCTGAGATGTATTTGTTTTCAAAGGATAACCCTGTCATACAAAATATTTAGCGTCACAAAAGCTGGTGTTAAGGTAATGTGTGTGTGTGTGTGTATGGGTGGGGGGATGGGGCGAAAAAAGTCTCCCTTACCTTCAAAATAGTGTTGTTATTTTCTAGTCCTTTTGGATCATTTATTGGATTGTAGAACTTTGAAAATATTTTAGGGTCACTGATGAGGCCTAATTGCCTGTATCTAGCTATAGTCCATACGTTTCAGTTCTGTGTTGTATTCCTTGTTCCAAAGGAAACCCCTTTGATAGAAAATATTTGATGTTATCACAGCTCTTGTTTAGGGAATGTGTGACAGCTGTAATGATAGAAGTGAATGCAATTATCAGGAATTGATACAGTTACCACATACCTCCCACCAGAGACACCAAAGTGACACAAACACGAACATAAAATAACTAAACCCTTAGGAAAACATCCCTAGCGGAAAGCCGAAAGCACGGTTTCTTTCCCACAAAATGGCCGAATGGCTTTCTAAAATAAAAAAAAAGGATATAAGCAATTCACATATGCAAAGATGCACTGTAACAAAAATAAAACGCGACAGAAGAACTGCCTTGGAAAGGTCAGTAAAAAGAATTTCACCGGGGGCTTAAATCGATTTTAGGTGGCCACAATTCTCGCCCTTGGTTCTGTCGTGATTAAGACATAATTTGTTCGATCCGCACGAAAGTAAAAGAAAACCAACAGTTACACTCCGGTTGGCCCGACAAGAAAAACACAGCAACAGGCGCCAACCGACATTACCTAAACATTTACGTTATCCTTTACGCTGGAATCATCATAGAATAGAAATGAAGGCAATGATCAGGAATCGATACAGTTAACCAACACATCCCATCAGAGACACCAGAGGGACAGAAACACGAGACCCTAATACAAAAATCATTAGCGGAGAGCTAAGTACACAGCGGAGAGTATACACATTCAAAGACGATCTATAACAAAAATAAACCGCAACAGAAGAGTCTGAGGCCTGACCCGCGATAGATTCTGAGGCCTGGCACACCGGCGGGCAATTAAAGAAAGAAGTAATACAGAAGTGAAGGCAATGATCAGGTATCGAAACAATTAACCTACACCTCCCGGGAGCGACACCAAAGGGAAAGACACACTAACATGAAATAACTAGACCTTAATGGAAACATAAATAGCGGAAAGCCAAAAGGACAGTTACTTTCTTACAAAAGGGCCAATTGGCTATCCAAAGCAAATCAATTTTTGCGATACAAACACTCAAAGACAACACATAACAAAAATAAACTGCGACAGAAGAACCGCCTTGGAACGGTGAGTGGTACGAATTTATCTGGGGAGTTGTGGGGAACTTACATCGATTTTACGCGGCCGCACTCCTAACCAATACTTCCGTCGCGACTTGGACAAATAATTTGTTCAGTCCGTATCTCCGAGAACACAAAATTCAAACAACCACAGAGATGAAACAACGGTGAGGACTCGAGAGCAAGAAACCACTGAAATGCTTTAGCAAAAGAAAACCAACAGTTAGACTCCGATGCAATTCGGAATGAACACCCCCTAAACCCCCCACTCCGACTTTATTTAGAGAAAACTGGGGTTTACATGGGTAAACATTATTTTCTTATTTCAGCCCCCAAAGCATAGGTTGTGGGTAGTCGTTAGGACCGCATAAATGAGGCGGTTCTAACGAGCACCCACAACTTATGTTTGCAGTAAAAATAAGACAAATATTACAGATTTTCATCTGAAAAATTAGCCATTTTGGAGATGTGAATAGATGCACTATGTCTGTGTGTTATCGTAATGGATTTCATTGCGGAATTTCGAAAATATTCAATTCACCGATGAAGCCAAATAGAGCTTAGCAGAAGATATAGGTATGACGCCATCGATCACTGTACAGGTAAACTCACAGGTACATATTCTGTTTACTCACATAGAAAATACATTGGAACATTGACCATAACCGGGTCGCCGGCTGCGTTCTTGGATTGTGGCCTTTCCTGAGTGACTTTTCTTACCAGTTAGAAAATTTGGTTTATGATTAAATTGTAGTTCAGTAATGAACGAACATAAAAAGTAGAAGTAAAACAAAGATCAGGAATCGATACAATTAACTTACTCCACCCATCAAAGACACCAAAGGGAAAGAAACACAAACATCAAGCGACCAGACCATAATGGAAACCTAAACAAAGGAAGGCCATAAGGACAGTTACTTTCCCACAAAATGGCCATATGGCCATCCAAAATAAAAAGACACAAGTGATACACACAGTAAGTAACAAACAACTACATAAATAAATCGCCAGAGAAGAACCGCCTTGGAACGGTCAGTGGAAAGATTTCCACTGGGGGGCTTAAATCGATTTTACGTGGCCACAATCCTCGCCCTTACTTCCGTCGCGATTTAGACAAATAATTTGTTCAGTCCGCATGAAGGCCTCCTAACTCAACAGTGTAACATCTTCGTGAACACACACAAAAAAAATCAAAGAACCACAGAGGTGAGACAATGTTGAGGACTCGACAGCAAGAAACCACTGAAATGCTGGAGCAAAAGAAAACCAACAGTTAGACTCCGATGGGCCCGACCAGAGACAGAGCATTGGGCACCAACCAACATTACCAAGAATTAGATCTCTCTAATTCTCAATAAGCCTTTACGTTGGAGCCGTCATAGAATCTGAGGCCTGACCCACCGGCGTGCAATTAAAGAGGGAAGCAAAGTTGCCAACCGTGATTTGGTTAACTACCATGCATGCAGTCTGTCGTATAACATCAATGTTGTACCCAATCTTTTTATATCGAAGAATGAGTTTACGAAATTGGGTGCTGAAGTCATTGCGGTTATATATTTTTCTGAATTTATATACTAAGTCACCATAAAATTCGGGTTCCGATAGACCTGGTTGCAGAAGAGATTTAAGTCCAATATTGAATTTTGAAATTAAATCAGAACCAGTGCTTCAGCTGAAGTGCACGACCCGCCGGATGCTTTTAGCTTTATGAGTGTTACCATATATGGGTATGGCGGCCAGTTTGGTCATGTGACCTGGACCTAAAACGGTTCCCCCAATAAATGCGTCATGTAAGGAGCAAAAATATATCTTATACTTTAGTACTGTATTCTGAATCGTTTGCATGATAAAATGCATTCTCACTTTTCCAATACAAAAGCGTATGTGTCAAAGTTTGACCTAGGCACAAAGAAGGTTAAGGTCAACCCAGGGTCACCATTTTAGCAATTTGTGATGGGCCTACGTCCCAGATGCTATTTATCAAGTTTCGTGGAAATCAACCCAGTGGTTCTGGAGAAGACTAGTTTTGAAGGGTTTTTACCATATATGGCTTGGCGGCCATTTTGGTCATGTGACCTGGACCCCATGAGCAAATTTTGATTTCCCCCATCCCATAGAGGCTCCATATTAAATTTGACTTCAATCGGCCCAACGGTTTCCGAGGAGAAGCAGTTCGAAAATTTTCACATTTTTCGCCTCGGCGAGGCTATACTAAATGGGATGTAATATTTTGCAAGTTCATTGGTTAGATCTCATTGATATCTATCAGTATGCAAAAAATTGTTTAAATATTCCAAGCGGTTAAGTCACTATCACCAATTTTCACAAACGGGTTGCGGACGGACGGAGAGACAGACCAACTATGGCTTGGCGGCCATTTTGGTCATGTGACCTGGAAAGCATATTTTGGTTTCCCCCATCCCATAGAGGCTCCATATGAAATTTGACTTCAATCGGCCCAACGGTTTCCGAGGAAAAGCAGTTCGAAAATTTTCACTTTTTTCGCCACGGCGAGGCTATACTAAATGGAATGTAATATTTCACAAGTTCATTGGTTAGATCTCATTGATATCAATCAGTATGCCAAAAAATGTTTAAATATTCCAAGCGGTTAAGTCACTATCACCAATTTTCACAAACGGGTTACGGACGGACAGACAGAATGACAGACTGACAGATTGACAGAATGACAGAATGACAGAATGACATGGTGATTTTAGGGCACTTAGAAAATCAACCGACTTCAGTCGGTCGCTTTTTCTGCGGGTCGTGCAATGGCGTCTATAAAATTTGGAAAAGGCTATGCGTAGTTTTTGGTACCGATAACCCTGATTAAGGAGTTTAGCCGTTAATAATTTATTACGAGTGTTGAAGTCAGTTACATGACTACGCACTCTAGCAAATCGAATTAATTGCGAAATATAAACGCCATAGGATGGCGCACGAGGAACATCACCATCCAAAAAAGGAAGATTTACAATCTCAAAATCAAAGTAATCGCGTTTATCATAAATTTTGCACGAAACAAATCCATCTAATAGATAGATGTAAATCCGAAAACGGGGCCTCGGTATCAGAAGAATTTGCTTTATTTAACTGAAGTTCTGGGGGGTTAATCTGACTGATCAAATCATCGAAATAGGTATTTTCATTTGTAGCTTCGCCATTCGCAAAAAGAATTCTCATTTAATAAAAGCATGGACAATTATTTTTTTCATAGGCACTCAAAGTAGAAGTAAAACAAAGATCAGGAATCGATACAATTAACTTACTCCACCCACCAAAGACACCAAAGGGAAAGAAATACAAACATTAAGCGACCAGACCATAATGGAAATCTAAACAAAGGAAGGCCATAAGGACAGTTACTTTCCCACAAAATGGCCATATGGCATCCAAAATTAAAAGACACAAGTGATACACACAGCACCGGAAAACATGACAAAAATCCACAGAGAGAGACACACACACAATCACATAACGCATCACGATAACAAGTCCGTGTGATAAATATCCCTATAAACTCCACCTTTTATGTAGAAAACTGGGGTTTGAAGGGGTATGCAATATTTTTCTTATTATTGCTCCAAGACATAGGTTGTCGGTCTCCAGGAGGCGGTTCATAGGAGCATCCACAACGTATGTTTGCAGTATTAATAAAACAAATACCACGTATATTTATTGGCAATGTTGTGAGAAAGAAACTGTCCTTTAAGCTTTCCGCTAGTGATGTTTTAATTAGGGTTTAGTTATTTCAAATTTGTGTTTCTTTCCCTTTGGAGTCTCGGATCGGGGTGTGGGGTCAGTATCGATTCTTGATCATTGCCTTCATTCTTGTTTTCACCAGAAAGTTAGTCATTTTGGACATGTGAAAAATGCTCCATGTCGCAAGGGAGTGTTACCATAATAGCATGAAAGAAAAGTCAAGAGATAGCTACAATTACAAAACATAGCCGCCCACCCTTGACACAAGGAAGAAGTGACAAAAAACTCACAGGGAATGGGCATAACAACACGCGCTTATCATGCAGAACAATGAGCGCTCTCTTCCTCAAACGAGTGGACTAGACTGCTAAAGAAAGCATTTAACAACAATGCCCATCAATCTGAAATATCCACGAAAATATAGTGTGAAAGAAGGCTGTTTACAGCTGGGGTGTCATATTATGAATACTTTAATAGGTCAAAACTAGAGTAACCTAGTTAATAAGTCCGAGTAATAACACCATTGTAATCCGCACTTATTGAGAAAACATGCAGTATACCATGACATACACGTTTTTGTAAGAAAAAGAATTGCAGGGGTTTCTTTTTGGACCCGCCTAGATGACAGTGTATTCGGTAAGGTATCTTTGACCTAACTACTGTATTATTCAGGCAAGCATGTTGGAGGCCAAATAAATGATGATGAAGCAATACAGCTCCCGCTACGGCCAGTCTGCAACGTGGTACTTACGTCACCTAGCGACAGTATTGATGTCTCCGGGAAACTTGTACCTGGTGTTTCGTGTGAGCAGACAATAGCATTGCCACTAGACAGCCGTATCTTACTGGAAATTACCAACCTTAACATAGATTGTGAATCAGGTAAGTGCTAAAAACTTATAAAGGTTAAATTAAATACAACAAAACTGACAAACCACAACGTGTGGTAACATGATTTTTCAGGAAGCAAAGAAAATATCCTCTGTTGGCATAAAAAATAGAGGTGGAGGCAATGATCAGGAATCGATACAATTAACCCACAGCTCCCACCAGAGACACCAAAGGGAAAGAACCACAAACACGAAACAACAGACCCTAATGAAAACATCAATAGCGGAATGCCAAAAGGACAGTCACTTTCCCACAAAATGGCCAATAGGCTATCCAAAATAAAATAATATAAGCGACACAAACACCCAAAGAAAAACCATCACATAAATAAACCGCGACAGAAGAACCGCCTTGGAACGGTTCGGCGGAAACGAATTCCACTGGGGGGGGGGATTTTACGTGGCCACAATCCTCGCCCTTACTTCCGTCGCGATTTAGACAAATAATTTGTTCAGTCCGCATGAGAGCCTCCTAACTCATCAGTGCAACATCTCCGTGAACACTAGAAATCAAACAACCACAGAGATGAAACAACGGTGAGGACTAGACAGCAAGAAACCACTGAGTTGGCGGAACAAAAGAAAACCAACAGCTAGACTCCGATGGGCCCAAGTCTATGTATGCAGAAGCTGACGGCGGAGGGATGCCTACTTCAAAATGGATAGAATAATGGGCTGTTTCCCCAGTTTGCAGACATGACATGCAGTTATTTGTGCGGATCTCTATAAAACGGCACGTCGAACCAGCCTAGATTGAATTCCGCCTGCACACATATGCGATTGCGTGCTTAGCATCGCCATTTACTTTACGGATGCGCAGATCTACAGTCGGCTTACGGGACCTATGGATACTCTGATCAGACTGCACAAAAGTACAGGAATAACTGAGTCTGCGCTAGTGGTTCATTTCAACTTAAACCTCATCCTGCTGTCCACGACAACGCCAGCCTTTGCAATCAGTCTAGATCCAGGTCAGATAGAAGAATCAATCTATCAGGCTCTACACTGTTCAGTGTAGATAAAGATCAGATGGATTCTGTATCTACACTGTTTGTCATTCAGTTTTTAAACTGAACGAAAACATGTTATCAAGTAATTTAATTTGTGGATAGTCATGAATGGGTGTGGCTAAATTAATTTATGCAGCGGGATAAGGGTATAGTCCTGTTAGGGTTGATGTAGAATGTTTCCCCACACCTCATCGCAGTGGAGATGTTGCACTGATGAGTTCGGAGGCCATCATGCGGACTGAACAAATAGTTTGTCTAAATCGCGACGGAATTAAGAGCGAGGATTGTGGCCACCTAAAATCGATTTAAGCCCCCCCCCCCCCCCCCCCAGTGGAATTCGTTTCACTGACCGTTCCAATGCGGTTCTTCTGTCGCGGTTTATTTTTGTTATGGTTTGTCTTTGAGTGTTTGTATCGCTTATATTACTTTTTTTTGGATAGCCCAGTTCAGCTTATGAAGAGTCAATTAAAATGTTTCTGTGTTTCTGGCCATATGTTCCTTGTTTCCAAAGAGATTTTTTTAGCCTATTTGCACCTTTCTAGTGCAGGGGCTCAATTAGAGGTAGAAAAAGTTGATCTCTAGTTGAATAGAAACCGTCACATTAAATAACATCTAAATTGTGTTTCTGTCAAATGATTAAACACTTAGCTATTATTGGGTTATACATCATTAGCACATGTACATGTATATAAATGCACGTCCATAACCAATGTATACCCGTAAACATTTTTTATGCGTACGAGTATGATAATATAATATATATTGCTTCTGAGGACCGCGAGGAGAAAGATTGGCTTTAGCAAAAGGGTTAACCACTCTGAATAGGGACCTTTCTTCCATACTTAGTTACTTTTTGTCGGAAAATAGCTTATGTACTAATGTCCATTACGAAAACACGGCTATACAAATATATTGCAAACTTACCGCCGAAAAATCGAAAATTTTAAGATGAAAAATTGTGATATTTTTCTTATTTTTACTTAAAGTATAGATTGTGGGTACAGGTTAGAACCGCCTCATCGAGGCGGTTCTAACGAGTACCCACAATCTATATTTTAGAGCAGAAATGCTTTGGTTTATATTTTACTTTTGGTCCTTTGAGATCAGCGAGAATATTCTGAGAAATCAGAAATAAATTATTGGTTTAGACTCATATTCTAGACAGGCTTTTAATTATTTGGACCCCATTTTGATTCATATCAGTCTTTGAATCGACTGCCTATTCGAAATTCGCAAAATTGCAGTATGTTTCCTCTGACTTTCTTTGTCGAATCATTACAGGGTCACTGATGAGGCTATATTAGCCAAAACTACTTAGTATGACCCATTTTCTTTCTTATGAATGTTTTCCTTGCTCTTAAAGGAACTCATTTTTTATTTTTATTTACCCCTGGAACCCCCAGTTTTACTGTATAAAAGTGGGGTTTAAGGGGCGTGTTTTCGTGATGATTTTTTCTAATGTGATCGACTTTACATAAAAGTGCTTTTATTCTTACTTATATCATTACATTATCACTATGACATATTAACAGGTGATAGTCTGACAATCACTGATGGTATCACTAATGCTGTTAACGACCTGTGTCTCACTGATCCGGATAAAACATGGCTCTCAGACGGGAGTATTGCTGCCATTAGATTTGTTTCTTCAGCAGAGGGGCGTGGCTATTCCTTCGCATATCATAGCCTTCCACGAAACGGTTCTGTGTCAGGTAGGTGGGACACATTTATTCATCCCTCTTTTACATGCCCATAACTTTGTGATCGTTAAACTGATTACTTTGTCGTTTATCTTTTTATATACAAGTGAAACATTTCACAAAGTATGAAGAGTTAGTTATTGTCTACTGTTTCCCATTGATTCAACAATAACTGCACATACGCTGGTTTTCCATTGATTTAAACAACAAATGCACACGCGCGCATGCACAGGCCAGAACGTATACAAACATGCACACTCTGGTGCACAAGCAAGCATTCACACACCGTTCAAAGACTACGAATTACTCTTTACATACGAGGGTTGTTCAAAGTATTCTCGACAATCACAAAATTTACCTCTACAAAAAAAAATGCGAATGGAATGACTGACCATCATTATAATATTGAGCCCCGCCAAGCGAATTTGGGTCTTCGAGCATTCCGTCATGACAAATTTTAACTGCGCATGCCCAGCCATTCAGAGGGGCCAGGGATATGGCTTTCTGTCTGAAGGTTCCTCTTGATTCACTGCTTGTATGAGCGAGCAGCGAAGGTTCTGGCGAGACTGCGCGGATAAGCAGGCTCGCCTGAACCTTCGCTGCTCGCATAGGCGATAAGTACCAAAATCGCTTGGCGGGGCCCATATATTGTGTATAATTATACTAATAATCCACAAACCGGTTCTTTAGCAATTTCATCTGATTGCAGGTATATTCAATGTGTAGTCAATGCTTTGAAAATGTTAGAAAACAAACAGAAAATGTTTCTGAAATCAGGTTTTTAAAATAGAAGTGGAGGCAATGATCAGGAATCGATACAATCAATCAATTTTAAGTTGGGATTGAATGTCAAGAACATACACGATGAGTTATGTGTTATTTATAGGGATAAACAAATGTCCCTTATTAAGAGAGACCCAGATCTGCAACTCTCAGATCAAACATTGATAAGATCAATTCAATTATTGAGAAAGATCAGCTAGCTGGCACAAATGACAAATTCTTAAGGTTACGAAAATACGTGTTTGCTGGTATCTCCATTGGCTCATCTATGAACAGAAACGCGCGAGGCCGCAAAAGGCACAGCAAATGCTGAAGAAACTACAAAATATCGGGAAAATGTGTTTGATAATCTCTTGGCATTGAACCCAAGCGAAACTGATAATAGGATGTTGGTGCTGAAACATGCAAAATGGCCAACTATTACATTTTCAATGGCATTTTACATACGAGTTCCTTATGAGAAAGTAGGTGAAACATATTTACTTATCAGGAAGATGCTCCTGTCCCGAGATATGGTCCTTTGTACAAATAAGGAGAAAGTGTTGTCAGCACAATATCTCAAAAAGAGTTTAAACTAGAGCCTTGAAACTTGGTGAATTGTTTGTTAGTGAGGAGTTTATACGGTAGCTAAAATCGTTCTGCTCTAATAAATAAGTTTGCTGCCTGAGCTAAACATTGCTTCAAACGTGAATTTCTCCTCAAGCCTTGGGCCAATTTGATCTTGGCCCTCTTGTTTGGATAGCCGTTTGGCCATTTTGTGGGAAAATAACTGTTCTTTTGGCTTTCCACTTGGGATGCTTTCATTAGCGTTTAGTTTATAGAGGATCTTACATGAGCGTTCATGTATTATTGAATTGATTAAACGAGTTGAGGAAAAGGGATAAAATGCGAGGCTTTGCCGAGCATTTTATCCCTTTTCCTCGACGAGTTTAATAAATTAAATAATACATGAACACGAATGCAAGATTCTAATTATCATATGACATTTAAAACGCATTTTATTCACGATTATTTACAAAAACGTCAATATTCCGCCGTTAGTAAACGCGACGTCGTTAAGGACGTCGTACATGTAACGTTACGGGACGTATCTAGCTAATTTGCATATTTAATCCACTAGTGGATTATCGAAAATATTACATGGCGTTATTACACTCTCAGACGCGACGTCCTATGATAAATGATGTTCGTGTTTCTTTCCCTTTTGGTGTCTCTGATGGTTGTGTTGAGTGGATGTATTGATTCCTGAGCTTTGTCATCACTTCTGTTTCTGTTTTCTAGAATGCAGTCAGCATCTTACAGCAGAAGCCGGGATACTGGAACTTATCAAGTTTCCTGCCGGCTACATAGCAACAGACAATTCATGCGAGATATACATTTCGGGAAAGCCGGGTAAAAACGTTCAGTTGATTTTCGAGGACTTCAAAATGCCAGGGACCAAAGAAAACTGCATGACAAAAGAGGGACTATCTGTAAGGATAACTTCATTAATGATTATTCATTTACAATGTTATCTATTGACCTTTTTTTGTAAAAAAAATCCTACGTACTTCACCTGTACTTCAATTATAACCATTAATTCCATTGTTATATAGTAACTTTTTTCAAACGTACATCACTTCATTTATAACCTTCGTTTACATTGGTATATAGTGACCTTCTTCGAACAATATCTCAACTCTGTAAATGATCTGTCAATGCCTCAAAGGTTTACTTGTCTGCATGATGATGAAGCTTCGGGTCCACAGGCATTCATATGACGTACAGCGACGAATCGCATCAGACTGCTGCGATCGTGTACTTATGTTCATAGACACATTTTCATTGGTCGTCACTGGTTTTAGACAGGGTACTAAGTTATTTAGACAAAGTATGGGTAGTTCGATGGGTACGATCTGTTCTTGTTTTGTTATGAAAAAGCCGGTTCTTATGGCTTGTCTTTGAGTGTGTGTTTCGCTTATATTTTGTTTTTACTTTGGATAGCCAATTCGCCACTTTGAGGGAAATTGACTGTCCGTTTGGCTTTCCGCTTTTGGTGTTTCCATTAGGGTCTAGTTATTTTATGTTTGTGTTTCTTTCCTATTGTTGTCTCGGATGGGAGCTGTGGGTTTATTGTATCGATTCCTGATCATTGCTTACACTTCTATTTTTCATGATGTGCCTCGCCGTTGAAAACCAATCTGAAATCATTGAAGCCTTTAGCTCGACTTCTAGATATTTGGATGATTTGTTTAATGTTGGCATTACCTATTTCGATTGTTTGACCTGTCAAATTTACACCCCCAGGACAAGAATTTCAGTTAGATAAAGTAAATACTTCTGATACCGAGTCCTCCTATGGCGTTAATATTTCGCAATTAATTCGATTTGCCAGAGTGTCTAGTCATGAAACTGACTTCAACATTCGTAATAAATTGTTAACTGCTAAACTTCTTAATCAGGAATATCGGTACCATATACTACGCACAGCATTTTCTCCATTTTATAGACGGCATTCCGATTTCATTTCAAAATTTAATGTTGGACTGAAAATGCAACAACGTTTACCGGAACCCGAATTTTATGGTGACTTAGTGTATAAATTCAGATAAATATGTACTTGCAATGATTTCAATACCCAATTCCGTAAAAAACATTCTTCAAATGATTGATTAAATATTGACAATACCTATTTCGATGATCTGATCAGTCAGATTCAGCCCCCCTGAACTTCAGTTAAATAAAGCAAATTTTTCTGATACCGAGGCTCTGCTTTTTTGGATTTACAACTATCTATTGTAAATGGGTTTGTTTCTTGCAAAATTTATGATAAACGCGATGATTTTGATTTTGAGATTGGAAATTTTCCTTTTTGGATGGTGATGTTCCTCTTGCGCCATCCTATGGCGTTTATATTTCGCAATTGATTCGACTTGCCATATTGTATAGTCATGTTACTGACTTCAACACTCGTCATAAATTGTTAACTGCTAAACTTCTTGCTGTAAAATCAGTCTTCGATATAAAAAGATTGAGTACAACATTAATGTTATACGACCGACTGCATACTTGGCAGTTAACCCAATCACAGATGACAAATTTGCTTCCCTAATTCATTGCACGCCGGTGGGTCAGGCCTTAGATTCTATGACGGTTCCAGTGTAAAGGCTTACTGAGAATTAGAGAGAATCTAATTCTATGTAATGTTGGTTGGTGCCTGATGCTCGGTCTCTGGTCGGGCCCATTGGAGGTTAACTGTTGGTTTTCGTTTGCTCCAGCATTTCAGTGGTTTCTTGCTGTCGAGTCCTCACCGTTGTTTCATCTCTGTGGTTGTTTGATTTGTGGGTTCACGGAGATGTTGCACTGATGAGTAAGGAGGCCTTCATGCGGACTGAACACATTATTGGTCTAAATGGCGACGGAAGTAAGGGTGAGGATTGTGGCAACGTAAAATCGATTTAAGCCCCCAAGTGGAGTTCGTTTCACTGACCGTTCCAAGGCGGTTCTTCTGTCGCGGTTAATTTTTGTTAAGGTTTGTCTTTGACTGGTTGTATCGCTTAAATTATTTTGTTTTGGATAGCAAATTGCCCATTTGGTGGAAAAGTGACTGTCCTTTTGGCTTGCCGCTTTTGATTTTTCCATTAGAGTCTGTTGTTTCATGTTTGTGTTTCCTTCCCTTTGATGTCTCTGATGGGAGCTTTGGGCTAATTGTATCGATTCCTGATCATTGCCTTCACTTCTATTTCGATATAAAAGATCGGGTACAACATAAATATTATACATACGACAGACTGCATGCATTATATTTAACCAAATCACGGTTGATAACTTTGCTCCCCTCTATAATTGCACGCCGGTGGGTCAGGAATCAGATTCTATGACGGTTCCAGCGTAAAGGCTTACTTTATATAATGTTGGTTGGTACCTGATGCTCTGTCTCTGGTTGGGCCCATCAGAGTCTAACTGTTTGTTTTCTTTTGCTCCAGCATTTCTGTGGTTTGTTGTTGTCGAGAGTCCTCATCGTTGTTTCACCTCTGTGGTTGTTTTGTTTTGTATTTTCGGAGATGTTGCACTGATGAGTAAGGGAGCCTTCATGCGGACGGAACAAATTATTTGTCTGAATCGTGACGGGATCAAGGGCGAGCATTGCGGTCGCGTAAAATCGATTCAACCCCCCCCCCCCACACACACACACACAGACACACTACCCCACACCCAGTGAAATTCCTTTCACTGAACGTTCTTCGGTGGTTCTTCTGTCGCGGTTTATTTTTTGTGATTGTTTGTTTTAAATATGTGTATCGCTTCTTTCTTTTTGTTTTGGATTTTGTGGGAAAGGAACAGGCCTTTTGGCTTTCCGCTATTGCTGTTTCCATTAGGGTCTAGTTATTTAATGTTTGTGTTTCGATTAGGGTCTAGTTATTTAATGTTTGTGTTTCCTTCCCTTTGGTGTCTCCGATGGGAGCTGTAGGTTAATTTATCGATTCCTGACCATTGCCTTCACCTCTTTTTTGCAGCCTCTAGCAACTTTCACACGTTATTGTTTTGTTTGTTTGAATTGCGGTTTAAATTCCCCGTCAACACTATTCAGGTTATTTTGGAGACGCTGCTTTCAATTTTATGGGACTTTTGTTCGACATTGAGATGAGATGACATTTCAAGCCCTTCTGTCCAATGAAATCAAATGGACTTATATGCATTGGACGGTCTGACTCTCACCACTTTGCCTGTGCAGGCTTAGTGCATCTCCCCGTATAGCATCATAGTACTGGTTATGAAAAGACTCACCAAAACCAAAATAGAAGTGGTGGCAATGATCAGGAATCGATACAATCAACAAAAGAGAAAGAAGCACAAACATGAAACACTAAACTCTAATGCAAACATCAATAGCGGTAAGCCAAAAGGACAGTAATTTTTCCACAAAATGGCCAACTGGCTATCCAAAACAAAATAATATATAAGCGATACACACGCTCAAAGACAATCCATAACAAAAATGAACCGCGACAGAAGAACTGCCTTGGAACGGGCAGTGAAACGAATTCCACTGGGGAGGGGGGGGGGGGGTAGCTGTAATCGATTTCTACGTGGCCACAATCCTAGCCCTTATTTCCGTCGCGATTTAGAAAAATAATTTGTTCAGTCCGCATGAAGGCCTCCTTACTCACCAGTGCAACATCTCCGTGAACAGTAAAATCAAACATCAACAGAGTTGAAACAACGGTCTGCTTTTTGCTTTGTTGCGAGTATTCTTTGCTTCCAAATGATCTAACGATTCAGATCTTGTTAATTATTCTAACCGGTTCACCAGTACTCATGTGCAGTCAGTTTCAGCTCTGCGTGGAAGCACCATGCGGTCAAATCTATTTCTCTAAACCCCGAAATGCCAAGTTTGACCCAGCATGGAAATACAAATTTGTTTCACATTTGTAGCGTGTGATTAAACTTGTATAAATGTTGGCAATATAATACAATAAAAGAATTTAGAATTGACAGAGATATGCTGCTTTCTTTGTCTGTAGATACGCATTTATATGACAAAACGAAAGTACATAAACGTGTTAAAACCACGTTTGTACTGCTTTTAGATATTGCAGATAGTTTTTAATTTGGGCCCGGTCAAGCGATTTTGGTACTTATCGCCTATGCGAGCAGCGAAGATTCAGGCGAGCCTGCGCATCCGCGCAGTCTCGCCACAACCTTCGCTACTCGCTCATACAAGCAGTGAATCAAGAGGAACCTTCAGACAGAAAGCCATATCCCTGGCTTCTGAATGGCTGGGCATGCGAAGTTAAAGTTTGTCATGACGGAATGCTCGAAGACACAAATTCGCTTGGCGGGGCTCATTTAGTTTTCCTCGGAAAAAGATACACCTGACATATATTCTGCGGATTCGACATGGCAGTTATCTCTGGGATTGCCTCTTCATTTGTCTGTTAACTAAAATGGGGGACGGGGTGCTCTTAATAGTGGGCACACATTGATTAGGTAGACGTATATGTTTTAAAATCTTGCATTACCTGAAAGATTAGTTTCGGCCAACTAGGCCCCATCATATTTTCAAAATTATATGATGAAATCGATAACACCAAAAGACAAGAAAATATTATCAACACTGTGTTCCTTTAACACCAAGTGAAACTTCCCCCTTTAATAGGACGCCGGCGGGTCAGGCCTCAGATGCTGAAAGTTCCAGCGAAACGGCTTACTTAAAATTTAATTTCATGTAATGTTGGTTGGTACCTAATGCTCTACCTCTGGTTGGTCGCACCCTAGTCGAACTGTTGGTTTTCTTTTGCTCTGGTCTTTCAGTGGTTTCATGGTGTCGAGTCCTTACCGTTGTATCATCTCTGTAATTGTTTCATTTCTATGTTCTCTAAGAATTTGCACTGATGAGTTAGGACTGAACATATTATTTGTCCAAGCCACGACAGAAGTAAAATCGATTTAACCCCACCACACACACACACACACACACACACACACACACACACACACACACACACACACCTCCCAGTGTAATACTTTTCATTTTATTTTTGTTATAGTTCGTCTCTGAATGTGTGTATCGCTTATGCAGGTTTGTTTTGATAGCCAATTGGCCATTTTGTGGGAAAGTTAATGTGCTTTTGGCTTTCTACTTGTCGTATTACCACCAGGGTCTAGTTATTCCATCTTCTAGTTTATTTCCCTCTGGTGTCTCTGATGTAAGGTGTTGGTTAATTGTATCGAATCATGTTCATTATCTTCACTTCTGTTTTTATGTGATATGTTATAAAAAAGAAAATCCCTATCAAGTATTGGATGCACAACTGAACTAAAAAGACTTGTGTGTACAAATTTTTCCTGACCAGAATAGCTAGTTTTGGCAAATCAGGCCTCAATAGTGTCCTGCAGATATATGTCAACTTCCATTATGAAATCAATGGTAAAAAAGAAATAGAACATATATTCTACCTAAAGCTTCGTCGGGATGTTCAGATATGCAGGCTATTTTGAACCATCGTTCAGATTCCACAGCTTTATACAATAAGGTTTTCATCTAAACATAGTGAAATTCCGCTATTAAAACCACCTAAAGTTAAGGACAGTTCTGCTTAAAAAGCCTTATTTAGTGTGTGTGTGTGAGTGTGTGTGTGTGTGTGAATTCGGGTTTAACGTCGCTTTCAACAATTTTTCAGTCATATCACGACGGTGTCTGGTTGCGACAGGGAGCTCAATGCTCACGTTTATAGTGCTGCCTCACTGAAGTATCATGTCCCAGACACATTACATGATACCACACCCAGTCACATTATCCTGACACTGGATCGACCAGTTCTAGCTCTACCCCGTAAATCTGAGTGCCAAGCGAGGAGCAGCTAGTACCATTTTTAACGACTTTGGTTTGTCGCGGCCCGGGGTCGAACCCCAGAACTCCCGTTCCCCGGAGCGGACACTCTACCAACTGAGCTATCGGGGCCGGTCAAACCTTATTTAGTAGGTTTCAGTTATTCTTTCCTTGTGTTTTCTCCCGACAGTGTCCTCTGGTCAGAGACCACCTTTGGGACTGTTCAAAAGTGGTCTTAAAGACCACTTTTTAACAGTCCCAAAGGTGATCTTAATAAAGGAATTATACCGCATTTTGTCATGTTTTCTGATTATTCTCTTTTCCTCATATTCCAGATAGACGATTTGGTTGGTGGGGAAACTGACACATTCTGTGGTAAACTTTCACCTTTCATATGGGAGTCACGTGGGCCTAGAGTTAGACTGCGCTATTCACAAGTGGACGAATCTTATGGTTTCGCTGCCAGTTTTTCTTTGCAGAACATTTAAAAATGGACAGCAACCACATAGATATAATGAATATCAGTTTTATAAGGAGGAAATACGGATGACACGTTTCTAGTCTTCTCTTTTATAATCTTTTACAAAACAAAAACGTTTTTATAATCAGCTATGTTGATAAAGAAGAGCAAAGTTTGAGAGAGTGTTATCCGTGTCTTGAAAAAAAGAGCAGTGAAATTACATTGTTGAGACTAGCAAAAAATAAGAATGTTTGCTCTTTAAAATCATATTGAAAAAGGTTTTAGTTATTGTTTCTTCCTTTTTTCTAATTCCAGTGTCCTCTAGTAGGAGACTGCCTTTTAAACTGTCAATTATGGCCTTAAAGACCATTTTTAACAGTTCCGAAGGTGGCCAGAATACAAAGAATTTTTACTCAATTCATATTCATCACATGACGTCGCGTGTGAGAATGCAATAATACCATGTATTATATTCGATAATCCACAAGTGGATTGTGGAATGTACCTTAGTATTTCTAAGTGCAATGCTAAGAGGTGCAGGTGCTATTCTCATTTATGCACTGCGTCTACCGTTTCTTCATCTGTAACGTTAGACGCTTTTCTGTAGTTAACATGTCCGATTTGACATGTAAAATAGAAGTGAAGTCAATGATCAGGAATCGATACACAAAAGGGAAAGAAACACAAACATGAAACAACTAGACCCTAATGGAAACATCAATAGCGGAAAGCCAAAATGACAGTTAGTTTCCCACAAAATGGCCAATTGGCTATCCAAAACAAAATAATATAAGCGATAGTTACACTCAAAGACAAACCATAACACAAATAAACCGCGACAGAAGAAGTCTACGGATTTTTTATGTGATAAACTGATATACGATTGTAAAATGCAGTACTTCGGGAAAACTAATCGCATGTTAAAAACAAGTTTTAACGAACACTATCGTAGAATGAGTAAAATAGAAGTGGGGGCAATGATAAGGAATCAATAAAATTAACCCACAGCTCCCATCACAATTAACCCACAGCATTAAAAAACTGGCACTTTCTTGAAACGTCATTTCAAACGTACAGATCGTTCTGTAAATGATTTTTCTATACAGCTAGTGGAAAAAAAATACTATGATGTAAATTCTACAGCTAGATTTACAATAACTAAACGACATGAAACTGAATTAAAACGGATTAAATTATTACAGACACCTTTTTCTATTGGGCTTTAATGACAACATTTATCTTGAGGGTAATATATCTAAAATGACCGATTTTGATATTTTTTCGCTTCTGGACTGTCGGAAGCGTAAAACTAGATCCCACGGCATCAGGAAAAATTGCAATTACAAACAAAAATTACGTGCTTTTAAAGAAACAATACCAGACTGAAGTGACTGTCCATAATTTTATTGAATCATGGACGCCACTCAAAGCTTGTATTTCTAAGTTCATTACCCATTTCTGTATTACGTATTCTGGACTGCAGCTGGTGTTGTGCCGTGTGGCGGCCGTTAAACGTCTCCCCGTACATTAACCATAGTGCAGTTTATATTTTACTGTTGGTCCTTTGAGATCAGCGTGAATATTCTGAGAAATCAGAAATAAATTATTGGTTTAGACTCATATTCTAGACAGGTTTTTAATTATTTTGGACCCCATTTTGATTTATATCAGTCTTTGAATCGACTGCCTGTTCGAAATTCGCAAAATTGGAGTATGTTTCCTCTGGCTTTCTTTGCCGGATCATTGCAGGGTCACTGATGAGGCTTTTTTAGCCGAAACTACGTAGTATGACCCATCTTCTTTCTTATGAATGTTTTCATTGCTCTTAAAGGAACTCATTTTTGATATTTATTCGAGGCGAATAAATTCTACGATAGTTTTAATCAGTTATACGATGCTGCTCTTTTAATTAGAGGTTATACTTAGCATGCTCTTCGTCCTTTCATCAATTCTGAAATTAATCACAAACGTTATTACATCAAAATATCCTTCATTAATAAAGGTAAGAATTTTCAAGATTTACCTAATATCTTCCGGGACGGTTCGGTGATTTCATCCATTCCAGCTTATTTTCAAAATGCTGAAACACCCATAATTTGCTATAAATTCAATAATCCTGTTAGATCTATCATTAATAATTTCAATAAACTTGTTTCAAAAGTTGATATTGGCACTAACACTCCTGATACCTGTGACTGTAAAAATTCAGTGTATTGCTATCCTGCTGCAGGTCATATTATTCATGATTCTAGGATACGAAATATAATTTCTAGAGGACCGGAATATCGATTTCCTTCTAAAATTGATTTCAATATGTGTAGAGATGAAATCGCTGCTGCCTTGAATGAATTTGGTAATCGATAGTGTAATCGAGAGTATGTTGAGTATAAAGCTCTCAAACTAGAAGAGAGGGCAATGATCAGCAATCGATACAATTACCCCCGAAGCTCCGATTAGAAACACCAAAGGGAAAGAATCACAAACATGACAAAATTAGACCCTAATAGAAATATCAATAGCAGAAAGCCAACAGGACAGTTACTTTCCCACTAAATGGCCAATTTGCTATCCAAAACAAAATAATCTAAGCGATACACACACTCAAAGACAAATCATTACAAAAATAAACCACGACAGAAGAACCGCCTTGGAACGGTCAGTGTAACGAATTCGGCTGGTGGGCTTAAATCGGTTTTATTATATTACCGCAAAGACTTAAGCGCCCAATTTCGTAAAATCATTCTTCGATATAAAAAGATTGGGTACAACATGGATGTTATACGACAGACAGCATGCTTGGTAGTTAACCCAATCACGGTTGGCAACTTTGCTTCCCTCTTTAATTGCACGCCGGTGGGTCAGGCCTCAGATTCTATGACGGCTCCAACGTAAAGGAAATTTGCTTCCCTCTTTAATTGCACGCCGGTGGGTCAGGCCTCAGATTCTATGACGGCTCCAACGTAAAGGCTTATTGAGAATTAGAGAGATCTAATTATTGGTAATGTTGGTTGGTGCCTGATGCTCTGTCTCTGGTCGGGCCCATCGGAGTCTAACTGTTGGTTTTCTTTTGCTCCAGCATTTCAGTGGTTTCTTGCTGTCGAGTCCTCACCGTTGTCTCACCTCTGTGGTTCTTTGATTTTTTGTGTTCACGGAGATGTTGCACTGATGAGTTAGGAGGCCCTCATGCGGACTGAACAAATTATTTGTCTAAATCGCGACGGAAGTAAGGGCGAAAATTGTGGCCACGTAAAATAGATTTTAGCCCCCCAGTGGAAATCTTTCCACTGACCGTTCCAAGGCGGTTCTTCTGTGGCGGTTTATTTATGTTGTTGTTTGTTACTTACTGTGTGTGTCGCTTGTGTCTTTTTATTTTGGATGGCCATATGGCAATTTTGTGGGAAAGTAACTGTCTTTATGGCCCTCCTTTGTTTAGGTTTCCATTATGGTCTGGTCGCTTAATGTTTGTGTTTCATTCCCTTTGGTGTCTTTGATGGGTGGAGTAAGTTTATGGTATCGATTCCTGATCTTTGTTTTACTTCTACTTACTAGGCCACAATCCTCGCCCTTACTTCCGTCGTGATTTAGACAAATTATTTGTTCAATCCGCATGATGCTACATCTCCTTCAACACAAAATTCAAGCAACCACAGAGCTGAAAAAATGGAAAATTAGCATTCTGAAACTAGTGAACAAACGCATTTCTTTCTACTCTCAAAATACGAACGTATAACCTTTTAAACCTAAGACGTCTATGCGTCAGCATAAACTAGGTATTCAAGAATTTCATATGAAGTTTGTTTTGGCTCCAACAGATAAGGCCGCTAACAATATGGTCGTTGTTTGACAGCTCCACTATGTTAACACTCTTAAGAAAGAACTTGTTGTTACTAAGGCCTGTGAACTTCATCCTTTGGCTGGTGAGAGGGCTTTAGTTGATGACCACATTTGTCATTCAGCCAACAAGTTTGCTGTATGTGTTACAGAAGGCCAAAACAAGTTTCCTACGATATATTTGTTACCTAAACTTCATAAAAGACCATAATTGTAAACCATCACTAAACTCTCCAAATTATTAACTTCATGTTTTACTGCCATTAATAACATGCGATTAAATATTGCTACAAAGTCTCTGAAAGATCAGGGAGAAATTTGGTTTAGTCTATAAAAATTCTAACGTGTTTTAAATAAATTAAAATCCAGACGTTTTCGTGCTTCAAGTCTGTCTACTTATGGTTTTTCCACCCTTTACACTACACATCTCATAATCTTATAACAGAAACACTTACTGGTTTAATTGAATGGACATTTCGTAGGGAAGACCCCTGTATCTTGCATGTAATGTAAGAAATGCGGTTTTCGCTTCTGAAGAGCATAAAAATTATACTTTATAGTCATGTCAGAAAGTGTGTGAAGCTCTCACCTTTCTTCTTGACAATATTTACATACGATTTGGTACTAAGTTATTTAGACAAGTTGTGGGTATTCCGATGGGTACAAATTGCGCACCCATTGTGGCTGATCTGTTCTTGTTTTGTTACGAAAGGGACTTCATGATGTTCCGTTCCGTTGAAAAACAATCTAAAATCATTGAAGCCTTTAGCTCGACTTCTAGATATTTGGATGATTTATTAAATATTGACAATACTTATTACGATGGTTTGATCAGCCAAATTTACCCACTTACCCTCAGAACTTCAGGTAAATAAAGCAAATTCTTCTGATACCCAGGCCCCGTTTTTGGATTTACATCTATCTATTGTAGATGGATTTGTTTCTTGCAAAGATTTATGATAAACGCGAAGATTTTGATTTTGAGATTGTAAGTTTTCCTTTCTTGGACGGTGATGTTCCTCGTGCGGCATCCTATGGCGTTTATATTTCGCAATTAATTCGTTTGCTAGAGTTTCTAGTCATGTGGCTGACTTCAAAACTCGTAAGAAATTGTTAGCTGCTTAACGTCTTAATCAGGGTTATCGGTATCACAAACTACGCAAGCTTTTCAGAATTTAATTTATAAACGTCATTCCGATATAATTTCAAAATTCAATGTTGAACTTAATTCTCTTCTGCAACAATGTCTAGCGGAACCGAATTTTATGGTGACTTATTATATAAATTCAGAAAAATATATAATTGCAATAAATTCAGCACCCAATTTCGTAAAATCATTCCACGGTATAGAAAGATTGGGTAAAGGATAAATGTTGTACGACAGACTGCATGTATGGTAGTTAACCCAATCAGTGTTGACAACTTTGCTTCCCTCTTTCATTGCACGCCGGTGGATCAAAATAGAAGTGAAAGCAATGATCAGGAATCGATACAGTTCCCATCAGAGACGCCAAGGGCAAGAAATACAAACATGAAACAACAGACCCTTATGGAGTCAGCATCAGCGGAAAGCCAAATGGACAGTTACTTTTCCACAAAAAGGCCCACTGGCTATCCAAAATAAAATAATATAAGCGACACAAACACACAAGATACTCAAACTATAAAAAAAATAAACCGCGACAGAATAACCGCAAAAAAAAAAACCGCAAAAAAAATCAAACAACCACAGAGATGAAACAACAGTGGCCTCAGATTCTGTGGAGGTTCCATCGTAAAGGTTTACTGAGAACACACAGCAACTTCAATTGCTCGCACACCAAAAGAACCGTAGAACTGTGTTTGATATGTGCATTTTGGAATCCATCTGTGAACCTTGGTATATCAAAAGCAGTGTTATAAAGAACCAGGTCAAAACACGGTTAATGTGTTCTTTATATTAGTTGTATTTACATACTAATTATGGAAAACAGAAGAAGTCTGAGCCACTGAGGGTTAATAATAGCGCCAGATCAGGATGCGTAATAGAACATATTTTCTTTAACCCTATTAACCCTTATCCTGCTGAATATCTAAATATGTCACACCCACTATTGATTATCAGTCAATCACATTAGTTGATGCAAATTACTGCAGCAAATTCATAAACTGGATGGCAAACAATGAAGATCCTGATCAGATGGCTTCTTCAGAAGCCATCTGATCTGGATCTACATTGTTTCAAAGATAAGGCATATCCGGGCCCAGCAGGACAAGGGTTAAGATAGCCACATTTGAGGAGTGTATGTTCGAGTTTTACGTACCACCATCCACTTTGGTCATACGTAGACGGAAGGTCATACGTAGACGGGACCTCGGTTTAAAGACTCTTCCGAAAGTCTGGAAAAGCCCGGGATCGAACCACGGCCTCTGGTTTATGAGGCGAGTAGCATAACCACTACACCACAGAGGCTTCTTTCTGACTTTGAATCAATCAGATTACTTGATGTAAGTTATTCCTGCAAATTCTCAAAATGAATGTCAAACAGTGTAGATCCAGATCAGATGGCTTAAAGAAATAGAAACGTTTTTTTTTTTTTTTTTTTTTTTTTTTTTGAAAATCGAATATAACAAAAAAGAAACAAAAACAACATTAAAACTAATTTCGGTGACCAAAAAGTCCCTTTATATTAGGTATAGTAAGTACCTTCGGTATTTCGCCAAGTAATAAAAAACATCCTGTGTACACATATTCTATGCCATATTAGCTAGTTACGACAAATTAGTATGAGCCAGCGCATGACAAAATCTGCAAAGAGGCTTGGACTATTTGTTTAAATTGCGACGGAAGTAAGGGCGAGGATTGTGGCCACGTAAAATCGATTTAAGCCCCCACCCCAGTGGGATACGTTTCCGCTGATCGTTCCAAGGTGGTCCATCTGTAGCGGTTTATTTTTGTTTTGGTTTTTCTATGGGTGTTTGTGACGCTTATATTATTTTATTTGGATAGCCTATTGGCCATTTTGTGGGAAAGTAACTGTCCTTTTGGCTTTCCGCTATTGATGTTTCCATTAGGGTCTGTTGTTTCATGTTTGTGTTTCTTTCCCTTTGGTGTCTCTGATGGGAGCTGTGGGTTAATGGTATCGATTCCTGATTATTGCCTACACTTCCATTGAGCGACCAGTGAATACTTGGATCAGCCTGATCAGAGTCTTTGTTGATCGCATGTACCTACTATAGGTTAATATATATGCAAAGCGACATAAGCAAAAGGTCTTGTCTTAATGAATGTGTGCGCATGTTGATTTGAGTCTCTGCTGGTCGCCCCGGTCTTATTGAACGTTTTGTCATGCGGCCAGCTCATATTCTAGCCCTCTTTGAACAAGTAAGGAGATCATCCAGTGTTTTTTATGCTTAACCCGAGGATCGTCCGAGTGACCAGGTAAATGTTATTGCAAAGAAATAACCATGCATGGTCGTCATTTTTCATTTCCTACGACAAATTGTGGCGGAAACGCCCCACAACTTCAGATGCGACCGTAAAACTAACATGACAGTCACGAAAGGGTCTGTTCCGGAATGAAGTCCTGACATCACAATAAAACTTAAACATGACAGTTCCAACATAAATGGAATTTTATTTTAGTATTCTTTATGTTGGTTGGCGCCTAATGCTCCGTCTTTGGTCGGGCCCCTCGGAGTCTAACTGTTGGTTTTCTTTTGCTCCAGCAATTCTGTTGTTGTATGCTGTCGAGTCCTCAACCTTGTTTCATCTCTAGAGTGTTTTGATTTGTATGTTCTCGGAGATGTTACACTGATTAGTTAGGAAGCCTTCATGCGGACTAAACAAAATTAGTGTATACCGCGACAGAGGTAAGGACGAGGTTTATGGCCATGTAAAATCGATTTAAGCCCCCCCCCCCCACCCTTCCCAGTGGAATTCTTTCTGTGACCGTTCCAAGACGGTTCTTCCGTGGCGGTTTACTTATGTTTTTGTTTGTTACTGTGTGTATCATTTGTGTCTTTTTATTGTCGATGGTCATTTGGCCATTTTGTGGGAAAGTAACTGTCCTTATGGCCTTCATTTGTTTAGGTTTCCATTATGGTCTGGTCGCTTCATATTCTTGTTTCTTTCCCTTTGGTGTCTTTGATGGGTGGAGTAAGTTTAATTGTATCGATTCCTGATCTTTGTTTTACTTCTACTTTAAAATGCTTTGTTCATGGCGACAACGTTAGGTCGCTCTAACGTAACGTAAACAAGGTAATATCCATAGTTCAAAACACACTTTCAAATAGCACGTGAAATTCATGATTTCAACATAGATTTTGTTGCTTGAACACGACTTTTGGCCTAAAATAGCTTCAAAAGCTATAACTATAAGATTTTGTGTGTATCACTTGTGTCTTTTTTATTTTGGATGGCCATTTGACCATTTTGTGGGAGAATGACTGTCCTTATGGCCTTCCTTTGTTTAGGTTTCCATTATGGTCTGGTCGCTTCGTGTTTGTGTTTCTTTCCCTTTGGTGTCTTTGATGGGTGGGGTGAGTTAATTGTATCATTTCCTGATCTTTGTTTTACTTCTACTTTATGCAAGAATATACTCTTTAAAGGCCTGATTTAAACTACCAACCGGATGCTAAAATTGCCCAACGCTATCCAAAGATAACAAACAATCCCCTCAAACTTATCAGCACTCTCAGTGCTTTGATTTGCACAGTTTTTTTTTTCACAGAAACATGGCTGAACACTAGCCCGACCTGATCAAAAAGCGCAAACATGTTTAAAAAGTTAATAATAAAAGTGGTTGTGATGGCTATAATGTCACTTGACATAAAGGGACACTATAGCCATCACACGTACTGATGACGATGAATTATCAGAAAGGGCTCTGTGATACTACAAATGGGATAGTTGCGTAATATTTAATTCACATGTTCAAAATGGGATTTTCGTCGATGTGGCGACAAATAAACCTGATGTAAATTTGTTTTTCCACTTGACCAGATTATTTTAACTTTACACATGTGTTTACATTACGAGTTCACATATGTTTGTAATATTTTCACATGAGTAAACACATTGCACGCGTTTGCAGATCTCCGCATGAAAAAGTGTTATTACATATGCCGCAATAGAAGTGAAGACCATGACCAGGAATCAATACAATTACCTTACACTCCAACCCCAGACAATAAAGGAAAAGACGCACCGACATAAAACAACTTTGCCATAAAGAAAACGACACAAGCGGAAAGCCAAAACGACAGCTGCTTTCCCACAAAATTGCCAAAATAAAGATATTATCAATGCAAACATGCAAAACCGCAATATCACAATAATAAATCACAACAGAAGAACCGCCTTGGAATAGTCAGTAAAACGTGTTTTTTCTATTACTGGGATGGTGGCTTAAATCGATATTACGTGACCACAATGCTCGCTCTTGGTTCCGTCGTGGTATAAGACCAATATTGGGTTCAATCCGCATGACCTTTGTGACACGTTTGTGAAAATACGATGGTTTTAATTGGGAATAGTGTCAGTTTCCATAGCTGTGTGAAATAAGAGGCCTAAAACAGGTCGTTAGAGAACCAGAATTTATATTCGTGGCCATTTCATATGAAATTCATGAAAATTATCGAATGTCTTTATGGTCTTCATTCTCAATGGATACTGTTTAAAGCCTCTGGTTAAGAGTGCAGACTCTTCCATCAATAGAGTTTGTAGCCTGATGAAGACGAAAAGTGATAAAAACAAAGTTGAACCTTTGCTTATTTACATCCATTACGAAAACACGCCTATACAAATACATTGTCAATTAAACCGCCGAACAATGCAAATTTTAAGATGAAAAATTGTGGCGGTTCTAACGAGTACCCAAAATCTTTATTTTAGAGCAGAAATAAGAAAAATAAGGTTTACTCCTGTAAACCCCAGTTTTTGTATATAAAGTTGAGGTTCTTAGGGTTCAAAATTATATAGGCGTGTTTTCGTGATGGTCTCACGTTGGTGAAAGCAATAAAGTAGAAGTAAAACAAAGATCAGGAATGGATACAATTAACTTACTCCACCAATCAAAGACACCAAAGGGAAAGAAACACAAACATGAAGCGACCAGACCATAATGGAAACCTAAACAAAGGAAGGCCAAAAGGAGTTACTTGCCCACAAAATGGCCAAATGACCATCCAAAATAAAAAAAGACACAAGTGATACACACCGTAAGTAACAAACAACAACATAAATAAACCGCAACAGAAGAACCGCCTTGGAACGGTCAGTGGAAAGAATTCCACTGGGGGCTTAAATCGATTTTACATGGCCATTATCCTCGCCCTTACCTCTGTCGCGGTATACACTAATTTTGTTTAGTCTGCGTGAAGGCTTCCTAACTCATCAGTGTAACATCGCCGAGAACATACAAATTAAAAAACTACAGAGATGAAACAAGGTTGAGGACTCGACAGCAAATAACAACAGAATTGCTGGAGCAAAAGAAAACCAACAGTTAGACTCCAAGGGGCCATAAATTGCTTCCAATTTAAGGGAACACACGCATTCATTATTAAATCTACATAGTAAACAACAAAGCAACTAAAACAAATATTTTAATCGTTTTGTAAAACAACAAAACTTGTGAGGTAATGATCAGGTACACTTCAAACATATATATATGGACATTAGTAGATACTTCAAATTAACATGTCTTAAAATCATTTTTTCTGTCTCTCTGTCCACAAAAGACACGTGCCCATTATTGTGTGTGTGTGTTGGAGCGGGGGAGTCCCAGGCGTGAATGGCAATCGTTCTCGTCGTACATTACGAAAACACGTCTATACAAATACATGGTAAATTTCACCCGCCGAAAATAAACGATACTTTTCACATGAAAAGTTGTTTTATTCTTTCTTATTTCAGCTCAAAATATAAATTGTTGGTACAACACGTCAGAACCGCTTCGATATTTTTTCTTATTTCTGCTCAAAATATAGTTTGAGGGTATACGTTAGAACTGCCTCATCGAGGCACGTTGCGAGCACCAAAAATCTATATTTTGGAACGAAATAAGAAAAATAATGTACTATCTAAAACTGAGTTTCAAAGGGGTCAGAATTTCCAGATGAGGTGTCTCAACACTTGAGTGTTTGCAAAGGTATCTGTTGGTCTACAGGGCTCGAAATATAAAGAACTTACGCAGCAGGCACACGTCGCTAGAGCAACGTCAAATCAACGTCGGTGCACCGACTAGATGTGACGTTGCATAACGTCATGGCGTTGCACCGACGTTGATTTTACGTCATATTTACGTCATGTGCCTGCTGGGTAGAGGCGTGTTAAGAAATATACCATAACAGATTGATCAGATAATTCAAGCCAATAATATGTATTGAAAAAAAAAATAAAATAAAAACATTTTGGAATAACGTGTACTTTGAGTGCATATATACATATACATGTACATTCAATTGACCTTGCACGTTATATATACTTCTATGTACAGCCATACATTTCCATACAAATGCATATCATAACTCTAAGTATTGAAACCATCAGAAAATCCTTTACACAGAGAAAAATGATTCTCAGGATTTACATTTTTTCATTATTTTTGCTCAAAATATAGATTATAGGTTTTCATTTGAATGGTCGCAATGAGATGTCGTGACACGACTGAGCACCCGGTCTTCGTTGGACTACTAAAAGGAAAAAGACAATCTTCCCCATATAAAGATAACGTTATACTGCAGCGGTATCCTGGCAGTGGCACTCATGAAACGGACTTCAGACTTGCCATGCAGACCAGTTTATATCATAGTAGTTAATACAGTTATATTTTGCTAATAAGACCAGATACAGACTAATTCTTCTTGTAACACATGTTAAGAGGATTTTAGGTTTTCTTACTTTGTGTTTCCTTCACCAATGTCCTTTAGTAAGAGACCACCTTTGGGGCTGTTCAAAAGTGGTCTTAAAGACCACTGTTGAACAGTCCCAAAGGTAGTCTTATAATAGGAATTTAGGTTCTTTTTAGTCAGCGCTGTCTTTTTAAGTAGAAATGTTTAACCCTTGTAGCACCAATCTACATTCAGATGCAAACTGCATCGTATTTCTGTTAAATTTGTCAAACAAACATGCTTGATTTTTCATGTGCAGACTATTCATATAAAATGCCAAGCCTTATTGTCTCTCAAAAATGTGAAAACATATTTCAAAATGACAACTGCTATTGTCGTTATTTATCAAGAAAACGCGCCTACATAATTCTGCACCCTTCCACCCCACTTTATATGGTAAAACTAGGGTTTATGTGGGTAAAACATATTTTTCTTATTTCTACTCTAAAATGTAGTTTGTGGGTACTCGTTAGAACCACCATGATGAGGCGGTTCTAATGTGTACCCACAATCTATATATTCTACAGAAAGAAGAATAACATTTTTTTTTTATCTTAAAAAATTCGTTTTTTCGGCGGTAAAATTTACAATGCATTTGTATAGATGTGTTTTCGTAATGTCATTACGATGACACACACCTTGCGACATAGTGCATTTTTTCTTATCTCCAAAATGACAATTTTTCTGATGCAAATCCGTGATATTTTTCTCAGTTATATATACTACAAACATAGGTTGTGGGTGCTCGTTAGAACCGCCTCATTGAGGCGGTTCTAACGAGTACCAACAACCTATGTCTGTGAGCAAACATAAGAAAAATAATGTATACCCCGTAAACCCCAGTTTTCTCTATATAAAGTGGGGTTTAGGGGGAACTTATTTCACGGACTTGTTCAGGAAATGGGCGATTTTGGGGTTAAATGAGTATCACAGATGAACAAATTAAGTAAGTTGATCAACATAATGTATCATCTAAAGCTCGTTATGTGAGGAGTCGTTGTTTTTATAGAGTTTACTCATTATTGGTTGAACTATTTCATCAAACTGTCGCTTCTGTTCTTTAATATTGTCTGTATCTGCTTCAGAATTATTGTCCAACCAGTCTGATTTCTCTTGTATGAGTTCTTTTAATCTGTCTTTGTCCTCGTCTGATAATTTGCTTCCTAACTTTTCAGTGTCTTCTATTTGATTTCTTAATGAATACACAGAACTTTCTAAATCATTCTTTGCATCGACTCTCTCCTTAATTCTGTTATCTTCCTCGGAATATTTTTCAGCTTCATTAATCATGCGTTCAATATCTTCTTTTGACAATCTATCTGCACTTTCGTCTATAGTTATATTATTTTTCTTCCCTGTTCCTTTGTCTTCTGCTGTCACTTTTAAAATACCGTTGACGTCAATTTCAAATGTGACTTCTATCTGAGGTATACCACGCTTAGCTGGTGGAATTCCATGAAGGTCGAAGGTACCGAGAAGGTGGTTATCTTTTGTCATTGATCTTTCTCCTGAAATAAAACAGACGGGAAATTCATTTTTGATGAAGAGTAAATCTTTTGTGGTGTGAGTTCCACTGCAGTAACTAAGCCAACTTAAACGTTTACCAATATAATATATCAGCAAAGTTAAGCGACAGCTAGCCTTTTCCACCGCTTCTGATACCTATACAAACCGTGTAGGTCCTGATTGGACGGCTCATGATTTTGACATAAAAAACTTTATGCTGGATTGGAGGAGTCCAATTCGTAGATGGAAGAATTTCAAGGATCAAAGGTTGATGTAAGCTCTGGTGGGTATTCTCTTCAGAACCATAAAAACTAACATATTGCCAATTGGAGGAAACTAGCCAGGGGAGCTATAAGACACAAATGCATGCGTACCAAATCAAGTATTAGGCTCAATAATACAAAACTTAGTCGCCGCCAAAGTCAGTTTCTGTGATCACTTCTCGCGATCACCAAACTTTGATGATAAAGATATCATGTAACGCAGTTGTCGCGAAGATGTGAAAATAATATTCTTTAAAATTTCAACTCTTTGGCAAACAGCACAGAATAAACAGACACAAAACTTTGTTGCTGTGAAGTGAAAGAAATATTCTACTAATTTTCAACTCTTTGACAAAAAAAAACACAAAATGAATGAACACAAAAAGGTTTGCTTGAAAAGAAACTATGCTACATTGTAAGTTCATGGTGAAATCATGTTCTTGGCTTGGGAATAGTACCCATTACGCACATTAAGCATATGCGTTATGAAACCTATCCAAGTCTGGGAAAAAACGATTTCATTTTTTCATCATTGAACATTTTTTCCGTATCACAGGGGCTGTTTTAAGGATAGCTCTCTGCCCCATTTTAAAGATATTTCCAAACCCACAGAAATACGAGTACTTCTTCACCTTTTTCTTGTTATGCGTAATAATATTTTTTTCACTACGTGTGATATATACAGTAAACACGTTCCGTTCATTATAAAATTATTACCTTCAAATACTTGAATTGTTACTGTAGGTTGGTTGTCTTGGGCTGTTGAAAATATTTGGGCTTTCTTCGCCGGGATGGGGGTATTTCTGTTAATCAGTGTTGTCATTACCCCGCCCACAGTTTCTATACCGAGAGTCAATGGATTGACGTTCAGTACCAGGACGTCTCCTAAGCCCTCCTTCTCATTACCAAGGATACCGGCTTGAACAGCTGCTCCATATGCCACGGCTTCATCAGGGTTGATACCGCGGGTAGGTTCCTGGAGGAGAGAATACCAAAGTCTATACATTACCAAATTTACGAGTGTTTTATGTAGCGTGTACCAAAATAAATGCCTTTCACATAAGTAAAGTGGAAACAATTGACTGAAGTTTTATTTTCCTATATGCAAACCTCGCTCACATGATACGTAACAGACAAAGGCAGCGATCAGGGACAGAAGTAATCAGGTTTAATTGTTTGTTGTTTGTTTGTATGGTGTTTAACGCCCAGTCAACACTATTTAGGTCATTTTAGAGCCGGTCAGTTAACCTAACCACACTTTTCATGGGCATGCTTATACGTAAGTGGTTAACCAGTACAGTGCGCATTCTTTCGCCAGAAACTGACAACTGCCCTTCTTGAATCAGCGGAAGGGAGAGAATGACTGTAAAAAAGATTTCATGATCAATCTCCAAGAAAGAATGTTTCCGACCCCGGCAGGTATCGAACCCGCGTCCTCCTGTTCACCAGTTAGACGCGCATCCGATTGAGCTACCGAGGTACCACACGCTGCTCTATACATCAACTGGAAAAGACAAACACATATTTGTATTATCTTACAAGAGCATGACTGTCAAGCCAGTAAGCAGCTTTCTGATGCTCTGTCTCTGGTTGGACGCATCGGAGTCTAACTGTAGGTTTTCTGTTTCTCCAGCATTTCAGTGGTTTCTTGCTGTCGAGTCCTCACCGTTGTTTCATCTCTGTAGTTGTTTGATTTTTTATGTTCACGGAGATGTTGCACTGATGTGTTAGGAGGCCATCATGCGGACTGAACAAAATATTTGTCTAAATCGCGACGGAAGTAAGGGCGAGGATTGTGGCCACGTGGAATTCGTTTCACTGGCCGTTCCAAGGCGGTTATTCTGTCGCTGTTTATTTTTGTTACGGTTTGTCCATTTTGTGTGACAGTAACTGTCCTTATGGCCTTCCTTTGTTTAGGTTTCCATTATGGTCTGGTCGCTTAATGTTTGTGTTTCTTTCCCTTTGGTGTCTTTGATGGGTGGAGTAAGTTAATTGTATCGATTCCTGATCTTTGTTTTACTTCTGCGTTGTCTTTGAGTGTTTGTGTCGCTTATATTATTTTGTTTTGGATAGCCGATTGACCATTTTGAGGGAAAGTAACTGTCCTTTTGGCTTTCTACTATTGATGTTTCCATTACGGTCTGTTGTTTCATGTGTGTGTTTCTTTCCCTTTGGTGTCTCTGATGGGAGCTGTGGGTTGATTGTATCGATTCCTGATCATTGCCTTCACTTCTATTTCCTGAGAATAGTGACCGCTTGGATACACAAATTTAACCAAAAATTATGTGCATTAATTGCGTAGAACGTAAAAATATTTATCATATAGCGGTTAAACGTCGCTGTTATCTTAATGACCACACGTGTTATAACGCATGGGTACTGACGCATAATGTCAGGACACTGGCCGTGATAACCAAATGATTTCTACTGAAATTCTTTTCTAATAAAACAGAAGAGAAGGCAATGATCAGGAATCGATACAATCACCCCACACCTCCTATCAGAGAAATCAAAAGAAAGAAACACTAACATGAAATAATTAAACCCTAATGAAAACATCACAAGCGAAAAGCTCACGGGACAGTCACTTCCCCACAAAATGGCCAAAACAGCTACCCAAAATAAACAAGATAAATAAGCAATACACACATGCACAGACGAACAATAACAATAATGAACCGCCATAGAACGGTCAGTAAAAGGTATTTTAACCTTTACCCTGCTGTAGGCGAAAAGCCCTATCTTTGCAAACAGTGTAGATCCAGATCAGATGGCTTCTGAAGAAGCCATCTGATCAGGATCTACACTGTTTGGCATTCAGTTTATGAATTTGTAGCAATAAATTACATCAAGTAATTTGATTGGTTGATAGACAGAAATGGGTGTGGCTAAAATGAATATTCAGCAGGTTAAAGGTTAATGGGGGTTAAGGCTCCTCGCTTTTGGTTCTGTCGTGGTTTAGACAAATAATTTGCTCAGTATGAAGGCCTTTTAACTCACCAATGCTACATCTCCGAGAATATAAAAATCAAACAAATACAGAGATTAAACAGACAACATGATAAAAACTGAAGTGCTGGAGCAAAAGATAACCAACCGTTAGACTCAGATGGGCCCGACCAGGGACAGAGTATCAGGTACCAACCGATATTGCCTAAAATTTAAGTACATGTAAAATAGAAATGAAGGCAATGATCGGCCTTTACCCTGAAGCCATCATAGAATCATAGGCACATCCGATTTCAAATCGTTATAATGATAAACAGAATCTAAACACTCGTGATCATTTCATATATAAACTTATGAAACTCGCCAAAAGGCTTGGCAATAGGCATTCTGGAGCAGTTTTGACGGCCATCTCGGATTACAAATGATCACTATTACAAAGCTTCCTCATGCAATCGAGGATGGATGTACTGAAAGGATGGTTGAATTGGGTTTGTGTAGTTTCTGATTGGTACAGCCAACATCATCTCAAGTTCAACATGAAGAATGTGGACGGACAGACGGACGGACATTATGTATTGTTGTTGTGACCTTATGTTCAAAGTTTGATGTTAATGCGTTTGACGGTTTGCAGGCTATTCAGAAGAAAAAAACATGTCTGACAGAAGACAGAACATATTGTATTGTTGTTAGGACCGTGTGTTTAAAGTTTGAAGTTAATTAATGCGTTTGACGGTTTTAGGACGTGTCACTTCCTACGTTTTAGTGTGTGTCCAGTCAAACTATATCCATTTTCAAAGACAAACGGACATACGCGCGTGTTAAACTCTGATCAAGCCTGGCCGTCTGCACAAGTGTATGAGCTTTGGCTGATTGGGTGCGCAGAATGATTTAAACCATATATAACAATGTAATTTTCCTCCTGATGACTTTGGAGAGGTCCATTTCCAATTAAAGGGGTGCCAGGTGTGCTTTGTTATAGATTGTACAAAAATGTATATACACGTACCTTAAGCAAACAGTATAGGCCCAGATAGGACGCCGCATTCTGTGGCATTCAATCAATGTCTACGCTCTTTGCCTATGTCCCTCAAATGGGGGCGGTAAGCAAATATGGGCTAAGGTTTTCATTACGTGAACATATCACCTCAAAACCTGGAGTGGCAGAGTGGCAGAGCAATAATCAGATAGAGCTACAATTTCTAGCCCCAGGACACTGTCACCGTCAGGGCCGATAAGCTACTTGCGCGGCTTGGCATTGTGGACCTGGACCTCATCCTAAAGGAGAGGAGGCTCCGCCGGTACGGACACATGGAACGCCTCAACATTGCAGTCAAAATAGAAGTGAAGGCAATGATCAGGAATCGATACAATTAACCAACACCTTCCATCAGAGACTCCAAAGATTGCCTGAGACATACATGTTGATGGAAAGTGTGTGCCTAGGAGGCCCAAAGATGACCTGGAATCAGCTGACAGAGTTTGCAGAGAGTGGAATCTCTCGGCTATCTACCCTCATGATAGACACACCTGGAGATCTTGTGTGAGATCTGCTATGCATGGAGCAAGCTTCCTGAAAGGAGGGGGCACTTATGTAGATGTTGCCCTGTACCTGCACGTTAATTACAAATCCGGTGACAATGATGATGATGACCACACGACAAGTTTTCCCTTCACTAAAGTCAAATTCTAGACAATTAACCCATTTAGTACCAGAAACCCCAAAACGGGTACCCTGGCAAACAGTGCAGGCCCAGATCAGACGCTGCAGAACGCGGCGTCTGATCAGGGCCTCCACTGTTTTCTGAAAGCTCAGTCATTTTCCAAATAAATTTTGATGAAAACACAACCTGACATCCCAAAATTTTGGAATGGACTCCTGGAGGATTCTATTTGGTACAAAAAGGGTTAACAACACCGCTTACCTTTCCACGAAAGAATTCCTTCACAAGTCCTTGTATTTTTGGTATTCTAGTGGAACCGCCTACAAGTACAATTTCATCTACATCAGAGGCTTTCATGTCACCATCCGCTAGTACCTTCCTGACTGGTTCCAGTGTAGAACGAAACAGGTCCTGGCAATAAAAAGGCAGCATATTTACTCAATGTGAATTGATGCGTTTTAACGCATTTGCCACTAATTTTTGAAGGAAGATTAATTTCGGCACATATTGAAAAGCGGATGGAAATACTCTTGAAGCCAAATACTTACAATACTGAAGGATATCTTAGGCCACATACATAATGAAAAAAGATCAATAAAAGAGGTATTTTATTATCAAATACGGTATTCAATCTCTACAAAATTGCACTTATCATTAACATATCAACAGTCGTATTCAGAGTACAATGATGTTCAGTCTCATATTAAAAAATGCCTCTATTTTCCCACTTAAATAGCAGCGGAATTCAAGCCAAAGTAAAACTGGAAAGGAGAGATGGGAGCAGAAAAAAGAGAAAATAAAAGTAGGATGCCAGTCTAAATTCAGAGGTATATGATAAAACAAAGATAAATCAATTAATCAAATTGATATTTTCATCAAATACTGTCTTCAATGAAAGGTATCAGTTAGAACGGTATCAGTTAGAACGTATTCCCAGCAATGACAATTCCCAGCAGTGACAATGCTGTGATACGTGATAAATATACATGTATATGGGCCTGTGCATACGGAGACGTGAGCATACAGGCAGTCTGATCAGAGTCTTTGAAAGTAGCAGGAATCATTTGTGGTTCTCGATGCATCCACACAGCGTGGCTGCTTAGATGTGATCTACTCGGGTTGCACATATCAAAGTATAGCTTTGCTGATATAAAAAACTAAGTCATTACCGCATTCAGTTCCTCAAATTTAGCTCTCGTCAGTTTTTCTGAAAAGTCTCGCCCTTCAGTCAGCGATTCAATTTCTATAACAGCCTCATGTTTAGATGACAATGCCCGCTTAGCTTTTTCAACTTCACGACGCAGTTTCTGAACAGCCCGTCCGTCCTTGCGCAGGTCTGCACCGGTTTTCTTCTTGAACAGTTTGATGAAGTACTCCATCAGTTTCTGATCGAAGTCTTCCCCACCAAGATGAGTATCTCCATTAGTAGCTATCACTTCAAAGACGCCATCATCAATTGTAAGCAGTGATACATCAAAGGTACCGCCCCCAAGATCGAAGACGATGATGTTCTTTTCTTTGTCTTTCTTCTCTAGACCGTAAGCAATAGCGGCAGAGGTCCTGGAATAAGACATCTTTTTCAGTTTACTAAGATTATAATGTTGCGAGAATGAGGCTGCCATTCAGTCATATCGACTGTTGCCACACTTTTGATCCAATTGTATTTCAATTAAAGTCGTCTTAAAAAATAATATAAGGGATTGAAACCGATAAAAAGGAGACTCAAATCAAGTACGGACCCATAAAAAAAAAACAAAGATAGCGCTGACTCTTAACCATTAGGATTCCGCCGAAGGCTATGTCGCACCTTGAGAAATGGACTCTTACATTAGCATGAATTTAGGGTGGCCGAAAATGTAAACGGCTTGACGAAAAAACGAACTGAAAACAGGACTTCTATGTCGCATCATGCTTAAAGCAGGTGTGACAAATTGAGTCTAAATAAAAAGGCAAAATGAAACATATGCGGCGCGAGACCATCAGGCTAACAAGCGCATGTAAGCTTTACCCTTGTAAATCCACCTTTTTATAGTATAAAGAGGGGTTTTCAAGGTGTATAGTATACAGTAAAATTGCTATATTAAGACCACCTTTGGGACTGTTCAAAAGTGGTCTTAAAGACCACTTTTGAACAATCCCAAAGGTGGTCCCTGACCAGAGGACATTGTAGGCAGAAAATACAAAGAAAAATTAAGTGTAACCTTCAAAATAAGCTTTTTATAGAAGAATTGTTTTTTTTTTTTTTTTTTTGGTTTTGGGTTTTACGGCCCTTTCAAGATTATTTCACTCATATCGAGCCGATCGTTAATCAGAGGTGGGCGAAAACCGGAGTACCCGGAGAAAAACCACCTGACCTTCCGTTGCAGAACTTGGCGTCTCACACGTGGCCCGAGCGAGGCTCGAACCTACGGCGGTGAGAGACCTAATGACTAAGAGTCAGCGCTCTTATCCACTAGGCCACGGAGGCCCGTCTTATAGAAGAATTAGTCCTAATTTTAGGTGGTTTTATTAGCGGAATTTCACTCTATTTCTTATCCTAAATAATAAACATAACATCACGAAAACACACCAGTATAATGTTGACCCCCTTAAGCCAAGTTCCATATAGGAAAACTGGGATTATTACAGGGGTATAAATCATTTTTCTTATTTCATCTCAAAAATAGAGATTGTGGGTTCTCGTTAGAACCGCCTCTAACAAATGCCATCAATCTATGCTTGAGCAGAAATATGAAAAATGTCAGAATTTCTATCTTAAAATTTTCATATTCTTTGGTGGTAAATTTTTCAATACATGTGTGTATGCGTGTTTTCGTAATGTGTTCAGCATAACACACCCGGATGACATTGTGCGTTCTTTCATATCTCTGAAACAGTTATTTTTCTGGTGAAAATTTGTGATAGCTTTCTTGTTTATATCCCATACATGGGTTGTGCTCATTAGAATGCCTTATTAGGCGACTCTAACGAATACCTAAAACCTATGTTTTGGAGCAGAAATAAGAAGAATAAAAGTTTTCCCTATATGAGCTTGGTTTACAGGTGTGTTACATCACGAAAACACGCCTATATAATTTTGACCACCCTCGAAACCCACTTTTATATAGTAAAACTGAGGTTTGCACGGGTAACCCTTATTTTTCTTATTTCTGCTCTAAAATATAGATTATGGGTAATCGTTAGAACCGCCTCGATGAGGCGGTTCTAACGAGTACCCACAATCTATATTTTGAGCAAAATATAGATTATGGGTAATCGTTAGAACCGCCTCGATGAGGCGGTTCTAACGAGTACCCACAATCTATATTTTGAGCAGAAATAAGAAAAATATCACAATTTTTCATCTTAAAATTTTCATTTTTTTCGGCGATAAAGGTTACAATGTATTTGTATAGGCGTGTTTGCGTAATAATTACATGCGACTTGCCTCAGTGATAATTGTTTTAGATATGAAATATTGCATAATATGATACGGGTGTATTACCATAAAAACATAACGAACGAAATGAAAATCCATCATGTTAACTAGTCCATGTAATTACCTTATAAACAGCACTTTATATTAACAAGTGGGGTTTATAGGGTATACTTTATTTTTGCTCAAAAACATAAGTTAAGTCTAGTCTTTGGGGCGGTTCTACGGTACACATACAACTTATGTTTGGAGTACGGTAATTCGGTGAATATCAGAACGTTTCATTCGAAAAGAACTATAAAAGCCGCCAATATAGCACAAGGGTATTACCGTAATGAGATCCATCACGAAAACACGCCTTTATAATTTTAACCCCCTTGAACTCCACTTTTATATAGAAAAAAGTGGGGTTTACAGGGATAAACCTTATTTTTCTCATTTCTGCTCTAAAATATGGATTGTGGGTGCGCGTTAGAACCGCCTCATCGAGGCGGTTCTAACGTGTAACCACAATCTATATTTTGAGCAAAAATACAAAAATTATCACAATTTTTCATTTTGAAATTTTCATTTTTTCGGCGATAAAGGTTACAATGTATTTGTATAGGCGTGTTTTCGTAATGTCCGAGCAGTGTCAGTTGTAGTCTCCGTGCTTAGAAGACTCTTTGCCTCTTTGCGCTCTGATTAGAAAATCAAAGCACTGAGAGTACTGGTGGGTGGAATGTGGGCCGCGTTCTGTGGCGTCTGATCTGGGTCTACACTGTTTACCAAGCCCAACCAATGGTTCCAGTCACAGTTGCTATTTTTTATAAATAACTGTTGTGATAGTCACGTGGACTTCAGCACTGGAGAGCTTTTATATTTGGTAACTTTGTTTCAATCGACAAACAGTCACCCCACCCCCACCAATAATAATAATAATGATTATAATAATAATAGTAAAACAAAAAAAAAACATGACTTACGGTTCATTAAGTATCCTTAGAACATTTAGACCAGCTATCATTCCTGCATCTTTTGTTGCTCTCCTTTGGGCGTCATTGAAGTAGGCAGGGACCGTGACAACGGCTTTTGTAACGTTCTCTCCCAGGTATGACTCGGCTATTTGTTTCATATTACCGAGGACCATCGCTGATATCTCTTCTGGTGAAAACAACTTCTCGTCTGTTCCAACTTTGACGACCACATGTGGTCTGTTGTTTTTGTTTATGACCTTAAATGGGTAGTATTTCAGGTCCTTTTGAACTATTGGGTCATCCCATGTCCGCCCAATGAGACGTTTGATGTCAAATATCGTGTTTGTGGGGTTCGACGTCAACTGATTTTTAGCCGCGTCACCTATCAGACGTTCTCCGTCCGGCGTAAAAGCGACGTAGGATGGTGTTATTCTATTTCCCTGTTCATTAGCAAGTATCTCAACTCTACCATTCTTGTACACTCCAACACTGTAAAACACGTGATAGTTTTTACCATAATGAATGCTTTCCAGCTCATAAAAACACAAAACGAGGCATACATAAAACTCAAAGTTTCTATATACAGTAAACTTCCGCTATTAAGACCACCTAAAATTAAGACTAATTATACTTTAAAAAAGCTTATTTAGTAGGTTTTTATTATTCTTTCTTTGTGTTTTTCACATTCAGTTCCTCTGATCAGAGACCACCTTTCGGACTGTTCAAAAGTGGTCTAAAAGACCACTTTTGAAGAGTGCCAAAGTTTGGGTTAATATAGGAGTTTTACTGTACATCAGACCCTAAATTTTAAAGTGTATTAATCCTTGTTCTGCTGAATATTCATAGATGTCACACGCACTACCGATTATCAACCAATCAGATTACTTGATGCAAATTATTGCAACACATTCACAATCTGAATGGCAAACAATGTAGATCCTGATCAGATGGCTTCGTCAGAAGCCATCTGACCTGGATCTACATTGTTTCAAAGATAAGGCATATCCGGGATCAGCAGGACAAGGGTTAATGCAAAATTCTGAATAAATGCATGATATAGCTGGTCTGTCGGCGTACTTCAACATTGCATTACATAACCCCTGCCCTGCTGAATAACCTAATTTAGTTACACCCAGTGTAGATAATCCGGAAATCAAGTTACTTAATAAAACGTATCCATATTTAAAACTGAATGGCAAACAGTGAAGATATTGGTCAGATTTCTTCTCTAAGTTCTTCAGAAGCCATCTGATCTGGATCTACACTGTTTGCTAAGAAAAGTGTTACCGTGTTTGCCGAGATAAAGGCTAAACCAAATAAATAAAGACCGAGCAGTATGAGTCGCTTTACTTTGCGACAAACGGAGATACATTGAAGAGAGAGAGAGAGAGAGAGAGAGAGAGAGAGAGAGAGAGAGAGAGAGAGAGAGAGAGAGAGAGAGAGAGAGAGAGAGAGAGAGAGAGAGAGAGAGAGAGAGAGAGAGCTTACCATGAATATGTCGTTCCCAGGTCTATTCCAATAACAGTCCCCGGATCCTCCTGATCATCCTGCGCCGTTACCATGACAAGTAGGCCAAATATGGCCACTAGCCCAACCAATCGACGGTCCATTTTCTTGATATAATCTATTAAAATTAGAGAAAAAAATAATTAAGTGAATATTTGGGCATATAAACATCGATTTCTCTGACACAAATCGATTAACTGTTTACTTGAAAAAAAAAAAAAGATCGTTGTGTGTAAAGCATTGAATGCTTAATGCCATTTATTTCACATCTATTAAATGGACCCATTCCAAGGAACATAAGAAAGGGACATTGGAAAGCATGATGCCGTATCTGGTCAGGGTCTACACTATTTGCTCAGTCGGAGACATGAGGATTTCTCTTTGAAATGCATTACCCTAAGTCAGCCGCATGTATGCATTAAACCAGAGCTGATCGAGCTTTTCAGAATGGTGTAGTGGCATTGACCACAGCTCGTTTAGTCATAGATCAAAGGAAATAACATATAGAAGACATTAGGGCTGTTTCATGGCAACGTAAACCTATTTAAACGAATTATGAAAACGTTTGTTTGTTTGATTTGAGGTTTAACGTCCCCGTCAACACAGTATAGGTCATTTTTGAGACGTTGCTTCAAATGTTGTGGGACTTTTACCCGACATTAAGATGAAATGACATCTCAAGCCCTGTCGTCCAATGAAACAAAAAAGGTTTATAAGCACGGACAGACCGACTCGCACCGCTTTGCCTGGGCAGCCTTAGATCCTCTAAGCGGTTTACCAGTACTCGTGTGCGGTCGGTTTCACCTCTGCGTGGAAGCATCATGCAGCCCATCTATTTCTTCAAGCCCCGATGTGCGGGGGCATAAAAACAAGTGTTGAAAGGGGGAATTCTGGTTACTTGGACACCACTTAATTCAAATCAAATGTAAATAGCAGATAAAATGTAAATGAAAGACAAATCTAGACTACAAAATGTATAAATGCATGTACTTACAGATAATATCTTCTCTTGAACTTTTAAATAAAACTTTTTTTTTCTTTCTATTTTCAGTAGACCTAACGTTACTTCTTTTTTTTTCTTCTTTTTTTTTTATCAATTTTCTCTTCTCGCGTACCGATTTATTACTTGAAGGTGTATGATATATAGGATTTGATTCTAGCCCCCTTTTATATTATCCGCGCCGATGTGAGGATAAGTACACGTGGCATTATATTCATATTTTTAGAATGGATAGGTTTTTCCAATATCTGGTTTTCGAATTACAGGTTACTATCCGCTAGAATTTTCTATCTGGAAATCGGAACCAGTACACTTGTTTACAAATACAATCTATTTATAAATAAATAGTAGTTTCATCAGTTTATACCGAAATTGTAAAGAATTACGTGTTCTTTAAGAAAGTACACGTCAGCGTAACAAACGAACTCTTTTGAGATTATCTGTTTTGACCCATTCATACACTCATAATATAATAAACATTAGTACACCAAGACATCATCACGTGAACATGTCCGTGTAAACACCCCTATAACCCCAATTTATGTACAGACAACCGGGGATTGCAGGGCTATACATTAGTTTTCTTATTTCTGCCCCGACATATGTTGTTGGTACTAAAGAGGCGGTTCTAACGAGCACCCTAAGCATATGTTTGGAGCAGAAATAAGAAAAATATCACGCCTTTTTTCAGAAAAAAAACAACAACAAAAAAACCCACAAACATTTTGGAGATATGAATGAATGCACTATCCTAACATGAGTGTTATCGTAATGTGGGAAAAACGACATGCTTTGTCTACACATAGGTCATGAAATATAATCATAACAACCAGGTTAGAAAAAAAGATGAAACAACCTACAGCCCTGGCGGGTCGACCGTCTCTATAGGCTGGAAAAATGGATTTAAACTAAAGCTTAAATGATTCGTTTAACCAAATATATGACAACAGAATCTCCCACCTGGTCCAATTCCAATTGTAGGGTTGGCGGTTTGAAAGTTTTGCAAACATGTGGGTACTTTAAGTAAACAGTGTGGACCTAAATTAAACACCGTACTGCTTATTCAATAGTTATGTCCATGTTTTCTTTGTTTCTACGTGGCGTTGATTCAGTGTGGCATCCGACTAAATCATGCATTCTAAACATTTGTTGTTGATATCTTCTCACGTCATTTAACGAGTTCACAGCAAAACCAAGATCTCATATACAGAAGAACTTCAATGGCTCGAACTCCGATGACCCGATTACCATGGATGAGTCGAACCCGTTCTTGAGTCCGCATGGAATTCCTCCATTTACGATATAGGGGTCATTTAGGCAGATTTTCTTCATTTATCTTGCAAATGTATGCTGTGTGTACTCTTTAGAATCGCCTCGATGAGGCGATTCTAATGAGTACACACAACATACATTTATAATACAGAACACTGAAGAGATATCCACAATTATCTCCAGTATGTCTCCTGGTACGGCACTAATAGTATATCCCTCTGTGGCTCGAACTACCGCTGTCTCGAACAAATTTTCATGGACCCAAAGGGGTTCGAGCCATCGAAGTTCGACTGTAGTTCCCGCTAAGCTCTATTCTTTAGAACCGAAAATTTTATTCATGGGATAGTTAACATTATCATATATTCTGAAACGAAGAAATTCATTCCAGAATATAGGATGGTGAAAACTAGCTTTAATAAGGCATGTTGTGTAATTAGACTTCTTGGTATGAAGAATATGATTACAGGAAATTCTATTCTTGAGTTCAGACTCGCTATATTTCTTGCTTTGAATTTATTCTGCTAAGGAAGGTGTGGTAACTTTTCGCCGGGTACTTCGAGCAGCAGGGAGGGTGAATGGACTTTTTGTTTCAGCCATGAAAGCCCCATTCAACCAATTAAGCTTCCCACCTCACTTTGACCCAAAAAAGTCTTCTTTTTGGCAAATTAAGCCTCCCAACCCTAAAACATCAATATCCACCATTTGCCAAATTAAGCCTCCCAACCATAAAAGAATTTCATCCCAAAAACCCAGAGCCCAGGGGGCGGCCCTTAACCCTCGCCGGCCCGGGGCTCTAGGTTTTTTGCCCGCGTTGTTATACGAGATGCTATTGGTATGTCGCAGCCAGTTGGGGTGGGTGCCATTTCCATTTAGGGATATCGATGTACATAGTATACCTATCTAATAATGAAGGGATACGACAATTGTGGGTGGTTGAATGTAGGCAGGTCATCCACCAGTGGGAAGAATTGCTGCAAGATGTATTGTAAGATTCATTTAGCCAAATTTGGCAAAGGTAAGAAAATCCTCATTCCCTGTAGAAAATGTGGGAAAGGTGTTCAAAGCGAAATATAAATCTGTCGGGCCTGTGGACGGGATAAAATACGCGGCCGGCACATAGCCTTGGAGAAGAAAGCCAGGATACAATTCGATCTGTAAATGTGCGAGCTCCTTGACCTTCGAATTTCCATTTAGAGATATTTGTGTAAATAGTATACTCGTTTAATGACATGGATGAATTGATCAATGAGATTCTTGCACAAATGCCCGACCCAGTCCCACAGGGTCAACAATTTACCGACTTGGATGACCAGGTCCCACACCCGGTGGGGCTTCCAGCCGACCAGTGGGTCGAGATTCTTAACGAAGCCAAAGAAGAGTTCGAAGTTGATGGTGCCGCCGCGGACTTCTCTACATGGAGGGTGGAAGAAGAAGACCCATTTGACGTCGGTGATATTGAGTGGGTCGACGGTATGCATGCCAGAGCGGGCCGGATTGCTGTGGATGCCAGTATGACATACGAGAGAGCGGCAAGGCTGCTTGGTAGCCTTCCGGAGGGTGGGTTTCTTCTGAAACTCAAATTTCTCCGTGAGCTACAGGATGGCGACTGGGTCGTTGAAGATAAATTTGACCCAGTCCGTGCGAAGAGAAGGAAGGGACAGGCTGTCGGCGACATCTCACGGAATATAAAACCTGGCGTGTTGACTGGAATCGATAAAGTCTTCTACCAGAACGCCTATCCCGTCACTGCAGTTGCATACGGCCTCTACCCAATCAGAGACGTAGATCCGGCCAACCTCGCCCCACTAAGAGATGGCGACCACAACTGTGTGGCCCAGAGAGTTGTGGAGCACTTTGAAGGCGCCCTGAGGGGTCAGGGTTTGACACCAACGCGTCGCCAAAAAATACAAGAATGGGAGATGAGAGTCCACAGAGGTGGAGCGATTGTTCGCGACGTGGCCGAACTGGAAAAGATACTCAAAAGAGCAATCATCCTGAGGGACATTGCTGGTGAGGACATTTTCAACAGTGGCAAATACGGTAGAGGTGGGAATGGCGGCCATAGATCCGTAGAACTCACCTGCCACAACGGCCACGCTTGGTCCAAAGACCTCAACTTCCCCAAGAGTAGAGAGGTCCACATCTACAAGGGCGGCGTCTGGCAGGCCATTCGGGAAGCAACCAGTGGGGAGCCGATTGCGGTCTGGCTCCTGGGCGGCCAAGACAGACAGCTCTCAGCTGACCAGTTCGTGCTCCAGGACGGACGTACTTACAGGACGTGAGAGGCCCATGAGCGACTCCAAGCAATCTGCGCCAAACTAGGCAATCCTGAACTCCCTGAAAGAGCCTTCGGTGAAAATCACGCGGCCAGTATTGTGGCAAAGGAAAGGAACGGTTAGAAGCCAACACCAGCCAACCTCCTTCCAGACGTCGAGAAGGCCTGTGTGGAGCACGGTCACGGCGGCCTCTGGAACTCTATGAATTATGACACAAGGGAAGTCGTCAGCATCGACATGAAGGCCTGCTATCCGGCATCCTTCCAGGGCATGGGTGAAGCCAAACTCTATTTCGAGCGGTTCGGACACCCAACCCACCGGATGGTCCGTGTAGCCATCAATGGCGCTCTCCCCAAAGACATTGGCACAGGCTTCGCCGAGATCCAAGAATGGGAGTTTGATGCGACCTGCCATCCTGTCATCCCTGTCTGGTTCGGTAAGCATTTCGCTTCCGAAAGCGGTGGTTGGGCCCCGGCACAGCTCCTTGCCTTCCTCATAGAGTCTGGTTTGCTGAAAAGCCTCAAGGTTCGGGAAGCCATCATCGCCTTTAAGAAGCAAACCGATGTGTGGCTCCCAAAAGACCGTGACCAAGGCTGCAGTGTTATCGGCAAGTTCACCCAGGGCACCAAAGCTGCTACCAACGGAGTTGGCGGCAAAAGACTAACACGAAGGCTTGTGACCGACCAAGGAGAACTCGACTTCCTCGTGCGAGACACCCTCGAAAGCGGCACCCTGGTCGGAGCTCCCGAAAAGTGTCCTCTAGGTTATATTCTCACGTATTATGATGGCTCCCAACCACAGTACGCTCACCTAAGCGCGAGCATACTGGCCTACGCCCACATCAACCTCCTCTCCATGCTTTCGAGGTTTGAACCTGATGTGGCCGTCCGAGTGGCAACCGATTCCATCTATGTCCAGAAAACGGCGCTCTGCAAATTAGAGGGGGTCGAGGTTTTCAAACCACATGAAATCCACACAAAAGGAAAACGTCGCATATGTTTCACCCGCCATGAGGAGGAGACACCGATGCCACCACGAGACTTGATTGCCCCAGCTCAGTGGCTTGACAAGGGTGAACAACTCTACATGCCATTGTGGCACGCGGTCTACGCCCCCGACCCTGAATATATAGCAAACATCAAAAACCTGCCCGATTCGTCCGCGCCACTTGATGACGATTCCCTGACCCGACATCAGTTGAGCTACCTAAACGGTAGCGGGGGCAGCGGCAAGACCACCCGGGCGATCGAGCTCTTCCGCGACAAGAACCCCCTCGTCTTCACCCCGACCCATCGCCTGGCCAAAGAGATGCGGGCCAGGGGCGTCCAGGCCAAGACCTTTCACAGCTTTCTTCCGCTGGAGTGGCCAGTCAGACTGGAAACCCGAAAGGATGGGACAGAAGTTCATTCCCCGCGTGATAATCTGGGATAAGATTTGTACAGTGCCCCGCCCCACTGTGGAAACCTTCCTCGACTGGCTCGATTGTCGGGGCGTCCAGGCCATCTGTTGTGGCGACCAGGGGCAGCTGCCCACAAATCGCCGGAGAAATGCCGCACAACTGGCTGCAGCGGAGAGCCGATTACTATGAAGAGGTCCTGACCGACCACAGGGCAAAATAACCGGCTCTGAAAGCTTTTAAAAGGGAGATCCGTCTCCAACCAGACCGAGTACAGTGTCCTGCCTTGGATGGGACAGATTCGTGGAAGCTTGAAAGCCGGGGGACTTGATTCAGACCTCGAGGCAGAAGGTTCGCGATCGGGCCCAGATTCGGCTGTTCGAGAGTCATGAGAAGAATTTTCCTGACCTCCCCGTTCCTCTGCTATGTCGTCCCAAGGATAGTCGGTGGAAAAACATAATGGTCACCATCCCTGGGCCCTTGGTGCTGGATGGTGAGCGAGACCAGCAGGAGCTCGTTCTGAACGACGTTGTCGAGGTTTCCTTGCAAACCGCCCATGAGGTCCTCGACGGTATATGGGGCCAGGACTGGGCTCTTGGCTATGCCATCACAGTCCACTCAAGCCAAGGTCTCACCATCGCAGACCCCCAAAAAGTCTGGATTGTTGATGACTTCCTGCAGTGGTCCAATCTCGCATATTTGGCAGTGTCAAAGATGGAGTACATGCACCAGCTCGAAAGGGTAGTCTGAGGAGGGTTCTGAGGGGCCACCCATACTCACCGAGCAGCAGCTCCGCAAGGTTATTGCGAAGAAGCTTGTGGCCAACAAGCGACAGGACCAAGCCAAGTGCTAAGGTTTAACCTGAAGGTTGGTCAAATCCTAGAACTCAAGGAGGCACAGAACAATCAATGTGCCGCGTGCGATATTAAGCTCCTATGGGCTTACCAACCAAAGGACACCCTGCAGTTCAGCGTTGGCCGGTTAGATAACTCCGTGGGCCACGTCCGCGACAACATCAGTCTGGCCTGCCTCGAGTGCAACCGAAAAAGAGGAGCGGCTAAGCTCAGCGCTTGAGAACCCCATCCGGAGGAAGCTGAGTGTCGCGAGGCACAACAAGAAGTTCTTCGCGCACAAAGCCGCGCTGAGGTCCATCCTGCAAGTAATACACCACGGGCTCATCAGACTTGGTATCGGAGTCTAACGGTTGGTTTTCTTTTGCTCCATCATTTCAGTGGTTTCTTGCTGTCGAGTCCTCACCGTTGTCTCACCTCTGTGGTTCTTTGATTTTTTGTGTTAACGGAGATCTTGCACTGATGAGTTAGGAGGCCTTCATGCGGACTGAACAAATTATTTGTCTAAATCGCGACGGAAGTAAGGGCGAGGATTGTGGCCACGTAAAATCGATTTGGGCCCCCGAGTGGAAATCTTCCCATTGGCCGTTCCAAGGCGGTTCTTCTGTGGCGATTTATTTATGTTGTTGTTTGTTACTTACTGTGTGTATAACTTGTGTCTTTTAATTTTGGATGGCCATATGGCCATTTTGTTGGAAAGTAACTGTCCTTATGGCCTTCCTTTGTTTAGGTTTCCATTATGGTCTGGTCGCTTAATGTTTGTATTTCTTTCTCTTTGGTGTCTTTGATGGGTGGAGTAAGTTAATTGTATCGATTCCTGATCTTTGTTTTACTTCTACTTTGGTGACTGTGCGCCCGAGCCGGTGCACATCCAGGGACCATATGGGATCAGTCGCTCGCCGGCGCCCCCCTTCAAGTTCGCCGGGCTGGTACAAATAACGAACGCCGACGCCGGAGGGGATTATTGTCTCCTCGAGACCAACAGGACGACCAGGAACTACAGAGGAGGGCTTTTGTGCCACCGATCGCGCCCTTATGGTCTCAGAGGGTTTTTTGCCGGTCAGTCGGGTGACCTCACCATTCAAGGCTGTCACAACGGCAGGCAACCTTTTCACCCACTCTGTAGACAGCTGACCAGAAGTGAGGGGTATATCCTGAGCGTACTGGTGCCCAAAGAGCCGCTCAGCCAAGGTACGATTGAAGCGCTCAACAATGCCCTGGTCCCGATGGATGTCAACCCGACCGCGCCGAACCTGGACAGAGTGCTTTGCCAACAGCTGGCTGACAGAGCCCATGAACTCACGACCGGGGTCGACCTGGAGCAATTTTGGCTACCTCAACGGGCCTCGCCTGTAGATGCGACACAAAGCTTCAGCAACCTCTTTTGCTTCTTTAGTTGCCAGAGGCTCAGCTTCTTTGAAGCGTGAGGCTACATCAACCACGGTAAGGGCGTATTTGTATGTGCGCTTGTTCGCTTTGCGAACACGAACACGGTCGTGTGGTAGAAAGAGCAGGTCAGCTTGATGGACCTCGTTCGGCTTGGTGATGTCGAATTTGGGTCGTGGAACGTGCTGCGGGGCGGCGAGGTAGATCTGCCAGATGGCCTGCTTTTTCAACCAAGCTCGGACCACATCTTTTTAGGTCTTAGCCGCAGAAGCCAGCTTCTTTATGGCCTCAAGACCCCTGCAGTAACCATTAGAGCTCTAATAAATATCCGAAAGGCGCCGATCTTTTCTGCGAGGAAAGATATACTATCCTATTACACAAGGGCACCACTCGGAACAGTATAACCAATGATCAATACAGGTGTGTATTTCAGGCTGTTTGTAACACTAAGTCTAACCTCCACTCACACAAGTAGATAAGACATTTATGTATATAACAGTACCAGTTATTTCTTGTCTAGTCTTCACGGTATGGAGCAACAGTCTGCAGAATGTCCATAATTGGACAGAATTTAGATACCACATTTATGTATATAATAGTACCTGCTATAATAAAATACACAGGGGCACCATCGGGAAAATATCACCAATCGTGAATAAAGTTGTGTATCTCTGGCAGTTTGCACAAGTCAAACCTCGTGTCACACAAGTTTGTAACACATTTATGCTTACTAAATTATTAACCTTATGTCTTAATGCCATCAAAAAGATGTGATTAAATATTGTGACAAAGTCTATGAAAGATCAGGGAGACATCTGTTAAGTCAAGTCGAAAGCTCTTTATTCTCTCAGTATCAAATATGACATCCGAGGAAATAGACAAAGATAGTGTAACAGCAGTGTAGAACAGTTCACTCACTCGCACACCCACATGCACGACAAATATACATGAAAGATGATAATAGATAGTGAGGGTGCCAACAATTGGGAGATAGCTTAATCAATGTACGGTGTGGGACAAAAATCAAAGTCAATCTAGCTAGCGATGGATGGATGGATGGATGGGATAGATAGATAGATAGATAGATAGATAGATAGATAGATAGATAGATAGATAGATAGATAGATAGATAGATAGATAGATAGATAGATAGATAGATAGATAGATAGATACATAGATAGATATTGAAACAGCTGTTTTTCACCTATCAATTCTGTTGTCACGTATGATTGTATCAGAGAGGTCTATTATAAATTCGAAAGAGATTTGTTTTTTTGTTTTTGTTTTGGTTTGTTGTTGTTTTGTTATCTTTTATACTTCTGAAAACTATAAAAACTTAAACATTTAGGTCATGTCAGAAAGTGTGGGAAGCTTTCGCCTTTCTACTTGACAATATTTATATAAGATTTGATATTACGTTCAGACAAATTATTGGAATTCCGATTGGTGCAAATAACACTCCCCTTTGAGGCAGAGTTATGATATCCCTTTCTATTGAGACGCAGTCGGAAGTTAGTGAAGCTTTAAGCTAGACGACAACTTGGATGGTTTGATCAGTCATATTTACCCTTCAGAACTTCTGTTAAATAAAACAAATTCTTCCGTTACTGAAGCCCCGTCTTTGGATTTACATTTATCGACTTTAGATGGATGTCTTGGATGGCAGATGTGAGGTAATTGTATCGGTTTCTGATCATTGCCTTCACTTTACATTTGTTTCACGCAAAATGTATTATAAACGCGATGATTTTGATTTTGAGATTGTAAATTTTCCTTCCTTGGATGGAGATGTTCCGCCTGCGGCAGCCTACAGTGTTTATATATCACAATTAATTCGGTCTGCCAGAGTGTCTAATCATATAACTGACTTCAACACTCGTAATAATTTTTACTGCTTTATCAGGGTTATCGGTACCATAAACTTTGCAACATAGAAGTAAAGTCAAGACACCAAAAGGAGAGAAACACGAACATAAAAAAATTGAGCCAGAGCATGACAAAACCTATAATAAAACATGCACCCATCGAACACTCAGATCAGACTGCGTATCCCTATAGTCTAACCAGTGACTTCTCTTGCTGTATGAAGGAGCACTGGGCCATTAGCTATCCTTCGAGCGCACAACAAAGGCTCTGATCAGACTGCGCGGATGCGCAGGCTGATCTGAGTCTTCGTTGGGCGCACATGTCTTATTGCCGTTTTTGTCATGCGCTGCCTCAAATATGACAATGACAATGACAAAAGTTTATTACGTAAGGAAAGGCCTTCAGCCCATAATACATATCAAGTAAACCCAGCAGGCATTCAACGTGAAGGCAACGTCGTGTCAAAGTCGCATCGACGCAGACAGGGCGCAGCTTAAACATCACTTGCTCGCTGGGAGCACACATTTACTTGGTGATATGCAATACAAACTAACACTATGCTATTAATCACCTACGATTTAGATGACAAAAGAAATGGTATCAAATATAGATATAAGATATCAACACTAGATCTGACACGTGGTACAGCGTTGAATTTAATTGAATTGAAGGGAGACAAACATGATAGATGTTATATTTGCTATGTTGATAGCCTCGCTTGGTGGTCCTCACTATTTAGGTACCATAAATCATTTTCTCAACATTGAGGCTCTCTCGGACACAATTTGACGCTTAGACTGTTCAGAATAAAATAAGCAGAAAACATCCTGCTATACCTCTAAAACTTCCAGGAAGAAGGGAACGTCATCTCATGCAAAATGTCTCTTTTCGAGACAACCTGCATGAACTGTCGGCTTCTTTTCACCAGTGGTTCGCCAGATTTGTGGTTCGTTGTATTTGGCAAGTGATATGTTGAAAACATCACGAAAACACGCCTATATATTTTTGACCCCATTGAATCCCACTTTTATATGGTAAAACTGGGGTTTACAGGGGTATACATTATTTTTCTTCTTTCTGCTCTAAAATATAGATTGTGGATACCGCCTCGATGAGGCGGTTCTAACGAGTACCAACAATCTATATTTTGAGCAGAAATAAGAAAAATATCACTATTTTTCATCTTAATTTTTTTTTTTTTTTCGGCGGTAAAGTTTACAATGTATTTGTATAGGCGTGTTTTCGCAATGGTTATAATATTTTTACTTACCATCACGATAACACGCCCATTCAAATACATGCCATATTTTACAGAGAAAATAAAATTTTTCAGTTCAATAATTGTGATATCTTCTCCCACTCCCACCCCGAAACACAGATCGCGGGCACACTCTAGAACGCCCTCATCGCAGCGGCCCTAACGAGTGCACACACTTGTGAGCAGAAATAAGAAAAAAATAATGCACACGCCTGTAAATATGTTCTTGAAAGGGTTACCCTTTGGAAGCAAGGAATACACTACAAAACTGGAAAACATGGGAGTGTACAGGTTGTCTGGGCCAGACTAGCTAGTTTCGGCCAATTAAGCCTCATCAGTGACCTCAAATACTTCCAAAATTTCACAATGGGATCAATGATCCCAAAGGACAAGAGAATATAAACACCACTATGGTGTAGTGCAGGGATACTTTTTACGGCCGCCACACATTCCCATGACGTTAAATATGATCTAGAAAGGTATCGGGTTTCAAGTGGGTCAGCATTATAAATGCATGTTTTCATGACGCACTTAATTTGGATGGTATACATTCCTAAGTGAAAATGCACTAACCGAACATTTTTGAGACTGCAGTTACAACTTGAACATCATATCTTATAAAACTGAAGTACTGTTATATTTCTCCTCCAAGATGAATGTAGAAGCCTCCGTGGTGCAGTGGTTACGCTACTCGCCTTGTAAACCAGGGATCGCAGGATCGATCCCGGGCTTCTCCAGACTTTCGGATGAGTCTTTAAACCGAGGTCCCGTCTCCGTATGACCTTAGCTGTTGGTGGGACGTAAAACTAAAACTCACTCACTCACTCCAAGATGAATGAAAATACATATTTCTAAGCTCGTCATAGGGCACAGCATAACATAGTGATACTCGTCTTCTATTGAATAAGTATTGCGCTCTAAACAAAAAGGGCAGAATCTGTATTCCCTTTCTATATGCAAATGTCTAACTTTTTCAATCATAAGATTGTGACTTGAACATCGAAACTTTGAAATAGTTTTTATGACAAGATAGCTTAGATCTAGAAATAAATATGTATGTTGAAAATATCTAGCAAAGGCTTGAATTGTTTATAATGTTCTGCTTTTGGAGATTCATCTAGCCTACTTCTCCAATTTTGAATTGAGATATATTTCATTCTCTGCGAGACTATACTTATAAATCTATTAGCATCTCCAATTGTATTTGCTACCCACACAAAACCAAATCAATGTGTAAAAGGAGAGTGCGAACGTGCGATGTCCATGTAATTCGACCTGCTTCATTTAGGGAACATTTTTGGAGTTACTTATGAGATGGCATCTGTATTAGTCTAACCCAATGTTATATACACTGTATCATGTACGAAACTGCAATACAATACCTACCACATTCGCCAAGTACAGAACTTTCCATAGTTTTGGTTCTCAAACCAATATATTGGGTTTACAGAAAGATGTCTGTACTCTTTCAATTTCTTCGCTATACCTATAAGCCCTTATTTTCGCGCCATAGCAGGCTATGGGCTTCACCATGGTATCAAACAACTTAAAAGCATCTAACGTTGTAAAGTGGCCAAAACTTCTTTGATATCTAAAAATATGGACGCAGCTTTTTGGCTTGGCGAGCAAGTATTTTTTTAGTTCTGGTCCATTTTAACGTTGGCGTAAAACAAACGTCTAAATACTTATACAAGAGGCTCAATGAGCCTAACCGCTCACCTGTGGAACATTTTAGTTAGCTGTTTGCCTCATGGTCTTGAGCATATTTTTTTAAGTTCTTCCTAATGGGGCACGGCATTGTCAATTTGGACCTATGGGCATGTTTGGTAGGATTATTGTAGGGGACCACTTGACATTGCTACATGCTTAATATGTAAGCTCTGGGCCTAGTGGCTTCAGAGGAGACGATTTTTGAAGTTTTTTTTTTCCATCATATGTCAATGAGGGCTAAGGGGCCCCGGGCCGTGGCCAGTTTAGACCCCAAGGGCATGATTGACACAATTTATGTAGGGGACCACTTGACATTGCTACATACTTAATATGCAAGCTCTGGGCCTAATGTTTCAGAGAAGAAGATTTTTTAAGTTTTTCCCATTATAAGTCTATGGGTGCTATATGTTACCATGGCAACACCAGTTTCAATCTGAATTGCATCTTTTCCCCCAACCGGATAATGCTTCTCATGAAATTTAATCATGATTGGCCAAGTGGCTTTAAAGATATACTTATTTGAAAATGTGAACGGACGCCGGACCATTGGCATACTAATACCTCAAATGAGTCTTCGGCTCAGCTGAGCTAATAATACTAGAGGTTTCAGAGAAGAAGATTTTTTAAGCTTTTGTTTTTCATTATAAATCTATGGGGGCTAAGGGGCCCCGGGCGTGGCCAGTTTAGACCCCAGGGGCATGATTGGTACAATTTATGAAGGGGACCACTTGAAATTGCTACATGCTTAATATGTAAGCTCTGTGCCTAGCGGTTTCAGAGAAGAAGAATTTTTAAACATGTTTTCCATTATAAGTCTATGGGGGCTAAAGGGCCCCACGGCGTGGCCAGTTTAGACCCCAGGGACATGATTGGCACATTTTATGTAGGGGACCACTTGACATTGCTACATGCTTAAGCTCTGGGCCTAGTGGTTTCAGAGAAGCAGATTTTTAAAGGTTTTTTTTTTCTCATTATACGTCTATGGGGGCTAAGGGGCCCCGGGGCGAGGCGAGTTTAGACCCCTGGGGCATGATTGGCACAATTTATGTAGAGGATCATTTGACATTGCTACTCGCTCAATATGAAAGCTCTGTGCCTAGCGGTTTCAGAGAAGAATATTTCTAAACTTTATTTTTCCATTATAAGTCTATGGGGGCTAAGGAACTCCGGGGCGTGGCCAGTTTAGACCTCAGGGGCATGATTGGCACAATTTATGTAGGGGAACACTTGACATTGCTACATGCTTCATATGTAAGCTCTGGGCCTAGTGGTTTATTTAAGTTTTTCCCATTGTAAGTCTATTGGAGCTATATGTTGCCATGGCAACAAGAGTTTCCATCTGATCTGTCCCACCACATAATGCCTCTTTTCCCCCAACTTGATGATGCTTCTAATGAAATTTAATCATGATTGGCCAACTGGCTTTAAAGATATACTTAGTTGAAAATGTGAACGGACGACGGCCGACGGACAATTGGCATACTAATACCTCACATGAGATTTCGGCTCAGGTGAGCTAATAAAGGAACTATTTTAATCATGTTACCCTGGTACAGCCATCTTTCTGTTTCTTTTACGATCTAAGCCTGCCCAGGCAATGCGGTGCGAGTCGGCCTGTACATGCTTTTAAACCCTATTGGTTTCATTAGGCGGCAGGGCTTGAGATGTCATTTCATCTCAATGTCGGGTGAAAGTCCCACAAAATTGGAAGCATCGTCTCCAAAATGACCTTTACAGTGTTGACGGGGACGTTAAACCTCAAATCAAACAAACAAACAAAACTATAATCCTCCATTTCGAAAAAAAAAAATTTAGTTCTACTTAAGTTTAGACTCATTCCAACAGATTTACAAAACATTTCGATCAAATCGATTTGCCTTTGTAATCTAACGAAACTGGCCACATCATCAGCAAACATTAAAGCTAATGACAACATCACAAGGGGAAAGCAAAAAGGACAGTTACTATCCCACATAAGTGACAAACGGCTAACCAAAACACCGTGTAGCATCGACTCCGGAACTTGTTACTAAAAAGTACCAGATAAATGAGGAAAATGATTATACCGGCGGTAGGTAATCGCTTAAGTTGGCGTTATTACGTAGTGTCAGAACTTAAACTCACTTCCCATATTTACTCAACTTATTTTTCTCTGAAATTCTTAAAAAGAAATTTTGGAAAGCTTTGTCAGCTGTCATTTAAACACACAAATGAGTCGGCTGGTACATGGCTGGTACCGCGAAAATTCATGACAGCTTCAACAATCTGTGAATTTATTACAGAAACGGCTTTGACAGTCATCAATTAAATGGCATCAATAGAAGCCGAATCCTTCGCTGCTTGTAATATTTTAGTTGTTTTTCCCCCAAAGAATATTGTGACTGAACGCGCGAAGGCCAGAGTACGGCAATTTGCGTCACCAGGTAAAATACTGGACGGCAGTTTGCTGGGAACAGTACGGCGATTTGATTTGAACAAATTATACATAAAGTGCTATGGCGGAGAAGTGTTCTAAATATTTCCACAACTGTCAATCTTAATATAAACAAAGGTTTGTTGGGTTCGTCGTTACTTTCATTGTCGGTCTCCTTTTTATCAGTAATTTTAAAGGGACAGAAGGGTTGGGGATATAAGAAATTGGTAATGACAACAGACTGACCTGTTGTTGTCCTCTAGTTTTTTTTTTCGACTTTTATCGATTTTCTTTCTTTCTTCCAGTACGTCTAAACCCCAGAGGGGGACATAAGACGGGTTCCGGCGAACCAAGTGTTGAAGGGTCTTAGCTGAAATAAAAGGAAAGGAAAGTTGGTGAAATGGGTTTGTACAGTGGGAAAAGAGAGTGTTAGTACAGTTAAAAGATAAAAACAGAATTGGGTCTTTTAAGGAGAAGCATGAGCCATCAGGCTAGTTCAGCACTGCTAAACTGAGCCAGAGTAGGAAGCGTTACAACATAGGCAGGTAGTGAATAATAGTCCACGGAAAGAAGGTGTACTTGTAGTAGTCTGTGAGGGTGTAAATCTGTCTGTATGCAAGGGGGTGATTGTGGGCTGATAGTCTAGTATTGATGAGATCACAAGTGATCTTATACATCATGGCAAGACGGTTATCAATGCGGCGTTGTTTACGGGGGCGCCAATTTAGGTCCTTCAGCATAGCTGTAACACTTGAAGTGTAGCTATAGTCATGTGTTGCCCACCTGGCAGCCCTTCGTTGGACTGCTTTCACTTTGTATATGTCAGTGGCAGTGTGGGGATACCATACAGTGAACGCATACTCCAGCTGCGGCCTGACAAGAGTCTTATATGCAACTGATTTCAGGTCCTTATAATGGACCCGAATGTTTCTTTTCAAGAATCAAAGGGTCTGATTTGCTTTCGTAGTTATGTTGTCAATGTGGGGGCTGCTGTTTAGATCATCAGAGATGGTGACCCCAAGTTACTTCTGGTGTCATGCAAGAGGTACACATTTGGGATAGGGTTCTTACGTCGGGTAACATGAAGGACCTGGCATTTAGAAGGATTAAAGTTTATGTCCTACATCTTTTCTCTGTGACATTATGCCGCCGTGAAACCGTATGTTTGTACAACGTTTTGGTTCTCATGTTATCATAATTATTGTATAACCGGAGAGAAGTAAATTCGATTTGATTTGATTTGTACATACCTTATGATCGCGAAATACTTAACTGCCTTGGAGTGCAGATCTTGTGACACCCATGTTATTTCAGCTTCTTTATGACCTTGACAGATCATGATTAAATGGTCAACAAATAGTTCTTATCTTGGGTTTAGCAAGGCTTTTGGCTAGGTGAATCACCTGAAGCTCCTTCGCAAGCTACAGGTACATCGAAACAGTAACATGGATTAACTATCCAGTCGGTTAAGTCTTTTCTGATTGGGAGAGGTCAGGCAGTTGAACTTGAAGGTGAGCCCTCAGATGAGGTTCCAGTTACTTCAAGTGTACCGCAAGGATCAGTTCTAGGCACCTTGTTATTGTTATTATATCTAAACACCTAAACGACCTGTCCGATTACCACCCCCCCCCCCCACACACACACACACACCACACCCCCTAGAGGGACTTAGACCGTCCAATCATAAGAATCTCAATGGGACATGGAATTCAAACATAGAAAGTTCAAGTTTTGCACATAACCTGGCCAAGAACTCCAACCCCTACACCATATATACTGCATAATCATGCCCTCGAAATTGTTTCATCTGCAAGGTACTTAAGTTTTGATCTATCAACCAGCATGAACGTCAACATACATGTCGATAGAATCTCTTAAACTGCTAATTAAGTCCTTTGTTTTATTGATCTAATATCAGAACAAAATAAAACTGCGTTCGGGAAGCAGCATACAAGACAGTATTCCGTCAACACTTGAATACGTCTGCACAGTAGGGAGCCTATGCACACAGTCCTATGCCCATTAACTGGAAATGATGTAGCGTTAAGCCATCCACTTGGCTCTGAACAATTATTTAACCTACGACATGCAGCCTTATCTTGGCTAGTACTCCTTGCAGCAGAGAAGGTCACTTGCCTGCCTCATTTATTTATATAAAATTATTCATGGCATAGTTGCAGTATCTCCCTCCCCTTATTTCTAGCAACCAATCGAAACACGCGTCACAGCATGAGCCACCCACTCGTATTACTTTAATTGTTACATGTATGGCAATGGAAAGATATACTCCCAATATTATTTTGATGCCTGCATTAACTAAGTTCAGCGTGGGAGTCCAGCCTCTTGGTCAGAAGTTGCCATGAACACAGCATACCTGTTTTAACCTGCTTTAACCTAATCTATTGTTAACATTTAACACCATCACCTTTCTTCATTTCACTTTCATACTTTTAGTCTCATCATTCATATTCATTTAACACTAACAACGCGCAGTCATCCTGCACACATTCTAGCAAAAGTTACTAATTACAGAAGATCCCCGCTTGCTATTGTCCATTTGACTGTCGCTGACCTTGTATAAAATCAAGGTACCGGTAATTTATAGCATCGCTAGTCCACCTTTTAGCTTTTTATTCTCCCTGTGACGTGCGGTCCCTGTGCAAAAAGCAAAATATATAGACTTGGCTCGTGTGCTGTGGCATTGGCAAACAGTGGATACCTAATCAGACGCCACATAACGCAGCGAATGACAAGATCTACACTGCTTGTTTAAAATGCTGGACTTTAAGGGTTAAACTAACAGTTTAAGTCACATTTCAGGACTATGTTTCCAGCCTACACTCAGAGATAATCGATTACCACTGGGAGGAAACTTATTTTAGCTGTCCTTTATACAAAAGCGAAAGTAACCTCCTTTTGTGAACGGAAAAGAAATTTATTAAAGTACTTTTTTCAGGACATATTCAATCAACTTCTTTAAGGAGTTGAACTTTTTAGATAAGTAGCCAGTTGGCCATTTTGTGGGAAAATAACTGTCCTTTTGGCTTTCCGCTATTGATGTTTCCACCAGAGTCTGGTTTTTCATGTTTGTGTTTCTTTCCCTTTGTTGTCACTGCTGGGGTCTGTGGGTTAATTGTATTGATTCCTGATCAGTGCCTCCACTTCTATTTTGTTGTCTGTGTCGTTGCTTAACTGTACAAATGTGAAATAGATAGAATATTAAAGATGAAGAATGCAACATGCAGGCACTTTCGTGCCCGTCGGTTTCGAAAATAATTATGATAATAATAATAATAATAAAACCATTATCCATAACATAGAATGCGATTTCAAAAGACATACGGAAGACTAGCATGAAAACATGCCTATACAATTTTGACCGCCATAAACCCCAATTTTATTGATTACTTAAAACTTTGAGGGGTGTACATTATTTTTCGCATTTCTGTCCAAAAACAGTGCCCACATTTTATGTTCTGAACTGCAATATGTAAAATATCAGATTTTTTATCTGAAAATTTTCAAATTTTGGTGGAAAATTTTTCAATATATTTGAATAGGCATGTTTTCGGAAAGCAAACAAGCGAACAAATAATAGCCGCAGTCATGATTTAAAATAACTGGAGTATAGCATGCATACACCAGGACCTTCTCTAGAATAAAGTCTCTTTCGCAAAAGGAATAAATACATAATAACATAAAATAACTATCACAAGAACGACGTAGAAACTATTTGAGCACATTAAAAAGACACTTTATTTCGTAGAAGAAAATAAAAAACTTCATTTCAAGAAGGTAAAGTTCCGTTAAAAGGGGGCAGACTTTGTTTCTACATTATTTCCTAAGTATTTACAGCAGTAAAAGAAAGCAAAAGCAATGACAAATAATTCTCAAGAGGAAATATGGCCCTGGTGTATATTTCACAACTTCAGCTGTTACATGCACAAATAGATTGGTTTACGATCAGTACTAGCATTAGAAACAATCCCTGGCTGAGTGATGAAACCAAACATGATAATAATCATGGTTGTTCGTTCACAACGATGTTAAAATGCTGTCAGTAATTTCCAAAGTGGCGATTTTGTGATACAGGTTGCCGTACTGTTAATTCAGCATTTTCCCCAAGTTGCCGTACTTAAAAATCCAAGTTGCCGTACTCTTTTGTTTTGTGTTTTCTGAAAGAAAACTGCAGCATAAAGCGAACCTTTCAATTAAAACTTATACACAACAACTTTTCTAACCCTCTGAATGTTCTGGCATGGAAAAAAGAAGGCCAGTGGCCTTGAATCAAAGCAAAAACCAGTACTTTCCACGAAAAAGATTATTTGTTCTTGGTACCAGCCGGCAATATTTCAGTTTGTTTAGCGATTTCCAGTGAGATGTTATCAGAATCATGAAAGCAGGCATGAGCTAGATATCTCTCCGACACATATCCATTTTGCTTTAAATGGCAGAATCCTGTAGAAACCTGTAAACAGCTTTTTACCTACCTCACTGTGTGCCATGCTTGCGATAAATATTGATTTCGCTGGTACTTTTCAGTAACAAGTTCCGGAGTCGATGCTACACGGTGAAAATAATTAAAAAACAAAACAAGTGTAAGCAATACATATATGCAAAGCCGAACAGTAATAAACCGCCTAGGAACGGTCAGTACAAAGCAGAAATAAGAAAAATAAGGTTTACGCTTGTAAACCCCAATTTTACTATGTAAACGTGGGGTTCAAAATTATATAAGCGTGTTTTTGTGATGTCGCATTAGCTGCCAAGAGAGAAGCCAGACCAGACCAAAAATGCACGATCCAACCTGTGCCTCCGCTGCAAATACCTCAGACAATAGTCCCCCATGCTAATAGTGGAGACACAGATCAGACGCGCATAAGCGCTGGCTGAGATGAGTCCCCACTAGGAACACAGGTGGGAACTAACAACCACGGCACCCCAGCGAAAGTGAGCCATCAGGTCCCGAGGGTTTTGACCAAAAATGTGAAAATAGTGTGTTGTAAATTTAGAGTTTGGCCAAAGTCATTTAGAGGAAGAGTCTATCTGGATCTTCACTGTTTGTATGGGTATTCATACCGGTCTACCAGGTTGAAAACGTTTATATGTACGTGTGACCGGTTTTCCATCAGCACTGACTGCACAGAGGCATGAAGTCACAGGATCGTGATCAAACTTTTCAAAGTCACTAACAAAGTTAATATTACTCAAATCCATATCTTCTGTAGTGATGAAGAAGTCTTTGACATTACCTTTTCGTCGCTCTGATGGCATATACTCGTACTTCTTGAAAGGACGCTTGATGAAAGCTATAACATCTGGAAAATCTATGTTAAAGTCTCCGGCAACTAGGAGGGGTCTTTTAAACTTCCGTTTTATATTCCTGAGAAACTCCAAGAAATACTGAAAGTAGTTTTTTCGGTCATCGAGAGTGTAACGTGACCATGGTCCGTGCCAAGAAACACATATAAATTCCCAAAATGGTACACCGATCGTTGATATATTACTAGCGCACATGCGAGACAGAGGATCGAAATTTGTTGGCAATTGGATTCCTAAAGCATTATTTGAGGTTCTTTGTAACTGTTCCAGAATCCGTCTTAGATTCGTTGAATTTAGCTCTTGTGCAATGATATCCCTTACATCATACAGTAAACTAGCTTCGTGATTGCCGAAATATTGATAATGAGACGGGAGAGGGTTGTTCGTCCATATTTTGCCATATATCCCCGCCCATCTAAATTCTTGGAACAGAACTAGCTTTGGTCTCTGCGTTTTTACCATGTCAGCGATGCCTTTTCTTCTTTGTTCAGCTGTTCCAGTACCGCCTGCATTCATTATTACCATAGTCAAAGTAGGATCATTTTTTGTTATTTGTGCGCGATCTGTAACAAGAAAACCATGAGACAAACTTGAATCTCGTGACCTTGTTCCGTCTGTTGTTACAACAGAATTCAGAACGGTTTCAGCTTCACCGGTTGCTGGTTCCGTCTTGGTTGCTATGACAGTTTTGTTTGGTCTCTGCACGGGCCTGACATACGTCGTTTTATTTCTGACGACAGGTTTACCACCATTGCATGATGTCCTCCTGGTGACTGCATGTTTATCATCTGGTAGCTTCTTGTGTGAAGTTGATGGCGTTACACGACTGTTCTTGGTACTTAAGGACTTTGTACTGTCTTTTCTTATTTGTTCAGCTGTTCCCGTACCGCCTGCATTCATTATTACCATAGTCAAAGAAGGATCATGTTTTGTCATTTGTGTGCGATCTGGAACAAGAAAACCGTGAGGAAAACTTGAATCTCGTGACCTTGTTCCGTCTGTTGTTACAACAAAATTCAAAACTTCACTGGTTGCTGCTTCCGTCTTGGTCGCTGTGACAGTTTTGTTTGGTTGCTGTACAGGCCTTACATACGTCGTTTTATTTCTGACGACAGGTCTACCACCAGTGCATGGTGTCCTCCTGGTGACTGCATGTTGCTTCTTGTATGAAGTTGACGGCGTTACACAGCTGTTCTTGGTACTTAGGGACTTTGTACTGTCTTTTCTACTCCTACCCATTACTTTTTCTCCAGCTTCTGCCATTGAATGTCCTTTCTTTGAAGAATATGTGTTTCGCAAATTAACATGCGACACGTCATAGAGTTTCACAATTTGACCGACTATGAATCATTGAATCAATAAGCTGGTATGTTCCGCAGTTCGGCTATTTGATACTGCTGACACGTCAAATGACATTGAAGTCTTTAATTAATGAGCGTCAATAAACAAAAAGTCATCTGGGCCGTATATATGTATATCCATAATTTATATAACTTGTGTTATTCTTTTATTTGATCCATATTCCTATACACTTAACACTCTGTAAAGATATGTAGTGTGTTATTAGTCTAATACACGAACAACAAGATATGGCCTATTTATAACAACAAGTCAGTTCCGCGTTAAATACATCTGTTCGACAAAAGTAATATGTTTCAGACCGGCTTTTATATTTGCGTGTACATGTATATATATTTATTCGAAAGCAAATTTTGTATATACTTTTAAACGGTGGAACCTTTATTATAAATAATGATTTTATTTATTTCTAGACAATTGTTTATAAAATGGATAGATCTGTAATTAACTCCAGCCCAGCGGGCACATGACGTCAAAGCAACGTCGTATAAACATCAATCTAACGTCATGACGTTGCATTGACGTTGAAACGACGTTGCACACAATATGCCCGCTAGGAACATAGCGTCTTAGCAACGTCATCAAGTACTGAAAGTCGTATCAACGTCTATGCAACGTCATGACGCTGCATCGACGTTGATGCGACGTTGCACACACGTTTGGTGCCTGCTGGGAACATGACGTCTTTTCAACCTTGATGCCTTTGCGTCGAGGTTCATACGACGTTGCACACCCGCCATGTGTCCGCTGGGAAGATTGTAGGGGCTTGAAGAAATAGATGGGCTGCATGATGCTTCCACGCAGAGCTGAAACTGACCCGCACACGAGTACTGGTAAACCGATTAGAGGATCTAGCCTGCCGAGGCAAAGCGGTGCGAGTCAGACCGTCCATGCTTATAAACACTATTGGTTTCATTTGGCGGCAGAGCTTGAGATGTCATTTCATCTCAATGTCGGGTAAAAGTTCCACAAAATTGGAAGCAATGTGTCCAAAATTACCTTTACAGTGTTGACGGGGACGTTAAACCTCAAATCAAACAAACAAATAGCACATTGCATCGACGTTACTACAACGTGGCACACACGATATGTGACTGCTAGGAAGATTCTGATAGCACATGACGTCTTAGCGTTGCACTGACGTTGCTACGACGTGGCACACACGCTATGTGAAAACCGATTTCATCACCGCAACGTGTTCTTTATTTTCGAGGCCTTTTTACAGATGTATTTCCACGAAATCCATCCCTGACAGAAAATGGATCTACTTAAAGAACCTACTGGACAAATGACGTTTTAACGTCACATCAACGTTGTTTAAGCGTTGTGAGCCTGTTGAAAATTGGCTCGTTGGAGCATTTTTCCGTTCATAGTCGGCTCCTAAGTACAAATATTGGAAGGGCCAAGCTACAGTATGCTACCTTCAGTTCTTTGCGTATCCATATAGTAGAGTAATATAAAAGGTCAAAACATTTAGGGTCATTATTAAATCTATCCAAAAAAGACGGATTTTGCCATCAACACGAGCAAACCACGCATCCCGATACTCCGTGACGGATATCGCAGCCATATGGACACAGAAGGCTTTAACATCATAAAATCATACCACTTTCGTGATGTATAAAAAATCCTGTAACAGTGGTCTCAAGCGCTTGATCGTGAAACTCGACAATTCATAATGGTGAAAGGGCGAGGATTGTGACCACGAAAAATCGATTTAAGCCTCTTCCCCCCTCCCAGTGGAATTCGTTTCACTGACCGTTCCAAGGTGGTTTTTCTGTCGCGGTTTATTTTTGTTATGGTTTGTCTTTGAGTGTTTGTGTCGCTCATATTATTTTCTTTTGGATAGCCAATTGGCCATTTTGTGGGAAAGTAACTGTCCTTTTGGCTTTCCGCTATTGATGTTTCTATTAGGATCTGTTGTTTCATGTTTGTGTGTCTTTCCCTTTGGTGTCTCTGACGGGAGCTGTGGGTTGTTTGTATTGATTCCTGATCATTGCCTCCACTTCTATTTTGTCCAGATGCTTTAGCAAGCTTGAAGCCCTAGCTAAGACCAGATATTTGTGGTTTTCCTTTGAGAGAACTACACCGTAAACGAGCTTCCAATATATATTCAGAAACAAGAGGGCCATGATGGCCCTGGATCGCTCACCTGATCCATAGAGTAACAAGTGGGCCCCGGGGAGGGCCATTGTTGGCCCCAGGGCTATAATGTGCATAATGTTGAGGGAGGTTTAAAAAGGTGAAGCTTCATACCAAATATCAACAAAGGCTATAATTTGAACAATCTTGGCAAAGGTCCACTAGATAAAGATACACACCAAATATCAAAGACCTGGGCCTTGCAGTTTCATAGCAGATTTTTTTTAAAGATATTCCCTACTTAAGCCTATGTAAAACCAAATGGCCCCGGGGCGGGGACATTTTTGGCCTCAGGGCTATAATTTAAACAATCTTGATAGAGGTCCACTAGATGAAGCTTCACACCAAATATCAAAGACCTGGGCCTTGCTGTTTCAGATAAGAAGATTTTCAAAGATTATGTCTATATAAGTCTATGTAAAACCAGGCCCCGGGGCGAGGGCATTTGTGGCCCGAGGGCTTTAATTTGAAAATCTTGGTAGAGATCCACTAGATGAAGCTTCATACCAAATACCAAAGACCTAGGCCTTGTGGTTTCAGAGAAGAAAATTTTTCAATTTTTTCCCTATATAAGTCTATGTAAAACCAAAGGCCCCCGGAGCAGGGGCATTTTTGGCCAAAGGGCTATAATTTGAATAATCTTGGTAGAGGTCCACAAGATTAAGCTTCATACCATATATCAAAGACCTGGGCCTTGCGGTTTCAGAGAAGAAGAGTTTTAAAGATTTTCCCTGTATAAGCCTATGTAGAACCAAAGGGCCCCGGGCAAGGGCATTTTTGGCACCAGTACTATAATTTGAACAATCTTGGTAGGGGTCCACTAGATGAAGTTTCATACCATATATCAAAGACCTGGGCCTTGCGGTTTCAGAGAAGAAGAGTTTTAAAGATTTTCCCTGTATAAGCCTATGTAGAACCAAAGGGCCCCGGGCAAGGGCATTTTTGGCACCAGTACTATAATTTGAACAATCTTGGTAGAGGTCCACAAGATGAAGCTTCATACCATATTATATCAAAGACCTGGGCCTTGCGGTTTCAGAGAAGAAGATTTTTAAAGATTTTCCCTGTATAAGCCTTTGTAAAACCAAAGGGCCCCAGGGCGGGGTCATTTTTGGCACCAGCACTATAATTTGAACAATCTTTGTAGGGGTCCACTTGATGAAGCTTCATACCAGGGCCTTGCGGTTCAGAGAAGAAATTTTTAAAGAGTTTCCCTATATAAGCCAATGTAAAACCAAAGGGCCCCGGGGCGGGGGGATTTTTGGCCCAAGGGCTATAATTTGAACAATCTTGGTAGGGGTCTACTAGATGAAGCTTCACACCAAATATCAAAGACCTGGGCCTTGCGGTTTCAGAGAAGAAGATTTTTAAAGAGTTTCCCTATATAAGCCAATGTAAAACCAAAGGGCCCCGGGGCGGGGGGATTTTTGGCCCTAGCACTATAATTTGAACAATTTTGGTAGGGGTCCACTAGATGAAGCTTCATACCAAATATCAAAGATCTGGGCCTTGCGGTTTCACAGAAGAAGATTTTTAAAGATTTTCCCTATATAAGCCCATGTAAAACCAAAGGGCCCCGGGGCGGGGGCATTTTTAGCCCCAGCACTATAATTTGTGGTTTCAGAGAAGAAGATTTTTTAAGTTTTTGGTGAAAAAAAACTATTTTTGGCTCCTGTGACCTAGATGTGCAACGGACCGGAACCATTTGAACAACTTTGGAAGGGCACCACCTAAGGATCATTCCTGTGAAGTTTGGTCAAAATCCGATCAGTGGTTTAGGAAGAGATGTCGTTTGAAGAAATTGTTTACGGACGGACGCACGGACGCACTGACGCACGGACGAAAAGTGATCCCAAAAGCTCACCTCGTCATTATACATGACAGGTGAGCTAAAAAACAAAATGATGCTTTCTAAAAATATTTTCGCAAAAATTTCCTTCTTTATCAAATGTTTTTGGTATGTTTTGATTAATTAATCATTATCTTTCATTTTGTTAAAAAAGGATATGGTGGTCCATAATGCTCATATGTGCTTGAAAGTAGGTCAAGGGCATAAGAGTTTGTTCTACTGTTCTCACTAAGAAGCCCTTTACCTGTGGTGGAGTGCCTCATAAACCAGGGGCCGTGGCTTCTCCAGGCTTTCGGAGGAGTCTTTAAACCGAGGGCCTGTCACCGTATACACGTAGGACCATAGTTGTTGCGGGGAAATAAAACACCACACACTGTGCAACAAGCTTCGTTGGTTTCTAATATAAATTTCAGTAGTGTAAGTGACTAAGTTTAAAAATTATGTAAATTTGATTACAGGAAAAAGGATGTAATTTTGAATGTGTTTTGAATGTTGATCCAATACGCTTTTCCTCTACATTTCGCTGAAATCAAAAATGAAAGTTATCTCCGAAAAACGCGGCAAAAAGGGTAAATATTCGACTTAATTGGCACAGAAACTGTAGACAAAAATATAATTTTAGATACATCAAACGCAGATGGGTCCCCTCTCGAACAGATTGGGCTCGCAGAGCTGAAACCAACCGCACATGAACATGTGGAACGTCAGGTTATGTAACGGAAGGCCATGTTTGTTTTATTTGATCTGAGGTTAAACGATTCCCCGTCAACACTGTACATGTCATTTTGGAGATGTTGCTTCCAATTTTGTGGGACTTTTATCCAACGTTGAGATGGGCTTAGATCCTCTAAGCGGTTTACCAGTAATCGTGTGCGGTCAGTTTCAGCTCTGCTTGGAAGCATCCTGCAGACTATCTACGGAAGGTCATGTGTTCTTTCTCCGGGTAATCCGGTTTTTGCTCACCTCTATTAACGATCGACTCGAAATAAGTGAAATACTCTTGAAAGGGCCGTAAAACCAAAAGCAAACGAACCGCGCATGAGCACCCAGCAGGCACACGTCGCTTGGGCAACGTCAAATCAACGTCGGTGCAACGTCACGACGTTGCACCGACGTAGATGTGACGTTGCAAACATGTCGTGACGTTGCACCGACGTCGATATGACGTCACAATTACGTCATGTGCCTGCTGGGGCACTGGTAAACCGTTTAGGTCCAAGCCAGCCCAGTCGTAGTTGTGAGAGTCGGCCTATCAATGCATATAAACCCTATCGGTTTCATTGAGATGCCATTTCATCTCAATGTCGGGTAAAGGTTCCCAATACCGGTACATACTCAGAAAAAAGGTCACTATTTTTTCCGCAAAAATTCCATTCTATATCAAATGTATTTGGTATATATACTGACCCGAAATAGAAACTATACACTTTTAAATTGTCTCGGTTGACAAAACAAGTGGATAATTCAGTTAAAATCACCGATTAAGGATTTGACTAACTATTGACATGAATACTGTAACAATTTAAAGAAAGTCTGGTGTTCAAAATAAAAAAAAAATTGGGAAAATGTAAAAACGTGCATTTTTCACAAATCTGTTTGTAATCGAATTTTGACTTCAACATGTTTGCCTATAGGTAATAAGTTTAAAGCAAGGAATAAGAAAATAACATAACACCTAAAAATTATTGAGAAACAAACATTTTATTGAAATCACAAAAACTGCTTTTTTCAGAGAAATTTTCAAAATAATGTTTCAAGCCAAAAATCGACCCAAAAGTGCCTTCAATCGTTTGAGCATCTTCATATGTGTCTTAAATATTGATTAAAACAAAAACCGCAATCAGAAATGCCATACTTTTCGCTTACTTCCGGTGGTTTGGTCCAATATTTAAAGGCCGATAACCTTGCAACCATTGTGAAAAAGTTCATTTTGTAAATAATATTCCCAACGTTAGATGATGAGTAATAACTGGTTAAAATGGCAATCACATTCGCGGCACAAAATGTTTGACTTAATGGAAACTTGAACAGCAAGATATGGACCCTTGCCCGTTAAATCGTAGCTATCATTAAACATTTTATTCGATAAATCAGACATGCCACTGATAATAATTTATATAATTGGGATTGAAATTCAAATTTCATCAAAATGTTTTGCCAGTGCCAATTTAAAAATGAGTGTATAGTTTCTATTTCCGGTGAGTATATTTATCCGAGGGACATAACTCTTAACATTTCCATCCCAGCCTTATTGCGCTGCGTACAAACGCAGCGTGCGCTGCGTACCAACGCAGCGCCATTTGTAATGAGTTTGAGACACGGACTAAGTAATCATGAACTTTGACTTTTCAATGATGTAAGCGAATTGTCAGTTACAGGAGTTCGCGTTATTGATAAAATTAAAACACTTTTTTAACAATTTTAATTTGCTACTATATTCATTTATACATTTAAAATCTGAATTTTTGCCATTCGAATTCTATTTTTGATACATTCTGGATTTTTAATAACGAACTATGTTTTTTGTTTTAATCATCGAAAGGGTATTCGGTTTTGATTATTATTTTATTTTCAGTCAGTACAGTCCTGAATATACTCCTGATATTTCATTGTTGAATGATCCCAAAATTAAAATTCATTGTTTGAAATGGATGACAGAAGTCTATGTGTGTTTAAAATAGATGACAGTATTCTACACAGAATGCTACAATCTACGGTTTAAACGTATCCCTTTCGATTCCAATGATTGTTTACTGCGTGTACTACAGCAAAGGCTAACCCTTTCAACCCTGAAGCCCGGCACAGATACTAATGCAAACATGTAGATCCTGATGAGATGGCGCATAATGAGCCACCTTATAGGGATATATAACTTGCTATCCTGATGGCTCTATTAAGCTAGATACTATATAAAGTGGAATGGACGTGCCCAAAGTCAGTGATGGTAGAGCCCACGCCGAAAACTCAGGGGTAGGAGGGTTGAAGGGTAAATAAATCAAAGCACTGACAGCACTGATAGGTCGAGAATCTCTTGGTGTAGATTGAAAAAAATGGCCCTGAAGGGGAACTTGAACTGTTTCGTTTAACCCTTTACCCTAAGCAAACAGTGTAGACCCTGAACAGACACCGCGTTCTGATATGGGTCTACACTGTTTGCAAAACCCAACACATGATTGCAGTCCAGATTCTACAGATAATTCTCTAAGATGTAAATAAGGCGGCTTTTTTTTTTTTTTTTTTTTTTGTTATTTGAGGTTTAACGTCCCCGTCAACACTGTAAAGGTCATTTTGGAGACGTTGCTTCCAATTTTGTGGGATGTGTACCCGACACTGAGATGAAATAACATCTCAAGCCATGTCGACCAATGAAAGCAATAGGGTTTATAAGCATGGACTGTCCGACTTGCACTGCTTTACAGGCTTAGTTCCTCTAAGTGGTTTACCAGTCCTCGTGTGGGGTCGGATTTCAGCTCTGCGTGGTAGCATCATGCAGCCCATCTATTTCTTCAAGCCCCGATGGACGGGGGCCGCCCGACATTGAGATGAAAAGACAACGCAAGACCTGCCACCCAATTAAACCAATAGGGTTTATAAGCATGGACGGGCCGACTCACACCGCCTCGCCTGGGCAGGCTTATATCCTCTTAGCGGTTTACCAGTACTCGTGTGCGTGTCGGTTTCAGCTCTGTGTGGAAGCATCTGGCCGCCTATTTATTTCTTCAAGCCCCGATGGGCGGGGGGCGTTTTTTTTGTAAATGATCCCTACCTTGATTTCCTAAAAAACACGCCTATATAATTTTGACCCCCTTAAACCCCACTTTTATATAGTGAAACTGGAGTTAACGGTGACACTCATTATTTGTTCTTATTTCTGATTAAAATAGCTTGTAGATGCCCGTTAGAACTGCCTCACCGAGGCGGTTCTAACGAGTAATCACAATCTATATTTTAAACAGAAATATGATAAATATCAGATTTTCTTCTATCTGAAAATTTTCAGTTTTTTTGACGGTAAAATTTTCAATGCATTTGAATAGGTGTTCTTTGGTAAAGAGTGATAGTCACGTGAGCGCAACGTTGAAAGTGTTGTGCTTAGTAAAAGTGTTTTTGTGTGGGTCTGGGAGAGGTGGAATTAACAGTGATTTCCGACATTGTTGGTTACTTCCCATCAGGCACATGACGTAATTGTGACGTCATATCAGTCCCATTTTCCATTGCATAATGAATGCTTTAATACTGTAGTTTAAAATCAGTATGAGAATATCAATAACCCAGCAGGCACACGTCGCAAGGGCAACGTCAACTCTACGTCGGTGCAATGTCACGACGTTGCACCGACGTAGATGTGACGTTGCATTAAAGTCATGACACGGTGCATCGTGACATTGACATTTGACCGTTGACCTCGAAAATCTATAGTGTTCATCATCGCTCCACGGGAAACATTTGTGGAATGTTTGATACTTCAATGATGTAGCTTTGTCTTTTATCCTGTTCACAATGTTTTCAATGTCAAGTCCATTGTTAACTTGGCATTTGACCCTTGACCTTGAAAATCAATAGGATTTATTCTCTCTCCATGGGGAACATTTATGGAAGGCATGATGCTTCTCCGATGATGGCATTGTCTTTAATCCTGTTCACAAGTTTCCGGACACACGGACACCCACACAAACACCCACACACGGACGTATGGTCTCGATCGCAACTTTGTTGCGAGGGGATAATAACGAACAATCATGTAATGTGTCAATGACTGGTGACAGATAGATCTCAAAGCTATAATTCTGAAGTCATTCAAATTCCTAAAGTATTATGTTGCTTATTTGCGGCGAAATGCTCTTTATGACCTGCTCGCGATGTTTCATACTCTTGTTCCACCTTCTCTGTTTATGATTTGTACTGCCCGCAATTGGGAATGGCCTTAGAAAACATTTCCTATAATGAATCGGTACGAAAAGGCTCATTCTCATGTATTAGGTCCAACCCTTTAAAGACATGCACAATTATGAAATCTTTTAATGAAATTAAAGGTAAACTAGATCGCGCAGTCGATGGTATACCATCGCAAATACCCGCTTTTTCTATGAAAAACACTAATGACTACGTATGAGCTATCCAAAACTACATATAAGTTAAAAAAGTTGCAAAGAGCATTCTAACTGATAAGCAAAGTTTCAGGAGTGTAACTCTTATAGTTTAGAAGATATGGCAAAGTCATACTTTTTTACCTTTGACCTTGGGATCATGTTGAGGTCCACCAAAATTATCCCAATTTATCCTATATTCCAACGGCCATCTATTATCCAAGTTTCAGAAGTGTAACACCAATAGTTTAGAAGATATGGCAAAGTCATACTTTTTTACTTTTGACCTTGGGGTCATGTTGAGGTCGAGGTCACACCAAAAGTATCCCAATTTATTCTATATTCAAAGGTATATCCAATAACCAAAGTTTCAGAAGTGTAACTCCAATAGTTTAGAAGATATGGCAAAATCATACTTTTTGACCTTTGACCTTGGGGTCATGTTGAGAACGAGGCCACACCAAAAGTAGCCCAATATATTCTATATTCCAAGGGCCGTCCAATAACCAAAGTTTCAGAAGTGTAACTCCGATAGTTTTGAAGATATGACAAAGTCATACTTTTTTACCTTTGACCTTGGGGTCATGTTGAGGTCAAGGTCACACCAAAAGTAGCCCAATTTATTCTATATTCCAAGGGTCATCCAATAACCAAAGTTCCAGAAGTGAAACTCCAATAGTTTAGAAGATATGGCAAAATAATACTTTTTGACCTTTGACCTTGGGGCCATGTTGAGGTCAAGGTCACGCCAAAAGTAGCCCAGTGCCATCTACATTCCATGTATTAGCCACAAGCAAAGTTTGAAAAATGTATCTTAACAGGTTTCAGAGGAGATCCATTCCATAGAAACTCGACGGACACACACACACATACTGACATACAAACATACATACATACAGAACCCCGGACTGATAGACACTCGACTCTGACACAAAAACAATATACCCGATTTTTTTCGATAAAGCGGGTATAAAAAAGTTGTTTTCCGCAGCGCTTCCTCCTTTGCTCCAACATGGAGCAATTTTTTACTTGTCTACAAGTTTAACGAAATTCACCGATGGAGGTATGCGGTAAAGAAAATTAATAATAGGCAGCTTTAGCTTCCATGTGAAATACTGTCGTGTCGTTTTTCAAACTTTTTCGAATTTATTTCTTAAGCATAATCCATGTCCGGAATACCGAATCAAAACTGAAGGAGGGTTACGAGTAAGAGCGTTTTAGCAGTCAAGGACCATGTAAAGCAAAGTGTGAAAAGACGGACCTAGTCTATGTCATTTATCTATGGACTTGTGGCACAAAACATCCTGAGCTCAGCATCCCAGCAGGCACACGTCGCTAGGGCAACGTCAAATCAACGTCGGTGCAACGTCACGACGTTGCACCGACGTTGATGTGACGTTGCATAATGGTCATGACGTTGAACCGACGTCGATATGACGTCACAAATACGTCATGTGCCTGCTGGGATGTAGACTAGTCAAATGAGCTAATGGGGGAATTGAAGGATGACTGCCGGACAGACAGACGGATAAACACATGACTGACAACCTTGCTTTGGTCAATTTACAATATCATTTGTCACAATCAATCTTCTCTTTAAATTTCCTAAAGAACTGTAATGGTTATTGATGGATACCACTCCCAGCAGGCACATGACGTAATTGTGACGTCATATCGACGTCGGTACAACGTCTCTGTTAATAAACCCTATTGGTTCATTGGGCGGCAGGGCTTGAGATGTCATTTCATCTCAAGGTCGGGAAAAAGTCCCACAAAATTGGAAGCAACGTCTCCAAAATGACCTTTACAGTGTTGACGGGGACGTTAAACCTCAAATCAAACAAACAAATACTCTGAGATGTATGAAGTACCAGGCAGATTCAGATATATCTCCTGGCCCCCGCCCATTGGGGCTTGGAGAAATAGATTTGGCTGCATGAGCTGAGAGTACTGGTAAACCGTTTAGAAGGTCTAAGTCTGTCCAAACAAAGTCGTGCGAGTCAATGGGCGACCTGGATTGAGATGTTTGTTTGTTTGTTTGTATTTGAGTTTAACGACACAGTCATCACTAATTTAGGTCATTTTTGAGCCGGTCAGTTTACCTATCCACACTTTTCCTGGACAGGCTTATACGTAAGCGGTTAACCAGTACAGTGCACATACCTTCGCCAGAAACTGACAACTGCCCTTCTTGAATCAGCGGAAGGGAGAGAATGACCGTAGAAAAGATTTCATGATCAATCTGCACGAAAGAATGTTGCCGACCCCGGCAGGTATCGAACCCACTTCCTCCGGATCACCAGTCAGACGCGCATCCGACTGAGCTACCGAAGCCAGCGGGATTGAGATGTCATTTAATCTCAATGAAGGCTTAATGACCAATATAATTGGAAGCAACGTCTCCAAAATGACCTAAATAATATTCAAGGAGACGTTAAACCTCAAATGAAACAAAACATATCTCTCCCACACCATATGGGCTGCACGATGCTTCCACGCAGAGCTGAATCCGGCCCGCACACTAGTACTGGTTTTATTACACACCTAAATCGGAAATATGACGCGAATAGCCTCATTTCATCTCAATGTCGGGTAAAAGTCCCACAAAATTGGAAGCAACGTCTCCAAAATGACCTTTACAGTGTTGACGGGGACGTTAAACCTCAAATCAAACAAACAAACAAAACGCGAATAGCCGATTTTTTTTTTTTTGTAAAGGGAGCAGTCATTATTCATTAGGCTTATTTGCAGAGAATTATGGATATCCATAATTCGATTTATGGATATCCATAAGTCAGCCAAATAATGGATATCCATAATTCGAATTAAGGATATCCATAATTCGATTTATGGCTATCCATATTTCGATCTAAATTAATGATATCCATAAATCGATTTATGGATATCCATAATTCGATTTATGGATATCCATAATTCGATCTAAGTCCATAAATCTTCCGAATAATGGATATCCATAATTCGATTTATGGATATCAATAAATCGAATAATGGATATCCATTATTGGATTTATGGATATCATTAATTCACTTCGATTTATGGATATCCATAAATAATTATGGATATTCATAAATACGGATTAAATAGTAAAACGGCGCCCCATAGTGTAAATCGTTTAGTATTGTCGTTTTTAGTTATTGTTAATAATTGTGTGTGAATTCGGGTTTAACATCGCTTTCAACAATTTTTCAGTCATAACACGACGGTGTCTGGTTGCGGCAGGGAGCTCAATGCTCACTTTTATAGTGCTGCCTCACTGAAGTATCATGTCCCAGACACATTACATGATACCACACCCAGTCATATTATCCTGACGTCCTAGCTCTACCCCGTAAATCTGAGTGCAACGCGAGCAGCAGCTAGTACCATTCTTAACGACTTTAGTATGTCGCGGCCAGGGATCGAACCCGTGACCTCCCGTTTCCCGGAGCGGACACTCTACCAACTGAGCTATCGGGGCCGGTATTATTGTTAATAATTTATCTCTCGCACATAATATCGTGTGATTTGCCCTATGGTTGGCCGTGCACCTGTCGGAGATCGCCCTTGGTCGTCTTCCCAGCAATATCGGGTAAAAGTCCCACAAAATTGGAAGCAACATCGCCAAAATGACATATATAGTGTTGACGGGGACGTTAAACATCAAATCATACAAACAAACAAAACAAAACATCCAGTACCAGCTTGATTGGATCTAAATTGTAAGAGAAGTTAGCCATAAACAAAATATTCACAGAAATCTGCAGAAGGGCATAATTATATAAATTTGGCAAGCTAAAACCTCGAAACAATATGCTCTGCTCCACATTGTGGTCAAACTATATATCAAGTTCCAGCTTGATCAAATGTTTACTGTAGGAGTAAGTCAGAATCAAAATGTTCCGAAATTTTCAAAGGGGCACAACTCTAAACATTTGGTGAACTGTATGTGCTGCTCCACATCATGGTCTAACTATATATCCAGTTGCAGCTTGACCAAATCTAAATTGCAGACAGTTTTTGTTTTGATTGCTTTGAGGTAACTTCCCCGTCAACACTGTAAAGGTCATTTTGGAGAAATTGCTTCCAATTTTGTGGGACTTTTACCAGACACTGTCACACTGAGATGAAATGACTTCTCAAGCCCTGTCACCCAATAAAGCCAATAGGGTTTATAAGCATGGACGGCCTGACTCGTACCACTTTGCCTGGGCAGGCTTAGCTACACAAAGCGGTTTACCAGCACTGGTGTGCGGGTCCGTTTCAACACTGCATGGAAGCATCATGCAGCCCATCTATTTCTCCAAGCCCCGATAGATGTGCGTGGGCCTGCAGACAGTTAGACGAAACAAGTTTTTTGGTTCAGGCGTGACAAGCACATGGACAAAGAAATGCAGTTATGGCCAGAGCAGGGCCCTAAGAATATGTGCTGCTCCACATCATCCAACTTTATATTAAGTTTCGGCTCGATTGAAAGTTACTGCAGGAGTAAGCATGAAACCATGTTTACTGAACTATACAAATGGCATAACTCTGTAAATATTTGGTGCACTGTAACCCTCTAAACAATATGTGTTACACCACCTCAGCTTTCAAATTTCTTGATCCAGCTGGAACTGTAGTATGAGTAATCCAGAAACAATAAGTTTACAAGCAGATGTCCACCCCTTAACATTTGATTTGAGGTTTAACGTCCCCGTCAACACTGTAAAGGTCATTTTGGATACATTGCTTCCAATTTTTTTGAGACTTACCCGACATTGAAATGAAATGACATCTCAAGCACTGAAACCAATAGGGTTTATAAGCAGTGCTTTGCCTGGGCAGCCTTAGATCCTCTAAATTGAATGTAAAACAGTGTAGATCCTGATCAGATGGCTTCTTCAGAAGCCATCTGATCTGGATCTACACTGTTTCCAGAGATAGGGGTTTTCGTGAACAGCATAATAAGAGTTTGTTTGTTTGCTTGATTTGAGGTTTAACATCCCCGTCAACACTGTAAAGGTCATTTTGGAGACGTTGCTTCCAATTTTGTGGGACTTTTACCCGACGTTGAGATGAAATGACATCTCAATCCCTGCCGCCCAATGAAACCAATAGGGTTTATGAGCATGGACTCGCACCGCTTTACCTGGACAGGCTTAGATCCTCTAAGCTGTTTACCAGTACTCGTGTACGGGTCGGTTTCAGCTCTGCGTGGAAGCATCATGCAGCCCATGTATTTCTTCAAGCCCCGATGGGCGGGGGCCGCCACATCGTAACATAAGACGACATAAGGCAAAACTGGGGTATAAAAACTGAAAACTTTCAAATACATGCAAGATGGTCCCCCCTGATCGTGGTTTGAAGAAATTGATTTGGCTGCATGATACTTCCACTCGGAGCTGAAACCAGCTGCACTGGAGTACTGCATAGGAGGTCTAAGTCTGCATTGGCAAAGTGGTGCGAGTCGGACTGTCCATGCATATCAATCCTTTTAGTTTCATTGGGTGGCAGCGCCGCCACCCCCCCCCCCCCCCCCTATCTCAATGCCGGATAAAGCCCGACAAAATAGGAAGCAACATCTCCAAAATGACCTAATTAGTGTTGACCGGGATGTAAAACCTCAGTTCAAACAAATACAATCACTTGCAAGAAGGAGTCTTAAAATTTGCTGGTCTGAATAACAGAATAATCAGTGTATATCAACAGACGGACTCGTGTTGACAGGGATATGAATGGTCCCACATTGTTATTATGAGATGTGATAAAATCTGACTTGAGGAATGTTTTACCACAATGAAAACCAAATGTTTTTCTACAAAAACACAGATGTCTCCCCCGTTGACCTCTAAGTATGACCTAGATCGACATTGGTGGTATTGAGCTGGGTCTTGTGTGCAACACATCATCTAATGACCGGCCCCGATAGCTCAGTTGGTAGAGTGTCCGCTCCGGGGAACGGGAGGTCACGGGTTCGATCCCGGGCCGCGACATACTAAAGTCGTTAAAAATGGTACTAGCTGCTCCTCGCTTGGCACTCAGATTTACGGGGTAGAGCTATGACTGGTCGACCCAGTGTCAGGATAATGTGACTGGGTGTGGTACCATGTAATGTGTCTGGGACATGATACTTCATAAAAGTGAGCATTGAGCTCCCTGTCGCAACCAGACACCGTCGTGATATGACTGAAAAATTGTTGAAAGCGACGTTAAACCGGAATTCACACACACACATCTAATGAAGATGAACATTTCTGCAAAGTAACTTTAAAAATGTTCATAGAGAAATAAACAAGAGGGCCCAATGGCCCTATATCGCTCACCTGTGTACCAGAAAATCATTAGTGTAGGAGACCACTTGACATTGCTACATACTAAATATCTAAGCTCAGGCAAAGCGGTGTCCATGCTTATAAACCCTATTGGTTTCATTGGGCGACAGGGCCTGAGATGTAATTTCATCTCAATGTCGGGTAAAAGTCCCACAAAATTGGAAGAGACATCTCCAAAATGACCTATACAGTGTTGACGGGGATGTAAAACCTCAAATCAAACAAAATCTGTGCCTTATGGTTTTGGAAAAGAAGATTTTTTAAGTTTTTTCAAATATAAGTCTATAGAAGCTAATGAGCCCTGGGGCTTGGCCAATTTTGACCCAAAGGGCATGGTTGGCAGGATTTATGTAGGCGACCAGTTTGTGTTGCTAAATACTAAATATCTAAGGTCTGTTTTTCATGGTTTCAAAGAAGATGTTTGAAGCTTTTTTTCCATTATAAGTTTGTTGGAGATAAGGGACCACAGGATTTGGCCAATTTGGACCCTCGGGGCATGACTGGCAGGATTCATGTAGGCGACCACTCGACATTGCTACATGCTAAATACCCAAGCTCTGCGACTTATGGTTTCAGAGAAGAAGATTTTTGAAGATTTTTTCCCCATATCAAGTTGGGTTTTTTTTTGTTGTTTTTTTTTTTATTAATATTATAAGAGCCCTGTGGTTTCAGAGAAGAAGATTTATGAAGTTTTTCCAATTGTAAGTCTATGGAAGCTAAAGAGCCCTGGGGTGTGGCCAATTTGGATCCCAGGGGCATAACTGGCAGGATTTATGTAGGTGGCCACTTGACGTTGCTACATACTAAATATATAAGCTCTGGGCCTAATGGTTTCACAGAAGAAGATTTTTAAAGTTTTTTTTTTCCATTTTAAGTCTATTGGAGCTGATGAGCTCGGTCGTGGCCAATTTTAACCCCAGGGCCAGGGTTACCAGGATTTATGTAGCTGGCTATTTTATGTTGCTAGATACTAAATATCTAAGTTATGTGCTTCATAGTTTCAGAGAAGAAGATTTTTTAAGCTTTTTGCCATTATGAGTCTATGGGAGCTAAGGGGCCCCGGGGCGTGGACCATTTGGACCCAAGGGGCATGATTAGCAGGAAATATGTAGGTGATCACTTGCCATTGCTACATGCTAAATATCTAAGCTCTGGGTCCTGTGGTTTCAGAGAAGAAGATTTTTGAAGCTTTTTTTCCATTATGAGTCTATGGGAGCGAAGGGGGCCGGGGCAGGGCCCATTTGGAACCCTGGGGCATGATTGGCAGGAATTATGTAGGTGACCACTTGCCCTTGCTACATGCTAAATATCTAAGCTCTGGGCACTGTGGTTTCAGAGAAGAAGATTTTTGAAGCTTTTTTCAATTAGGTGTCTATGGGAGCGAAGGGGCCCCGGGGCATGGCCCATTTAGAACCCAGGGGCATGAATGGCAGGAATTATGTAGGTGACCACTTGCCCTTGCTACAAGCTAAATATCTAAGCTCTTGGCCCTGTGGCTTCAGAGAAGAAGATTTTTGAAGCTTTTTTTTCCATTATGAGTCTATGGGGGCGAAGGGGCCCCGGGGTGTGGCCTATTTGGAACCCAGAGGCATGATTGGCAGGAATTATGTAGATGACCACTTGCCGTTGCTACATGCTAAATATCTAAGCTCTGGGTCCTGTGGTTTCAGAGATTTTTGAAGCTTTTTTTTTTCCATTGTGAGTCTATAGGAGCTAAGGGGCCCCGGGGTGTGGCCAATTTGGATCCCAGGGGCATGATTGGCAGGATTTATGTAGGTGACCACTTAACATTTTTACAAGCTAAATATCTAAGCTCTTGGCCATGCGATTTCAGAGAAGAAGATTTTTAAAAAAATTCCCATTATAAGTCTATGGGAGCTATATGTTGCCATGGCAACCAGAATTCCAATCTGATCAGCCCAAAAACCTTATGCAGCGTTTCCCCGTACCTGATGATGCTTCACATGAAATTTGATCAAGATTGGCCGTGGGGTATTAGAGATATACTTATTTGAAATTGTTTAAGGACGGACGCATGCACGACGGACAAAAAGTGATCCCAAAAGCTCAACTCGTCACTACGTGACAGGTGAGCTAAAAAGTTATTGGCCGTACACAAAAATGCCCCTTTTTACCTTTGACCTCTTAAGTATGGCCTTGACCTTTGAGGTACAACACCGTCTCATGATGGTTAACATTTTTGCCAAGTAATTTCATAATCCATCAAAGAATAAGGAAGTTATTGACCGTCTCTTTTTATTACCTTTGACCTCTAGGTATGACCTTGACATTGGAGGTATGGACCTTGGTCTTGCATATGACTCGTGGTCTAATGACTGAACATTTCTGCATGGTTACTTTATAAAGTCCATCCAGAAATAAAACCAGAGGACCAGTGGTTCTGTAAACGCTCACCTGACACCTGGTCCTGGTGTACATTTGTTCAACTCACAAAGGCTCCATATTAAATTTCACTTAAATTGGCTCAGCAGTTTTGGAGAAAAAATGTTTGAAATATGGATCCTGAATGACCTTGGTCTAAGGCCAATGAATGACCTTGACCTTTCTGACCCATAGATCTTCATGTATTCAGTTACTTTACCTGATCTACAAATTTTATTGACACTGTCTTCAATGGTTTTCCTATAAATCCATTATTTTCACTTTGCCCCATGCAAAAGCCTACTTCGGCAAATTTGACATTGCTGTAAAATAGGTCAAGGTCAACCCGGGGTCACCATTTGTACAAACCATGATGGGCCCGAGTACCATATGCTACATGCCAAGTTTCAAGGCCACTGGCCTTATGGTTCTGGAGAAGATTTTTGAAGGCTTTTTACCATATATGGGCATGGCGGCCATCTTGGTCATGTGATCCAGACCCCGCGAACAAACTTTCGTTCCCCCATCCCACTGAGGCTCCATATGAAATTTGGCTTTGATTGGCCCTGCAATATAGGAGAAGATCTTTGAAAATGGTGGACGGACGGACGGACCATGGCTATACTATAAGCTCACCTATGAGCCTAAAGGCTCAGGTGAGCTAAAAAGTTATTGAATGGACCCCCAAAAAACAAACTTTTTTACCTCTGACCTCTTAGTGTGACCTTGATCTTGGAGGTACCGACCTGGGTCCAGTGTGCACCACATCGTCTCATGATGGTTAACATTTCTGCCAAGTAATTTCACAATCTATCCAGGAATAAGACGGTTATTGACTGAACACTAAAAGAGGCCCCTTTTTGTCCTTTGACCTCTTCGTACGACCTTGACATTTGAGGTACACATCGTCTCATGGTGGTTAACATTTCTGCCAAGTAATTTCAAAATCCATCTAAAAATAATAAAGTTGACAGAACACAAAAAGGCCCCTTTTTTTTTTTAACTTTAACCTCTATGTATGACCTTGACCTTTCAGGTACCAAACTGGGTCATGCGTGCAACAAATCATCTCATGGTGGTTAACATTTCTGCCAAGCAATTTCAAAATCCATCAAAAAGTAAGAAAGTTATTGACCAAACACGAAAAAGGCCCCTTTTTTGACCTCTATGTATGACCTTGACATTTGAGGTACTAAACCGAATCATGCATGCAACACATTGTCGCATGATAGTTAACATTTTTGCCGCGTAACTTCATATTCTATCTAAAAACTAGAGCTATCACTAAAGGTGATGAATACCCCCACAAAAACTGCCTTGATCAGCGCCATTTTGCAATTTTTTCACTTGAAAGGGGCCATAAAGGGGCCACAATTCGTCAAAAATTGACGAATTGTAGTGGAAATCGAACTTGACCTGTATTTTATGATGTTACATCAGTGTACCAAAAATTATAAAAATCGGTGAAGCGGTTTTTGAGTTATCGTCTGGAAACCAAGTCAACAGACCGACCGACCGACAGACAGACCGACCGACAAGCTCACTCCGGGGGTATAATAAGCAAGTTATTGACAAAACCCGAAAAAAGGCCCCTTTTTTACCTTTGACCTATAAGTATGACCCTGACCCTTGAAGTACCAACCTGGGTCATGCACGCAACACATTGTCTTATATTGGTTAACATTTCTGCCAAGTGATTTCAAAATCCATCTAAAAATAAGTAATTGACCAAACACAAAAAAGGCCCCTTTTTGACCTCTATGTATGACCTTGACCTTTGAGGTACTGACCTGCCTCATGCGCACCACACATCGTCTTATGGTTGTTAATATTTCTGCCAAGTAATTTTAAAATCCATCTGAAAATAAAGTTATTGACCGGACAAGATTTGCTCATACATATACACACCGACAAACTTCCAAGGGAGATAATTCAAAACGTATAAATGCGAGAGTTATAGTTCTTGCGCACTGCACATCGTCTAATGCTGATTAATATTTATATGAAGTTTCATGAAGATAGCTCAAACGGTTTTCAAGTTATAGAGCGGACACGAATGTGTGACAGACGGATGCCCGGGGGAAAAACAATGTCTCCGAAAAAAAATTTTCGTGGGAGACATTATAAGTCAAATGTTGTCATTAATTTGAAGGATGTTTAAAATAGACAGATACTGATAAATTTAACAAATTTTATTAATTTACATCATTTTGCTTTATTTAAATACTAACAGCACTGCACGTTTCTTTGAAAAACAAGATACAGTGATACACAGATAACACTAACATCCATACAGTATTTCCAAGTACTAACAATTAACCCTTGTCCTGCTGAATATTCAAATATGCCACACCCACTACTGATTATCAACCAATCAGATTACTTGATGCAAATTATTGCAACAAATTCACAATCTGAATGACAATGTAGATCCTGATCAGATGGCTTCTTCAGAAGCCATCTGATCTGGATCTACATTGTTTGAAAGGTAAGGCATATCCGGGCTCAGCAGGACAAGGGTTAAACAGCCGCAGAATCACCAGTCAAGTACTAACAGTTAAACAGCCTCAGAATCACCAGTCAAGTACTAAGTGTCAAACTTTACATTAAGGAAAAAACAAGACGCCGAACCTACTTCTTGCCAATAATCTTGTGTGACCTCTGAACTGAGTGTTTGCGTTTTACATCCCACCAACAGCTAAGGTCATATGGAGACGGGACTTTGTTTAAAGACTCATCCGAAAGTCTCGAGAATCTCCCAACTAATTTCAATTCTTAATGTACAGTCAAACATCAATGGCTCAAACACACTTTGAACCACAACAAATTGTTCAAGGTAAAGGTAGTTCAAGCCACTGAGGGTTGCTTTTAGATCCAGATCGACGGGTAATATGGATACCTTTATGACTTTCTTCAAAATAAATGTATTTACCTTTTGATCTAACAATTTTGAAATCACAGAATGTTGCAGCTGAAACAATATGGGTAGTGCAGATAAGAGACAATAAATAACTTTGAAAGAATAGTCTCCCCTGACACTGTATTTATTCACCTTAATGTATAATTTGGCACAAAAGTCCCAAGAGTTACTTTTTCCTGCACCTTTAACCCTTCAGCTGCCGAGAAAAACTATATCTGTCGTCTGCTTATGTCATCTGCTAATTATTTTTTCAAACTTTTTAGAAATGTTTTTGCATACAGGCAAACAGTGTGGACCCAAATTTGACTGCTCACTGTTTGCAAAAATGTCTGAAAGTAACCAGCAGACGACAATTGTCGTGATTGGCATTTTATGGGTCAAGTTAATCCTTGCCCTCTCGAATAAATTTATTTAGCCACATCCATTGCTAACTATATAAACCAATAATTTTATTAAAATGTATTTGTACTATTCAAAAACTGCATGACAGTGTACATCCTGATCAGATGGCTTCAAAGGCATATAATCTGCATCTACACTGTTTGCAAAAGAATGGGTTCATCACGAAAACGTGCATACAATTTTGACCCCCTTGTACCCTGCTTTTACATAGTAAAACTGGGATTAAAGGATTGAACCTTAGTTTTTTCTGCTCTAAAATACAGATTGTGGGTGGGTACTCGTTTGAACGGCCTCGACGAGGCGGTTCTAACAAGTACCCGCAATCTATATTCTGAGTAGAAATAAGGAAAATATCAAGTTTTCATCTGAAAATTTTCATTTTTTGGCAACCAAGTTTACAATGTATTTGGCATGTTTTCATAATGTGTTGTGTACTGAAGAACAAGGCTCAACCTTAAAAACATACACAACCTTATTATATTATTCTTCAATGTTGAGATCTGAAGCAGAAACCATGTCATTTGAAGAACTGTTAAATGCAACAAAAATGTAGATTAGGTTGAAAAATGACCATCCTATATAATCTAATTTTTGGGTCCCATCTTTAAAGCATGTTATAATGAACAGTGTTATAATAAAGTTGTCCTGTATGAAGTATTTACTACACTAGTAATAGTTCCAGGTAAGGCCCTTTTTTACTGGAAAAGACATGTACTAATATTTCTATTTCTGCGCGAAACTATGTTGTGGGTAATCATTAGAAGCGCCTCAATGAGGCACTTAAAGAGTACCAACAACATACAGTTCTGTGCAGTAATAAGAAAAATAATATGTGGATACCCCCTGTTTTCTGGGGCTATGACTAGTAATCAGTCACATGGTCAGATTTTATAACACAAGGTAAGTATAGAAAAGAATGAATTAAGCAAATACATATACACCACAACCTCATAACATGGTTATATCACAGTTTTGGATAGAACACGGTTTCAAGATGGATCCCAAAAATGTATAGATTATATAGAAAAATTACCATAAATGGTAATTTTTCTATATAATCTATACATTTTTTGTTTGGATCGAACACTGAGTGTTTCAGTTTTACGTCCCACCAACAGCTAAGGTCATACTGAGACGGGACCTCTGTTTAAAGACTCGTCCGAAAGTCTGGAGAAGCCTGGGATCGATCCTGGGACCCCTGGTTTACAAGGCGAGTAGCGTAACCACTACACCATGGATGCTTCTGGATATAACACTGTTGTTTAACAGACAGTTTCTGCTTTGGACCCGATTAACTGTTATAATGAGGTTGTGGTGTATTGATGGTGTGGACAAGGAGGGTCAGAAAGTGCTTTGAATTCAAAGAAACTTTTAAACTTCCTGTTGAAAATATATAAAAATATTCCTCTTTACATCACATTTACACAAACAAGAAATGCATCAACAACAACGTTTTCACCATACACAAGCAAGAACTGCATCAAAAACTCAGACTCAGCTAGACTCCCTATCCTATTTAACCCAAGTATTCAGACACCCTAACTGTACTTGTTCAATGAAACAAAAAACAAAAACAAAAAAAAAACCTTCGGCTCTGGTGAGCTAAAAAAACACCTAAAATTTACTTTGAAAATAACTGGATGGGTGGCAAACTGTAGATCCTGAATGGAACATTCTGTGGTGTCTCATGAGCATTCTGTGGTGTCTCATGAGCATTCTGTATTCTGTGGTGTCTCATGAGCATTATGCGAGATCTCGAGCATTATGTGATGTCTCGAGCATTATATGATGTCTAGCATTATGTGACGTCTCGTGAGCATTCTGCGATGTTTGATGAGCATTTTGCAGTGTCTCACCAGTGTCTAAGATGTATGCTAATGCCGCCTGTCTGTCCAAAAACATATGGTAAATAGGATATCCAATACAGCTACTGGAACACAACCTTCACTGTCTGATGCTTTGTGTTAACCCTTAGTATACCAGTGGACTCTTCCATTGCTAGATGTTGGACAAGTCAATTTGTCATAAGGGGTAGTACCATAGACCTATTTTTCTGTTCTCATTTTATTTAGCAAATAGTGCTTGTCCTGAGACTGCACTGTTTGCCAAGGTACGAGTATAGGGGTTTGCCGCCTACAATGGATTAATGCATATCAAATCGGGTCTGGAACTGATCAACAGTTTTTGTTCGGCTGAAAAACTTTTTCGTTTGTCCCGGCACATATCACCAAGTATCAAATCTGATCTACAACAATGCTCCAACTCTTGTTCTTCTTGTTAGAGTTAAAATGTTTTAGACCAGTCTTCAGACAAACATTCACACTTGTCGTGTTTACACAAGCATACAAGAAACAGGCTTTGGCCTTTGGGTGAAAACTGCAGGTTATCAAAGTAGAAGTAAAACAAACCTGAATGAGAAATTTTTGCCAGATGCACAGTGCCTTACAGAGCTCTCCACATATGTATGCAGAGGATTCTTGCTATAATGATGGTATTTTTTCCCTTATAATTTGCCGCTACAGTAAATTTGCCACAATAAAGAGTCCCGATAAGGAATAGTATAATAGGTTAATGGTTTCTGCCTTACTTCAATAAGCCAATGTTTTGGACATTTGTTAGAATTGCCCGATTCTAACAAATATCCAAAACATTTGCTTCTTGGACACACTTAGTTCTTCTAAGACTATGCCGCTAACCAGTATTGTGCATGTTCTTTCACTAGAAACTGACAAGTGGCCCTATATTAGCAGGTGTGTGTGTGTGTGTGTGTGTGGGGGGGGGGGGGGGGGGGGTGTAATAGGAAATAATTCAATTTCCACAAGGATCAAGTGGAGATGGAACCCATGACTGCCTGATCACCAGTCATGTGTGCATCTGACTAAACCACTGCACCCCCTCCTCCCAACCATCGGGGAAAGTCCAAGTGTACACAATTTTTTTTTTGCGCAGCGGTAAAAAATGCCGTATTCTGGAAAATTTCTGGGTCGCCCAATGTTCGCGGAATTTCGCGGTCTGTCTATCGGCGAAAATTAAAATCAGCGAAATATTCTCTAATTTTGTCCTAAGTAGCAGCAATAATCTTCAACCGTTTTGCAGTAGTTACCTACCAGTAATACATGTAACCAGTGACAAGGCTTTTATGTTATCGGTAATTACTCTGGTCATTGAAAAGACTGCCACTAACAACTTGCACCTTGACTGAATGTTCATTAAATGTTTTTTAGTTTGAGTTTTGTTTACTTACTCCAAACAATAGCCCTTCCGAATACACAGCCCTTCCGAATAAACAATTTTAACTGCACAATTGCGTCTGATATTGTTTTAATTCAAGACTTGACCCAACAACCGTGACCTGTCTCACAGCGAAAAGGTGTCGAACGTAAGAATACAATCAAACCAATTAAAATATACTGTCACTATGTATAAAAGCATGAAAGGTACAATAAAATGTGACTGAGCGCCCAGTGAGCCTGGGTGTATATGCACTGAAGAAGCGAAATTGAGCTTGACAATATTGTTTGAAATGAAGCAGTCTGACCCATCTTGGATTATTTTACCATTTTTATTTGTTTTAATAGAATTGTCTTTAATAAATGGTTTCCATCCAATTTTGACAAGTGATATTGAAAGTTTCAGTGTTGTCAAACTTTCGTGAGACAATCTTTTTTTTTTTCACCGATATAAACAGCCGCAAAAATTAAAAAAAAAAAACTCGGAACATTTATCCTCATGTTTTTGAGGCAAATCCGTGAAAATTTGGCGACGCGGAAATATTCCAGAATACGGTACCATATACATTCATCCAGCTGTGAAGTAAACTTATGGCTGAAAGGACTTGGGATATGGAATTGGTCTGTTTTGAGCATTTGATCGGTAAGAAGGTAAACAACAATCATTTACTATTTTTTACCCACAGCCATGCATGTTCACCTATTTGACTAAACAGAAAAAGAAGGCCTCAATGTGACTTGAGGAATGCAAACATAGTTCACCTACTGAATATGGGGAGACAACCTTTGTAAACTGATCCTAAACTGGAATGGATACAACTTCAGGGGAGGCAACTCCTGCAGAAGTATTTTTGTCACCCATGTCAATAGGGGTCAACTCTTATAGGACAGAATTTGCTTCTATGGTTTCCTTTAAGAGTAGAGCTTTTTTTCGTCTCAAAAGTTGTCTTCCGTTGAATAAAAAAGGGCAGAAAATTCTGCCAGGTGAATCCATTCGCCTTAAAGGGAAATATTTGCTTCTCATGAGGAAGTTCCTACTAAGGCAGACCATACTGGGAATTTGAAAGACTTAACAGCCCTGGATTAATCCAACTAAAGGCATAATTTGACAGTAGTTCCGAGATCTTGGGCTTCATCTTTGTCAATGTGGGTTGTTAGAATAATATACCTTGCTGCAGATAAGTTCTGCAATGCAGTATACACATAGTAAATCCCAGAGCTACCATTAAAACCGCTTTTCCAACCATTTAAATGATTTTATGACAACTAAACCAAAGACTTCCTGTCTAATCATAGCAACAAGTATGGTAAGTATCTGGGCCCAGTTGTTCAAAACTAACGACGTTGTTAGTTAACGTATCGTTAAAACTTTGATCATTAAATATGGCAAATATGCAGAAATTTTTGCTGAAAAAATGTGAGCAGCTTTTGCGGATGCAAAACCTGCTCACATTTTTTCAGCAAAAATACCAAAATTTATGATATTGTACTTGCTAGAAGAGTTAACAGTAAGACCACTAATGAGCTTGTTAAGCTAACGATGCTTTGAACAACTGGGCCCTGGTGATAACCGATGGATAATTAAACCTATGCTGTTGGAATTCATTTGATTTGTCTTGCCGAGACAGGTTCACATGAACACCCATAACGTAGGTTTTCATGGAGAATTGACTTAACCTTTAACTTTTAACCTGCTGAATATTCAATTAAGCCACACTCATTTCTGACTTTGAACCAATCAGTTTACTTGATGCAGCTTATTTCTACATATTCATAAACTGAATGTCAAACAGAAGCCATCTGATCTGGATCTACACTGTTTGCAAAGATAGGGCTTGTTGCCTACAGCATGGTAAAGGTTAATTCTCACCAAATACCCACTATATTTCTCTGCTATTAATGAAATTATGTAATGATTATTAAAGATGAGATGACAAATGTGGTTGATGAATGTTGAAGAATGAAGTCCCTAAACACAACTTGTTTTATAATTCCTCGTGCTCATCAGGAGTCTCACCACCTTCTGGTGGTGGTGCGCCACCAGCACCTTCATAAAGTTTGCTTATGATTGGCTGAATAATGTCTTCCAACTCCTTTTTCTTGTCTTTATAGTCAGAAGTGTCAGCATCTGGATTACTTTCTAACCATGAAATTTTCTCATTTAAAGCTTCTTCTATTGTTTCTTTATCAGAAGAACTCAATTTAGCTCCAAGCTTCTCTTTGTCCCCAATTTGGTTTTTCAGACTGTATGCATAACTTTCCAGTTCGTTTTTAGATTCAACTTTTTCTTTTAGTTTGGTATCTTCATCAGCATATCTTTCAGCATCATTTATCATTCTTTCAATGTCTTCTGGTGAGAGTCTGTTGTTATCATTCTGAATAACAATCTCGTTCTTACTACCAGTACCCTTATCTTCAGCTGATACTCTCAAAATACCATTGACATCAATCTCAAACGTGACTTCTATCTGTGGTACTCCTCTTGGTGCTGGAGGGATATCCTTCAGATCAAACTTTCCCAATAAATGATTATCCTTTGTCATTGGTCGTTCACCTTCAAATACCTGGATTGTAACAGTTGGTTGATTATCAGCGGCCGTTGAGAAGATCTGCGACTTCTTCGTTGGTATAACAGTATTTCTTGGGATGAGTTTAGTCATGACACCGCCCACAGTTTCAATACCCATAGTAAGAGGGTTGACATCAAGGAGGACAAGATCACTGGTATCTTCATCTCCACTCAGTACACCAGCCTGAACAGCTGCTCCATAAGCTACAGCCTCATCAGGGTTGATACCTCGGCTTGGTTCCTGAAGTACAGAATCAAGAAAGAACTGAGTAAATTAATATAATAAGATCTTTAAACATTCTGTAAGAAATGTGGTACTCTTACAATACATTATACCTGAATAAGCTGTATTAATAACTGATTGTCCAAAACTTTGCCCCCAACAATATGCTTCAGACAGACAGGTGGAAATGGCCTGGACAGTTTGCACCCAACAACATGCTTGCCAAGACAGACAGGTGGAAAGGTAGATGGCCATGACAGTTTGCCTCCAACAGTATGTTTGCCAAGACAGGTGGAAAGATAGATGGCCATAACAGTTTGCCTCCAACAGTATGTTTGCCAAGACAGACCGGTGGAAAGATAGATGGCCATGACAGTTTGCCTCCAACAGTATGTTTGCCAAGACAGACAGGTGGAAAGATAGATGGCCATGACAGTTTGCCTCCAACAGTATGTTTGCCAAGACAGACAGGTGGAAAGGTAGATGGCCAGGACAATTTGCACCCAACAGTATGCTTGCCAAGACAGACAGGTGTAAAGATAGATGGCCAGGACAGCTTGCCCAGACAATATGCTTGCCAAGACAGACAGGTGAAAAGATAAATGGTCAAGACAGTTTGCCATATGATACTTTTTTTATATGGGTAAATGCTTAAGTCTGAAAAGAAGCATTACTTGGCCAAACAGAATATAATGTTCTACAATTTGTAAAGGGGAACAGACGGCATAGTTCTTGCCATATAAAATTTCAAGATTCTGAAGTTTTGCCTTCCATTTTAACCATTATGACACCGAGAAAACTACATCTTAAAATGTTGTCTGCTATAGTAGTCTGCTGAATTTTTTTGCAAACGTTTTAAAAATATTTTTGCATACAGGCAAACAGTGTGGGCAAAGATCAGACTGGAGCAGTCTGATCTGGATCCACAGCGTTTGCAAAAAAATTAAGTCTACACTGCAACAAATTACTTTTAAGGTAAACGGCAGATGGCAAAACGGATGACAATTGTTGTGATTGGCATTTTATGGATTAAGGCAACATTTTCATTTTTCAGCAACATGTTCAGGGAGAATTTTTTGGATCATCTAGGGTGATTCTGTCACCCGCACTGCTGAAATGTGAACTTATGACCAGCCATTTTGAAATGGTTATCTAAGGCAGATTTTAAATCTTTTTGGCAATAACTTTTTTTTTTATTTTTGATCAATACATCCAGCGAGAAAGTTGCGGAGGAGAAGCTCCGCCAACATTGTGTTAAGGACTCAGCCTCCCTAATGGTTTAACTTTTATTCTAATCAGCTGGACTTTTTACAATTTCTGAAATTATCAAAAACAAGTCACCAAAGGTCAAGTGTGAAAAACTTGCCTGGCCCCTGGCAGCCATGTTTTTCAACAAACCACTGTGGCTCGAAGTTTCTGAAAATGTAATTTGGTTTCAATCAGCTTTTCCTTTTTCCCATACAAATGCTTAAGGGAGCAAACATTCTGTCACAACAGTCACAACGTTCCGAATATGTTCCTCCAGTCCTCTTCCATTGGGCCAATACCCCAGTAACCTGTAAGAGCTTCAAGATTCTAGCTCATTACACCTAGGAGTTCTGATAATCATTACGATAACACGCCCGTATGGCATAGTGCATTTTTTCACATCTCCAAAATGGCTACTTTTCTGATTAAAATATGCGATATTTTTCTTATAAATACTACAAACATAGGTTGTGGGTGCTCGTTAGAACCGCCTCATTGAGGCGGTTCTAACGAGAACCCACAACCTATGTCTTGGAGTAAAAATAAGAAAAATAATGTTTACCCCCTTAAACCCCAATTTTCTCTATATAAAGTGGGGTTTAGGGGGGTGTTCATTTCACGGACTTGTTCATGTGATGATCGCTTTGATAGACTTTGAGTTGAGGTTTAACATCCCAGTCAACACTATAGGTCATTTTGGAGACATTATTTCCAAATTTGTGGGACTTTTACCAGACATCGAGATGAAATGACTAGGGCTGGCTAATCGAAGATGAAAAGATAATCGATTATCAGTCCTGTCATTGTGATCAATAATAGATAAGTAATCGCTGAAGGTTTGGTCATAATTTTACTTGTCTGGCTTTCTAACTGGGCATGACTCCTACCACATGTTCTACTTTACCATATATCTATTCCGCCCCCGCCCATAGGGGCTTGAAGAAATATATGGGCTGCATGATGCTTCCACGCAGAGCTGAATCCGGCCCGCACACTAGTACTGGTAAACCGCTTAGTGGATCTAAGCCTGTCCAGGAACCGCGGTGCGAGGCGAACCGTCCATGCTAATAAACCCTATTGATTTCATTGGGCGACAGGGCTTGAGATGACATTTCATCTCGATGTCGGGTAAAAGTCCCACGAAATTGGAAGCAACGTCTCCAAAATGACCTTTACAGTGTTGACGGGGATGTTAAACCTCAAATCAAACAAACAAAACCATATATCTATTTGAACACAGGCCTGAGCAAACAGGGTTATCCTAGTAAGGGTGCCAGTCTTAGAAATGACATCAAGCCCTGTCGCCCAGTGAAACCAATAAATGCAATTGAATTAAAATAAGTAAACAATAGAGTTTATAAGCATGGACGGTCCGACTCATCGCTTTGCCTAGGCAGGCTGAGTTCCTCTAAACGGTTTGCCAGTATTTGTGTGTGGTTGGTGTCAGCTTTGTGTGGAAGCATCATGCAGACCATCTATTTCTTCAATCCAGGATGGGCGGGGGCCAAGGGAGCCTCATTGGCAACATTCCTGTGAATTTTAATGGAATTGGCTCTAAATAGTTGGCAACTCGTGACACACAAGACATTCACTGATCATAATAGCTCACCATCATCACCATGCTGAGGTGAGCTAAAAAGGCTGACATTGCAGCTGAATGATCTGCCCGGTAAAAATAAATACATGACAACCACTTTACAACGTTATTGTTTGGGTTCAAAAAGCAATAAAAATATTGGCTGCTAGTTGTGACTATTGCCAGATTGGTTAATTATGTAGTTTAAAGAATGCATACCTTTCCATTAAAGAAATCTTTGACAAGCTGTTGGATCTTAGGAATTCTGGTAGAACCTCCTACAAGTACAATCTCATCTATTTCTGTTTTCTTGAGATCACCATCCTCTAACACCTTTTGTACTGGTTTCAAGGTACCTCTGAACAGATCCTGTGAAAGATAATTCTTAACCCTTATCTTGCTGTTCATGACAACCACTACCTTTGCCAACAGTGTAGATCCAGACCAGATGGCTTCCAAAAGCCGTATACTGCTGTTCACTACAACCCCTACTTTTGCCAAAATTGTAGGTCCAGATCAGATGGCTTCTGAAGAATCTACATGGTCATGCAGTTTGTGAATTAAATTAATAAAATTATATTAAATAATCTGATTGGCTGATAGCAGGTAATGGGTGCAACTTAATGTATTCAGCAGTACTTCTAATTCAGGAGTGTCAAGACTTGCTCTGTTAGTTATAGAAGAACTTATGTCAGTATAATTCTGTTATCTTGGATTTTTAATTGGGTTTTGGTTACCCTTCAACAACTTCAACCGGGTATAATTTCATTTTATTTGGGTATTTACATGTATGGGTATCTTGTCTGTTCCACTGTTGTTGTCTTTTCAGTTTTACAAAAAATTCTTAGTTTTAAAATAACATTAAACAAACAGTCAGGACCCTGATTACCTAGATTGTGTGTTGATTGGCATCTGATCTGAGTCTGTGCAAGTTTTACTTCCCATCAACATCTAAGGTCAAACAAGCCCTCGATTTAAAGTCTGGAGGTGAGACTCAAACCCATGACCCCTGGTTTATGAGGTGGGTAGATTAACCACTACAGCATGGATGCTTCTGATAAGGGTCTATACTGCTTGCCAATGCCCATTTTCTGTACTAAGCATAATTCAACCCATAAGACACCAATCATAATAATTGTCATCTGCTGGTTAGTTCAAAACTCATTTTTGCAAACAATATGGACACCGATCAGACTTCTCTCGGAGCAGTTTGATCTTGAGTTCACACTGATTGTATGCAAAAATATCTTTAAGAAGTTTGCGAAAAAATTCAGCAGACAACATTTTCAGATGTAGTTTTTCTCGGCATTTTAAGGGTTAATCATGGCTAATCTGCATCTCAGCCAGACCTAAGAAGACTGTAGTATGTAATAATAATCACTTGTAACTTACTATAATTTGCAAGCTATTGTAACCGGTTACTTGAGAGTTTTAAGGCTATATGCTTATAACATTTTGAACTAGAAATATGTCCACAGGATACTGATGCCCCAGCCTGAAAATATGTTGATAGTATTTGACCTTCGACCGCTTGTTAAGTATGGCCCTTACCTTACAGATATGCACCTGAGTCTTGCGTGAAACAAATTGTGCCATGACGTTAGTATTTGACCTTCGACTGCTGAGTATGACCTTGACCATACAGGTATGCACCTGGTCTTGTTTGAAGCAAATCTTTGTTTTACTTCTACTTTGCTATAGCAATAAGAAGGAAAGTATCCCTACTTTATTTCTAAAGCTTTAATTCACTTGTCATTTACCGAATTTAATACATGGTGTCATTCTCCGATGCAACATCATATGAGTGTTATAAATAAAGAATAATTACCATGTTCAGTTCCTCAAATCTAGCTCTGGTAAGGGTTTCAGAGAAATCTTCACCATCAAAGAGGGACTCAATCTCAATTCTTGCCTGATGCTGGGATGACAGAGCTCGCTTCGCTTTCTCAACTTCACGTCTCAGTTTCTGTACAGCACGGTTGTCTTTCCTTATGTCCTTACCCTTCTTCTTCTTGTACAGTTTCACAAAGTGATCGATGACTCGTTGATCAAAGTCCTCACCTCCCAAGTGTGTATCACCATTGGTGGCTACTACTTCAAAGACACCAGAGTCAATTGTGAGAAGTGATACGTCAAAGGTGCCGCCACCGAGATCAAAAACCAGAATGTTCATCTCTCCGTCTTTCTTATCCAAACCATAGGCAATAGCTGCAGCAGTACTGAAATACATTTGTTTTACAATGTTATTAACTTATTAATCAAGTAATTTTGTATTTACCCAGTTCCGGATCTAAGGTCTGCCGTATTGGCCAGAGGTCTAAGTTTGTTTGATTTGAGGTTTAACGTCCCCGTCAACACTCAAGGGCATTTTGGAGACGTTGCTTCCAATTTTGTGGGACTTTTACCCGACATTGAGATGAAATGGACATCTCAAGCCCTATCGCCCAATGAAACCAATGGGGTTTATAAGCATGGACGGTCCGCCTCGTACCGCAGTTCCTGGGCAGGCTTAGATCCTCTAAGCGGTTTACCAGTAATAGTGTGTGGACCAGGTTCAGCTCTGCGTGAAAGCATCATGCAGCCCATATATTTCTTCAAGCCCCTATGGGCGGGGGCTGTCAGATGTCTAAGGCTGAGGCCTAATACGAAATTATTTGATTAATGACAATTTTATTAACCGACACCATTAAAAAACATGATTATTGATTTATTACCCCAGTGTTAATAGGGACAACCTCCTCACTCAACATGATAGTCAGTTAATAAACAATATTAAAGTATAGACAGTGTTATTGATAAGCTTTTGCCCGAGGAGTACTGTTACTCCTTCAACCAAAGACATAGGCGTATCCTGTGATTCTTTGAGAGTATCGGTACTCCTAAATTCGAAACTCGGGTCGTATCTACATCTGTCATCACAGGATGGCTGCAAAGTGCACTTATATTAATATCAGACGTGGCAATGGCCATATGTAAAAGACGTTCAACACATATTTTATCATCGTAACATACCGATATACATTTTCATGTTAATAAGCTGGCGAACAGCAAAATGAAAAATTACTTTTTCTTCTAAAGATTGTAAATCCAGCAAATGTGGTCGTATTCTTCGCGTGTGTTTTTGGAATTTCCCAGATGCTATTGAAGGCTCGTTTTGATCAGACTGTGCAGGCTGGTCGGAGTCTTTAGCCGTCACACAGATCATACTGTCATCAAAACGTTTTCAAACCCATGTTTTGTGTCTGCAGCGGCCTTAAGTGCTACGCGTTCAAAGGCGAGGGAAAATCTCCACTAATTGTAGCAACTGCATGCGATTGGTAAAAATTCAGCGCCCAGCAAAAATACAATAAAACGTGCGACCAGTGAAGACTCAGATCAGCAAGCGCATCTTTGAAAGCTAATCAGTCAGTCCTAGTTGCTGTGTTTGCGTTCTTTTATGATCCGCTGCCATTCATTCTGCTTAATGTTCAAAGACGCCGGCGAGACATCTTAGGGTGTTAATTTAATCGGCTACTTGATAGATAGCGGTAAATAAGCATGCACTGCATGCTGACCTGACCACCTGTGATTCACAATTAGATATATGAGTACCCAAGTGTTACAGGTTAATCCTGCCATTGTGACTCAATAAATATATTTTTGGTCAAATGATATTCAGGATCGTATTTTTATGCACGCTTGTCATAAAGTCACTGTACATGCTTCAGGCGTTGTTAATTAAGTTAATAATGCGGGCGGCTTTCCCTTAGATAATAAATACCGTTATGTTATCACGCATTAATAATCGGTTTCCTAATCATATTGATAGTTGTCATAACTTGAGGCTGATTAAATATAAGCTCAATATATGATCGTCAAAAGGTAAGGTTTAAGGGGTTCAGCGTAATTAAAACAAATGCCATCATTCATGAATGGATGAATTTCGAATCGTTCTTGAAGATTTGAACAGTTTTTGTTGAAGACTATGATGCGGCGAAAATTACCGCGATTTCGGTTGCTTTTTGTCAGGCGTCACGTTTATTTTTTGCTTTTGTTTTTCCATTGCCGATACGACTGCAATGGAAAGACCTTGGCGTATCGCCAATTTGACGGTCGTATTTGGTACGACTGTTTCTTCATTTCTAGTCGTATTTGCTCGATTTTAGAGTCGTATTTACGACGATACGACCCTTATCAATTACTCTGTATAGATCAACAGGTTCATATAAATTGTATAGACAATGGTAGTACATGATTTTTTTTTCTTTTCAAAGTTTTACAGCCCGTAAATTTAAAGGAGAGGTGTAATGATTCACCGAATCATAACCGTATCATGATACTGTACATATGTGGTAGTTTGATGATATGATTACAATACAGCAGTGTTCAGGGATACAGACTAAGCATTTTGCTTCAGGCGCCCAGACTGCCATAAATCCAAATTTTACATTAAGTTATTAGGCATTTTTATTCAAAACTTAGGCGCCCAGGCAAAAATTTAGGCGCCATGGGCGACCGGGTGCCTGTTAGTCTGTATCCCTGGTGTGACTAGATAGAGATGACATGTAAACTTTTATTGATTTGGCATTTTGCAACAAGACATTACAAATGTTTTCACTTTTATTTCCATTGTTCATGATGTACAAGTAAATTACTACCAAATACTAAAATTGAGTATAGCTTACTGTTGATTTAACCCATTTTGTACCGGAAACCCCAAAACGGGCACCCCGGCGAACAGTGCAGGCCCAGATCAGACGCCACAGAATGTGGCGTCTGATCAGGGCCTCCACTGTTTGCTAAAAGTTCAATCATTTTCCAAACAAATTTTTAAGAAAACATAACCAGACACCCCTAAGTTTTGAAATAGACTCCTGCTATATATAAGGAGGAAGATTCCATTTGGTACAAAAAGGGTTAATGGTATTTCTAAAATTTTCTTTTTCATGCCAGAAGTGTATTTCAATATGTATCACATCGCGACACAGATACCAGGTTTTGTATCGTGAAGTCACCGACCTGCTTTCAAGAAAATTTCACTCATTTCGAGCCCATTGTTCACCGGGTGGGCTAAAACAGGGATACAGACTTAGCATTTTGATTAGGCGCCCAAACTGCCATAAATTCAAACTTTACATAAGTTAATAGGCATTTTTATTCAAAACTTAGGCGCCCAGGCCAAAATTTAGGATTCTTGGATGACTGGGCGCCTGTTAAGTCTGTATCCCTTTAAAACTAGAGTGCCTGGAGAAAAACCACTTGACCTTATGTTGCAGTACTTACTGAGAATCTCACATGTGATCCGAACAGGGAACAATGTCTGCAGAGTCACCTGTTACATATACACAGGCCGCCTACGTATTGAGGCCTATTTAATTAAGTAGGACAAGTCAACCAACAAGGTTTTCTTAACCCTTCTCTTGCTGAATATTCAGTTAAGCCACACCCATTTCTGTCTGTCAACCAATCAAATTACTTGATGTAATTTATTGCTACAAATTCATAAACTGAATGCCAAACAGTGTAGATCCTGATCAGATGGCTTCTTCAGAAGCCATCTGATCTGGATCTACACCGTTTCCAAAGATGGGGGTTGTCGTGAACAGCATGATAAGAGTTAATCATCATTGGTAACAGTTGCATTTCATTAAGACAGGTCTTTGGTAGTAATAACAGACGAACTATTGTAAATAACTATGTAACCTGCTGTATAAAAACAGCATTTTAGGCCACTTAAGGAGGTTGTTGTTTTTAGTGATAGTAAATCCCCAGTCATTAGTTCCGCATATTGACCAATGTTTATGCCTGGATTTTGATTCCCTGCTTCCAATGTATATTACCCCCAAAGTAGAGCTTAAGTTTGGTCAAAATCTGACCAGTAGTTGCTGAGAACTCGCGTGTGCAAGAACGGGACGGATGGGATGGACAGACTAAGTAGTGGTGAAATTCTTCGGGAAGCATGAAAAATATTGCCCACCTACCAACCCTAAAATTTTTCCACTTCTTGGAAACCATGACCTTTTTTGTCCCCCCCCCCGAGACGATTTTGCCAAAGACCCACTAAACAAGTTTTTCGAAGTAACAAGAAAACATATCTTTTTCAATATCTGAAGCTATGTGATAAGAAGAAACTTACGGTTCGTTTATAATTCTCATAACATTTAGACCAGCAATCACACCAGCGTCTTTAGTAGCTTGTCTCTGGGCATCATTGAAGTAGGCGGGAACAGTTACCACAGCATTCTGTATTTTGTCTCCAAGGTAATCTTCAGCAATCTCCCTCATCTTACCTAACACCATAGCTGAGACTTCTTCAGGAGCAAATGTCTTGTCGTCTCCCTTTACTTTAGCCTGAACATGTGGTTTACTATTCCTGTTGATAACCTGAAGATAAAACCAAATATATTTCGCTTGTTTACTGTAAAATCCTAAAAATTCGGATTTGCTGTTTTTCTGCTAAAATTTTTAATTTGTTGCACGGCCCAACAAGGAGTCCAAAAAGTACAGAAGGAACGCAAAGAGTGTAGCCCTTATCAGACTGCAGTCTGGTCCGTGTCTGCACTGTTTGCTTAGGCCTGTCTATCCAGCCCATCTAGACCAGAATTCCGCCGAAGGCTATGGCGTGCCTGTAAGGACGCAAAGTCACTGAACCATCACACACCTCGACTTGGATTGACTTATTCTAAAATTTAAATTTGTTTCATGACCCAATAAGGGGTACAAAAGGAGCAAATGGAATTACAATGTAGACACTGATCAGTCTGATCTGTGTCTGCATCATTTACATAGGCCTGCCGCCTGTCACAATACTTCGGATCATTACAGTAGATTCTTCATTTTAACCCTTGTCCTGCTGAATATTTAAATATGTCACACCCACTACCGATTATCAACCAATCAGATTACTTGATGCAAATTATTGCAACAAATTCACAATCTGAATGGCAAACTATGTAGATCCTGATCAGATGGCTTCGTCAGAAGCTATCTGATCTGGATCTACATTGTTTCAAAGATAAGGCATATCCGGGATTAGCAGGACAAGGGTTAACATTTTTTGAGGTACGCAACAGACATCATAAAGGGAAAAAAAAACCTCAGTGGGAAACTGGATGTGTGAACAACGGCTTAGACCACATTCAAATGTTTGGATGGTTTCAGCTCCACATGGAGACCAATCATTTCTCCCCAGATAGGTATCTTGTAAACATGTAATGTTTAGTCATTGGTTCAAACAACTCTCGGATCATGAAATGTTAGAGCCAATGGGGGTGAAGTTAATCAGATAATCTACTCATTAGTCCCAGGAGTCCAGGACTATCAACTTTCGTGGCAACGGTCTACATATACTCAAGCACTTTGAAAACGCAACATTATATTTTTTAAATATTTTTGAAATGGCCCAATCCAAAATCATATTAGCAGATATATGCTTCCATACACCATAAATAAAATCATATGAGGTGGTCAGATCGATAAAATATCGGTCGACTACACGTGATATCGTAGCACGTGCACACCGAGATATGACCTTGTTTATATGGTCAATTCCGCATGTACAACCGATATCTTTCATTCAATCTCTTCAAAAGTTGTCTTCAAATCGGTTTTTGGTTGAAATTTGGATAAATTTACAAAACTGAGCATGCCAAGGCTAAATAACGAAAATCGGAATCGGATTTTAGGCCTTTTGGACGCTGGCATTTCACAGAAGGACATTGCTCGGTGTTTTAATGTTGACAGAACCACAATATATCGTCTCGTTCAACGTGTCAGGTTAACAGGAACTGTTAATGACCGCCCCAGGCCTGGGCAAGTGCGCGTGACGTCAAGACGTCAGGATAATTACATCCGTCAACTCCACCTACGGCATCGTTTCCAGACGGCCGCGCAAACAGCTTCCGTCGTCATTGGCAACCGAGGGCGACGTATTCATCGTATGACAGTGTCCCGACGACTTAAGGAATTTGGTGTTCGTTGCCGGCGTCCGTACCACGGACCAATACTTACACGACGTCATCGTCAGCTTCGCATGAACTTTGCACTTAATCACCAGAGATGTGTCAACTGGCACGACGTCTTCAGCGATGAGTCCAGGTTCAATTTGTACCAAACCGACGGGCGGGTACGCGTTTATCGACGTGACGGCGAAAGGTTTGCTGATAACTGCGTTGTTGAAAGAGACCGGTTTGGAGGCGGTGGTGTCATGGTCTGGGGCCCCATCAATTACAATTTTCGCTCGCGTTTATTGATAATTCATGGAAATCTCAACGCCAGACGTTACGTCGATGAGATTCTTTGGCCAGAGCTTGTTCCATTGTTGCGACGTCAACGTAACCCCATGTTATTTCAGCACGATAACGCCCGCCCGCACACGGCAAGGTTGACGCAGGACTTTTTACCTCAAGAAGGCATCAATGTTCTCCCTTGGCCGTCTAAATCACCCGATCTGAATTGTATCGAACACCTTTGGGACGTCGTGTACACGGACGTCAAAACGTGCCACAGACTGAGGCAGCTCGCGATAGCTCTTCAGCAAGAGTGGGATAACATCCCCCGACGTACTGTGCGACGTCTGTGTTGTTCAATGCGGTCCAGGATATGTGAATGCTCTCAGCGCGCAGGTGGGCATACCCGATATTGATGTGGCTGGAGATTTGACTGACACATGGTGTGTTTGCCGCAGTGTAGACTGCTAATGTGAAGGGACAGCTCTAATGTGATTGTGGCAAACGAAAGTCATTTGTTGAATATTGTTTTTGATGAAATTCGTTTTTTGAAAAAATTGATGAGTTAAAAAATATTTACATTTTCCTTATGATGTTGCGTTTTCAAAGTGCTCAAGTATATCTTGCCTACAAGGTTAGAAGGACCAAATATATTTGAAGCGCTATAAATCCGCAAATTTACAGAGGACCATAACTTGTGAACATTTTTAGAATCTATTCAAAAGTAAATTGGGTTACCTAATCCATTTAATCAACTTTCACACAACAACGGTATCTTGGGAACAGGCTGTAATTCTTAATCCTTATCTTGCTGAATATTCATTTAAGCCACACCAATTTCTGTCTATCAACCAATCAAATTACTTGATATAATTTATTGCTACAAATTCATAAACTGAATGCCAAACAGTGTAGATCCTGATCAGGTGGCTTCTTCAGAAGCCACCTGATCTGGATCTACACTGTTTGCAAATATAGGGGTTGTCGTGAACAGCAAGATAAGGCTTCTTCAGAAGCCACCTGATCTGGATCTACACTGTTTGCAAATATAGGGGTTGTCGTGAACAGCAAGATAAGGGTTAATAATCCAGCAAGGGGTCCAAAAAGTACAAGTGGAATGGCAAACAGTGTTGACCGATCAGAATGCTATTTCAGGAGCTGTCTGATCCGGTTTTGCATAGGTTTCATTGGGCGACAGGGCTTGAGATGTCATTTCATCTCAATGTCGGGTAAAAATCCCACAAAATTGGAAGCAACGTCTCCAAAATGACCTTTAAAGTGTTGACGGGGACGTTAAACCTCAAATCAAACAAATGGTTTTGCATTGTTCCCTTGGACCTTTCTGTCCCAAGACTTGGGATCATTACAGTATTAAATGCCAGAAGCGTATGTGGTTTGTACTTGAAGGCTGACACGATTAATCATATAATCGATCAATAAATTCCACAAAAATGATTATCATTTCTGATTTGCTTTTAATCGATTACTTGATAGGTACAAATTACTACCCAAAGTTAAGCCTAAAATAGCTGGATGATGGCAAACAGTGTAGACCCTGATGAGACGCCGCAGAATAGATGCCGCATTCTGCGGCGTCTCATTTGGGTCTACACTGTTTGCACAGGCCTGTCTGTTCAAATATACATATGGTAAAGCGCAACATATGGTAAGAGTCATGCTCAGACAGAAAGCCAGGTAAAATTATTACAAAAACCTCAGCGATTACTAATCGATTATCGATTGCAATGACAGGACTGATAATCGATTATCTTTTCAGCTCCGATTAGCCAGCCCTATTTGTACTTGCCCAACATATCCTCATTTCTTGTTGGAAACGTGTTGTGGGTAAGAACAGACTCATTAAGAAATTCTAACAAGTTCACTCAACTGTTTTATGGATGGAATAAAAATTCTTCCGTATTTTACCAGACACCAAGATGAACTAACATCTCAATCCCTGCCGCTCAATGAAACCAATAGTTTATATATGTTGACCCTGATACGGGCCTCCATGGCCTAGTGGTTAAGAGCGCTGACTCTCGATCATTATGTCTCACCGCTGTGGTTCGAGCCTCGCTCAGGTCACATGTGAGACGCCAAGTTCTGCAACAGAAGGTCAGGTGGTTTTTCTCCAGGTACTCCGGTTTTCGCCCACCTCTGATTAACGATCGGCTCGATATGAGTGAAATAATCTTGAAAGGGCCGTAAAACCAAAACCAAAAAAATGTTGACCCTGATTGGCGGGGATTGTATGTTACCTTAAATGGATAGTGTTTAATATCACTCTGCACAGCTTTATCTTCCCAATTTCTGCCAATCATTCGTTTGATGTCAAAGAATGTATTCTCTGGATTACTTGTCAACTGGTTTTTGGCGGCATCACCGATGAGACGCTCCCCTTCATCTGTGAAGGCTACATATGATGGTGTAATTCTGTTACCCTGATCGTTGGCAATGATTTCAACACGCTTGTTCTTGTAAACTCCAACACTGGAAATAACATACAATCATGTCACAGAAACACATTCTGTCCTGAATAGAAACGTTTGTCTTAAGGGGAATGGAACTGAAACACCTCGCAGATTTTTCCAAGTCCTGTCCCACTGGGCCACTGAAAAAGGGGTCTATTCTTGAAGGAAAGAACTTACGAGCAAATTCTTTTCTTCAGAGATGACCCCTAGACATGGGAGACAAAAATACTTTTGCAGGAGTTGCCTCCCCTAAATGTGACCCTGAGCAGGCTTATACGTAAGCGGTTAACCAGTACAGTGCACATTCTTTCACCAGAAACTGACAACTGCCCTTCTTGAATCCGCAGAAGGGAGAGAATGATCATAACAAATGTAAAGAATATACAGGAAAATTCTCAGTTCACATGAGGGAGACTTTAAAACTTCGGCACAGTTTGAGAAAATTAGCATCAAAATGAGGGAGTCTCCCTCCTGATGAGGGAGGTATCACATGTTTTGATATCAGCTCAAGCTATTTTAGTGCTTCATTAAGAAAGTAATAAATAACAATGAATGCCCAAGGATTCTGAAGCACCTGACCTGGATCTCTGTTCTGTTTGACTGTCCCATATTTGAATCCCACATAAATGGTGCTGTGGCTGTTAGTCATTGGACATGTGCTTTAAGACTTTAAAACAGCCTCACTCAACTTACCCATATCATAAGGATAACACACCGTTACAAACTGTACTCTCATTTCTTAAAATTTGTATTATTATTCTATTGATGTACTCAAATAATAGGCAGTGGGTGCTCTTTAGAAGTGCCTCATTGAGTCGGTTCCATTAAACAAGTACCCACAACCTATGTCTTGGTGCAGAAATAAGGAAAATTATGTAAAACCCTGTAAACCCTAGTAATCTATATAAAGTGGGGTTTCTGGGGATGTTCAATATGGAATAGCCCCAATGTGTTTCTAGCGCCTGGTTACCTTAAAACAAAAATCAACTGTGTTCAATACACGGACCCTTAAACGCTATAGTGCTAGACAGTCTGCCTTCACCCACATAGGCCTTTTGGGCTGGGTCTTCCCACTATGTTGGCAGACTTCATGTAATGGCTGTGATAGCCGATAGGTTAAAATATTTATAAGAGACTGAGGCATAAAAATTGAATAATTATTTACCAGAGCTATATCTAAAATAGGCTTAGTGTTAAAACATCATGCAGGTTGGAGGGACAATCTTCAACTATACAACTGGTTGATCCCAGCCCTTGCAGCTTGTACAACTGTGGCTAGAACAGTTGGGAGTCATGGTACTACTGTTGACCAGGCTGGTCAGCTCAAAACCAAACAAACAAGATAGCCAACCGGTAAATGTCTGCTTGGCCAGAATCGGGATAAATCTCACTGAAGATGTATCCAGCCAGCAAGAGTTCAGACTATCCTTACCATGAATATGTAGTGCCAAGATCAATTCCAATGACAGTGCCAACAGCATCTTTCTTTTTCTTTTCACCATCATCATCATTATCAGCTTGAACAATAGTAGCATACAGCAACAATGCTGCACAACACACGGGTAGGAACTGTCTCATTTCTGCTGAAAAATAAGAAGGCATGACTTGACAGGGGTGTAAAATTCCACTCGCCCGCTCGCATTTGCGAGTAAGTTTTCAGGCAGGGCGAGTAAGGTTTTCAAAACTGATCTTACTTTTTCTTCATTTTTGGCACCTAAATGAAAAGTTTAGACGATAAGGGCGAGGAATTTTGAGGGAAATTTTACACGTCTGCTTGGTTGATTTGAGGTTAACATCCCCATCAAAACCATTTTGGTCATTCTGCAGACGTCACAGTTGCTTCCTATTTTGTGGGACTTTAACCCAGCATAGAGATGAAATAACAACCATGCCAGCAAGCAATAGGGCTTGTAAATATTGAACAGTCTGTCTGGCACCACTTTGCCAAGGCAGGCTTAGTCCTAAGTGGTTTACCAGTACCCATGTGTAGTTTCAGCTCTGGATAGAAGCAGCATGCAACCCAATTTATTTCTCAAAGCCCTGAAGGGCACTGTACAAAACCATTACATGAACAAGTGTGAACACATAATTACATATTACAGCTAGGCAGCCAGAACAGAACTAGTTAAATTGTTTGATTTGAACGTTTCGCGGCGGAAGTAAGGGCGAGGATTGTGGCCACGTAAAATCGATTAAAGCCCCCCCCCCCCCCCCCCCCCCCCCCCCCCCCGTGGAAATCTTTCCACTGACCATTCCAAGGCGGTTCTTCCGTGGCGGTTTATTTATGGTGTTGTTTGTTACTTATTGTGTGTATCACTTGTGTCGTTTTATTTTGGATGGCCATATGGCCATTTTGTGGGAAAGTAACTGTCCTTATGGCCTTCCTTTGTTTAGGTTTCCATTATGGTCTGGTCGCTTAATGTTTGTGTTTCTTTCCCTTTGGTGTCTTTGATGGGTGGAGAAAGTTAATTGTATCGATTCCTGATCTTTGTTTTACTTCTACTTTTTATTTAGTATCCATGTCAACACTATATTGGTCATTTTGGAGACAATACTTCCAATTTGTGGGACTTTTACACAACACTGAGCTGAAATGACACCTCGAGCTCCGTCGCCCAATGAAACCAATGTTTATATGCATGACTTGCATCACTTTTACCCAGAAAGGCTTAGACCCTCTGAGCCGTTTACCAGTACTTGTGTATAGCTCTGCGTGGAAGCAGGATGCAGTCCAATAGGTTACTTAAAGCCCCAATGGGTAGGGATACATCTCCGGGATACTGATCAACAGTACGCTTTTGAAGAATCTTGACCATTTCATGGATAGAAGATAGCAATGTTTTAACCAGGTCTAATAAAAACTACTGCATACTCTCTGGGAAATATCTTTTGTTATATACTGTTTCATTAGTGAGCGAGTCTAGTGTCCCACCAACAGCTAAGGCCATACGGAGATTCATCAGAAAGTCTGGAATAGCCAGCCTTGAAATTGGTCAATAGCGCAACATTGCTAGAATGTCCTCGCAGGTGTATGGTATTATGACGAGAAAGGGAATGCCCGCCAACCCACGACTCCCGGTTTATGAGGGGGGCAGCATAACCACTACACCATGGAGGCTTATAATAGATCTCAATCAGAATCCATAGCTTATAGTATATCACCAACAGATTTCAGTTCGTTGTCCTAACTTAAAAGAAATCTAAACAATAAACCATATCCTTTCTCCGTTTTTTCTTTCTACTTATACTGCGATCGGCTAGAAGCGGTTATGCTACTCGCCTTGTAAACCAGGAATCTCAGGATCAATCCCGGGCTTCTCCATTGTATAACCGATTAATTGATCGATAAATTCCACAAAAATGATTATCATTTCTGATTTGCTTTTAATCAATTACTTGATTGGTACAATTTACTACCCAAAGTTATGCCTAAAATAGCTGTATGAGTGGCAAACAGTACAGACCCTGATGAGACGCCGCAGAATGTGGCGTCTCATCTGGGTCTACACTGTTTGCTCAGGCCTGTCTGTTCAAATGTACATTTGGTAAAGTGCAACATATGGTAAGAGTCATGCTCGGACAGAAAGCCAGACAGGTAAAATTATGACAAAAACCTTAGCGATTACTAATCGATTATCGCTCGCAAGGACAGGGCTGATAATCAATTAACTTTTCAGCTCCGATTAGCCCGTCCTTCTTCCAAGCAGAGCTGAAACGGACTGCACACGAGTACTGGTAAACCCCCCACCTTTTTTTTTTCTCCTATTACTGCTACTGGGTCACATCTGAGCGTTACGAGCAGGATCTCCTGGGTGGTAACCAGTACTTTTTTTATGTAAGCAATTACCTGGAGTGTATGTAATGTACACCTGCAGTAATGGTCAAATGTGACCGACACAGTATCAGTAGACAGACAGACAATTAGGATGAAGTGTCTTGCTCAAGGGCACAACCTTTTGGTCACTCGAACCCGCAACCTCTTGATCACAAATCTGATGAGCTACCACTGCACCAAAGCGCTCCATTAAGGGGATCTAAGCCTGTCGGGGCAAAGCGGTGCAAGTCGGACCATCCATGCGGTTTCAATCCAACTCCTGGTGTATGAGTGACTTTTTTTTTTTTTTAGCTAAATTTAGCTACGCACCCAACTGAGGTAATGGCCAAATATGACAGACTCAGTATAAGAAGATAGGTAGATTGAATGTCATTGGACGTGTCACCAGTGACAATATTCTGATTCGGACGACTGGGCTATAGATCTCATTTCATCTCCATGTCGGGTAAAAGTCCCGCAAAATTTGAAGCAAAATGACCTATAGTGTTGACGGGGACGTTGTATCTCGAATCCTGGTTGACGTGTCACCAGTAAAATTTCTGATTCTGATATCAAACAAACAAACTCATCGAAATATTGCCACATGTGCTTGATGGTGACATCTTCAAAAAGCCGAAAAGCGTGTAAGAACTCATAAATTTTACTTACTTTTGTTGTGCTTATCTTCTGTTTTAACTATACTTCGTTGTCTTCTGTTTATAATAATAAATTTGACATTCAATATTGTTTTACTCCTGTAAAGCTTCTGTCTGCCACACTCACTTTCGTGACAGCTAAGGTTCTGGCATATGGTGGAAAAGTCCTCGTGTTGATTTTTCATTGGTTCAGCTCTTAACTGTGGAAAATTTTGATTGGTCAACGTGTGACATTCAGCTCGGAGGACACGTAAGTCGTGAAATGACGTCACAGAAATACGGAAGTAATCCCCACCTGCGGCCAAACAATAAAATGAGCAAATCACACCTTTTCTTTTTTAAAAAAAATGGCTGCGCATCGTTTAATTCATTGTTTAATCCAATTGCAATTAACAACGCTTAAAGTGTCAAAAATGAAAGATGAACAAATAGAAAGAGAGTCATCCAATCAAAATAAATTTAACAAATTTGGTATGAATACTCGGATACAATGAAAACGCTGGTCACTTTTAGAATTTTGATTTCTTTAGTGGTAAAAATTACTGACTTTTTCCACTTGGAAAGTTGTCACCGAAGCATGAGTTTGTTTGACATGAATGTTTTGCTTCCCGGATTTTTGTTCACACATTTGGAATGTCGGGGCATAATTAAAGAAAGCGATCATTACTTTATTATGATAAAAGAACCCTATCCCTATCTAACACCATTATCCATACCATCAACAAATAACAGAATGCGTTAAACTGGCAAATAAAATCAATTTTTGGCTATTAAACTTCAAAAATAGAATAACCAAACTAATCATAACTGAAGTTTATTTTATCAGATGTATTAGTTTGAATTTTAGAAATTGATTCGAAAATAAACAATTTTTATGTGGAAGTTCGCCATTGCGACTGACCGGAGAAATGACCCAAATTACATATGGTTCAAGCCCCAAAGTCTTTCGGATCCTTATGAGACACATGTTCATGGTGCTGCCTAACACAACAGCCTATAATACTGGCAAAGCACGCAACGCTTCAGATGTATGTTAACTTTAGCCATAAACTCCCAAAGCCTGCCCTGGCGAGTCGGACCTTCCGAGCATATGAACCATATCGGTTTCACTGGGCGGCAGGGATTGAAACGTCATTTTATCTAAATGTCTGGTAAAATTTCACACAAAACTGGAAGTAATGTCTCCAAAATGACTTAAATAATGTTAAAGGGGATGTTAAACCTCAAATCAAGTAAACACAATCTAACAGAAAAGCAGAAATATTGGTCAATTAAAGTCTGTTATTGGCCACATGAAATCTGAGGGGAATGACTTGGAAGATTTTCCACATTTTACAAAAGGGGACAACTTTCGGAACTTCCTGTTTGCTTTTCTATAAGCTTTGTCCCACGAAAAAGGGGTCTACTCTTAAAGGAAAGAATTTGCTCCATAGGAGCAAATTCTTTCCTTTAAGAGTTGACCCTTATTGACATGGGGGACTAAAATACGCTTGAAAGAGTTGCCTCCCCTGAAGGTGTATGCATTCCACTTAAAATCTGAAAAAAAAATATTTGTCACTTAATTGCTCGACTCTACGGTTAGTAAAATATTTGGGTGGATTTTTGCGTGCTTTCTCGTGATTTATTGGGCCCACCCTTTTAAACGTTGAAACCTTCCTCACAACTGGACAAAACATGGTCGGGAAAAAAGAGAAGAAAACCTGAAAAACCAATAAGTCTTAACCCTTATCCTGCTGAATAAATAAATTTAGACACAGCCATTGCCGACTGCCAAACATTAAAATTTCTTAACATTATTCACAAGCTGCATGGCAAACAGTGTAGGACCTCATCTCTGTTTGCAAAAGTAGAGGTTGTTATGGGTTAAATATACACTAAAGCCACTTTATAACTGAGCCTCCTGTTGTGCCCATTTCTGTTTGTTTGTTTGATTTGAGGTTTAACGTCCCCTTCAACACTGTATAGGTCATTTTTGATACGTTGCTTCCAATTTTGTGGGACTTTTACCCGTCATTGAGATGAATTGACATCTCAAGCCCTGTCACCCAATGAAACCAATAGGGTTCATAAGTATGGGCGGGCTGCCTCGCATCGCTTGGCATGGGCAGGCTTAGATCCTCTAAGCGCTTTACCAGTCCTCGTGTAGTCTGCGTGGTAGCCTCATGCAGCCCATCTATTTATTCAAGCCCCGATGGGCGGGGCCGACAATTTCTGTATGCATTGGAATTGCACAAGGAGGATAAATTACAAGGATTCGTGTCAAAATACATTGTGTATAAAGAAGTTGAAATCAAAATGTGGGACAAAGCCATAAGACGTATAGGGGGAACGTTTTGATGGCGGAACGTAGAATCAGTCGCTTTAATTGGTGTCGACAGCGTATCCGATGGACACAACAGCATTGGCGTGGTGTACTGTTCCCGGACGAGTCCCGTTTTTGTGTTGAGTTGTTTGAAAGACGGCGTAAAGTATGGCGTCGACGTGAGGAGCGATTTCAAGACTGTTGTGTTAAACAGGTGTCATTTTGGGGTGGTGGTAGCGTAATGATGTGGGGATCTCATGGCGCCACAAAACCCACCTCATCGTTGTCGATGGCAATTTGACGGCACGTCGGTTTTGTTTTTTTGATTTGATGTTTAACGTCCCCGTCAACACTATATAGGTCATTTTGGAGACGTTGCTTCCAATTTTGTGGGACTTTTACCCGACATTGAGATGAAATGACATCTCAAGCCATGTCGCCCAATGAAACCAATAGGGTTTATAAGCATGGAAGGTCCGACTCGCACCGCTTTGCCTGAGCAGATTTAGATCCACTAAGTGGTTTACCAGTACTCGTGTGCGGTCGGATTCAGTTCTGCGTGGAAGCATCATGTAGCCCATTTATTTCTTCGAGCCCCAATGGGCGGGGGCCAACGGCACGTCGGTACATCGATGCAATCTTAGAGCCTGAGGTGGTACCGTTTTTACGCAATAATGCACGTGTGGTAATCAGGGGAACTAGCTCGAAAAGGAGTCAATGGAAATGTGTTCCCTCGACACATCCGGGAACTCTCGAGCTAGCTTCAGCACCAGGAAACTTGTAAACATAGGTAGATCTCGAGGAGTTTTTTCACTATTTTTTTTTCTTTGTAAGCTATTTATAAAATAAAAATCCGGCAATGCAGTGCCACATAGAAATGATTTAACTTTGTACCCCGCTAGAATTTGTCATGGAAATTTGCAGCGCTAGGAAACTTTTTATCACGGACCTGAAAAATTGGCAATTTATGTCAACACGGAGATTTTGGCCGACGATTTTTCATTTTTCGTCAAAAGTTCGCCCTTCACACCCCAGAAGCAACATGCCTAGTGAATTGAAACATGGAAAGTTTGAAATAAGCAAAAAAAAAAAAAAAATGGCCGTGATTACGTAACTTGCGACTTATGACGAAATTACTGTCCGAGCTAGTCTTCTAAACAAGGAGCTAGTTCACTCGACATGGAGATAGTGAAACATTCATCAGATGACTGGGGCCTGATTCGACGTCTTTCTATGGTCCCACCTAGTTTATCCAACTGGTTTCTTGACCTCTGGCTAGTGGGCCTGGACATGCAACAAAAATACTCATGTGCTAGAAAAGAAAAGTATATTTGTTGCATGCCCGGTACTTTTGTCTGCTCAGTAATAATCCTTTGGAACTTTTTCCCTGGAAACCAGTTTGATAAACTGGGTGGGACCATAGAAAGACATCGAATCAGGCCCGAGTCATTTCTTGCTTATTTCAAACGTTCCATGTTTCATTTCACGATAGCTCAGTTGGTAGAGTGTCCGCTATGGGGAACGGGGGGTCACGGGTTCGATCCCGGGCCGCGACATACCAAAGTCGTTAACAATGGTACTAGCTGCTCCTCGCTTGGCACTCAGGTTTACGGGGTAGAGCTAGGACTGGTCGACCCAGTGTCAGGATAGTGTGACTGGGTGTGGTATCATGTAATGTGTCTGGGACATGATACTTCAGTGAGGCAGCACTATAAAAGTGAGCATGGAGCTCCCGGTCGCAACCAGACACCGTCGTGATATGACTGAAAAATTGTTAAACCCGAATTCACACACACACACACACACACACACACACACACACACACACACACACACACATTTCACTAGGGATGTTGCTTCTGGGGGCGTGAAGGGCGTACTTTTGACGGAAAATGAAAAATCATCGGCCAAAATCTCCGTGTTGACATAAATTGACAATTTTTCAGGTCCGCGATAAAAAGTTTCCTTTCATTCATACTCCAGCGCTGCAAGTTTCCATGGCAAATAAATAAGCGGGGTACAAAGTTAAATCATTTCTATATGGTACTGCATTGCCGGATTTTTTTTTATAAATAGCTTACAAAGAAAAATGGCGATAAAACTCTTCGAGACCTACCTTTGTTTACAAGTTTCCTGGTGATGGAGCTAGCTCGAGAGTTCCCGGATGTGTCGAGGGAACAAATTTCCATTAACTCATTTTCGAGCTAGTTCCCCTGATCACCATCCGTGTAATGGTGACGTTATGATTTTCCAACTCTACAATGCACGCGCTCATTCTGCGAGACTAACCATGGACTTTTTCAATCCAAATGGTGTGCAAGTTCTTCCTTGGCCTGCGTTTTCGCCAGATTTAAACCCAATGGAGCACCTTTGGAACCAGCTCGGAAAAAGTGTGTACAGCCGACGTCATCCGCCAATCAACCGTCAGCAGCTTGTTATGGCGCTACAGAAAGAATGGGATATCACGCAAGACCAGATACAGCGTTTAATTCGAAGCATGAGGCGTCGACGCCAAGCAACAATTAATGCTAATGGTGGACAACCCGGTATTAGAATATGTGATTTTGATTTTTCGGATGTGTGGACTTATTCGAGTCTCCGTATCTCTGCATCCAATGAAATGCTGTAAGTTTGAAGTGAGTCTGTGGATAAGTTAGTGATAATTCATTAAACGTGATCAAATGCTGGAATTATGTTGAATCAGTTAAAATTAGTGATGCGTTTTCATTGAATCGGAGTATAAATTATTGTATTGGCAAGACTACTATATATAACTGCCACATTGGTTTGACCCCATGCCGCGCCATACCAAAGGCGTGAAAAATGGTACTAGACGCTCCATTGGCTCAGGGGTAGTCCTAGGAAGATAAATGAAGGTAGGTAAGTAATTGTTAAAGGATACTTCGTTTGTCTCAGTAAAAGGCCTTCAGAGCTAATGTTCTTTGTTTCCGATATGCGACGTTAAATAAAGCTTCTTTATCTTTTATCTTTATCTTTACATTAACCAAATTCAATAATTATTGATGATTCCCTAGGACTGTCAACAAATCATATTGTTAAAGGGATAATCATTTAGAAGATTTGCATGAAGGCGGCTCGGCAGCTACAGTCAAGTACCCAGTTCCGGATCATTCACGCGCCGTAGAGTGTTGTAGTCAATACGAGTGCTTGCTTCTCAGAACGTGTGGTACCATTTTCAAGAAAAACTATCCCTCTACAGAACGCACATAATCATTCTTCCTAATCTTATTCCACTGACGTTCAGGATTGCAGAATATGAGACCACGGTTAGACCCCACGTGCGAATTACGGTACCCAGTTGCGGATCACAAAATACCGAATAGCGTTAAGCTCTTTGGCAAGGAATAAAATATATTAGTTTCTTTTCAGTGACATTCAGTAAACATTAAATATCAATTTGTGACGATGTCTCCACGCCACCAATCCCCCCCCCCCCCCTAACCCCCACCCGATGGGATCGAAAGCCATTGTTTTGTCCCCGGTCTGTCGACCCGTCTTTCTATCTGTGGGCCACGTTTCCATGTCCGTTGCGTAACTTTGAAAAATAGAAGTGAAGGCAATGAAACGAGCCCCGCCAAGCGAATTTGTGTCTTCGAGCATTCCGTCATGACAAACTTTAACTGCGCATGCCCAGCCATTCAGAGGGGCCAGGGATATGGCTTTCTGTCTGAAGGTTCCTCTTGATTCACTGCTTGTATGAGCGAGCAGCGAAGGTTTTGGCGAGTCTGCGCGGATGCGCAGGCTCGCCTGAACCTTCGCTGCTCGCATATGCGATAAGTACCAAAATCGCTTGACGGGGCCCAAACTATCTGAGATAGTCTCATGAAATTTTAAAGAAATATAAAAAAAACAAAACACCATGCATGAGACGACGTGAAGAAAGACAATAATCATAGTTCTTGCTTTACTGTTTTGGGAGTTATGGCCCTTTGAACATTGAAAATAGCGATTTTGTCATTTACTCTCGCCCTCTCTCACTTGAACATTGTGTGGGCTATATTTTTATGCAACGTTACAAACAGATGATGCGCAGAATAAACATTGCAATTTTACTCTTCCATGGGCCTCCGTGGCCTAGTGGGTAGGGACGCCAGTGCAGGGGACCGAACACTCGACCCCGCCGCCAATCGACAGAAGCTACTATAGCTACCTATATGACTCGCTACCGACTGCAGTAAGCAGCCTGGCATTCATTATCCCTACTGGCCAAGTGAGTAAAAGCGCTGAATCTTATGTAATAATATAAGAATCTGATATGGGGTTCTGTTGTAGATGAGCGTTTCTAACCCCAGGGATGATCGTGACCGTAATTGATCCCATTAAACCCCACTTTCATTACGAAAACATGCCTATACAAATGCATTGCCACCTTTATCGCCGAAAAACTGAAAATTTTATGATGAAAAATTGTGATATTTTTCTTATTTCTGCTCAAAATATAGATTGTGGGCACTCGTTAGAACCGCCTCATCGAGGCGGTTCTAACGAGTACCTACAATCTATATTTTAGAGCAGAAATAAGAAAAATAAGGTATACCCCCGGAAACCCCAGTTTGGTTATATAAAAGTGGGGTTCAAGGGGGTCAACATTATATAGGCGTGTTTCCGTGATGTATTTCAAAAGGGGAATACATCATGTTTCTTATTTCTGTTTGATTGTGGGTACTCGATAGAACCATCTCGCCAGGGCGGTTCCATCTATATTTTAAGCCAAAATATGAAAAATATCAGATTCTTTTATTTGAAAACCTTAATATTTTGGTGGTAAAATTTTCAATATATTTCAATAGGTGTTTTCGTAATAAAGGGAGCTGATACGCCGCCCTGGTCCCTTCTTTCACATGCGTTTGCATTTGGCATAAAACTGACCCAGAACAGAAAAAGGCCCTGGCACCTTCTCTAATTTGTACTGATCTGCACATGCGTTTGCATTTGGTATAAGACTTGCCTGGAACAGAAAACATTACGATAACTCACCCGTGCGACATAGTGCATTTTTTCACATCTCCAAAATGGCTACTAATCTGATGAAAATCCTTAATATTTTTCTTATAAATGCTCCAAACACAGGTCGTGGGTGCTCGTTAGAACCGCCTCAATGAGGCGGTTCTAACGAGTACCCACAACCCATGTCTTCGAACAGAAATAAGAAAAATAATGTTTACCCCCGTAAACCCCAGTTTTCTCTGTATAAAGTGGGGTTTAGGGGGGTCTTCATTTCACGTACTTGTTCACGTGATGGAGGCCCTTTCATGGGATTTCGAGGATCTTGTGGATATGGCAGAAAAGGTATTTATTCCAAGGAGTCGGGGAACTAGCACGTTTTCAGTGAACATGGTCCGTAATAAATGGGAGACATCACGATAACAAGTCCGTGAAACGAAGACCCCTCTAAACCCCACTTTATATAGAGAAAAGTGGGGTTTACGGGGGTATACATTATCTGCCTTATTGTTGTTCAAAAACATAGATTGTGGGTACTCGTTAGAACCGCCTCACTGAGGCGGTTCTAACGAGCACCCACAATCTATGTTGAAAGCAGATGTTAGAAAGAAGTTATCATTTATATCCAAAGTTTGTCCCTTCTGACACCATGTCGGACGCCACGGACGCCACAATTTCACAAGGACATGTTTTCCTAATGGACAATTTGGAGCACTGGAGAGAATTGGCAAAAAAATGGGGCAAAATACCACACCCTCTTGTCAAGGTTTCAGAGAAGAAGAAGAAGAAGAAGAAGAAGAAGAAGAAGAAGAAGAAGAAGAAGAAGAAGGGGTGGTCCAAATCATGCAAAACGTTTTCACAAAAAAGAGTCGCTAACACTGCATGATACCCCACCACTGCAAGCCAATATGGTTCGATCCATGACCACATTAGGCTTCCTCAAGTGTTCTATATATCTGTAAAATTTTATTAAGGTATTCCATATAGTGAAGCAGCTATGGGCCAAAACATTCCTTACATAGGCAATAAATATATGAATAGAAGTCCAAAAACTATTCAATGGAAATTGTTAAAAACCGTAACTTTTGCCAAATGTTAACTCAAAAGTCATTTCGCCCACTAATCATCTTAACCATGCTTCTATAAATGGTCTATATATCTAAATATTCCATTAAGTAAAAGAATAAAAAAAAAACATTTAATGAGAATTGTTAACGGCCATAACTCTGACAAAGATGTTAACGTATTTTGCCAATTAACAATCCCAAACATGCTTCCTGTAATAGTATATATATGTGAAGTTTCGTCCATATATTCCATTAAGTTAAGGAAAAAGAGCCAAAAAGCATTTAATGGGACTTGTACACGGCCATAACTGTCGAATATGTTAACGTATTTTGCAAAATTAACAATACTTAACATTCGCCCTACATTGGTCTGTATATCTGTGAAGTTTCATCCATACATTACAATAAGTAATGGAATAAGTGTTCAAAAAGCATTTAATGGAAATTGTTAACGACAATAACTCTATCAAGTGTTAACGTATTTATGCCATGAGCAATTCCCAAACCACACATTCCCAATACCAAAATATATACAAAATTTCATCCAATTATTCCATAAAATAAACGAATAAGAGTCCAAAAACCATTAAATCGAAATTGTTAACGGCAATAACTCTGTCAAATGTTAACGCATTTTGCCTATTAATAATCCAAAACCTGCCCCTTATGGTGGTATATATATCAGTGAAGCTTCATACATATATTCCATTTAGTAAAGGAATAAGTGTCCAAAACTATTTAATGGGAATTGTTAACGGTCATAACTCAGATAAATATAATAACGTATTTTGGCCCTTAACAATCCCAAACCACTCATACCCAATACCAATGTATATACAAAATATGAAGAAAATCCGTGGAAAAATAATCAAGTTATTGATCGGAAACGCCCCAAAACCCCTTATTTTGAACTAAAAAGGGCCGTAACTATGTCAAATGTTAACGGAATTTTGCCCATTAACAATCCCATACCACTCATTTCCGGTATAAACATGTATGCAAAATTTAAAAAAAAAAAATAACCGTGAAAAATTACTCGGTAAGTTATCGGTCGGAAATGGTGCGGACGGACACTCGACGGTATATCATTATATACATGTGTAACAGGTGAAAAAATGCTAATCACCTTTACCCGGCCGGGGATCGAACCCGGGTGGCCGGAGTGACAGGCCAACACTCTACCGCGTCGCGATAAAAGCCGGCTTGTACCGCAAGGCAGTACAAGTGTCTCTTATACCTATCACTACTACATATGTACCTAGTTTTTATAGCTAAAGGTGTTTTTTACCCTCTTAAAATAATGTATATCAATAAAATAAATAAATAAATAAATAAATAAATAAATGCCACACCACTATCGTGTGGTGGTGTATAAAAAAAAACTTCGTATCGTTCGTGTGGCCCAAGATCAGATGTCACATTGTGGCATCTGATCAAGACCTGAGCTGTTAATGTTTTGCAGGAAAAAATGTCAGCAGATGACTGTTTTATTACAACAGATGACTAGTTTATTGAACCGAAGGACTCCAAATGCACTACAGTCCACTGCTGCAGCATTTGGTTAAAAGAAACTGACCTTTGTATTCAATTTGTAAGAAAATAACTGATTCCTGAAAATTCATTGTTAAATCGTTTACGAAAATCGGAGTGGCTATAGAGTCGACTGGTAACAGCCAAAACACGTTAAAATGGCTAGTGACAGTCGACTGGCAATAGCCAAAACACGTTAAAATGGCGAGTGACAGTCGACTGCCAATAGCCAAAATACGTTAAAATGGCTAGTGACAGTCGACTGTCAAAAGCCAAAATACGTAAAAATTGCTAGTGACAGTCGAATGGCAATAGCCAAAACACGTTAAAATGACTAGTGACAGTCGACTGGCAATAGATGGCATATAAAGGTTTTTCAATTTTTATCTCTAGTGGCCATTTTGTTTAACGGAGCGGAACGATTTAGGCAATTTTGAAAGAGGGTCACTCAAGGAACATTCCTGTGAAATTATTTTCAAATCGGGCCATTTGCATAGATGTCATTGAAAGGTTTTTCTATTTTTAGCTCTGGCAGCCATTTTGTTTAACGGAGCAGAACGATTTAGGCAATTTTGAAAGAGGGTCACTCTAGGAACATTCCTGTGAAATTCTTTTCAAATCGGGCCATTTGCCTAGGAGGAGATGTCATTTAAAGGTTTTTTCCATTTTTAGCTCTGGCGGCCATTTTGTTCAACGGAGCGGAACGATTTATGCAATTTTGAAAGAGGGTCACAGGGCAAGGAACATTCCTGTGGAATTATTTCCAAATCGGGCCATTTGCATAGATGTCATTGAAAGGTTTTTCTATTTTTAGCTCTGGTGGCCATTTTGTTTAACAGAGCAGAACGATTTAGGCAATTTTGAAAGAGGGTCACTCTAGGAACATTCCTGTGAAATTCTTTTCAAGACGGGCCATTTGCCTAGGAGATGTCATTTAAAGGTTTTTCTATTTTTAGCTCTGGCGGCCATTTTGTTTAAGGGAGCAGAACGATTTAGGCAATTTTGAAAGAGGGTCACTAAAGGAACATTCCTTTGACATTATTTTCAAATCGGACCATTTGCCTAGGAGGAGATGTCATTTAAAGGTTTATCTATTTTTAGCTCTGGCGGCCATTTTGTTTAACGGAGCGGAACGATTTAGGCAATTTTGAAAGAGGGCCACTCAAGGAACATTCCTGTGAAATTATTCTCAAATCGGGCCATTTGCCTAGGAGATGTCATTTAAAGGTTTTTCTATTTTTAGCTCTGGCGGCCATTTTGTTTAATGGAGCGGAATGGTTTAGGCAATTTTGAAAGAGGATCATCCAAGGAACATTCCTGTGAAATTATATCAACATCCATTCACTGGTTTAGGAGGAGATGTCGTTTGAAGAAATAGTTTACGCACGCACGGACGGACGACGGACAAAAAGTGATCCCAAAAGCTCACCTCATCACTACGTGATAGGTGAGCTAATAAAACAAGAACATTTCTGCATATCTTAATTGGAGCAATGGGTTTTGTGCTATGGGTTGGGGTTAGGGTTAGGTAACATTTTTGTTTTACCGCCCTTTCAATATTATTTCACTCATTTCGAGCTGATCGTCAACCAGGGTTTCGCGAATACCGGATTACCCGGAGAAACCCCATCTGACCGTTCGTTGCAGAACTTGGCGTCTAACATGTGGATCGAGCGCGGCGCGAATGACAGCAGTGAGAGACCTAATTGCTAAGTATCCACTGCGCCATCAAGCAATTCCATTACAATAACACATCCGTGTGGCATACAACAGTCTTTCATTTCTCCAAAATGGTTATTTTTACCGATGAAAATGTGTAGCATTTTTTTTATTTATTAGGCGTATTTATTATCCATAGGCTCATTGAAGCGATTCTAACCATCACGAAAACACGCACATATAATTTTGACTCCCTTAAATCTTACTCAGTTTATATAGTAAAACTGAGGTTTACAGTGGTATAAGTTTTCTATATAATTTTGCTCAAAAACATAGACTGTGAGTATCCGTTAGAACCGCCTACACTGCTTAAAATTATTACGAAAGTAATAATTATGAGACATAATATTTGCAATCGTTCCGCCCATCGAGACTTGGAGAAATGGTTCTTCCCAGTAGAGCTGAAACCGACCGCAGTGCATGCCCGCATTGCATTTCTGAATTAAATGCATTGATTTGCTATTGTCCCAGTTGGTTCTTTGTCCAATGGACTATTGTCCTAGTGGGCTAATGTCATAGTGGGCTATTGTCCTACACTCGGACCCACGATGGTCATCTATACCCTTTCCCGCGATCCTGCTGAAAATGATGATATCGGTTTTCTGGGATGCAGATGGTATTCTGCTGATAGATTATCTCCAAAAGGGACAAACAATCAATGGCACATACTAGGCACGAAGTTACGGGAAAATACTATACTATTTAAAGCCCCGCGAAAAGCTCACTAAAGGTGGGTTGTTCTTTTAGGACAATGCTCCTGTTCACAAGTCCTGTCATTGCTATGGTTGCCATTCACGACTGTGACTTTAAATTGATTGAGCATTGATATCGCTCCGTCAGCCGAAACTACGCGCATCCACTTTCAGTCCGATGATGACGTAATATATGCAGTGGATGACTTTCTGAACAGCCAAGAAAAGAAGTTCTATAAAAGTGACAGTGAGGCCCTTAAACACCGCAGGCAAAAGTGTATAGACACTGAAGGGGATTGTTGAAAAATAATACAATATGTCCGACAAAATCCAAATCCTTCAATCCATAAATATGAGGCTCACAACATATCAATCAGCCCTCGTATATATGGAACGTGCGACATGGTGCATTCTTTCATATTTCCAAAGCTGTTAATAATCTGATGAAAACTTGTGATATTATTTTCTTATTTAAGGTTACGGTGATCGTTGGAAACGCCCAATTGAGGCGGTTCTTGTTTGTTGGTTTGTTTGATTTGAGGTTTAACATCCCCGTCAACACTGTAAAGGTCATTTTGGAGACATTGCTTCCAATTTTGCGGGACTTTCTGCCGCCCAATGAAACCAATAAGGTTTTTAAGCATGGACGGTCCAACTCGCACCGCATTGCCATAGAAGGCTTAGATCTTCTAAGCGGTTTACCAGTACTCGTGTGATGGTCAGTTTCAGCTCTGTGTGGAAGCATCATGCAGCCACTCTATTTCTTCAAGCCCCGATGGGCGGGGGCCGTGAGGCGGTTCTAACGAATGTAGGAAAGAAAGTATTGGGATTAAAGGTTGTCACAGGCGCATTCCGATAAGTCCTGCTCATTGAGACGATTCTAACCAGTACACAACCTGTATCTTAGTGCAGAAATAAAAAGTACGCAAACACGCCTATACGAATGCATTGTTAACTTTACCGCCGAAAAAATATAGGAAAAATTGTGATATTTTTTATTATTATTGCTGCTCAAAATATAGATTGTGGGTACACGTTAGAACCGCCTCATCGAGGCGTTTCTAACGAGTGCCCATAATCTATATTTTAGAGCAGAAATAAGAAAAACAATAAGGTTTTCCCCTGTAAACCCCAGTTTTACTATATAAAAGTGGGGTTCAGGAGGGTCACAATTATAAGGCGTGTCTTCGTGATGTAAATAATGTATGCCCCTATGAGCCCCAGTTTTCCCCATATAAACTCGGGTTTAGAGGGGTGTTCATTACACGGGCTTGTTAACATGATGTTTTGTTTGTTAACGCCTCGATCAAAACTGTATCGGTCATTTTTGCGACGTTGCTTCCAATTTTGTGGGAATTTTACCCCGACATTGAGATGAAATGACATCTCAAGCCCTGCAGCCCAATGAAACCAATACGGATTAGAAGTATGAACGTCCGACTCAGACCAGGGGTGGAGCATGGCCCGGGCGTGCCCTGGGTGACCCCTAGTTTGGTGTCACTGTATGTGTCTTATCATAAGGAACAAGAATATAATTATATGGTTTAGAGGTGGGGATCTGTAAGGTTTCTGGAATATTTGGCCTTTTATGAAGTGGATGGGGTTGGGCATGGTCCCGGCACATCCCGGGGGACCCCCAAGTTGGTGTCACTGAATGCAACTTATCATAAGGAATGAGAAAATATATGGTTTAGGGGTGGGGATCCCAATGGTTTCTGAGATAAATGGCATTTTATGAAGTGGAGGGGTGGGGCATGTCCCCGGCACATCCCGGGGGACCCGCAGGTTGGTGTCACTTAATGCGTCTTATCATAAGGAACAAGAATATATATGGTTTAGGCGCGGGGATCTGAATGGTTTCTGAGATAAATGACCTTTTATGAAGTGGAGGGGTCTGGGCATGTTCCCGGTACATTCCGGGGGACCCCCAGGTTAGTGTCACTTAATGCCTCTTATCATAAGGAACAAGAATATATGTGGTTTAGGGGTGGGGATCTGTAAGGTTTCTGAGATATAAGGCATTTTATGAAGTGGAGGGAGCGGGGAATGGCCCCGGCACAAACTAGGGGATACCAAGTTGACATAAAAGCATATGGCTAAGAGAAGTTTACTCAAGAAACATTTCTATGAAAGTTATGTCAAAATATCTGCTATGACTTCCAGATTGTAAGTCAATGGAAACACCAAGTTGCCATAGCAACAAAATTTAAAGGCCAAATTACGTAAAAAACACAAACCCTGTAAAGGCAAATATGGTGAATATTTCTTTCTCCTAGAGCATATGGTTTCTGAGAAGAAGGTTTTTTTAAGAATTTTTTTTTTTTTTTTTTTTTTCATTTTGGTTTCCATGGCAAACAATAACAAGAGGGCCCAGAGGGCCCTGGTTCGCTCACCTGAGTGTCACTGCTACACGCGTTTAATCCATATGAAGAGGGCCCCCGCCCATCGGGACTTTTCTATGATTTGACCTACTGACCTACTTTTTGACCAGACATGACCCATATTCGAACTTGACTGAGATATTGTCAAGATGATCATTCTGCGCAAGTTCGATGATGATCGGACCAAAACTGTGGCCTCTAGTGTGTTCACAAGGTTTTTCTATGATTTGGCCTACCAACCTAAATTGTTTCCCGACATGACCCATATTCGAACGTGACCAGGATATTATCAAGATGCTCATTCTGAGCAAGTTTGATGATGATTGGACCAAACATGTGGCCTCTAGTGTGTTCAGAAGGTTTTTCTAAGATTTGACCTACTGACCTACTTTTTGATCCGACATGACCCGTATTCGAACTTCACCGAGATATTGTCAAGATGATCATTCTGGGCAAGTTTTATGATGATCGAACGTAAACTGTGGCCTCTAGTGTGTTCAGGTTTTTCTCTGATTTGACCTACTGACCTACTTTTTGACCCAACATGAACCATATTCGAACTTGACTACGACATTGTCAAGATGATCATTCTGGGCAAGTTTGATGATGATTGGACCAAAACTGTTGCCTCTAGTGATTTCACAAAGTTTTTCTTTGATTTGACCTACCAACCTACATTGTGACCCGACATGACCCACATTCGAACGTGACCAAGATATTATCAAGATGCTCATTCTGAGCAAGTTTGATGATGATTGGACCAAACCTGTGGCCTCTAGTGTGTTCAGAAGGTTTTTCTATGATTTGACCTACTGACCTACTTTTTGACCCGACAACACCCATATTCGAAGATGACTGAGATATTGTCAAGATGATCATTCTGGGCAAGTTTGATGATGATCGGACCAAAACCGTGGCCTCTAGAGTGTTCACAAGGTTTTTCTCTGATTTGACATACTGACCTACTTTTTGACCCGACATGACTCATATTCGAACTTGACCGAGATATTGTCAAGATAATCATTCTGAGCAAGTTTGATGATTATCTGACCAAAAACTGTGGCCTTTAGTGTATTCACAAGGTTTTTCTATGATTTGACCTGACCTTCTTTGTGGCCCGACATGTCCCATATTCGAACTTGTCCCAGATATTGTCAAGACGATCATTCTGAGCAAGATTGATGACGATCGGACCAAAACTGTGGCCCCTAGAGTGTTCACAAGGTTTTTCTATGCTTTGACCTACTGACCTACTTTTTGAACCGGCATAACCCATATTCGAACTTGACAGAGTTATTGTCAAGATGATCATTCTAAGCAAGTTTGATGGCGATCGGCCCAAAACTTTGGCCTCTAGAGTGTTCAAAAGGTTTTTCTTTGATTTGACCTACTGACCTACTTTTTGACCTGCCACGACCAATATTCGATCTTGACCGAGATATTGTCATGATTATCATTCTGACCAAGTTTGATGATGATTGGCCCAAAACTGTGACCTCTAGTGTGTTCACAAGAAAAGTTTAAGGACGGACAAAAAGTGATCCCAAAAGCTCACCTTGTCACTACGTAACAGGTGAGCTAAAAATGACCAGTAGGTCTAAAATCGTATGGCAGATAGTAGATTGACTATGGAACATTTCTATGAAACTTTTGTCAAAATATCTGCAATTACTTGGCATTAAATGCCATTTTTTCAATTTTCCCCATTACAAGTCTATGGAAACTCTAAGTTGCCATAGCAACTAAACTAAAGAGCTGATTTTCATTAAAAACAAAATCTTTCAATCCCCAGCCCAAGGATGCTACAGATGAAATTTGGGCTGAATCGGCCCAGTGGCTTCAGAGGAGATGTTTAAAAGTGTTGACGCCAGACGACGTACATACGACCACGACGGTATAAGCTCCCCCGGGTGAGCTAACAAGAGGGCCATGATGGCCCTGGATCGCTCACCTGATTCATAGAGTAACAAGTGGGCCACGGGGAGGGCTATTATTGACCCCAGGGCTATAATGTGCATAATGTTGAGGGAGGTCTAAAAAGGTGAAGCTTCATACGAGGACTGTTCAAATATGAATGCAAGTAGAACGTTTTCTCATGCACTAATGCGAAAATCACCTGGAAATAAATATCACAGCGTAGAAAATCATTTTACCTATACATTGATACCAAACCTGTTAAAATCCGTGCACTTTAGCCATGTATATTGTTCGATAAACACTGTCTACTCTTGTATACTAATACAAAACATGGTTGGAAGAAGGTCAGAGTACGCCGTTGAAATACGGTCCTATATTAAGAATCGTTGTATTCTTGTTATACGGTGCAAAGACATTTTTGATGAAATATGTTCGGTTTATGGGCATAATGAAATGTCTTTTCCGACAGTTTTTCGTTGGTGTAAGAAATTCAGCTGTGGGCTAGGCTCAACAGAAGATGCACCACATGATCGTCGGCCGAAAAGAGCAACATCTGCCAAGATGGTTGCTAGAGTGAAAGAAATAGTTGCTACCGATGCACGATACACCACTAGGCAAATAGCTTGTATGGTTGGCATATCATTAGGAGCAGCTCATACAATTCTGAAACGGGATTTGAAAATGAGAAAGATCTGTGCTAGATGGATTCCCCATCTTTTGACAGATGAGCAGAAAAAGACACGCGTTCAGTGCGCTAAGAAGTTCCTTAAAAAAAGTTTCCAAATTAAAATGCACGGTCTTTAGCTAATGTCGTCACAGGTGACGAGACATGGGTTCACTTTTTTTTAGCCAAAACGAAAGATTCAGAACAAAATATGGGCAACAAAGTATTGCAAAAGACCATGCATTGCAAAGCGGACCATGAGCGTCAAGAAGGTAATGTATGCCATATTCTTTTCAAATCAGGACCCTGCTATTCAGGTTGCTGTGCCTAAAGGCAAATCTGTAAATATGAAGTTTTACAAGAATAAAAATCTTCGAGTATTGAAGAAATATTTCAAAGAACGAAGACCCGCAACTGGTTTGACCAATGTCAGATTGCTACATGACAATGCGTCATCGCACAAGCGTTCATTGTGCAAGACCATCTGAAGCAGGAAAAGGTTGTTGAACTCCCTCACCCCCTGTATTCCCCTGACCTTGCCCCGTGTGACTTTTTTTTGTTCCCGCGGCTGAAAAATACTTTTCTGGTGGAAAATTTGTACAGCACAAACACCTCGGTTCTGCAATATTCCAGTGCCTTCATAGTATACCTCGAAAAGACTACCAAAATACATTCAATGATTGGATCAGAAGACTGAAAGTTTTATATCTGTTAAAGGGGAATACTTTGAGGGAACAAAATAAATTTTTCATCGAAATCTATCACGGAATCATTTTTATGTGCTTAGTTGCATTCATATTTGAACAGTTCTCGTACCAAATATCAACAAAGGCTATAATTTGAACAATCTTGGCAAAGGTCTACTAGTTGAAGCTACACACCAAATATCAAAGACCTGGGCCTTGCAGTTTCAAAGAAGAAGATTTTTTTTACAGATATTCCATACATAAGCCTATGTAAAACCAAATGGCCCCGGGGCGGGGGCATTTTTGGCCTCAGGGCTATAATTTAAACAATCTTGATAGAGGTCCACTAGATGAAGCGTCACAACAAATATCAAAGACCTAGGCCTTGCTGTTTCAGAGAAGAAGATTTTCAAAGATTATCTCTATATAAGTCTATGTAAAACCAATGGGCCAGGGGCGGGAGAATTTGTGGCCTGAGGGCTATAATTTGAACAATATTGGTGGAGGTCCACTAGATGAAGCTCCATACCAAATATGAAAGACATGGGCCTTGCAGTTTCAGAGAAGTCTTTTAAACATTTCTCTATATAAGACTACGTAAAACCAAAGGGACTCAGGGCGTGGGCATTTTTGGCCCCAGGGCTATAATTTGAACAATCTTGATAGAGGTCCACTAGATGAAATTTCACACCAAATATCAAACACCTAGGCCTTGTGGTTTCAGAGTAGAAGATTTTCCCTATACAGGTCTATGTAAAAACAAAGGGCCCCCAGGCAGGGGGCATTTTTGGTCTCAGGGCTATAATTTGAACAATCTTGGTACAGGTACACTAGATGAAATTTCACACCAAATATCAAACACCTAGGCCTTGTGGTTTCTGAGTAGAAGATTTTCCCTATACAAGTCTATGTAAAAACAAAGGGCCCCCCATGCAGGGGGCATTTTTGGTCTCAGGGCTATAATTTGAACAATCGTGGTACAGGTCCACTAGATGAAGCTACATACCAAATATCAAAGACCTAGGCCTTGTAGTTTCAGGGAAGATTTTTCAAGATTTTCCCTATATAAGTCTATGTAAAACCAAAGGGCCCAGAGTGGGGGCATTTTTTGCCTCCGGGCTATAATTTGAACAATCTTGGTAGAGGTCCATAAGATGAAGCTTCATACCAAATATCAAAGACCTGGGCCTTGCGGTTTCAGTGATTTTCTCTATATAAGCGCATGTAAAACCAAATGGCCCCGGGGCGGGAGCATTTTTGGCCCCAGCACTATAATTTGAACAATCTTGGTAGAGGTCTACTAGATGAAGCTTCATACCAAATAGCATAAACCTGGGCCTTGCAGTTTCAGAGAAGATTTTTAAAGATTTTCCCAATATAAGCCCATGTAAAACCAGAGGGCCCCAGGGCAGGGGCATTTTTGGCCCCAGCACTATAATTTGAATAATCTTGGTAGGGGTCCACTAGATGAAGCTTCATACCAAATATCAAAGACCTGGGCCTTGCAGTTTCAGATAAGAAGACTTTTAAAGATTTTTCCTATATAAACCCATGTAAAACCAAAGGGCCCCGGGTCTGGGCATTTTTGGCCCCAGCACTATAATTTGAACAATCTTGGTAGGGGTCCACTAGATGAAGCTTCATACCAAATGTCAAAGACCTGGGCCTTGCGGTTTCAGAGAAGAAGATTTTCAAAGATTATCTGTATATAAGTCTATGTTAAACCAAAGGGCCCCGGGGCGGGGGAATTTGTGGCCAGAGTGCTATAATTTGAACAATCTTGGTAGAGGTCCACTAGATGAAGCTCCATACAAATATCAAAGACATGGGCCTTGCAGTTTCAGAGAAGACTTTTAAACCTTTCCCTATATAAGTCTATGTAAAACCAAAGGGTCTTAGGGCGGGGTCATTTTTGGCCCCAGGGCTATAATTTGAACAATCTTGATGGAGGTCGACTAGATGAAATTTCACACCAATAATCAAACACCTAGGCCTTGTGGTTTCTGAGTAGAAGATTTTCCCTATACAAGTCTATGTAAAAACAAAGGGCCCCCCCAGGCAGGGGGGCATTTTTGGTCTCAGGGCTATAATTTGAACAATCTTGGTACAGGTCCACTAGATGAAGCTACATACCAAATATCAAAGACCTAGGCCTTGTAGTTTCAGGGAAGATTTTTCAAGATTTTCCCTATATAAGTCTATGTAAAACCAAAGGGCCCCAGAGCAGGGGCATTTTTTGCCCCAGGGCTATAATTTGAACAATCTTGGTAGAGGTCCATAAGATGAAGCTTCATACCAAATATCAAAGACCTGGGCCTTGCGGTTTCAGTGATTTTCTCTATATAAGCCCATGTAAAACCAAAGGGCCCCGGGGCGGGAGCATTTTTGGCCCCAGCACTATAATTTGAACAATCTTGGTAGGGGTCTACTAGATGAAGCTTCATACCAAATAGCATAAACCTGGGCCTTGCGGTTTCAGAGAAGATTTTTAAAGATTTTCCCTATATAAGCCCATGTAAAACCAGAGGGCCCCAGGGTGGGGACATTTTTGGCCCCAGCACTATAATTTGAACTAGAGCTGTCAGTGAAACTGACTACGGCCCCGGCAGCGCTATCAGAGGAGTAAAAATTTGTGGACGGACAGACGGACAGACAGACAGACAGACGGATGGACAGAGTGATTATTATAGGGCACCCACACTTTCAGTGCGGGGCCCTAATAATCTTGGTAGGGGTCCACTAGATGAAGCTTTATACCAAATATCAAAGACCTGGGCCTTGCAGTTTCAGAAAAGAAGACTTTTAAAGATTTTCCCTATATAAACCCATGTAAAACCAAAGGGCCCCGGGACTGGGGCATTTTTGGCCCCAGCACTATAATTTGAACAATCTTGGTAGGGGTCCACTAGATGAAGCTTCATACCAAATGTCAAAGACCTGGGCCTTGCGGTTTCAGAGAAGAAGATTTTTAAAGAATCCCTATATAAAACCAAAGGGACTCGGGGCGGGGGCATTTTTCGCCCCAGCATTATAATTTGAACAATCTTGGTAGGGGTGAGTGAGTGTTTGAGTTTTACGTCCCACCAACAGCTAAGGTCATACGGAGACGGGACCTCGGTATAAGACTCATCCAAAAGTCTGGAGAATCCCGGGATCGATCCTGCGACCCCTGGTTTACAAGGCGAGTAGCGTAACAACTACACCATGGAGGTTTCTATCTTGGTAGGGGTCCACTAGATGAAGCTTCATACCAAATATCAAAGACCTGGGCCTTGTGGTTTCAGAGAAGATTTTTTAAGTTTTTGTGAAAAAATCTATTTTTGGCTCCTATGACCTAGATGTGCAACGGACCGGAACCATTTGAATAACTTTGAAAGGGGACCACCTAAGGATCATTCCTGTGAAGTTTGGTCAAAATTCCGATCAGAGGTTCAGGAGGAGATGTCGCTTAAAGAAATTGTATACCCTCGCACGGACACACGACGGACAAAAAGTGATCCCAAAAGCTCACCGTGTCACCAGGTGACGGTGAGCTAAAAATATATTTTGAAATGTCAATGGGACCTGTAATCCAAGTGACGTCATGCCAATGTCATCATGTCACAGACCCCAATATTTTTCAAACTAGAAATGTGTCCATAGGACACGGATGCCCCTGCCTGAAAATATGTCTTTGTTTGTATTCATCCATAGAAAGTTATTGACGGTGTTGGTTTTGTGAGGCAGATTGTCTCTTGATGGCCAACATTTCTGTCAAGTATTTTCAAAATCCATCCAGAGATAAGAAAGTTATTGACTGCGTTTAAGTTTCGGACCATTTTTTTTACCTTTGACCTCTAAGTATGACCTTGACCTTGGATGTACAGACCTGGGTTTTGCATGTGACACATTGACTCATGATGGTTAACATTTCTACAAAGTAATTTCAAAATCCATCCAGAAATAAGGAAGTTATTGACTGCGCTTAGTTTCGGACCCCTTTTTTACCTTTGACCTCTAAGTATGACCTTGACCTTGGAGGTACGGACCTGGGTTTTGCTTGTGACACGTCGTCTCATAATGATTAACATTTCTGCCGAGTAATTTTAAAATCAATCAAGAAATAAGGAAGTTATTGACCGCGTTTAAGTTTCGGACGAACGGACAAACGAACGGACAGGGGTAACGCTATATGCCCTTTCCACCATTCTTCGAATGGCTGGGGCATAATAAAAGCGTCACTAACAATGCATGATATCCCACCACTGCAGGCCAATATGGTTCGATCCATGACCACAATAGGCTTCCTTAAGTGTTCTATATATCGGTAAAATTTTATCGAAGTATTCCATATAATGAAGCAGCTATGGGCCAAAAATCATTTCTTATGTAGAAAATAAATGCATAAATAAAAGTCCAAAAACTATTTAATGGAAATTTGTATGAAAAGTAACTCTGCCAAATGTTAGCTCATTTTGCCCATCAACCATCCCAACCATGCTTCTATAAATCGATCGTTCAACGCAACACTGGGCTAACTCCATTTTTTTTCAAAAATGACTTTTTTATGCAGTTTGGTCCATTCTATGCTGATACACATCCACATAAAATATTTTAGCCATTCTCATAAAAATAAACCTTAAACAAGAGGGCCCAATGGCCCTATATCGCTCACCTGTGTACCAGAAAATCATTAGTGTTGGTACCACTTGACATTGCTACATATTAAATATCTAAGCTCAGGCAAAGCGGTGTCCATGCTTATAAACCCTACTGGTTTCATTGGGCGACAGGGCTTGAGATGTAATTTCATCTCAATGTCGGGTAAAAGTCCCACAAAATTGGAAGAGACGTCTCCAAAATGACCTATACAGTGTTGACGGGGATGTAAAACCTCAAATCAAACAAAATCTGTGCCTTATGGTTTTGGAGAAAAAGATTTTTTTTAATTTTTTTCCAGTATAAGTCTATAGGAGCTAATGAGCCCTGGGGCTTGGCCAATTTTGACCCAAAGGTCACGGTTGGCAGGATTTAAGTAGGCGACCATTTTTTGTTGCTATATACTAAATATCTAAGGTCTGTACCTTATGGTTTCAAAGAAGATGTTTGAAGCTTTTTTCCATTTTAAGTTTGTTGGAGTTAAGGGGCCACAGGATTTGGACCCCAGGGGCATGATTGGCAGGATTCATGCAGGTGACCACTCGACATTGCTACATGCTAAATACCTAAGCTCTGGGACTTATGGTTTCAGGGAGAAGATTTTTGAAGATTTTTTTCCCCATTTTAAGCTTTTTTTTTTCATTATAAGGGCCCTGTGGTTTCAGAGAAGAAGATTTTTGAAGTTTCTCCAATTGTAAGTCTATGGAAGCTAAAGAGCCCTGGGGTGTAGCCAATTTGGATCCCAGGGGCATAACTGGCAGGATTTATGAAGGTGACCACTTGATGTTGCTACATACTAAAAATCTAAGCTCTGGACCTAATGGTTTCATAGAAGAAGATTTTTTAAGTTTTTTTCCATTATAAGTCTATTGGAGGTGATCAGCTCGGGCGTGGCTAATTTTGACCCCAGGGGCAGGGTTAGCAGGTTTTATGTAGCTGGCTATTTTATGATGCTAGACACTAAATATCTAAGTTCTGTACTTCAAAGTTTCTGAGAAGAAGATTTTTGAAGCTTTTTTTCCATTATGAGTCTATGGGAGCTAAGGGGCCCCGGGGCATGGCCCATTTGGGCCCAAGGGGCATGATTAGCAGGAAATATGTAGGTAACCACTTGCCGTTGCTACATGCTAAATATCTAAGCTCTGGGCCATGTGGTTTCAGAGAAGAAGATTTTTGAAGTTTTTTTCCTATTATGAGTCTATGGGAGCAAAGGGGGTCCCAGGGTGTGGCCCATTTGGACCCCAGGGGTATGATTGGCAGGATTTATGTAGGTGACCACTTGTCATTGCTACATGCTAAATATCTAAGCTCTGGGCCCTGTGGTTTCAGAGAAGAAGATTTTTGAAGCTTTTTTCCATTATGTGTCTGTGGGAGCTAAGGGGCCCCGGGGCGTGGCCCATTTGGACCCCACGGGCATGATTGGCAGGATTTATGTAGGTGACAACTTGCCATTGCTACATGCTAAATATCTAAGCTCTGGGCCCTGTGGTTTCAGAGAAGAAGATTTTTGAAGCTTTTTTTTCCATTATGAGTCTATAGGAGCTAAGGGTCCCCGAGGAATGGCCCTTTTGGACCCCAGGGGCATGATTGGCAGGAAATATGTAGGTGACCACTTGCCGTTGCTACGTGCTAAATATCTAAGCTCTGGGCACTGTGGTTTCAGAGAAGGAGATTTTTTAAGCTTTTTTCCATTATGAGTCTATGGGAGCAAAGGGGCCCCGGCGCGTGGCCCATTTGGAGCCCAGGGGCATGATTGGCAGGAATTATGTAGGTGACTAATTGCCGTTGCTACATGTAAATATCTAAACTCTGGGCTTTGTGGTTTCAGAGAAGATTTTTGAAGCTTTTTTTTTTCATTATGAGTCTATGGGAGCTAAGGGGCCCCGGGGCGTGGCCCATTTGGACCCTAGGGGCATGATTGGCAGGATTTATGTAGGTGACCACTTGCCGTTGCTACATGCCAAATATCTCAGCTCTTGGCCCTGTGGTTTCAGAGAAGAAGATTTTTGAAGCTTTTTTCCATTATGAGTATATAGGAGCTAAAGGGGGTGTGGCCCGTTTGGACCCCAGGGGCATGATTGGCAGGAATTATGTAGGTGACCACTTGCCGTTGCTACATGCTACATATCTAAGCTCTGGGCCCTGTGGTTTCCAAGAAGAAGATTTTTGAAGCTTTTGTTCCAATATGAGTCTATGGGAGCGAAGCGGCCCCGGGGTGTCGCCCATTTGGAACCCAGGGGCATGATTGGAAGAAATTATGTAGGTGACCACTGGCCATTGATACATGTTAAATATCTAAGCTCTGGGCCCTGTGGTTTCAGAGTAGAAGATTTTTAAAGCTTTTTTTCCATTATGAGTCTATGGGAGCTAAGGGGCCCTGGGGTGTGGCCAATTTGGACCCCACGGGCATGATTGGCAGGAATTATGTAGGTGACCACTTGCCGTTGCTACATGCCAAATATCTCAGCTCTGGGCGCTGTGGTTTTAGAGAAGAAGATTTTTGAAGCTTTTTTCCATTACGAGTCTATAGGAGCTAAAGGGCCCCGGGGCGTGGCCCATTTGGACCCCAGGGGCATGATTGGCAGGAATTATGTAGGTGACCACTTGCCGTTGCTACACGCTAAATATCTAAGCTCTGGGCCCTGTGGTTTTCGAGAAGAAGATTTTTGAAGCTTTTTGTTCCATTATGAGTCTATGGGAGCGAAGGGGCCCCAGGGCGTGGCCAATTTGGACCCCAGGGGCATGATTGGCAGGAATTATGTAGGTGACCACTGGCCGTTGCTACATGCTAAATATCTAAGCTGTGGGTCCTGTGGTTTCAGAGAAGAAGATATTTTAATTTTTTCCCATTGTAAGTCTATGGGAGCTATATGTTGCCATAGCAACCAGAATTCCAATCTGATCAGCCCAAAAACCTTATGCAGCCTTTCCCCCTACCAGATGATGCTTCTCATGAAATTTGATCAAGATTGACCATGGGGTATTAGAGATATACTTATTTGAAATTGTTTACGGACGGACGTACGGACGCACGCACGGACGGACGCACGACGGACAAAAAGTGATCACAAAAGCTCACCTTGGGCATTTTGATCTATCTCATTCTTGGTATTTGGTTTAACGCAACACTGATCTAACTTGAGTTAGACCAGTGTTGCGTTAAACAGTTGAAGAAAGCTAATCAATATTATCTTGTGATATCATGATGAGATCATAGGCATAGTAGATAGAACTAATAATCATAACAGTTGATGCATTTCTTGGCAAAGTTTTATTATGGGACCCCTTTACAGAGGGTCAGGGGATGGGACAGGGTTCTTACTATACCGAAAACCAAAACATGTGTATATAGATCTGCAAGTCATTTGTTCTTTTTTCTGTATGCAGTATCCATGCAATATAACCTATAATATATCATTGTTTCCCCCTGAGGTTGGGTGGTGGGCATACCCTAGGGATTAGACAGCCAAAAGATCATGACTGTAACGAATTTGACAAAATCTAGAGTCCAGGACGAGGCTTAATGCAGAACAAAAATATAGACAATATACATTGAAGGCCCAGATCAGACACCACATTCTGTGAGATCTGTTCAGGGTCTGCACTTTTTACTAAAAATCAAGCTATATTTGTTATGGTCTGACATATACTGACACCCCTTTATTTTGAATGGATTGCTTTTATATACATGGCTGAGGATTCTGTTCAGGACAAAATAAGCGCCCCACCAATCTGGGCTTGGAGAATAAATTGTCCTTAATGGTGCTCACATATGCGAAATTAAACCCAAATGGCAAATAATTAAAAAATAAATATTAGTTGTAAAAAAAAACTAAGACTATATAATATTAAAGCTCAGACTGTGCTACTATTCAGAAGACTGAAAGTCCGAACAAACCACCCAGTGAAGAAAGCTTGTAGACTAGCAAACAATGTAGACACTGATCAACCTCTGTCAGGATGTTTATTTTTACCGACATTTATGGGGGCACAATAAGGCTATTTTTTAAGGGACATATTTGCTCCTTCTTTATTTAACTTTTGTTGTATGTACTTGTTAGACTTATCTTGATGAGATTATTTTTTAGTACCCACAACATGACCAATGTTACTGAAAAAAAATCCCTTAATATGTTCATTACTCCATCGTATCTGGAGATTCCTGTATGTAAAGTAGGCTGACAACAAGTGGGCACTGATGACCAGTCTCAATCACGATATTTTTTTTTTTACTCTCACCCTAGTATCAGTGGCTCAGGCCAGCCTCCGTAGCTCAGTCGGATGCGCATCTGACTGGTGATCAGGAGAATGCGGGTTCGAGTAGGTAACATTCTTTTGTGGAAATTGATCATGAAATCCTTTCTACGGTCATTCTCTCCCTTCTGCTGATTCAAGAAGGGCAGTTGTCGGTTTTTGGAATGTGCGCTGTACTGGTTAACCGCTTACGGAGAAGTGTGGATAGGTAAGCTGACCGGCTCAAAAATGACCTAAATAGTGTTGACTGGGCCGTTAAACTCTATAGCGTAGCTATACACCTTTGACTGTGATCGTATAGTGTTTCAATAATTTTAATAAAATACAACTAAAGTCATATTGAGAGTTTCAGCAGCTTTATTAGGCAGGCACCTCATACGAGTGCACAACTCCTAACCCAGACTAACGGTCTGCAAGCTGATCAAGTAGACATCTGAAGTCTTGGTCAGAAAACCCCAGTATTTATAATCACTACAAAAATCTCACGCAGTATCCCTCTCTCATTGCATCATGCTTGTTATCGCAACTCTTGCCAAAATCTCTTCTAACTATAAACTATCTGTCATTATTTTGATGGCTGCACTAATAATATGATCTTTAAAATGCAGTTTCATCAGGTTTCTAAAGTACTTCACATGAACACCTGCTTAAATAACCTTTAAAAGGAAATGTCAGAGTCATTTGATATTACGAAATTATGATTTGAATGGCTGCCAGGTACATGTAAGGTACATGTATGTGTAATTCAAGTGCATCTCTGCATTTTATGCAAAGTTATATAATTGATGTTTCAGAGTTTTAAAATGAAGCTGTTTCATAATAAGAATTGAAGCTTAATATTTTCATAATAGTACTGAGACAGAAGCTTACTGCCTTTTCAACACTCATTCAGTCATATCATCATCCCTACACACCTTCAACAACATTTCAGTCATACACATGATAACATGCCTATGCAAAATATCATGTGCATAACATGACTATGTTATATACCTCCCACCGTTGAGTAAATTAATTAACCCCTTAATTAATTTAATTAACCCCTTAATTAATTTATCTAATTCTGACCAAAACCTCTTGTACATATACTGTATACACAATTAATATATAATAAAACAAGATATCATCAACATACATCATTGACCAGGATGTATGCACTAAAACAAGATGTCACAAACATATATCAGTGACCAGGATGATCACCAACGTATATCAGTAACCAGGATGATTTCTAAATAATAACATGATATTGTCAACATATATCATAAACACATGTCAGTGACCAGGATCATGCATAAATAAACAAGACATCATAAACACATGTCAGTGTCAAGGATCCATTCACATATATAAGTGCCCAGGATTATATGATACATATATTACTCATCAGGATGAAGACCAGGATGAATAACATATCATCAATCAAGATTAGTTAATTAATTAATGCCATGTATGTTTCATGTGACTAGGATTATAATTAATCTACTATGTAGTTAAGCTACTATGTGACAAGGATCTAATAAAAACATTTGATTAGGATTTGACCAGGATTAAGACCAGGATTAAAACGAAGTTTCAAAGTTTAATTGTTAATTAAATGTCTAAGATGTTTTCCTTTAATCATTTCTTTTAATAAACCCTTCGAATCTAGTAGACTTCCTAATTACCAGGATAAGCAATATACTTGTAACCAGGATTTCTACAAACTGTAAGACCAATAAAGGGCTCATTAAACACACTGTTTTTAGATTAAGTTTTTATTCCTTTTTGGATCGAGAATTCACACAGTCACATTGTTCTTCCCTCAAGTTTATAACTGTCGGAGGTTGGGGAATAGGTATAACCGGAACTCTGTAGATTTTATTCGCTGTTAGTATCCCATCGTTGTTGTCTGAGCTGTGTATTTGCTGGTGGTGTAGGTTAGTAATAAGGTAAGTTGGATGTGGTGGATGTTCTTTACAATACCCATAGTGTTCCTGTACAACACTTATGTCGTCTGGCTGTAATAAAATAAAGTTTACTGTCACATGTACATCTTCACCTAAGCATGACCTTAAGGGGCATACTCAGGACTTTATTATTTAAAAGTCACTAAAGTTCTGATCACTAAATCTTCGTCCATGCATAGTCTTCAGGACTATACAAGGCACAAATAAATGTCACTGAAATGTCAATGTACTATAACCATTAGTACTACTACGATCACATGAGCTATATACATGATGAAAACACATCGTACGATAAAGTTCACTGTTATGCAAATAGTTCATAACATGTAACAATAGCTATATACCGTTGAATAGCTAAATACTGTTAACTTATTCTTGTTAACAAACACTGTTTATATAACTAGTATTCATAAATAAATCTGCTTAAAAACACTGTACACAGATTTTCTTATTTCTTTGCCCATGCCGCCGTTGCATCAATCCACTTGAAGGGCTTTTGTCCTTCCTCAACGTTATCGACGTTTTGTTCTTCGATCAGAGTGGACATCTCGATAACATCACCTTTGATCGGTGACCGTTTCACATTCACCTTCTCAAGATCATGTGTGTTAGCCTGTCTTACACCAATTATCTTATAAACAAAGTTTCTTCTACGTAAGATTATTAAGATAATTGCAATTAATAATACCGTCGATGCAATACTGATTAGCATAACATGTATCCAACTAGTATTGGATTTATTCCCATCTAATATTACAGGTTTATAGTTTCTTGTTTCATGGAGTAGATTTTGTAAAGGAATCTCTTTCAAACCTGACAAATGTGGTGGCAACTTCATTGGTTTAGATCCTAATTTAGTTTTGATATCAGGCCAAAGGTAAGAGGTTGAAACATTATGTAATTTCAAAAGTGCTTGCAAAGGATCTGACCTTTCAAAGTTACTATGTCTGCCAAAATATTCAGGTAACTGTAAATATTTGTTTGAGGCTTTACATGTGTTATTTAACCGGATAATGCCAAGTGGTGGTGTGATTTTAATGTCAGCATTCTTTGGTTCATATGACTGACAATTTAATGTAAATGTCAGAGGTCTATTTGTAACAACAATCCAAATACCAAATGACAAGTACTTCGTAGTTGGCAACCTTTCATCCAACACAACTACTTGTTTACAATACTTTTTAATGTCATGCAGGTTTTGCATGAAGAGAGCAACAACGCAAAACTTATTTACGTTGGTCTGATAAAATGCTGTCTCAGGATTGCAGAACTGAAAATGATAGTTATTACACATCTGAAATGTACTTTCAGATAGAAGAGAAAACTTTGTTTTATCCTTTGAGACCAGTATCATTTCATTTTCCAAATTGTATTTTAATAATACATCAGTCTGATAATTTGAGAGTAGCGGTAGTGGTAAGTTATGTATTTTATACACTTCATATTCTTCTTTCGTGTTAATTAGTGGAATCTTAAGGATAATTCTAATTTCATTATTTTCCAGGTATGTTATACATGTCAATGTCTTATAAAAATACCAAATATCCTTACGAGGATTTTTAGGAAGCTCAAAATTATTAGGAAGTTTTGTTTCTACTTCAATTAATAATTGCTTCAGATCTTTAGGAGAGATTGTATTAGTTGATAAATGATGCATTGACAACATGTTTAGTTCAGATTTTAAGCTCTCAAGATAAAATATAGCATCTTGCGTGGTAAGCCTAATTTCATCAAGTATCATTTTGATTTGTAAGTATGTATGAATAAATTGTTCAAGTCTAACAAACTGTTGTTCGATTGTTCTTTCCAGCAATCTTATTTTATGGTCAAGCTTCTGAATAACTATGATGAGATCCATAATTGATCTCCTATTTTCTGCTACTTGCATTCTTGTTAAGTTAAGTACAGATAAACTTACATCAAGATCATGTATTATCTGATTTTGGTTAAGTGCCAAGGTTTTAATATTTCTATCTATGTTCTCAAGGTCACTTTCTGATACAGTGCCAAAAAGAGTGCTCATTAATTGTCCTATTATAGGAATTAATGACCTTTTGTGTTCATGACTGTTTACTGAAAGTGTCTGGTACTCATCAAAGTTTTCATAAACAGACTTGTATGTATCTGTTAAAAGGTTAACTTCAACATGTAAACTTTGGAATGTTTCTACATATCCCGTTAAATTTGACTTCTGATAAAATCTTGTCATATATTTCACAATTTCATCAGTGCGAACAAGATCGTTTTTAATCTTTAAAATCAAATTTTCAAACGGTCTCAAATCGTGAATAAATGTTACAGACCAGTGTGCATCGTTAATAAAGACTTCATTAGTCTTTTGAAACACAACACTTTCGGATGTAAAGAGTCCGAATGCCTGGCTAACAAACAATGATCCCAAGATTAATGTGATCATCATATTGTTAATCTGAAACTAGAGCTATCACTAAAGGTGATGAATACCCCCACAAAAACTGCCTTGATAGTACATCAGCGCATTTTGCAAACTGCCTTGATAGTACATCAGCGCATTTTGCCATTTTTTCACTTGAAAGGGGCCATAACTATGTCGAAAATTGACGAATTGTAGTGGAAATCGAACTTGACCTGTATTTTATGATGTTACATCAGTGTACCAAAAATTATAAAAATTGGTGAAGCGCTTTTTGAGTTATCGTCTGGAAACCAAGTCAACAGACCGACCGACCGACCGACCGACAGACAGACCGACAAGCTCACTCCTATATACCCCCCCAAATTTCATTTGTGGGGGTATAATTAAATAAAAAATGGGCATTACTACACTGTTAAACGAGGTACTTATTTACAATTCACCTCCATTAACATACATGAGGCCTTTACCTCATTAAAGAACATAATATTATGAGGTCATTTTATAACATATTAGACATTAACCTCAAGAGTTGCTTTAAACTCTCTGCTTTATCTCGAGACTTCCTTCGTCTCTTTTGCAATGGCCTAACTGTCTCGCTGGCTACACTATTAGACAGTGGCTTCTGTGAATAAACTACATTCACATCCATATCACTAGCTAAATCATTGTTTTCAACCAAAGGCATAGAACAGGAATTATCAGAGGATAAATCGTCATTACATTCCATGTCCTTGACCTCAGTTTCTTCACTTTGATTTTGCCTAGCTTCTTTGTGTTTTAACCTTTTCTGTAACTCCATTAAAGGTATATCTTCTTCATCAGAAGACGTTTCTCTTTCTTGTCTGTATTTCTTGACTAGCTTAGCCAAGGGAATTTGTTCTTCTGAATCAGAATCAGATTCCGTTTCTGACTCAGAGGCCTTAGGTGGAATTACATATGCTGCGTCCCTAAGTTTTCTACTACTTTCATTTTTGGAAACTGGCCAATCTTCTACATTTGCCAACATTAAATCACCTGCATATACTCTACTTGTTGTACCATCTAATTGGTTTTTAATTATGAAAGATACAGGTCCAGTTTTCTCAATTATTCTATAATAAGATTTCCATTTCTGTCCTAATTTACCCTTTCTTTGTTTATTTTGATAATAAACTGGATCTCCTACTTTTAAGTCTACCTCTTTAACATTTTTATCTGCATATTTAGCCTGGCGCTTCTTTGCTTTTTGTAAGTAATTTCTTACATGTACAAAAGCTCTGTGCTGTTCTTGTAAAGCGACTTGGTGAAAATCTTCACCTAAATATTTTCTCCTAGGCTGTAATATATTGTCAACTGGCAATATCACATCTCTATTGTACAGCAAATAATAAGGTGAAAATTTAGAAGATTCACTAACGTTAAATCTAATTGCTGCTAAACTTTGACAAAGATACAAATCCCAACTCTGTTGATTATCAGCTACCATTTTAGCTAAAATGTCATGCAAAGTTCTATGGAATCTTTCAACTTTTGCATTGCTCTGAGGATGATACACGCTTGTCAAAATATGGTCAACATTAAGTTTTTCCAATGTTTCTCTAACCATCTTATTTACATTCTCAGTTCCATTGTCCGTCACAATCTGTAAAGGACAGCCAAAACGTGGGAAAATGTGTCCAATGATCAATTCAGCTACTGTTTCAGCAGTCTTATCAGGAACTGCAAAAGCTTCAGGCCAACCACTATACCAATCAACAAATGCAATGATATATTTATTGCCTGACAAAGTTGTTGGATATGGACCCGAAAGATCAAGACTGAGTTTTGCCATAGGGTATGGTGGAATATCTGTTTCTTGTAATGGATGTTTCGTTTTCTGCATTGACCTAGTTCTGCAAGTCATACAATCAGAAACATACTTGTGAATTTCTTTAAACAAATTTGGCCAAAAGTATTTCTGACGAATAGAATTAAAAGTTTTCTGTACACCCATATGACCATTACTGTCATGATACTGAGTTACAACCAAAGATCTAAGATGTTTTGGAATATATAATCTTAAATTTGGGTCGTCATTGGCATTTGATAAATAGTATACCAATCCATCTACCAAGAGATAATGTTTTTGAACATCCTTACTCTCTTCCCCATTCAAAATCATTGACCTAATGTTGGAGATATCATCATCCCTAGTCTGTTCAATTTTCATGTCAAAGCCTTCTTTTGTAAAATCAGAACAGTCACACTTTTCAAATGTGTCTTCATTTGGAAGACTACAACCAGCAAACACTTTTGGATCAAACTGATTAGAGTCTAACACATTCACCTGATACAAGTTGTCATTGACATCAAGTGCCTTTTCTACTTCTACGTCTTCACTAACTGTACTTTCCTCACTTTTGTTTACATTATCTGGATGCCTGGAAAGTAGGTCAGCGCATGTATTTGTTGTACCAGCAATGTACTCTATAGTACAATTATAGCCTGACATACTCAAAGCCCAAAGTTGAATCTTTTTGTTTTGCATAGGAGATTCAAGCAAGTATTTCAGAGGTTTATGATCAGTTCTTATGACAAACTGAGCATTGTGCAGATAATAATCTAACTTCTGAAGAGCAAAATGTATTGCAAATGCTTCTTTTTCTACTACAGACCATTTACATTGGGACTTACTAAGTTTGTGGGACAAATAATAAATTGGTTTTTCATCACCTTCACACTCTTGTGTAAGGCATGCACCAACACACGAGTTGCTAGCATCTGTATAAAGAACATATGGTTTATTTGGATCTGGATAAACCAAAAGTGGGACAGCTGTTAAACTTTCTTTCAAGAATTCAAATGCAGTTTGATGTACATCTGACCATTTGTAATGTGCATATTTTCTCGTCAAAGCAATGATTGGTTCAGCTATCTGAGAGAAGTTTGGAATGAATCTTCTGTAGTAAGAACACATACCAATGAATGATCTTACTTCTTTTACACAAGTTGGAACAGGTAAAGATCTTATCGCATCAACCTTTTTTTCATCAGGTTTGATTCCTTGTTCACTAATTACAAAGCCAAGATAATTAGTTTCTAATTTAAGAAAACCACATTTCTTAAGCTAAAGTTTCAAATTATGCTGTCTTAATTTGTTAAAGATCAAACTAATATGCCTCAAATGTTCTTCCAATGTTGAGCTGAAAATTAATATATCATCAAGGTATGCTGTAGCAAAATCATTGCAACCTTGTAACACAACAGACATAAGTTCTTGAAATACCGCAGGAGCATTAGAAAGGCCAAAGGGCATCACATTGAACTCGAATAACCCTTTGTGACATGCGAAAGCTGTCTTTTCTTTGTCCTTCTCATCCATGGCAACCTGCCAATATCCACTTTTTAAGTCCAAAGATGTAAAGTATTTTGCTCTACCAAGTAAGGCTAAGATATCATCTATTAAGGGTAAAGGAAATGAATTTTTCTTTGTTATTTGATTTAATTTTCGAAAATCAACACAGAACCTTTGATTGCCATCTTTCTTGTCAACGATCACAACAGGAAATGACCAAGGTGATCTTGACCTTTTAATTACATTTGCATCTAACATTTCGTTAATTGCTTTGTCAATTACCTCTCGGTTCTTAATTGGAGTTCTATAAGGTTTCATTTTAATTGGTTCATGATTACCTATGTCAATTTGCATTTTAACTGTGTCTGTTTTTCCTAATTCAGAATCTTTATTAAGTCTCCATTTCTCAAGATAAGATTTTCAATTTTTGACCTATATTTTTCAGGTACATCAAGGTCTTTTAAGTCTAATTTATTTTCACAGCTGTTATTTTGAATAACTGAATCTACATGTGTAATATTATTTTGAAGCTCTGATATTTTAGCTAACAAACCATGTCTATAAATTTTAATATATTTGTTGGTGTTGTTAACAATTAAAACTGGCAAAGATCTATCTTTTGCTAATGTAGAACCAGTGTTAATAATTTGTAAGCCTGGTTGATTAGTTAAAAATCCTTTATCTATTTGTGAAACCTCATATGACGAACCTACTGGTAAGTCTGGATTTTCTCTTACTTTTCCGTAGCATATCATGGCTGTATTAGGTTTTATTAAACATGTTCTTTTCATCCTAACTGTTGAAGCTATATGTATATCCTCCTCCAAATTAACATAGTGTTTACCATTGATTCTTAAACATTTTAAATCAAAATATATCCTAACGTTGTTCTGTTTAAGCCAGTCCAAACCAAGTATCAAATTTCTATTTAAATCTCGGATCACATAGAAGTCTTGAGACATTTCGGTACCACCGATACAAAACTGTACAGTAATGCAACCGTCACACTTAAGTTCACTTCCATTTGCAGATTGTAAGCAAACTTTCTTTTGGGTGAGTCTTGGTTTATTCTTAAGCTGCTCATAAATTCTACGGTGCATTAATGAACATTCAGCTCCAGTGTCTACAAGAGTTCTAAACCTTTGTTTACCTATTTTAACTAAACAAGAATTTGGACTGCCTGAAACATTGATCTTAAACTTTTGATGAGGTAAATGTCTATTGTTTTCTTTACTCATTACATCGACCCCTGTATGCAATGAGTGTCCCAGTTTTCCTGACCAGGTACTACATTTTGAACACTATTCTGATGTCTAGGTCTTCCATGACCCATAGGTGGTCTACTTTGATGTTCTTTATTTTTGCAATCTCTGGAAATGTGACCCTCTTGACCACAATTCCAGCACTTTATCCTAGGGTTTCTATTTTGCTGTGTGCTGTTAACCCTATTGAAGTTTCTAAATTTAAACCGTTGACCTCTAGAATGGTCAACATCCATTGGTGCTTCTTTTCTTTGTGGGTGAAATGTATGTGACATTTGAACCCTAGCCCTAAGATTCTGCTCATTAGTGGCAATTGCAATAGCCCCCTGTAAAGTATCTGGCTGATCTCTCAATATTTTTAATTTCAAATTATCTTGGGTCAACCCATCAACAAAGATGTCAATAAGTTGACGTTCTACAGCATCGCCTCCTTGATTTTGGTAGGCTTCTTCCGCTAAAGAAAGAATTCTTTCAGCGAAAAGCTGTATGTTTTCCCCTACTTTTTGTTTCACGCTGCGCAACAATGACAGCGCCATTTGCCTATCCGTAACATCACTGAAACGGACAGCTAATTGTTCTTGAAGTTGTTGCCAATTACCGTCTGGGTTAGCCGCCATATACCTCTGTATAAAACCACTAACTGCTCCCCCAGAAGATTGATATGCAATCAACTTCTTTCTTGCCTCAGGTATATCAGCAAGAATTGAATATTTTTCATTGGATTTTATCCATTCCCTAAAGTTTTTAGAGTTGCCATCAAATTTGATCACGCTTGTCGAGGCCCCCTGTGTTGTTAATGTCTGTGATACATTGGCAAGTTCTAATTGTATATTTACGAAAGCCTGCGCAGCAGGATCAAGCTGTTGTTGATGCTGAGCCTGTGCTTGTCCTTGTTGAGCCATATTGAAAAGAGAAAAAAAAATAATAAATAAATAAATAAATAAATAAATAAATAAATTAATAAATCTAAAATTAATTTTGACCTACATTTTTAGTTTTCGTTTTAGATTAATTTTCTACCATAATTTTGCATGATAATTGGTGACAGAACAAACAACAAACATAACCAGAAAAAGTAAAAGTAAACGTCACCTACCTTGGTGTCCATTTTTCTGTTTCTGTCGTAAGGTTCCTTTTTTAATTTATCCGCAGCACGGCAACAAAGCAAGATATATAGCGTAGCTATACACCTTTGACTGTGATCGTATAGTGTTTCAATAATTTTAATAAAATACAACTAAAGTCATATTGAGAGTTTCAGCAGCTTTATTAGGCAGGCACCTCATACGAGTGCACAACTCCTAACCCAGACTAACGGTCTGCAAGCTGATCAAGTAGACATCTGAAGTCTTGGTCAGAAAACCCCAGTATTTATAATCACTACAAAAATCTCACGCAATATCCCTCTCTCATTGCATCATGCTTGTTATCGCAACTCTTGCCAAAATCTCTTCTAACTATAAGCTATCTGTCATTATTTTGATGGCTGCACTAATAATATGATCTTTAAAATGCAGTTTCATCAGGTTTCTAAAGTACTTCACATGAACACCTGCTTAAATAACCTTTAAAAGGAAATGTCAGAGTCATATGATATTACGAAATTATGATTTGAATGGCTGCCAGGTACATGTAAGGTACATGTATGTGTAATTCAAGTGCATCTCTGCATTTTATGCAAAGTTATATAATTGATGTTTCAGAGTTTTAAAATGAAGCTGTTTCATAATAAGAATTGAAGCTTAATATTTTCATAATAGTACTGAGACAGAAGCTTACTGCCTTTTCAACACTCATTCAGTCATATCATCATCCCTACACACCTTCAACAACATTTCAGTCATACACATGATAACATGCCTATGCAAAATATCATGTGCATAACATGACTATGTTATAACTCCAATACAAACAAACAAAACAAAATCAGTGGCTCAGTCGGATTCACATCTGATCAGGAGTTTGCAGATTAGATCCTCCTTGGTCTACAACATTCTTTGGTGGAGATTGATCATGAAATGTTTTCTGCCGACATTCTCTCCCTTCCACTGATTGAACTTGTCCTGCTTAACTAGGCTGTATCTTTGCAAACAGTGAAGCTTCAGATGAGATTCTTCTCCAGATACCATCTGACCTACATCTTCACTGTTTGTCATTCAGTTTGTGAGTTTAAAGGAATAAATGACATCAAGTAACTTGATTTTTTGATAGTCAAAGAAGGATGTGGCAAAATTAATTCATTCAGCAGAACAAGGGTTAAGAAGGACAGATGTCAGCTCTCATTGATCAGAAAAGTAAGCTCAGAGCATGGAAATCACTTTCAGTAATTGATTTCAATGGATCAGTACTCAAAGTTGACCTTTTTGCATGTTTGCATTCCCAGTAGGCTCCTAAAGCCTAGAAAATAGAATTGAGCAAAAAGGAGTGTGTACCTTGTCCAGTAATCACTATTTATGTCATGCAGAGCCAGGCTTCCACTGATGAAGGTTGCAATGATGAGTTAGGAGGCCTTCATACGGACTGAATAAATTATTTGTCTTAATCGCGACAGAAGTAAGGGCGAGGATTGTGGCCACGTAAAATCGATTTAAGCCCCCCCCCCCCCCCAGTGGATTTCGTTTCCGCTAACAGTTCCAAGGCAGTTCTTCTGTCGCGGTTTATTTTTGTTATGGTTTGTCTTTGGGTGTTTGTGTCTCTTATATTACTTTATTTTGGATAGACTATTGGCCATTTTGTGGGAAAGTAACTGTCCTTTTGGCTTTCCGCTGTTGATTTTTCCATTAGGGTCTGTTGTTTCATGTTTGTGTTTCTTTCCCTTTGGTGTCTCTGATGGGAGCTGTGGGTTAATTGTATTGATTCCTGATCATTGCCCCCACTTCTACTTTCCAAAGGATAACCCTTTTATAGAACATATTTAACATCATTACAGCTGGGTCTGGGAATGTGTGGCGGCAGTAAAAAGTCGCCCTGCCCTACATCATAGTGTAGTTTATACTTTCTTGTCCTTTGGGATCATTGATTCCATTGTGGAATTTTGAAAATATTTGAGGGTCACTGATGAGGCTTGATGGATGAAACTAGCTAGTCTGGCCCAGAAAACATGTACACTCCATATTTTCCAGTTCTGTGATGTATTCCTTGCTTCCAAAGGATAACCCTTTCTAGAACATATTTAACGTTACTACAGCTGTTGTCTAGGAACATGTGGCAGCTGTAAAAAGTCTCTCTGCACCACACCATAGTGTAGTTTATATTTTCTTGTCCTTTGGGATCATTGTGGAATTGTGAAAATATCTGAGGGTCACTGATGAGGCCTAATTGGCCGAAACTGGCTAGTCTGACCTAGAAAATATGTATACTTTTTATTTTCCAGTTCTGTGGTGTATTCCTTGCTTCCAAAGGATAATCCTTTTATAGAACATAATTATATAATGCTGACCGCACTTAAGTACTGGTAAACTGCTTAGAGGTTCCAAACCTGCCCAGGAAAAGTGGCGCAAATTGGACAGTCCATGCATATGAAACCATATTGGTTTCATTGGGTGGCAGGGCTTGAGATTTCATTTCACCTCAATGTCCTATAGGGCTTGAGATGTCATTTCATCTCAAGGTTGGGTAAGAGTCCCACAAAGTTGGAAGCAAGGTCTCCAAAATGACTTATATAGTGTTGACGGGGATGTTAAACCTCAAATCAAACAAATCTAAGTGCACCGAGTTCTAATTATGGCAAATATGGTAATATTTTATTCTGAAAATGAAATACATGTATCTCTGTATAATGTGTCTTAATAACATGGGAAGCCAAAGAGTTATGACAAATGAAATTTGTAGATTAAGTTAGGCATTTTGAGTATTTTGCTTGTGAAGGCTCGAAAAAATGTAAATTCTCCAACTTGTTTCATGAATTAAATATATAATCATGAATTAAATGTATAATGGCTACTGCTGTAAGATACATTTATAACAAGCAGTTAAATGCAAAAGTAATTTTAAATTGCATGTCTTACATTTATGTTTCTACATGACATATTGTATTAGATTACAAGAAAAAGAATGGGAACAATGTTATTTTACTGCTTTGCAGCAAGAAATATTCTTCAAATACATGAAGGTTTAGTTTTCTTTTTGTACTTTAGATATTGCTTCTGCTGATTATGAACAATTTTGTTTTTGAAAATAGAAAGTGTCAAGAAACACTGATTTAATTTCAGTTAGACCAGTGTTGCATTAACTTTAATTGCGAAAATTGTATATTTTAAATGGGAAAACAGATCTAACTCAAACTTTGTTTAATATCTCTTTTTCTGTCACATGACATGAATTGCAACATACTTCACTTCAAACTCCTTATTTTACCTTGTAGATCAGCTTTCATTAATACCCTGATGAGCTATTTATGAATTTAATAAACAGAAAAAACTGTCTCCTGTAAAATTAAAAAAAAACTGAGTTAGCCCAGTGTTGCGTTGAAAGATCGAAATGGTCTATATATCAATGATTTTTTATCCAAATATTCCATTAAGTAAAGGAACAAGAGGGCCATGATGGCCCTGGATCGCTCACCTGATCCATAGAGTAACAAGTGGGCCCCGGGGAGGGCCATTATTGACCCTAGGGTTATAATGTGCATAATGTTGAGGGAGGTCTAAAAAGGTGAAGCTTCATACCAAATACCAACAAAGGCAATAATTATAGCCCCGCTTTGAAAAAGTGGGGGCTATATTGGATTTGGCTTGTCCGGAATTCCGTCTGTCTGTCTGTCAGTCAGTCTGTCTGTCTGTCTGTAATATTTGATAGTGGGTACCTTGTTACCGCAACTCCTCTTATAGTTCTAGGTCAATCCTTTTGAAACTTTACAGGTGTTTTCATATAGGTCTGAAGATGTGCATATTCTTTTTTCATTATCCTTAAATAATTTTTTTTTACTTATTTCACCTTTTTTAACTTAGACAATTTTTGAGATCTACTAATGTTAAAATGTATAGGGAGTAGCTACCTTGTTACCGCAATTCCTCTTACAGTTCTAGGTCAATGCTTTTGAAACTTTACAGGTGTTTTCATATAGGTCTGAAGATGTGCATATTCTTTTTTCATTATCCTTAAATAATTTTTTTCACTTATTTCACCTTTTTTAACTTAGACAATTTTTGAGATCTACTAATGTTAAAATGTATAGGGAGTAGCTACCTTGCTACCGCAACTCCTCTTACAGTTCTAGGTCAATCCTTTTGAAACTTTACAGGTATTTTTATATAAGTCTGAAGATGTGTATATTCTTTTTTCATTATCCTTAAATAATTTTTTTCACTTATTTCACCTTTTTAAACTTAGACAATTTTTGAGATCTACTAATGTTAAAATGTATAGGGAGTAGCTACCTTGTTACCGCAACTCCTCTTACAGTTCTAGGTCAATCCTTTTGAAACTTAACAGGTGTTTTCATATAGGTCTGAAGATGTGCATATTCTTTTTTCATTATCCTTAAATAATTTTTTTCACTTATTTCAACTTTTTTAACTTAGACAATTTTTGAGATCTACTAATGTTAAAATGTATAGGGAGTAGCTACCTTGTTACCGCAACTCCTCTTACAGTTCTAGGTCAATCCTTTTGAAACTTTACAGGTGTTTTCATATAGGTCTGAAGATGTGCATATTCTTTTTTCATTATCCTTAAATAATTTTTTTTCACTTATTTCACCTTTTTTAACTTAGACAATTTTTGAGATCTACTAATGTTAAAATGTATAGGGAGTAGCTACCTTGTGATCGCAACTCCTCTTACAGTTCTAGGTCAATCCTTTTGAAACTTAACAGGTGTTTTCATATATGTCTGAAGATGTGCATGTGCTTTTTTCATTATCCAAAACTTATTTTTTAACTTAGACTGTTTTTCAGATCTAATAACGCGAAAAGTCTAAGGCGAAGGTACCTTGTTAGGGATTTAACCCTCTCACAAGTCTTTACCTTTAATTCATGAGTCTTTCTCCTCTGACAGGGCTATAGCGGGGCTATAGTCAGATCCTCTGACAGTTCTAGTTTGAACAATCTTGGCAAAGGTCCACTAGATGAAGCTACACACCAAATATCAAAGACCTGAGCCTTGCGGTTTCAGAGAAGAAGATTTTTTTAAAGGTATTCCCTACATAAGCCTACGTAAAACCAAATGGCCCCCAGGGCGGGGGCATTTTGGCCTCAGGGCTATAATTTAAACAATCTTGATAAAGGTCCATTAGATGAAGCTTCACACCAAATATCAAAGACCTGGGCCTTGCTGTTTCAGAGAAGAAGATTTTCAAAGATTATCTCTATACAAGTCCATGTAAAACCAAAGGGCCCCGGGTGCGGCATTTGTGGCCCGAGGGCTATAATTTGTTCAATCTTGGTAGAGGTCCACTAGATGAAGCTCCATACCAAATATCAAAGACATGGCCTTGCAGTTTCAGAGAAGATTTTTAAAGATTTCCCTATATAAGTCTATGTAAAACCAAAGGGTCTCGGGGCGGGGGCAGTTTTGGCCCCAAGGCTATAATTTGAACAATCTTGATAAAGGTCCACTAGATGAAATTTCACACCAAATATCAAAGACCTAGGCCTTGTGGTTTCAGAGAAAAATATTCTAAAAGATTTTCCTTATACAAGTCTATGCAAAACCAAAGGGCCACCAGGCGGGGGCATTTTTGGTCTCAGGGCTATAATTTGAACAATCTTGGTAGAGGTCCACTAGTTGAAGCTTCATACCAAATATCAAAGACCTAGCCTTGCGGTTTCAGAGAAGATTTTTCCTATATAAGCCTATCTAAAACCAAAGGGCCCCGGGGCGGGGGCATTTTTTGGCCCCAGCACTATAATTTGAACAATCTTAGAAGAAATCCACTAGATGAAGTTTCATACCAAATATCAAAGACCTGGGCCTTGCGGTTTCAGAGAAGAAGATTTTTTAAAGATTTTCCCTTTTTAAGCCCATGTAAAACCAAAGGGCCCCAGGGCGGAGGCGTTTTTGGCCCCAGCATTATAATTTGAACAATCTTGGTAGGGGTCCACTAGATGAAGCTTCATACCAAATATCAAAGACCTGGGCCTTGCGGTTTCAGAGAAGACTTTTAAAGATTTTCCCTATATAAGCCCATTAAAACCAAAGGGCCCCAGGGCGGAGGCGTTTTTGGCCCCAGCATTATAATTTGAACAATCTTGGTAGGGGTCCACTAGATGAAGCTTCATACCAAATATCAAAGACCTGGGCCTTGCGGTTTCAGAGAAGATTTTTAAAGATTTTCCCTATATAAGCCCATGTAAAACCAAAAGGCCCCGGGGCGGGGGCATTTTAGGCCCCAGCACTATAATTTGAACAATCTTGGTAGGGGTCCACTAGATGAACCTTCATACCAAATATCAAAGACCTTGGCCTTGCTGTTTCAGAGAAGAAGATTTTTTAAGTTTTCGGTTAAAAAAATCTACTTTTGGCTCCTGTGACCTATATGTGCAACAGACCGGAACCATTTGAACAACTTTGAAAGGGGACCACCTAAGGATCATTCCTGTGAAGTTTGGTCAAAATCAGATCAGTGGTTTAGGAGGAGATGTTGTTTGAAGAAATTGTTTACGCACGGATGACAGACAAAAAGTGATCCTAATATAAAACACAAGAGGGCCATGATGGCTCTGGATCGCTCACCTGATCAATAGAGTAACAAGTGGGCCCCGGGGAGGGCCATTATTGACCCCAGGGTTATAATGTGCATAATGTTGAGGGAGGTCTAAAAAGGTGAAGCTTCATACCTAATATCAACTAGGGCTATAATTTGAACAATCTTGGCAAAGGTACACACCAAATATCAAAGACCTGGGCCTTGCGGTTTCAGAGAAGAAGATTTTTTCAAAGATATTCCCTACATAAGCCTATGTTAAACCAAATGGCCCCGAGGCGGGGGCATTTTTGGCCTCGGGGCTATAATTTAAAAAATCTTGATAGAGATCCACTAGATGAAGCTTCACACCAAATATCAAAGACCTGGGCCTTGCTGTTTCAGAGAAGAAGATTTTCAAAGATTATCTCTATACATGTATAAGTCTATGTAAAACCAAGGGGGGGGGGAGCTTGCAGCTTCAGAGAAGAAGATTTTTAAAGATTTTCCCTCTATATGCCTATGTGAAACCAAAGGGCCATGAGGCAGAGGCATTTTAGGTCTCAGGGCTATAATTTGAACAATCTTGGTAGAGGTCCACTAGCTGAAGCTTCAAACCAAATATCAAAGACCTAGGCCTTGTGGTTTCAGAGAAGAAGATTTTTTCAACATTTTCCCTATATAAGTCTATGTAAAATCAAAGGGCCCCAGAGCGGGGGCATTTTGGCCCCAGCACTATAATTTGAACAATCTTGGTAGAGATCCACAAGATGAAGCTTCATACCAAATACCAAACACCTGGGCCTTGCAGTTTCAGAGAAGAAGATTTTTTAAGATTTTTGCCTATATAAGCCTATGTAAACCCAAAGGGCCACGGGGCGGGGGCATTTTTGGCCTCAGCACTTTAATTTGAACAATCTTCGTAGGGGTCCAATAGATGAAGCTTCAAACCAAATAGCAAAGACCTGGGCCTTGCAGTTTCAGAGAAGAAGATTTTTAAAGATTTTCCCTATATAAGCCTATGTAAAACCAAAGGGCCCTGGGGCGGGGGCATTTTTGGCCCCAGCACTATAATTTGAACCATCTTGGTAGGGGTCCACTAGATGAAGCTTCATACCAAATATCAAAGACCTGGGCCTTGCAGTTTCAGAGAAGAAGATTTTTAAAGATTTTTCCTATATAAGCCCATGTAAAACCAAAGGGTCCCGGGGCGGGGGCATTTTTCGCCCCATCACTTTAATTTGAACAATCTTGGTAGGGGTCCACTAGATGAAGCTTCATACCAAATATCAAAGACCTGGGCCTTGCAGTTTCAGAGAAGATTTTTAAACATTTTCCCTATATCAGCCCATGTAAAACCAAAGGGCCCCGGGGCGGGGGCATTTTTGGCCCCAGCACTATAATTTGAACAATCTTGGTAGGGGTCCACTAGATGAAGCTTCATACCAAATATCAAAGACCTGGGACTTGCAGTTTCAGAGAAGAAGATTTTTTAAGTTTTCGGTGAAAAAAATCTATTTTTGGCTCCTGTGACCTATATGTGCAACGGACCGGAACCATTTGAACAACTTTGAAAGGGGACCACCTAAGGATCATTCCTGTGAAGTTTGGTCAAAATCCGATCAGTGGTTTAGGAGGAGATGTCGTTTGAAGAAATTGTTTACGCACGCACGGACGCACGACGGACAAAAAGTGATCCCAAAAGCTCACCTCATGACTACGTGACGGTGAGCTTACAAGAGGACCACAATGGCCCTGGATCGCTCATCCGATCCATAGAGTAACAAGTGGGCCCCGGGGAGGGCCATTATTGACCCCTAGGGTTATAATGTGCATAATGTTGAGGGAGGTCTAAAAAGGTGACGCTTCATACCAAATATCAACAAAGGCTATAATTTGAACAATCTTGGCAAAGGTCCACTAGATGAAGCTACACAACAAATTATGAAATATCAAAGACCTGGGCCTTGCGGTTTCAGAGAAGAAGATTTTTTTAAAGATATTCCTTACATAAGCCTATGTAAAACCAAATGGCCCCGGGGCAGGGGCATTTTTGGCCTCAGGGCTATAATTTAAACATTCTTGATAGAGGTCCACTAGATGAAGCTTCACACCAAATATCAAAGACCTGGGCCTTGCTGTTTCAGAGAATTATCTCTATTATAAGTCTATGTAAAACCAAAGGGCCCTGGGGCGGGGGCATTTGTGGCCCCAGGGCTATAATTTGAACAATCTTGGTAGAGGTCCACTAGCTGAAGCTTCATACCAAATGTCAAAGACCTAGGCCTTGTGGTTTCAGAGAAGAAGATTTTTCAAGATTTTCCCTATATAAGTCTATGAAAAACCAAAGGGCACAGAAGCGGGGGCATTTTTGGCTCAAGGGCTATAATTTGAACAATCTTGATAGAGGTCCACAAGATGAAGCTTCATACCAAATATCAAAGACCTGGGCCTTGCAGTTTCAGAGAAGAAGATTTTTAAAGATTTTCCCTATATAAGCCCATGTAAAACCAAAGGGCCCCCGGGCAGGGGCATCTTTGGCCCCAGCACTATAATTTGAACAATCTGGGTAGGGGTCCACCAGATGAAGATTCATACCAAATATCAAAGACCTGGGCCTTGCAGTTTCAGAGAAGAAGATTTTTAAAGATTTTCCCTATATAAGCCCATGTAAAACCAAAGGGCCCCGGGGCGGGGGCATTTTTGGCCCCAGCACTATAATTTGAACAATCTTGGTAAGGGTCCACTAGATGAAGCTTCTTACCAAATATCAAAGACCTGGGCCTTGCAGTTTCAGAGAAGATTTTTTAAGTTTTCGGTGAAAAAATCTATTTTTGGCTCCTGTGACCTATATGTGCAACGGACCGGAACCATTTGAACAACTTTGAAAGGGGACCACCTAAGGATCATTCCTGTGAAGTTTGGTCAAAATCTGCTCAGTGGTTGTGACCTTGACCTTTGTCCCCTGACCTTGAAATTCAATAGGGTTCATCCTCTGTACATGGTGAACATTTGTGGAAGGTTTGATGCTTCTACGATGAATACTGTGTCTTCTATCCTGCTAATAAGGTTTTCAAGGTCAAGTCCATTGTGACCTTGACCTTTGACCCCTGACCTTGAAATTCAATAGGGTTCATCCTCTGTACATGGTGAACATTTGTGGAAGGTTTGATGCTTCTACGATGAATACTGTGTCTTCTATCCTGCTCACAAGGTTCCGGACAGACACACACACACAGAGAAACACAGACTAACACACGGACGCATGGCACCGATGCTATATCCCCATTCGCAACGTTGTTGCGAGGGGATAATGAGCAGTAGGCCTAAAATCATATGGCAGATAGTAGATTGCCTAAGGAATATTTCTATGAAAGTTTTGTCAAATATCTGCAGCGGCTTGGCAGTAAATGCCATTTTTCAATTTTTCCCATTATAAGTCTATGGAAACTCTAAGTTGCCATAGCAACCAAACTAATGAGCCGAATTTCATAAAAAAACACAAACTTTCAATCCCCCAACCCAAGGATGCTACAGATGAAATTTGGGCCCAATCGGCCTAGCGGCTTCAGAGGAGATGTCGTTTAAAAGTGTTGATATCACCAGACACAGACGCAGACGACGGACAACTGCCTGTCCTATAAGCTCCCCCGGAGCCTTCGGCTCTGATGAGCTAAAAAACCAGGGCACTCAGAATTGTTGTTCTTGCGAAGGACATGCCTGCTTAAGCTCATGTATTTCTGTACAAAGTACCATCAATTTGTCTCAAAGGGTATTGGAGATATGGTGATCACAAGCTGGTCATACTGTTATACTGGAAGGGTAGATAACTCAAATACCACAGCACCAACAGTTGTGTTCTTGCACATGACACCCCTTCTGTACCTTGTATACAATTGTGCCAAGTTCCTTCAATATATCTCAAAGGGTGTTGGACTTATGGCTTTCACAAGGTTATATTGTCAGGGGAGATTACTAAAACAAGAGGACCATGATGGCCCTGGATCGCTCACCTGATCCACAGAGTAACAAGTGGGCCCCGGGGAGGGCCATTATTGACCCTAGGGTTATAATGTGCATAATGTTAAGGGAGGTCTAAAGAATTATCTCTATTATAAGTCTATGTAAAACCAAAGGGCCCTGGGGCGGGGGCATTTGTGGCCCCAGGGCTATAATTTGAACAATCTTGGTAGAGGTCCACTAGCTGAAGCTTCATACCAAATGTCAAAGACCTAGGCCTTGTGGTTTCAGAGTAGAAGATTTTTCAAGATTTTCCCTATATAAGTCTATGAAAAAACAAAAGGGCACAGAAGCGGGGGCATTTTTGGCTCAAGGGCTATAATTTGAACAATCTTGATAGAGGTCCACAAGATGAAGCTTCATACCAAATATCAAAGACCTGGGCCTTGCAGTTTCAGAGAAGAAGATTTTTAAAGATTTTCCCTATATAAGCCCATGTAAAACCAAAGGGCCCCCGGGCAGGGGCATCTTTGGCCCCAGCACTAAAATTTGAACAATCTGGGTAGGGGTCCACCAGATGAAGATTCATACCAAATATCAAAGACCTGGGCCTTGCAGTTTCAGAGAAGAAGATTTTTAAAGATTTTCCCTATATAAGCCCATGTAAAACCAAAGGGCCCCGGGGCGGGGGCATTTTTGGCCCCAGCACTATAATTTGAACAATCTTGGTAAGGGTCCACTAGATGAAGCTTCTTACCAAATATCAAAGACCTGGGCCTTGCAGTTTCAGAGAAGATTTTTTAAGTTTTCGGTGAAAAAATCTATTTTTGGCTCCTGTGACCTATATGTGCAACGGACCGGAACCATTTGAACAACTTTGAAAGGGGACCACCTAAGGATCATTCCTGTGAAGTTTGGTCAAAATCTGCTCAGTGGTTTAGGAGATGTCGTTTGAAGAAATTGTTTACGGACGCACGCAAGACTGACGACGGACAAAAAGTGATCCCAAAAGCTCACCTCGTCACTACGTGACGGTGAGCTAATAAAAAATAGCCATCAGAAGAGATGGCAATAGCCATCAGAAAAGATGGCAAATCCCCCGACCAAAAGCCAATATGGCTTTTAAAAGATTGTTCACCAATAGAACATACACCAGAATTAAACCAGCAATATATCACAAAAGTATTGCAGATATGGCCATCACAAAATTATACTGTCAGGGGACATAACTAAACAAGAGGCCCATGGGCCACTATGCTCACCAGAGCTCAGGGGGCACTGCTGACTGGCAGCAAAGTATTTTAATTAACCATGGAAGCCCTGTGCCCAAGGATGCTACAGATAAAATTTGGACCCAATCAGCCTAGTGGCTTCCGAGGTCTGATGTCGCTTGAATGTGTTGTTGCAGGACAACAGATGACAACTGACAATTTCCAATCTGTGGCAACCAATAGGCCTAAAAGAACATTATTAAAGGAACATTTCTATGTAAGTTTGATAAAATATCTTGAAAGGCATAAATGTCATTTTTCAATTTTCCCCATTTTAAGTCAATGGAAACTTTTAACTTGCCATGGCAAACAAACCAAAGAGCCAAATTTCATAAACCGGAGCTCAGATGGGCATTGCCCAATGGCAGACATGTATTTTAACATGGTATGATTTTAATCTACCAATTATAAAGTCTCCCAATTCCCAAATGAGCACTCATGTGGACTGTATCTGAAATATTAGGTGTTTTATATAGTAGAGAGGGTGGGGCATGAACCCAATGGAGCCCTGGTTGGTGCCACTAAATGTGTCATATAAAAAAGAACAGAGACATATATGGTTTAGCGGTGGGATATGTATGGCCCCTGAGATGTAAGGCCTTTTAAGCAGTGGAGGGATTTGGGCATAGTGGATTCCAGAAAAGCCCAAGATTGTTGCAACCTAATGCTGAACAGTTTCTGAGATATGAGGCCCTTTTATGAAGTGGATGGGAGAGAAATGGCCCCTGCAGACCCCACAAGATGGGTTGACTGAATGTGTCTAATAACAATGAACAAGAATATATGTGATTATGTGGTGGGGGTTTGAATAGTTTCTGAGATAAATGGCTTATTATGAAGTGGGGTCTTATCATAAGGAACAACAACATAATTATATGGTTAAGGGTGGGGATCTGACCGGTTTCTGAGATATATGGCTTTTAATGAAGGGGGGGGGGGGGGACCAGATATATGGTCTTTTGTGGATTTGAAGAATGGAGCATGGCCCGGGCGGGCCCTGGGGGAACCCTATGTTGGTGTCACTGAATGTGTATTATCACAAGGAACAAGAATATATATGGTTTAGGGGCGGGGATCGGTAAGGTTTCTGGAATATTTGGCCTTTTATGAAGTGGAGGGGGTGGGGCATGACCCCGGCACATCCCGGGGGACCCTCAGCTTGGTGTCGCTGAGTGCGTCTTATAATAAGGAACAAGAATATAATTATATGGTTTAGGGGTGGAGATCTGAATGGTTTCTGAGATAAATGGCATTTTATGAAGTGGAGGGGGTGGGGCATGTCCCCGCCACATCTGGGGGGAACCCCCAGGTTGGTGTCACTTAATGCTTCTTATCATAAAGAACAAGAATATATACGGTTTAGGGGTGGGGATTTGTAAGGTTTTGGAATATTTGGCCTTTTATGAAGTTTTGTTTGTTTGTTTGATTTGAGGTTTAACGTCCCCGTCAACAATGTAAAGGTCATTTCGAGGATGTTGCTTCCAACTTTGTGGGACTTTTACCCGACATTGAGATGAAATGATATCTCAAGCCCAATGAAACCAATATGGTTTATTAGCATGGATGGTCCGCCTCGCACCGCGGTTCCTGGACAGGCTTAGATCCTCTAAGCTGTTTACCAGTACTAGTGTGTGGGCCGGATTCAGCTCTGCGTGTAAGCATCATGCAGCCCATATATTTCTCCAAGCCCCTATGGGCGGGGGCCAACCTTTTATGAAGTGGAGGGGTTGGGAATGTCCCCGGCACATCCCGGGTGTCCCCCAGGTTGGTGTCACTGAATGCAACTTATCATAAGGAACAAAAATATATTTCATTTAGGGGTTTGGATCTGTTAGGTTTCTGGAATATTGGGCCTGTTGTGAAAAGGAGGGGTGGGGCATGGCCCAGGCACATCCTGGGGGACCCCCAGGTTGGTGTCACTGAGTGCATCTTATCATAAGAGACAAGAATATATACGCTTTACGGGTGGGGATCTGAATGGTTTCTGAGATAAATGGCATTTTATGAAGTGGAGGGGTTGGGGCATGTCCCCGGCACATCCGGGGGGGATCCCCAACTTGGTGTCACTTAATGCATCTTATCATAAGGAACAAGAATATATATGGTTTAGGGGTGGGGATCTGTAAGGTTTCTGGGATATAAGGAATTTTATGAAGTACTGGGGGCGGGGAATGGCCCTGGCACAACCTACAGGACCCCCAGGTTGACATAAAAGCATATTGCTGTGAGAAGTTTACTAAAGGAACATTTCTATTAAAGTTTTGTCAAAATATCTGCAAAGGCTTTGTAGTTAAAGTGCCATTCTTCAATTTTTCCCATAATAAGTCTATGGAAAATCTAAGTTGCCATAGCAACCAAACTAAAGAGCCGAATTTCATAAAAAACACAAAACCTGTAAAGGCAAATATGGTGAATACTTTCATAAACTCTCAGCCTCATAGAACATACGGTTTCTGAGATGATTTTTTAATTTTTTTTTTTCAATTTTTTTCAATTTGGTTTCCGTGGCAACCAATACAAATGAGCAGTAGGCCTAAAATCATATGGCAGATAGTAGATTGCCTAAGGAATATTTCTATGAAAGTTTTGTCAAAATATCTGCAGCGGATTGGCAGCAAATGCCATTTTTCAATTTTCCCCATTATAAGTCTACGGAAAATCTAAGTTGCCATAGCAACCAAACTAAAGAGCCGAATTTCATAAAAAACAAAAAACCTGTAAAGGCAAATATGGTGAATATTTACATAAACTCTCAGCCTCATAGAACATACGGTTTGTGAGATGATTTTTTAAGTTTTTTTTTTTTTTCAATTTGGTTTCCATGGCAACCAATACAAACAAGGCAATGCAAGCGTAGCATCCCCTCGCAACTGCATACCATTCATTAACATTGTTGCGAGGGGATAATTATGGCTGCTTCTACGAAGAATACTGTGTCTTCTATCCTGCTCATAAGGTTTTCAAGGTCAAGTCCATTGTGACCTTGACCTTGAAATTCAATAGGGTTCATCCTCTGTACATGGTGAACATTTGTGGAAGATTTGATGCTTCTACGAAGAATACTGTGTCTTCTATCCTGCTCACAAGGTTTTCAAGGTCAAGTCCATTGTGACCTTGACCTTTGACCCCTGACCTTGAAATTCAATAGGGTTCATCCTCTGTACATGGTGAACATTTGTGGAAGATTTGATGCTTCTACGATGAATACTGTGTCTTCTATCCTGCTCACAAGGTTTTCAAGGTCAAGTCCATTGTGACCTTGACCTTTGACCCCTGACCTTGAAATTCAATAGGGTTCATCCTCTGTACATGGTGAACATTTGTGGAAGGTTTGATGCTTCTACGATGAATACTGTGTCTTCTATCCTGCTCACAAGGTTTTCAAGGTCAAGTCCATTGTGACCTTGACCTTTGACCCCTGACCTTGAAATTCAATAGGGTTCATCCTCTGTACATGGTGAACATTTGTGGAAGGTTTGATGCTTCTACGATGAATACTGTGTCTTCTATCCTGCTAATAAGGTTTTCAAGGTCAAGTCCATTGTGACCTTGACCTTTGACCCCTGACCTTGAAATTCAATAGGGTTCATCCTCTGTACATGGTGAACATTTGTGGAAGGTTTGATGCTTCTACGATGAATACTGTGTCTTCCATCCTGCTCACAAGGTTCCGGACAGACACACACACACAGAGAAACACAGACTAACACACGGACGCATGGCACCGATGCTATATCCCCATTCGCAACGTTGTTGCGAGGGGATAATGAGCTGTAGGCCTAAAATCATATGGCAGATAGTAGATTGCCTAAGGAATATTTCTATGAAAGTTTTGTCAAAATATCTGCAGCGGCTTGGCAGTAAATGCCATTTTTCAATTTTTCCCATTATAAGTCTATGGAAACTCTAAGTTGCCATAGCAACCAAACTAATGAGCCGAATTTCATAAAAAACACAAACTTTCAATCCCCCAACCCAAGGATGCTACAGATGAAATTTGGGCCCAATCGGCCTAGCGGCTTCAGAGGAGATGTCGTTTAAAAGTGTTGATATCACCAGACGCAGACGACGGACAACTGCCTATCCTATAAGCTCCCCCGGAGCCTTCGGCTCTGATGAGCTAAAAAACCAGGGCACTCAGAATTGTTGTTCTTGCGAAGGACATGCCTGCTTAAGCTCATGTATTTCTGTACAAAGTACCATCAATTTGTCTCAAAGGGTATTGGAGATATGGTGATCACAAGCTGGTCATACTGTTATACTGGAAGGGTAGATAACTCAAATACCACAGCACCAACAGTTGTGTTCTTGCACATGACACCCCTTCTGTACCTTGTATACAATTGTGCCAAGTTCCTTCAATATATCTCAAAGGGTGTTGGACTTATGGCTTTCACAAGGTTATATTGTCAGGGGAGATTACTAAAACAAGAGGACCATGATGGCCCTGGATCGCTCACCTGATCCACAGAGTAACAAGTGGGCCCCGGGGAGGGCCATTATTGACCCTAGGGTTATAATGTGCATAATGTTAAGGGAGGTCTAAAAAGGTGAAGCTTCATACCAAATATCAACAAAGGCAATAATTTGAACAATCTTGGCAAAGGTCCACTAGATGAAGCTACACACCAAATATCAAAGACCAGAGCCTTGCGGTTTCAGAGAAGATATTTTTTTTTTTAAGATATTCCCTACATAAGCCTATGTAAAACCAAATGGCTCAGGGGCAGGGGCATTTTTTGCCTCAGGGCTATAATTTAAACAATCTTGATAAAAGTTCCACTAGATGAAGCCTCACACCAAATATCAAAGCCCTGGGCCTTGCTGTTTCAGAGAAGAAGATTTTCAAAGATTATCTCTATATAAGTCTATGTAAAACCAAAGGGCCCCCGGCGGGGGCATTTGTGGCCCGAGGGCTATAATTTGTTCCATCTTGGTAGAGGTCCACTAGATGAAGCTCCATACCTAATATCAAAGACATGGCCTTGCAGTTTCAGGGAAGAAGGTTTTTAAAGATTTCCCTATATAAGTCTGTGTAAAACCAAAGGGTCTCGGGCGGGGGCATTTTTGGCCCCAGGGCTATAATTTGAACAATCTTGATAGAGGTCCACTAGATGAAATTTCACACCAAATATCAAAGACCTAGGCCTTGCGGTTTCATAGAAGAAGATTTTTAGAGATTTTCCCTATATAAGACTATGTAAAACCAAAGGGCCACCAGGCGGGGGCATTTTTGGTCTCAGGGCTATAACAATCTTGGTAGAGGTCCACCAGCTGAAGCTTCATACCAAATATCAAAGACCTGGGCCTTGCGGTTTCAGAGAAGATTTTTAAAGATTTTCCCTATATAAGCCCATGTAAAACCAAAGGGCCCTGGGGCGGGGGCATTTTTAGCCCCAGCACTATAATTTGAACAATCTTGGTAGGGGTCCACTAGATGAAGCTTCATACCAAATATCAAAGACCTGGTCCTTGCAGTTTCAGAGAAGAAGATTTTTAAAGATTTTCCCTATATAAGCCCATGTAAAACCAAAGGGTCCCGGGGCGGGGGCATTTTTCGCCCCATCACTTTAATTTGAACAATCTTGGTAGGGGTCCACTAGATGAAGCTTCATACCCAATAGCAAAGACCTGAGCCTTGCAGTTTCAAAGAAGAAGATTTTTAAAGATTTTCCCTATATAAGCCCATGTAAAACCAAAGGGCCCCGAGGCGGGGGCATTTTTGGCCCCAGCACTATAATTTTAACAACCTTGGTAGGGGTCCACTAGATGAAGCTTCATACCAAATATCAAAGACCTGGGCCTTGTGGTTTCAGAGAAGAAGATTTTTAAAGATTTTTCCTTTATAAGCCCATGTAAAACCAAAGGGCCCTGGGGTGGAGGTATTTTTGGCCCCAGCACTACAATTTTAACAACCTTGGTAGGGGTCCACTAGATGAAGCTTCATACCAAATATCAAAGACATGGGCCTTGCGGTTTCAGAGAAGAAGAGTTTTAAAAATTTTCCCTATATAAGCCCATGTAAAACCAAAGGGCCCCGAGGCGGGGGCATTTTTGGCCCCAGCACTATAATTTGAACAATCTTGGTAGTGGTCCACTAGATGAAGCTTCATACCAAATATCAAAGACCTGGGCCTTGCGGATTCAGAGAAGAAGATTTTTAAAGATTTTCCCTATATAAGCCCTTGTAAAACCAAAGGGCCCCGGGGCACTTTAATTTGAACAATCTTGGTAGGGGTCCACTAGATGAAGCTTCATACCAAATATGAAAGACTTGGGCCTTGCGGTTTCAGAGAAGAAGATTTTTTAAGTTTTGGGTGAGAAAAATCTATTTTTGGCTCTTGTGACCTGTATGTGCAATGGACCAGAACCATTTGAACAACTTTGAAAGGGGACCACCTAAGGATCATTCCTGTGAAGTTTGGTCAAAATCCGATCAGTGGTTCAGGAGATGTCGTTTGAAGAAATTGTTTACGCACGGACACACGACGGACAAAAAGTGATCCCAAAAGCTCACCTCGTCACTATGTGACGGTGAGCTAAAAACCAGAGCACCCAGAGTTGTGGTTCTTGTGCATGACACAGCTGCTTAACCTCATGTACATCTGCATCAAGTACCAACAATATGTCTCAAAGGGTATTGAAGGTACGGAGATCACAAGGTGGTCATACCGTTTTATTGGCAGGGGAGATAACTCAAATGTCATAGCACCCAGAGTTGTGGTTCTTAGGCATGAAGTGCCGTATCAACCTTGTATACAATTATGCCAAGTACCATCAATATATCTCAAAGGGTATTTGAGTTATTGCCATCACAAGGTTATATTGCCAGGGGAGATAATTTAAAAACCCAGGGCACCCAGAGTTGTGCTTCTTGCAGATGACACATCTGCTTAACCTCATGTACAACTGTACCAAGTACCATCAATATATCTCAAAAAGTATTGGAGATATGGCCATCACAAAGTAGTGATTCTATATTATTGGAAGGGGAGATAACTTAAAAACCATGGCACCCAGAGTTGTGGTTCTTGTGCATGACACACGGTCTCGGCTTTGTGAACAACTGTGTCAGGTATCATCAATATATCTTAAAGGGTATTGGAGTTACGGCCAGCACAAGGTAGCCACTCTATTTTATTGGAAGGGGAGGTAACACAAAAACCATGGCAACCAGAGTTGTGGTTTTTGTGCATGACACGCTGTCTCAGCCTTGTGAACAACTGTGCCAAGTACCATCAATATATCTGAAAGGGTATTGGAGTTATGGCCATCACAAAGTAGTCGTTCTATTTTATTAAAAGGGGAGATAACTCAAAAAGTATGGCATCCAGAGTTCTGGTTATTGCGCATGACATGCCGTCTCAGCCTTGTGAACAAGACTAGGGTGCCAAGAACCAGTTATGGCCATCACAAGGTTGCATCTACTGACGGATGGACAGACGCCAGGCTGATCGCTATATCCCCCGAACCTATTCGGTCGGGGGATAAAAATCAAAACCTATTTAATGAGAATGGTCAACGGCCATAACTCTGACAAAGATGTCAACGTATTTTGCCAATTAACAATCCCAAACATGCTTCCTTTAATAGTACCTATATGTGAAGTTTCATCCATATATTCCATTAAGTTTGGGAATAAGAGCCCAAAAAGCATTTAATGGGACTTGTTAACCACAATAACTATAAATGTTAAAGACAGGACTGGACTATTTAAGGGAGCACAGGAAAACCTAAGTCATTCTTTGTCTGACCTCTGAAGGGTTAACATCAAATTCTATTTATCTGATTGGTTGTAAATGGAGACCTACTGTGACATCACAATGATTGACATTTCAATAATAAGTGATTGACAGCTCAGCTCTGTTTGAAGCTAACCTTGTTATCTCAATTATGTAACAGCAGGCACACTCCAAAATTGGTTTCAATAGACAAACAAAACATTTTAGTCATGATTAATGTATTTACTTTTTTATTTTTAAATTACAAAGAAACAAAATACAAACATATTTCATAAAGGTTAATTATAGAGCATATTTAGTTCTGAAATACAAAAAAATTAAATAAGTAATAAAAAATTAAAGCTTCAAATTTGTTGAAAAATTATTAGTTGACACTATAGAAAACAGCTTCTTCTGACAAATAAAAAAATAAATAATGTTTGAATGAAAGAAATGTTTTTAAATTTGATATAATAGAAAGATTTTTCCATTCTTCCTCTTTTCTTCTTACAGAAGAAGAATCAAAGCGCCAAAGGCACTGAAATGACAGATTCTATGCGAAAATCATAACACTGTGAAAACTTACAGAAAACCTTTCTAAAATGAGCTTAAAATTTAGAAAGGTAGTTCTGCAAATTCCAATATATGATATGTTTGCAGGTGTCTATAGACCGGTGGTATTATGAAACGCCATTCGATGTTTCAAATTTTTGAAAGAAACAATTTACGTTTTCAAAACCAAACATTAAAATTCAAATTTTAACAATGCTACTGTCCGTAAGTAACAGTTTTTGTCTGGTCGGTTGTGGACACCTCTACCCAAAGAAACTCTATGGGAAAGTGATCGGAGGAAAAAGGCTGTCTAGTCCAGTACATGAATTCCATTGGCTTGAAGACATTTTTGAGTAAGAACAGCACTATGAGCCCACTCGTAATCCTGCTGGATAAGATATCCCGGATTCTGAGCGTGAACAAATAAATGGAACCATATGAAGCCGAAGCACTTGATTGATGTAACGTCTCGCTGTTCAATCCACGTCTCAGCTATGATCTTGAATGTTCTTAATGACACTAAGCTGCGTCCGCTAACTACACGCAATAGCTCGCCAGACAATTACGCTTATTTCACCCGATATGTCATGCTCTATTAAGCACACGTCGCCTCGGCATACCTTACACCTTTGTACGTCGAAACACCCGGAAACGACAACCGGCGTGATTCATGCTGAAGTGCGATTTGTCACTGAAACGCATATGTCAGTCGCTTAGACGCCAATTTACGTATTCATGCACTAGCGTAAGTGTTCCGTACTGTGTTGACGCGTTAACTTTGGTCACGACAGGGACGTCTAGCTCTCAAACGTGCATCGCATAAGGGCGACGATCAGTGTCAGTGCTTATTAGTCCGTAGTTGAGACCCCTTGTTTATCTACAGGTACAGTGTAGCAGCTGCCGGCGGAAATCTGTTTCGCATATGCGTCTGACGGTCGAATCCATCTTGACGTACTGACGTCGGTCTTCCGCTACGTCGACGTCCACTAGGGTCTTCTGTATATAGTAAGATGTCGCTCCAATAGACGATAGATCACACACATGTGGCACAATGCCCAATGAAACCAATAGGGTTTATAAGCATGGACGGTCTGGCTCGCACTGCTTAGCCTGGGCAGGCTTAGATCCTCTAAGCTGTTTACCAGTACTCGTGTGTGGGTCGGTTTCAGCTCTGCGTGGAAGCACAGAGCAGCCCATATATTTCTTCAAGCCCCGATGGGCGGGGGCCGATAGAGTGTTGGTGCTAGGTCTATTTCTAATGAGTACTAGGACTAGGCGGTTCTAATGATTTTTGCGATATGTGATAGAATTGTGTCATATCCCAAAATCTTTTTACAGTGAATCATGTTACAGAGATGTTATTGTGTACAGAGAAAAATACGAAATCGTCTAAACCTAAATTGACATTCAGATAAAATCGTTTTCTGATTTCAGTGAAGTTTGCTATTTTATTTTCTTCTACGCAAAACTAGATTTTTTTTTCTATTTAAATGTTAATAAATAAATTAATCTTTGTTTATGTCCAATTTTTGCAGGTATTTGTTTGATAAATATATGGACAGCAGCTGATTATTGCAGTCAATTATATCCTATAATCCTTATCAGTTCTATGGCCCCTATAGGTAGCCAGCCCACCAAGACCAAGCCACACCTACTTTTATCTGCTGGTTACGTGTACATGTTTAAGCTGGGAACCAGACCCCCCGGCATGAAAATCCTGTCTTTAACGTTTTTATGCCAAGAGCAATTCCCAAACCACCGATTCCCAAAATAGAAGTATAGGCAATGATCAGGAATCGATACAATCAACCCACAGCTCCCATCAGAGACACCAAAGGGAAATAAACAAAAGCATAAAGCAACAGACCCAACGGGAAACACCAACAGCGAAAAGCCAAAAGGACAGTTACTTTCCCACAAAATGGCCAAAAGGCTATCCAAAACAAAATGAAATATAAGCGACACAAACACCCAAAGACAAACCAAAACAAAAATAAACCGCAACAGAAGAACCGCCTTGGAACGGTCAGCGGAAACGAATTCCACTGGGGGGCTTAAATCGATTTTACGTGGCCACAATCCTCGCCCCTACTTCCGTCGCGATTGAGACAAATAATTTGTTCAGTCCGCATGAAGGCCTCCTAACTCATCAGTGCAACATCTCCGTGAACACAAAAATCAAACCACAGAGATGAAACAACGGTGAGGACTCGACAGCAAGAAACAACAGAAATGCTGGAGCAAAAGAAAACCAACAGTTAGACTCCGATGGGCCCAACGAGACAGAGCATCAAGTACCAACCAACATAAACCTTTATGTTGGAACCGTCAAAGAATCTGAGGCCTGACCCATCGGCGTGCAATTAAAGAGAGAAGCAAAGTTGTCAACCCTGACTGGGTTAACTACCATGCATTCAGTTATCATTAATGCTAAACAATTCCCATAATGACATTCACATTCTTGGATTGAGTGAAACCAAATTAAAAGATTTTCACCCTGACAGTTACTTCTGTCTTGATAATCATCAGTTGTTTAGGAAAGATAGAGTTATCACGAGGGAAAGAAATGAGCAAGGTGGCGGTATATTGGTTTATGTTAAGAATGGAATAAAGGTAGAGAGACGAAAGGACCTGGAAATGAATGAAATTGAGTGTGTATGGATAGAGGTGTTTCCAAAGAATTCACATAGTTTCTTAGTTGGTACAGTATATAGGCATCCAAATGATGGAGTCCAATGGAATGAAAATTTTGAACTTTTGATTGAAAATGTCCTTGAGAAACAGAAAGAAATTTACTTACTAGGTGATTTTAATCGCGATCTTTTAAATGAAAATATTAAAAGAGCTTGGCTGGAATACATTGAACCATTTGGCCTTAAACAAAAAGTGACCTCTCCAACTAGAAAAACTACACATTCCCAAACACTTATTGATCATATATACTGTAATAATGAGGAAAACATAAGTTCAATCAGTGTTCCAGAAATAGGCATAAGTGACCACTTTCCTATCTTTCTCACAAGAAAAACTAATTGTTCTCTCCCTAAATCATCACACTATACGATTTCATATCGATCATTTAGAAATTTCAGTGAAGAAGAATTTTTGAACGAACTTCAGTCTGCCCCGTGGGATGTCATTAAAGTATTTGATGATGCAAATGACATTTTAGATACATGGTCAACTATGTTTATGGAAATAGTTAATAGGCACCTCCCCCTTAAACAACATAGGGTTAAATATAATCAACAACCAAAGTGGCTTACATCTGATATAATTGAAGCAATAAAGACAAGAGATCGTCATAAATCATTAAATGATGAGGCCCAGTATAAACTATGGAGAAACAGAGTTGCGAACCTAATTAAACAGTCAAAAAAGGCTCAGTATACAGCTATTATACAAGAAAACAACAATAATCCTGCAAGTGTATGGAAACTATTTAAAGAAATTGGTGTAAATAAGACCCAACTGTATCTCTAAGAGTTGATGGCAAAGAAATTAATGACAGTAATGAAATTGTCAATGAATTCAATAAATTTTTTGTCTCAGTTGCTTCACACTTAAAAGAACCTATTCAGACTACTAATTTTGATAAACTGGAAACTTTCTGCAGTAGCAAAGTTCCAGAAGACATTTTCTTTACAATTCCTGAAATTTCAAAAGAAAAAATAACAAAGTTCTTAAAAAATAATGATACTACAAAAGCCACAGGATGTGACTATATTGGACCTCGTCTACTCAAAATGGCAGCTCCTTTTATTGCTGATTCTATTGCATATATATGCAATCAAAGTATAAAAAAATCACAATTTCCAGATACATGGAAGGAATCAAAAGTGACACCTTTACACAAAAGTGGTCCAAAAGATGATATAAACAACTACAGGCCCATTTCAATTCTTCCTGTAGTTTCAAAAGTTCTAGAAAAACATATCCATGACTCACTGATGAATTTCCTAACAGAGTATCAATTACTTCAAAAAACCCAGTCCGGTTTTAGACCTAACCATTCATGCGAAACTGCCTTAGTAGGCATGGTTTGTCGTTGGCTGGAAGCCAATAATCAAGGATTCTTAACTGGAGCAATAATGGTTGATTTTAAACAAGAGGCCCATGGGCCACTATGCTCACCAGAGCTCAGGTGGGCACTGCCAAATTGCAGCCATGTATTTTAACATGATGTCATTTTAATCTGCCAAATGAACCCCCATATCCAAATGAGCATCCATGTGGACTCAGTATATGAAACATTAGGCCTTTTATGAAGTAGAGGGGGTAGGGCATGGACCCAATGGAGCCCTGGTTGGTATCACTAAATGTGTCTTATCACAAAGAACAAGAATATATATGGTTTAGCAGTGGGGATCTGCATGGCTGGAGATATAAGTGGAGGGGTTGGAGCATGCCCTGTCGTTCCCAGGAAAGCCCAAGATTGTTGTCCCTAAATGTGTCTCATCATAAGGACCAAGTATATATATGGTTTAGTGGAGGGAATCTGAACGGTTTCCAAGATATCCTTTCATGAAGTGGAAAGGAGAGGACTGGCCCCTGCGGACACCCCTACAGTAGGTGTGCTAATAATAAGGAACAAGAACATATATGAATATGGGGTGGGGATTTAATGGTTTCTGAAATATATGGCCTTTTATGAAGTGGAAGGGCGGGGCACATTGCCTCAGCACAAAGAGACCCCCAAGTTGGTGTGACTGAATGAGTCTTATCATAAGGAACAAGAATATATATGGTTTAGGGGTGGGGATCTGAACTATTTCTGAGATATGTGGCTTTTAATGAAGTCAAGCCGTGGAGCAAGGCCCGGGCATGCCCCGGGGACTCACAAGCTGGTGTCAATGAATGTGCCTTATCATAAGGAAGATGAATATATATGGTTTAGGGGTGGGGCTCTGAACAGTTTCTGAGATATAAGGCCTTTTGTGAAGTGCAGGGGTGGGGCAAGGCCCAGGGAAACCCCCAGGTTGGTGTCAATGAAAGAGTCTTATCATAAGGTACAAGAATATATATGGTTTAGGGGTGGGGATCAGTAAGGTTTCCGAGATATTGTGATATTATGAAATGGAGGGGGTGGGGCATGGCCCCAGCACATCCCTGGGGACCCCCAGGTTGGTGTCACTGAATGTGTCTCATCATAATGAACAAGAACATATATGGTTTAGGGGTGGGGATCTGAACAGTTTCTGAGATATATGGCCTTTTGTGAAGTGAAGGGGTGGGGCATGGCTCCGGCACACCCCGGAAGACCCCCAATTTGGGGTCAATGAATGCGTCTTATCATAAGGAGCAAGAATATATATGGTTTAGGGGTGGGGATCTGTAAGGTTTCCGAGATATTGGGCCTTTTATGAAATGGAGGGGCGGGACATGGCCCCGGCGCATCCCGGGGGACCCCCAGTTTGATGTCACTGAATGCGTCTTATCATAAGGAACAAGAGTATATAGGGTTCAGGGGTGGGGATCTGAATGGTTTCCGAGATATTGGGCCTTTTATGAAGTGGAGGGGGTGGGGCATGGCCTCGGCACATCCCGGAGGACCTCCAGGTTGGTGTCACTGAATGCGTCTTATCAATAGGAACAAGAATATATATGGTTTAGGGGTGGGGATCTGTAAGGTTTCTGAGATATAAGTCATTTTATGAAGTACTGGGGGCGGGGCATGGCCCCGGCACAACCTACTGGACCCCCAGGCTGACATAACAGCATATGGCTGAGAGAAGTTTACTAAAGGAACATTTCTATGAAAGTTTTGTCAAAATATCTGCAAAGGCTTTGTAGTTAATGCCATTTTTCAATTTTTCCCATTATAAGTCTATGGAAAATCTAAGTTGCCATAGCAACCAAACTAAAGAGCCGAAGTTCATAAAAAACACAAAACCTGTAAAGGCAAATATGGTGAATATTTCCATAAACTTTCAGCCTCATAGAGCATACGGTTTCTGAGGAGATGATTTTTAAGTATTTTTTTTTCTATTTTTTGCATTTTGGTTTCCATGGCAACCATTAAAATTGAGCAGTAGGCCTAAAATCATATGGTAGATACTAGATTGCTTAAGGAACATTTCTATGAAAGTTTTGTTCCAATATCTGCAAAGGCTTGGCAGTTAATGCCATTTTTCAATTTTCCCCATTATAAGTCTATGGGAGCTATAAGTTGCTATAGCAACCAAACTAATGGGCCAATTTTCATAAAAAACACAAACTTTCAATCCCCCAGCCCAAGGATGCTACAGATGAAATTTGGACTCAATCGGCCCAGTGGCTTCAGAGGAGATGTCGTTTGAAAGTGTTGACGACGACGCAGACGACGACGACGACGCCGACGACGACGACGACGGACAAATGCCTATCCTATAAGCTCCCCCGGAGCCTTCGGCTCTGGTGAGCTAAAAAGCGTTTGACCTTGTAGATCATGCAGTGCTACTCAAAAAACTAAAGCATTATAGATTATCATCTACTGCAGTATCATGGTTTTCTTCATACTTAAACAACAGACGGCAAAAAGTATCCTTAAATAATACTCTGTCAAATGATGAAATCATTACTGACGGAGTCCCACAGGGATCAATTTTAGGCCCTCTTCTCTTTCTTTTATTTATTAATGACCTACCGCTATTTACTGAATCTTCTAACACAGACATGTACGCAGACGATACAACATTATATGTATCTGCTAAATCTCCTGAAGAAATTCAAAGATCTTTACAAATGGCTCTAGATAGTTTAGCAAAATGGTGCAAGTGCAATGGCATGATCATCAACACAAACAAAACAAAAGCAATGCTAATAACCACACACCAGGAACGTGCCACCTTAACAACTGAAGAACTGTCTTTAACCCTTAACAGCGTTGATTTGAATATGATTTCAAATGACAAAATTCTTGGAGTAGTGATAGACAGTAATCTGACATGGACACATCATATTGACAAAATATGCAAAAAAATAGCTTCAAATTTATGGCTCTTGTCTAGAGTTAAAACCTTTTTGTCAAGAGATCACAGAATTCAATTTTATAAAACATATATACAGCCACACATTGATTATTGTAATATCCTATGGGGTGGCACTTCTCAAATGAATTTGAACAGAGTTTTTCGCCTTCAAAAAAGAGCTTGCAAAATAATTTTAGATTATAATGTTGAAAACATACTGGAAAGCATGCAGGATCTCAAAATATTATCTGTTTTTGATAGGTTATACCTCAGAAAAGCAAAATTTATGTACAAGATCTCAATGGGGGGAATTCCACAATATGTTAGTGAAATGTTTCAGAAAAAAAACATTAATGAAAATGAGCCACAACTACGTTCAGCTACAGGACAGATATTCATCACTCCAAAACCTAATAGAGCAATTTTCAAACAAAGTATTACCTATTCTGGACCCATCATTTGGAACTGCTTACCATCGAACTTAAGATCAGTTGATAATATAAATATATTTCATTCCCAATTTATAAAATGCATTCTACAACCAATAACTTAGTCTTTTGCTAAAACTATCCAAATCTTCGGTAGGTTGCAATGATATACTACACAAAGTTTGGCCAAATTTCATTCATTCACGAGGTAGGGTTCAGACAAACCAAACAAGAGGGCCCAGAGGGCCCTGGTTCGCTCACCTGTGTGTCACTGTCTCGAGTATATTCTATTTTTAACTCTTGTGGCCATCTTGTTCATCAGCAGAGTGATTTTAGCTTATTTGGTAGGGAGTAACCTAAGCAACATTCCTGGGAACTTTGAATCAAATTGGCCTTAGGGTTTAGGGGGAGTTTCCGTTTGAATCAAATTTACAATATTTTTCTATTTTTACCTCCGGTGGCCATTTTGATCATCAAAGTGGGATTGTTTTAGCCTTTTTGGTAGAGGATAATCTAAGCAACATTGTCGCAAGGAACCTACATGCTAAATATGAAGGCTGTATCTCAAATGCTTTAAAAGTTATGACAAAGTAGGTCAAAGGTCAAGGTCATGGGTCAAAAGTTTTGAATGGCTGAGAAAAGCTTATCACAAGGAAAATGCATGCCAAATATGAAGGCTCTATCTCATATGGTTCAAAAGGTATGATAAAGTAGGTCACAGGTCAAATCTTTATGAGTGGGAAGCCCTTGTCAGAAGGAACCTACATGCCAAATATGAAGGCTCTATCTCAAACGGTTCAAAAGTTATGACAAAATAACCTACTGATCCACTTTTTGATTTGACATGACCCACATTCGAACTTAACTGAGATATTGTCCAGATGATCATTCTGAGCAAGTTTGATGATGATTTGACTGAAACTGTGGCCTCTTAGAGTGTTCAAAACGTTTTTCTATGATTTGACCTGCTGACTGTCTTTTTGACCCGACATGACCCATATTCAAACTTGACACAGATATTGTCAAGATGATCATTCTGAGCAAGTTTGATGCTGATCGGACCAAAACTTGGGCCTCAAGTGTGTTCACAAGTTTTTCAACAATCTGACCTACTGACCTACATATTAACCAGACTTGACCCATAATCGAAATTAACCGAGATATTGTCAAATGATCATTTTGAGCAAGTTTGATGAGGATCGGATCAAAACTGTAGCCACCAGTGTGTTCAGAGGGTTTTTCTATGATTTGACCTACTGACCTATATTTTGTATTTGAACTTAACTGAGATATTGTCAAGATGATCATTCTGGGCAAGTTTGATGATGATCGAACCAAAACTGTGGCCTCTAGTGTGTTCACAAGCTTTTTCTATGATTTAACCTACTGACCTACTTTTTGACCCGTATTCAAACTTGACCTGGATATTGTCAAGACTATCATTCTGAGCAAGTTTGATGATGATCGGAACAAAACTGTGGCCTCTAGCGTGTTCACAAGGTTTTTCTATGATTTGACCTACTGACCTACTTTTTGACCTGGCATGACTCATATTCGAATGTGACCAAGATATTATCAAGATGATCATTCTGAGCAAGTTTGATGATGATTGGACATAAATTGTGGCCTCTAGTGTGTTCAGAAGGTTTTTCTATGATTTGACCTACTGACCAACTTTTTGACCCGACAACACCCATATTCAAACTTGACTGAGATATTGTCAAGATGATCATTCTGGGCAAGTTTGATGATGATCGGACCAAAACTGTGGCCTCTTGTGTCTTCACAAGGTTTTTTTTTCTGATTTGACCTACTTTTTGACCCGACATGACCCATATTCGAACTTGACCGAGATTTTGTGGTGGTACAAATTGTGTGCAAGTTTAGTTAAAATCAAATCATAAATGAAAGATCTATCATGCAGACAAGACCAAAATAGGCAATTTTTGCCCTTTCAGGGGCCATAACTCCGTAACACATGATGGGATATGGCTGGTTCAAGAAAGGAACCCAGATCTCATAGTGGTACATGTTGTGTGCAAGTCTGGTTAAAAATAAAATCATAAATGAAGATGCTAGCGTGTGGACAAGACCAAAATAGGCAATTTTTGCCCTTTCAGGGGCCGTAACTCCGTAACACATGATGGGATATGGCTGGTTCAAGGAAGGAACCTAGATCTCATGGTGGTAGAAGTTGTGTGCAAGTCTGGTTAAAATCAAATCATAAATGAAGATGCTATCGTGCGGACAAGAAACTGTTTACGCACGCACGGACAAAATGTGATCACAAAAGCCAAAAGCTCACCTTGTCACTATGTGACAGGTGAGCTAAAAAACATTGGGGGGGGGGGGGGGGGGGGGGGCATGTGCCCTTTATCACCAAAATCTAATAAAATCTTTGGTAGGTTGCAATGATGTACCAAGTTTGACCAAATTTCATCCATTCAGGATGCCCTTGAAAATCAATGTCACCAAACTCTAATCAGATCTGCAGTATGCAGAAATGTTATATTGTACCAAGGTTAACTAAAATTAATCAACTGGTCCATGAGAGTGCAAACAAGCCAAGCCAGTCTGGCCCAAAATTGACTGTGGGGGGGGGGGGGGGGGGGGGGGGGGGGGCTCTGTGTCCTTGATAATGAGGTCCTAATGACTTTTCCACCATTCTATTGATGTAACCATGCAAGTTCGGTCAGAATCCATCCATAGGTTCAGGAGAAGCAGTGGTTTTAACAGGATACTCCATTGCTGGCCAAACTATGTCCCCCTCACCTCTGGTTGGTGGACATAATTACACCAAAGCCAACTTTTATAGCTCTTGAGAAATTCACTTGAACATTAAGGCTGATGTTAAGTTGATCACAAATGTTGACAGCTTGGGCAACAAATGGAAAACTTATCCCTATCTCACACCATGCTTAACCTATTCCCACTTGGGGACTTTGTGAATTTTGCTGATTTTCACAGTGTTGCCTGGGACAGCAACTTCATATAGTGGAGAGCTGTGGTGTGATCCCCGCAAGCGCCATGTGTTGTTTCCTTGAGCAAGAAACCTTATCAACATTGCTTAGTACTGGTTCCTACCCAGGAAAAGAGGGCCACATGGAAGATTAGTACTAGTACTAAATGTGTTACCCTCTATAAACAAGAGGGCCCAGAGGGCCCTGGTTCGCTCACCTGATCCAAAGCATAACAAGTGGGCCCCGGGCAGGGTCAATTTTGGCCCCAGGGCTAAAATTTGAACAATCTTGGTAGAGGTCCACAAGATGAAGCTTCATATCGAATATGAAAGACCTGGGCTTTCTGGTTTCAGAGAAAAAGATTTTAAAGGTTTACCCTGCATATAGAAGTCTATGTAAAACAAGATTTTCCCTATATAAGTCTATGTTATTAAACCAAAGGGCCCCGGAGCGGGGAAATTTTTGGCCCCAGTGCTATAATTTGAACAATCTTGGTAGAGGTCCACTAGCTGAAGCTTCATAACAAATATCAAAGACCTAAGCCTTGTGTTTCAGAGAAGATGATTTTTCAAGATTTTCCCTATATAAGCCCATGTAAAACCAAAGGGCCCCGGAGCGGGGGCATTTTTGGCCCCAGCACTATAATTTGAACAATCTTGGTAGGGGTCCACTAGTTGAAGCTTCATACCAAATATCAAAGACCTGGGCCTTGCGGTTTCAGAGAAGAAGATTTTTAAAGATTTTCCCTATATTAGCCCATGTAAAATCAAAGGGGCCCAGGGCGGGGGCATTTTTGGCCCCAGCACTATAATTTTAACAATCTTGGTAGGGGTCCACTAGATGTAGCTTCAGACCAAATATCAAAGACCTGGGCCTTGCGGTTTCAGAGAAGAAGATTTTTAAAGATTTTCCCTATATAAGCCTACGTAAAACCAAAGGGCCCCCGTGCGGAGGCATTTTTGGCCCCAGCACTATAATTTGAACAATCTTGGTAGGGGTCTATGTAAAACAAGATTTTCCCTATATAAGTCTATGTAAAACCAAAGGGCCACATGGCGGTGGCATTTTTGGTCTCAGGGATATAATTTGAACAATCTTTATAGAGGTCCACTAGCTGAAGCGTCATAACAAATATCGAAGACCTAAGCCTTGTGGTTTCAGAGAAGAAGATTTTCCCTATATAAGTCTATGTAAAACCAAAGGGCCCCGGAGCAGGGGCATTTTTGACCCCAGGGCTATAATTTGAACAATCTTGGTAGAGGTCCACAAGATGAAGCTTCATACCAAATATCAAAGACCTGGGCCTTGCAGTTTCAGAGAAGAAGATTTTTAAAGATTTTCCCTATATAAGCCTATGTAAAACAAAAGGGCCCTGGTGCGGGGGCATTTTTGGCCCCAGCACTATAATTTGAACAATCTTGGTAGGGGTCTACTAGATGAAGCTTCATACCAAATATCAAAGACCTGGGCCTTGAGGTTTCAGAGAAGAAGATTTTTCAAGATTTTCCCTATATAAGCCCATCTAAAACCAAAGGGCCCCCATGTGGGGGGGCATTTTTAGCTCCAGCACTATAATTTGAACAATCTTGGTAGGGGTCCACTAGATGAAGCTTCATACCAAATATCAAAGACCTGGGCCTTGCAGTTTCAGAGAAGAAGATTTTTAAAGATTTTCCCTATATAAGCCTATGTAAAACAAAAGGGCCCTGGTGCGGGGGCATTTTTGGCCCCAGCACTATAATTTGAACAATCTTTGTAGAGGTCCACTTGATGAAGCTTCATACCAAATATCAAAGACCTGTGCCTAGCAGTTTCAGAGAAGAAGATTTTTCAAGATTTTCCCTATATAAGCCCATGTAAAACCAAAGGGCCCCCGTGTGGGGCATTTTTAGCTTCAGCATTATAATTTGAACAATCTTGGTAGGGGTCCACTAGATAAAGCTTCGTACCAAATATCAAAGACCTGGGCCTTGCGGTTTCAGAGAAGAAGATTTTTAAAGATTTTCCCTATATAAGCCTATGTAAAACCAAAGGGCCCCCGTGCGGGGGCATTTTTGGCCCCAGCACTATAATTTGAACAATCTTGATAGGGGTCCACTAGATGAAGCTTCATACCAAATATCAAAGACCTGCCAGGGCCTTGCGGTTTCAGAGAAGAAGATTTTTCAAGATTTTCCCTATATAAGCCCATGTAAAACCAAAGGGCCCCCCTGCGGGGGCATTTTTAGCTCCAGCACTATAATTTGAACAATCTTGGTAGGGGTCCACTAGATAAAGCTTCATACCAAATATCAAAGATCTGGGCCTTGCAGTTTCAGAGAAGAAGATTTTTAAAGATTTTCCCTATATAAGCCCATGTAAAACCAAAGGGCCCCCGTGCGTGGGCATTTTTGGCCCCAGCACTATAATTTGAACAATCTTGGTAGGGGTCCACTAGATGAAGCTTCATACCAAATATCAAAGACCTGGGCCTTGCGGTTTCAGAGAAGAAGATTTTTTAAGTTTTCGGTGAAAAAAATCTATTTTTGGCTCCTGTGACCTATATGTGCAACGGACCGGGACCATTTGAACAACTTTGAAAGGGGACCACCTAAGAATCATTCCTGTGAAGTTTGGTCAAAATCCGATCAGTGGTTTAGGAGGAGATGTCGTTTGAAGAAAAGTTTACGGACGCACGACGGACAAAAAGTGATCCCAAAAGCTCACCTTGTCACTACGTGACAGGTGAGCTAAAAAGGTTGATTATTATTATTTCATAATAAATTGTCTGTTTTACATCAAACTCCGCAGGAATGTTCACTGGGCAGTAGCCTTTCAAATGGGACCTTTTTAGGCTAAATCATTGTTGCCATGGAAAAAGTTGTCAAAAAGTGTGATTTCACTTGACTGAGATAACATCAAGTCAAACATTCCAGTTAAGTTTCATGAAGATCGAAGCAAAACTGCATTGTCGAGGGGGCACAGGTTTAAATGAAATTTGACCTAGTGACCAGATTTTTTATCCGAATATCCCCATATTCGAAAACTTGACCGTCAAACATTCAGGTGAAGTTTCATGAAGATTAAAGCAAAACTGTGGCCTCTAGGGTGCACACAAGGTTTTAACGAAATCTGACCTAGTTTTTGTTCTGATATGACCCATAATCGAACTTGAGGGAGATATTATCAAGTCGAATGTTCCAGTGAAGTTTCATGACAATCGAAGCAAAACTGCGGTGTCTAGGGGGCACACAAGGTTTTAACGAAATATGACCTAGTGACAAAGTTTTTGATCCCACATGACCCATGTTCGAACTTGACCAAGATATCAAGTAACACATTCAGGTGAAGTCTCATGAAGATTAAAGCAAAACTGTGGCATCTAGGGTGCACGCAATGTTTTAATGAAATCTGACTTAGTGACAGAGTTTTTTAACCGATATGGCCCATATTCCAACTTGACTGAGATATCTTCAAGTCAAACATTCAGTAAAGTTTCATGAAGATCGAGGCAAAACTGCGGTGTTTTCATAAAGATCGAAGCAAAACAAGGTTTTAATGAAATTTGACCTGGTGACCTAGTTTTTGATCCGACATGACCAATATTCGAACTTGACCGAGATATCATCAAGTCAAATATTCAGGTGAAGTTTCATGAAGATTAAAGCAAAACTGTGGCCTCTAGGGTGCACACAAGGTTTTAACGAAATATGACCTAGAGACCTAATTTTTTATCTGACATAACCCATATTCGAACTTGACCGAGATACCATCGAGACAATATTCTGATTTTTGTTTGTTTGTTTGATTTGAAGATTAACACTGCTTCAACACTGTATAGGTCATTTTGGAGACATTGCTTCCAATTTTGTGGGACTTTTACCAGACATTGAGCTGAAATGACATCTCAAGCCCTGTCACCCAATGAAACCAATAGGGTTTATAAGCATGGACGGTCCGACTCGCACCGCTTTACCTGGGCAGGCTTAGATCCTCTAAGCGGTTTACCAGTACTCATGTACGGTCGGATTTCAGCTCTGAGTGGAAGCATCAGGCAGCCCATCTATTTCTTCAAGCCCCGATACAAATATTCTGGTAAAGTTTCATAAAGATTACATTAAAACTGTGGCCTCTAGAGGTTGCACAAGGTTAATGTTGACGACGGACACAGGGTGACCACAATACTCACCTTGAGCAAAGTGCTCAGGTGAGCTAAAAACAAGACAACCATCAGTTTCTTTGCCCTAGACATTTATTTGCATTTATAATTATTATATATAGCACAATGTCTTTAACCAAGTTTCTGAGCAAGTTCTTTTGCTCGCATCTTTTCAATCTTGGCAATTCGGGCCATGGACTTGTTACCCATAATACCTCCTCCCCAGTGGCGACGAATCTGAAATGACAAAAAAAGAAAGCTAACTTCATCTGATTGGCGCAAAATAAAATGTCATGCTTTAAACAATGTCAGAGCAAAGGTTGCTGGAAAATGTCATCAAGCTAAGCAGTATGCTGTAAATTAAGGGGAATGGGAACACCTGGCATTTTTTTCCGCCATTTTTCAAAGGGAGACTACTTTCTGAACATCCTGTACGCTTTTCTACAAGCCCTGTTCCACTGAAAAAGGGGTCTACCCTTAAAGGAAAGAATTTGCTCCTCAGGAGCAAATTCTTTCCTGTAAGAGTTGACCCCTAATGACATGGGAGACAAAACTACTTTTGCAGGAGTTGCTTCCCCTGAAGGTGTCCCCATTCCCCTTAAGTTGTGGGGGCATATTGCTTTTGCTTTGTCCGTCCATCCTTCCATCTGTCTGTCATATCACAAACCATGTATGTATGTTAGGGCTTTGAAATTTCATATGTGGATTGCTTATGAATACGAGGCCTTGATTTGCACACCTGAGTGTCACTGTCTCTAATACATTCTATTTTTAGCTCTGGTGGCCATCTTGTGCACCAGAGGGGAACTATTTTAGCTATTTTGGTAGGAAGTCACCTAGGCAACATTCCTGTGAAGTTTGAATCAAATTGGCTCTAGGGTTTAGGAGTTTGCGTTTGAAGAAAATTTACAGTTTTTCTATTTTTAGCTCTGGTGGCAATTTTGTTCAAAGGAGTGGGATCGTTTTAGCTATTTTGGTACAGGGTCATCTTAGTAACATTCCTATGAAGTTTGAAGGAAATTGGCCCAAGGGTTCAGGAGTTGTTGTTTGAAGATTTTTTCTATTTTTAGCTCTTGTGGTCATCTTGTCGTCAGAGCGGAATGATTTTAGCTATTTTGGTAGGGAGTCATCTAGGCAACATTCCTGTGAAGTTTGAATCCAACTAGCCCAAGGGTTTAGGAAGAGTTCGAACGCACAGACGGACAGGGGCAACGCTATATGCCCTTTCCACTATTCTTCCAATTGGGGGGGGGGCATAACAAAATATCTCAAGAGCCGCTTGGACTAGGCTTTCGAATTTTGCACGCTGTTTGAATCCGGTGTAAAGGTGATCTGATTAAATTTTGTTATGATTTTATAAAAAATTGACCAAATACTGCCCTTTTTTGGATTTAGGCATTTTAACATAGGAAAAAAGCTTGTAAGCCAAATATACCAAGAACCGCATGGCCTAGGCTCTTGAATATTTTAGGCCCTACATGCTCTTTGGATTTAAGTTAGATTTCTATTTCAAATATTTGCTCAGGCACTTCAATGTGTATGGCATCAAAATGAAATGGACTACTAGGTTGATATTGAGAGTCTATATACCACACCTTTCAGTTGTTCTGTGCAGTGCTCAGACACAGCTAAGGAACAAAGAGAACATCATTTCACTTCAGTGTTTTTTCAAAACTTCATCACAGCACTGACTGATCTGATTTTACCAGGTGCCCGATTTTGGAGCATTAAATAGTCATTTTTCCCCTCACCATGCTGAATATTTTGGAATGCTACACTCCTCCCCGATTTTCAGCCACTTGTTTAACAAAATTACAATTTTTGGAGTGCAAGATCAGAAGTTGATTTGAGGTTTAACGTCACGGTCAACACAGTATAGGTCATTTTGGAGACGATGCTTCCAATTATGTGGGACTTTTACCAGACATTGAGATGAAATGACATCTCATGCTCTGCCGCCCAATGAAACCAATAGGGTGTATATGCATGGATGGTCCAACTCGCACCACTTTTCTTGAGCAGGCTTAAATCCTCTAAGCATTTTACCAGTATTCGTGTGCAGTCAGTTTCAGCTCTGCGTAGAAGCATCATACAGCCTATCTATTTCTTCAAGCCCAATGGGTGCGGGCCGCAGAGGCAGAATGGAAAACAGTATAGATCCTGATCAGCTGGCTTCCAAGCCAGCCGATCAGGATTTACACTGTTTTCAAAAACGGATATATCCAGGTTCAGCATGGTGAGGCTGGAGGAAAATCAAAATCTAAAAGCCTGAAGTCCAGAAAAAAATCAAGCTTTAAATGCCTGAAATCCTGCAAATGCCCGAAAAACGTGAGGCCTGATCATTATCAAACAGACTATCTAGGTTGACATTGAGAGTATACCACACCTTTCAGTAGTTCTGTGCAGTGCTCAGACACAGCTAAGGAATAAAGAGATCATCATTTCACTTCTGTGCTTTTTCAAAACTTCATCATAGCACTGACTGATCTGATTTTACCAGGTGCTATCAATTTAAAAGCATCAATCATGACAGCAAACATTTTCAAAAACAGTTTTTTGTTTGTTTGATTTGAGGTTTAACGTCCCTGTCAACACTGTAAAGGTCATTTTGGAGACGTTGCTCCCAATTTTGTGTGAATTTTACCTGACGTTGAGATGAAATGACATCTCAAGCCCTGTCGCCCAATGAAACCAACAGGGTAAAAGCATGGACGGTCCGACTCACACCACTTTGCCTGGGCAGGCTTAGATCCTCTTAGGCGGTTTACCAGTACTTGTGTGCGGATGGATTTAGCTTTGCGTGGAAGCATTGTGCAGCCCATATATTTCTTCAAGCCCCGATGGGAGGGGGCCGTTCAAATACAGTAAAATTTACAAATTAAGACTACCTTTGGGACTTTTCAAAAGTGGTCTTTAAGACCACTTTTGAACAGTCCCAAGGGTGGTCTCTGACCAGAGAACACTGTATGAAGAAAACACGAAGGAGGAATAACTGCAACCAACTAAATAAGCTTTTAAATGCAGTAGTCTTCATTTTTTTAGGTGGTCTTAATAGGGGAATCACGCTATATTTCCAGACATAACTAGAACTGTCAGAGGATCTGACTATAGCCCCACTGTAGCATATATTAGAGGAGAACGACCCTTAGTGTTGAAACATATTGAATTCATGCTTACCAGATAATAACACTGTAGGAAATGGCAACATAAAACCTATCAAGGGATTTAACTCAACGAGTTATGGGCCCTAAATCCGGAATCCAGTAAACAGGATAATTCACACAACTGTCCAGGTTTCAACTTTGCTTGAGAATAGTGCACCAAAACATTTTCATTAATGGCAAATTGTAAAACCTATCAGGTGATGCAAATCCAACAGATATAGGCCCTTAGGTCCAGATTCTGGTATGAACGATACATCAGCCCACTGTCTATGTGTTCAAGTTTCAGCTTTACAGCCGTTATTCCCGAGAAGTCTGTAACATTGTGGTATTAACAATGCATCAGCCCACTGTCCATTTGTGTGCCAGGTTTCAAATTTGAAACCCTTACAGTTCTTCAGTTTGAATAGCCCCTGCCCATCGGGGCTTGAAAAAACAGGTGGGCTGCATGATACTTCCATGCAGAGCTGAAAAACGAGTGCTGGTAAACCGCATAGAAGATCTAAGCCTGTCCAGGCAATGCGGTGGAGTCGGCAGTACATGCTTATAAACCCTATTGGTTTCATTGGGCAGCAGGGCTTGAGATGTCATTTCATCTCAATGTCGGGGTAAAAGTCCACAACAATGTCTCCAATGTTGACGGGGACGCTAAACTTCAAATCAAACAAACAAAATCTTCAGTTTGAGAAAATGTTCCATTAATTTAGTAAATTGTAAAACCTATCAAGGTATGCAACTCTCACGGTTATAGGCCCTTGGCCAGGATTCGGGTAAACATGATACGTCCGGCTAGTGTCCATGTGCGTACCATGTTTCAACTTTCATAGTCCCCCCCCCCGACATCTAACAAAAAAATGTTCATCAATGGTAAATTGGATGCAATTTCGAGAGTTATCGGTCCTTGGCCCTGAATTCGGTATACATGGTACATCAACCCACTGCCCATGTGTGTACCAAATTTCAACTTCATAACCCCAAAAGTTCTTGTAACAAGAGGGCCCTCTGGGCCCTGATTTGCTCACCTGAATGTCACTGTCTCTAGTACATTCTATTTTTAGCTCTGGTGGCCATCTTGTTGATCAGAGTGGAACGATCTTAGCTATTTTGGTAGAGTGTCACCTAGGCAACTTTCCTTCGAAGTTTGAATCAAATTGACCCCAAGGGTTTAGGAAGAGTTCACATTTGGAGCAAATTTACAATGTTTTTCTATTTTTAGTTCTGGCGGCCATTTGTTCATCAGAGCAAGAACATTTTAGCTATTTTGGTAGAGTCATCTAAGCGACATTCCTATAAAGTTTGAATGTTATTGGCCCAAGGGTACAGGAGGAGTTTTCGTTTGAAGATTTTTTTCTATTTTTAACCCTGGTGGCCATCTTGTTTATCAGAGTGGAATGATTTTAACTATTTTGGTAGGCAGTCACCTGGGCAACATTCCTGTGAAGTTTGAAGCAAAGGGGGTCTTTCATTTGTGCCCATGCATGCTTTTTCTTTAAACTTTGTATATTAATAACTCAGCATATACAACCTATAAAAATGTATTTAGTAAATTATATAAATCAAAGTAGGACTCAGGAGGCCACTCTCACTGACTCCCTCCATGAGCTGGTGTCTGTCTCTAAATAAGTGCATCTTAAATCTTATGTTTTATTTAGTTTCAAGATCTGTGAACTGGATTGAATGCAGAACTCCATAGGCATTCCTTTGATACTAAAAAACCTTTTGAATTAATTAAAGTTAACATTTTCTGATAAAATAATTATCAAAAATCTCATTTTTTAATTACAATTTTAAAAAAATTATCAAAATTCAATCCCTCAGATAAATATGTTCTAGTCTTTGTCAAGATTTTGTTTTGCTAGGAAAACTTGCCATATGTATCTTCTTTAGCTATGCCAAATTTCATAAAAATCCGAAACCGGTAACACTGTAGTTTTACACCTTTAATGGATGTAAGTCGTTTCTGCAAAATTTACTATTTTATTGAAATCATCCAAGAACCTTACAAAAAGGCAATTCGTAACACTTACGTTATAAAAATGAGATTATACAAATCAAAATGAATACATATTGAGCTGATCTAGCTTAGAAACTATTAAAATATCATGAATTTCTGATATTTTCCTTTCATTTATACACTATGATCTATCCAAAATAGTAGATAGTAAAACACTAAATCAATAGATATTCTAAACAACAAATTAGGCTTAACAATGTATATTGCTTTTTTATTAGCAGCAAAATTATTGTGAACATGTGCAACTTTATTTAATGACTTTGCATAAGTCATGCTACTCAAATAGGTGTAAGGCAAGGAGATCCATTATTTTCATTTCCATACCAAGCTGGTATGCAAGGACGCAATGGTCAGTGGTTTGTTGTTACTAGTAAAAATAGTTCTGTTGATAAATTCATGGCCAGATTAAGCCTTAGATATACTCTGTCTTTATGAACGCTGGATTATTATCCTAACAAAAAAGTTACAGTAATTATCGGTTAGTATTTCTAAAAATCGAAATGTCACTGATATTGAGTTTCTGTTGCAAAAGATATCACTGATGGATGAGGCGTAGACTATTTGGTGTAAACAAAGCTGTTCCATGACCTAGAGAAATTTTGCTATTAGACAGGGAGAGAAACAGTTTCCTTCCTTATAGTACACATACATAAATATGTCTCTTTTCTGCATTGGTATTGTAATTGTTGACGTTTCTTTAGTGTCTTATTTTTTCTATTTACTTTGTCAATATAGTGGTTAATTTACCGGATGCGAGCTTTTAGTATTTTTTTCTGGTTGTTAAACTTTCAACCACTTCTTGAATGTTTCTGCTGAATGCAAGTTCACTGTTTTGTTTAAGCACTGTTCTTGCTTGCTTTTTGTTCATTAATGATTACCAGAACATTTCTGTGCAATGTATCTCTCAGCTTAGAAAGAGCATTGCAGTGTTTGGATAGAAAAAAAGCATCACAATGTATTTACTGAAAATAATTAAAAATCCTATAATTAATGTGATAACTACTCACAGATTGAATAATTATTATCAACAGTTTAAATGCTTCTTGATATCTTGCATAATGTGCTTTGTAATTACTGCAACAACTGCTGAGATAGGTAAATGAAGTGAAAGACCTATACAAATATATAGACAACAAAATCATGATCACATAAGTTTTGGAACACTGACAAATGTACGACCATATGAATTCTAAAAGCAAATTCAAATGGCTTTGGAATACAGCTTCAGGAAGCCGTTTGATTTCGTTCATAGGGGCTATACAAAAAAGATAGATTGGCTAGTGCCTATGCAGATACAAATTCTGAAAACTTAATGTCCAGGAAAAGTAATCTCAAGTTTGGTTGATTTTCCCTAGAGTAAACCTTTCTTTTTAAATGGACAGTTAGGGTTAAATAAACAAACAACAGTTTGACTTAAGAGTCATTTATCTCGAGTCGGATAACAAATCTCACAAAATCTGAAGCAACATCTAAAGTGACTGGTATGTTGTTGATTTGAATGTTAAATCTAAACATCACCTTAGCACTATTACCAAATTAGACAAGAAAGACAAAAAGAAAACTGTGCACATGATTATATGGGTGCGTTTGATGACGTTTGTCATCAAAACCTTTGCAAAATAGTTCGTTCCATAGGGGGGACATTTACCGAAATGGATGTTTTGAAATAATACTTATAATTATGCTATGAACTACTTACACAAACCATATTATACTGTAGCCATCCAAATTGAAAGCAATAGTAAAGTACTATTAAATAGCATGACCAAAACATGATAATCATATAATTTCACATTTTGCTGAATCAGGACTATCAGTATTCAGTCTGTTAAAACACAATGTTACCGGTCCTCAATTTCCATCAAAATTCATCAACATGTTCCTAAGATATGTGGGTAGTTTTCATGCTGAAATGGTGTCTTGACAAAAATTGGAACATGGTAAAAATGCATATAAAATTTTAATGAATACAAAAATAGGAGCTGAAATATGGGGACACCATCAAAGAAAACTGAATGCCCAGCCACTATTACTAGACATATGAGGTCATTCATAGTATCAACTAACTCACCAATTATGGCTTTAATTCATAAAACATAGCAGCATTAGATATATGAAACTCTGAATATTGTAGACAAGTTTATATGAGAGTACTCTCTGTTGTGATAGAGACTTCATAAAATATGCAATAAATTTACTACGGAAATAAGATTTAAAAGTGAATGCATCGTAATTATAATGGTTATACCCAAGGCAATTATTGAGCATAATTTCATCAAAATCCAAGCGTGGGCAGAAACCAATGCAAATTTCCTATACCTTGAAAGACCCCCTTTACAATGTTTTTCTATTTTTAGCTCTGGTGGCCATTTTGTTCATCGGAGCGGGATCATTTTAGCTCATATGGTAGAGGGTCAACGACATAATATTCCTGTGAAGTTGGAATCAAATTGGCCCGAGGGGTAAGGAGGAATTGTCGTTTGAAGAATTTTTCTATTTTTAGCTCTGGCGGCCATCTTGTTAGTCAGAGACAATTTTAGCTATTTTGGTAGGGAGTCAACGACATAATATTCCTGTGAAGTTGGAATCAAATTGGCCCAAGGGGTAAGGAGGAGTTGTCGTTTGAAGAATTTTTCTATTTTTAGCTCTGGCGGTCATCTTGTTAGTCAGAGCGGAATGATTTTAGCTATTTTTTTAGGGAGTCACCTACATAACATTCCTGTAAAGTTTGAATCAAATTGGCCCAAGGGTTCAGGAGGAGTTCCTGTTTGAAGCAGATTTACGATGTTTTTCTATTTTTAGCTATGGCGGCCATTTTGCTCATCAGAGCAGAACCTTTTCAGCTATTTTGGTAGATGGTCATCTAAGCAACATTCCTATGAAGTTTGAATAAAATTGGCCCAAGGGTACAGTTGTCATTTTAAGATTTTTTCTAATTTTAGCTCTGGCTGCCATCTTGTTTGTCAGAGCACAACGATTTTAGCTATTTTGGTAGGGAGTCATTTAGGCAACATTCCTGTGAAGTTTGAATCAAACTGGCCCAAGGGTGAGGAGGAGTTTGTGTTTGAAGCAAATTTGCAATGTTTTTCTATTTTTAGCTATGCTGGCCGTTTTGCTCATCAGAGCAATACCGTTTTAGCTATTTTAGTAGAGGGTCACCTAAGCAACATGCCTATGAAGTTTGAATTAATTTGGCCCAAGGGTACAGGAGGAGTTGTCGTTTAAAGATTTTTCTATTTTTAGCTCTGGCGGCCATCTTGTTCAGCGGAGCAGAACAATTTTAGCTATTTTTGCAGAGGGTCACCTCAGCAATATTCCTTTGAAGTTTTATTGAAATTGGCTCAAGGGTTAAGGAGAAGTTAGCATTTAAAGCAAATTGTTGACGCCGCACGACACACGACAGAAATTGACCGATCACAATAGCTCACCATGAGCACTTGGTGCTCAGGTGAGCTAAAAAGTGTGACAAAATATTTTCATTAACAGACTGAAAACTGGACTCTTGCACCGCACTAAGCTCATAGCAGGTGCGACAATAAAAGTATAAATACGTACCTCGTCGTGTCTTTCGTTAAAGTTTGTTTTAATAGCATCTGATACTTTGTTAAGTTGGTTCTTGTCCTCACTGAAAAAGATGAAAGAGTAAAAATCAAAATTCTGAGTGCTGATGATAAAGCTTGTCTGCAAAATTTGTCTTTTAGCAAACCAATCATTAAAACTGATATAGGTGAGCCACACCAAGTATGAAACATTATAAATAGTATACTCTCATTGCAAGTAGATTTGCTTGTCGCCCTTAACCCGTTGTATGTTAGTGGACTCTTCCATTGCTATTTGTTTGTATTGGAGTTTAACAGCTCAGTCAACACTATTTTAGGTCATTTTTGAGCCAGTCAGTTTACCTATCCACTTTTTTCCTGTGCTATATGTTGGACAAGTCCATTTGTCATATATCGGGTGTCAGGTCAATTTTTCGTTTTTATTCTATTTTTGACAGAAAATTTTGGTAGCAAATAGTGCAGGCTCTGATCAGACGCCGCATTTTGCGGCATCTGATCTGGGCCTGCACTGTTTGCCAAGGTACTCCTTTAGGGTTTTTCCGCATGCAAAAATAAGCTAAACAAAAATTCTGCCAAAGGCTATGCTGAGCCTAGAAAAATGTACCCTCACATCAGGTTGAAAGTTAGGGTGGTCGCAAATGTCAACAGCACGACAAATGAACTGACAAACCTGACTCCTATTTCGTGCCATGCTTGAAGCAGGCATGACAAGCATTTCTGCACCTGTTTTTAACCCTTCTCTTGCTGAATATTCAATTTAGCCACACCCATTTCTGCCTCTGAACCAATCAGATTACTTGATGCAATTTATTCTTCCAAATCCATAAACTGAATGTCAAACAGTGTAGATCCTGATCAGATGGCTTCTTCAGAAGCCATCTGATCTGGATCTACACTGTTTTCAAAGATAGGGGTTGTCGTGAACAGCAAGATAAGGGTTAAAACTTATTTATGACTTGAACTCTTTGAAGCCTCCGTTGTGTAGTGGTTATGCTACTCCCTTGTAAACTTGGGGTCGCAGGATCGATCCTGGGGTTCTCAAGAGTTTGGGACGAGTCTTAAACCGAGGTCCCCTATCCGTATGACCTTAGCTGTTGTTGAGACGTAAAACTCACTCACCTGAACTCTACCAGTGTTCAATCTAGGATTTGGGGTTTGGGGGCCCTCTGGGCCCACAGGCCTTGGAAAAGGGGGTCATTTGGAAATTTAGGGGGCCCTTAAATTATACTACATAAAGTTGCCAGATTTATCTTTAGGTTTTGGCTGCATGATAAAAATGGACACAAAACAAGTTAAACATCACAGACAAAATCTATTCTTTAGTCTATCTAGCCATCTTCTAATACTGAGTTAGTCACATATGCTCATTACCTCTGTTAACCAGTACAAAGCCATTTGGATAAAGTGTCTTGCTCAAGGGTTAAATACATGTTTTTTTAAGAATGAATGTCATAAAATATATTTCTGGAAGAGAAGAACTCTATAATAAATAGCGCCGGCCTCGGTATTTTGCGGTATTTCGGTCCGGTATTTAGCGTAAGCCGCACGGCGCACACGAATACGGTGTAAGCCGCCCGGCGCATACAAGTATACCGAACATGGCCGCATCCCCGGTAAACAAAACATCGATTTGGGTTTGAAAAATATGAATTGTTACTAGTTAAAAAGATAAAACAAAACGTTTTTTCTGAGTTATTTTGATTGGGCAACTTGCGGTTTGTGATAAAACTCAATAATACGCACCAGGCAGCCGAAAAATCACGAGAAAATCGCAAAAATGAACTCTAGAAGAAACAGTCACAAATTCTATAGTTGCGCCCGACGGGCCCATTGAATGATCTCTAGTGCGCCCCTCATGTAAAAAGCGGGCCCAGGGCGCAATGGCGCAGCCTAGATTGAACACTGCTCTACCCTATATGAGAGCCTACACTAAGCTGTCCTCAAACCTATACCCAGCTGCCTCAAAGCCTACACCCAGCTATCCTCACAGCCAATACCAAGCTGTCCTCAAAAGTATATCTAATTCATTGCATATTAGGCAACATGACATACATAATGTTTTAGTTTCACCTCCCAACAACTACAGAGATGGTACCTCAGTTTAAAGACTTTTGGAACACTGGAGAAGCCCAGATTCAAAACTACAACCCCTACGAGTCAATTAGCTCATCAGCTGTACTATTAAGGCTTTTGACATGGTTAGATCCATAGTTAGTCAGTTTTAGTGTGTATTCTCATTTTAGGCAGTGACTGCAGCACCAATACTGGATAATGATATGGGCAAACAATGACTTTTACTTAGCATATTAACAGAAAACAAGAAAAATGCCTAATGGCATTATGGACGGGTTTTTTTTTCAGTACAGTTTTTGCATTTTGTTTATCCAAATGTTATGATATTACCTTTTTCGAAAAAAAAGAATGAAAAAAGAAAGTAAAAAACTAGAAAAAGTGTCCATAGGACACGGATGCCCCCGCCAAATGCCATTCATAAACAAGAGGGCCATGATGGCCCTGGATCGCTCACCTGATCCATAGTGTAACAAGTGGGCCCCAGAGAGGGCCATTATTGGTCCCAGGGCTTTATTGTGCATAATGTTTAGGGAGGTCTTAAAGGTGAAGCTTCATACCTAACATCAACAAAGGCTAAAATTTGAACAATCTTGGCAAAGGTCCACTAGATGAAGCTACACATCAAATATCAAAGACCTGGGCCTAGCGGTTTCAGAGAAGAAGATTTTTAAAGATTTTGCCTATATAAGCCTATGTAAAATCAAAGGGCCCCGGGGCGGGGGAATTTTTGGCCCCAGCACTATAATTTGAACAATCTTGGTGGGGGTCCACTAGATGAAGCTTCATACCAAATATCAAAGACCTGGGCCTTGCAGTTTCAGAGAAGAAGATTTTTAAAGATTTTCCCTATAGAAGCCCATGTAAAACCAAAGGGCCCCGGGGCGGTATAATTTGAACAATCTTGGTAGGGGTCCACTAGATGAAGCTTCATACCAAATATCAAAGACCTGGGCCGTGTGGTTTCAGAGAAGAAGATTTTTAAAGATTTTCCCTATATAAGCCAATGTAAAACCAAAGGGCCCCATGGCGGGGGCATTTTTTGTCCCAGCACTAAAATTGGAACAATCTTGGTAGGGGTCCACTAGATGAAGCTTCATACCAAATATCAAAGTCCTGGGCCTTGTGGTGTCAGAGAAGAAAATTTTTAAAGATTTTCCCTATATAAGCCTATGTAAAACCAAAGGGCCCCGTGGCGGGGGCATTTTTGGCCCCAGCACTATAATTTGAACAATCTTGGTAGGGGTACACTAGATGAAGCTTCATACCAAATATCAAAGACCTGGGCCTTGTGGTTTCAGAGAAGAAGATTTTTAAAGATTTTCCCAATATAAGCCAATGTAAAACCAAAGGGCCCCGGGGCGGGGGCATTTTTTGTCCAAGCACTAAAATTTGAACAATCTTGGTAGGGATCAACTAGATGAAGCTTCATACCAAATATCAAAGTCCTGGGCCTTGTGGTTTCAGAGAAGAAGATTTTTAAAGATTTTCCCTATATAAGCCTATATAAAACCAAAGGGCCCCGGGGTGGGGGCATTTTTGGCCCCAGCACTATAATTTGAACAATCTTGGTAGGGGTCCACTAGATGAAGCTTCATACCAAATATCAAAGACCTGGGCCTTGTGGTTTCAGAGAAGAAGATTTTTAAAGATTTTCCCTAAATAAGCCTATGTAAAACCAAAGGGCCCCGGGGCGGGGGCATTTTTGGCCCTAGCACTGTAATTTGAACAATCTTGGTAGGGGTCCACTAGATGAAGCTTCATACCAAATATCAAAGACCTGGGCCTTGTGGTTTCAGAGAAGAAGATTTTTACAGATTTTCCCTATATAAGCCAATGTAAAACCAAAGGGCCCCGTGGCGGGGGCATTTTTTGTCCCAGCACTAAAATTTGAACAATCTTGGTAGGGGTCCACTGGATGAAGCTTCATACCAAATATCAAAGTCCTGGGCCTTGTGGTTTCAGAGAAGAAGATTTTTAAAGATTTTCCCTATATAAGCCTATGTAAAACCAAATTAAAGGGCCCCGGGGAGGGGGCATTTTTGGCCCCAGCACTATAATTTGATCAATCTTGGAAGGGGTCCACTAGATGAAGCTTCATACCAAATATCAAAGACCTGGGCCTTGTGGTTTCAGAGAAGAAGATTTTTAAAGATTTTCCCTATATAAGCCAATGTAAAACCAAAGGGCCCCAGGGCGGGGGCATTTTTTGCCCCAGCATTATAATTTGAACAATCTTGGTAGGGGTCCACTAGATGAAGCTTCATACCAAATATCAAAGACCTGGGCCTTGTGGTTTCAGAGAAGATTTTTTAAGTTTTTGGTGAAAAAAATTTATTTTTTGCTCCTGTGACCTAGATGTGCAACGGACCGGAACCATTTGAACAACTTTGAAAGGGGACCACCTAAGGATCATTCCTGTGAAGTTTGGTCAAAATCCGATCAGTGGTTTAGGAGGAGATGTCGTTTAAAGAAATTGTTTACGCACGCACGCACGCACGGACGGACGCACGGACGGACGCACGCACGACGGACGACGGACAAAAAGTGATCCCAAAAGCTCACCTCGTCACTACGTGACGGTGAGCTAAAAATATAAAAAATGTACTTCAAATCAATCATAAATTATATTAAAATCATAAGTGTAGGCGGTAGAGCGATGACAAAGTTTTTCTAAAAATAGCCACAGTGACCTTGACCTTGAAAGTCAAACTCGCTCAAGGTATTGTCATAAGGAACATTTGTGTGAAGTTATATTGAAATCAGTGAAGAAATGTAGTCCCTAGAGCGATGACAAAGTTTTTTAAAAAATAGCCATTGTGACCTTGACCTTGAAAGTCGAAATGGCTTGAGATATTGTCATAAGGAACAGTTGTGTGAAGTTATATTGAAATCGGTGAAGAAATGTAAGCACTAGAGTGATGACAAAGTTTTTCTAAAAATAGCCACAGTGACCTTGACCTTGAAAGTGGAACTCGCTAGAGATATTGTCATAAGGAACATTTGTGTGAAGTTATATTGAAATCGGTGAAGAAATATAGGCGCTAGAGTGATTACAAAATTTTTCTAAAAATAGCCACAGTGACCTTGACCTTGAAAGTCGAAATCGCACGAGATATTGTCATAAGGAACATTTGTGTGAAGTTATATTGAAATCAATTAAGAAATGTACGCGCTAGAGCGATGACAAAGTTTTTCTAAAAATAGCCACAGTGAACTTGACCTTGAGGTCATGACCTTGAAAGTCAAACTCTCTCAAGATATTGTCATAAGAAACATTTGTGTGAAGTTATATTGAAATCAGTGGACAAATGTAGGCGCTAGAGCTGTGACAAAGTTTTTCGAAAAATAGCCACAGTGACCTTGACCTTCAGGTCATGACCTTGAAAGTCAATCTTGCTCGAGATATTGTCATAAGAAACATTTGTGTGAAGTTATATTGAAATCAGTGAAGAAATGTAGGCGCTAGAGCGATGACAAAGTTTTTCTAAAAATAGCCACAGTGACCTTGACCTTGAGGTCATGACCTTGAAAGTCGAACTCGCTCAAGATTTTTTATGAGGAACATTTGTGTGAAGTTATATTGAAATTGGTGAAGAAATGTAGGCGCTAGAGCGATGACAAAGTTTTTCTAAAAATAGCCACAGTGACCTTGACCTTGAGGTCATGACCTTGAAAGTCTAACACCTCGAGATTTTTTTATAAGGAACATTTGTGTGAAGTTATAATGAAATTGGTGAAGAAATGTAGGCGCTGGAGCGATGACAAAGTTTTTCTAAAAATAGCCACAGTGACCTTGACCTTGAGGTCATGACCTTGAAAGTCTAATACCTTGAGATTTATTTATAAGGAACATTTGTGTGAAGTTATAATGAAATTGGTGAAGAAATGTAGGCGCTAGAGCGATGACAAAGTTTTTCTAAAAATAGCCAAAGTGACCTTGACCTTGAGGTCATGACCTTGAAAGTCTAACACCTCGAGATTTTTTTAGAAGGAACATTTGTGTGAAATTATAATGAAATTGGTGAAGAAATGTAGGCGCTAGAGCGATGACAAAGTTTTTCTAAAAATAGCCACAGTGACCTTGACCTTCAGGTCATGACCTTGAAAGACGAACTCGCTCGAGATTTTTTTATAAGGAACATTTGTGTGAAGTTATGCTATATCCCCCCTCACAACTATGTTGTGCGAGGGGATAAAAATATTACAAATGTACTTCAAATCAATCATAAAATATATGCATCAAGGGCAGATAATCCAAAAACCAAAAATGCAAGAGTTGTCTTCCTTGTTCATGACACATCGTCTCAGTGTGATGAATGCACCTTTGAAGTTTCATGAATATATTCCATACGGTTTAGGAGTTATGGCCCGGACACGGTTTACTATTTGGTACTAAGTCAAGGGCAGATAATTCAAAAACCAAAAATGCAAGAGTTGTCTTCCTTGTTCATGACACATCGTCTAAATGTGATGAATGCACCTGTGAAGTTTCATGAATATATTCCATACGGTTTAGGAGTTAAGGCCCGGACACGACATACCATTTGACCATATATGGATGTAAGTCAAGGGCAGATAATTAAAAAAATAAACAAGCAGGAGTTATCTTCCTTGTTCATGACACATCGTCTCAGTGTGATGAATGCACCTGTGAAGTTTCATGAATATATTGCATACGGTTTAGGAGTTATGGCCCGGACACGGTTTACTATATGGTACTAAGTCAAGGGCAGATAATTCCAAAACCAAAAAAGCAAGAGTTGCCTTCCTTGTTCATGACACATCGTCTCAGTGTGATGAATGCAACTGTGAAGTTGCATGAATATATTCCATACGGTTTAGGAGTTATGGCCCGGACACGATGTCACCGGACAAACGAACGGACGAATGGGCGGACAGACGGACGGACGGACAGGGGTAAAACTTAATGCCCTTCCGGTATTCTCCGAATACACGGGGGCATAAAAAAGACCAAAAAAAAAAAAATGTCACCACCGGGGTTTGAACTCACGCCCCTCAGATTCATAGTCAACAATAGGATTCGTAGTCCAGCACTCTATCCACTGCACTGGCATTTGAAAAAAGGTTAACCAAAAGGTAAACCTGAAAAACACAAGTTTGAAAAATGACAATTTCCGCCAAAATTTTAGTCTTTTGCGCCATTTATGGATAATACATGAAAGCGGTACCTCCACTTATGCTTCAGTCCTGATATTAAAACAATCTGCTACAGAATAGATGAAAAATATCACTTTGAAAAAAAGGTTAACCAAAAGGTAAACCTGGGACGACGCCCGCCCGCCCGCCCGCAGGACGCCCGCCCGCCCGGACATCGCTATTTCAAAGGACGGATTTTTTTTTAAAAAAAACCCGTCCAAAAATCTACCAGTGCAACCAGTGAAGACTCAGATCAACCTGTAATGTCTGATCAGTGTCCAGTGTTCATACAAGCCTTCTTTAGCCTCATTGCCACCCCAAGCAATAAGTGAAAGCTCTGGCATAGACTGAACTCTTATCTTGTCTTTTGTTTGCTAGTAGTTAAACCACCCAGACAGCACTATATGGAAGATCTTACGTGTGCTCATGTATTATTGAATTTATTAAACAAGTTGAGGAAAATGGATAAAATGCGAGGCTGTGCCGAGCATTTTATCCCTTTTCCTTGAAACATGTTTAATAAATTCAATAATACATGAACACGAATGTAAGACTATTTATCATATGACATTTAAAGTGCATTTTATTCACAATTGTATATCAAAAATGTCAATATTCCGCCATAAGTAAATGCTACGTCATTAAGGACATCATACATGTAATGTTGCAGGGCGTATCTAACTAATTTGCATATTAAATCCACTAGTGGATTATCGAATTTATTACATGACGTTATTACATTCATATGACAAGGTTCATTAAGAAATATTGGTTACAATTCAGAGCAATTGTTCTGTGCAGTGCTCAGACACAGCTAAGGAACAGAGATCATCATTTCACTTCTGCAGATGTCAACATTCATCATAGCACTGACTGAACTTTCTGATTTTTTTATGTAATTTCCTATAAGACCACCTTTGGAACTGTTCAAAAGCGGTCTTTAAGGCCACTTTTGTACAGTCTCAAAGGTGGTCCCCCACTAGTGCACTGCATGTAGGAAACACGAAGAAATTGTACCTGAAACCTTATAAATTGCTGTCAAAAGCATCATTTGTCTTGATTTTAGATGGTCTTAATAGCGTAATTTCACTGTATGAACTATTGGTGTGGTTCATCTTCCTAGCAGAAAATTCAAATGAAAAATGAAACCATATTGAGCCAGAATTAACTTACCCCAACTTTTCCTGGGCAGGGTTATACATAACCAGTTAACCAGTACAGTGCATGCTCCTTTTAGAAACTGACATAAGAAAAGATCACACACTGTGCTGGTTATAAATGTGTTCTATGAAAGAGTTTTCCTTTGGAAGCAAAGAATACACCACAGAAACTAAAAGAATGGAGTGCCAGACTAGCTTGTTTGGACCAATTAAGCCTCTCTTCAGTGACCCTATAATATTTTCAAAATTCCACAATGGAATCAATGATCCCAAAGGACAATAAAATCAGGGCTCTAGAAGTCCGATTTTTTACCGGTCCAGACCGTTTTTTGAAAATGAAAACCGATTTTGCTGAAAAATCGGTCCGAAAAAAAACCCAATAAGCTAAAATCGAAGTGAAAAAAACAGAGAAATTATACCTGGTTAGGTGTCAAACTGTTTATTGTGTCAGTAATATAATCCAATTATCTCTCTCGGGGATGAATTTGAGTTTGACAGTAAACACGTTTTCGAGATCTCGCCAGGTATCGCAGACTCTCGCGGGACAGTCAGCCAAAACGTGATTAAGCGGTGCGTGATTGTGATATCAAAGAAGCCATGATCGTGTTTGATCTAATGGCAATCAAACATAATTTGTTTATTTCAGGCTTGTGTAATCGTAAAATATGTATTTATATTCTTTAAAACTTGGTTCGGCCATGTAAGATTTTCAATGACTCTCGTTCGGCCATGTATTGGTTCGAGAGTAAAGAAATGTTTTTTCGATTTTTTAACCCGTTCAAAACGTTTTTTTAGAAATACGCTCTATTAAAATAAATGACATAAAACAGGTGTATGTGTGTTACGTCCTTGACTGCATTAATGTGTATTGTGTAAACGGAAACCGTATGACGTCATTTTCCGACCACGTGGCTGCCATATCGGTCGCCATTTGTAAACAAAGCAATTTGGGCAAAATAAAATGCGTGAAATAAGAGAAATATTTTAAAGGTTTTAAAAAGGGAAAAAAATATAGTGACCATCGAACTGGTCTCTGACTGCCCCATGTAGGTTGTTTCCCTTTAGTAGTCTTCAGGTTCGGAGTGACCCGAATATTGGGAAAATGAAAGTAGATCAAATCTGGCGTAGAAAATGAAAGTAGATGAAATATTAACGATGTGAGCAATAATTGCTGTTTATAATTGAGATACTGGTGCTCATATCCGTTTACAAGTGTAAGAGGAACATCGGTATGTCATTCTTTGCGCTAATAACACATTTTAAAATCGCAAATCGCCAATGGCGTTTACGGAAATTACCGAAACCGATCGGCAATTTCCGTAATTTTTGGTCACCTTCTGGACCGATTGGGATTTCAAAATTTCTAGAGCCCTGCAATAAAATATAAACTACACTATGGTGAAGGGCAGGGAGACTTTTCACACATTCCCTTGTAATGTAATAGTTCGCGTCGTTACTGATAAATGACCAATCTTAATCATATTTGTTTGTTTGTTTGATTTAAGGTTTAACGTCCTCGTCAACACTGTAAAGGTCATTTTGGAGATGTTGCTTCCAATTTTGTGGGACTTATACCGACATTAAGATGAAATGACATCTCAAGCCCTGCCGCCCAATGAAACCAATAATGTTTATATGCATGGACGGCCCGACTTGCACCGCTCTGCCTGGGCAGGCTTAGATCCTCTAAGCAGTTTACCAGTACTCGTGTGCGGGTCGGTTTCAGCTCTGTGTGGAAGGATCATGCAGCCCATCTATTTCTTCAAGCAATGGGCCTTAATCATATTTGAGCAATGTTACTGTTGGTATATTCTAAGGTGATGAGACCGATTCTGTTCTGAACTGTCTGTTGCAGATAGAGCAACAGAGGCTGGAGGACGACAGCTCTGTTGGTGATGCTTTAGCTCTGGCTTTGCGCTGTGCGCATTTCTGCTCGGCTTCACTGATTCTAAACACCAGCTGTAGTGACGTTAAATCTTTCTATGAAAGGGTTTTCCTTAGAAAGCAAAGAGTACACCATAGAAATGAGAAGAATGGAGTGTTCAGTTTTCTGGGCCATAAAGCTAGTTTCTGCCAGGATGTCTGCCCAGGAAGTGTAGTGGCCCAGGTTTCTGGTAGGTCATGACATGCTCTAGCACGTATGCTGTAGTGTACTTACGGATATACTGTGGTCAATGCTAGACATGAGGCAGTTTTCCTGTGGACTACTCTGCCAAGTCGGGCCTTGCCCTTCACTATACAATATGGAACACCCATTTTTCTGCACAGGGCTGGTAGATGTAACACTATCTGAAATAAACCACATAGAAGTCCTTTTGAATAACCTAGAGGTCTATGAAAATGTAGGCTTACCGGTACCTTAAAAATCTTAAGAACTTGGACACCCTGAGGACTTGCTATAATTCTCCTAAAATTTTGTTTCGCGATCCAGAGGACATTGTGTGCAGGAAATTTGAAGAAAGAATAACTGCACCCTTCTTAATAAGCTTTTTAAAGCAGAATTAATCTTAATTTTAGGTGGTCCTAACCCTTATCTTGCTGTTCACGACAACCCCTATCTTTGCAAACAGTGTAGATCCAGATCAGATGGCTTCTGAAGAAGCCATCTGATCAGGATCTACACTGTTTGGCATTCAGTTTATGAATTTGTAGCAATAAATTACATCAAGTAATTTGATTGGTTGATATAACGAAATGGGTGTGGCTTAGATGAATATTCAGCAGGTAAAAGGTTAATTTTAGGTGGTCTTAATAGCGGAATTTTACTGTATAAGTGATATACAAGTGCATTGCCCTTTATTTTCGCCAGAAACTGACAACTGCCCTTCTCTAATGAACTTGGGACAGGTACGTGGGCCTAGTGAAAATTCAGATCCTCTAAACTGAGCCAGCACACAATGTAACGTACAATAAAAAGCCGGTCATACAGGACTTAATGTATTAAAGTGTTGTCTTTTTTTCTTTTCTTCAATATGAGAAAGTATATAACAGCACGAGTTTGCTCAGATTTAAAAAGCTCGGTTTTTGTTCTTCATGAAATATCAGGTGAAGAAATTCAAGACATCATTGCAAACTCGTTTCTCTTTATTAACCTGCAAGCTATGCATTAACTAGTTCCTGATAAGTTTGTTTTGTTTGATTTGAGGTTTAACGTCCCCATCAACACTGTAAAGGTCATTTTGGAGATATTGCTTCCAATATCGTGGGACTTTGACATTGAGATGAAATGACTTCTCAAGCCCTGCCGCCCAATGAAACCAATAAGCATGGACGGGTCAACTCGCACCGCTTTGCCGGGGCAGGCTTAGATACTCTAAGCGCTTTACCAGTACTCATGCGCGGGTCAGTTTCAGCTCTGTGTGGAAGCATCATGCAGCCCATATATTTCTTCAAGCCCCGATGGGTGGGGGCCCAAGTTCCTGATTAGGGTGGAGTGATGAAGATAACTTTTCTTAACCCATTGTATGTGCGAAACCCCTTAAAGGGCACTTTGGCAAACAGTGCAGGCCCAGATCAGATGCCGCAGAATGCGGTGTCTGATCAGGACCTGCACTATTTGCTAACAATGTTCCATCAAGCAAAAAATAGGCCTGAACCCCTTATTTGACATATGGTCTTGTCCAAAATATAGCAATGGAAGAGTCCACCAGTATATAATGTGTTAATCATAAAAACCTGTCATATGGGCACTTGTTAGAATCTCACATATGTGGAAAGCGAAGCTTTCTAATTTTTCTTTGGTTTTTCCTTTTTGGGCCCTTTCACTTCTTTCGAGCTAAATCCTTAATCAGAGGACAAAAATCAGACTACCAGGAGAAACGAAATGACATTCCATTGCAGAACTTGGCGTCTCATGTGAACCGAGCAAGGCTTGAACGCACAGCGATGGCAAACCCATGATGAGGGGACAACGCTCTTACCCACTAGGCCATGGAGGCTTGTTGGAGAGTTCAACAAGAACAATATATTTAGGTTTCTGAAGAGAAATAAGCAAAGTTATCAATTATCCTCATCTTAAGCAATACTCACAGCATTATGGACTTCCAGGTTTAACCCTTATCTTGCTGTTCACGACAACCCCTATCTTTGCAAACAGTGTAGATCCAGATCAGATGGCTTCTGAAGAAGCCATCTGATCAGAATCTACACTGTTTGACATTCAATTTACGAATTTCTAGGAATAAATTATATCAAGTAATCTGATTGGTTCAAAGTCAGAAATGGGTGTGGCTTAACTGAATATTCAGCAAGAGAAGGGTTATGACTTAACCCATTTAATACTGGAAACCCCAATACAGGTACTCTGACAAACAGTGCAGGCTCAGATCAGATGCCGCGTTCAGGACCTACACATTGAGCAAAAAGTTCAGGGGCCAGTTGTTCAAAACTAACGATGTCGTTAGTTAACGTATCGTTAAAACTTTGATCATTAAATATGGCAAGTATGCTGAAATTTTTGCTGAAAATATGTGAGCAGCTTTTGCATCCGCATTTACCAGTACTCGTGTGTGGGTCGATTTCAGCTCTGCGTGGAAGCATCATGTAGCCCATCTATTTCACATTTTTTTCAGCAAAAATACCAATATTTACGATATTGTACTTGCTAGAAGAGTTAACAATATGACCACTAACGAGCTTGTTAAGCTAACGATGCTTTGAACAACTGGCCCCAGCTATTTTCCAAATAACACAACCTGTCACCCTAAATTTCGAGATGGTCTCTGGCCATATACAAGGAGGAAGATCCCATTTGGTACAAAAAAGGTTTTGTTTGTATTGGAGTTAAACAGCCCAGTCAACACTATTTTAGGTCATTTTTGATCCGGTAAGTTTACTATCCTCACTCTCCTGGGGAGGCTTATATGTAAGTGGGTAACCAGTACAGACAGTGCACATTCTTTCGCCAGAAACTGACAACTGTCCTTCTTGAATCAGCGGAAGGGAGAATGACGGTAGAAAATATTTCATGATCAATCTCCACAGAGAATGTTGCCGACCCCGGAAGGTATTGAACCCGCGTCCTCCTTATCACCAGCCAGACGCGCATCCGACTGAGCTTTGTTTGTTTGTTTGATTTGAGGTTTAACGTTCCCATCAACACTGTGAAGGTCATTTTGGAGACGTCGCTTTCAATTTTGTTGGACTTTTACCCGACAATGAGGTGAAATGATATCTCAAGCCCTGCCGCCCAATGAAACCAATAGGGTTTATAAGCATGGAAGGTCCGACTCGCAACGCATTGCCTGGGCAGGCTTGGATCCTCTAAGCATTTACCAGTACTCGTGTGTGGGTCGATTTCAGCTCTGCGTGGAAGCATCATGTAGCCCATCTATTTCTTCAAGCCCTGATGGGCGGGGGCTATCCGACTGAGCAACCCAGGCCGGCTACAAAAAGGGTAAAAGACGTTTTACACAGCAAATTATAGGGAAGCCCAATCTGGAGTACAATACATTATTTGAGTATGATAACAGCCTGTGTGTAAGTCTCAGTTAGATATAACAAATCATCATAATTCATTTGTCCCTATCTATGTCATCATTGACAATAAACAACAGCTGTCACTATAGGTGACCAATGCCACCTGTGGGAGCCAATTTCTGAGTTTTTGCAAAATTTCAAGGGGAGATAATTCAGCCAAATATGACAACAGAGTTATGGCCCTTGGTCAGATTGTATCCCTTGTGATGGTGAATAAGTGTGTGAAGTTTCATAGGGCTAGGTCAAATACTTTTGAAGTTATGATCAAGGTTAAAGTCATGTCCTGAGAAAATGTGGTTTTACCATTTGCCAATTCACTATCTTATCCATAGCTTTTTTTCATGCACGAAACCTATGTTGTGAGTGCTCAATAGAACCGCCTCGGTGAGGTGCTCCTAATGAGTGCTCACAACATACGTTTTCACGCAGAAATAAGAAAACCATGTATCTAGGGCTATTCTTATCATAATTGCAATACAACTGCTGATGATATTTGCATTGTTTCATGAAATAGTTAGATGACGCAGAGACCCTCGCTATAACAACAGTATTTGTTCCCTAATAAGTTAGCGCTATAGCATGTTTGCCGCTACATAGAACTTAGACGCCCAATAAAAATAGTATAAATAGTTCAAAACGTGGAGACACTGACAGAATGGCAAATGGTGCAGACTCCGATCAGACTTCACCTGAAGGAGCAGTCTGATCTGGGTCTACACTGCTTAGACCTGCCGGTCCTAAGGATCACTGTGGTAGTTATAATTTTACGGCCAAGTCGACACTATAAAGATCATGTTAAGCTGGTCAGTTTACTTAACCCCACTTTTCCTGGGCACGCTTACAGGTATACATTATATATAAGCGTTTTACCAATGCAGTGCACATTTTTTTTTTTTGCCAGAAACTGACAACTGCCCTTCTCTAATGAACTTGGGACACGCATCTGGGCCTAGTGAAGATTAAGGTCAGCCTATGTATTTTTACTTCACTAGACATGTGTCTTTCCAAAATATATCCTAGGTCACATCTAAACTGAGCCAGCACACAATATAACATACAACAAAAAGCCGGTCATGCAGGACTTAACCCTTCTCTTGCTGAATATTCATTTAAGCCACACCTATTTCTGTTCATCAACCAATCAAATTACTTGATGTAATTTATTGTTACAAATTCATAAACTGAATGCCAAACAGTGTAGATCCTGATCAGATGGCTTCTTCATAAGCCATCTGATCTGGATCTACAGTTTCCAAAGATAGGGGTTATCGTGAACAGCAAGATAAGAGTTAATGTAAGTGTGGTCATAAGCTTGCTTTTCTTTTCTTGAATATGAGAAAGTATATAACACCAAGAGTTTGCTCAGATTTAAAAAGCTCGGTTTTTGTTCTTCAAGAAATATCAGGTGAAGAAATTCAAGACATCATTGCAAACTCTTTTCTCTTTATTAACCTTAAGCTATGCATTAACTAGTTCCTGATAAGGGTTGAGTGCTGAACATAACTGATGTGGGTACTTGTTAGAATCTCACATGCGTGAAAAGCAAGGCTTTCTGATTTTTCTTTGGTTTTGGTTTTAGGGCCTTTCAAGACTTTCACTAATTTCAAGCTAATCCTTAATCAGAGGACAAAAATCGGACTACCAGGAGAAACCAACTGACATTCCGTTGCAGAACTTGGTGTCTCTCGTGACCGAAGCAAGGCTAGAACCCACAGCGATGACAAACCCATGATGAGGGAACAACGCTCTTACCCACTGCTATACGATACAATACGCGTATTGTCAGCAGACGTATCATAATTACGATATGTTTCAGTGAATCATTGCACCTCTAATAAGGAGGAAGATTCCATCTGGTACAAAAAGAGTTAAAGACGGTGTTTTACACAGTAAATTATAGGGAAGCCAAAGCTGGAGTATGATGCATTGAGTATGATAACAGCCTGTGTGTAAGTCTCAGTTAGATATAACAAATCATCATAATTCATTTGTCCCTATCTATGTCATCATTGACAATAAACAATAAAGAGTCATGTCCTGAGAAAATGTGGTTTTACCATTTGCCAATCCACTGTATCTTATCCATAGCTCCAGATAAGCTGCTTTTGTCATGCAAAAAGTGCTCATATTTTTCATACTTCTGCACAAAAACATGCTGTGGGTACTCATTAGAAGCACCTCAATCAGGCACTTCTAATGAGTACCCACAATGTACATTTTCATGAAGTTTTTTTCAGAGCCCATGAACCATCTTTAATTCCATGGCCCACAGACTAGCAACTCTTAGCATTGTGGTAGGATGCACAGCTGATTTGCGTCTTGTTTGTTTGAATTGAAGTTTAATCATTAATATCCCAACAACACTAGGCTTACCCGGAGTCTAACTGTTGGTTTTCTTTTGCTCCAGCATTTCAGTGGTTTCTTGCTGTCGAGTCCTCACCCTTGTTTCATCTCTGTGGTTGTTTGATTTTTGTGTTCACGGAGATGTTGCACTGTGGAGTGAGGAGGCCTTCATGCAGACTGAACAAATAATTTGTCTTAATCGGGACGGAAGGGCAAGGATTGTGGCCACGTTAAATCAATTTAAGCCTCCCAGTGGAATTCGTTTCCGCTGACCGTTCCAAGGCGCGGTTCTTCCGTCGCGGTTTATTTTTGTTATGGTTTTTCTTTGGGTGTTTGCCGCTTATTTTATTTTGGATAGCCTATTGGCCATTTTGTGGGAAAGTAACTGTCCTATTGATGTTTCTATTATGGTCTGTTGTTTCATGTGTGTGTTTCTTTCCCTTTCGTGTCTGATGGGAGCTGTGGGTTAATTGTATCGATTCCTGATCATTGCCTCCACTTCTATTTTACCACTTTGCCTGGGCAGGCTTAGTCCTTCTAAGCTGTTTACCAGTACTCATGTGTGGTCAATTTCAGCTCTGCGTGGAAGCCCAATGCAGCCCAATCTATTTCTCCAAGCCACCATGGGCAGGGGCGAAAAGTCATTAGTCACATCTCTTATTGTAAGTGTTGTCATGAGCCAGTTCTTTTTCTTAATCCTGATCCCACTTCATTTCAACCAATCAAATTGATGTAATTCATTTGTTGACAGTCGCAAACTGAATGACAGTGTAGATCATGATCAGATGACTTCTTATCTGTTACTGTTTACAAAGGTAGGGAGTGCTGTGTTCAGCTGGTTAAGGGTTATACCATTGTATGCTAGTGGACTCTCCCATTGCTATATGTTGGACAAGTCCTTTTGTCATATAAGGGGTGTCAGGCCCATTTTTTGTTTTTATTATATTTTTGACGGAAAATCATTTTTACAAATAGTGCTGGCCCTGACCAGATGCTGCGTTCTGCGGCGTCTGGTCTGGGCCTGCACTTTTTGCTGAGGTACCCCTTTAGGGGTTTTCCGCATACAATGGTTTAACCATGGAAATTCCTCCAAAAAGTTTAAAACTGTAGAGTTTGCTCAGATTTAAAAAGCTTGATTTCTTTTTCTTCAAGAGAAATATCAGGTGAAGAAATTCATAACATCATTGCAAACTCTTCCATTTTACTCTACTGCTGGTTTTGCTACAAATCATTTTATTACTCTTTATTACTTCCCATCAAAATGTCTTGATACAATATAGCTGTGAACTTCGATAGATCACATAGCTGTGAACTTCGATAGACCAAAGATCAGTAGTTCATTTACCACAACTAGAGTCCCTAGGTAGATTACCCCATTGTATGCTGGTGGACTGTTCCACTGCTATATATTGGACAAGTCCATCTGTCATGCCTATTTCTTCGTTTTTATTCCGCTTTTGGTGGAAAATTCTGTTATCAGAAAAGTGCAGGCCCTGATCAGACGCCGCTTTCTGCTTTGTTTGCCAAGGTACCCCTTTAGGATTTCCCGCATACAATGGGTTAACGCTTTTTGTACCAAATGAAATCTTCCCCCTTATATATAACATGAGTCCATTTAAAAGTCTAAGGGTGTCAGGTTGTGTTTTCTTCAAAAGTAATCAGGAAAATGGCTGAACTTTTTGCAAACAGTGAAGGCCTTGATCAGAGGCTGCGTTCTTTGGCGTCTGATCTGGACCTGCACTGTTTGCCAGGGTACCCGTTCTGGGGTTTCCGGTACCAAAATGGGTTAAGTGAAGGATGGCAGGAATGACTGGCTAAGCTTTTGGTGTATGTGTGATAATTTTGTTTGTTTGATTTGAGGTTTAACGTCCCCGTCAACACTGTAAAGGTCATTTCTGGGACATTGCTTCCAATTTTGTGAGACTTTTACACGACTTTAAGATGAAATGACCTCTCAAGCCCTGTCGCCCAATGAAACCAATAGGAAGGTCCGACTCGTGCGCACCGCATTGCCTGGGCAGGCTTAGATCCTCTAAGCGGTTTACCAGTACTTGTGTGCGGGTTGGATTCAGCTCTGCATGGAAGCATCATGCAGCCCATATATTTCTTCAAGCCCCGATGGACGGGGCAGATGTGTGATAATAGAAATTGTTTTGAGCGATGGGGCTTATTTCTTGATGCAGATGGGTAAATTATAAACCTGGTCAAACAAACATTTTGGGATTCATGTGGTGCTGGTCCCACTGGTTTCAAGAATATTTTCTGGACATGAATCACTAGACAAAGTGCCCAGTGGGGCACGTATACCCCCAGCCAGGGCCATCGCCTCAGCTAAAACAAGAACTACAAAGGGAAATAACTCTAAAAGGCCTGAACCCTTGGCCCTTATTTTCTTTCCCACAATACAAGTAGTCATACTGATCATGTGTGCAAAATTTCAAGTTTCTATGTGAAGCAGTTCCTGAGATATCTTTGACACAAAATAATTGTTTACGGACACACAGATGGAAAAGACAAAAACTATATACCCCCATTGCATACTTCGTATGCCGGGCGTATAACTAGAGAAAACAGCTGACAATTGTCACTTGTGATCCTGATGAGGCTCACTCACACAGCTCCAGGTAAGGCGAAATAACTAAGATAACTGAAGGTAAATTTTTTCATATATAAGCCTGTATTATCACTTGTGTGTACTTTGCTAGATGGCCATTGTGAGTAGAATCTAATAAGTACCAACAACATATGTTTGTGAAGAGACATAGGAAAATTATTCACTCCCCTACCTGAATAAATACAGCATTATGGACTTCAGTGATTTAAGAGTAAGGATTTTAAACCACTATGCAAAAGAAACCCTAGCTGCCCACAGCATGTGCGTATGTCTCAGTTAGATATAACCAATCATTGTGATTCAGTTGTCCCTATCTGTGTCTTCATTGACAATTCACACATACCTCGATAGTTACTTTCCTTGTGTATCCAGGGACACCTACAGCTTAATATACGGACTAAATCATGAGAAAACCCATTTTTGTCACTTTACAACAACTAAGGTTTGATCAGCATCTTAGAACAGTAATATTCCTATATTAAAACCACCTCTGCGACTGTTCAAAAGTGGTCTTTAAGAGCACTTTTGAACAGTTCCAAAGGTGGTCTCTTATAAGGTGACACTGATTGAAGAAAACACAAAGAATAACTGAAACCTTAAAATAACCGAAACCTTAAAAGCAGATTTAGTCAATTTTAGGTGGTCTTAATAGCAGAATTTTACTGTGTAAAAAATTTACAATACTTACACTCCAAAAACTGTTTTAATGCTTGGAGAAGTGTCCGTGTTGGTGATGGTTACAGTGAAGAATTCAAAGTGAAGGTGGGTGTTCATCAAGGCTCTGTTCTCAGCCCACTGCTTTTCATCATTGTGCTTGATAATAATGAAGCCTTGTCATGCGAGTTCCGCTCTGGAGTCCCCTGGCAGGACCTGTATGCTGATGACCTTGTCATCATAGCTGAATCCCTTGCGGGATGTGTTAGGAGGCTCTTAACTTGGAAAAATGCAATGGAGGCGAAAGGGCTGAGAGTGAATGCAGGAAAGACAAAGATCATGATCTGTGGTACAGGTCTTGACCTCCTGCAAAGTACAGGCCAGTTCCCATGCGCTGTATGTCACACTGGTAGTCTGGAGTGGGCAGCAACAGTATCTTTTGTAATGGCTGCAAGTTCTGGGTGCACAAGAAATGCAGTGGGCTCAAGCGCTTGATAGAGGACTCTGATTACAGGTGTGCACGGTGCCAAGGAACTGCACGCCCCTTAGATGGCAGACCACAGAGAGAAGTTCAAATCGGATCCGACAAGCTGGAAGCTGCAGCTACCTTTTGCTACCTAGGTGATATCCTCTCAGCAGTGGGTGGTTGCAACCTTTCAACCACATCACATGTGAAAACAGCCTGGAAGAAATTCAAGGAGTTGCTACCAGTTCTCTCTTCCCGCCACATCTCGTTCAAGACACTTGGCCATGTGTACAGCTCGTGTGCGGAGCGCAATGCTCCATGCCAGTGAGACATGGCCATTGACAAAGCCAAACCTCCAACATCTTCAGCCGAATGGCATGGCAAGATCATTCTTCAGCTTGGCCACAGAAAGTGATATATGTCTTTGGTTGCCCCCACCCATCGGGGCTTGCACAAATAGATTGGGCTGCATGATGCTTTCACCCAGAGCTGAAACCGACCGCACACAATACTGGTAAACTGCTTAAGAGGATGTAAGCCTGTCCAGGCAAAGCTGTGCGAGTCGGACCGTCCATGCTTATAGACCCTATTGGTTTCAATGGACAACAGGGACTGAGATGTCATTTCATCTCAATGTCAGGTAAAAGTCCCACAAAAATTGGAAGCAAAGTCTCTAAAATGACCTAAATAGTGTTGACTGTGACGTTAAACCTCAAATCAAACAAATATGTCTTTGGACTACAGCATGTGTGAATGTCTCAGTAAGATAATAACAAATCATAGCACTTGATTCATTTGTCCCTATCTATGTCATCATTGACAATTCACTCATGCCATAAATCACTATATTTTTTTGTGTGTGTACTTTGAACACAGACTGCTTAATCTGTAAGATGTGCTTTTTGTCATTTGCCTACAAAAAAGGTGCCAATATGTCTCTGCATCCTGATCCCTCTCTGTAATTGCAGTCAGGGGCCAGTTGTTCAAAACTAACGACGTCGTTAGTTAACGTATCGTTAAAACTTTGATCATTAAATATGGCAAATATGCTAAAATTTTTGCTGAAAAAATGTGAGCAGCTTTGCGGATGCAAAAGCTGCTCACATTTTTTCAGCAAAAATGCCAAAATTATTGATATTTTTTCTTGCTAGAACAGTTAACAATTTGACCACTAACGAGCTCGTTAAGCTAACGATGCTTTGAACAACTGGCCCCTGATTGGTACTATAGTGTTCAGTGCTTGGATAGCATAACACAGTAACTTTCTGCTATTAAGACCGGTTAAATTAAAGATTTAGTCTGCTTTTAGAAGCATATTTAAGGGGAATGGGAACACCTGGCAGAGTTTACTGCAATTTTCAAAGGGAGACAACTTTCGGAACTTCCTGTTTGCTTTTCTATAAGCCCTGTCCCACAGAAAAAGAGGTCTACTCAGGAGCAACTTCTTTCCTTTAAGAGTTGACCCCTATTGGCACGGGAGTTTGTTTGTCCAATTTGAGGTTTAACATCCCACTCAACACTGTATAGGTCGTTTTGGAGACGTTGCTTCCAATTTTGTGGGACTTTTACCTGGCACTGAGATGAAATGAATCTCAAGCCCTGTCACCAAATATAACCAATACAGTTTATAAGCTTGATGGTCCGAATCACACCCCTTTGCCTGGACAGGCTAAGATCCTCTAAGTGGTTTACCAGTACTCATGTGCGGTTGGTTTCAGCTCTGCGTGGAAGAATCAAGCAGTCCATCTATTTCTTCAAGCCGTGATGGGTGGGAGCCGGATTGGCGTCGGAGACAAAAATACTTTGGCAGGGTGGTCTCCCCTGTAGGTGTTCCCATTCCCCCTTCAAGGTTTTAGTTATCCTTTTTATGTGTTTTCTACACCATGTGTCCTCTCATGATAAGAGACACCTTTAGGGCTGATCAAAAGTGGTCCTACTCAAAAGTCAAGTGTAATTTTCTCTGGTAAATAATTAACCCTTATCTTGCTGTTCACGACAACCCCTATCTTTGCCAACAGTGTAGATCCAGATCAGATGGCTTCTGACGAAGCCATCTGATCAGGATCTACACTGTTTGGCATTCAGTTTATGACTTTGTAGCAATAATTTACATCACGTAATTTGATTGGTTGATAGACAGAAATGGGTGTGGCTTAAATGAATATTCAGCAAGATAAGGGTTAAAGTTAGACTTTCAGCAGCTCAAGAATTTTCCTTAGTGCTTCGAGGGTTAACTAATGCAAACAAGAGGGCCATGATGGCCATGGATCGCTCAACTGATCCATAGAGTAACAAGTGGGCCCCAGGGAGGGCCATTATTGACCCCAGGGCTATAATGTGCATAATGTTGAGGGAGGTCTAAAAAGGTGAAGGTTCATACCAAATATCAACAAAGGCTATAATTTGAGCAATCTAGGCAAAGGCCCACTAGATGAAGCTACACACCAAATATCAAAGACCTGGGCCTTGCGGTTTCAGAGAAGAAGATTTTTTTTAAAGATATTCCCTACATAAGCCTATGTAAAACCAAATGGCCCCAGAGCGGGGGGATTTTTGGCCACAGGGCTATAATTTAAACAATCTTGATAGAGGTCCACTAGATAAAGCTTCACACCAAATATCCAAGACCTAGGCCTTGCTGTTTCAGAGAAGAAGATTTTTAAATATTTCCCTATATAAGTCTATGTAAAACCAAAGGGTCTCGGGGCGGGCGCATTTTTGGCCCCAGGACTATATTTTGAAGAATAATCTTGATAGAGGTCCACTATATGAAATTTCACACCAAATATCAAAGACCTAGACCTTGTGGTTTCGCAGAAGAAGATTTTCCCTATATATATATATATGTAACACCAAAGGGCCCCAAGACTGGGGCAATTTTGGTCTCAGGGCTATAATTTGAACAATCTTTGTAGAGGTCTACTAGATGAAGCTTCATACCAAATATCAAAGACCTGGGCCTTGTGGTTTCAGAGAAGAAGATTTTTCAAGATTTTCCCTATAGAAGTCTATGTAAAACCAAAGGGCCCTAGAGCGGGACTTTTGGCCCCAGGGCTATAATTTGAACAATCTTGGTAGGGGTCAATAAGATGAAGCATTTTACCAAATATCAAAGACCTGGGCCTTGCGGTTTCAGAGAAGAAGATTTTTAAAGACTTTGCCTATATAAGCCCATGTAAAACCAAAAGGCCCCAGGGTGGGGGCATTTTTGGCCCCAGCACTATAATTCGAACAATCTTGGTAGGGGTCCACTAGATGAAGCTTCATACCAAATATCAATGACCTGGGCCTTGTGGTTTCAGAGAAAAAGATTTTTAAAGATCTTCCCTATATAAGCCTATGTAAAACCAAAGGGCCCCGGGGCGGGGGCATTTTTGGCCCCAGCACTATAATTTGAACAATCTTGGTAGGGGTCCACTAGTTGAACCTTCATACCAAATATCAAAGACCTGGGCCTTGCGGTTTCAGAGAAGAAGATTTTTAAAGATTTCCCCTATATAAGCCCATGTAAAACCAAAGGGCCCCCGGGGCGGGGGCATTTTTGGCCCCAGCACTATAATTTGAACGATCTTGGTAGGGGTCCACTAGATGAAGCTTCATATCAAAGACCTGGGCCTTGTGGTTTCAGAGAAGAAGATTTTTTAAGTTTTCTGTGAAAAAAATCTACTTTTGGCTCCTGTGACCTAGATGTGCAACGGACCGGAACCATTTGAACAACTTTGGAAGGGGACCACCTAAGGATCATTTCTGTGAAGTTTGGTCAAAATCCAATCAGTGGTTTAGGAGGAGAAGTCGTTTGAAGAAATTGTTTACGCACAGACGGAAGGACGCACGCACGCATGGACGCACGACAGACAAAAAGTGATCCCAAAAGCTCACCTCGTCACTATGTGACGGTGGGTGAGCTAAAAATCCTAAAAATTTGGGCACTGTGAGGACTTCCTGTAATTCTCTTACAACTCTGATCAATTTGTTTCATGATCCAGCAAAGCGTCCAAAAGGTGCAGACGGAATGGCAAACACTAGATCCTGATCAGACTAGAGCAGTCTGATCAGGTTCTGCACTGTTTGCTTATTGCTGTCCCAATACTGAAGATCATTACGGTATGTACTTAACAAAAATTAACCCATAAAATGCCAATCACCACAATTGTTATCTGCCGGTTACCTTAAATGCCGTCTGCCAGTTACCTTAAATGTCCTTTTTTCAAACAGTGTGGACCCAGATCAGTCTAATCTGAGCCCGCACTGTTTGCCTGCATGCAAAAATATTTTTAGAAAGTTTGCAAAACTAGAAATGCATCCATAGAACACTGATGCCCCCGCCTAAAAATATGTCTATGTTTGTATTAATCCAAAGAAAGTTATTGACGGTGTTTAAGTTTTGAACCTTTTTTTTCACATTTGACCTCTTAATTATGACCTTGACCTTGGAGGTAAGGACCTTGGTTTTGTGTGAGGCAGATTGTCTCATGATGGCCAACATTTATGCTAATGAATTTCAAAATCCATCCAGAAATAAGAAAACTATTGACTGCGTTTAAGTTTCGGGCCATTTTTTTTTACCTTTGACCGCTAAGTATGACCTTGACCTTGGAGGTACGGACCTGGGTTTTGCATGTGACACATCGTCTCATGATGGTTAACATTTCTACACATGTGACACATCGTCTCATGATGGTTAACAACTCTACAAAGTAATTTCAAAATCCATCTAGAAATAAAGTTATTGACTGCATTTTAAGTTTCTGACGCACAGATGAATGAACGGACGGACAGGGGCAACCCTATATGCCCTGCCACCATTCGAAGGCATAAAAATTTGGCAAACAATATTGACAGATTCGGCAGACGACATAAGTAGACAACATTTTCAGATGTTTGTTTTCTCAGCAGCTAATGGGTTAAACACATTTTTGGACATGATCATCAAAAGACTTGTGATTCGGTCAGTGAAGTTGTGTCTATGTAAATTGCCTCAGCTTGAAAAACTAATCACAACGATTCATTTGTCCCTATCTTTGTCATCATTGACAATTTACATAGATGTTGTGTACACACTTCTGCACTAGGATTCTCACCAAATGTGTTTCTGTAATGTTTTACAATGATGATTTTGAGCATTTTTTTTTCTGTGATATGGGCTTTATAGCTATTTCAAAAGCGTTTCACTACAGCCAATTATTATACAAATGACTTCTGATCAATACAGGATAGTCAATAATTGGGAAGTGAATGTTTGAGTTTTACGTCTCACCAACAGCTAAGGTCATACGCAGACAGGACCGTGGTTTTAAGACTCATCCGAAAGTCATCAATCCTGCGACCTCTGGTTTACAAGTAATAATTGGGGATAAAACATACCGGTACAATAGGTACTTGATAGAACTGCCTTGACAAGTTAAGTACAAGTACCTACAATGGGAAAACTATCCCGTAGCCACACCATACCTGGAGCTGTAACTCCTCAGCAGAGCAATTCTATCGAGAATAAACTACATTGGTCCAAAGCAGAAACCTGAATTCTGACGAAGGCTATGTCGCGCCTGTGGGGGTGCAAAGTCACCAAACCATGAAATCTAGGCCAAGGTCAAATATTAATGCTTCCATAAAAGCTGCCATTCCAAGATGCAACCTTGTACCAAATGTCATGAATGAAGCTCTAAAAGTTCTTGAGAAATGAACTAAAACATTAGGTTGAACACTAGGGTTGATGCAATAGTTCACAAAGTCAGTGAACCATGAAATTTAGGTCAAGGTCAAATATGGATGCTTGCCTTAAAATTGCCATCCCTAGTAGATACAAGTTTGCACCGAGTATCACTAATAAAGCTCTTATAGATTTGAAATGAACTTGACCATTAGGGTGAACGCTAGGGTGGTCACAATATTTCACAAAGTCAGTGAACCATAAAATGTAGGTCAAGGTCAAATATGGATACTTGCAATAAAATTGCCATCCTTAATAGATACAGGTTTGTACAAAATATCATTAATGACGCTCTTATAGTTCTTAAGAAATTAACTCGACCATTAGGGTGAACGCTAGGGTGGTTGTAATATTTTACAAAGTCAGTGAACCATGAAATGTAGGTCACGGTCAAATTTGGATGCTTGCATTTAAGTAACCATCCCCGGATACAAGTTTGTACCAAGTATCATAAATGAAGCTCTTATAGTTCTTGAGAAATAAAACTTTCCCATTATGGTGAACGCTAGGGTGGTTGCAATATTTTACTAAGTCATTCAACCATGAAATGTAGGTCAAGGTCAAATATGGATGCTTGCATTTAAGTTGCCATCCACAGACACAAGTTTGTACCAAGTATCATTAATGAGGCTCTTATAGTTCTTGAGAAATAAACTTGACCATTTGGGTGAACGTTAGGGTGGTTGCAAATGCTGACGCCTTGACAAACTGATGGACGGACAAATGAACGAATAGACAGATGAATGGACGGAAAACCAGGCGCCTATATTGCGCCATCCTAATAGCAGGCACGACAAAAATGCTGTGTCTTTGGAACCTTTCTTTAAACCCTGTTATATCTAAAACCTTGTTCATAAGAGGTTTAGGAATAAAAGCATAACAATTATCTCAATTACTCCTTATAACCTCACAGGGTCATTGAGGCCATAACAAAACTGCTCTATATACTTGTCTGCCCGCATCACCTTTATCCTGTAAAACATATATATTTGGCAGCAGCAAATTTTGGCGGTTTTTAATAACTGTTAATAGGACCTTTTGGCAGATTTGTATTTTGGCGGATTTTTAATTTCCAAAATCTTTTAATAAAATCCGGGATTTCTGACGTAGCCCTGTCTGTCTTATGCATGCGCGTTTAACATGGTGATTTGCAAGTTATATACGGTGATTTTCAACTGTCAATTGGTTCTATTGTTATTTAATTACTTGGTAAATTCACAGGCAAAGCTGCCAATAAATATCAACCAGAGGACCAGTGGTCCTGAACCGCTCACCTGTCTGGTGACAATTTTCCTACTTAGATCAGCAGAAAATGTCATTTACCCTGCTCATAAATTTTAAAATGCCACCTCAATATTTGTTGGCATGGCGGCCATCTTGGGTCTAAGGCCAATGAATGACCTTGACCTTTCTCACCCATAGATCTTCATGTATTCAGTTACTTTACCTGATCTACCAATTTTGGTGACACTGTCTTCAATGGTTTCCTATTAATCCATTATTTTCACTTTGCCCCATGCAAAAGCCTAAGTCGGCAAATTTGACATTGCTATAAAATAGGTCAAGGTCAACCCAGGGTCACCATTTGTACAAACCATGATGGGCCCGAGTACCATATGCTACATGCCAAGTTTCAAGGCCAATGGCCTTATGGTTCTGGAGAAGATTTTTGAAGGTTTTTTACCATATATGGGCATGTTGGCCATCTTGGGTCTAAGGCCAATGAATGACCTTGGCCTTTATCACCCATAGATCTTCATGTATTCAGTTACTTTACCTGATCTACAAATTTTGGTGACACTGTCTTCAATGGTTTCCTATAAATCCATAATTTTCACTTTGCCCCATGCAAAAGCCTAAGTCGGCAAATTTGACATTGCTGTAAAATAGGTCAAGGTCAACCCAGGGTCACCATTTGTACAAACCATGATGGGCCTGAGTACCATATGCTACATGCCAAGTTTCAAGGCCACTGGCCTTATGGTTCTGGAGAAGAAGATTTTTGAAGGCTTTTTACCATATATGGGCATGGCGGCCATCTTGGTCATGTGATCCAGACCCCGCGAACAAACTTTCGTTCCCCCATCCCACTGAGGCTCCATATGAAATTTGGCTTTGATTGGCCCTGCAGTATAGGAGAAGATCTTTGAAAATGGTGGACGGACGGACGACGGACCATGGCTATACTATAAGCTCACCTATGAGCCTAAAGGCTCAGGTGAGCTAAAAATCCATTTTTTTCACTTTTTCCTATGCAAAAGCCTAAGTCAGCATATTTGACATTACTGTAAAATAGGTCAAGTTCAACCCAGGGTCACCATTTGAACAAATTATGATAGACCCGAGTACCATTTGCTACATGCCAAGTTTCAAGGCCATTGGCCTTACGGTTCTTGAGAAGAAGAATTTCGAAGTGTTTTTACCATATATGGGCGTGGTGGCCATCTTGGTCATGTGATCTAGACCATATTGGCAGCTTTTCATTTGTTCAACTCCCAAAGGCTCCATATTGAATTTCACTTCAATTGGCTCAGTAGTTTCTGAGAAAAAATGTTTGAAATATGGAACCTGCGTGACCTTGGTCTAAGGTCAATTAATGACCTTGACCTTTCTTACACATAGATCTTCATGTATTCAGCTACTTTACCTTATCTACTAATTTTGGTGACAGTGTCTTCAATGGTTTCCTAAAAATCCATTATTTTCACTTTTTCCCATGCAAAAGCCTAAGTCGGCAAATTTGACATTGCTGTAAAATAGGTCAAGGTCAACTCAGGGTCACCATTTGTACAAACTATGATGGGCCTGAGTACCATATGCTACATGCCAAGTTTCAAGGCCATTGGCCTTACGGTTCTGGAGGAGAAGAATTTTTAAGGCTTTTTACCATATATGGGCGTGACGGCCATTTTGGTCATGTGATCTAGACCGTATTGGCATTTTTTCATTTGTTCAACTCACAAAGGCTCCATATTAAATTTTACTTAAATTGGCTCAGCAGTTTTGGAGAAAAAAATGTTTGAAATATGGATCCTGAATGACCTTGGTCTAAGGCCAATGAATGACCTTGACCTTTCTGACCCATAGATCTTCATGTATTCAATTAGTTTACCTGATCTACAAATTTTGGTGACACTGTCTTCAATGGTTTCCTATAAATCCATTATTTTCACTTTGCCCCATGCAAAAGCCTAAGTCGACAAATTTGACATTGCTGTAAAATAGGTCAAGGTCAACCCAGGGTCACCATTTGTACAAACCATGATGGGCCCGAGTACCATATGCTACATGCCAAGTTTCAAGGCCACTGGCCTAATGGTTCTGGAGAAGAAGATTTTTGAAGGCTTTTTACCATATATGGGCATGGCGGCCATCTTGGTCATGTGATCCAGACCCCGCGAACAAACTTTCGTTCCCCCATCCCACTGAGGCTCCATATGAAATTTGGCTTTGATTGGCCCTGCAGTATAGGAGAAGAAGATCTTTGAAAATGGTGGACGGACGGACGGACGCACGGACGGACGGACGGACGACGGACCATGGCTATACTATAAGCTCACCTATGAGCCTAAAGGCTCAGGTGAGCTAATTATCCAATTTTTGACAATTACTGTCATTTGCTTTGTTAGTTTTGTTCAAGTATGCTAAATGGCTTTAAGCAGAGAAAGACTTTTGATGAAATGTTGTATCGCCCATTATCATACTTGCGATGTGTATTGGAAATAAAGTCTGGCAGTTTGTTATTCTTTTTGTATCTTTATTGGTGTTTCTTAATTTTGGTGTTTTTTTTCTTGACCGCCAATATTACCAAAATAAAATGACAGCCAAATATAAGTGTTTTACAGTAGATAATTACCTCCAATGGATCAACATCATGAGCTATTGCTACAAGCTGTGCCTTCTTCTGTTCTACAAGAGTGGTCACATTGTTAGCACCCGCCCTCACAACTGGTGGCCTCTTGGTTGGTGCATCAGGCTTGCCCTTCGCTCTCTCTTCAGCCCGGGCCTTCAGTCTTGCTCTTTTCTGCTGTTTAGTTTCTGGCTTATATTTGTCTAGTAGTCTGAACAATTGGGTGGCTGAAAGAAACATGCTTGTCTAAATAACCAAAATAAATAATTCCACCAAAGGCTAGGTCATGCCTTTGAGGGCGCTAAGTCCCAAAACAATGAAATGTTTGTCAAGGTAAAACTTGGATGCTTGTATAAAAGTTGTCATTCCTGGGTGCAAGTTTGTACCAAGTCCATTAATGATGAGCTTACAATTTAAAATAAAGATCAAACTGATGCTTGTATAAAAGATGTCACTTGTACCAAGTATCATTAATGAAGTTCTGGGTAGTTCTTGAGAATTGGTCACCTAAGTATCCATGTCTCATAAAATTGGCAATCACTTAAAAAACATCTACCCGAGGTGTGGTAATTAAACCAAAGATATCTGCATCTTTTTGTGTTTTTGTCTGATGCTCACCTAAGTATAGCTTTTTTAAAGGGGACTGGAAAAACTTTTTTTTTCTGCCATATTTTACAGCAGAAACATATGGGACTTCCTGTTTGCTTTTCTATAAATTAATCCCTTTGTATATAAACGGGTCTACATTTACATTATCTGCACTGTTGGAGCAAATAACTGTAGAACCCTAATGCTAGTGATGAGTTGCCTGAAAGAGAATCCACCCCCCTTGACAGTGCCGAAATGATTTTTATGATTAAAAATTTGAAGTGTCGAAGAACAGCATCAGTTCTCTAGATATCTTCATATTCAAACTCAGAGAGATTCCCACTGAGAACTAACATCACTTGCTGTTGACATGCTATTTTACAACAAGACACAGACCAACTTCCATCCGATCTGTGGGTAAATACTGTTGTGTAGGGTACCCCTGCACTTGATGCATGGTTCTGCTTATATGAACATTTGACTTTGATTCCAGTTGTTGAACATCCAAATTAGTGCTGCGCCTTTTGTCCTGCTGGATTACCTGATGGAATGACGTCACTTTCACGCAATATTGATGTCTGAATTACTGGTAAATGCAAGAAGCCAATTAGCATACCAGAAGACAACTTTTAATGAAAGGTAATTAATGGAGTTGAAACTGTATTTATTGCTGTTTATGCATGCTAAAAGTGTTTCAGCAAAATTACTTGTCTCATAAGTGGAGAGACAGACCCATAGTCAATCAGTTAATTTCAGCAATTTATCGAAACATCCCCACCAATAACTGATTACCATTTTGGATTCGATTAGCCAGCCCTACTACAGTAACAGGTTATCCCGAAGGGCCCAGAGGGGTGCCCTCTCTTCCTCTTTGAATGGCGACCTCCCAGAAAGATGACCCCACTCTGCAGTCAATGCTCTCAAAATTAAAATGGGTACAATAACAGCTCAGAGATCTTGGTGATAGTAAACTGATCATCAAAGATATCAGACAAACATCTCATCATTGCTTTTATTTCTTAAGAAATAAACCAGGTATATAAATATATATTACTTCCTGTTTGACTGATCATTCTATACTTTCATTTTTAACATCAAGAAGAAGCATTTCTGCTTCAATAATTTTAAAGCCTACCCGGGCATTTAAAGAGTGCCTGAGTGACTACAGTACTATGACTAATCCATTTTGTACCTTTTGTACCAGAAACCCCAAAATGGTTAAGTGGCAAGCCGTCTGATCTGGATCTACACTGTTTGAAAATGTAGGGGTTGTTGTGTTCAGCAGCAAAGAATTAAGGGATAATTTCCTGTATCTTTTGTTAGAAATGTATGTTCTGCAATCCTTTCAATGAGTATCCACAACGTATAGTTTAGTAAGAAAATGTCGCCAAATAAGCCTCAGTACTCATCTGGAGTTATTTGACTCACTGATACAGATGAGCTGCCTGATCTGAGTAAACCAGAGCACAGCATAAAAGAACAAGATGTTTGTGAAACACGAACATGCCACGGGCATGGTCATTTTTTTTTAAAGTTGGTCACAATTCAAGGCCAAGGTCACAGATCAAAATTTTTTGTTTGAGTGGGAAGCCCTTGACACAAGAAATCTACATGCCAAATATGAAGGCTCTATCTTAAACTGTTCAAAAGTTACAATGACCAATGTTAATTTTTTATTGAAAGTAGGTCAAAGGTCAAGGTCAAACATTTTTGCATGAATGTAAAGCTTTTGTCACAAGGAACCTACATGCCAAATATGAATGTTCTGTCTCAAACAGTTCAAAGGTTATGACCAACGTTAAAGTTGTCCACGTACAAACCAACAAACAGGCAGGGCAAAAACAAAACAAAAACATATTCACCTAAGTGTCCACAACACGTCTCATCACTAAAAAAAAATCATCTACCCGATATATTATCTGCTCTTTTTGTGTTTTTGTTTGATACTCATCTAAGTATAGCTTTTTTCATGAGGATTGGAAACACGACTTTTTATTCTGCCATATTTTACAGAAGTTAACTTCTGGGACTTCCGGTTTGCTTTTCAATAAATTAATCCCTTTGTATAATGGGTCTACATTTACATAAATTGGACCTCTGGAGCTAGTAACCGTAGAACCCTAACGCTAATGATAGACTATCTAAAAGAGTTGCCTGAAAGTGAATCCACTCCCCTTGTGCCAAAATAATTATGTTTTAAAATTTTGAAGTGTCAAAGAACAGCATCAGTTCTCTAGATATCTTCATATTCAAACTCAGAGAGATTCCCACTGAGAACTAACATCACTTGCTGTTGACATGCTATTTTAAAGCAAGAGACAGACCAACTTCTATCCAATCTGTGGGTTAATGCTGTATTGTAGGGTACCCCTGCACTTGATGAATGGTTCTGCTTATACCAACATTTTGACTGATTCCAGTTGCCAAACATCCAAATTCGTGCTGCACATTTTGCCCTGCTGGATTACCGGTTGGAATGACGTAACTTCACGCAATGTTGACAATGTCTGAATTGCCGGTAAATGCCAATTAAGAAGCCAATTAGCATACCAGAAGACAACTTTTATTGAAAGGTAATTGATAGAATGGAGTTGAAACTGTATTGTTGTTTATGCATGCAGAAGCGTTTTAGCAATAATACTGGTTTCATAAGTGGAGAGACAGACCCATAGTCAATCTACTGATTTCAGCAATTACTAATTGCTTATTCATCGAAACGTCCCCACCAATAATTGATTACCATTTTGGCTTCGATTAGCCAGCCCTACTACAGGGTATCCAGAAGGGCTCAGAGGGGTGTCCTCTCTTCCTCTTTGAATGGTGACCTCCCTGAAAGAACTGGCCCCGATAGCTCAGTTGGTAGTGTCCGCTCCGGGGAACGGGAGGTCAAGGGTTCGATCCCCGGCCGCGACATACCAAATTTGTTTAAAATGGTACTAGCTCCTCCTCGCTTGGCACTAAGATTTACAGGGTAGAGCTAGGACTGGTCCACCTAGTGTGAGGATAATGTGACTGGGTGTGCAGGGGTGTAAAATTCCACTCGCCCGCTCGCATTTGCGAGTAAGTTTAAAGGCAGGGCGAGTAAGGTTTTCAAAACTGACCTTACTTTTTCTTCATTTTTAGCACCTAAATGAAAAGTTTAGTCGATAAGGGCGAGTTAGTTTGAGGGAAATTTTACACCTCTGGTGTGATATCATGTAATGTGTCTGTGACATGCAGTGAGGCAGCACTATAAAAGTGAGCATTGAGCTCCCTGTTGCAACCAGACACCGTTGAGATACGACTGAAAAATTGTTGAAAGCGACGTTAAACCCGAATTCACACACCTCCTGTAAACTGATCATCAAAGATATCAGGCAAACATCTCATCATCGCTTTCATTTCTTAAGAAATAAACCAGATATATAGATATATATTACTTCCTGTTCGACTGATCATTCTATACTTTCATTTTTAACATTAAGAAGAAGCATTTCCACTTCAACAATTTTAAAGCCTACTTGGGCATTTAACCCTTTACCACTCAGGGATTTTGTGAATTTCCCTGATTTTCACAGTGTTGAACCTGACAGCAACTTCAACTAGCCATTGTTTCATAATGGATGGTCTGTTTTACACCAAACTCGGTATGAATGTTCACTGGGCAGTAGCCTTTCAAATGCAACCCTTCATGACTTGATCATTGTTGTCATGGTAAAGAGGGGGCATCTCAAAGTTGGCAAAAAGTGTGTTTTCACTTGAATTTTTGACCACATTTTAATCTTCACACAGCTGTCAAGGCAACAATTAAGGTGTTTGGCACTGGCCATTTTCAGTGTTTGCAGCATGTTTTATCAGCATCAATTTTCGGGCATTTTTGACCCCAGACACCCTCGGATATAAATTTTAGCGGCTGGCTGGGCCATACACCCAAAATTTTTCGGGATGTGAGGGGGGCGTTGCCCCCCTTCAATCCCCGGCCCCCTCAGAATATTTTTAGTGGGGAGGAGTGCGAAAAAACTGGTCACTTTTTTGCCCAACAAATCCTAATGCAAACATAACTATCCAGGGGTAGAAATGCAGATTTTAGGTTCTTCTGGGGCTTAAAATGGGGGGGGGGGGGGGTGCAGACACGTAAAAACAAGTATCTGAGTGGTAAAGGGTTAATTGAAATATGGGAACGTACTGAATTTTAGCCTAAAATGCATTCATTTTATCTGAAATATTGTTTCTTGCAATAATATGATGAAAAAACATTACTTTGGTCAGTTGGGATTTTCTTCATTAACCCTTTACCACTCAGGGATTTTGTGAATTTCCCTGATTTTCACAGTGTTGAACCTGACAGCAACTTCAACTAGCCATTGTTTCATAATGGATGGTCTGTTTTACACCAAACTCGGTATGAATGTTCACTGGGCAGTAGCCTTTCAAATGCAACCCTTCATGACTTGATCATTGTTGTCATGGTAAAGAGGGGGCATCTCAAAGTTGGCAAAAAGTGTGTTTTCACTTGAATTTTTGACCACATTTTAATCTTCACACAGCTGTCAAGGCAACAATTAAGGTGTTTGGCACTGGCCATTTTCAGTGTTTGCAGCATGTTTTATCAGCATCAATTTTCGGGCATTTTTGACCCCAGACACCCTCGGATATAAATTTTAGCGGCTGGCTGGGCCATACACCCAAAATTTTTCGGGATGTGAGGGGGGCGTTGCCCCCCTTCAATCCCCCCTCAGAATATTTGAAGTGGGGAGGCGCGCGAAAAAAACTGGTCACTTTTTTGCCCAACAAATCCTAAAGCAAACATAACTATCCAGGGGTAGAAATGCAGATTTTAGGTGCTTCTGGGGCTTAAAATGGGGGGGGGGGGTGCAGACACGTAAAAACACGTATCTGAGTGGTAAAGGGTTAATTGAAATATGGGAACGTACTGAATTTTAGCCTAAAATGCATTCATTTTATCTGAAATATTGTTTCTTGCAATAATATGACGAAAAAACATTATTTTGGTCAGTTGGGATTTTCTTCATTAACCCTTTACCACTCAGGGATTTTGTGAATTTCCCTGATTTTCACAGTGTTGAACCTGACAGCAACTTCAACTAGCCATTGTTTCATAATGGATGGTCTGTTTTACACCAAACTCGGTATGAATGTTCACTGGACAGTAGCCTTTCAAATCGAGGGCTGAGCGCAAAACTATTGTAACTGACATTTTGGCCATTTTCAGTTTTTCATATATTTTGGTTGCATATATTGATTTGCATCTTCCACCAAAGAGTTGTATACATATTCCATTCCGTTCTGGAGTTATTAAAAATATTTAAAATATTGTATCTGCAAAGGCCGTTAGAAGTTGGCGCAAAACTATTGTAACTGCAGTTACAATAGTTTTGCACTAAAAATTTCCCAACAACGCCAGGTTTCTCAAGCAAAACCTGCAGATACAATAGTTTGCACCGAATGAAAAGCACATGGCTGCACCATTAAAAGTTACAAAAGTCTGATTTAAGCCAAATTAATGGATACAAATAAGCTGTAGTAAACAACAGTTTCAGTTTTCTGTATTTATTTCAAGAAATTGTGGTCCTTGGCTAGATGTGCTGCATGATGCTTCCATGCAGAGCTGAAACTGAACGCACACGAGTACTGGTAAACCGCTCAGAGGATCTAAGCCTGCCCAGGCAAAGTGGTGCGAGTCAGACCGTTCATGCTTATAGACCTTATTGGTTTCATTGGGCGGCAGGACTTGAGATGTCATTTCATCTCAATGTTGGGTAAAAGTCCCACAAAATTGGAAGCAATGTCTCCAAATTGACCTATACAGTGTTGACGGGGATGTTAAACAAATAAATCCTTGGCTTGAAATTCTGCCTTTTTAAGCAAATACACTAATCAAATAATTAAATGAAGGAAAATAATGAAACAGTGGTTATTTATAATCAGTTCTAAAATGATGCAGGACTTTGGTGCTCTACAAAATAGTACAATTTTCAGCATACAGATGCTCATTATAGCCTCGGGTCAAATTTTTAAAAAGATGCCTGGGATGTTCCCATAGTTTGTTTGATTTGAGGTTTAACGTCCCCGTCAACACTTTAAAGGTCATTTTGGAGGCATTGCTTCCAATTTTGTGGGGCTTTACCCAACATTGAGATGAAATGACATCTCAAGCCCTGTTGCCCAATGAAACCAATAGGGTTTATAAGTATGTCCGACACTCGCACTGCTTTGCCTGGACAGGCTTAGATCCTCTAAGCGATTTACCAGTACTCGTGTGCGGGTCGGATTCAGCTCAGAGTGGAAGCAGTGAAATTCCGAGCCAGTCTGTCGACCTGTTACATACTTTGTAAGCCAAAAAGTCTGGTTCCAGTTTGTTGACAAATATGGCTGCAGTTAGTATCACAGCTCCTTTGAGATCACATTGCTGCTGGCAACCATCTTTGATTTTTAGGGTACCCTTCCCTAGTCAGTTTGGTAAGGCCTACCCTAGGGTAGGATCGGCTAAGGTAAGATATGATAGGCAAGGCTGGGTTAGGCTAGGGTTAAGCATTTCTTGGCTAGAACAGTCTACCTTACTCTACCTGGAAGGCAGGGTGGTGTGGGATAAATACAGTTGTCGTTCTAGTTAGGGTAGTGGTAGCGTACCCCTCCTTAGACTAGTCTAGCCTAGCCTACACTATGGTACCTAGTTTGATGTAGGGTCTGATGCACTAAGGGTAGGCATGATGGTATTGAAAAAGGTAAGGTATGGTCACAGTACTGGTTAGTGTAGGGTGTAAAGTACCCTAGCCTAGTCTACCCTACCTTAGGCTAGGTTAGGGTAGGTAACTGTAAAATTTGGTAGAGTAGGCCATACTGTAGGTTAGTGTAAGGTAGGGTATGGTCCCCCTACTGGCAAGGGTAGGGTACCCTTCCCTCACCAGCAGAGTATAGTAAAGTATGTACGGTAGGCTCTACCTTAGGGTGCTGGCCTCTATAGCTCAGTCGGATGCGCGTCTGACTGGGGATCAAGTAGACGCGGATTCAATACCTGCCGGAGCCAGCAACATTCTTTCGTTGAGATTGATCATGAAATCTTTTCTATCGCCATTCTCTCCCTTCCGCTGATTCAAGAAGGGCACTTGTCAGTTTCTGGCAAAAGAATGTGCACTGTACTGGTTACATATAAGCCTGCCCAGAAAAAGTGTGGAAAGGTAAACTCACCGGCTCAAAAATGACCTAAAATAGTCCTGACTGGGCTGTTAAACCCCAACGCAAACAAACAAATCTACCTTAGGGTAGGACAGGTAAGGTAGGATAAGGTAGGTTAGGTAAGGTAGTGCTAATATTGAGGCTAGGCTACACTACCCTATTCTAACAGGTAGTCTTTCTCCTAGTTAGGGTACCCTTCCATTACTGAGCCTACACTATGGCACCACAGAGTAGGGTAGTCCCTACCCTTGGGTGGGATAGGGTATGCTAAGGGGTAAGCATTGTGGTGTGGGATAGGGATAGTCATCCTCCCAGTTAGGCTAGTGGTAGGATACCCTTCCATAGCCTAGCCTGCCCAGTGGTACTCAAGTGTAGAGTAGTCCATAGGTTAGGATAGGGTAAGATAAGGTAGGGTACCCTACCTATACCCTCACCAGTAGGGTGAACATACTCCACCTTCCCCTACAGTAGGGTAGGACCTGCTCTACCAAATCTTACAGTAACATACCTACCCTTATATGGCTAACTAGGCTAGGGTACCTTACACCCTATCCTAATCAGTAGGGTGACCATACCATACTCTATTCAACACCATCCTGTCTACAAGGTAAGGCAGGCTAGCCAACCCTTAGTCTATCCTAATTGATAGGGTATTGTAGGGGTGATCCTTCCATAGATGGACCCTACCTTACACTACCCTAACCATGGTAGGGTCATTTTAACACCAACACTAACATACCCCAGGTACCATAGTGTAGGCTAGGCTAAGGAAGGGTAGCCTTCCACTACTCTAACACAAAGAATGACTATACCTACTCTATCAAACACAACCTTGCTTAGAGTGGGGTAGGGTCACTTAACCCTAGCTTAGCCTAGCTTACCATATCCTTCCTCAACATATCCTACCCTAGGATAGGGCCTCCCAAACTGGTTAGCGATTGTAACCTACCCTAACAAGTAGGCAGACTGTATCCAACCTTAGGGTAGGGCAGGCTTAGCCTATTCCTGCCCTACCTAGGAAAGCATAGGGTAAGGAAGAGTACCCTACCATTACCTTGACCAGTTTGATAGGCCCTATCTTAGGGTAGGGTAGTTTAAGGTGGGATATGGTAGGCAAGGCTGTCCTAGCTAGGCCAGGCTAGCCTGATAAGAAGGGTGGTCTTAGAGTTGGAACAGTCACCCTTCGGGTAGGATATCCTTCCCTATCCTAGCCTACACTACGGTACCATATGTTATGGTTAGATTGGCCCTACCCTAATTAGGGGAGGGTACGGTTGGGTAGAGTAGGGTTACTAGGGCATGATAGGTTAATGATAAGCTAGCCTACCCTTCCTGGTAGGCAGATGTTGAAAAAGGTAGGGTATATTCATAGATGGAGGTAGGGTAGGGTATGATAGGCTAAGGGCAGGCTGGTCTACCCTAGTCAAAATAATTATGCCGATATTCTCCTCAATCATAAGACCTCAAGCAAACAATTATAATAAATACTCACTCATTGGCCATTTTTATTCGTCAGCGCTCTGTGACATTGCCGACAGAAAATATAGCATGTGTCAATGTGACACTTACTGGGCTACGTTTGACAACATATTATCTCGCAATCATGACGTAGCAAAGTAACAAGACACACACACACAAAAAAAAACAAAAAACGCTGCCATGTTGAATGTTTGTTTGATCAGTAAATATAAAAGATATGATTATGGTAAGAATCTAGATTCACATCTTTATTTTTGTTATAAAATTAACGGGAGAGAGCAATGGAGAGTAGCTGGTAGGCATGATGGTGTTGAAAAGGATAGGATATGGTCACCCTACTGGTTAGTGTAGGATGTAGGGTAACCTAGCCTAGACAACCTACCTTACCTTAGGCTAGATAAGGGTAGGTAACTCAAAAGGGGAAGGGTAAAGTGGGGTGGGGTATGGCCACCCTACTGGTGAGGGTAGGGAACACTTAACAAACCAGTAAGGTATGGCAAAGTAGGTATGGTAGTCTCTACCTTAGGGAAGGATAGGTAAGGTAGGATATAGTAGGCTAGTTTAAACTTCAGGCACTGCTAGGTTAGGGTTAAGTGGGGCTGTCCTCCCATACCTTACCCCAGTAGCCAGAGTGCTGTGGGATACTGTAGGTACATTCTTTTTCTTGGTTAGGATAGTAGTAGGCTACACTTCCTCACCAAGCTTACACTATGGTAGGTAGAGTAGTCCCTGCCCTTGGGTGGGGTAGGGTAGGCTAAGTTGTAAGCAGTGTGGTGTGGACTAGGATGGGTAAAGTAATGTCATTCTCCTACTTATGGTTGTGGGGTGGGGAGGGGTACCCTTTTATAGCCTAGAATGCCCTGTGTACCGAAGGGTAGGTCCTACTTTAGGGTAGGGTATGGTAAGGTAGGCTAAGTATAGGCTAGCTTACCCAGCCTTAGGTAGACAGGTTGGTATTAAATATGGTAGGATATGGTCACCCAATATTATTCTGAATGATCCATTTTGTGTGATTGTATTGCTTTAACTTATTGTCTATGCCCATGGGCGTAGACAATATAGACGTTGGGTTTATCACACAAGTACAGCCATTAGTAACCCACAATACAGGTTGACCTTTAACCAGTATAAGCTTTCACAAGAAGAAGAAAGCGGTCCATAACAAGTATAAGCTTTCATACAAAAAGATGCCCCTGGCACAGAATTGCTACCACATTTGTGCAAACCCATATTTGCTGTCAAATTTGGACAGGCTAAAACAAAATATACATCTATAAACTCTCGACCACGATGGACTACTGCCTATCCTATAATCTCCTCAGGAGCCTTCAGCTCTGGCAATCTAAAAAACTTGCCTCATTGTTAGCAAAATGTTTGGGTTAATCTTCAATTAGTCTTCTATAAAGTGTAGTAAGTTGTTTACTTAACTTTCCCAACAGTTTTTGATAGATAAAAAGAACTTTTTGACAAAATTACAGCATTTGCAACTTTGACATTATTAAATCTTCAATCGGCATGATCCTGGGTGCAGACTGGCAATTTAAATATATGCAAAGACTTGGGATATAACTCTAGACATTCACACATAATATGTGCTAAGCGTAGACCTAGCTTTTTGTAAAAGCTATACTTGTTATATGCATAGTTATTTTATATATATATATATATATAACAGAATTTTTAAAGCTACACAGCAATGACAGCCAGGATTTACAGTCAATGATATTAGGCCAGTCTTCTGCGAGTCTGTGTATTAAGTTTCAACATGTTTCTGTAAAAATTCCATGGTTCTGAAGGCTTTATTGGTGTATCCCTATGCTTCTGAATTGGTGCAAAACTATTGTATCTACATTATGTACACAATATTTACATCACAATCTTAACATTTTAAGTGCAAAACTATTGTAACTGCAGATACAATAGTTTTGCACCAAAAATCTGTATACAAAAGCTAGGTTTTTGCATGCAAAACTATTGTAAGTGAAAGAAAGGTCAAGGTCTCCTTTATTAAGTGTTAGATTTGTATAAAACTGCCTTGGTTCAAATAAACACCTTTTAACCTTCAAAATATGTAAAGATGTAAAGTATTGCAATAATATCAAGAAAATAGGAATGTTTTTTGCTTCTCCTGAAAAATCTTGAAAATACAGATACAATAGTTTTGCGCTAAGCCCTCGAAATGCAACCCTTCATGACTTGATCATTGTTGTCATGGTAAAGAGGGGGCATCTCAAAGTTGGCAAAAAGTGTGTGTTCACTTGAATTTTTGACCACATTTTAATCTTCACACAGCTGTCAAGGCAACAATTAAGGTGTTTGGCACTGGCAATTTTCAGTGTTTGCAGCATGTTTTATCAGCATCAATTTTCGGGCATTTTTGACCCCAGACACCCTCAGATATAAATTTTAGTGGCTGGCTGGGCCATACACCCAAAATTTTTCGGGATGTGAGGTGGGCGTTGCCCCCCTTCAATCCCCCCCAGAATATTTTTAGTGGGGAGGCGCGCGAAAAAACTGGTCACTTTTTTGCCCAACAAATCCTTAAGCAAACATAACTATCCAGGGGTAGAAATGCAGATTTTAGGTGCTTCTGGGGCTTAAAATGGGGGGGGGGGGGGGGGTGCAGACACGTAAAAACACGTATCTGAGTGGTAAAGGGTTAAAGAGTGCCTGAGTGACTACCATACTATAACTTTAACACATTTTGTACCAGAAACCCCAAAATGGTTAAGTGACCTCACTCTGCAGTCAATACTCTCAAAATTAAAATGGGTACAATAACAGCTCAGAGATCTTGGTGATAGTAAACTGATCATCAAAGATTTCAGACAAACATCTCATCATCGCTTTCATTTCTTAAGAGTGAGTATTTGAGTTTTACCTCCCACCAACAGCTAAGGTCATACGGAGACGGGACCTCGGTTTAAAGACTCATCCGAAAGTCTAGAGAAGCCCGGGATCGATCCCTGGTTTACAAGGAGAGTAGCATAACCACTACACCACGGAGGCTTCTTTATTTCTTAAGAAACTAGACAATCAAGTGATGAGCATATGCTCACTAATACCCCCGGCTACAGCCATCAGTAAAACATGAGCCAAAGAAACATAGTCAAGTTCATACAACCATCTTTTGAGCAGAAATGAAGACATGAGGGCCATGATGGCCCTGGATCGCTCACCTGATCCATATTGTACAAATGAAATTGAAGATAATATATGCTAGAGTGGAGGGTTTGAGCAAGTTTGGTTCACACAAGGTGGTTTTATAATTTTAGCCATCTTTTTCATCCAACAGGTTGAGCAGTTTTAAAACAAGTCTGTGAAATGAAGACCCCCTAAACCCCACTCCATATAGAGAAAACTGGGGTTTATGGGGGGTATACATTATTTTTCTTATTTCTACTCCAAGACGGGTTGAGGCCGTTTGAACGAGCACCAACCTATGTTTTGAGCATTGATAAGAAAAATATCATCGATTTTCATCAGCAAAGTTGCCATTTTGGAGATATGAAAAATGCACTAAGACGCATGGGTGTGTTATCATAATGAAATTAATTCGAAATATATCCACTGGTTAAGCAGGAGAAGTTATTTAAAAGTTTTTTCTATTATAAGCTCTAGCGGCCACCTTTTTCATCCCAGCAGAATTGTTTGAACAATTTTAATAGAGGGTCACCCATGAAACATTCCTGTGAAATTATATCGAAATCCATCCACTGGTTAAGGGCCAGAAGTGGTTTAAATTTTTTTTTTCTATTTTTTAGCCTTGGTGGCCATCTTGTTCATCCATCAGAGCAGTTTGAGCAATTTTGGTAGAGGGTCCATCAAGGATCATTCTTGTGCATGTTTTTTTTTTTTCCTTTCAAAATGCATCCAATTGTTAAGAGAACTTTTTAAAGATTTTTCTATTTTTAGCTCTGGTGGCCATTTTGTTCATCCCAGAGGGACATTTTGAGCAATTTTGGTTGAGGGTCACCCAAGGAACATTCCTATAAAATTATTTTAAAACCCATCCACTGGTTAAGGAGAAATCATTTAAAGGTTTTTCTATTTTAAGCTCTGGTGGCCATCTTGTTCATCTGAGCATAATTAACGGTTTGAGAAATTTTGGTAGAGGGTCACTCAAGGAACCTTCCTGTGAAATTATTTTGAAATCCATTCACTGGTTAAGGAGAAGAAGTCGTTTAAAGGTTTTTCTATTTTTAGCTCTGGCGGCCATATTGTTCATCTGAGCAGAACGGTTTGAGCATTTTTGACAGAGAGTCACCCAAGGAACCTTCCTGTGAAATTATTTCAAAATCCATGCACTGGTTAAGGAGAAGTCGTTTAAAGGTTTTTCTATTTTTAGCTCTGGTTGCCATCTTGTTCACCCGAGTGGAACAATTTGAGCAATTTTGGTAGAGGGTCAGCACATTCCTGTGAAATTATTTTGAAATCCATTCGTTGGTTAAGGAGAAGAAGTTGTTTAAAGGTTTTTTCTATTTTTAGCTCTGGCGGCTATCTTGTGCAACCAAGCGGAACGGTTTGAGCATTTCTGGTAGAGAGTCACCCAAGGAACCTTCCTGTGAAATTATTTCAAAATCCATGCACTGGTTAAGGAGAAGTTGTTTAACGGTTTGTCTATTTTTAGCTCTGGCGGCCATCTTGTTCACCCGAGTGGAACAATGTGAGCAATTTTGATAGAGGGTCACCTAAGGAACATTCCTGTGAAATTATTTTGAAATCCATTCACTGGTTGAGGAGAAGTCGTTTAACGGTTTTTCTATTTTTAGCTCTGGTGGCCATCTTGTTCATCCCAGCAAAACGGTTTGAGCAATTTTGGTAGAGAGTCACCAAAGGAACATTCCTGTGAAATTATTTTAAAATTCATGCACTGGTTAAGGAGGAGAAGTCATCTGAAGGTTTTTCTATTTTTAACTCTGGCGGCTATCTTGTTCACCCCAGCAGAATGATTTGAACAATTTTGGTAGAGGGTCACCCAAGGAACATTCCTGTGATATTATTTCAAAATCTGTCCAGCAGTTTTGGAGAAAAGTTGACGACGGACGGACCGACAAATGCACGCACAGATGACGGACAAAGACCGATCACAATAGCTCACCTTGAGCACTTCGTGCTCAGTTGAGCTAAAAACTGAAACCAGAGTTATGGCTCTTGTGTTCCTCCCATCCTATTATTGTGCTTTACATTTGTTTGAAGTTTCATGAAATTATCTCAAACGGTTTGAGTTTGGACACAAGTGTATAGTAAAAATGGCCATTTTCAATATTCAAAGGGCAATAACTCTGAAAGTAGGAAAGCAAGAGTTAGGGTTCATGTGTTCTGCAGGTTGTCTCATGGTGTTCAACATTCGTGTGGAGTTTCATGAAAATATGTCAAGCGGTTTAAAAGTAATGGAGAAGACACAAAGATGTTAACAGACACATAATAATTTACTATCTTCAAAGGGAAATAATTTATAATGTATGCAAACAAAGAGTTATGGTTCTTGTGTTATGCCCATCTTATTTTCTTGCTTAACATTTGTTTGAAGTTTCATGAAATTATCTCAAACGGTTTTAAAGTTTGTAGTGGACACAAGTTTGTGGTAAAAATTGCAAGTTATAATATTCAAAGGGCAATAACTCTGAGAGTAGAAAAGCAAGAGTTATGGTTCATGTGTTTTGCATGTCGTCTCATGGTGTTTAACATTTGGGTGAAGTTTCATGAAAATATGTCAAGCCGTTCAAAAAGTATGGAGGGTACACATAATTTACTATGTTCAAAGAGAAATAATTCAAGTATGTTCAAAGAGAAATAATTCATAAAGCATGCAAACCAGAGCTATGGTTCTTGTGTTCTGCCCATCCTATTATTGTGCTTTGCGTTTGTTTGAAGTTTCATGAAATTATCACAAACAGTTAGAACAAGTGAATGGTAAAAATGGCCATTTTTAATATTCAAAGGGTAATAACTCTGAAAGTAGGAAAGCAAGAGTTACGGTTCTTGTGTTCTGCACATCGTCTCATGGTTGGTTGGTTGATTTGTGGTTTAACATCCCCGGCAACACTGTCAAGGTCATTTTGGAGACTTTTCCAATTTTGTGGGACTTCTACCCGACATTGAGATGAAATGACATCTCAAGCCCTGTCGCCCAATGAAACCAATAGGGTTTATTGGCATGGACGGTCCGCCTCGCACCGCGGTTTCTGGACAGGCTTAGATCCTCTAGGCAGTTTACCAGTACTAGTGTGCGGGCCGGATTCAGCTCTGCGTGGAAGCATCATGCAGCCCATATATTTCTTCAAGCCCCTATGGGCGGGGGCCCACGTCATCTCATGGTGTTTAACATTTATGTGAAGTTTCATGAAAATATGTCAAGCAGTTTAAAAGTTATGGAGCGGACACATAAATGTTAACAGACAGACAGACAAACACACAGAAAAGACGAAAACTATATACCCCCCCATCTCATACTCCGTATGCAGAGGGTATAATAAACCACGTGTGTGCGTGTGTGTGTGTGTGTGTATATATATCTATATTCCTTCCTGTTCAATTGATCATTCTATACTTTCATTTTTAACATCAAGAAGAAGCATTTCCACTTCAATACTTTTAAAGCCTACTTGGGCATTTTAAGAGTGCCTGAGTGACTACCATACTATGACTTTAAACCATTTTGTACCAGAAACTCCAAAATGGTTAAGTGGCAAGCCGTCTGATCTGGATCTACACTGTTTGGACATGTAGGGGTTGTTGTGTTCAGCAGGCTAAGAATGAAGGTATAATTATCTGTACTTTTGTTAGAAATGTATGCTCTGCAATCCTCTCAATGAGGCAATTCGAATGAGTACCCACGATGTATGTTTTAATGAATAAGAAAAAAACAAGAAAAATGCCTAATGGCATTATGGACGGGTTTTTTTTTCAGTATGGTTAGGATGGTGGTGGCATGGGTGGGGTAGGGTGGGGTGTGCTGGTGTGGGGTAGGGTGGGGTGGGATGGGTTAGGAGTCGGGTGGGACTGGGTGGAATTTGTGGTGGGGTGGGATGGGGTGTGGGATGGGGTGTGGTGGGGTTGTGGGGTGGGGTTGGGCTTGGGTGGGTTGGATGGGGTGAGGTCGGGTAAGGTGGGGAGTGGTGGGATGGGGTGGTGTTGGGGGTGGATTGGGGTTGTTTTGGGATGGGGATGGGGTGGGGTTGTGGGGTAGGGTATGCTAGGGTAGGGTGGGCTGGGTAGGGTATGTATGTAAAACTAAGTATGCATGTATGTACAGAACAAATGCAATATCCTAACCCAGTAGCAACTTTTGTGGAGTGGGGGGGGGGGGTATGATTTGTTTATGTGTTTTAAGAAGAAAAAAAAAATAAAGTTTTTTTTTCCTATTTTTAGCTCTGGTGGACACTGATTTTAGCGATTTTGAAAAAGGGTCACCTAATGAACATTTCTGAATGTATGTAAAACTATGTATGCATGTATGTACAGAACAAATGCAATATCCTAACCCAGTAACAACTTTTTGTGAAGGGGGGGGGGGGGGGGGGGGGGTTGATTTGTTTATGTGTTTTATGAAGAAAAAAAATAAAGTTTTTTTCTATTTTTAACTCTATTTTTAGCTCCAGTGGGCACTGATTTTAGCAATTTTGAAAAAGGGTCACCTAATGAACATTTCAGTAAAATAATTTTGAAATCGGGCCATTATCCCAGGAGGCGATGTCGTTTAAAGAAATTGTTGACGGACGACGAACATCAACTCACCTTGAGCACTTCATGCTCAGGTGAGCTAAAAAAAGAACGAAAAAAAAGAACGAAAAAAAAAAAAAAAAAGAAAATTCCATGCCTGTGCATGCATGTATGTATTATTACTAGCAACTATCAGGGGAGGAAGACAATAATTGTTCATATGTGTTTATGGAGAAGAAAAGAAAAATAAAGAAAAAAAAACAATGAAAAAAAGAAAGAAAAAAAAAAAGAACAAAAAAAAAAAATGTTTCCATCGAGGTTTGAACTCACGCCCCTCAGATTCATAGTCAACAATAGGATTCGTAGTCCAGCACTCTATCCACTACACTGGCATTTGAAAAAAGGTTAACCAAAAGGTAAACCTGAAAAACACAAGTTTGAATAATGACAATTTCCGCCAAAATTTTAGTCTTTTGCGCCATTTATGGATAATACATGAAAGCTGTACCTCCACTTATGCATCAGTCCTGATATGAAAACAATCTGCTACAGAATAGATGAAAAATATCACTTTGAAAAAAGGTTAACCAAAAGGTAAATCTGGGACGACGCCCGCCCGCCCGCAGGACGCCCGCCCGCCCGCCCGCCCGCCCGCCCGCCCACCCGCCCGGACATCACTATTTTAAAGGACGGATTTTTTTTAAAAACCCGTCCAATAAAAATAAGCCTCAGTAATCATCTGGAGTATTCAATAAATGCAGATGAGCTGCCTGACCAGAGTATACATGAGCACAGCATAAGAAAAAAGTTCACCCAGGTATCCACAACACGTCTCATGAAGCTGGCAATCACTTAAAACAAATCATCTATCTGAGGTATGGTAATTAAACCAAAGATATACTGCATCTTTTTGTGTTTCGTTTGATAATAATCTAAGTGAAGTGGGTTTTTAAAGACTACTGGAAACACTTTTTTTTTCTGCCATATTTTACAGAAGTTAACTAATGGGACTTCCAATTTGCTTTTCTATAAATTATTCTCTTTGTAGAATGGGTCTACATTTACATGAACTGCACCTGTGGAGCAAATAACTGTAGAACCCTAGTGCTTGTGATACAATATCTTAAAGAGTTGCCTGAAAGAGAATACACTCCCGTTGTGCCAAAATGATTTTTATGCTTTAAAATTTGAAGTGTCAAAGAACAGCATCAGTTCTCTAGATATCTTCATATTTAAACTCAGAGAGATTCCCACTGAGAACTAACATCACTTGCTGTTGACATGCTATTTTAAAGCCCACATTCCATCCAATCTGTGGGTAAATACTGTTGTGTAGGGTACCCCTGCACTTGCATGGTTCTGCTTATACCAACATTTTGACTGTGATTCCAGTTGCCAAACATCCAAATTAGTGCTGCACATTTTGTTGGATTACCTGTTGGAATGACATCACTTCCCGCAATATTGATAATGTCTGAATTGCTGATAAATGTCAATTAAGAAGCAAATTAGCATACAAGAAGACAACTTTTAATGAAAGGTAATTGATAGAATGGGAGTTGAAACTGTATTTATTGTTGTTTATGCATGCAAAAGTGTTTTAGCAATATTACTGGTTTCGTAAGTGGCTAGACAGACCCATAGTCAATCTGCTGATTTCAGCAATTACTAATTGCTTCCCCACCAATAATTGGTTTCCATTTTGGGCTTTGATTAGCCAGCCCTACTACAGGTTATCCTGAAAGGCTCAGAGGGGTGCCCTCTCTTCCTCTTTGAATGATGACCTCCCTGAAAGATGACCCCACTCTGCAGTCAATACTCTCAAAATTAAAATGGGTACAATAACAGCTCAGAGATCTTGGTGATAGAAAACTGATCATCAAAGATATCAGACAAACATCTCATCATTGCTTCTATTTCTTAAGAAATAAACCAGGGGGCAATTGTTCAAAGCCCCGTTAGCAAAACGAGCTTGTTAGTGGTCAACTTGTTTACTGTTCTAGCAACCATAATAACCAAAATTTTATTTTTGCTGAAATTCGACCCCATTCCCAATGCCAAATTGCCTAAATTTTTCCCAATTTCATCATATTTTTTCCCCAAAACATTAAGAAATAAAAGTCACAACAAAAAAACAATACTTAACATCAGAGCAGAGGTTAACACTGGATAGTCAAGATGATAATTCATCACAGTGAAGCTACAGCTGTATTGCACTGCTTAACTATCAAATTCACTATCATGAGCAAAATTCATCATCCTGGCATGTCACCGATGAATGGGGCCGAATTTCGGCCCTGCTGAACAGGCAGAAAATGCCCTGGTATAGTTTAATAAGAAAATGTCGCCAAATAAGCCTCAGTACTCATCTGGAATTATTTGACTCACTGGTACAGATGAGCTGCCTGATCTGAGTAAACCAGAGCACAGCATAAAAGAACAAGATGTTTGTGAAACACGAACATGTCCCGGGCATGGTCATTTTTCTTTTTTAAAGTTGGTCACAATTCAAGGCCAAGGTCACAGATCAAGTTTTTTTGTTTGAGTGGGAAGCCCTGGACACAAGAAATCTACAAGCCAAATATGAAGGCTCTATCTTAAATGGTTCAAAAGTTACAAACAATGACCAATGTTAATTTTTTTATTGAAAGTAGGTCAAAGGTCAAGGTCACAGGTCAAACATTTTTGCATGAATGTAAAGCTTTTGTCACAAGGAACCTACATGCCAAATATTATCAAACTATATCTCAAAAGGTTCAAAAGTTATGACCAACGTTAAAGTTGTCCACACACCAACCAACAAACAGACAGGGCAAAAACAATACGTCCCCGCTATCGCTACCTAGGACCAAAAAAAAAAAAAACAAACAAACAAAAACATATTTACTTAAGCATCCACAACACGTCTCATCACTAAAACAAATCATCTACCCGATATATTATCTGCTCCTTTTTCTGTTTTTGTTTGATACTCATCTAAGTATAGCTTTTCTACGAGGATTGGAAACCACAACTTTTTATTCTGCCATATTTTACAGAAGTTAACTTCTGGGACTTGCTGTTTGCTTTTCAATAAATTAATCCCTTTGTATAATGGGTCTACATCTACATAAATTGGATCTTGGGAGCTTGTAACTGTAGAACCCTAACGCTAGTGACAAAGGAGCTGCCTGAAAGTGAATCCACTCCCCTTATGCCAAAATAATTTTTATGATTTGAAATTTTAAAGTGTCAATATTGTGCCTGAATTGCTGGTGAATGCCAATTAAGAAGCCAATTAGCATACCAGAAGACTTTATTGAAAGGTAATTGATGGAATGGAGTTGAACTGTATTGTTGTTTATGCATGCAAAAGCTTTTTAGCAATATTTCTGGTCTCAGAAGTGGTGAGACAGACCCAAAGTCAATCTGCTGATTTCAGCAACTTCTAATTGCTTATTTATCGAAATGTTCCCGCCAGTAATTGGTTATCATTTTGGCTTCAGTAGCCAGCCCTACTACAGGGTATCCACGAGGGCTCAAAGGGGTGCCCTCTCTCCCTCTTTGAATGGTGAGTTCCCTGAAAGATGACCTCACTCTGCAGTCAATACTCTCAAAATTAAAATGGGTACAATAACAGCTCAGAGATCTTGGTGATAGTAAACTGATCATCAAAGATATCAGACAAACATCTCATCATTGCTTTTATTTCTTAAGAAGTAAACCAGGTATATAAATATTACTTCCTGTTTGACTGATCATTCTATCCTTTCATTTTTAACATCAAGAAGAAGCATTTCCACTTCAACAATTTTAAAGCCTACTTGGGCATTTAAAGAGTGCCTTAGTGACTACCATACTATAACTTTAACCCATTTTGTACCAGAAACCCCAAAATGGTTAGGTGGCAAGCCATCTGATCTGGATCTATACTGTTTGAAAATGTAGGGGTTGTTGTGTTCAGCAGTTAAGAATTAAGGGATAATTTCCTGTATCTTTGTTAGAAATGTATGTTCTGCAATCCTTTCAATGAGTATCCACAACGTATGTTTTAATAAGAAAATGTCGCCAAATAAGCCTCAGTACTCAGTGCTCACAGATGAGGTGCCTGATCTGAGTAAGCCAGAGCACAGCATAAAAGAACAAGATGTTTGTGAAACACGAACATGCCACGGGCATGGTCATTTTTTTTTTAAAGTTGGTCACAATTCAAGGCCAAGGTCACAGATCAAAATTTTTTGTTTGAGTGGGAAGCCCTTGACACAAGAAATCTACATGCCAAATACGAAGGCTCTATCTTAAACGGTTCAAAAGTTACAATCACCAATGTTAATTTTTTATTGAAAGTAGGTCAAAGATCAAGGTCAAACATTTTTGCATGAATGTAAAGCTTTTGTCACAAGGAACCTACATGCCAAATATGAATGTTCTGTCTCAAACAGTTCAAAGGTTATGACCAACGTTAAAGTTGTCCATGTACAAACCAACAAACAGACAGGGCAAAAACAATATGTCCCCGCTATCGCTACCGGGGACAAAAAAATCAACAACATATTCACCTAAGTATCCACAACACATCTCATCACTAAAAAAAATCATCTATCTGCTCCTTTTTTTGTTTTTGTTTGATACTCATCTAAGTATAGCTTTTTTCATGAGGATTGGAAACACGACTTTTTATTCTGCCATATTTTACAGAAGTTAACTTCTGGGACTTCCGGTTTGCTTTTCAATAAATTAATCCCTTTGTATAATGGGTCTACATTTACATAAATCGGACCTCTGGAGCTAGTAACTGTAGAACCCTAACGCTAATGATAGACTATCTAAAAGAGTTGCCTGAAAGTGAATCCACTCCCCTTGTGCCAAAATAATTATGTTTTAAAATTTTGAAGTGTCAAAGAACAGCATCAGTTCTCTAGATATCTTCATATTCAAACTCAGAGAGATTCCCACTGAGAACAAACATCACTTGCTGTTGACATGTTATTTTAAAGCCAAAATTCCATCCAATCTGTAGGTAAATACTGTTGTGTATGGTACCCCTGCACTTGATGCATGGTTCTCTTTTACCAACATTTTGACTGATTCCAGTTGCCAAACATCCAAATTAGTGCTGCGCATTTTGCCCTGCTGGATTGCCTGTTGGAATGACGTAACTTCACGCAATGTTGACAATGTCTGAATTGCCGGTAAATGCCAATTAAGAAGCCAATTAGCATACCAGAAGACAACTTTTATTGAAAGGTAATTGATAGAATGGAGTTGAAACTGTATTCTTGTTTATGCATGCAAAAGCGTTTTAGCAATAATACTGGTTTCATAAGTGGTGAGACAGACCCATAGTCAATCTGCTGATTTCAGCAATTACTAATTGCTTATTCATCGAAACGTCCCCACCAATAATTGATTACCATTTTGGCTTCGATTAGCCAGCCCTACTACAGGGTATCCAGAAGGGCTCAGAGGGGTGTCCTCTCTTCCTCTTTGAATGGTGACCTCCCTGAAAGAACTGGCCCCGATAGCTCAGTTGGTAGAGTTTCCGCTCCGGGGAACGGGAGGTCAAGGGTTCGATCCCCGGCCGCGACATACCAAATTCGTTTAAAATGGTACTAGCTCCTCCTCGCTTGGCACTCAGATTTACAGGGTAGAGCTAGGACTGGTCCACCTAGTGTGAGGATAATGTGACTGGGTGTGGTATCATGTAAAGTGTCTGGGACATGATACTTCAGTGAGGCAGCACTATAAAAGTGAGCATTGAGCTCCCTGTTGCAACCAGACACCGTCGAGATACGACTGAAAAATTGTTGAAAGCGACGTTAAACCTGAATTCACACATCTCCCTGAAAGATGACCTCACTCTGCAGTCAATGCTCTCAAAATTAAAATGGGTACAATAACAGCTCAGAGATCTTGGTGATAGTAAACTGATCATCAAAGATATCAGACAAACATCTCATCATTGCTTTTATTTCTTAAGAAATAAACCAGATATATAGATATATATTACTTCCTGTTTGACTGATCATTCTATCCTTTCATTTTTAACATCAAGAAGAAGTATTTCCACTTCAATAATTTTAAAGCCTACTTGGGCATTTAAAGAGTGCCTGAGTGACTACCATACTACCGTAAAAATTCGGCTATAAGACGAGGATTTTTCCCTCCAAAATGAGCCCAAAAAAACGACCCGTCTTATAGCCGAGGTCATGGACTGCAGGCTTTTTTCCGGCAATGTCCGGCGAAGACCAGACATACGGAAAAGGCCGATCGGTGATTTATGCATTGATATAAATCGCCGCCCACAAACCACCGCTACGATTTTTCTGCACGCGATCGGAAAATGACGTCATCCGACGCCATTACCCCCACACGTGTTTAATGTCAATGCATGTATCTCTTTCATAAAAAAAATGTTTGGAACCGGTAAAAAAATATTTTTCCGATAGCTAAGCGGTTGTGAATAGAGGTGGATAGAAAATCAGTGCTTTGCGCAGCTCCAGAATTATCCCCAGAAGCTCCGTGTCAATAACCAACAACAGTGTTCGACTTTTCCCGCCAACGTCTATTTGGCGCCAAAACATAACCATTCATGAGATCGTAGAAAAGTCCGATTTAATAATGCAAACATCTACCGTTAGATGTAGCTAATAGTCTGAGGAGCAATTCAATCAGTTTCACACTGATTGTGGATTAAATTTTATGACTGGAGGATAAACGCAAATTAGAGACATAACTTGACCATATTTTCACACCTTATCGACACGCACCGCAGGGTGGCAATTATACGACAGGGATTAACAATAGTGTCATACTTGAACCGTAATAAATACACAGATGGTTTGTCTCTGAATTGACAGCGATTTACTTACTGGGTTACTTTTACCGTATTTAAGGACTCAAAAAGACTTTTTTTTTTGCTCTTGTCCCGACCGAGCGTCATAAGGTCAAAGTGCACCTGCCCGGCGTGATTTCGGTCTTGTCCCGGACGGCCGGGAAATGGATTTGTCAGCCCCTGTCGTCTATTAAATAGAAGTTTGTGTAGCCTAAGCCAGCAAAGCATGTACCGGGCCGACAGCGATACGACGTATCGGCCCGACGTTTGCCGCTATTTTGTGCTAGCTGGGGCGTTGGTTCTGAAACTGAATAGCTAGGTGTTGTGTTCCCCCGATAAAAAAAAACGTTCAGTTACTTATAAAAAAGCTGCAACAAATATTTCTAAATTTTGTGGCTGGAAATGAGGGGTAAGTAGAGGGGTTTTCTGACGAGAAAAAGGCCGATTTCTCACATCTGGCGGTAGCAGATAGGCCCCGACAGATATGGCAAAAATTTGACCCGTCTTATAAAAGAGTATAAGCAAAATTCCACTTTAGAATAACTGAAAAAGGGGTCCCGTCTTATAGCCGAATCGCCTTATAGCTGAATTTTTACGGTATTCATGACTTTTACCCATTTTGTACCAGAAACACCAAATGGTTAACTGGCAAGTCATCTGATCTGGATCTACACTGTTTGAAAACATAGGGGTTGTTGTGTTCAGCAGCAAAGAATTAAGGGATAATTTCCTGTATCTTTTGTTAGAAATGTATGCTCTGCAATCCTTTCAATGAGTATCCACAACCTATGTTTTAATAAATGTCGCCAAATAGGCCTCAGTACTCATCTGGAGTTATTTGACTCACTGATACAAATGAGCTGCCTGATCGGAGTAAACCAGGTCACAGTTCAAGGCCAAGGTCACAGAACAAGATTTTTTGTTTGAGTGGGAAGCCCTTGACACAAGGAATCTACATGCCAAATATGAAGGCTCTAACAAACGGTTCAAAAGTCATGAACAATAATATTTTTTTCTTTTAAGTATGTCATAGGTCAAGGTCCCAGGTCAAACATCTTTGCATGAATGTAAAGCTCTTGCCACAAGGAGTATACATGCCAAATTTGAAAGCTCTATCTTAAACGGTTAAAAAATTATGAATTATGAACAATTTTATTTTTTATTTTAAGTAGGCCAGGTCAAAGACAAAAAAAATTGCATGAATGTAAAGCTCTTTTCACAGGGAAACTACATGCCAAATATGTAGGCTCTATCCCAAATGGTTCGAAAGTTATGAACAACATGTTATTTTTTTCTTTTAAGTAGGTCAAAGGTCAAGGTCACAGGTCAAATTTTGGCATGAATGTAAAGCTCTTGTCACAAGGAACATACATGCAAAATATGAAGGCTCTGTCAAACGGTTCAAAAGTTATGACCAATGCTAGCTTTTTTAAGTAGGTAAAAGACGAGGTCAGAGGTCAAATTTTTTTGAGTGAAAACTAAGGCTCTTGTCACAAGGAACCTAGATGGAAACTATGCAGGCTCTATCTCAAACTGTCCAAAAGTTATCACAACAAGATGTGTTTGTGAAACACAAATGCCCCCGGACAGCGCAAGGTGAAGGTCACGAGGTCAAAATTTATGGTACCTCTTGAAAGGTCTTGTGACAAGGAATGCACATGTGAAGTATGAAAGCTGTACCACTTACCATTCAAAAGTTATGCCCAATGTTAAAGTTTTTGCAGACGGACAAATGGACAAACAGACAAACGGACAAACAGACAAACGGACAAACAGACGGACAGACCAAAAACTATATGCCCCCCAGAATCTTAGATTCCGGGGGCATAAAAATGTTATTTTTATATTTTAAGCAGGTCAATGGTTAAATTCTTTTTGCATAAATGTAAAGCTTTTGTCACAAGGAACATACATGCCAAATATGAAGGCTGTATCTAAAGCAATTCAAGTTATGACCAATGTAAAAAAAAAAATGTTATTTTTTCTTGAAAGTAGGTCAAAGGTCAAGGTCAAAAATATTTGCGTGACAGGGCAAAAACAATATGTCCCCCCCCCCCCCACACACACACACACACTCCCCTATCGCTACTGGGGACATAAAAACAAAACAAAAACATGTTCACCTAAGTATCCACAACACGTCTCATTTGGAACTGGTAATCACTAAAACAAATCATCTACCTGATATATTATCTGCTCCACATGTGAGACGCCAAGTTTTGCAGCGGAAGGTCAGGTGGTTTTTCTCCGGGTACTCCAGTTTTCGCCCACCTCTGATTAACGATCGGCTCGATATGAGTGAAATAATCTTGAAAGGGCCGGAAAACCAAAACAAAAACAAAATTATCTGCTCCTTTATATGTTTCTGTTTAATACTCATCAAAGTATAGCTTTTTTTTACGAGGATTGGAAACACAACTTTTTTCTGCCATATTTTACAGAAGTTAACTTCTGGGACTTCCTGTTTGCTTTTCAATAAATTAATCCCTTTGTATAATGGGTCTACATTTACATGAACTGCACCTCTGGAGCTAGTAACTGTAGAACCCTAACGCTAGTGATAGACTCTTAAACCATTGTCTAAAAGTGAATCCACTCCCCTTGTGCCAAAAATGATTTTTATGCTTTAAAACATTTTGACGTGTCGAAGAACAGCATCAGTTCTCTAGATAGCTTCATATTCAAACTCAGAGAGATTCCCACTGAGAACTAGCATCACTTGCTGTTGACATGTTATTTTAAAGCAAGACACAGACCAAACTTCCATCCAATCTGTAGGTAAATACTGTTATGTAGGGTACCCCTGCACTTGATGTATGGTTCTGCTTATACCAACATTTTGACTGATTCCAGTTGCCAAACATCCAAATTCGTGCTGCACATTTTGCCCTGCTGGATTACCAGTAGGAATGACTTCACTTCCCGCAATATTGACAATGTCTGAATTGCTACGAGGACTGTTCAAATATGAATGCAACTAAGCACATAAAAATGATTCCGTGATAGATTTCGATGAAAAATTTATTTTTTCCCCTGAAAGTATTCCCCTTTAACAGATATACAAACTTCAGTCTTCTGATCCAATCATTGAATGCATTTTGGTAGTCTTTTTGAGGTATACTATGAAGGCACTGGAATATTGCAGAACCGAGGTGTTTGCGCTGTACAAATTTTCAACCAGAAAGGTATTTTTTCAGCTGCGGGAACAAAAGATAGTCACACGATGCAAGGTCAGGGGAATACAGGGGTGATGGAGTTCAACAACCTTTTCTTGCTTCAGATAGTCTTGCACAATGAACGCCTTGTGCGATGACGCATTGTCATGTAGCAATCTGACATTGGCCAAACCAGTTGCGGGTCTTCATTCTTTGAAATATTTCTTCAATTTTCGAAGAACTTTATTCATGTAAAACTTCGCATTTACAGATTTGCCTTTAGGCACAGCAACCTGAATAGCAGGGCCCTGATTTGAAAAGAATATGGCATACATTACCTTCTTGACGCTCATGGTCCGCTTTGCAATGCATGGTCTTTTGCAATACTTTGTTGCCCATATTTTGTTCTTAATCTTTCTTTTTGGCTCAAAAAAGTGAACCCATGTCTCGTCACCTGTGGCGACATTAGCGAAAGACCTTGCATTGTAATCTGGAAACTTTTTCAGCAACTTCTTGGCGCACTGAACGCGTGTCTTTTTCTGCTCATCTGTCAACAGATGGGGAATCCTTCTAGCACAGATCTTTCTCATTTTCAAATCCCGTTTCAGAATTGTATGAGCTGCTCCTAATGAGATGCCAACCATACTAGCTATTTACGTAGTGTTGTATCGTGCATCGGTAGCAACTATTTCTTTCACTCTAGCAACCATCTTGGCAGATGTTGCTCTTTTCGGCCGACGATCATGTGGTGCATCTTCTGTTGAGCCTAGCCGACAGCTGAATTTCTTATACCAACGAAAAACTGTCGGAAAAGACATTTCATTATGCCCATAAACCGAAAATATTTCATCAAAAATGTCTTTGCACCGTATAACAAGAATACAACAATTCTTAATATAGCAGTGTTGTGCCTAGGCTCGATTGCTTGGGGGACACCAATGGCCCTTATGACATTTTCCAAAGGGTCATTTTATATTTTAAAGGGGCTTCAGTAAATAAAATATAAGCAACGTTGTTGATTTCTGAGGGTCATCCGGGCCCCATGTTTAATGTTGAAAGGGCCATCAATGACTTTAGGTAGGCAAATGGCCCCATGGCCCCCTCTCGGCGCAACACTGATATAGCACTGTATTTCAACAGCGTACTCTGACCTTCTTCCAACCATGTTTTGTATTAGTATACAAGAGTAGATAGTGTTTATCGAACGATATACATGACTAAAGTGCACTGATTTTAACAGGTTTGGTACCAATGTATAGGTAAAATGTTTTTTTACGCTCGCTGTGATATTTATTTCCAGGTGATTTTCGCATTAGTGCACGAGAAAACGTTCTACTTGCATTCATATTTGAACAGTCCTCACAATTAAGAAGCCAATTAGAATACCAAAAGACCACTTTTAGAAAGGTAACTGATGGAATGGAGTTGATTGTTGACATTGGCAGACAGAAGTCTTGGTAAAGTGGTTCGGGTGAGAATCACAAAAGGTGCTTTCATGGAGACAAATCAGCACTTTATCTCATCAAATACCCTGCTTATGTTCTCATAATAATCATACAGTATCTTGGGCAATAAAGTGAAACTAAATTATTTTTTTCACTTCTAAACCTCTGACCACAAAAAATCCACCCCAGAGAATAACCCAAAAAGCTAGATTTTTCTCTCAACAAAATGCTTAGAAGAAAATGTCATTCTTATTCAAATGGCTATGTAAGAAAACAAGCAGTTTCTTTGTATTTGAGGTTAAGGACCCAGTCAACACCATTTTTGTTAGAAGCCTCCGTGGTGCAGTGGTTACGCTACTCGCCTTGTAAACCAAGGGTTGCAGGATCGATCCAAGGCTTCTCCAGACTTTCGGATGAGTCTTTAAACTGAGGTCCAGTCTCCGTATTACCTTAGCTGTTGGTGGGACGTAAAACTCAACACACTCACACCATTTTAGGTCCTTTTGGCACCAGTCAGTTTACCTATCCATACTTTTTCTGAGCAGGCTTATATGTAAGTGGTTAACCAATACAGTGCACATTCTTTCGCCAGAAACTGACAACTGCCTTTCTTGAATAAAACAAGCAGTAAGTGTGGCCACAAATTAGCCCAATAAAACAATGCGTTGTTACTGCAAAATGAAGCTTTTCACTTTATCAGTACTCCTTAACCCATTTAGTACCAGAAACCCTAAAACAGGTACCCATGCAAACAGTGGAGGCCCAGATCAGATGCCATGTCTGATCCACTGTTTGCTAAAAGTTCAGTGATTTTTTTACAAATTTTCAACTATGCGTCCTGGGACTCGCTCAACCAAAAAACTGTGCGTCCCAAATCCGAAAGTATGAGTCCCAATATTTGGAGGGAAAAAAGAAAGTACAAAAAAGATCGGTTCAGTATAAAATGCCATTATTCTTAGTTAAAAATAATGCGGTCTAGTATCTATTATTTGCAATGAACAGAATCAATCAACAACTTGTGTTGTTTACTAGCCCAAAGTGATCCTGCTAAAGTGTACGTTTTTTAGTCTATTTTCCGTAATGTATTCTACTTTCGTTTTCGATAAATGCGCACCGCAACATGTGCGTGAAATTTACTTCATGCACAATGGAGATAATATTCCGAACCATTGTCGACAAACGTTTCCTCCCCTGATTGGGAAACCAGCTATCTAGGTTCAGGGGCTGACAAACCCATTGCCCGGCCGCCAGGTACAAGTCCCAAATCGCGCTGGGCAGGTGCACTTTGACCTTAGGACGCCTGGTCTTTTGAGTCCTTAAATACAGTAAAACTAGAGTAAGTAAATCACAATAATTGTGCTGCACTGTCCGGCTTTGTCGATAATTCAGAGTCAAACTGTCTGTGTATTTATAACAGTTCAATTATGACACTAATGTTAATCCCTGTCATATAATTGCCAAGTAAGCTTGATTGCCCTGCGGTGCGTGTCTTTCATTTCTGGCGATAAGCCAACTTGAACGAGGTGTGAAAATATGGTCAAGTTATGTCTCTAATTTGCGTTCATTCCCCAATCATAAAATTTAATCCACAATCAATGTGAAAATGATTTACTCGCACCTCAGACAATTAGCTACATCAAACGGTACATGTATGCATTATAAAAACGGATCGTGAATGGTTATGTTTTGGCGCCAAATAGCAGACGCTCGGCTTGGCGGGAAAAGTCGAAAGCTGTTGTTGGAGCTGCTGGGGATAATTCGGGGGCTGTGCAAAGCGCCGTTTTCTATCCACCGCCATTCACAACCGTTTAGCTATCGAGAAAATATTTTTTACCGGTTCCAAACATTTTTTAAGAACGGGATACAGCTCATTAAAATAAAACAATGGCATTAAACACGTGCGGGGTTGCTGGCATCGGATGACGTCATTGACACATTTACCGATCACATGCAGACAACTGGTAGAGTTGGTTTGTGGGCGGCGATTTGGATAGCGGAAAACTTTGATGTTCGCATTGAACGTGCTTGTGTGAAAGTTTGGGCTCATTTTGGATGTAGGGGATTCTCGTCTTTTGGTTGGATCATTAAATTGTACCTGTATCGATTTTTCGGTGACTCGTTGGGCAGTTGAAGGTTCGGTAAAAGTGCGGTATTTTATCACTTCCGCCGATATTTACGGCAGTGAAAACGAAAGTTGGATTTTTCGCCCTTGAAATTTTTGCGTCCGACGGACGCACGTATTTTATGATCGTGCGTCCTCAGTCCTATTTGTGCGTCCTGGACGCAGGACGCAGGGGTAAAAAAATCACTGAAAGTTCAGTCATTTTCCAAATATATTTTGATGAAAACACAACCTGACACCCCTAAGTTTTGAAATGAACTCCTGCTATACAAGGAGGAAGATTCCATTTGGTACAAAAATGGTTAAATTATTGTTATTATTTTTATTTCTGCATCATAAAGTACTGTACTGTTCGGAAAAAAATGTTGGTGATAGATAAATAAACATCAAAGTCAGCAAAAACTCTCATCACTGCTTCAAGCCTACAGATGTACAGCATGTTATAAAACACATTTTCAAGGGTGACAACCTACGTCATAGCAGAGGTGTTGTACCCATTTCAGGAGCGGCCATTTTGGTGTCAATAGGAAAAATAAAAAGCTTCAAACAAGATATGTACATTACGAGTCTTCAAAAAACACACTTCTTGCATCCAATCAGTGAGCTAATTCCACCTAGAAACATTGAAAAGGCTTCGACAGCTTCGTCACAAAATTTTATTCGGCGCTGTAAACAATGGTAGTTCCGACATCATTGCCAAATCAGCTTGTGTCGAGTTATTTAAAGAAAGGGCCACATTTCTGAGACATATTTCAGTATGTTTGATTCTTTTATGACCTAATGCACCGACTGCGCCTACTTACTGTGACAAATGCCTTATGTGTAGTCAACGCAGGCAAACCTACGAATGGTTATGACGTCACTGCTCTGACGTAGGTTGTTCCCCCTGATTTTGTAAGCTTGAATCTGGTGTTGAGGTACTGTAATTCCCTGTGTATACCACGCACTCATCTATAACACGCACCTCAATTCTGAGTCCAAGATATGTAAGAAAAAAAATATTCCAGTCTAAAACACGCACATGCTTTTCCCCAGTATCACAGAATGCTTTTCTCAGACGCCATTTTGATTGAAAATGAAAGTACACGAATTTTGATTGGCTGCTATCAAAATAGCCTGACTGGTTATAGGTATATTTCCCAGTAGTTATAGAATAGAATAGTGGTTAGTTTCTCTCTTGCAGCATAGGCAGTTCTCCGTTTACCCATAACGGTGGTGTGTGACAAGGTGACATTTTAAGGGTGCGGTTATTCATTTGTTATGAAAGATGACAATGCGTTTTCCCAGTTTTCTTTCACAAGGAAAGATAGAAGCAGGTTTCTTTCCAAAGGTAAAATTGTGACAACATGCCTCCAAGGCAGGTGCTCCATAGCGTTATTGACAGAAATTTCTACAGGTAGATTGAGTATTTTGACACCTCTGGTTATTCACAAGTTCTCTATGCTTATCCCATAATTAACACCTTCTCAGCGTGAGTCAAAACATCCCACTCAATTAAAGAAGCCCATTTACTGTTAACAAATTATTCCTAAAACTCTGATTTTAAACAAAATAAACAAGCAAGTTCAATGCGTACATCAAAGTTTTCCGGCATCCAAACTGCCGCCCACAAATCACCGCTAGTTTTTTTCTGCACGCGATCGGTAAATGACGTCATCGTACCCCAGCAACCACACACGTGTCTATTGTTTTATCTTAATGGGGCGTATCTGTCTCATAAAAAATGTTTGGAAACGGTAAAAGTATTCTCGCTAGCAAAACAGCGCTTTCCGTAAGCTCCGTGTCAATAACCAACAACAGAATACAGATGTGTTAACACAAAGAGTTCAACTTTTCTCGCCAAGCGTCTGCTATTTGGCGCCAAAACATAACCATTCACAAGATAGCAGAATAGTCGTAGCAACTCGTCTTAGGAGCAATTAAATAATTTTCACACTGATTGCGGATTAAATTTTATGATTGGGGAATAAACGCAAATTAGAGGCATAACTTGACCATATTTTCACACCTTATCGACACGCACCGCAGGGTGGCAATTATATGATAGGGATTAACAATAGTGTCATAATTGAACCGTTATAAATCAATAAACAGTGAAAATCCAAATCAGACATCTGCCGCGTCTTTCTGAGGTGTCTGATCTGGGACTGCACTGTTTGCCGATGTCCCAAAAAAGAAACGTCTGCGGCGTCTTTCTGATTTTCACACTGATTGCGGATTAAATTTTATGATTGGGGAATAAACGCAAATTAGAGGCATAACTTGACCATATTTTCACACCTTATCGACACGCACCGCAGGGTGGCAATTATATGACAGGGATTAACAATAGTGTCATAATTGAACCGTTATAAATCAATAAACAGTGAAAATCCAAATCAGACATCTGCCGCGTCTTTCTGAGGCGTCTGATCTGGGACTGCACTGTTTGCCGATGTCCCAAAAAAGGGCCCCGGGCATATGTGGTAATATGGATGAAAGGTTGATGTCTGAGATAGGAATATTGATTGCATTTTTAATGGTATGAGTGATTCAATGAATTAATATGTCAAACGAACTTTATGAGGGTCTCAAAGTGTCACATTGTATTTGTAATGGGTTTTCGTGACCTGCCGACTTTTCGAGAAAAACAATGTCATTTTTCTATGCCATTGTATTACACGCAGGGGATTTTTTTCACCGTTTTCTGGGTGAAAAAAGTGTGTGGTTTACACAGGGAAATACGGTAATATTCTCACCATGCCATTCATAAGAGTACTCAAACTTTGGTGATTGAGCAACCTTTTTTAGCCTCTTGTATACTAGTGGACTCTTCCAATGCTATATGCAGGACAAGTCCATTTGTCATACAAGGCGTGTCAGGTCTATTTTTTTCATTTTTATTTTATTTTCCGTGGATTGTCTGTTTGATTTGAGGTTTAACGACCCTGTCAATACTGAATAGATCATTAATTTCAGAACTTATTCATACGCATGGACAATCCAACTCGCACCCCATTTCCTGGGCAGGCGGTTCTTCTGTCGTGGTTTATTTTTGTTATGGTTTGTCTTTGGGTGTTTGTGTCGCTTATATTATTTTATTTTGGATAGCCTTTTGGCCACTTTGTGGGAAAGTAACTGTCCTTTTGGCTTTCGGCTATTGATGTTACCGTTGGGTCTGTTGTTTCATGTTTGTGTTGCTTTCCCTTTGGTGTCTCTAATGGGAGCTGTGGGTTGATTGTATCGATTCCTGGTCATTGCCTCCACTTCTATTTTAGAACCTCTAAGCGGTTTACCAGTACTCATGTGCGGGCTGTTTCAGCTCTGCTTGGAAGCCTCATGCAGTCCAATCTATTTCTTCCTACCCCGATGGGCGCACACGCGTTATTTTTGGTGGAAAATTCTGTTAGCAAATAATGCACAGCCCAATCAGACACTGTGTTCTGCGGCGTCTGATCTGAGTCACAGTTTGCCATGGTATCCCTTTAGGTGTTTCCAGCTATCAAAATCGAAACATGAAATAGTAACAATTTTTTACTTCTTAATTTCAATGATAAACCAAACACAATGTTCTATTGCTCACCTGTCTGTCTGTCTAAAGCCTGATTAAACTGGTTAATTGGAGGTGGGACTTTCAGTCTCTGTATCAAAACTGCCCGCTGTCTCTGAAGTCTGATATATTTTGGCCATTTCACGAATCTGCTGAGATCCCTCTTTGGCTGGATGTCCTGGCCTGTTGGGAGAAACAGTCAAACAGTCAATTTTACAAATGAGCCACATCTAGGGCTGGCTAATCGGAGCTGAAAAGATAATCCATTATCAGTCCTGCCACTTCAATCGACAATAGATTAGTAATCACTGAAGATTTAGTAATAATTTTACCTGCCTGGCTTTCTGTCTCTGACAGCATAATGGTTACCATATGTTGTACTTTACCAAGTATTTGAACAGACAGGCCTCAGCAAACAGTGTAGCCCCAGATGGCGCAGAGTGCGACCTCATCAGGGTCTAGCAAACAGTGTAGACCCAGATGAGACGCCGGGGTCTGCACTGTTTGCCATTATTCCAGCTGTTTTAGACACAACTTTGGTATTTATCAAATAATCAATTAATTACAAGTAAATCAGTAATGATAATAATTTTTGGTGGAATTTATCAATCAATTTATCGATTATCCAATTAATCGTGCCAGCCTTAAAATGTGCTTAACCATTATCTTGCTGTTCACGACAACCCCCATCTTTGCAAACAGTGTAGATCCAGATCAGATGGCTTCTGTAGAACCCTTATCTTGCTGTTCACGACAACCCCTATCTTTGCAAACAGTGTAGATCCAGATCAGATGGCTTCTGAAGAAGCCATCTGATCAGGATCTACACCGTTTGGCATTCAATTTATGAATTTGTAGCAATAAATTACATCAAGTGATTTTACTGGTTGATAGACAGAAATGGGTGTGGATTAAATGAATATTCAGCAAGATAAGGGTTAATAGCATGAGAAGCTAACAGGGGCACGGATAAATCTGAGCAGAAGTAGAGTGTAACCTAATTCAATGTTTGCATGAAGCTTCAATCAAACAAATCCTAAGAGATACAACAGCTATGTATATAATGCACTGGCAGATATGTCATCACTAGTAATAGGCACTCAAATATAGCCCCAGACTATACTTGTTAGAATCTCCTATGAGCCGATTCCAAACGGCAACAAGTACAGAGGACCCTCGTCTTTACGACAGTATTTGTTAAATATTTAAAGAATCACAGTTAGCAGGGACTTTCCTAGTGCAACTTTGGGGCCAATTAAGGGAGATATTCCCAACTTTAAAAACAAATTTCCTAATTTCTGATGTTGTGATAAAAAATTCATAAAAATTGAACCAAAATTGAATAATTTACAGCTGATTAAAATTCCCAACTATAAATATTAGCGAGCTGCTTTTACGAAACCCAGCGGGCCCCTGGACCCTGATTCTGAAGGGTAGGAAAATCCCTGATTAGGAGTACGATAGGTAATAAAAGACATTTTCCCCTTTATTACTCCAACATTTGTTTATTGGAGTATAAGATTACAAGACCCTTTCATGACAATGGACTCGATTTGTGCATTTCCAACCCGAAGGAAGCCCTAGCCACTCGGAACCCAGTCTAAGCCTTTAGCTAAGTAGTCATTCCATTCAAATTGCCGTTATAACAAGTTTTACCATTACAACGAATGTCAGTATAAAGAGGGTTGACTGTACAATGTTTTTATGGAGAGATTAGTGTCAGTTGTTCTCATTCCTCCTTATCTTTACCTCCTTACCCCACCACCAAGTCACGTTTTGCATGTGATACACACAGACTGATGATGGTAAAATCATTCCAGAAATAAGAAACATGTTGGCCGTGTTTAAGTTTCGGACCCTTTTTTGACATTTGACCTCTTAAATACGACCTTGACCTTGGAGGTATGGACCTGGGTTATGTGTGTGACACATCTTATGATAGTAAACATTTCTGCAAAGTAATTTCAAAATCCATCCAGAAATAAGAAAGTTATAGAGTGCATTTAACTTTCGGACGGATGGACGAACTAACGAACAGACAGGCAATGCTATTTGCCTATCCACCATCATTCGAATGGCGGGGCCATAAAAAACACAAATTTCAATCCCCCAGCCCAAGGATGCTATAGATGAAATTTCAGAGGAGATGCCATTTGAAAGTGTTGACCAGCTTTTCACAACGACAGACGACACACTATAATGGACAACTGCCCTATAAGCTCCCCTGGAGCCTTGGCTTTAGTTTAGCTTCTGTGACCTAGACTAGAACCATTTAAACAACTTTGAAAGAGTACCACCCGCAGATCATTACTACCAAGTTTGGACAGAATTCATTCAGTGGTTTAGATATCATTGAAAGAAATTGTGAACAGACGATGATAACAGACGGTCACCTATCACAATAGCTCCCCCGGAACCTTCGACTCAGGTGAGCTAAAAACATTGGCTATTGCCATCCTGAATTTTTCCCAAGTTTTAGAACTGGCAAATTATTTTTCAAAATTCTTTGTAAATGATCAGAGCAACCAAATATAAATGCTGGCTAATAGGAGCTGAAAAGATAATCGATTATCATTCCTGTCATTGCGTTCGATTATCGACCAGCAATCACTGAAGATCTGGTTATACCTGTCTGGCTTTCAGAGCATGTCATCTAACATATGTTGTACTTTACCATGTATTTGAACTGACAGACGTGAGCAAACAGTGTAGACCCAGCTGAGACGCCGCAGAATAGTGCATCACATCTTGGTCTACACTGTTTGCCACTCATACAGCTATTTTAGGCACAACTTTGGGTAGTAAATTGTACTTATCAAATTATTGATTGCAAGCAAATCAGTAATGATAATCATTCTTGTGGAATTTATCGATTGAATAATCGATTATCTGATAAATCATGCCAGTCTTATGCCTCACCTATTCCAAAATTCTTGGGTCTCTTCTCAAACAAGGGATTCACCACCTTCTTGGGTTCAACGACCTTCTTGGCTTTTAAAGGGGCCGCTGCTACCTTCTTCTTCCCCTTCTTTTTTGGGGGCTGAAATACATAAGATGCCAACCAGTCAAATCATTTACTAATAATTTCTATGGTCATTTTGGATACTTTGATTTGAACTAACATAAGTAAAGTTACATTCTTCAGGCTTTTGTATATAAGAAAAAAAACTAGAGCACTGCATGCGGTGCCAATGCATGGCTGCAAAAATTCTAAGTCTAGAAACCGTGGTATTTTCTGGCCGCACCGGTACTTTCGACAAGTTCAGGATTTTATCGGAATTTTTAATTCAATGTTTGCGTAAGAGCAAAAATATGTTTGCGAAACGATTTCACTGGCGTCGGCCGCGAAAAATACCTCACAGGGACGCAAAGTATCTTTTATAATGCGCAGCTAGTCATGCTGAGCAATGTTAAGTTCAAAGACGCCCATACAACCGACAGGGTGCTAATATTATCGGATACTTGAGATGAACAGTGGTAATAACTAATTAAGAGCATGCTCCGCATGCAGGCCACTTCCTATTAACATAGATAAATAGGTAATAAATTTATAACCAAAGCGTAACAGTTGGGACTCAAAGTAATCTTGCGTGAAAACTTTCTAACATATATATGCACTGCTTGCCGGAACACGACTGACAAAGATGACACGATCAGTCTGTGCAGCAATGGAGAGGAAGAAGCGGTTCAGTTCACAAAAATATGTTAGCGAAACGATTTCACTAGCGTTGGCCGCGAAAAAATACCTCGCAGGGTCGCAAAGTATCTTTTACAATGCGCTGCTAGTCATGCTGAGCACTGTTAAGTTTAAAGACACCGACGTGACCGATAGGATACTTGAGATGAATAGCGGTAAGGCCAAAACAAAATATATGTGTGGTTCCGGTTACCCGACCGTGCCTAACTTTTTCCCGCCGACCCTAATTATTTTTTCTATCATGAATATTCCAAACATTTTATGTGCAAAAACGGTCTTTCAATTTTTTATGGTTAAAGTATTTAAGTACATATTCATTAAAAAGCGCTTTCATTAAAGGACAATCTGGTCGTATTTACGCATGAAAATGGTGTGCGTCTGCCAAAAAAAAAAACATCAAAAACATTCGTGGTCTCTGAATAACTGTGAGCCTAGAATAAAAATGCATATCGTAAGCATCGCTATTTAAAAGCTATTTTTTTATCAATTGCCGCGAGCAGTCAGTTAACGGTAAGTGGCCTGTGCTAATCAATAACAATTAGCCAGTTACAGTTCAAATGGGTCAGGGATATGGCACGTGGCTACTTCTGAAGAAGCCGACGCTTTGAAGTAACCCATAATTATAATCCAAAATCTCCAGTACTTAGCACATTCAAGTCCGTTCATGCAAGCCAATAGAACCACCACCGGAAACAAAATAAATAAGAAAAAAACTACAACCAGAGGGTAAAACGTCTGTTGTCTCCTGTGATCAACAGGTATTTTCCACGTACCGGTAAGAGAGGCAAAATTAGGAAGCGGTCGGAACCCACAAATTTTGAATGCAATTTGTTTTCGGAAGCGCAAGATGCATAAAACCTATGTCTCGGACGCATATAAAGGACAATGGCGCACATTTCTAGCGGTATGCAGACCGTGACGGTATGACCCCTCTCAATAATCAGATTACTTTTGTGACAATAAAAATTATCCAAATCATGTTTTACCACCTGTAGCGATAATCAGACAAGTGTGCACGCTTCAACAAACATAAATAATGCAGACAGCTTGTGTAAATCTCTCAAGTATTTTCATTACCTCCATGAACAGAAAGCTAAAGCCTCCACAGATGCGCAGGATGATCGTAGTCTTCGCTGGTCACGCATATATAGTTTTTGTCATGCCGCGCTTAATTTCTCGCCGTCATTTTGAACGTGCATTTGTTGCAGTCTGAAATTTTCGCACGTTTTTCAATAACACGTCATCGATAGTTTGCACACACGGTCTTCGCATCCAATTTTTGGAAAACATGACAGTAAAACTGTGCGACAGGTGAATTCACAGATCAGCCTGCGCAGTCTTATCAGTCTTTGCTCTTTGTTCAAACCTGTTATAGTATGGCTTCTGGGATATGCAGAGAGCGGCAAACGAAGCTCGATGTACAGGCTGATCTTACGTTAAAAGATTTTTTTTTTCGTGAGTGCAGGAAGTAGTTTAACCTGTTGTAATATATGTCCGACAAAGACGGTAGTTAATGAGCTAGGATGTCATATGGTGGTGACATCAGAAATGCTTTCCGAGAAATGCACTGAATGCGTATGCGCGCACAGAAAAGACTCAGATCAGCTGGAAGTTCTGCACAGTCTGATCTGAGTTTATTGTTCACAAGGTTTCATTTCTCAGAAAGTTTAGACACTCGCCGATCAGACTGGCCGCATATGCACATGATAACACTGGTCAGGTAACCTTTCACACCTAATCGTTTAATTGGTATCACTTACATGTACACTGATCATCAAATCTTAAAGTGAGATAATTTGGAACAATAAACAGCGGGATTAGCGGTAAACCATCAAACAGGCAACAATCTATTGCTAAAAAAAGTGTCTAAAATATCCATTTTTAAACAGGCATGACGTTGTTATATTTTGGTCATTTGATTTGAGGTTTAACGTTCCCGTCAACACTGTAAAGGTCATTTTGGAGACGTTGCTTCCAATGCTGTAGGACTTTTACCCGACATTGAGATGGAACAGACTCAATAAAACCGAGTCTGCTATTTTCGTTCATTTGATGTATTCTTTGCTTCCGGAGGATCTAACTATTCAGAACTTATTTATCCCTGCTCACCCTTGCATGCCCATAGTTAAAGGGGACTTAACTGGGGATATATTTTTTCCCAATCTCTGCTCCAGAACATACATGTACATTGTGGTTTCTTATTACAACCACCTCAATGGCATGGTTCTATTGAGTTTCCACACTGTACAAGTTTGGATTGAAGTCATGAAAGAGGCAGTTAGGGAAATATGCAACTCTGATGTAGTGCACACATGTGTGTAGAAATGTTGTTTGTGTTTTTTGTGCAATCAAGATCTGGAACTTAACTTTTCAAAATGAAGGATTTTGGACTCCTGTTTTCAGAATCATTGTGAGATCTATCTATCTATCTATCTATCTATCTATCTATCTATCTATCATGTTCAGCTTTAAGACCAAGTAAGACAGATACAAATGGCACAAGGACTACGATTTGAAAAGACTATATAAATAGTTTCTGCTGGTGCTAATTGCTGGATGTTTAATTTGCAGCATTAAGCCGTTATAAGAAACTTTCTGATATCCGTTTACTCTGTCATTTCATCTTGATCTTTTGAACTTTTACATTTAACTTCAATGTATATATGGTACAATAACAGTTACAGCACTATTTAAGATAAAGCAACCTACACTAGAACAGCAAGTCCCAAAGGCTGACCTTTTGTAAAAGGCAAACACATGAACAGGATGTCCAATCAAAATACTTTGTTCTGACTGAAGAACACCCTTATTTTTGTAACAATTAGGACAATATGGATGAAAACTAAGCATTATTTATTACACTTTTATTTATTTACAATGTTTTCAAGTACAATTATACAACAAAAGCAAAACAATATAACAAAAATAAGTGCAGTGTGTAGCATAGGATAGAAGGTGAGAAAAAAAAATAAAAATAAAAAATAAAATAATTTTCCTACCTACCTACCCTATTTTTGAAAACCATGTAATAGGAACCACACATATAGTTTGTTTTGGCCTAATAACTAATAGAGCATGCTCATTTGGACATTCACAAATTTGAAAAGATGAAATTTTCTTACAATTAAATAGTCAATGTTACCACTTATTTAACAATATTGATCCTGACAACAATATTGATGTAAAGAAGAGTCCAAAATTATTTCAGAACATTTTGTCCAGACTGGCCTGAAATCTTTTGGACGATCATAATTTTTGAAGGACTATGGCCTATTCACCATATTTGCATTATTTGCTGGCTCCCAGCTTGCACATTGTCAATATTGGAAAAGCAGGTAACCAGACCCCACTGCAGTGTTCTGCCAAGGCCGCGCCCTTGCGCCATTGGCGCGGAAAAAATCTGTATGGCGCAGAAAAGTTGACATCCATGGGCCCGTGGGCGCATCCAAATTATTGCCGGGCGCACCTTTTTCTCGAGGAACGAACCGTCATCATGTCTTGATCCGGTTGCTTTCCTTTGAAGTCTATTAATCTGCAGCCCAATATATATTTTTAGCCTCTCAAAATTAACCCAACACGTTTTTCACACCTGACACCTGTGGACTGGTCACGTGTCAGTGGCCGTAAATATTGCCTTTGGTTTGATAATACCCAACGCTCTTATAATAATTTGTTTATGGTAACAGATTCCTACTTAATTGTAGAGCCAACAGCAAATGTTCTGATCAGGCTGCGCAGGCTGATCTGTCTCTTTTTGATCAACCCATGTTTCAGTGTTCCCCAAAATTATATTTCCTTAGGCTAAAAATAGTAATGAGACACATTTAGCTGAAGGCCAAGAAAAAAATTCTGTTTGATCTTTTTTGTGTACCGACTGCAAGGTCATGATTTTCATGTCAAAGTCTACAACACCTGTTTAACATTGTATTTCCACATTTAAAAGTCGGACAGAAATAAAATATTGATTGATAAATGGCCCTTTCAACCTTTGTATAAATTGATTTTTTTTGTGAATGGCCCTGCTTTTTTGGTGAATGGCCCCACTTTTTTGTAAATGGCCCGACAATTTCCTGTCTGATGGGCCATTGGCCCATGTTTTTGAATTTCTTGGCAGAACACTGCCCCTGACCTTGAAAGGTCAGGGGGGTCTGGATACCTGTTTTTCCAACACTGATAACCTTCAGACTAGGAACCAGCAGATAATGCAAATAAGGTGAATGTCCGGCCCCAAACAAAATCCCTGGTTGACGGTGACGTTAAACTTAATCAAACAAACAAATAATAACATGATTAAACAATATAATAGAATTTAATGGAATATATTGCGATGAAAACTGTGATCGTTTTCTTACATAGACTGTGGGCACTCGTTAGAAAATATTTATTTTTGGCCGGCCTCTGTAGCTCAGTCGGATGCGCGTCTGACTGGTGATCAGAAGGATGCGGGTTTTATTTCTGCTGGGGTCGGCAACATTCTTTCGTGGAGATTGATCATGAACTCTTTTCTGTGGTTAGTGTTTCCCCCAGCCCATTTTAGCATGGCACCGCGCCATGCCCCTTTTTCATAGCGCCATGCCCTTTTTCAAACAGTACATTAAAAGCCCTTTATTTTGGTAAAAATTTCATGAAAATTGGACCAGAAATAACAAAGTTACACAATTTTATTTCCATGCCTAGAGTTTACAAAATGTATCTTTTAAATCAAACACTGTCTAATTCTTTTGTTTATTTACACTTACTGCTCAATCTTGACAATAACCACATATAACTAATGATTCGTGGAGGTGTGAAAAATACTTGCTGTGTGTCCAGGTAGGTGAAAAACAATGGATGCAAAAACAATGGTAGAGGAAAAAATACTTTCTGTGTGTCCAGATAGGAGAAAAAGAAAACAATAGATGCAAAAAAAAAATGAATCAATTTCAATGACAGAGGAAGGAACTAAGGAAAATTCAAAAGATAAAAAAAGAAATGTCTCCAACTGATCATGCACCAACTACATGTAGGCTGAACTTGATCGTGAATAGGGCATCACTGTGTCAGTCTATTTTGTCCCTGTTCTAATTAGCATTTCAAAAGACTACTGCTTTATATCAATAACTATCTAACCCAAACAAAGGATAATATTTTACTGGTTTAAAAAGGCCTTTTTCAAAAGCATTTAAGCATTTATTGGAGTGCATCTTAAAAAGTGCCCAATTTTTATTGGAGTTTGCGCGTAAAAGTGCCTTGGTATACACCCGTTAAAAGTGCCCTTTTTCAGAATCTTTACCATGCCCTTTTTTAATCCTGGGGGAAACGCTAGTGGTCATTCTCTCCCTTCTGCTGATTCAAGAAGGGCAGTTGTCAGTTTCTGGTGAAAGAATGTGCACTACTAATTAATCGCTTACCTATAAGCTTGCCCAGGAAAAAAGTGGGTAGGTAAACTGACCGGCTCAAAAATAACCTAAATAGTGTTGAGTGGGCCGTTAAACTCAAATACAAACATAATCTGTATGCATATATGCTAGCGAAATATTTAAAAAAGAAAAGAAACAAACTAATCAAAGTATTATTATTATAAATTATAATAACTTTAAACCAATCAACAACTAAATTTGAGAAGATATGCGCAAAATTGTGATAATAACTTTAATCGACAGCAATGTCCAGCAGCTTTCTTTCTATCTTTTTTTCTCAGTTGACTGTCAGGAACTCCTTTTATTCACAATTATTGCACAGTACCTTCAAACTTTATTTTGGTACCGCGAACTAAAACCATGGTGATTTCTGTGATTTCCATGGCAAATCCCCAACCAAACCCGTCCATACCAAACCCACCCTACCATGTCTTTCTCAATCCTACCCAATCCTGGTGTATGAATGTCATTTGACGTGTCACCAGTAACAATTCTGATCATACAATCTATCTATCTATCTTCTTATACTGAGTCGGTCATATCTGGCCATTACCTCAGTTGATTGGGTGGCTAAATTTAGAATTTAGCTGAAAAAAAAAAAAAAAAGAAAAAAGAAAAAAAGAGAGGCACTGGATGCGTCCTTAAAACTATTTACAATCTGCATAACAGAGGTATCCTAAAACGCATACCTCTGAGACCCAATCTTACACTGTGCGGGCTTTGAACTCTTCTGCGGACTTGGCATTCACCGCAGAGGAGGGAAGACTATTCCACTGGGGAATAGTTCTAGGAAAGAACGAGTTCTTCAGGGCATCACTATAGGACTGGTATCTACGATATTGTGAGTCGTTTAATTTTGATGCCCTTGTTTGGGTCGACAGTGTTACAGGGGTCAAGTACCTATCTTTATCAATAGACACTGAATCAGAGTGTATCTTGTAGAGGGTTAAAGAGGACTGCTCACGACGGGCCTCCAGGGACGGCCACTCTAGCTCATTAAGCATGTCACCGACGCTACTTCTATTTCGCCATCGCCTACAGGTCCATCGAGCAGCTGTCCTCTGCACCTTCTCCACCTGCTGAGTCTGAGTTTTAACATAGGGGTGCCAAATGGGTGATGCATATTCGAGTTGAGGGCGAACCAATGTTTTATATGCAACATCCTTTGTCTGCCTAGGTGCGAAAGCCAAGTTCCGTCTAAGGAATCCCAAAGTCCTAGTTGCTTTAGATGTAATCTCTGAGATATGTTGACCCCAATCAAGATCGTCAGTGATGGTGATACCAAGATATTTGGCGGATTGAACATGCTCCAAAACTTGCTGGTGAAGAGAATAGTCAAACTTAATTTGCTTGTCCGGAGGGTGTCGTGACACTCTCATTGAGTGACATTTGGCCACATTGAACTTCATTTGCCAATCGGTCTCCCACTGTGCAAGTTGATCCAGGTCATCTTGTAAAATAAGACAGTCAGAAGGAGAATATATGTTCCTATACAGGACACAATCATCAGCAAACAAACGGACCGATGACCTGATATTATCGGGGAGATCATTAATGAAAACCAAGAAAAGGACCGGTCCAAGGACCGAACCTTGGGAGACTCCAGATAAAACAGGGACTGGATCAGACGCTTGGCCATCAAGTACAACTTGTTGTGAGCGCCCAGAGAGCCATGAGCTAATCCACCTATGCGTGGATCCTCTTATCCCATAGTACTCCAGTTTATGTAATAGCCTTCTGTGAGGTACCTTGTCAAAGGCCTTAGCAAAGTCCATGATGATCAAGTCAGTCTGTTTGTGGCCACGATTTATGGCCCCATCCAGATTGCTCACAATGTCATGGTAAAATTGAACAAGCTGCGTTTCGCAAGACCTTTGACTCCGGAAACCATGTTGACAGTCAGCAAGAATGCTCTCAAAGGCTAAGTGCTTGTTGATGTTGCTTACTAATATATGCTCCAAGGTTTTGCAACAGATGCATGTTAGCGACACTGGTCTATAATTTGCTGCATCATATTTTTCCCTTTTTTTTATAGACCGGGGTTACATTTGCTTGTCGCCAGTCATCTGGTACAGTGCCCTGGGCAAGTGATTGATTGAAGATAAAGGCCAACACAGGAGATATTTCAGCACTACATTCCTTAAGTACCCTGGCATTCAGGTCATCGGGCCCAGATGCCTTATGTATCTTGAGCTTACCTAACAGTTTAGCGACCCCATTGGGGTCAACTGTTATGTCCCCCATAGAGGGGAACGGACTTGCACCTTTAGATGGTAGCTCACCATCAGTTTCACGCGTAAATGCTGATTGAAACTGTTTATTGCAAATATTAGCCTTATCGCGCGCATCTGTTTTTAGAATTCCATTTTCCCTTAGCGAAGTGATCCCAAACGCATCCTTTTTCAGGGACTTTACGAATGACCAAAACTTTTTAACTTTACCATTCTTTTGGGGACTATCGGGATCTATATTGTCATCTTCAAAGGTAAAGATGCTGGAAACATGCTTCCAATATGCATCTCTTATAACCTTTTGCACATGTGCTCTGAACCGTTTGTAATGGTTCTTAACGTCAGGGCTGCTAGACTTGCGAGCATGAAAATACATTCTATTCCGTCTTCTGATGAGATGCTTGATCGTGTTATCGATCCATGGTGCCCTATATTTTGTTTTGGTCATTTTAGTTGGTATAAACCTTTCCATTGCCGTGGTTAATTCGGACTTAAAACTGACCCACAGGTCATTGACTGACATGTGTGAGAGGTCAGAGGAAAGGAACGAATCCTTAAATCGCGCCATATGGTCTCGCAGACCATCCATATCCGCACGTTTGTAGAGAAAAACTTTACGCGGGACTTGTCTGATTCGTTTAGCTTTTATGTCATACTCAACAAGGACTATGTCATGATCAGCTTTGCCAATCGGGGGCATCCCCTTAACACGGCTTACTGGGGATGGAGAATTTGTAAACAATAAATCAAGGGTCTTCTCCTGTCGGGTGGGTATGTTAACAACTTGGGCCAGGCAGTGTTCTTTGATTATGTCCAAAAGTTGTTGCTGTGTCTGCCTTTTAGGCACCCCATGGGGCACCTGCATGCTGCTCCATTCAATGTCACCACAATTAAAGTCTCCGCCAACCAAAATATGGGCATTTGCATTTGACATTATCCTAGACAAAGATGAATTAAAAGCCTCAAGATATTCTGGGTCAATCTGATCTGGTGGGCGATAAAAAGATCCAAGGTACAAAGTCCTACATCCAATGATGTTCAATTTACACCAAACTAGTTCACAGTTGGTGTCCAACTCCGGAGTTTCTGTACAGAGTAGGTCTTGCTTGAAAGCCACAAAGACACCTCCATGTGCATCCCCAACTCTGTCTTTCCGGATGGCCTCAAAGGATTCAGGGAAAATTTCCGAGTTTTTAATTTCTGGGGTTAACCAAGACTCATTGCCCAAAATGATATCTGGTTTCGCCGAGTCGATAATTGTATGAAGTTCAGCCCTTTTATTCTTTATTGACTGACAATTCATGATCAATATTCTGAGGGGATGGTTAAGGACCGCCTTTTTGGTCTTTCGTTTAGCTTCTTTTGACTGCTGCACAATGGGCGATGAAGCTGCCGTGGGTGGGACGATGTTGTCTGGTATCGGACTATCAGGCTCGGATAGGGTAGATAAAGGTTCAAAGTGGTTGTAGGTATCTATAGAAGATGAGGTGTCAAACAGAGATGTGGAAAAGTTTGGCATTCCACATTTCAAACACTCCCATGCAACATTTTTATTCAATGATCTGTTGTAAAAACTATACATAGTTGATGACATGCCTTGACATCCTATGTGATACCAGACATTGCAGGTGTCGCAACAAATTCCCCGGTCTTCCCAACCAACACTTTTTTGACAGAGTCCACAAGGGAAGTGTGAACTGTCATTTCGGGAGTCTGGACCAGGATTTGATTCAACATCCCAAGCATTGCCTATAACAACTGTAAATATATACAAGTAGAAAAGTTTATTTGAACCAGGAAACCCCTTCATTCTTAGAGATTTTTTTAAGATTGATATTGTACAAACATGGGGCAAATGAAATGCAAAGTTACGGTCGATTGCTGTTGTACCACGTGTGTCCGCATAAACTGGGTAGAAGTTAACTGGGATTTCCTGTAGATCCTGTCCACTGCAACTAAGAAGAGATGCAAGTCTTGTTGCCAGCAACATGCAACATACTCCAAAAAGGAGGTCAAATGGTGATTTCTGACCATCACAGGGTGACATGTACGTGAGAATGTCCAGTTTAACCCAGCACATATTGAAGGATGATTTCCATGGCGATTCCCTCTACCAATCCCATCCCTACCAAAGCCAACCAGATCAAATCCAACAAAACCCTACCCTACCATGTCTATCACAACCCTATCCAATCATACAATGGTGTTTTATGTGCTACCCAGGGTGATTTCGGTCTTTCCGGTGACCGGGTGCGAGCTAGGGACTAACTTCCCATCACTGATCTTGGTGTGTCATTTGACGTGTCACCAGTAACATTTCTGATTCTGAAGCCACGGCATGACCTGCTCCATGATCCAGAGCTAACGATGAGACAGGGTTGATTCAGTGACAGACCTAAGACTGTACCCTAAAGAAATGATTTATTTTGAACGCCGACTTTACAATTGTTCGTATTTAGTCCTGTCAATTGCGTAGCTACGATTTTCAAAACGTAAAATCAGTGTAAGTCGCTAATGTTATCTGATCATTACGGATTTTTCTATAAAGATTTTTTTTCGTGCTCACCATGTTGACATAAATTTCAGAAAGGCTAGATCTCGTACGGAGCGAGAAAACTACGGCGTATGATAATCTACGGTATTTCCGGTCACGGGTCGTTTATGTTCTATAAAAGGGTTATCCTTTGGAAGCAAAGAATACACCACAGAACTGAAAAATATGAAGTGTACATGTTTTCTGGGCCAGACTAGCTAGTTTCGGCCAATTAGGCCTCATCAGTGACCTTCAGATATTTTCAAAATTCCACAATGGAATCAATGATCCTCTAGAAGGGATAGGTCCTCTAGAGGGGGCGGAGTTCTCATACTGGTAAGCAGGAAGTATATTGCTTGCAGGGAAGAGAAATTTGAATCCGATTGCGAAATACTTTGGGTAAAAGTGGAGATTGTAGGCTCTAAGCCGTTACATATAGCAGCTTACTACCGACCACATGAATCGGACTCTGCTAGTCAGGAGCAGTTGAGATATTCACTTGAAAAGGTAAGTGAGGCCAGTGGTCACATATGGCTACTGGGTGACTTTAACCTGCCCAATTTCTCCTGGGAAGGAAATTTGCCCTCTCTGAAACAGGATTGTAGCTACCCCAGTCTATATGGTGACTTTGCAGACATTCTAGCTGATTTTAACCTGACACAAATGGTTACCGAGCCAACAAGGTATGAGAACATACTAGATCTCTTCTTAACAAATAACCCCACTCTTGTCAGTAAGGTGGAGATCATGCCTGGTCTCTCGGACCATGACATTGTCTACTCTGAGGTAAATATTAAGCCCCAAATAGTAGTACAAAGACTTCGTGTTATGCCAGTTTACAGGAAGGCTGACTGGAATGCTCTAACTGAACACATGCTCCTATTTCGTGAATCTTTCATGTTAGATCACGAGACCAAGTCCCTAAACAGATTATGGCTAGACTTTAAAACTGCTCTTCAAGATGGCATAGATAAACATGTACCAAAGAAAACAATCAGCAGCAAGGACTCTCTCCCCTGGATAACACAGGACATTAAACGCAACATCCGCAAAAGAGACAGCCTTTACCAAAAGTATAAGAAAACCAGAACTCGCAAAGACAGGGAGGAATTTGTTGCTAAGAGACACCAGGTAAGGCACAAACTCAGTCAGGCACATAACCAGTACCTAGAAACCATACTTGGAATCAGCAAGTCTGAGGATAACGCCGAACCAGGTAAACCCTCCTGCTCAACAAAGAAACTATATACCCTTCTGAACAGGTCAAAAAATGACACTAAGGGTATATCATCACTTAGTACTGGTGGAAACCTTTACAGTAACACAAAGGATAAGGCTGATATCCTTAACAACCAATTTCAGTCGGTCTTCACCCCGAAAACCCCACTGGCTCTCAGTAAACTGGCTCAGATGAAGGTTCAGGACCAAGTTGACGCTGGTAAAATCGATCCCTGTAAAATTGACCTAAAATCTGTCCCAGCAGGCTGCTTGAATAACCAGCCTGTCATGCCTGAAATTCTTCTGTCTGAGGCTGGAATACTGAAGCTACTTCACGACTTGAACCCGAACAAAGCAGCCGGTCCAGATGAACTAAAGCCCCTAGTGCTCAAAGAGCTTCGTGAGGTAATTGCGCCCATGGTGGGGATCATATTCCAGAGATCCATGGAGACTGGGAGGGTTCCAAAAGACTGGAATGATGCAAATGTATGTCCCTTATTCAAAAAAGGTGACAAGACCATTGCCTCAAATTACAGGCCTATTTCCCTGACTTGCATACTATGCAAAGTCCTGGAACATATAGTTGCATCAAACCTTGTTACCCACCTAGACTCCCATAATCTGCTTTATGATCTTCAGCATTGCTTTAGATCAAAGAGATCATGCGAAACGCAGCTGGTATCACTAGTGGAGGATATGTCTCGAAATGCCATAAAGGGTCAGCAGACGGACCTTGTCTTGCTAGACTTTAGTAAGGCATTTGATAAGGTCAGTCATGAAAAGTTGCTACTTAAGCTCCACCAGTATGGCATTAGAGGAAATGTCCTCCACTGGATCAAAGCCTTTCTTTCAAACCGCTTCCAGACAGTAGTCTTAGAAAATGAAAAGTCCTCCCAAGTAGCAGTTACATCCGGAGTGCCGCAGGGCTCGGTATTGGGGCCTATACTATTTCTAGTGTATATAAATGACCTTCCTGACAGCATACGCTCAAAGGTAAGATTGTTTGCAGATGATACTGCAGTCTACCTTGCAGTATCCAACCTAAAAGATACCACGGTGCTCCAAGAAGACCTAGACAGGTTAGGGACATGGTCCCGAAAATGGGATATGGAATTCAACCCCAGTAAGTGCACAGTTATACATGTGACACGTAGCAATGATCCAGTCCCATCCCAATATACCCTTTATGGCCATGTCCTAGAATCTGTTACTAGCTCCAAGTACCTAGGCGTAACGATCAATGACCATCTTACCTGGAATGACCACATCCAAAATACTGTTACTTCTGCTAACAAGACCCTAGGTTTCATCAGACGAAACATCCGCACCAAAGACCCTAGCATCAGAGAAGTTGCTTACAAAACACTAGTGCGCCCTGTCATAGAATACTCTTCTCCCGTCTGGTCCCCCCACCATACAACACAAATCAATAAGGTGGAAATGGTCCAGAGGCGTGCTGCTCGCTGGACCCTTAGCCGCTATTCAACTTATCACAGTGTCAGCCGCATGCTTGGGCAGCTTGGATGGAGATCCCTTGAGGACAGGCGCACAGATGCACGGTTATGCCTATTTTACAAGATAGTGCACGGTCTTGTTGCAGTGCCAATGCCACCATATGTTGTGCATCCAAGAGTAACTACACGACGTTCAAGTTCACACCCTCTAGCATTTATTCAAATTCACACAGCTGTTGACTACTACAAGTTCTCATTTTTCCCCCTCGCCATTGTCCAGTGGAACAGGCTGCCCCCAGCTGTAGCATTACTGCCAGATCTTGAATCTTTCAGACTGGCAGTCAGCAGTCTGTCCTACTCCATACCATAGACCGGAAGCATTGTTTTTAACTTTTTATCTTTGCACTTTGTCTTCATCAGACTTTTAACATTTTAACCTATCATCTTTATCTCACCTTCACCTGTTTTTATCATTCTGTTCTATTTTTAACCATTCATTGCACTGATCCCCGGTCTGAAGCACACCAGACACCTGCACATAATTCCCGCGAGGGGGTGATGCAGTATCAGTAGATAGATAGATAGATGATCCCCAAGGACAAGAAAATATAATCTACACTATGATGTAGGGCAGGGAGACGTTTTACCACCACACACCAGCTGTAGTGAAGTTAAATATGTTCTAAAAAAGGGTTATCCTTTGGAAGCAAAGAATAAACCACAGAACTGAAAAATATGAAGTGCACATGTTTTCTGGGCCAGACTAGCTAGTTTCGGCCAATTTCCTCCTCTTTAACCTTCTTCTACAAGATACACTCTGATTCAGTGTCTATTGATAAAGATAGGTACTTGACCCCTGTAACAGTGTCGACCCAAACAAGGGCATCAAGAGTAAACGACTCACAATATCGTAGATACCAGTCCTATAGTGATGCCCTGAAGAACTCTTTCTTTCCTACAACTATTCCCCAATGGAATAGTCTTCCCTCCTCTGCGGAAGAGTTCAAAGCCCGCACAGTGTAAGATTGGGACTCAGAGGTATGCGTTTTAGGATACCTCTGTTATGCAGATTGTAAATAGTTTTAAGGACGCATCCAGTGCCTCTCACTTTTTTTCCCCAGCTAAATTCTAAATTTAGCCACCCAATCAACTGAGGTAATGGCCAGATATGACCGACTCAGTATAAGAAGATAGATAGATAAATTAGGCCTCATCAGTGACCCTCAGATATTTTCAAAATTGCACAATGGAATCAATGATCCCAAAGGACAAGAAAATATAATCTACACTATGATGTTGGGCAGGGAGACGTTTTACCGCCGCCACACATACCGTAAGTCTCGTTTCCCTAAGCCCCGTGGGTCGTTTCGCCCATATTTTTATTCAGGCCTTAGTATGGATTGAGTTAAGGTATATTTGGTTTATAAAGTTCTCGGTCGGTACAAGAAAATTTCAGTCCGTCTCCACTGACCGTTCCAAGGCGGTTCTTCTGTCGCGGTTTATTTTTGTTATGGTTTGTCTTTGGGTGTTTGTGATGCTTATATTGTTTTATTTTGGATAGCCTATTTGCCATTTTGTGGAAAAGTAACTGTCGGTTTGGCTTCCCGCTATCGGTGTTTCCATAAGGTCTTGTTTCAGGTTTGTGCTTCTTTTCCTTTGGTGTCTCTGATGGGAGCTGTAGTTTGATTGTATCGATTCCTGATCATTGCTTTCACTTGTATTTATTAAATAATAAATTTTACTTCTTTTAATAGCACATATAGACATTTATAAAGAGTCGTTCTTCCCCAGAACCATTAGAGATTGGAATGCCCTTCCCGATTCGATTATTTCGACAGCTGAAGGTGCTGATGATTGTGTAGCTAAATTTACCTCTTTGGTTAGAGCTAGGGACTAACTTCCCACGTCACAGGTCCTGGTGTATGAATGTCATTTGACGTGTCACCAGTAACAATTCTGATTCTAATTCTGAGCACTCGGAAGAGGGTTGAGATAGAGATAGATAGATTTCTCTCTCTCTCTCTCTCTCCTATTACTGCTACTCGCTCATATCTGAGCATTACGAGTAGGATTTCCTGGGTGGTAACCTGTACTTTTTTTAAGCAGTGTGGATGAAGTGCCTTGCTCAAGGGCACAACACTTTGGTCAGAGTGAGGCTCGAACCCGCATCCTCTCGATCACAAATCCGATGCGCTACCACTGCGCCAAAGCGCTCCACTAGATTTATACTGGAGGCAGGATCCCCTCAAAATTGAGGAAATCGAGATCTTCTGTCCCTTGGATGGAGGGATTTCCTGATTCAAACCAACTTTTTTACCTGCATATATTCACAGTTACAATAGGTAATGCTTGGGACGTGGAATCAAATCCTGGTCCAATTTCCCTAAATGATAGTTCACTTTTTCCCTGTGGACTTTGTCAAAGAAGTGTTGGTTGGGAAGACCGAGGAATTTGCTGTGACACTTGCAATATCTGGCATCACATAGACTGTCAAGGCATGTCATCAACTATGTATAGTCTATATAACAGATCATCGACTATGAACGTAGCATGGGAATGCATGAAATGTGGAATGCCAAACTTTTCCACATCTCTGTTTGACACTTCATCTTCTATTGACACTTATAATTAAGGCGTTACTTTACCAAAAGGGGGGGGGGGTGCCCATAAGGCCCTTTTCCTGCCCTGGAACAAAAGTCTTCATTTTCTCCTGATATATTCCCTATAGTATCCCATTTACTAAAATAGTATTGGTTTTGTAACGTAAGCCCTAGTTATTGAGAAACATGATAATGAAAGTGGGCGGGGTAATTCAGCTTTTTTCATAGGCTGGAATTGAAAATGAGATCAAAAGATGAAAAAGTTGCATGACAACGACAAACAATTGATCCTTTGATTTATATCAGTCTTTGAATCGACTGCCTATTCGAAATTCGCAAAACTGCAGTATGTTTCCTCTGGCTTTCTTTGCCGGACCATTACAGGGTCACTGATGAGGCTTTATTAGCCGAAACTACGTAGTATGACCCATCTTCTTTCTTATGAATGTTTTCAATGCTCTTAAAGGAACTCATTTTTGATTTTTATTTGCCTTCACTGCAGCTGGTGTTGTGCCGTGTGGCGGCCGTAAAACGTCTCCCCGTACATCAACCATAGTGCAGTTTATATTTTACTTTTGGTCCTTTGAGATCAGCGTGAATATTCTGAGTAATCGGAAATAAATTATTGGTTTAGATTAATATTCTAGACAGGTTTTTAGATATTTGGACCCCATTTTGATTTATATCAGTCTTTGAATCGACTGCCTATTCGAAATTCGCAAAACTGCAGTATGTTTCCTCTGGCTTTCTTTGCCGGACCATTACAGGGTCACTGATGAGGCTTTATTAGCCGAAACTACGTAGTATGACCCATCTTCTTTCTTATGAATGTTTTCATTGCTCTTAAAGGAACTCATTTTTGATTTTTAATTATCTGAGGCATCATGTTTTATGCACTATTTCTTTTTTAAAATGTATCACAGCCACTCATTATTCCCTTTGTTTGTTAGACAAATGTATTGGGTAAATTCCTATTTAAATTTTCTTCCTCTAAAGTAAAATACTACATCTGCAGCAACGATTTTATTAACATCCTCAATTTTTGTTAATTTTGCATCTTCAAATTCAATAAATCCTAGCCTATCTCCGAAACTAAATGGAAACTTATTTTCAAACTTACTTGAATTTAACATTGGAAGAGTACAAAGTGTTGATTAGGTTTTGGTGACCTTGGCCTAATATTCAAGGTCACTTGGGCTGGTCAAATGTCAAAATTAGGGGTGACCATTTTGGCAGTTTTCTATTCCTGAACGAAAAGCTTCAAATTCTCCTAATACATTGCCTATAGAATTCCTTTTACAAAGACAGTCAAGGTTTTGCAAAGTAAGCCCTAGTTATGGAGTTAAATGATCATGAAACTGGGTGGGATAATTCGATATGATGCTGAGGTATTGTGTTTTATGCACCAGATCTCTTTTAAAATATAGCAAATGCAGTCACAATTTCCTCTGTTTGTTTGTTTTGCCTTAGGTAACATCCTACCTTGTTTTCGTCCTCTAAAGTAAAATATGCCAGCTTTTATGAAAAATTTCTATTTCTGAGAATTTTGCATCTTGGAATTCAAAAATCATATTTTTTTCTGGAATTAAATGAAAGATTCTATTGAAATAAATCTGAAGACAGTATTTGGAGAAAACAAAATGTTGTCTAGGTTATGGTGACCTTGACCTTATTACCATGGTAACATGGTTACACGGCCTTTGAAATAATCAGACAGACCAATAAGGTCATATTTTGCCGACCCCACCCATCGCCATCCTCGCCCCACTCTTTCAATGACAACAGATCTTCATTTACACAAGAGCATACTCCTGTCTTATTATTTTTCCCTTCTGAGGAAAATAAAAGGACTGCAGCTTTATTACATGACAATGTACATTTTGCTTATTTTAAATCTTGGAATTTGCAGTATCTTTGTTTATCTCTCAAATCTGTGTTTGAATTCTTTTGAAAGGTGTATGTAGATATTATTGTGAGTGCACACATTTGATTAGGTTTCGGGGATCTTGATCTTATTTTAAGGTCAGACTGAACTTGGACATTGTTAATTGTGTTGTGACCTTGAAAACAAGGTCATCAAAGCCTAATATTGTTTGTTTATCATTTCATATTCAGCCCCTTGTTCTGTCCTGGTGACTATGCCACTTAAGCTAGCATCTATTCCACTCAATTGATCCCACAAACTGTGCAAACAAGCTTAAGTTTACTAAACTTCAATCTACTTTGACCTATGATGACCTGGAAATGAGGTTAATGTTAACCAACTTGAAATCATGGCCCAATAATTCATCTAAGCCAGTTTCTAAGAATCAAGTCAGGAGTTCCAAAGAAACTATACTCGAAGCTTAAAAAATTTGATCTACATGTATTTTGTTCTTTGGCGACTTTGAAAACAAGGCCCTTGAAAATAAGGCCAAGAACATCTAACCAACTCAGGGACATGTCCTGATTCTTCATCCAGCCAAGTCTGGTGTAATGCTGCATAATTTAAGTGATAATTCGACTTAAGAATAAATTATGAGTTCAACTGCGGATATCAAGCCTGTCATGTCCTAGAAAATGAGGTCAAGGTCACCAAAATCTAAGCTCAAAGGCAAGTTCCAATGATATAGATATGTAGGAAAGTCAATGAAATGTCACAGGATGAGTTTAATAATTCCCAAACTTTCTTTTCAACTTTGAAAATCTTACAGTCCATGTGACCTTCAAGATAAGGGTCAAGGTCACACAAACCTAGTCAGCCCTTTAAATTCTCAAGATCTTATAATATATTCAGATTAATTTCAAAAGAATCCCTTGTATAATTCAAAAGAAAAAATATGATTTCTTGAATTCCAAGATGCAAAATTCTCAGAAATAGAAGGTTTTCATAAAAGAGTTGCTGCAAATGGCATACTTTACTTTAGATGAAGAAAACTAGGTAGGATGCTACCTAAGGCAAAAACAAACAGAGGAAGTTGTGACTGTGTTTGCTATATTTTAAAAGAGATCTGGTGCATAAAACACAATACCTCAGCATCATATCGAATTACCCCACCCAGTTTCATGATCATTTAACTCCATAACTATGGCTTACTTTGCAAAACTTAGACTGTCTTAGTAAAAGGATATGATAGGGAATGAATTAGGAGAATTTGAAGCTTTCTGTTCAGGAACAGAAAACTGCCAAAATGGCCACCCCTAGTTTTGACTTTAGACCAGCTCAAGTGACCTTGAATATTAGGCCAAGGTCACCAAAACCTAATCAACACTTTGTACTCTTCAGATGTTAAATTCAAGTAATGTGAAAATAATTTGCAATTTAGTTTCAGAGATAAGCTAGGATTTATCGAATTTGAAGATGCAAAATTAACAAAAAATGGCAATATTAATAAAATAGTTGCTGCAGATGTAGTATTTTACTTTACAGGAAGAAAATTTAAATAGGAATTTACCCAATACATTTTTCTAACAAACAGAAGATATACATGTAATATAAATGTGTGGTACATTTTAAAATAGAAAGAGTGCGTAAAACATGATACTTCAGATAAATGCTGAATTACCCCACCCACTTTCATTATCATGTTTCTCAATAACTAGGGCTTACGTTACAAAACCAATACTATTTTAGTAAATGGGACACTATAGTCAATATATCAGGAGAAAATGAAGACTTTTGTTCCAGGGCAGGAAAAGGGCCTTATGGGCACCCCCCCCCCCCCTTTAGTGACATAGAATTTAGTAACCAATTTGAACCTTTATCAACCCTGTCCGATCCTGACAGTCCGATACCAGACAATATTGGCCCGCCCACTGCAGCATCTTCGCCCATTGTGCAGCAGTCAAAAGAAGCTAAACCAAAGACCAAAAAGGCGGTCCATAACCACCCCCTCAGAATATTGATTATGAATTGTCAGTCAATAAAGAACACATTACGCATACACGCCTATACACATACATAGTCTATTTTACCGCCGCAAAAACGAAAATTTTAAGATGAAAATTTGTGATATTTTTCTCATTGCTACTCAAAATATAGATTGTGGGTACTCGTTAGAACCGCCTCATCGAGGCGATTCTAACGAGTTCAAACAATCTATATTTTAGAGCAGAAATAAGAAAAATAAGGTTTACCCCTGTAAACCCCAGTTTTACTTCATAAAAGTGGGGTTCAAGGGGGTCAAAATTATATAGGCGTGTTTTCGTGATGAAAAGGGCTGAACTTCATACTACATGTATTATCGACTCAGCAGCAGGGAGGGTGAATGGACTTTTTGTTTCCGCTATAAAAGGTCCATTTAGCCTTTTAATAAGCCTCCCACTCTATTTTGGCAAAAAGAAAAGCTCTTTTTGGCAAATTAAGCCTCCCAGCAGATTTATCAAAAATTTAATTCACCAAATTAAGCCTTCCATAAACTACGCAAAGCCTTTTCAACATTTTATAGACGCCATTCTGATTTAATTTCAAAATTCAATATTGGACTTAAATCTCTTCTGCAACAAGGTCTATCGGAACCCGAATTTTATGGTGACTTAGTATATAAATTCAGAAAAATATATAACCGCAATGACTTCAGCACCCAATTTCGTAAAATCATTCTTCGATATAAAAAGATTGGGTACAACATGGATATTATACGACAGACTGCATGCATGGTAGTTAACCCAATCACGGTTGGCAACTTTGCTTCCCTCTTTAATTGCACGCCGGTGGGTCAGGCCTCAGATTCTATGACGGATCCAAGGCTTATTGAGAATTAGAGAGATCTAATTGCCGGTAATGTTGGATGGTGCCTGATGCTCTGTCTCTGGTCGGGCCCATCGGAGTCTAACTGTTGGTTTGGTTTTCTTTTGCTCCAGCATTTCAGTGGTTTCTTGCTGTCGAGTCCTCACCGTTGTCTCACCTCTGTGGTTCTTTGATTTTTTGTGTTCACGGAGATGTTGCACTGATGAGTTAGGAGGCCTTCATGCGGATTGAACAAATTATTTGTCTAAATCGCGACGGAAGTAAGGGCGAGGATTGTGGCCACGTAAAATCGATTTAAGCCTCCCAGTGGAAAATCTTTCCACTGACCGTTCCAAGGCGGTTCTTCTGTGGCGGTTTATTTATGTTGTTGTTTGTTACTTACTGTGTGTATCACTTGTGTCTTTTCATTTTGGATGGCCATATGGCCGTTTTGTGGGAAAGTAACTGTCCTTATGGCCTTCCTTTGTTTAGTTTTCCAATATGGTCTGGTCGCTTGGTGTTTGTGTTTCTTTCCCTTTGGGGTCTTTGATGGGTGGAGTAAGTTAATTGTATCGATTCCTGATCTTTGTTTTACTTCTACTTCCAACCCCAACACATTTTTTGCGACACATGTCGCCAAATCGCAGCACTAGTAGCGCATGTTTAGGAGAGCGCATTTTCCCCCACTCTACCAGGATTTTGTGTTACTTTTTTCAGCATGCGCACACAGGTAGGGACACTCAGCATGTGCACACCAGACACAGGTAGGGATACCCAGCATGCACACAGATAGGGACACCTATAGTACGCACGCACAGAAAGGGAAAGGGTAGGGACACCCAGCCATATACACAGATAGAGACAGGTAATAGACACCCAGCATGCACACACAGGTAGGGACAGGGTAGGGACCTCCTACTAGAGAAGTGGAGACGCAAAGCATTGCAATGCCTGGGAAAACACATCTGTCCGAGGAAGCTATTCAGCATATCGCTTCGGGCGAGATTGGTATACGGGCAGCGAAGTCGAGATATGGGATAGGAGAACGACGGGTTCTCCATTTTCGGAAAGGCTTGGAGAACGAGGAAGTCAAGGACGACGCAGAGCAAGCGCCAGCCGAAGCCAAGGACGACGCAGAGCAAGCACGAGCCGAAGCCAAGGACGGCGCAGAGCAAGCACAAGCCGAATCCAAGCACACCAAGGACGAGGCAGAGCAAGCACAATGGCGGCGAGAGGAGCTGGAGAAGGAGAACGCCAAGATGCGCAACATCTTACTGGAGAATATGGGGCTGCAGAAAGCTTGCAAAGAAAGACTGCGGCGGAGGGAAGTGGAGGCCGAGAACGCAAAACTGCGAGAAGACCTTGCGGAAGCCCGGAAAGAAAGAGGGAGGCGGGAGGAGCAGCTGGAGGTCGAGAACGCAGAACTGCGAAGAGACCTTGCGCGCACAGCCCTCCTGCGGAGAAGGACAAAGCACCGGAAGAAGGGGAAGAGGGCTTAGTGTCGGAAAAGTCGCAGCAGGCGCACGTCGAGGTCGACGAAGGAGAGCGTATTTTTCCCCCGCAGCGGTTGTCTATCGGACAGATCGGTAGTGTAGACAAGCACACACTACCCAGGTAGATCGAAATTTCGAATTAGACAATTGGTAGGGCAAAACATCGAGAACACCATCGATAGTATAGACATATCGCATACTACCATAGAAAAAAAATGGAAGTTTTAGAACGAACCTTTCTAGAGGTGGGGCTCTTTTCCGAGAAATCTGTGGCAACCCATCTCCTGGAAAACGCATTCGAGAGCAACCTTGTTCCCGATATCTCGGAGGTGGACTACTTGGAGGGGCACTCGGGGAGGACGCGACTGCACCCCCCTCGAAGGCCTCCCAACCTTCGTGGACGATGTGTATGTGTACGGATACCTACGTAGGGAGGATTGCGTGTCCAGGGCCGGCAGAGCCTCATGCACGACCGGGGAAGGTGGGTCGGCGCAGGTGGTCGTGGCCTCTATTTTTTGGAGCATTCGGGAGGTTCTGGACGGCGAGAAGTACATGCAGATGAATATTGTGCACACGATCGCAACTCGGTCCGACGCACGCAGCAGCACGATTTTGGCCACGGTGGAAAGAATAGAGGCGGATACCGACAGGCTCGTGGAGAAAAGGTGGAAGGAGCTGCACGGGGTGGACCCATTCGCGATCTTCGTGGCGAAGGTGAATGTAACCGAGGTGGAGATAGACAGCCTACAGGCAAGGCTTCCAAAGCTCCAGAAATTGCTTCTGGGGAAAGGCTACGGCCTCTAATCGATCGACTACACCCAGGATTTCTCCGGGACGTTGGACCGGCAAGCTCTCGTGGCCCACCTGGAAAAGCTCGGGTACAGGATACAAGAAGATCCCAACGGCGCGCTCGCGAATAGGGATGCCCCGACGGTCCTGGACAACACCAAGTCCGTTGGGAACCATGTCTGCACCTGATGTCCGCGAGCGGGTACACGGTTCGAGCCAAGCTCTACAACAAGGTCGTCTCCAACTTCGAAACCGGAGAGGTTCGGGAGCACATGGAGGGCCATCTCGCCGACTATGTGGACTGTCCGAACGAGCACCTGCGGAGGACTTTCTCGGACCCGGATGTGCAAGAAAGAGGATGCACAAGGATCGAGGTCTCCCTCTATGCGTGCAGGGGCAGGGGTCTTTCCACGGACACGGCAAAAGAGGTGGTCGAGGAGGCGCTTGGCGTCGTGTCTCCAGAGGAAGAAGATCTGTTTGTCGTACAGCCGTCTTCTAGGCTGTGGACAAACCTGGCCGGCAGCCTGGATAGGTGCCTTGCCCTAGCCGACAGACCCCAAGGGACAATCTTCGTGGCCTGGTATGCACACACGCGGACTGGTAGTGTGGCCGGCATGCGGATACGCCCCACGCCAGAAACCGTGGACAACGATGGCAGCTGGGAGAGGGCTGTGGAATGGGCCGCGGCAGACTTTGGATTCCGGGATTGCCCGATATTTCGGGCGGATATACTGGAAACCAGGCACGGTGCGCGGGAGGACGGCGAGGATTCTATCCTATTCTCTCCGCTTCGCTGCTACACCAAAGACGCTGGCTCCGCGACGATCCTGGCCGCCGGCAAGAAACCGACAGCCCTGCACCCAAACGGGCCGGATCCATCCACCCTTCTTCCACCGACCGACAAGGTGTCCTGGGTGTGGAGGGAAAAGAAGACCCATCGCAGTTCCAGATAGTGGAAATGCGGAGATAGCCAATGGTCGCCGACTCTCCACGCTCTCTACGCGAGACAGAGAATGAGGCTTTTGGATCTGTTCCAAGCCGCCGACATAGAGAAGTGGAGGAGGGAGACCCAAAAACGACTGGAAGAAGAAAAGGAAAGAAACAGGCAGTACAGGCGAGAGGAGCTAGAACAGATATCCAAGCTTGCCACCGAGCATCGGGAGTACATGGCTGCTTCGAGGAAAACCAAGGAGGAGGTGGTGGGGATCCTATCTTCCATGCAGACCAGCAAGATCTCTAGCCTCCAACCGGATAGGTGGATCGTGCTGGGGTTTCGGGAGCAGCACCAGGATACACGAAAGCCTAGGTTCGTGCTGTCGAACGATTCGACTCCTATGATAGCGGTGTGGGCAACAGAGGCCCTGGCTAGGATCCTATCCAACTGCAAAGAATTCTTCGAGAAACGGGTGGACGACGGCCGCTACAAAACCGCATATTGGATGCCAGCGCTGGAGCACAACGCCCTGGTGCGGGGCCTGGAAATAGAACTGCAGCCGAGTAAGAATTTTTTTGGTAGGGGAGGGATGGAGGTTTGCTGGAATCCAATCCAAGTATTGCATCTTTCTGGGAACCTCCGCGTAGAGACTCTCCAGAGGTTGGCAGAGTCGGAGGCGGAATTTGTGGAAAAAGCTTCGTGTGTGCGACGGGTGGAGATCGCCCCCAAATCTACAGATCTGTGGAAAGCCGTGGATATGCTTCCAGGAGAATATCTCTGCAGAAGGTTCTGCTCGCAGATGTTTCGGGGAGCCCCTAGAATGCTGCTATATGTGGTTCCCCTAGAAGAGTGGGGAGAGCCGACGACGGATGTGGAACACCCAACGTACGGACACTTTCTGGAGAAGGAGATAGAGCGCCTTGGTGGGCCGGCAGAGCTGGAAGAGATGCGGAGCCCCATCTTCTGCAGGTTTTGGGTAGAAAAGACGACGTCTACAAAGAGGAAGGACAGGATGGTCTCCATAGCCCCCACACCAGCCGTCTAGCGTACAGCCCCTCCAAGATCTGTGCAGAATACGGGAGCCCCGCAAATGGCCACAACGTACAAACCCCCGTGTTTCCACCCCAACATTTCTTCCGCCATTTCGGGCGAGATCTCCCCCAAGATCTTCCCAACACACTTCTCCCTCGTCCATATCCTATCTTCTCCCTCGGGATCCCAACCCAGTTCCAACGCCCATTCGCGGGAAGCCTCCCGGATCTCTTCTAGAGCTCCCCAATCGATCTGCCCCCTTTCCATGTTGTTCTTCTTGTGTTCTCTAAACCCCTGGAACCTAGGACAACATCCTCTTTTCTGCACGAGCTCCATGCCTGCCCGCAAACAGAGTTTGCATATATGTATTTCGCAGATATATGTTCTCGTCCAAATGTTCCTTCTCCCCAGCTCCAGGCTTCGACTTGAACTTGCTAGGCTGCACTTCTATTTCCAGGCCCCGCACCAGGGCGTTGTGCTCCAGCGCTGGCATCCAGTATGTGGTTTTGTAGCGGCCGTCGTCCACCCGTTTCTCGAAGAATTCTTTGCAGTTGGATAGGATCCTAGCCAGGCCCTCTGTTGCCCTAACCGCTATCCTAGGAGTCGAATCGTTCGACAGCACGACCCTAGGCTTTCGTGTATCCTGGTGCTGCTCCCGAAACCCCAGCACGATCCACCTATCCGGTTTGAGGCTAGAGATCTTGCTGGTCTGCATGGAAGATAGGATCCCAACCACCTCCTCCTCGGTTTTCCTCGAAACAGCCATGTACTCCCGATGCTCGGTGGCAAGCTCGGATATCTGTTCTAGCTCTTCTCGCCTGTACCGCCTATTTCTTTCCTTTTCTTCTTCCAGCCGTTTTTGGGTCTCCCTCCTCCACTTCTCTATGTCGGCGGCTTGGAACAGATCCCAAAGCCTCTTGCCTCTTTTATCTGTCTTGCGTAGAGAGCGTGGAGAGTCGGCGACCATTGGCTATCTCCGGCATTTCCACGATCTGGAACTGCGATGGGTCTTCTTTTCCCTCCACAACCAGCACACCTTGTCGGTCGGTGGAAGAAGGGTGGATGGATCCGCCCGTTTGGGTGCAGGGCTGTCGGTTTCTTGCCGGCGGCCAGGATCGTCGCGGAGCCAGCGTCTTTGGTGTAGCAGCGAAGCGGAGAGAATAGGATAGAATCCTCGCCGTCCTCCCGCGCACCTTGCCTGGTTTCCAGTATATCTGCCCGAAATATCGGGCAATCCCGGAATCCAAAGTCTGCCGCGGCCCATTCCACAGCACTCTACCAGCTGCCATCGTTGTCCACGGTTTGTGGCGTGGCGCGTATCCGCATGCCGGCCACCCCACCAGTCACGATGTGCGCATACCAGGCCACGAAGATTGTCCCTTGGGGTCTGTCGGCAAAGACAAGGCACCTATCCAGGCTGCCGGCCAGGTTTGTCCACAGCCTAGAAGGCGGCTGTACGACAAACAGATCTTCTTCCTCCGGAGACATGACGTCAAGCGCCTCCTCGACCACCTCTTTTGCCGTGTCCGTGGAAAGATCCCTGCCCCTGCACGCATAGAGGGAGACCTCTATCCTTGTGCATCCTCTTTCTTGCACATCCGGGTCCGAGAAAGTCCTCCGCAGGTGCTCGTTCGGACAGTCCACATAGTCGGCGACATGTGCTCCCGAACTTCCCCGGCCTCGAAGTTGGAGACGACCTTGTTGTAGAGCTTGGTTCGAACCGTGTACCCGCTCGCGCCCGTTCCAATCCAGGTGCAGACATGGTTCCCCACGGACTTAGTGTTGTCCAGGACCGTCGGGGCATACCTATTCGCCAGCGCGACGTTGGGATCTTCTTGTATGCTGTACCCGAGCTTTTCCAGGTAGGCCACGAGAGCTTGTCGGTCCAACGTCCCGGAGAAATCCTGGGTGTAGTCGATCGAATAGAGGCCGTAGCCTTTCCCCAGAAGCCGTTTCTGGAGCTTTGGAAGCCTTGTCTCTAGGCTGTCTATCTCCACCTCGGAAACATCCACCTTCGCCACGAAGATCGCAAATGGGTCCTCCCCGTGCAGCTCCTCCCACCTTTTCTCCACGAAACTGTCGGTATCCGCCTCTAGTCTTTCCACCGTGGCCAAAATCGTGCTGCTGCGTGCGTCGAACCGAGTTGCGATCGTGTGCACAATATTCGTCTGCATGTGCTTCTCGCCGTCAAGAGCCTCCCGAATGCTCCAAGAAATAGAGGCCATGACCACCTGCGCCGACCCACTTTCCCCGGCCCTGCACGAGGCTCTGCCGGCCCTGGACACGCAATCCTCCCTACGTAGGTATCCGTACACATACACATCGTCCACGAAGGTTGGGAGGCCTTCGAGGGGGTGCAGCCGCGTCCTCCCCGAGTGCCCCTCCAAGTAGTCCACCTCCGAGATGTCGGGAACAAGGTTGCTCTCGAATGCGTTTTCCAGGAGAAGATGGGTTGCCACAGATTTCTCGGAAAAGAGCCCCATCTCTCGAAAGGTTCGTTTTACAACTGGTCTGGTCGCCTAATGTTGGTGTTTCTTTCCCTTTGGTGTCTTTGATGGATGGAGTAAGTTAATTGTATCGATTCCTGATCTTTGTTTTACTTCTACTTTCCATTTTTTCTATGCGATATGTCTATACTATCGACGGTGTTTTGATGTTTTGCACTACCAATTGTCTAATTCGAAATTTCGATCTACATGGGTAGTGTGTGCTTGTCTACACTACCGATCTGACCGATAGACAACCGCTGCGGGTGAAAAACACGCTCTCCTTCGTCGACCTCGACGTGCGCCTGCTGCGACTTTTCCGACATTTTGCCCTCTTCCCCTTCTTCCGGTGCTTTGTCCTTCTCCGCATGAGGGCCGCGCGCACAAGGTCTACTTGCAGTTTTGCGTTCTCGACCTCCAGCTGCTCCTCTCGCCTCCCTCTTTCTTTCCGGGCTTCCGCAAAGGTCTTCTCGCAGTTTTGCGTTCTCGGCCTCCACTTCCCTCCGCCGCAGTCTTTCTTTGCAAGCTTCCAGCAGTCCCACATTCCCGCGTGCGATGTTGCGCATCTTGGCGTTCTCCTTCTCCAGCTCCTCTCGCCGCCATTGTGCTTGCTCTGCCTCGTCCTTGGTGTGCTTGGATTCGGCTTGTGCTTGCTCTTCACCGTCCTTGGCTTCGGCTCGTGCTTGCTCTGCGTCGTCCTTGGCTTCGGCTGGCGCTTGCTCTGCGTCGTCCTTGGCTTCCTCGTTCTCTAAGCCTTTCCGAATACGGAGAACCCGTCGTTCTCCTATCCCATATCTCGACTTCGCTGCCCGTATACCAATCTCGCCCGAAGCGATATGCCGAATAGCTTCCTAGGACAGTTGTGTTTTCCCAGGCATTGCAATGCTTTGCGTCTCCACTTCTCTAGTAGGATGTCCCTACCCTGTCCCTACCTGTGTGTGCATGCTTGGTGTCCATACCCTGTCCCTATTTATGTGTATGGCAGGGTGTCCCTACCCTGTCCCTATCTGTGCGTGCGAACTATAGGTGTCCCTATCTGTGTGCATGCTTGGTATCCCTACCTGTGTCTGGTGTGCACATGCTGGGTGTCCCTACCTGTGTGCGCATGTTAAAAAAGGTAGCACAAAATCCTGGTAGAGTGGGGAAAAATGCGCTCTCCTAAAAGGTTAAATGGACCTTTTATGGCTGAAACAAAAAGTCCATTCACCCTCCCTGCTGCTGACTCAGCTAAGCCGGACATCATTTAGGGCAATGAGTCCTGGCTAACCCCAGAAATTAAAAACTCAGATTTTTTTCCAGAATCTTTTGAGGCTATCCGGAAAGACAGAGTTGGGGATGCACATGGAGGTGTCTTTGTGGCTTTCAAGCGAGACCTACTCTGTACAGAAACTCCGGAGTTGGACACCAAATGTGAATTAGTTTGGTGTAAATTGAACATCATTGGATGTAGGACTTTGTACCTTGGTTCTTTTTATCGCCCACCAGATCAGATTGACCCAGAATATCTTGAGGCTTTTAATTCATCTTTGTCTAGGATAATGTCAAATGCAAATGCCCATATTTTGGTTGGCGGAGACTTCAATTGTGGAGCAACATGCAGGTGCCCCATGGGGTATCTAAAAGGCAGACACAGCAACAACTTTTAGATATAATTAAAGAACACTGCCTAGCCCAAGTATTTAATATACCCACCCGACAAGAAAAGACCATCGATATATTATTTACGAATTCCCCATCCCCAGTCATTCGAGTTAAGGGGATGCCCCCGATCGGCAAAGCTGATCACGACATAGTCCTTATTGAATATGACATAAAAGCAAAACGAATCAGACAAGCCCCGCGTAAAATATATCTATATAAACATGCGGATATGGGTGGTCTGCGAGACCATATGGCGCGATTTAGAGATTCGTTCCTTTCCTCTGACCTTTCGCACATGTCAGTTAATGATATGTGGGTCAATTTTAAGACCGAACTAACTGCGGCTATGGAAAGGTTTATTCCAACGAAAATGATTAAAACAAAGCATAGTGCGCCTTGGATCGACAACACGCTCAAGCATCTAATTAGAAGACGCAATAGAATGTACTTTCGTGCTCGTAAGTCTAGTAGCCCTGACGTTAAGAGCCATTACAAACGGTTCATAGCACACGTACAAAATGTAATAAGAGATGCATATTGGAAGCATGTTTCCAGCATCTTTACCTTTGAGGATGATAATACAGATCCCGACAGTCCCCCAGAAGAATGGTAAAGTAAAACAATTTTGATCATTAGTAAAGTCCCTGAAAAAGGAAGCTTTTGGGATCACTTCGTTAAGGGATAACGGTATTCTCAAAACAGGTTCGCGCGATAAGGCCAACATATGTAACAAACAGTTTCAATCTGCATTTACGCGTGAAACTGATGGTGAGCTACCAACTAAAGGTAATAGTCAGTTCCCCTCAATGGGGGACATAACAGTTGACCCAAACGGGGTCGCTAAATTGTTATGTAAGCTCAAGATACATAAGCCATCTGGGCCGAATGACCTGAATGCCGGGGTGCTTAACGAATGTGGTGCTGAAATTTCACCTGTGCTGGCCTTTATCTTCAATGAATAACTTGCCCAGGGCACTGTACCAGATGACTGGCGACAAGCTAATGTTACCCCGGTCTATAAAAAAGGAGAAAAATACGACGCAGCAAATTATAGACCAGTGTCGCTAACATGCATCTGTTGCAAAACCCTGGAGCATATAATAGTTAGTAACATCAACAAGCACCTAGCCTTTGAGAGCATTCTTGCTGACTGTCAACATGGTTTCCGAAGTCAACGGTCTTGCGAAACTCAATAAGTTCAGTTTTACCATGACTTTGGAGCAATCTGGATGGCGCCACAAACCGTGGCCACAAACAGACTGACTTGATTATCATGGACTTCGCTAAGGCCTTTGACAAGGTACTTCACAGAAGGCTATTGTATAAATTGGATTACTTTGGGATAAGATGATCCAGATATAGGTGGATTAGCTCATGGCTCTCAGGGCGCTCACAACAAGTTGTACTTGATGGCCAAGCGTCTGATCCAGTCCCTGTTTTATCTGGTGTCCCCCAAGGTTCGGTCCTTGAACCGGTCCTTTTCTTGGTATTCATTAATGATCTCCCTGATAATATCAGGTCATCTGTCCGTTTGTTTGCTGATGATTGTGTCCTTTATAGGAATATATATTCTTCTTCTGACTGTCTTATTCTACAAGATGACCTGAATCAACTAGCACAGTGGGAGGCCGATTGGCAGATGAAGTTCAATGTGGCCAAATGTCATTCAATGAGGGTGTCGCGACACCTTCCGGACAAACAAATCAAGTTTGAGTATAAACTACACCAGCAAATCTTGGAGCAGGTTCAATCCACCAAATATCTTGGTAACACCATCAGTGATGATCTTGATAGGGGTCAACACGTTTAAGAAATAACATCAAAAGCAACTAGGACTTTAGGATTTCTTAGACGAAACTTGGCTTTTGCACCTAGGCAGACAAAGGATGTTGCATATAAAACATTTGTTCGCCCTCAGCTAGAATATGCATCACCCATTTGGCATCCCTATGTTAAAACTCAGATTCAGCAGGTGGAGGTGCAGAGGACAGCTGCTCTATGGACCTGCCGACGATGGCGCAATAGAAGTAGCGTCGGTGTCATGCTTAACGAGCTAGAATGGCCGTCCCTAGAGGCTCGTCGTGAGCAGTCCTCTTTAACCTTCTTCTATAAGATACATTCAGGTACAGTGGCCGTTAATAAAGATAAATACTTGACCCCTGTGACAGTTTCAACCCGAACAAGGGCATCAAAAGTAAACAACTCATAGTATCACAGGTACCAGTCCTACAGTGATGCCCTGAAAAATTCCTTCTTTCCTAGGACTATTTCCCAGTGGAATAGTCTTCCCTCTTCTGTGGTGAATGCTAAGACTGCAGAGGAGTTCAAAGTAGAAGTAAAACAAAGATCAGGAATCGATACAATTAACTTACTCCACCCACCAAAGACACCGAAGGGAAAGAAACACAAATATTAAGCCCATACAGTGTAAGATTGAGACTCAGAGGTATGCGTTTAAGTATACACTTGTTATTCAGATTGTAAATAGTTTTAAGGACTCATCCAGTGACTCCTTTTTTTAGCTAAATTCAAAATTTAGCTACGCACCCAACTGAGGTAATGGCCAAACATGGCCGACTCAGTATAAGAAGATAGATAGATACATCTGAGATCAGAAAAACTAAGACTCACGCAAAGGCTAAAAAGAATGACAGTAAGAAAATTTGGTCAAAGTTCCAGGATCTGAGACGGGAAATAAAGGCTGATATTAAGACTCGAGCATGATGCGTATGCGAATAACTTGGTTGATGACATCAAGTCCAATCCTCGATATTTTTATCGGTACATAAATGGTCAAAAGAAGGACACTCAAGGTATTCCCCATTGAAAAAAAAAAAGAAATGGAACAGGCATCAATGAAACTGAGGCAGAGCAAGCAGAGAAATTAAACGGTCAGTTCAAAGATGTGTTCAAAAAACACAACCATGTTCCCTTGCTTGAAAGGACGGCCTCGTTCATGGAGAACATTGTTGTAGCTAAAGAAGGTGTAATCCAACTTCTGAAAGGCCTGAACCCTTCTAAAGCCTTCCTGGTGTATGACCGCCATTTGACGTGTCACCAGTAACAATTCTGATTCTGAAAGCATTAGGACCTGATGAGTTGAATCCCAGAGTCCTACAGGAACTTGCCGATGAATTAGGTCCGGTTTTCGCAAACCTTTTTCAACAGTCACTTGATTCGGGTGAAATTCTCAAGGAATGGTCTTTTGCAAAGATATACCCATTGTTCAAGAAAGGTGACCGAACGTGCTGGAAATTATCGTCCAGTATCACTCACATGTGCACCTTGCAAACTTTTGGAGCACATTATTTGTACAAATGTCATGGCCCACCTTGACCAACATAAATTATTATCTGATAGACAGAATGCTTTCAGAAAGAACCAAAGCTGTGACACACAACTGGTAGATGATTGGGCTAAAATCTTGGATAATGGTGGACAAATTGACACATTCATCTTGGATTTTGAGAAAACGTTTGATACACCTCCTCATGAGCACTGGTGGCAACACTCTAAAATGGATTGACGCTTTTCTATGCCATAGAGAGTAACGGGTGGCTGTTATTGGAAGTAGATCATCTGATTGGGCCCCTTTCCTGTCTGGGGTCCCACAGGGGACGATGCTTGGTCCACTTTTTTGTCCCTTTACATAAATGACATCTCACAGGAAATTCATTTAGAAATAAGGTTCTTCGCTGATGCCTGTGCTTGCTACCCAGAAATAAAAACTTGGGAAGATAGAGTGAAACTTCAGTATGATATCGACAATTTGGGTAGCTGGGCTAGGAAGTGGGGAATGCGGTTCCAACCCAGTAAATGTAACATGATGCAGCTTACAAGCAAGCGGATCTAAAATATCAATGCTACCTTTGAATTGGGAGGAAATCTCTTTGAAATTAAGGCGTAACTATACCAAATTTAGTGACACAGAGGCCTTTCTTATATTTAATCTTCATCAGTGTGTCTTGAAAATGTAGAAAGCATTAAATACTTCGGTGTGACAATAACGAATTATTTAAGGTGGAACACTCACATTAGTAATGTTTGTACTATGGCAAATATAACCATTGGCTTCTTGAGACGGAATCTGTCAGCATGCCCACCAGACGTAAAAGAAATGGCATACAAGGGACTGGTTCGTCCAGTCCTGGAATATGCAAGTACGTACTGGGATCCAACTATTGTTACCCTCCAGGAGGAACTGGATAACGTCCAAAAACGTGCAGCCCGTTTTGAAACTTGGAATTACTCGTTGGAAACTGGGAGTATGACTGGCATTCTGGAACAGTTAAAGTGGGGGTCTCTTAAAGAGCGTAGAAAACAAAGTAGGCTGACTCTTTTATATAAGGTCTAAAGGGTAGAACCAGTATACCTATGGGTTACCTTGTTCCCTCTTCAAAGACAACACTTCGGAAAAAATATTCATTAGGCCTCCAAAGAATTGGCACTAGGACTGGCATCTACTAATTTAGCTTCATCCCTAAGACAATACCTCTTCTCTCTTGATGTCTGTAGAAGGTGCAGATGACTCAATCTCTAGATTAACCACCCTTGTGAGGTCTAGGGACTAGTTCTGTCGGTCGAAGGTCCTGGTGAAGGATTGTCTAAGGACGGTAGTAGGAAAAGGAGCTCCCCTAGCGGCATCTTGAATATTCATGAGACCCGCCGTATCTGTTTCGGAAATGTTCGGGAAAAAACAAGTAACGGGAGCACTTTTAGAGGTAGAAGAGCACCGGAAAGGGTATATAAAGCGATTGGAGTATATTTGGTAGTACTGCAGTGGAGCTCTTCTATACGAACATGAGCACTGATAGGAGTATATCTGCATTCGTATTTTGTTGTACGTGGTAATACTGCAGAGGAGCACTTCTATATGACAATGAGCACTGATAGGAGTATATATTTCTTTCTCCCGATACTGTTTTCGGTCAATTCTGACCATGATAACAGGTTTGGGGTGTGGCACAAGACGTTTTCAATCCCCACCCCCTAAAAAAGAGCTTTGTGGCACAGCCACCAGCAGATTAAAACTATTTACAAGAAGCCATCAGGGGAAGGAGTCCCCTGCCCAACCCTAGGATATTATATTTTGGCCGTAAACCCATCAACCGTCTCAGAATAGACAGCTTCGATTGTAAGGCCATTCCAAGGGGAAAACAGAACTGTTTAAACCATCCGTGTAAGCATTAGGACGATGATTCTGAAAGGGATGGGACCTGGTTCTCCTACTCCCTCCACCAGCTTCAGATAGGTACCTACTCCTATCTACAATGGCTAAATTATTATGAATTTTATAGAATAGAGTCAGAGAAGCCTGCCCACGCCTTTCCTGCAGAGTCGGCCACTGGAGTTCTTCAAGCATCTCTCCAACGTGACTTTGGTTGCGCCAGCGTTTGCAGGTCCAACGAGCAGCAGTCCTCTGAACTTTTTCTATTCTATCAAATCTCCTTTTGATGATAGGGCATCCAAACTGTTGCTGCATATTCAAGGTTGAGGCGGACTATAGTTTTGTATGCAGCATCCTTGGTTTCCCTCGGTGCGAAAGCCAAATTTCTACGAAGGAAACCGAGTGTCTTAGTAGCCTTACTAGTTATCTCATTAATGTGAAGACCCCACTCGAGGTCATCAGTGATTTGAACTCCTAAGTATTTAGCTGAAGAAACGTTCTCTGAAACCTGGTTATGTAATGTATATATGTATATATACTTTGTTGTGTGTGATAGTACTGCAGAGGAGCTCTTCTATACGACAAGGGGCACTGATAGGAGTTTACCTACTTTGTTGTGTGTGGTAGAACTACAGAGCAGCTCTTCTATACGACATGGAGCACTGATAGGAGTATATCTACTTTGTTCTGTGTGATAGTACGACAGAGGAGCTCTTCTATACGACAAGGAGCACTGATATGAGTATATCTACTTAGTTATGTGTGGTAGTACTGCAGAGGAGCTCTTCTATTCGACAAGGAGCACTGATAGGAATATGTATATTTTGTTGTATGTGGTAGTACTGCAGTGGAGGTCTTCTATACGAACATGAGCACTGATAGGAGTAAATCTACATTTTTACTTTGTTGTATGTGGTAATACTGCAGAGGAGCACTTCTATATGGCAGTGAGCACTGTCTACTTTGTTGTGTGTAATAGTACTGCAGAGGAGCTCTTCTATACGACAAGGGACACTGATAGGAGTATATCTACTTTGTTATGTGTGGAAGTACTACAAAGGAGGTCTTCTATACGAACATGAGCACTGATAGGAGTATATCTACATTTTTACGTTGTTGTATGTGGTAATACTGCAGAGGAGCACTTCTATATGGCAATGAGCACTGATTGGAGTTTATATACTTTGTTGTGTGTAATAGTACGACAGAGGAGCTCTTCTATACGACAAGGAGCACTGATAGGTGTATATCTACTTTGTTTTGTGTAATAGTACTACAGAGGAGCTCTTCTATACGACAAGGAGCACTGATAGGGGTATATCTACTTTGTTTTGTGTAATAGTACTACAGAGGAGCTCTTCTATACGACAAGGAGCACTGATAGGGGTATATCTACTTAGTAATGTGTGGTAGTACTGCAAAGGAGCTCTTCTATACGACAAGGAGCACTGATAGGAATATGAATACTTTGTTGTATGTGGTAGTACTACAGTGGAGGTCTTCTATACGAACATGAGCACATAGGAGTATATCTACATTTTTACTTTGTTGTATGTGGTAATACTGCAGAGGAGCACTTCTATATGCCAATGTGCACTGATTGGAGTGTATATACCTTGTTGTGTGTAATAGTACTGCAGAGGAGCTCTTCTATACGACAAGGGACACTGATAGGAGTATATCTACTTTGTTTTGTGTGGAAAAACTACAGAGGAGCTCTTCTATATGAACACGAGCACTGATAGGAGTATATCTACTTTGTTATGTGTGGTAGTACTGCAGAGGAGCTCTTCGATTCGACAAGGAGCACTGATAGGAATATGTATACTTTGTTGTATGTGTTAGTACTGCAGTTGGGCTCTTCTATAGGAACATAAGCACTGATAGGAGTATATTTACATTTGTACTTTGTTGTATGTAGTAATACTGCACAGGAGCTCTTCAATATGACAATGAGCACTGATGGGGGTATATATACTTTGTTGTGTGTAATATACTGCCGAGGAGCTCTTCTATACGACAGAGGGCACTGATAAGAGTATATCTACTTTGTTATGTGTGGAAGAACTACAGAGGAGCTCTTCTATACGACAAGGAGCACCGATAGGATTATATATACTTTATTATGTGTGGTAGTACTGCAGAGGAGCTCTTCTGTACAACACGGAGCACTGACATGAGTATATGTACTTCGTTTTGTGTAATAGTACTATAGAGGAACTCTTCTATACGACAAGGAGCACTGATAGGAGTATATCTACTAAGTTATGTGTGGTAGTACTGAAGAGGAGCTCTTTTATTCGATAAGGAGCACTGATAGGAATGTATACACTTTGTTGTATGTGGTAGTACTGCAGTGGAGCTCTTCTATACGAACATGAGCACTGATAGGAGTATATCTACATTTGTACTTTGTTGTGTGTGGTAATACGGCAGAGGAGCACTTCTATATGACAATGAGCACTGATAGGAGTGTATATACTTTGTTGTGTGTAATAGTACTGCAGAGGAGCACTTCTATATGACAATGAGCACTGATAGTAGTATATCTACTTTATTTAGTGTGGTAGTACTGCAGAGGAGCTCTTCTATACAACAAGGAGCATTGATAGGAGTATATCTACTTTGTTATGTGTGATAGTACTGCAGAGGAGCTCTTCTATACGACAAGGGGCACTGATAGGAGTATATCTACTCTGTTATGTGAGGTAATACTACAGAGGAGCTCTTCTATATGACTTGGAGAACTGATAGGAATATATCTACTTTGTTGTATGTGGTAATACTGCAGAGGAGCACTTCTATATGACAATGAGCACTTTTAGGAGTATATCTACTTTATTAAGTGTGGTAGTACTGCAGAGGAGCTCTTCTATACATCAAGGAGCACTGATAGGAGTATATCAACTTTGTAACGTGTGATAGCACTGCAGAGGAGCTCTTCTATACGACAAGGGGCACTGCTAGCAGTATATCTACTCTGTTATGTGAGGTAGCACTAAAGCGGAGCTCTTCTATATGAACTGGAGCACTGATAGGAATATATTTACTTTGTTATGTGTGGAAGAACTACAGAGGAGCACTTCTATATGACAATGAGTATTGATAGGAGTATATCTATTTTATTAAGTGAGAAAGTTCTGCAGAGGAGCTCTTCTATACAACATTGAGCACAGATAGGGGTATATCTACTTTGTTATGTGTGATAGTACTGCAGAGGAGCCCTTCTATACAACAAGGGACACTGTTAGGAGTATGTCTACTTTGTTATGTGAGGTAGTACTACAGAGGAGCTTTTCTATATGACATGGAGCACTGATAGGAATATATCTACTTTGTTATGTGTGGAAGAACTACAGAGGAGCACTTCTGTATGACAATGAGCAATGATAGGAGTATATCTCCTTTATTAAGTGTGGTAGTGTAGTAGTGATAGGTATAAAATACACTTGTACTGCCTTGCGGTACAAGCCGGCTTTTATAGCGACGCGGTAGAGTGTTGGCCTGTCACTCCGGCGGCCCGGGTTCGATCCCCGGCCGGGTAAAGGTGATTAGTATTTTTTCATCTGTTACATTTGGCGCCCAACGTAAATGACCCACAGAGACTCGGACCACATTCGTGTACAGGCGAGTTTCGTTGGAAAGTTTGAGAGATTCGAGGACGAATCTTAAATAGGAGGGGGAATATGTAGTAGTGATAGGTATAAGATTCACTTGTACTGCCTTGCGGTACAAGCCGGCTTTTATAGCGACGCGGTAGAGTGTTGACCTGTCACTCCGGCGGACCGAGTTCGATCCCCGGCCGGGTAAAGGTGTATAGCATTTTTTTCACCTGTTACAGTAGTACTACAGAGGAGCTCTTCTATACAACAAGGAGCACTGATAGGAGTATATCTACTTTGTTATGTGTGATAGTACTGCAGAGGAGCTCTTCTATATGACAAGGGGCACTGATAGGAGTGTATCTACTTTGTTATGTGAGGTAGTACTACAGAGGAGCTTTTCTATATGACATGGAGCACTGATAGGAATATATCTACAGTCAAACTTGTCTTAGTGGCCACCTCTATTAAGCAAGCAACCTGTCTTAAGCAAGCAGGCATTCAGTTCCCGGAAAAGGAAAATGCATTAAAATTCACCTGTGTTAAGCAAGCACCTGCCTTAAGCAAGCACTTTTTGAATATCCCATAGGTGCTTGCTTAATACAGGTTGGACTGTACTTTATTATGTGTGGAGTACTGCAGATGTAGTAGATATACTCTTGTCAGTGACCCTTGTGGTATAGTACTAGCACACATAACTAAGTAGATATACACCTATCAGTGCTCCCTGTCATATAAAAGAGCTTCACTGCAGTACTACCAGACATAAGAAAGTTGATTTAATTCTAAAAGTGCTCCTGTTCGTATAGAAGCGCTTCTCTGTAGTGCTACCTTACATAATAAAGTAGATATACTCCTACCAGTGCTCCTGTTCGTAAAGAAGAGCTCCTCTGCAGTACTACCAACATAATAAAGCAGATATAGTCCTATCAGTGCTCCTTGTCATATAGAAGAGCTCCTCTTCAGTACTACCATACATAATACAGTAGCAATACTCCTGTCAGTGCTCCTTTTCGTGAAGAAGAGCTCCTCTACAGTACTACCAACATAATAAAGCAGGTATACTCCTATCAGTGCTCCTTGAATAGAAGAGCTCCTCTGCAGTACTACCAACATAATAAAGTAGTTATACTCCTATCAGTGCTAATGTTCGTATAGAAGAGCTCCCCTGCAGTACTACCACATACAACAAAGTATATATACTCCTATCAGTGTCGTATAGAAGAGCTCCTCTGTAGTTCTTTCACACATAACAAAGAAGATATACTCCTATCAGTGCCCCTTGTCATAAAGAAGAGCCCCTCGGCAGAACTATTATACACAACAAAGTATTATACTCATATCAGCGCTCATTGTCATATAGGAGTGCTCCTCTGCAGCATTGCCACATACAACAAAGCATAAATTTAGATATACCCCTATCAGTGCTCATGTTCGTATAGAAGACCTCCACTGCAGTACTACCATATACAACAAAGTATATATATTCCAATCAGTGCTCCTTGTCGAATAGAAGAGCTCCTCTGTAGTTCTACCGCACATAACAAAGTAGGTATACTCCTATCAGTGCTCCTTGTCGTATAGAAGAGCTCCTCTGCAGTACTATCACACACAACAAAGTATATATACTCCTCTCAGTGCTCATTGTTATATAGAAGTGTTCCTCTGCAGTATTATCACAAACAACAAAATGCAAATATAGACATACTCCAATCAGTGCTTATGTTCGTATAGAAGAGCTCCACTGCAGTACTACCACATACAACAAAGGTGATACACTCCAATCGCTGTATATACCCTTAACGGTGCTCTTCTACCTCTAAAAGTGCTCCCGTTACTTGTTTTTCCCGAACATTTCCAAAACAGATACGGCGGGTCTCATGAATATTCAAGATGCCGCTAGGGGAGCTCCTTTTCCTGCTACCTCTAAGGACGTGTCACCAGTAAACAATTCGGATTCTGATTCTGCTTCTAAAGGAGTCGGGGGATATGGGGATTGGGTGTGCTCTGGCCTGTTTATTCAGTATCTATTGCTTATGAGCTTGATATTGTAATATTCTCGTTTGGTGCAGCTGGACGACCTACTGACGACGTCTACGTTAGGTTTGGGCAACTGGGCTTCCAAATGTTTGAGAATTTTGTTTGCTATAGGTTTAGAGTCCCCCTCAACACCAATTAGGTCATTTTGGAGTCGTTGCTTCCAATTTAATGGGACTTTTACCCGATATTGAGATGAAAGGACATTTCAAGCCCTGCCGCCCAATGAAACCAATGAGGCTTATATGTACTGGAAGCGTCTGACATGCGCCACTATGCCTTGGCAGGCTAATGCCCTCTAAGCGGTTAACCAATACCCACGTGCGGTCAGTTTCAGCTCTGGGTGGAAGCATCATGCAGCCCAAGATATCCCCAAGCCCCGATGGGCGGGAGCAAAAATGTTTGAAAAAGAGATGCGAGCCCACACTACGTTTACATGCCTATGATTTTATGGCTGTGAAAATGGCAATTTGTAGATGAGTAAAGGGGATGTTTTTAGGTCACCTGACCGAAGGTCATGGTGAGCTTTTGTAACCGTGAGATTTCCGTCGTCTTTCGTCGTGCGTCCCCGTCCGTCGTGCGTCGTGCGTAAACTTTTCTTGTTAAAACTCAAGAGGCCAAAGATTTGGTCCAATCGTGATCAAACTTGGTCAGAATGATCATCATGACAATATCTGATCAAGTTCGAATATGGGTTATGTCGGGTCAAAAAGCAGGTCAAAAGGTCAAATCATAGAATGAACCTTGTTAACACTCTAGAGGCCACAATTTTGGTCTAATCATCATCAAACTTGCTCAGAATGATCATTTTGATAATATGTAGGTCAAGTTGGAATATGGGTCATGTCGGTTCAAAAAGTAGGTCAGTAGGTCAAATCTTTGACAAACCTTGTTAACACTCTAGAAGCCAAACTTTTGGTCCAATCATCATCAAACTTGCTCAGAATGATCATGCTGACAAAATCTCGGTCAAGTTCGAATATGGGTCATTTCGGGCCAAAAAGTAGGTAAATAGGTCAGTAGGTCAAAGCATAGGAAAACCTTGTTAACACTCTAGAAGCCTCTGTATTACCTCCCTAATTTTCCTATGTTAAAAAGAAGTAAAACAGTGATCAGACCTGTGTCCTCTGTAGTATAATGGATAGAGCTTAAGACTGTGATTCAAAGGGTTGAGAGTTCAAATTTCCGTCGAGGAACGTTACTTTTCTTTCTATTTTTTTCTTTTTAAAACGCATAAACAATTCATATTCCCCACAAAAAAGTTGTTTGGGGTGGGGATATTGTATATGTTCTATACATACATACATGCATTTACACACTCATCCATGCATGCATGCACACACACACACACACACACACACACACACACACACACACACACACATGCTGCGAGCATAAATGCACACACTCATGCATGCATGTACACATGCATGCATTCACACACTCATGCATGCATGCAAACACACATGTGCATTACACATGTATGCATGATAGCACACACACATGCATGGACACACACATAAAGATATACATGCAATCATACATGCATGCATGCACCCACACATGCACACACACATGCATGCATGTTTGAATGCACACACATGCATGCATACACACATGCATGCGTGCTCACGCATGCACACCCACCCACAAATTCACACAGACCTGCATGCACATACCCAGGCATGCATGCATGTACACACCCGAGCATGCATGTACACATGCACTCACACATGCATACATACGCACACATGAATGCATGCATGCACACACTCACGCATGCATACATGCATGTAGACATGCATGTACACACGAACTCATGCATGCATGCACACACGTGTATCACTCATGCATGCATGCAAGCATAAACACACATGCATGCGCACATGCACTCACACATGCAAACATAGACTCATGGATGCATATGTGTATCACACATGCATGCATGCATGCAAGCACACACACATGCATACACACACATGCATGCATGCGTGCAATCACACATACATGCATTGCATACACAAAAGCACACACGCATGTATGCATGCTTGAATGAACACATATGCATGCATACAATTTTTCACAGGCATGCATGCACATACCGGTGCATGCACACACATGCATGCATGCACACATTCATGCATGCATGTACACACACATCCATACATGCACACTTTCAGGCATGCATGCGCACATACATGCATTCACACTCATGCATGCATGCACACACACATGATGCATGCATACATGCACACACTTATGCATGCACAGGCATGTATGTGCAGATACATGCATTCACACACTCATGCATGCATGCATGTACATACACGTTACATGCACACATTCGCATGCACATATACTCACATGCATGCATGCATGCACACACACATATGTTCATGCATGCACACACACTCATGCATGCATGCAAGAATACACATGTGCATACATGCACACTCTGATGCATGCACACCCCTACCATTTTGTTGTGCACTAAGGCTCAGGTGAGCGATCCAGGGTCATCATGACCCTCTTGTTCTCATTTCTGCTCAACACATAGTTCGTTGGCTAGGACCGAAAGCATCCCGAATGTATCTAAAGACAAACCAAGTGCTTACCCCACAAATGTTGTCCTAAATGAAACTCCGTCAGAACGGACCCACACAAAATCCTTACATGTGTCCTTAAATGCTTCACTGCAAGAACAGACTCGTGTAAAACAGGAAGCAGTTTCAATGCATAGAAATGGCGTTGATAGCCAGTCCACACCTAGTCAGACTAAGGCAACGGAGTATCACCATGTGGGGCGGCTGTTAAACCATACACCACATGTCACTCAAGAAAGTTCTGTCTCAGGTCAAGCTGTTATAGACCTCACGGCAAACATAGGTGCACAAAGCAATTGTAGGATGCTCAATGTTTCAGGCAAGCTTCCTCATACCTATTCAACTGAAAATAGTAAGTCAGATCCTCAAGCGGACAGGGAGCATGTCGGTTCAAAAAGGGGTTCTGCTACATCTCGGACGGGGGAAGACCTCAAACGTAAAAACTTCAAACAAACAAAGCGGAGGAGAAACAGAAACTGAAGGACTCAGAACAAGAGGAACAACTGATATTAACTCGGTCAGTGATCAGTAATATGGAAACACAAATAAATGAACTGCAAAACGCAAACAGAATTTTGAGAAGGGAGAAACTGTTAGGGGATGGGGACAAAACTCAGCCTGATGACGTTTTAAATACAATGATAGGGGAGTCAGCCAACCAACCCAATACTGGACAGTATTCTAGCCTCCCTCCGAAAAGGAGTGGGAAATCGCTTCGTTGAGATATAGCATCCATAAGGTCGAGTTGGAGCAACTCCAGTCAAGATTGCAGAATACAGAAAATATTTTGTTCCAAAAACAGTTGACTGATGCGTCTGTTCTGGCGGCCTATCGACTCCACATTGTAACCCCTACTCTGGGTTGGGCTGCATATTCCTGCCTTATTTGCTCAGTCATTTCCATATGGTATGGTTCCAAATTTTCCTGTAAATCAACAAAGCTATAGATATCCGACAATGTACTACCCTAATCTCAACCTCCTCGTATGTGGCAACACCCCTACCGATTACCGGGGACGTACCCTATGAATTATGCAGAAAAACCTTATCGTCCACTTAATGGTACCCAGTTTCAGGGAGCGTCCCAGTTTGTTCGTCCCGCTGCTCCACATATGTCCTGCAACCCGGCCAACATATGTATACGGCCATGTTAGTCACATGACACCTGTTCCCAACCCTTATGTGGTATATCATGGGGAGGGGGGGGGGTTCATTGGGCCACATGCTGGCCTTAACGGGGAGGGGTGCAACTGGGTCTCATCAATACTCCAGTAGTCATAGGATGGGGACTGTCCCAGCACATGGTGGAGTAGGCAGTCTTCAAGGGCAAAATTCAGTACATGGGGAAATGCTAGCATGTCTCAAAGACCTCAGCTGAAGCCACAAAGGCCAACAAATACCCATATGACAAACAACGTTGGTTCGGAAACGAGGACAGTAATAAGGGGCGTAACCAAGGAAAATGAGACTGAGGATGTGACTCAGATATCCAGTGAAGGACGTGCCCATATGAGAGCAATAACACAGTGTCGGTTAATTCTGGATTTCAAAAATCACAGGAGAATTTGAATTCAACCATGCTAGAGGGGAGTGGGGATCAGCTGATTCTTGTTGCGAGCATACGGTTACCTCGTTTAAGGGGAGACCTACAATCATAGGTGATGATAAAACCGGCATGTCAACAGCAAACGAAGATTCAGATGCTTGCCCTTTCCAGCTAGTATCGCCTACAGATACACCGAGTGGAAAACTGAACCCTCCCGACAGCAGTCTGACAACCTATTGTGAGGATAATACGCAGACGCCTTTTTAGGAACAAGCCGAGCTTCGGAAAAAAAAACATGGAGAAGAAGCCTCTAGCTACTTTTAACGTTAAGAACATTGAAAGTAATACAGTTTTCGTTAAAGAACTTCTACAGGATTGTGACACTGTGGCCATTCAACGGCACTGGCTTTTGAATTTTCAGCTGCAGGATCTGGGAAAGAAGTTCTCTTCACATTCAGCTCATTCCAAAGCAGTCGATGACGACAACCCCCTTCCCCCACCCAGAAGCCCCGAGGTTATGGCGGAGTTGTCATACTTTACAGGAATAACACGGATGTTACAGCGAAGATGCTTCATGTAGGAGGGAATAGGATTGTTGCTTTGAAGCACATATTTCCCCACCATTGTGTTAAATGCCAAGTAGGAATTCGAAATGTGATTCCACAGATGCCGAGGATTACATATCCTTGATCAGCTGGAAGAGATCCTAAATACATACAGTAACGCTCATGACTTCTTCATTTTAGGAGATATGAATGCTTCACTCTGCCAAAGGAAGGGAAATCACCAGGACGCCCTCTTGAAGGAATTTGTCCAATCCAATGTTCTGGTGTGTAAACAGGAAAGTGGGGATACATTCTTTCATCCAAACAGATCAGATCTGGCTGCAATTGATTATATTCTTTGCAACTCCGCTGGTAGTGGGATTTTGACAGGTGCTGGTGTGATGGAATGAAATTCAACAAACACTCCAGATCATATTCAGGTTTTTGTGCCCCTTATTGTCTTTGTTAAAGATGTACAGAAATATTCAGTTAAAACTGCTTGTTTCCTCTGGCTTTCTTTGCCGGACTGCCTATTCGAAATTCGACTGCCTATTCGAAATTCGCAAAATTGCAGAATGTTTCCTCTGGCTTTCTTTGCCGGATCATTACAGGGTCACTGATGAGGTTTTATTAGCCGAAACTACGTAGTATGACCCATCTTCTTTCTTATGAATGTTTTCATTGCTCTTAAAGGAACTCATTTTTGATGTTTATTTGCCTTCACTGCAGCTGGTGTTGTGCCATGTGGCGGCCGTAAAACGTCTCCCCGTACATCAACCAAAGTGCAGTTTATATTTTACTTTTGGTCCTTTGAGATCAGCGTGAATATTCTGAGAAATCAGAAATAAGTTATTGGTTAAGACTCATATTCTAGACAGGTTTTTAATTATTTGGACCCCTTTTTGATTTATATCAGTCTTTGAATCGACTGCCTATTCGAAATTCGCAAAATTGCAGAATGTTTCCTCTGGCTTTCTTTGCTGGATCATTACAGGGTCACTGATGAGGCTTTATTAACCGAAACTACGTAGTATGCCCCATCTTCTTTCTTATGAATGTTTTCATTGCTCTTAAAGGAACTCATTTTTGATGTTTATTTGTAAACAGAAATGGGACAACTGTGACACTTACACGTTCCAGGATTCAGTACAAAATAGAAGTGGAGGCAATGACCAGGAATCGATACAATTAACCCACAGCTCCAAAAGACTTATTATACCTTTTGACACCTTCATACCAACTATGACCAGTAGCATTGACATTCTACAACCTCTGAGTCACCTATGTGCAGTGCTAAAACAGGCAACTCTCGACAGTATTCCGAAGTTCAAACCGGAGATTACAGTAAAGGCATTCAGGGCCAGGCCATGGTCTACCAGGATACATCAAGCGGTCAAGGCACCCCGTCTAGCCTGGTGGGAGTGGCGGAAATCTGGTTCCCCAAAAGATCCTTCAGCCGAAACTGTCCAGGAGATGAAGCTTGCAAAGAGAGCAGAGACAGGAAGCAGCCGGGTTACGGAGAGAAAAAGTCGAGGAGATCATAACCGCCGAGAACGACTCCAAGTTCTTTAACAAGCAGATAAGACAACAACTTAAGGGATCAAACCCACCTGACTGTCAATTATGTGGATAGGGAAACACCAGAGGAGATGAGACCGGGATGGGCAGCCCTCTTTCATACCCTGGCTACGCCCTCAGAAAACCCCAGCTTTGACCAACAGTATAAGCAGATGGTGGATGCTGATGTGGAGTGCATTGAGTTCATGTACAAGGAAGAAAACTCATCTATTGGCGCTTCTGGCACAGTGTCAGACAGACATGCAAGTGATGGTATGGGACAGAATCCGCCTCAAATCTAGGCATTGTTAGAAATACGTCTGGAAATGCTGACATAGCAGGTAGAATATCTCTGGGTCGGAAGACTGCCATTTATTAAAAGGGGGCTGGTTTCCATGGGGGCAATGGGTTGAAGGCCGTTCAGAACGGACACATATGGTCAACTTTTGTCGTTTCTAGACTATTGTATGGTCTTGAAGTTCAGCTCCTCAAAAGAAAAGATATTGAGAACTTAAATTCCAAAGAAAATGCCTGAAACAAATTCAGGGTCTACCTGACAATGTCTCAAACTCTGCTTGTATGGCTCTGCTTGGCATCCTGCCTCTGGAAGCTGTGTCGCACAAAACCCTGCTCAATCTCTTTGCTGGCATTATCGGAGATCCAAATTCTGTCGAGCTAGAAATAGCAGAAAGTAATTATGAGAGAAAATCCCAAAAGAGTATGTTTATTTATATCCAAAGTATTTTGGAACAATATGATCTGTCATCAATATTCCATTTGATCAAACCCCGCCCCCCCCCCCCCCCGCCCCCAACTTCTACTCCAAAGCAGAATGGAAACGTACACTTAACACCAGAGAATACATGAGATTGTGGAGTCCTTCTGAAGGTCCGATATTGCCAATAAAGCTTCTACAAAATATCTTAATCCCAACGTGCTGAAAATTGGCAACTGTATGGTCAACCGTTATGGATAATGAAAGCGCTACAGAGCTTATGTTATTTGTTTCGGATATGCGACGTTAAATAAAGCTTCTTTATCTGTAACTGGCGTTTATAAAGAATCGTAGAGATCTGAATGCCCTTCCAGATTAGATTATTTCGACAGCTGAAGGTGCTGATGACTGTGTAGCTAAATTTACCTTTTTGGTTAGAGCTAGGGACTAACTTCCCACATCACAGGTCCTGGTGTATGAATATCATTTGACGTGTCACCAGTAACAATTCTGATTCTGATGAATAAAAATCCTTACATGCATGTGTTGTCGATGATTTCGTTAAAGTGCGTAATCTATCTATCTATCTATATATCTATCTATCTATCTATCTATCTATCTGCCAATACTTCTTAACCTCCGAGGAGGACTTTCAGAAGGGGTTCCAGTATACCAAGTACTGAAGGGGGTTAACTGAAATAAAAATAAGTATATAGCAGGTGAAATGAGTTTGTACAGTGCGAGGAGAGTGTTAGTATAATTAAAAGTAAAAACAGAGGCCAGTGACTAGGGTGACGCATGCACCTCCCGGCACACAGCATCACTAAAGTGTGCCAGGGTGGGGAGCATAACTATTTGGCGGGGTAGAGCATTCCAATGAAAAAATGGTTCTGGGAAATAATGAACATCTGTAGTAGTTTGAAGGGGTAGTGATGAGTCTGTATGCCAAAGGGTGGTTTTGTCTAGAGTCCCTCCTGATATGTGGAATGAGGTATTGTATCTTGTATCTTGTATCTTCTACTAAATTCTGCCTTTGAAGGCACACCTGGTAACACCAGTAAAATCTTCTTAGGTAAAGTCTATTTAAAACACAAAGTTCTGTACACGCTAAAAGCCACAATATTTACACAGTCCCGTCACCAAATATCATATAGACATAAAAACTCTGTTAAAAGTCCCACATAAAAAGTCTTATATTCTGTCACAGCTGCTCAATCAAAACAGACATTAGACCATCTGCCTTGTATGGTTTGCTATTCTGTGGCAGGAATGGCAACAAGGTTATATGTGACATATATCAATGAATCAGAATAAGAATTGTTACTGGTGAAACGTCAAAAGACATTCATTTGCCATGAATTCAGTCGTGAGAAACGTAAAATAAAATGGAAGAAATCGAACAATTAAAGAAAAAGAAAAACTATATATACTCTGAGTTTGTCAAAGGTCCAGCTAGGTCCGTTTAGCTTCGGTACGGTTTTTATGGGCCGAGTTGTCATGGGCCGACTTGACTTTGGGCCGACGACTTGTCGTTGGGCCGAGTTGTCCGTAATTCAATACCGGTAATACCGGATGGTGATGGCCCTGATTAGTTGCCACATTGTGTTATTACTGGTCGTGGTTATCATTGTTTGCCTGACCGCATCCCGATGGTGGGATGCTGTACTTAACTTGTGCCTTATTTAATTGTTTTTGACTAATCAGAATCAAGCTTTAGTTGTTTTACAGTATTTACAGAGTTTATTTTGAGTTGTTGCTTTATTATTATAAATTGTGATTAATATGCTGCCACATGGTGGCCCATGATTGGAAATAAACTTTATTCTATTCTATTCTATTCTACCGTAGATTACCATGCGCCATTCAAGATTCAGAAGATGGGGAGAAACATAGGTTTTTTTTCTCTTTCTCCTATTGCTACTTCTCACATCTGATCATTACGAGCAGGATTTCCTGGGTGGTAACCAGTACTTGAAGTGCCTAAGGGCACAACACTTTGGTCAGCGTGAGGATCGAACCAGAAACCTCTCGATCACAAATCCGATGATCGCTGCCACTGCACCAAAGCGCTCTGTCTGTCTACTGATATTGCGTCGGTCACATTTGACCATTACCGCAGGTGTACATTACATACACTGCTATTGCAGCTTACATTGCTATTTACAAATTCTCCATCCCCCGTTAGTCGTGTCAAAGGGATGCCCCCGATTGGCAAGGCCGATCATGATATACTTTATATTGAGTATGACTTAAAAGCAAAGCGAATCCGACAGGTCCCACGTAAAAAGCGTGCGGATATGGATGGTCTGCGAGACCATATGGCGCGATTTAAGGATTCCTTTCCTCTGACAGTCCTCTCTCGCATGTCACCTCGTAGAAAGGTGTACTTATATCAAAAGGGTGACTATGAAACTATGAGGAAGGATGCCCTAAAATTTGCAAGAGAGAAATACTTTAATGGTCATTCAGACGCTTGGTCTGTCCAGGAGAACTTTGATTTGATAAAGTCTTTCATTCAAGCTTCGTCCGAAAATCATATCCCCTCCAAAACTAGCAGGTCTGTATCTTCAATTCCTTGGATCACATCAGAAATAAGAAGAAAAATTCGGAGGAGAAATAAGATTCATGCTAAGGCAAAAAAGTCGAGAAGTGGTAAACTCAGAGCAAAATTTGAAAACTTGAGACGAGAAATTAAAAATGACATCAAAAATCAGCATGATCAGTATGTAAATAACTTGGTAGGTGATGTAAAGGCGAATCCCAGAGACTTCTACAGATATATCAATAGCCAGAAGAAAGATAGGCAAGGTATCCCACCCCTTAATAAAAGAGGAGGGAACGGGGTCGCTGAATCGGACTCTGAAAGGGCAGAGGAATTGGTTGGTCAATTCAATGATGCATTTAATAAAACTGAGTTCAACGAGGTCCCATTGACTGGAAGATCGGCCCCTTTCATGGAAAATATTGTTGTATCCTCTGCGGGAGTGATCAAATTACTTAAAGGCTTGAACCCTTCTAAAGCTTTAGGGCCTGATGAGCTTCATCCTAGAGTCCTGAAGGAACTAGCAAACGAGTTAGGTCCAGTTTTTGCTCATCTTTTCCAACAATCTCTCGATACGGGTGAAATTCCCAAAGAATGGCTCCTAGCGAACATCTGTCCACTTTTCAAAAAGGGGACAGGGCTCTTGCTCGTAATTATCGCCCGGTGTCACTGACCTGTGTTCTATGTAAATTGCTTGAACACATAGTCTGCTCAAACATCATGGCCCACTTGGATGAACATAAACTTTTGTCAGACAGACAACATGCATTTAGGAAAAGGCATAGTTGCGAAACTCAGTTGAGCACGGTTATTAATGATTGGGCAAAAATCCTGGACAAAGGGGGGCAGGTGGACACTTTTATTCTGGACTTTGAGAAGGCTTTTGACACCCCTCCTCATGAACTACTTAAATCCAAATTATTTGGTTATGGAATTGGTGGGAAGACTCTTAAATGGATAGATTCCTTCCTTTGCTACAGAAAACAGCGTGTTGTTGTTAATGGTGAATCTTCAGTATGGGCGCCAGTTTTGTCTGGAGTCCCACAAGGGACCGTTCTTGGTCCTCTATTGTTCTCCCTGTACATCAATGATATTTCCACTGATATTGACTCAGAAATAAGACTGTTCGTAGATGACTGTGTTTGTTACCGGGAAATTAGAGATACAGATGACTCACTGAAACTTCAGGCTGACATAGATAGATTAGGATGTTGGGCCAGAAAATGGGGCATGAGATTTCAACCAGTTAAATGCAATATTATGCAGATAACAAGGAAGAGATCTAATAAGGTTGAGGCTTCTTACACCTTAGAGGGAACGGTCCTCGAAAATGTGAATTCCATTAAATACCTTGGTGTGACAATCACTCACGATTTGAGATGGAATACACACATTAGCAATATGTGTACAAAGGCGAATAGAACACTTGGTTTCCTGAGGCGAAATCTTCATCAGTGTCCTCAGGATGTGAAAGAAACAGCATACAGGGGACTTGTTCGCCCAATCTTGGAATATGGTAGTTGCATCTGGGACCCAAGCGGAGTGGTCCTAAATGAAGAAATTGAAAAAGTTCAGAATAGAGCTGCTAGATTTGTAACTGGAAATTATTGCTTTGAAACTGGGAGCATGACTGGAATTCTAGGAAAATTAAGATGGGAGTCTCTAAAGAAAAGGAGAAGAGACAGTAGGCTCATACTCTTATACAAAGGTCTAAAGGGTGCTGCCAGCATTCCAACAGATGACCTTGTTCCCCCAGCTAGGCATTGTAGAAAACACCATTCAATGACGTTTCAGACCCTTACTGCAAGAACGGATATTTATAAAGAATCGTTTTTCCCCCGAACCATTAAGAGATTGGAATGCCCTTCCCGATTCTATTATTTTGCCGGCTGAAGGTGCTGAGGATTGTGTAGCCAAATTTACATCTTTGGTTAGAGCTAGGGACTAACTTCCCATATCACAGGTCCTGGTGTATGAATGTCATTTGACGTGTCACCAGTAACAATTCTGATTCTGATGTCAGTAAATGACTTGTGGGTCAGTTTTAAGACCGAACTTACGACGGCCATGGAAAGGTACATACCAATAAAAATGACCAAAACAAAGCATAGTGTACCATGGATCGATAACATGATCAAACACCAAATCAGAAGACGTGACAGAATGTACTTTCGTGCTCGTAAGTCTAGCAATCCCAACGTGAAGAACCATTACAAAAGGTTCAGAGCACATGTACAAAAGGTAATTAGAGATGCATATTGGAAGCATGTTTCCAGCATATTTACCTTTGATGATGAAAATATTGATCCCGAGGGCCCCCAGAAGAATGGAAAAGTTAAGAAATTTTGGTCATTTGTAAAGTCCTTGAAAAAAGAATCATTTGGGATCACTTCACTTACGGAAAATGGAATTTTGAAAACTGAATCGCACGAAAAGGCAAATATATGTAATAAGCAGTTTCAATCGGCGTTTACCAAGGTTGGTCGGTAAATACCGGTGGCGGGAATTCCCACTGGTATTTACCGGTAATTACCGTCCTGGGAAATACTCCAAATTTCAGCAAAAGTGGGAAATAACTTGGGAAATAATGATTTTTGTTTAGTTTTTTCACAGAAAAACTATGTTAATATTCATGTAATTTAATTGAAATAATGAACAGTAAGCTTTTTTTGCAATATCATACCTGTGATACCTCCCTCATAAGGAGGGAGAGTCCCTCATTTTGATGCTATTTTTGTACAATTAATGCTGAATTTTAGTTTAATTTTGGAGTCTCCCTCATTTGAACTGAGAATTTCCCTATATACATGTATATTTTTTCATCTCCCTTATCACAATGGCAAATCTCCCTCCAGTTCAAAAAATTATCACAGGTATGCAATATGCCTCCCCATACATGCATGTCAAAAGTCTGCCATTACTCAACCAAACACAAGCATAAATGTAAAGTGATCTGTTGTTATGTAGGGTGCAGAGAGTTATTTCAAATCACTCATATGCTTAAGAAGATGAAATACCTTAATGATACCAATATTTGGGACAGACATGCCTGGGCAAACAGTGCAGACCCAGATCAGAATCACTTAGCTATTTTAAGAGAGTTTGCCATTGGATCAAACTACATGTTTTGTATGCTTTAGTATATAACACTAAACCACACAGTTCATTTTTTATTTATTTATTTATTGTTTTGAGATTTACAACAACTTTTTGGATGTTTGAATTTTAAGGATGCTTACACTAGAAAAAAGGTTTGTTTGCAAGTTTGTCAAGTAATCACATGCCTAATGCTAAAAGGTGTGATAATTTAATTGTTTGTTAAAGAACAGTTAATTTAAGCATGAAAGGTGTCTTTAATTATCTACAGATATTCACCAAAGTATTAAAATTACATGTGTTTACAAGTCAAGGGAAATAGCTGAAAGTTAAAAACTTATATTTTAGAATCACATTTCAAAAGAAATTATATACACTCTATATGAAGGCAAGGGACTATATAATACATGTGGCTCTTTCAAGTTATACAATATAAAGAGGGCAGGAAAATTCTTCAAAATTTCACTTGTCCTACATGACTAAGTGTAAACTCTGGTAAATGTCATAAGGACTAGACAAACATTTTATTTGTCCTTCATTTTTTTCTGTAACTGCAAGCAGACAAGTGGAACTTTCAAGCCCTGCATGAACTTGAAATAATTTTGCTTTCAAATAGCTAGGTAGTTGGGGTTTATTAAGCAGTCTCACTTGGTACCACCCATGTAAATATATATTTCCCAGTATTTCCCGGGAATTCCCTGTATTTCCTGGGAATTCCCTATATTTCCCGCGGTCCAGGGAAATATGAGTATTTCCCACTTTTTTGCCAACCTTGGCGTTTACACGTGAAGCTGACGGTGAGCTACCATCAAAAGGTACAAGTCCGTTCCCCTCTATGGGGGACATAACAGTTGACCCCAAAGGGGTCGCAAAACTGTTGGACAAGCTCAACATACATAAGGCATCTGGGCCTGACGGTCTGCATGCCAGGGTGCTTAAGGAATGTAGTGCTGAAATATCTCCCCTGCTGGCCTTTATTTTCAATGAATCGCTTGCTCGGGGCACTGTACCAGATGACTGGCAACAAGCAAACGTAACCCCGGTCTTTAAGAAAGGAGAAAAATATGATGCTGCGAATTACAGACCGGTGTCGCTCACATGCATCTGTTGCAAAACCCTGGAGCATATATTAGTTAGCAACATTAACAAGCACCTAGCCTCTGAAAGCATTCTTGCTGACTGCCAGCATGGTTTCCGAAGTCGAAGGTCTTGTGAAACTCAATTAGTTCAGTTCTACCATGACATAGTGAACAATCTGGATGGGGCCATTAATCGTGGCCACAAACAGACTGACCTGATTATCATGGATTTTGCCAAGGCCTTCGACAAGGTACCTCACATGAGGCTATTGTACAAACTAGATCATTATGGGATTAGAGGATCCACACTTAAGTGGGTTAGCTCATGGCTCTCTGGACGCACACAACAACAAGTTGTACTTGACGGCCAAGCGTCGGATCCAGTCCCTGTTTTGTCCGGTGTCCCACAAGGTTCGGTACTTGGACCGGTCCTTTTCTTGATATTTATTAACGATCTTCCTGATAATATCAGGTCATCTGTTCGCTTGTTTGCTGATGATTGTGTTTTGTATAGGAACATATATACTACTTCTGACTGTCTTATTTTACAAGATGACCTGGATAGCCTAGCACGTTGGGAGGCCGATTGGCAAATGAAGTTCAATGTGGCCAAATGTCATTCAATGAGGGTGTCACGGCACCCTCCAGACAAGCAGATTAAATTCAACTACTCATTACATCAGCATACATTGGAACATGTCCAATCCGCAAAATATCTTACTGATAATCTTGATTGGGGTCAACATATTTATGAGATTACCTCTAAAGCAACTAGGACATTAGGGTTTCTTAGACGTAATTTGGCTTTTGCACCTAGGCAGGCAAAGGGTGTTGCATACAAAACCTTGGTTAGACCTCAATTAGAGTATGCATCACCTGTTTGGCATCCCCATGTTAAAACTCAGGTTCAACAGGTTGAAAAGGTTCAGAGGATGGCTGCCCGATGGACCTTCAGGCGATGGCGGAACAGAAGCAGTGTTGGTGAAATGCTCGATGAGCTGGAGTGGCCATCCTTGGAGGCCCGTCGGGAGCAGTCCTCTTTAACCTTCTTTTATAAGATACACTCTGACACAGTGTCTCTTAATAAAGATAAATACTTGACCCCTGTGACTACTTCAACTCAAACAAGGGCATCAAAACTAAACAACAGTCAATATCGTAGGTACCAGGCCTATAGTGATGCCCTGAAGAATTCTTTCTTCCCTAGAACTATTCCTCAGTGGAATAGTCTTCCCTCCTCTGTGGTAAATGCCAAAACTGCAGAGGAGTTCAAAGCCCGCATGGTGTAGATTGGGATCCAGAGGTGTGCGTTTTAGTACACCTCTGAAAGCAGATTGTAAATAGTTTTAAGAACTCATCCAGTGGGTGTGTTTTTTTTTTTTTTTTTGCTAAATTCTAAATTTAGCGCACCACCCAACTGAGGTAATGGCCAAGTTTGACCGACTCAGTATATGAAGATAGATAGATACACTCCAGGTTTGCCAACACAGTAATCATGTAATTACGTTAGGGATCTTTAACCTGCACCGGGGATGGTTCTCCCTGCACAGGGGGCCTCGAGTTAACGTCCTGATCCGAAGGACTGTACACTTTATGACATTCATCCCTGCAAATGATGCCAATGGAGCGTGTTCGGACACCGAAATTTTATCGTCGCTGCCGGGGATTGAATTCGGGACCTCTAGCATCAGAGGCAAGTGCACTAACCACTGAGCTAACAGGCTCCACGCTCTGTTTGTCAGATCTAATCCATTTTCCAGAAAAAGCCCAAAACTATTTCTACATGAGCCACTGGATCAATTACTACGCAGTATTATAAATCATGTAATTTCAGGCCGCCCATCGGGGCTGGAAGAAATAGATGGGCTGCATGACCGATGCTTCCACGCTGAGCTGAAACCGTCCGCACACTAGTACTGGATCTAAGCATGTCCAGGAACCACGAGTCGGACTGTCCATGCTTATAAACCCTGTTGGTTTCATTGGGCAACAGGGCTTGAGATGTCATTTCATCTCAGTGTCGGGTAAAAGTCCCACAAAATTGGAAGCAATGTCTCCAAAATGACCTATACTGTGTTGAGGGGGACGTTAAACCTTAAATCAAACAAACATGTAATTTCGGCAGGGATCTTTTACCAGCACAGGGGATGGTTCTCCCTGGATCTGGATATGTATGTACATCGCATGGCTTTTCAGCATAACACGACGAGAGAGAGAGCGTGAGGTTTAATCCCACTGCTGGACAGTTGTTCTGAAGCTGTCAACTGAATCAATGCACACTACACTGTCATCAAGTTTATTCCAGCCTAATATAGTCTTTGGAAAGAATGAATTTTTCAGTTGTGCAGATTTACACTGTGCTGGCACAGGTAGCCTCCAGTTAACATCCCTATCTGAAGGACGGTACACTTTGTGGCATTCATCTTTGCAAATGATGCCAGTGGAGCATGTTCTGACACCATGAATCGAACTGGGGTCCTCTAGCATGATAGGCAAGTGCACTAACCATTGAGCTACCAGGCTCCTTCGATGGAGCATTAGCTGATTAAGGCCAGGTACACTTTTATATCTTTTGATAGGTATCTCAAAATTTTGACTTACTGTGACTGTCTCGAAATTTCAATTTATTAACTCGAAATTTTGACTGAGTATCTCGAAATTTCGACTTAAAAAAACTCTTAAGCTGACTCTGCGATCTGCATTCAGCACAGAATTGGGATTAGCCACAACAGGAATATTGCTGTGGCCAACTCGGGTGAAAGGACGTCTGTTAACAAAAGATCACGTTTCGCATGTTTTTAAATTTTTGACATTTATGCTGCGAAAAATTGAAGGACAAGTAAAAAGTTTGTCTAGTACTTACAACATTTACCATTGTTTACATGCGACAAGTAAAATTTTGAAAAATTTTCCATCCCTTTTTATATTGAATAACCTGAAAGATCTATAGACCCTTACTTTCATATAGATTGTATATAATTTCTTTTCAAACGTGATTTTCCAATAGGCCTGGCTAGAGGTACAATTTTATAAGACTGCTAATTGTTTCAAACAGAGATACTTTTGCTGTTTGGATGCAATTTGCCAAGTAGCATAACTCTACTAAGGTGAAAGGTGGGAAAAGTAATATGAATTCTGAAATGGGACAGGACCAGTGGCATTCCTGTGTTGTATTATTATTACATGTATTATTATTAGCCAGGCCTATTGGAAAATGCTAGGGATACAGATCCGTAACCCTAACCTCCGAGACTAGAGATACGGACCCGTATCTCTAGCCACTGCCAATTTTAAATAACTCTGTGCACGTACATCATTTTACAGATCATAACAGATCATTTTATATTTTTGTTTGTGTTTAGTTGAGTAAAAGCAGACTAATGACATATATGTTATGGGAGACATATTGCAAAATAGCTAACTGTTCATTAGTTCAATTAAATTACACAAATGTGAATAGTGTTTTTCTATGAAATAACTAAATAAAGATCATATTTCCCACTTGTGCTGAAATTTGGAGTATTACCCAGGACGATAATTACTGGTAAATACCAGTGGGAATTCCTGTCACTGGTATTTACCGACCAACCTTGGCTTGAAATGTCATTTAATCTCAGTGTCAGATAAAGATCCCACAAAATTGGAAGTAACGTCTCCAAAAATGACCTTAATAGTGTTGGTGGGATGTAAAACCTCAGTTCAAACAAATATACATGTACAGATACCTCAGAGACAGCAAGAGATAAAATGGGTTCTTAGTGATATTTTGTTATTTTTCAAATAATTTCGTATTGGCCCAGTTACAGGTCCTAGGTCTGCTGTATTGGCCGAGGACCTGTAACTTGGCCAATACGAAATTACTTGATTAATGACAATTTTATTAATTGAAGCAATTAAAAACATGATTTATGATTTTTGAATATTGGTTGACCTGATGTAATACATGTACAGGATAATCAATTAATAGTAATAATTATTGATTGATAATTTGTCCATATAAGCCTATGTTGTGGGCATTCATACCCACATCATAAGTTTTTATGGAGAATTGTCAAAAATATCATTAAATTATAACCAAATACCTGAAATATTCTATAACTTTGTAACTATATAGTGTATTTTACCAGGTTTCCAGTACCACATGTGAGTGAAGAGTGCTAAAATGTCACAGCAGCAACAAAGCCGGGGTCTGACCCAGAGTAAAGAGGCTTTGCTGAAGTCCTATACTATGAGACTGAAGGATGATGTCAAGGCCATGCTGGACAACTTCACAGAAATTGTCAAACTTGCCAGGGTCAGTTTTACAGTAACATGTATTGCTTTGAAAACAAGGGCTTAATTCCCTTTACTATCTATTGGTAAAACTTGAATAAATGCATTAAATGATATTAGCAGACCCTGATAAGTTTAAGGGGGATGGGAATACCAGGCATATTTTTCCGCCATTTTTCAAAGGGAGACAATTTTCGGGACTTCCTGTTCGTTTTTAATAGGCCCAGTCTTGCTGAAAAGGGGGTCTGCTCTTAAAGAAAAGAATTTCCTCCTTAAGAGGCGAGTAGCGTAACCACTGCTTTACGGAGGCGCCTAGACATATGAACAGGCTGACTGCTATAATGCACACATTGATTAGACTGTACTAATGCAAAGATTGATTAGGCTACACTAATGCACAGGCTGACTGCTCTAATGCACACATTGATTAGACTGTACTAATGCAAAGATTGATTAGGCTACACTAATGCACAGGCTGACTGCTCTAATGCACACATTGATTAGACTGTACTAATGCAAAGATTGATTAGGCTACACTAATGCACAGGCTGACTGCTCTAATGCACACATTGATTAGACTGTACTAATGCAAAGATTGATTAGACTAGACATGTGAACAGTGAGTGAGTTTTAGTTTTACGTCCCACCAACAGCTAAGGTCATATGGAGACGGGACCTCAGTTTAAAGACTCATCCAAAAGTCTGGAGAAGCTTGGGATCGATTCTGCGATCCCTGGTTTACAAGGCGAGTAGCGTAACCACTGCTTTACGGAGGCGCCTAGACATATGAACAGGCTGACTGCTATAATGCACACATTGATTAGACTGTACTAAGGCAAAGGTTGATTAGACTAGACATATGCACAGGCTGAGTGCTATAATGCACACATTGTTTAGACTGCACTAATGCAAAGGTTGATTAGACTACACATATGCACAGGCTGACTGCTATAATGTACACATTGATTAGACTGCACTAATGCAAAGATTGATAAGACTACACATATGCACAGGCTGACTGCTCTAATGCACACATTGATTATACTGCACTAATGCAAAGGTTGATTAGGCTGCACGTATGCACAGGCTGACTGCTATAATGCACACATTGATTAGACTGCACTAATGCAAAGGTTGATTTGACTGCACGTATGCACAGGCTGACTGCTATAATGCACACATTGATTAGACTGTACTAATGCAAAGATTGATTAGGCTACACTAATGCACAGGCTGACTGCTATAATGCACACATTGATTAGACTGCACTAATGCAAAGATTGATTAGGCTACACTAATGCACAGGCTGACTGCTATAATGCACACATTGTTTAGACTGCACTAATGCAAAGGTTGATTAGACTACACTAATGCATTAGACTACACATATGCACAGGCTGACTGCTATAATGCACACATTGATTAGACTGCACTAATGCAAAGGTTGATTAGACTACACATATGCACAGGCTGACTGCTATAATGCACACATTGATTAGACTGTACTAATGCAGAGGGTGATTAGACTGCACGTATGCACAGGCTGACTGCTATAATGCACACATTGATTAGACTGTACTAATGCAAAGATTGATTAGACTACACATATGCACAGGCTGACTGCTCTAATGCACACATTGATTAGACTGCACTAATGCAAAGGTTGATTAGACTACACATATGCACAGGCTGACTGCTCTAATGCACACATTGATTAGACTGCACTAATGCAAAGGTTGATTAGACTACACATATGCACAGGCTGACTACTCTAATGCACACATTGATTAGACTGCACTAATGCAAAGGTTGATTAGACTACACATATGCACAGGCTGACTGCTATAATGCACACATTGATTAGACTGTACTAATGCAAAGATTGATTAGACTGCACGTATGCACAGGCTTATTAGACCACTAATGCAGCTAAGGTCTGAAGACACAGTCACTTGTCCCTGCTCAAATAGGACTTTACAACCCATTGTATGCCGGAAATGCCTAAAGGGGTACCTTGGCAAACAGTGCAGGTCTGATCAGGGCCTGCACTATTTGCTAACAGAATTTTCCGTCAAAAATTGAATAAAATCTAAAAAAAATAGGCCTGGCACCCCTTATATGATAAATGGACTTGTCCAACATATAGCAATGGAAGAGTCCATTAGCATACAATGGGTTAAGAACATAGCGTATTTACCCTAAATATTGGGACACCTCAACTCCTTAACAACTTTGTCCTAAAATTTAAAACAAGAGCACCGCATGCGGGTGCCAACGCTTGGCTGCAAAAATTCTAAGTCGAAAAAGGTGCATAACTGTGCCAAAAATATTTTGAGGGTTACCTATTGGTATGAGTTCCGCTTTTCATAATGGACAACTAATCCGAGTTTCAAGTAAATATGTTCAGTAATGACAGAGATATTACAAAATGTCCCAAGTTTTTGCACGACGCAGACGCCGCCAGAGCTATGACAATACCTCATTGTTTTCTTCGAAAACAGCCAAGCTAAAAATCAATTTACTCCCCGATGTTGTGTCTAAGAATAGCGGGATGAGTGGCTATTCTAACGGGCACCCCCAGCATATGTTTTATGTAGAAATAAGGAAAATTATCACTTATTATACATCTTTATCTGAAGCTATGTGTTTATTGACAGCTAGAGGAAGAGTCTCAGATATCCCGACCACTTCAGTGTGAACAAGATCAGTATGAGATGCAAGTTAGAGCAGCTAATATAGTAAGTCACCACAGGACATTGTGTGTTTTGTATTAACTTTCTTCTAACAATGTGAACAAGATCAGTACGAGATGCAAGTAAGAGCAGCTAATATAGCAAGTCACCACAGGACATTGTGTGTTTTGTATTGACTTTCTACTAACAATGTGAACAAGATCAGTGCAAGATGCAAGTTAGAGCAGCTAATATAGTAAGTCACCACAGGACATTGTGTGTTTTGTATTGACTTTCTACTAACAGTTTGAACAAGATCAGTATGAGATGCATGTTAGAGCAGCTAATACAGTAGGTCACCACAGGACATTGTGTGTTTTGTATTAACTTTCTTCTAACAATGTGAACAAGATCAGTATGAGATGCAAGTTAGAGCAGCTAATATAGTAAGTCACCACAGGACATTGTGTGTTTTGTATTGACTTTCTACTAACAATGTGAACAAGATCAGTGCAAGATGCAAGTTAGAGCAGCTAATATAGTAAGTCACCACAGGACATTGTTATACCCCCGGCGTATGCCATGGGGGTATATAGTTTTTGTCTTTTCCATCTGTCTGTCCGTAAACAATTATTTTGTGTCAAAGATATCTCAGGAACTGCTTCACATAAAAAATTGAAATTTTGCACACATGATCAGTATGACTACTTGTATTGTGGGAAAGAAAATAAGGGCCAAGGGGTCAGGCCTTTTAGAGTTATTTCCCTTTGTAGTTCGGCACTGGCCGGGGGTATACGTGCCCCACTAGGCACTTTTGTCTAGTTTGTTTTGTATTAACTTTCTTCTAACAATGTGAACAAGATCAGTATGAGATGCAAGTTAGAGCAGCTAATATAGTAAGTCACCACAGGACATTGTGTGTTTTGTATTGACTTTCTACTAACAATGTGAACAAGATCAGTGCAAGATGCAAGTTAGAGCAGCTAATATAGTAAGTCACCACAGGACATTGTGTGTTTTGTATTAACTTTCTTCTAACAATGTGAACAAGATCAGTATGAGATGCAAGTTAGAGCAGCTAATATAGTAAGTCACCACAGGATATTGTGTGTTTTGTATTGACTTTCTACTAACAATGTGAACAAGATCAGTGCGAGGGGCAAGTTAGAGCAGCTAATATAGTAAGTCACCACAGGACATTGTGTGTTTTGTATTGACTTTCTACTAACAATGTGAACAAGATCAGTACGAGATGCAAGTTAGAGCAGCTAATATAGTAAGTCACCACAGGACATTGTGTGTTTTGTATTGACTTTCTACTAACAATGTGAACAAGATCAGTGCAAGATGCAAGTTAGAGCAGCTAATATAGTAAGTCACCACAGGACATTGTGTGTTTTGTATTAACTTTCTACTAACAGTTTGAACAAGATCAGTATGAGATGCAAGTTAGAGCAGCTAATACAGTAGGTCACCACAGGACATTGTGTGTTTTGTATTAACTTTCTTCTAACAATGTGAACAAGATCAGTATGAGATGCAAGTTAGAGCAGGTAATATAGTAAGTCACCACAGGACATTGTGTGTTTTGTATTGACTTTCTACTAACAATGTGAACAAGATCAGTGCAAGATGCAAGTTAGAGCAGCTAATATAGTAAGTCACCACAGGACATTGTTTGTTTTGTATTAACTTTCTTCTAACAATGTGAACAAGATCAGTATGAGATGCAAGTTAGAGCAGGTAATATAGTAAGTCACCACAGGACATTGTGTGTTTTGTATTGACTTTCTACTAACAATGTGAACAAGATCAGTGCAAGATGCAAGTTAGAGCAGCTAATATAGTAAGTCACCACAGGACATTGTGTGTTTTGTATTAACTTTCTTCTAACAATGCGAACAAGATCAGTATGAGATGCAAGTTAGAGCAGCTAATATAGTAAGTCACCACAGGACATTGTGTGTTTTGTATTGACTTTCTTCTAACAATGTGAACAAGATCAGTATGAGATGCAAGTTAGAGCAGCTAATATAGTAAGTCACCACAGGACATTGTGTGTTTTGTATTGACTTTCTTCTAACAATGTGAACAAGGTCAGTACGAGATGCAAGTTAGAGCAGCTAATATAGTAAGTCACCACAGGACATTGTGTGTTTTGTATTAACTTTCTACTAACAGTTTGATTATATAGAAATGGGACCATGGTCTGTAGCATTTGCCAGGTTGGAACTGTGACCTCACCATCAGTCAAGACGCACAACTGACCGAGACACCAAGACTGGCAAACAATATTCCAAAATTCTTCAAAGTCATAGAAGCTACTGGACATGCTTCTTGCTTTGTAAAGCAAACTCAGTTTGATTCTGGGATCGCTTTGTCTTTAAGATTAAACTTGCTATAGGTCCCCAGCAAAGTTTACATGAGCCCCTTTGGGGTTTGTTTACTTTGTAGGTGACCGGCTGCGTTCACACTTTCATGACCAGCAAAAAAATAAAATTCATTTCTTAAATGTATGTCTATGATCATGACATCACACCATGTATTGTATAACGATTAGGAGACTTTCACAAGTAATGTAAAACCTAAATGAAGGGGCCAGTTGTTCAAAACTAATGACGTCGTTAGTTAACATATCGTTAAAACTTTGATCATTAAATATGGTAAATATGCTGAAATTTTTGCTGAAAAAAATGTGAGCAGCTTTTGCGGATGCAAAAGCTGCTCACATTTTTTCAGCAAAAATACCAAAATTTACAATATTGTACTTGCTTGAAGAGTTAACAATATGTCCCACAACGAGCTCATTAAGCTAACGATGCTTTGAACAACTGGACCCTGGTATTGTGAGTGTTAATTACTTTTCTTTGTATCCAGGTGAGGGCTGGAGAGTCTCTAATGAAACTAGTGTCCGATCTGAAACAGTTTCTCATTCTCAATGACTTTCCTTCTGTCAACGAGTCCATCTCAAACAAAACCCAGCTCTACAAACACATGCAGAATGAATTGGATTCCAAGCTTCTAAGTCTCAGAGATGAACTTGCCACACATCTGTATGAACTGGAAGATGAATATTATTCATCAGCTTATAAATAGCAGGATTCTGATTGGCTATGAAATGAGAACTTATTGCTTCATGAAATGCGGTGACCTAAGCCAAATAGAGGAGAGATGTAAGAGTCGTGAAAATATTCTACAAGAGAAATAGTTACTAGTGACCATATTCATTACATACATAAATGTATGCATTACATACTGCAATGATTCTTTCTATATGGGTTTAGGTTGAGAAATTTGCTCTACTTTGTTCAAGCAGGGACTCAGGCAAAAATTACAAGTTGCCCTGATGGTGATTATTTTTAAGTGAAATGTGTTCCTGGATCATCATCACCAGTGGTCTGGTTAGTCCAGCTGAAAGAAAAAGGATTAGGTGTTGGATATTTTTGGAATGTTTATTTCTCTATAAAAATGTTGTGAATACTTAGAATGACACACATCAAGAACTCGCAAATGTATATTTAGGCATATACAGCGAGATTCCACAACCGTATTAATATTCTACTCCTTACCATACTTGTTCTAAAATTTGATATTACTACCTGATGTTGTACGGGCCTCCGTGGCCTAGTGGTTAAGAGCGCTGACTCTTGATCATTAGGTCTCTCACCACTGTGGTTCGAGCCTCGCTCAGGTCACATGTGAGACGCCAAGTTCTGCAACGGAAGGTCAGGTGGTTTTTCTCCGGGTACTCCGGTTTTCGCCCACCTCTGATTAACGATCGTCTCGATATGAGTGAAATAATCTTGAAAGGGCTGTGAAACCAAAACCAAAAAAAAAAAAAAAAATGATGTTGTCCCTATAAATAGCTGGATGAGTGCCAAACATTGTAGACCCTGATGAGATGCCACATTTTGTGACGTCTCATCTGAGTCTACAGTGTTTGCTAAGACATGTCTGACTGAATGCATACGGTAAATACCGTATTACGATCAGCTTAAATTTGTACTAACTCTGTTTAAAAGCATACATAAGAAGGTTTCCGTTTTTCTTTCTTGGTGTTTTCTACACCCAGTGTCCTATAGCTGTGGTGCAGTGGTAAAGCATGTGATTTGAGATCAAGATTTAGCCGGTTCGATCCCCGCACGCACCAGTTGTTGTTTCCTTAAGCAAGAGACTTTATCCACATTGCTTAGTACTGGTTTCTACCCAGGAAAAGGGGGCCACATGGAAGATTAGTACTAAATGTGTTACCCTCTATAAATAAGGTCGATTATTATTATTATAGCAATAGGCCACCTTTACGACTGTTCAGAAATGGTCTTAAAAGATTTTTCTCAGGGTACGCCAGTTTTTGCCCACCTGATTGATGATCGGCTTGAAATAAGTGAAATTATCTTGAAAGGGCTGTAAATAAATAAAATTGCAGTAGTTTGATATCCTTGTTATATCTTACATTTCCAAAGCCAGCCTCTGTAGCTCAGTCGGGTTAAATACCTGCCGGGGTAGGCAACATTCTTTGGTGGAGATGATCATGAAATCTTTTCTATAGTCAATCTCTCTCTTTCTCTGATTCAAGAAGGGCAGTTTTCAGTTTATGGCGAAAGAATGTGCACTGTAATGGCTAACCACATACATATAAACCTGCCAAGGAAAAGTGTGGATAAGTAAAACTGACTGGCTCAAAAAATGACCTAAATAGTGTTAACTGTGCCATTAAACTCAAATACAAACAAATAAATCTTACTGTTTGTGTCATTTTGAGTTCTGCTCACTTTGCAGATCACTTTGGGCCATATTGATCCTGAATGCCTAACAGCCATCGCCCAGTTTATGTGATTTGAATGAGGTTTAACGTCCCTGTCAACATTGTATAGGTCATTTTGGAGGCATTGCTTCCAATTTTGTGAGACTTCTACCTGACATGGAGATGAAATGACATCTCAAGCCCTGTCACCCAATGAAACAAATAGGATTTATAAGCATGGACGGTCCGACTCGCACACTTTGCCTGGGTAGGCTTAAATCTTCTCGAGTGGTTTATCGGTACTCGTGTGCGGTCAGTTTCAGCTCTGCATCATGAAGCCCATCTATTTCTTCAAGCCGGGATGTACGAAGGCCGATCGCCCAGTTTGAAACATTGATAGCATCACTATAACACATCTGTATGACATGGTGCATTTTTTCTTATCTCTAAAATGGCTACTTTTCTGATGAAAATCCGGGCTAGTTTTCTTATTTACTCCAAGCATAGGTTGTGGGTGCTTGTTAGAACCGCCCATCAAGGCGGTTCTAACAAGTACCCACAACCTATGTCTGGGAGAAGAAATAAGAAAAACAATGTATACCCCTGAAACCCCCATTTTTCGTATATAAAGTGGGGTTTAGGTGGGTGTTCATTTCACGGACATGTTTACATGATAACTTGTTCATAGTCAAAATATCAACTCCTCTAAACAGTACAATAGCAAAAAGTAGTATATTTTTTTCGGAGAAACATATTGTTTTTCCCCCGGGCGTCGTCTGTCCGTCTGTCTGTCTGTCCGTCTGTCACACATTCGTGTCCGCTCTGTAACTTGAAAACCGTTAGAGCTATCTTCACGAAACTTCGTATAAATATTAATCAGCATTAGACGACGTGCAGTGCGCAAGAACTATAACTCTCGCATTTATACTTTTTGAATTATCTCCCTTGGAAGTTTGTTGGTATGTATATATGTATGGGCAAATCGTGTCCGGTCAATAACTTTCTTATTTTTTGATGGATTTTAAAATTACTTGGCAGAAATATTAACAACCATAAGACGATGTGTGGTGCGGATGAGGCAGGTCGGTACCTCAAAGGTCAAGGTTATACTTAGAGGTCAAAGGTCAAAAAAGGGGCCTTTTTTCGTATTTGGTCAATAACATTCTTATTTTGAGATGGATTTTAAAATTACTTGGCATAATTATTAACAACCATAAGACGATGTGTGGTGCGCATGAGGCAGGTCGGTACCTGAAAGGTCAAGGTCATACTTAGAGGTCAAAGGTCAAAAAAGGGGCCTTTTTTCGTATTTGGTCAATAACTTTCTAATTTTGAGATGGATTTTAAAATTACTTGGCATAATTATTAACAACCATGAGAGGATGTGTGGTGCACATGAGGCAGGTCGGTACCTCAAAGGTCAAGGTCATACTTAGAGGTCAAAGAGGGGGCCTTTTTTTTCGTGTTTGGTCAATAACTTGCTTATTTTGAGATGGATTTTGAAATCACTTGGCAGAAATGTTAACCAATATAAGGCAATGTGTTGCGCGCATGACCCAGGTTGGTACCTCAAAGGTCAAGGTCATACTTTGAGGTCAAAGGTAAAAAAAGGGGCCTTTTTCAGGTTTTGTCAATAACTTTCTTATTAGCTCAACTGTCACGTAGTGACGGGGTGAGCTTTTGTGTTCACTTTTTGTCCGTCGTGCATGCGTGTGTGCGTAAACTATTTCTTCAAATGACATCTCCTCCTAAACCACTGACCGGATTTTGACCAAACTTCACAGAAATGATCCTTAGGTGGTCTTCTTTCAAAGTTGTTCAAATGGTTCCGGTCCATTGCACATCTAGGTCACAGGAGCTAAAAATAGATTTTTTAAAGGAAAACTTTAAAAATCTTCTTCTCTGAAACCGCAAGGCCCTGGTCTTCAATATTTGGTATGAAGCTTCATCTAGTGGACCTCTACCAAGATTGTTCAAATTATAGCCCTGGGGCCCAAAATGCCCCCCGCCCCGGGGGGCCTTTGGTTTTACATAGGCTTATATAGGGAAAATCATTAAAAATCTTCTTCTCTGAAACCGCAAGGCCCAGGTCTTCAATATTTGGTATGAAGCTTCATCTAGTGGACCTCTACCAAGATTATTCAAATTATAGCCCTGGGGCCCAAAATGCCCCCGCCCCGGGGGCCTTTGGTTTTACATAGGTTTATATAGGGAAAATCATTAAAATCTTCTTCTCTGAAACCACAAGGCCTAGGTCTTTAATATTTGGTGTGAAGCTTTACCTGGTGGACCTTTACCAAGATTGTTCAAATTATAGCCTTGGGGCCAAAAATAACCCCCTCCCCGGGGGCCTTTGGTTTTACATAGGCTTATATAGGGAAAATCTTTAAAAATCTTCTTCTCTGAAACCGCAAGACCCAGATCTTTGATATTTGGTGTGAAGCTTCATCTAGTTGACCTCTACCAAGATTGTTCAAATTATAGCCCTGGGGGCCAAAATGCCCCTGCCCCCGGGGCCTATGGTTTTACATAGGCTTATATAGGGAAAATCATTAAAAAATCTTCTTCTCTGAAACCACGAGGCCCACGTCTTTAATATTTGGTGTGAAGCTTTACCTGGTGGACGTCTACTAAGATTGTTCAAATTATAGCCTTGGAGCCAAAAATGACCCCACCCCGATGGTCTTTGGTTTTACATAGGCTTATACAAGGAAAATCTTTAAAAACGTTCTTCTCTGAAACCGCAAGGCCCAGATCTTTGATATTTGGTGTGAAGCTTCATCTAGTGGACCTCTATCAAGAAGCCCCCGCTCATAGGGGCTTGAAGAAATATATGGGCTGCTTGATGCTTCCACGCAGAGCTGAATCTGGCCCGCACACTAGTACTGGTAAACCGCTTAGAGGATCTAAGCCTGTCCAGGAACCGCGGTGCGAGGCGGACCGTCCATGCTAATAAACCCTATTGGTTTCATTGGGCGACAGGGCTTGAGATGTCATTTCATCTCAATGTCGGGTAAAAGTCCCACAAAATTGGAAGCAACGTCTCCAAAATGACCTTTACAGTGTTGACGGGGACGTTAAACCTCAAATCAAACAAACAAACAAAACCTCTACCAAGATTGTTCAAATTATAGCCCTTGGGCCCAAAATGCCCCCGCCCGAGGCGCCTATGGTTTTACATAGGCTTATATTGGGAAAATCATTAAAAAATCTTCTTCTCTGAAACCACAAGGCCCACGTCTTTAATATTTGGTGTGAAGCTTTACCTGGTGGACCTCTACTAAGATTGTTCAAATTATAGCATTGGGGCCAAAAATAACCCCCTCCCCTGGGGCCTTTGGTTTTACATAGGCTTATACAGGGAAAATCTTTAAAAATCTTCTTCTCAGAAACCGCAAGGCCCAGATCTTTGATATTTGGTGTGAAGCTTCATCTAGTGGACCTCTACCAAGATTGTTCAAATTATAGCTTTGGGGGCCAAAATGCCCCAGCCCCGGGGGCCTATGATTTTACAAAGGCCGAAACTACGTAGTATGACCCATCTTCTTTCTTATGAATGTTTTCATTGATTTTTATTTGCCTTCACTGCAGCTGGTGTTGTGCCGTGTGGCGGCCGTAAAACGTCTCCCCGTACATCTACCATAGTGCAGTTTATATTTTACTTTTGGTCCTTTGAGATCAGCGTGAATATTCTGAGAAATCAGAAATAAATTATTGGTTTAGACTCATATTCTAGACAGGTTTTTAATTATTTGGACCCCATTTTGATTTATATCAGTCTTTGTATCGACTGCCTATTCGAAATTCGCAAAATTGCAGTATGTTTCCTCTGGCTTTCTTTGCCGGATCATTACAGGGTCACTGATGAGGCTTTATTAGCCGAAACTACGTAGTATGACCCATCTTCTTTCTTATGAATGTTTTCATTGCTCTTAAAGGAACTCATTTTTGAATTTTATTTGCCTTCACTGCAGCTGGTGTTGTGCCGTGTGGCGGCCGTAAAACGTCTCCCCGTACATCTACCATAGTGCAGTTTATATTTTACTTTTGGTCCTTTGAGATCAGCGTGAATATTCTGAGAAATCAGAAATAAATTATTGGTTTAGACTCATATTCTAGACAGTTTTTTAATTATTTGGACCCCATTTTGATTTATATCAGTCTTTGTATCGACTGCCTATTCGAAATTCGCAAAATTGCAGTATGTTTCCTCTGGCTTTCTTTGCCGGATCATTACAGGGTCACTGATGAGGCTTTATTAGCCGAAACTACGTAGTATGACCCATCTTCTTTCTTATGAATGTTTTCATTGCTCTTAAAGGAACTCATTTTTGATTTTTATTTGCCTTCACTGCAGCTGGTGTTGTGCCGTGTGGCGGCCGTAAAACGTCTCCCCGTACATCTACCATAGTGCAGTTTATATTTTACTTTTGGTCCTTTGAGATCAGCGTGAATATTCTGAGAAATCAGAAATAAATTATTGGTTTAGACTCATATTCTAGACAGGTTTTTAATTATTTGGACCCCATTTTGATTTATATCAGTCTTTGTATCGACTGCCTATTCGAAATTCGCAAAATTGCAGTAAGTTTCCTCTGGCTTTCTTTGCCGGATCATTACAGGGTCACTGATGAGGCTTTATTAGCCGAAACTACGTAGTATGACCCATCTTCTTTCTTATGAATGTTTTCATTGCTCTTAAAGGAACTCATTTTTGATTTTTATTTATATAGGGAAAATCATTAAAAAAACTTCTTCTCTGAAACCACAAGGCCCAGGTCTTTAATATTTGGTGTGAAGCTTTACCTGGTGGACCTTTACTAAAAGTAGAAGTAAAACAAAGATCAGGAATTGATACAATTAACTTACTCCACCCATAAAAGACACCAAAGGGAAAGAAATACAAACATTAAGCGACCAGACCATAATGGAAACCTAAACAAAGGAAGGCCATAAGGACAGATACTTTCCCACAAAATGGCCATATGGCCATCCAAAACCAAAAGACACAAGTGGTACACACAGTAAGCAACATACAACAACATAAATAAATCGCCACAGAAGAGCCGCCTTGGAACGGTCAGTGGAAGATTTCCACTGGGGGGCTTAAATCGATTTTACGTGGCCACAATCCTCGCCCTTACTTCCGTCGCGATTTAGACAAATAATTTGTTCAGTCCGCATGAAGGCCTCCTAACTCATCAGTGCAACATCTCCGCGAACACAAAAATCAAAGAACCACAGAGGTGAGACAACGGTGAGGACTCGACAGCAAGAAACCACTGAAATGCTGGAGCAAAAGAAAACCAACAGTTAGACTCCGATGAGCCCGACCAGAGACAGAGCATCAGGCACCAACCGACATTATCTCTCTAATTTTCAATAAGCCTTTACGTTGGAGCCGTCATAGAATCTGAGGCCTGACCCACCGGCGTGCAATTAAAGAGGGAAGCAAAGTTGCCAACCGTGATTGGGTTAACTACCATGCATGCAGTCTCATCATCATCATCATCATCATCAACGGATTTTTGATTAACGTGCAGGTACAGGGGCAACGTCCACATAAGTGGGCCCCCTTCCAGGTAGCTGGCTTGCTGCACGCATGGCAGATCTTACACCAGATCTCCAGGCTTGTCTATCATGAGGATCGATAGCAGAGAGCTTCCATTCTCTGCAATCTCTTTCTGTTAGCTGCTTCCAGGTCATCTTGGGCCTTCCTGGCCCCCGCTTTCCACTTACCTGTATGTCACAGGCAGTCTTGACTGCACCGTTGGAGCGTTCCACATGTCCATACCAGCGAAGTCTTCTCTCTTTCAGGATGAGGTCCAGGTCCTCAATGCCAAGGCGCTCAAGTAACTCACTGGACCTGATGGTGACAGTGTCCTGTGGCTTGACATTGCAGATCTGTCTGATCATTGCCCTGTCATTTCGCTGTAGACGTTGGAGGTTTGGCTTTGTCAATGGCCATGTCTCACTGGCATGGAGCATTGCGCTCCGCACACAAGAGCTATACACACGGCCACGTGTCTTGAACGAGAGGTGGCGGGAAGAGAGAACTGGTAGCAACTCCTTGAATTTCTTCCAGGCTGTTTTCACACGTGTTGTAGTTGAAAGGTCGCAACCACCCGCTGCTGAGAGCATATCACCTAGGTAGCAGAAGGAAGCTACAACCTCCAGCTTGTCGGATCCGACTTGGACTTCCCTCTGTGGTCTGCCATCTAAGGGGCGTGCAGTTCCTTGGCACCGTGTACACCTGTAATCAGGGTCCTCTATCAAGCGTTTGAGCCCACTGCATTTCTTGTGCACCCAGAACTTGCAGCCATTACAAAAAATACTGTTGCTGCCCACTCCAGTGCGACATACAGCGCATGGGAACTGGCCTGTACTCTGCAAGAGGTCCAGACCTGTACCACAGATCATGATCTTTGTCTTTCCTGCGTTCACTCTCAGCCCTTTCGCCTCCATTGCGTCTTTCCAAGTTAAGAGCCTCCTGACACATTCCTCAAGGGATTCAGCTATGATGACAAGGTCATCAGCATACAGGTCCTCCCAGGGGACTCCAGAGCGGAACTCGCATGACAAGGCTTCAAGCACAATGATGAAAAGCAGTGGGCTGAGAACAGAGCCTTGATGAACACCCACCTTCACCTCGAATTCTTCACTGTAACCATCACCAACGCGGACACGGCTCCGAGCATTAGCGTACATCCCTTGGACCAGTTTCACAATCCACTCGTCCACTCCAAGTTTTCTTAGTGCCCACCAGATGACTTTCCGAGGCACTCGATCAAATGCCTTCTCCAGGTCTACAAAAGCCATGTAAAGTCTCCTGTTGGCCGCCAGATACTTCTCTTGCAGCTGTCGGACAACAAAAATTGCATCTGTTGTGCCTCTTCCTGGGACGAAGCCAAACTGGGAATCGTCGATGGACACCAACTGTCTAATGAGGCCATCCACAATCCTCTCCAGGACTTTCATGACCTGTTCTGTCAGCTTGAGACCACGGTAGTTGCCCCGTTCCAATGCATCGCCCTTGCCCTTGTAGAGACAGACAATGAAACTCTGTTCCCAGTCAGAGGGTACCTTCCCATCACGGATGATTGCAGCTGCAAGGTCGCCGATCATCGAGGCACCCGCATCACCTGCAGCTCTTATCATCTCCACCACTATGCCAGAGGGACCCGGTGCTTTGCCAGTCTTCATCTGAGAGATAGCCTTCTTAACCATATCAATAGTGATTGGGATTGGTGGCCCTTCTGTCGTATAATATCCATGTTGTACCCAATCTTTTTATATCGAAGAATGATTTTACGAAATTGGGTGCTGAAGTCATTGCGAGTATATATTTTTCTGAATTTATATGCTAAGTCACCATAAAATTCGGGTTCCGATAGACCTTGTTGCAGAAGAGATTTAAGTCCAATATTGAATTTTGAAATTAAATCAGAATGGCGTCTATAAAATTTTGAAAAGGCTTTGCGTAGTTTATGGTACAGATAACCCTGATTAAGGAGTTTAGCCGTTAATAATTTATTACGAGTGTTGAAGTCAGTTACATGACTACACACTCTAGCAAATCGAATTAATTGCGAAATATAAACGCCATAGGATGGCGCACGAGGAACATCACCATCCAAAAAAGGAAAATTTACAATGTCAAAATCAAAGTCATCGCGTTTATCATAAATTTTGCACGAAACAAATCCATCTACAATAGACAGATGTAAATCCAAAAACGGGGCCTCGGTATCAGAAGAATTTGCTTTATTTAACTGAAGTTCTAGGGGGTAAATCTGACTGATCAAACCATCAAAATAGGTATTATCAATATTTAATAAATCATCTAAATATCTAGAAGTAGAGCTAAAAGCTTCAATAATTTCAGATTGGTTATCAATGGAAAGCTAAGATTGTTCAAATTATAGCCTTGGGGCCTAAAATGACACTGCCCCGGGGGGCCTTTGGTTTTACATTGGCTTATATAGGGAAAATCTTTAAAAATCTTCTTCTCTGAAACCACAGGGAGCAGGTCTTTGATATTTGGTATGAAGCTTCACCTAGTGGACCTCTACAAAGATTGTTCAAATTATAGCCCTGGGTCCATAAATGCCCCCGCTCAGGGGGGGGGGGGGGGGGGGGGGGGGCTTCTGTTTTACATAGGCTTATAAAGGGAAAATCTTTAAAAAATCTTCTTCTCAGAAACTGCAAGGCCAAGGTCTTAGATATTTGGTGTGAAGCTTCATCTTTTGGACCTCTATCAAGATTGTTCAAATTATAGCCCTAGGACCAAAAATGCCCCCACCCCGGGACCCTTTGGTTTTTCATAGGCTTAATTAGGGAAAATATTTAAAATTCTTCTTCTCTGATACTACAAGGCCCTGGTCTATGCTATTTGATATGAAGCTTCAACTAGTGGACCTCTACCAAGTTTGTTCAAATTATAGCCCTGGGGCCAAAAATGCCCCCACCCCTGGGGCCTTTGGTTTTACACAGGCTTAGCGACATACCAAAGTCGTTAAAAATGGTACTAGCTGCTCCTCGCTTGGCACTCAGATTTACGGGGAAGAGCTAGGACTGGTCGATTCAGTGTCAGGATAATGTGACTGGATGTGGTATCATGTAATGTGTCTGGGACATGATACTTCAGTGAGGCAGCACTATAAACGTGAGCATTGAGCTCCCTGTCGCAACCAGACACCGTCGCGATATGACTGAAAAATTGTTGAAAGCGACGTTAAACCCGAATTCACACACACACATTTACACAGGCTTAAGCGATGTTAAACCCGAATTCACACACACACACACATTTACATAGGCTTATACATGGAAAATCTTTAAAAAATCTTCTCTGAATCTGCAAGGCGTATTGGTGTGAAGCTTCATCTAGTGGACCTCTTTCAAGATTGTTCAAATTATAGCCCTGGGGCCAAAAATGCCCCCACCCTGGGTCCCTTTGGTTTTTCATAGGCTTTTATAGGGAAAACCTTTAAAAATCTTCTTGTCTGAAACCAGAAGGCCCAGTTCTTTGATATTTGGTATGAAGCTTCATCTAGTGGACCATTACCAAGTTTGTTCAAATTATAGCCCTTGGGCCTAGAATGTACTGGAGACACTAAATTTCAGGTGAGCGATTCAGGGCCCTCTGGGTCCTCTTGTTTTTAAATAGAATTTGAAGTTACTTGGCAAACATGTTAACTATCATGGGACGATGTGTTGCATGCATGATTCAGTTTGGTACCTAAAATGTCAAGGTCATACATAGAGGTCAAAGGTAAAAAAGGGGCCTTTTTTCGTGTTTGGACAATAACTTTCTTATTTTGAGATGGATTTTGAAATTGCTAGGCAGAAATGTTGACCACCATGAGATGATGTGTTGCACGCATGACCCAGTTTGGTACCTGAAAGGTCAAGGTCATACATAGAGGTTAAAGGTAAAAAAGGGCCTTTTTGTGTTCTGTCAATAACTTTCTTATTATGCCCACAACTTTGGAAAAGTTGGAGGGGCATATTGGTTCTGGTTCGTTTGTCCGTTCATCCGTCCGTTACGCTTTTGATGCATAGCATAACTAAAGAACCGTGTATGCTAGGGTTTTGAAATTTCATATATGGATTCCTCTTGGAAAATTAGCTGACACGTATTTTTTTTCTCGTCTGGATTTTGCCCCCTTCAAGAGTTATCGCCCTTTGAAATTTTTTTTAATAAAATCTTGTCAGCAAGATATCTCAAAAACTATTGAAGCTAGAGCCTTGAAAGTTGGTGAATATATTGGTGGTGATGAGTAGATGAACTGATTAACTTTTGACAAAATTCTGAACAATAGTTTGTGAGTTATGGCCCTTTGTCATTTTGGTAATTTGTGCCCATTGTAATGTATGCTAAAAGTGATGCATAGCATAACTTTAGAACCGTGTATGCTAGGGTTTTGAAATTTCATATGGATTCCTCATGGAAAATTAGCTGACGCGTATTTTTTTTCTCTCGTCCGGATTATGCCCTTTTCAAGAGTTATTGCCCTTTGAAATTTTTTTAATAAAATCTTGTCAGCCCATTGTAATGTATGCTAAAAGTGATGCATTCCATAACTTTAGAACCGTGTATGCTATGGTTTTGAAATTTCATATATGCGTTCCTGATGGAAAATAAGCTGACACATATTTTTTTTCATCCGGCTTAAGAACCATGTAAGCTAGGGTTTTGAAATTTCATATATGGATTCGCTATGGAAAATTAGCTGACACATATTTTTTTCACCTCCGCATTTAAAATCCCCCTTTCAAAAGTTATTGTCCTTTGATTTATTTGCTAGCATAACCTTTGGGCCAAGGCCACACACTTTGAATTATTATTGTAATCATGGTAATTTTCGGTTTCATTGGACGGGTTTTTAGCTCACCTGGGCCGAAGGCTCCAGGGGAGCTTATAGTATAGTGGGTCCTCCGTCGTCCGTCCACACTTTTGAGCAGCTATATCTCTGTATCCTGCAGGCTGATCTCAATCATTTCTCACCTGTAGCATGCCTCTGGTGGGGCATTGATGACATAAACTTTTTTTTGAAATCGCTCTAAAACTTTGGTTCCTATGGCAACCATAAGGTCCCATAGACTTACTATGGGAAAATGCTTGTCATCACCGTGGCGCCTTCAGTTTTGATCGGAGCTTTCTGAAACTTATATGTAAGGTGACTGGGGATAAAAACTCGGATGAGTTCGAAAACCGGCCAAGTCGGCCCATTTATCATAGAGTTACGTCCCTTTGATTGCTGAAAATGCCCATTTTCGACCTTGTCATCACCGTAGCCCCTTCAGTTTTGATCGGATCTTTCTGAAACTTAAATGTAAGGTGACTGGGGGTAAAAACTCGGATGAGTTCGAAAACCGGCCAAGTCGGCCCATTTATCATAGAGTTACGTCCCTTTGATTGCTGAAAATGCCGATTTTTGACCTTGTCATCACCGTAGCCCCTTAAGTTTTGATCGGATCTTTCTGAAACTTATATGTAAGGTGGCTGAGGATAAAATCTCGGATGAGTTCGAAAACCGACCAAGTCGGCCCTTTTATCATAGAGTAACGTCCCTTTGATTGCTGAAAATGCTGATTTTTGACCTTGTCATCACTGTAGCCCTTTCAGTTTTGATCGAATCTTTCTGAAACTTATATGTAAAGTGGCTGGGGATAAAATATCGGATGAGTTCGAAAACCAGCCAAGTTGGTCCATTTATCACAAAGTAACGTCCCTTTGATTGCTGAAAATGCCGATTTTTTACCTTGTCATCACCGTAGCCCTTTCAGTTTTGATCAGATCTTTCTGAAACTTATATGCAAGGTGGCTGGGGATAAAGCCTCGGATGAGTTCGCATACCGGCAAAGGTGGCCTATTTATCATAGAGTTAGGTCCCTTTGATTGCTGAAAATGTTGATTTTTGACCTTGTCAACACTGTAGCCCCTTCAGTTTTGATTGGATCTTTCTGAAACTTATATGTAAGGTGGCTGGGGATAAAACCTCGGATGAGTTCGAAAACCGGCCAAGTTGCCCCATTAACTATATAGTAATGTCCCTTTGATGGCTGAAAATGTCGATTTTTTACCTTGTCATCACTGTAGCCCCTTCAGTTTTGATTGAATCTTTCTGAAACCTATATGTAAGGTGACTGGAGATAAAACCTAGGATGAGTTTGAATACCGGCCAAGTTGGCTCATTTATCATTGATTTACGTCCCTTTGATTGCTGAAAATGCCGATTTATGACCTTGTCATCACCATAGCCCCTTCAGTTTTGATCGGATCTTTCTGAAACTTATATGTAATGTGGCTGGGGATAAAATCTTGGATGAGTTCGAAAACAGGCCAAGTCAGCCCATTTATCGTAGAGTTCTGTCCCTTTGATGGCTGAAAATGTTGATTTTTGACCTTGTCATTACCGTAGCCCCTTCAGTTTTGATCAGATTTTTCTGAAACTTATATGTAAGGTGGCTGGGGATGAAACCTCGGATGAGTTCGAAAACTGGCCAAGTCGGCTCATTTATTTTAGAGTAATATCCCTTTGATTGCTAAAAATGCCAAATTTTGACCTTGTCATCACCGTAGCCCCTTCAGTTTTGATCGGATCTTTCTGAAACTTATATGTGAGGTGGCTGGGAATAAAATCTTGGATGAGTTTGAATACTGGCCAAGTCTGATCAGATCTTTTTGAAACTTACATGTAAGTTGGCTGGGAATAAAACCTCAGTTGAGTTCAAATACCGGCCAAGTTGGCACATTTATCATAGAGTCTTGACTTGACTTGATAGATTTTGTAAGGTAACCGGGCGCTAAAAGCACATAGGGGCTACCCCCATCTCGCTAAATGGGATTAGTTTATGAACTGCTCTTCCCAGGGCCTCCAATGTGCTGGCACTTGTCAATTCGACAGGTGTCAGCTGACCAATGGGAATATACTGAACTCTTAATCGGAGGAAGGCACAAATCGCACCCAAGGTACAGCGTTTGTCCTAAGAAACACAGTTCTATAGCGATTTTAGAATTTTGAGTGCAGGAATCAGACCAAAGACGGGCTCTAGTATGTGATGACGTGTTGCCAATTTCGACTGCCAAATGTGTCAGAGCACAGCCCTGTTTTCGAATGTCTGGCCGAGGAAAAAAGCTAACATACATTATCAGTTCTGGCTTCCATTATTCTCTGCCTCCACCCCTGACATGGCAAAGAAAACGCCTTCAGTCACGATGCTTGTTAAAGGGTGATAATGCATGAAATTTTTGAATTTTGAACAGGCATCTAAAGTGAGCCAGGATGGGTGACTAATAGACCAGCCAATTCCGGCTATTGCAAAAAGTCCTAGTAACTGTGCTCTCATCACGGAGACCTGCCTATGCAAGTGGGGTTCAAAATTGGACAGGTGTGTCTTCGTGATGTGTTTGGAGGTATGTGTTTGTTTGGGAAAGGCAGTGATGAGGCTAATCAGCCGTTTTGCAATCCCGCTAATTTTTATTTTTGAATGGTCTTCCAAAAGGCATTTTTAAGGGACTTCCTATTTCCAAATACCTAGCAAATGGTGGATATTGCCGTTGCCCCGCCTATAAAGATATTTAGCGTGTGACCTGTCCCCGTTTGTATGCTCTGTTCTGGCAGTATTTATGCCTTCGCTTTGCCTACTTCAGGGGACTTCATTCTGTTGGTACCTAGGGGGAGCCCAGTACGGGCTTTCTCCCAGGTGCCCTCAGGATGTTGTCCTGACGGGCTCCGTCGAGCCTCCTCTCGTTCCTGAAATAGAAAAGTCGGATTAGTGCTTTGGGACCCCATGTGTGCGCTCGGATCAGTGTAGTTGTGTCCAGTTTCTTGTCCCCCGGGGTCCCACCTGTACCTGTAATACAAACAAAAGTCGTTAGTGCATATTGTGCTTGTGCTAATATGACCCCGCCATCCGTCACATATTTTGGCTTCCCATTCTGTGCACAGGGCGGGCCCGGCTTGTGAGGGGGGTCCCCCCACAAAGGCACAGTCCGGCTCTTAGGGTAACTTGTTCAAAACCAAGTTAACGGGTGGCGCGGTTATTGTGAAGAATTACCTTCCCATGGGGGCTGCCTGTCCTGCCGCGGCATGTTACCTCATCGGAACACTCATAAGTGCAAAGCACATGAGCCGCAACCACAGTGTCCCGAATCGGCTTGTCGCCGCAGGTTCAAGCATGTCCGTGGGGGTTTTCGGGCTATGGGATTTTCTTATGATGCACCCTTGCCCGTGGTCTGTTATGATGTTGAAGGTATGGGAGGGTCATTGGTTTGTCCTTTGACGGGGGTAGCCTCGGCGGGGCACCCATAAGTGCAAAGCAAATGAGCCGCAACCACAGTGTCTCGCTTTGACGCCCCGTCTCAGGTCCAAGTGCAGATTGACGGTAGGTGATGGTTGCCTAAGCGCGGTGTGTGGGTAACAAAAGCTGTTTTTCTTATATTACTTCCCAGTAATTTGTGTCTTTAAGGAATTTCTTAACCACCTCGGCTATGGCCGAGCAGTGTTTTTCGGGGGGAGCGAGGAGATCTTGTAGGTGTACCGATTCATATCCTAATTTGAACATTTCAGATTTTATCTCTTCTCGTGCATGGGCGTTTGTTTCACATTCAAACAAGATGTGTTGTGTTGTTTCTAGTTCATAGTTATCGCATTTTCTGCATAGACCCGTTGTGTTTCCTAGTTGAGTGAGGTTGGCATTTAGGCCGTTATGGTTAAATCTCAAACGGGAAATTACCACGTCTAATTTTCTGTTGTTGCTAAATTGGTGGGCAGATTTACCTACTGTGGGCTGGAGGAGTTGGTAATGCCTCCCGGTGTTGGTTGGGTTTCTATCCCATAGAGCTTGCCATTTTCTCGTTATGGCGGTGTCTATGATTGTATAGATCTCCCGTTTTGAAGGGAGAGTATAATCTTTAATACCTATATCTAGTGCTAATCTGGCTGTTTCGTCGGCCGCCTCATTACCGGGGATGCCGACGTGGGATGGGATCAAGTCGATTTCAATGTCTTGCCCTTCTCTTTTTGCCTTATCTAGTTTAGACAGGATTGAGTCAATTTGGTCAGGTCGTGTTTTGGATTTTCCTGACTGTAGGGCCTGGATAGCGCTAAGGCTGTCCGTGAGTACTGTGGCTTTGGGTGTCTTAACTGTGATGGCCCAGGAGATGGCCCAGTGAATGGCAATCAGTTCAGTTGTGAATACTGAGAGGTGTTGGTTTGTTTTAATCGGTACGTGAAGATTCCTCTCTGGGACAACGAATGCGGCGCCGGTTTTTCCTGTTGTGGGGTCCTTACTGCCATCTGTGTAGATTAGAGTTTTCCCAGCATGGCTGGTGCGAACATAAGAGAGGCTTTTATTTTTCATGTATTCATTTGTATTTTCTTCTTTCCTCCCCAGGACCTGATGGAGGTAACAGGAGGGTGTGTTGTGTTCGAGATCCCATTTGGATCTGCACTTGGGTGCCTGGATCTTATCGGGTATGTTGTGCTCTTTCAGGAGGGCACGGACTTTCTTACAATATGGGTTGTAGTTCTTGGCTCTCCTACATGAATAGCAACCATGATCTGTTAATAGACCATTCACTGGGAGGGATTTGCCAAGTGGGGAGGATCTAGCCCAGTATTTTAGTATGAGTTCTTCCCTTCGTAGATGTAGTGGTTTAAGTCCACATTCTACCTCTAGTGCGTTGATTGGGGTAGATCGGTATGCTCTTGTTGCTATCCTGAGGGCGTGGTTTTGAATGATATTCAGAGTTTTAAGGATATTCTCTGACGCGGAGTTGTAAGCCTGGGCTCCATAGTCTAGCTTACTAAGAATAAGGGCTTTGTATAGGATCAGGAGTGTCTTTTTATCAGCTCCAAAGGTGGTACCTGACACTACTCGTAGTAGGTTCAGGTCTTTTTCACATCTTTCTTTGAGATCTTTAATGTGATCTCTCCAAGTCAGATGTTTGTCGAGGATCATGCCCAGAAATTTGATGTTCTGGGCCCATTCTATTTCCCTACCAAAGAGGTATAGTTTGTTTTGAGTGGTCTTCAGATTTCGTCGTTTGCTGAATATGATTGCTTTAGTCTTTAGGTTTGATACTTTGAATCCCCATCTTAGTGCCCAGGTTTCGATTTCTCTTAGAACTGATTGTAGGTCTTTGACCGCCAGTTCTAGAGTAGAGCGTTTCCCCCACACCGCGCTATCATCGGCAAACTGTGACAGGCCTATATTATTATGTGGTTTCAGGGCCTCGTGAAGAGTGTTAACAATTACGTTAAAGAGTATGGGACTTAGTACTGAGCCTTGGGGGCAGCCGTTTTCCAGGATTAGTTCCTCTGAGGTATTGTCCCCAACTCGGGTTTGAATTTTTTTATCCTTGAGAAAGCTATGGATCCACTTAAGCATGTTTCCGCTTATTCCGTATTCCTTTAGTTTGGTTATGGTGCCGGTTGACCACATGAGGTCAAAGGCCTTTTCAAGATCGAGGGCTACCGCTACTAGGATTTTGTGTTCCATGAAAGCCATGTTTATTTCTGATTCCAGTCGGACAAGTTGATCAGTTGTGGATCTGTTAGGCCTGAAGCCTGATTGGTTGTCTGAGATGATATTATTAGCTTCTAGATAGTTGGAGAGGCGTTTGGCGATCATGGTTTCCATAGTTTTACATGTTCTTTTCAGCTACTGACGAGTGAATATCTTTCTCTTGCAAATTTTCCAGGCGGATTACAGAGGATTTTATTTGTGTTTTAATTGTGTTTTAATTGTGTTTGTTCTATTGTGTCACTGCAATATTGGATAATTATATTTGTTTATTACAGATAACATTTGTGTTTGTGCTATTGTGCTATTGTATCATTGTAATACTGGGATATTGGATAATTATATTTGTTTATTACAGATAACATAGAGGTTAGTGCCCTTATTCTTACCAACTATCATACACTGTTTGTTTTTATACTCCTATATCATATTTTGGAAGTTATTTTATTAGAGGTAAACATGAGTATGAACATTAGCAACTCATCCCAAACCTTGGAGAACATGATCAATACCACGATCAACACCCCATTACCTGTATCTCCATGCTCCCCAAACTCTAGGGACAGCTCATACGGTCGGGGAGAAGGGGACCTGACCATCATGGTGGAAACTCCCAATACCAGCATCTCAAGTCCCGGGACTTCAATCTTGTCGGGATCCGAAACCTCTGGGTCACTTTCCCCCTACCCCTCCCAGGATAGAAGCCCGCGGACCTATGCCGAGGTCGCTTCCGGTCTAACCTCCCCTATCATGACAGAATCCCACCAGTCCCACCCACAAGGCAAGAGCCCTCAGACCATAGGGACTATGACGCAGTCACCCTCTCAAGAGACCCCAAGCCCAGCCAGTCCAGGAAGCCCAAATACCAGCTCCAGCACTCCTAAGCCCCAAAGAAGAAAAGCAACCGCCACTAGACCCACCGGGGTCACGGCGGCTGGGCCTATCATAATGGGGGGGATTAGCATAACCCACACCACCGCCAAATCCCCCAAATTTTATACCCCTAAAACCAGCCCCACAGTCAGCCTACAGTCCAATTCAATTCAAAACCCGGCTACCCCTTTAACTCTTAAAAAGAGGAAACAGGTCGACAGATCCCCCCTCTCCCCAGACGACCAGCCCAAACGAGCCAACGTAGGCATCTCCCCCATCAACCCCAATGAAGGGGACAATTCCTTTGATCGCTCCTTGCAGAATGTAGTCAATATGGCAGTTAACAACATGAGCTGCCATGGATCCAATGGAAGCCCAAACACTACACCCTCCCCAAGCCCACCCCGATCCCCACCACTATCCCCATCCCTCACCTACGTCACCATTACAAAGGTCGGGGGACCAATCTCAAAGTCAGAAAGGAAAGAAACTATCAGGGACTTCACAGCCTTTCTTAAATACGACAATATCAAATACACCCTTGGACCAGAAGGTAACCCCGGGATCACCTTCAAAATAACAAGCCAGGCCAGCCATAAAGCAAAACATTACACAGCCAACCACAGGCTGTCCTTCGAGCCAAAAGCTCAGCTGTCAAGCAGCCCCCCAGTTGGCAGAAAAAGGGGTCCAAAGACCCAAAGACCCGACCCTCCAATAAACTCCAATACCGGCACTGGCATTCTCAAAAGCACAGGCGTCATCGAAAATGTCCCCATAGCCACTGACCTACAAGAGCTGAAGGTCAAACTCAACGCAAGTGGGCACAACATAATAAAAACAAAACGTGTGCTCACAAGAAACAAAAAGCCAACCAGGGTAGTGAAAGTGACCTTTCAAGAAAAGGTCGCGCCCAGCATTATTAAAACAGCTGATAGGACCTACTTAATCCAACCGTGCAGGGTACCGTACATACGGTGCAACTCCTGTCAGTCTCATGGTCATTCCGCGGGGAAGTGCCCAAACAAAATAAAAGTCTGCCCCCACTGTAGCATGTGGCACTCCCATCACCAATGCCAAGTCAACTATAGATACAGGAAATGCCCAAACTGCGGGGGGCCACACGGTGCAGCTCACCCCCAGTGCCCTACCTTCCTCACATACAAAAGGAAGGTAGATACCCTTAACAGAATAACCAGGGAGGAATGGAACATTAGGCGTATACAGGAGTCCGTCGTTCATGTTGCACACCCATTAGACGATGCCCCCACTCATAACCCCACCCAAACATCTCCCACTATAACCCAGATGCAGACACGGCCCATAGCCAGCCCATCAGTACCAAATTATCCCATACCTAACCCTAATCCTAACCCTAGCCATACACCCAGCCATAACCAAACGTATGTTACAACAGAACAACTCATCACCATCCTCGTTGAGGTGATGAAATTGGATAAATTGACCCTAGCCCCAAAAGACAAAGCGAAAGCAGTGGGAAATATCGTCAGAACCCACACCCACATAAACCCACACCTGAGTACAAACATAACAGACACCCCGGCTAGACAAAAAACGCACTGCCATACAAATGCCACCAACAGGCGTATAGCAGCACTAAGAGCAGACAACCCAACTCCCATGGATACCTCAACACCCAACCCAACAAACCCGACCCCAAGCCCATAGACATTCTGACCCCCACCCACCCGACCCTATAAGGATATATAATGGCGGACTCCACTGCACAACCACCCCCTCCACCAGCCTCCCGACTTGACGTTCTGCAGTGGAACTCCCGTAGCGCTGTCAATTTACATCAACTTAGAGCCTTTCTAGATGAAAAAACAATATCCCCCCACGCTATATGCCTACAAGAAACCTGGTTCAAAGATAATAAAAGAACCCCTACGATACCGACATTCAAACTTGCCGCCATCTCCAACAGACAGGAAAAAGGAGGAGGTGGCGTAGCCATTTATATGAAAGATAACATCCCATTCGAAAAGCTAGACCTAAATATCAATGACCCCACTTTTGAATCGTGCGCTGTCACCATCCATCTGAAAAACTGTAAAGTAGCCTTGATAAACTGTTACGACCCGCCCAGCAATAAAAACGTAACAAAAGAACTAGACAGACTAAGAAAACTTTTCGACCATATCCCGCACCAAAGCTACATACTTGTAGGTGACTTTAACGCCCATGACACGCTATGGAGCCCAAAGCAGAACCCAAGGGGGAAGGCACTATCAGAGTTATTACTTGAATACGGGGCTACCATCCTCAATGATGGGGCACCAACCATGGCAGAAACTGAATCTTCACCTGACATCACCATAGCCACCCCAAACCTCTCAGCCCGCTCAGAATGGTATACCCTTGACAATTCCTGTGGTAGTGACCATCTCCCCATTTTGTCCAAATATAATGCCAAATACAACACCACGGGAGCAGCCGTTTCCCAAAAATGGAACCTAAACAAGGCCGACTGGGATCTCTTTAAAAATCTCTGCTCACAAAAATTAGAAATTAGTGACAACCAAAACATAGACGAAATTGCCAACCAGTTTATCATAGAGTGACGTGCCTAATTAATTGCTGAAAATGCCTATTTTCGACATTGTTATCACTGCTGCCCCTTTAGTTTTGAACGGATCTTCATGAAACTTACAAACAAGGAAGTCAGGCAGAAAGCTTGGAGGAGTTTGAAAACTCTTGTTTCTGAACTTGTCATCACCATAGCCACTTCAGTTTAGATTGGATCTTCTTAGCAAATCAGGAATAAAAGCTTGAATGAGTTTGAAAACCGGTGAGGTCAGCCTGTTTATCATAGAGTTAAATTCTACTTGATTTTCAGAAAATGCTTACCCTGTCATCACCATGTCCTCCCATAAAGCCTTCAGTAAAGGTTGGCACTTCCTTAAACTTTGAATCTGTTAGCTCAGGTGAGCGATACAGGACCAAGCTAGCTTGGTCCTCTTGTTCAAAAATTCCGTCCTTTAAAATAGCGATGTCCGGGTGGGTGGTTGGGCGGGTGGATGGGCATTTTTTTATTATTATTTTTTTTGTGTTTTTTTTCTACATAAACACATATAAACAGAGATTATACCCCTACACAAAAGTTGATATGGGGTGGGGATATGCCATTTGTCCAGTACATACATAAATACATGCATGCATATATCGCTACTCTACCCTACCCTACCCCACACTTCCCCACTCAAACCCACCCACCCCACCACACCACACTACACCCCACCCCACCATGCCCCACCCTACAACATCCCACCACACCCTGCCCCACCCCACACACACATGCATGCAGTCATGCACAAATCCTTTGTTGACTAGGAATATATTTTTTTTTGTCTTTTTCTTCATAAACACATAACACAGAAATTATACCCCTACACAAAAGTTGATAGTGGGTGGTGATATGCCATTTGTCCTGTACATACATGCATGCATATATCCCTACCCTACCCCACATGACACCCTACCCCACCACATGACACCCTACCCCACAACACCCCACCCCACGACAACACACCTCAACCTGGCCCACTCCAATTACACATGCATGCACACACACATGCATTTACACTCAAACATGCATGCTCATACACAATCACTCATTTATGCTTGCACACTCACATAAAAACACACATGCATGCATGCACACACACACTGATGCTTGCATGCATACATGCAGGTACTCACACATGCATGCATGTATGCATGTACACAAATATGCATGCATGCACACTAATGGACTCGCACAATGTCATGCACACACATACATGCAGACTTATGCACTCACTATGCACACATACACACACACATACATAAATACATGCATGTATATATCCCTACCCTACCCCACCCCACCCCACCGACCCCACCACATGACACCCTACCCTACAACACCCCACCCCACGACAACCCACCTCAACCCGACCCACAACAATTACACATGCATGCATGCACACACACATGCATTTACACTCAAACATGTATGCTCATACACACTCATTTATGCTTGCACACCCACATACAAATGCACATGCATGCATGCACACACACACACTGATGCTTGCATGCATACATGCAGGTACTCACACATGCATGCACACTTATGGACTCCCACAGGCACCCACACACACACATGCATGCACGCACACTTATGCACTTACACATGCACACACACACACACATGCATGCACATGAAGGCATGCACTCACACATTAATGCATGCCATAAGAAAACATGCATGCACAAATGCACTCAGGTGCGACATAGCCTTCGGCGGAATTCTTGTCGTATATTTTTGAGTCTTTAACAATATTTGTTGAATATTTTGCCATCTAGGGATAAGCAAAGGTTTGGGGCATTTTGTTTTACAAATACCATTTCTAGTTTTTAGATGGATTTCGAAATTAATTGGCAGTAATGTTAACCACCATGAGACGATGTGTTGTGTGCATGACGCAAGTTTGTACCTCAAATGTCAAGGACAAAAGGTCAAAGGTGTTCAGTCAATAACTTTCTTCTTCCTGGATAGATTGTGAAATTACTTGGCAGAAATGTTAACCATCATGAGACGATGTAGTGCACGCTAGACCCAGATCGGTACCTCCAAGATCAGGGTCATACTAAGAGGTCAGAGGTAAAAAAAGTTTGTTTTTTTTTGTGTCCAGTCATGAACATTTTATTTCTGGATGGACTTTATAAAGTAACCATGCATAAATGTTCACTGTCATTAGATCATGTGTCATGTGCAAGACCGAGGTCCATACCTCCAATGTCAAGGTCATACCTAGAGGTCAAAGGTAAAAAAGGACAGTCAGTAACTTCCTTATTCTTTGATGGATTATGAAATTACTTGGCAGAAATGTTAACCATCTTGAGACAATGTATTGTACCGCAAAGGACAAGGCCATACTTAGAGGTCAAAGGTAAAAAAGTGCTTTTTTTGTTTACGGCCAATAACTTTTTTATTTTTCTATGAACATTTTATAAGTTACTATGCAGAAATGTTCATCTTCATTAGATGATGTGTTGCACACAAGACCCAGCTCAATACCTCCAATGTCATGGTCATACTTAGCAGTCAAAAATGGGGGAGACATCTGTGTTTTTGTAGAAAAACAAATTCTAGTGTTGTCGTTAGTTTTGAACAACTGGACCCAGATCTATAGACCAGCAAACAGAGCTGACCCAGGGCAGATTTACTGCAATGTTTTGACAATTTATAAAAATGTATAGATAGAAAAATGACCAGAAATTGACATTGTTCTATATAATCTATACATTTTAGTTTTTGTTGGACCCCAACAACAGTGTTATAAAGAGGTACTTGTATTTTTTTCAAGTATACCAGTATATTTGCCGATTTAAAAATCAGTATTAACAGTATGCATCATGAAAACACGCCTATATGATTCTGACCCCCACTTTTTGCAGGGGTAAACGTTTTTCTTATTTCTGCTTTAAAACATAGATTGTGGCTACTCGTTAGAACTGTCTCATTAAGGCGGTTCTAACGAGAATACCCACAACCTATATTTTGAGCAGAAATAACAAAAATATTACAATTTTTCATCTTGAAATTGTTCAGCTAAAAATTTCTTTTTTTCAGCATTAAAATTTACATTGTATTTGTATAGGCATGTTTTCGTAATGTTAACTAACGACATCATTAGTTTTTGAGCCACTGAACCCTACTGTAGACCAACAGCTGGGTCAGAAAGTTGACAGAAACATTATTCCTAACAATTCGGACACCTTGAGGACTTACTGTAATTTTCCTAAAATGTTAACAAATTTGCTTTAATATACTGATCCAGCAAAGAGTCCAAAAGGTGCAAAGAGTGTAGACCCTGATCAAACTGCTTCTGAAGGAGGAACCTGATCAGCATCTACACTGTTCAGGCCTTAATGTCCCAATACTTAGAATCATTATGGTAAAACAAGTCTTATACCAGTATGATAGGTATGGAATGACTAGGAACACTTGAGATTTTATTCAAATGTATTTCTTCCAACATAACATTAATGTGTGCAACAAATAACAGATTTTATGAAATATAAATGATATTAAAATGCAAACAATATCACAGAAACATTGTGCATTTTCTTAGTCACAAACACAAGGTAGATCATTAAATGCACCTAAAAACCAAACAGCACTGTTTAATCTTCATCCTGCTGTTCACGACAACCCCTCTCTTTGCAAACAGAGTAGATCCAGATCAGATGGCTTCTGAAGAATTCTTATCCTGCTGTTCACGACAACCCCTATCTTTGCAAACAGAGTAGATCCAGATAGATGGCTTCTGAAGAACTCTTATCCTGCTGTTCACGACAACCCCTATCTTTGCACACAGAGTTGAGCCAGATCAGATGGCTTCTGAAGAACCCTTATCTTGCTGTTCACGACAACCCCTATCTTTGCAAACAGAGTAGATCCAGATCAGATGGCTTCTGAAGAAGCCTTATCTAGCTGTTCACGACAACCCCTATCTTTGGAAACAGTGTAGATCCAGATCAGATGGCTTCTGAAGAAGCCTTATCTAGCTGTTCACAACAACCCCTATCTTTGGAAACAGTGTAGATCCAGATCAGATGGCTTCTGAAGAAGCCTTATCTAGCTGTTCACAACAACCCCTATCTTTGGAAACAGTGTAGATCCAGATCAGATGGCTTCTGAAGAACCCTTATCTTGCTGTTCACGACAACCCCTATCTTTGCAAACAGAGTAGATCCAGATCAGATGGCTTCTGAAGAAGCCATCTGATCAGGATCTACACTGTTTGACATTCAGTTTACAAATTTGTAGGAATTAATTACACCAAGTAATCTGATTGGTTCAAAGACAGAAATGGGTGTGGCTAAACTGAATATTCAGCAAGAGAAGGGTTAAAGTCAAACATCACAGTCAAATGGACAGAACTGAACATTGTAAATTTCTGGGTTGATTGTTACTAAGGGAGTAGCTTTGTGTTACTGCTGTCCTTATGACTATCATTAATTTGTATAAAATCCCCAATTTAAATCAGCCATAATAAATGTTCTGACAAGTCTCACCCTAAACAGCTATCCAAACCCCCTTGTGGCAGAAAGAGAATACTCTAAACCCTTATCTTGCTGAATATTCATTTAAGCCACACCAATTTCTATCATCCAATTAAATTACTTGATGTAATTTATTGCTACAAATTCATAAACTGAATGCCAGTGTAGATCCTGATCAGATGGCTTCTGAAGAAGCCATCTGATCTGGATCTACACTGTTTCCAAAGAAAGGGGTTGTCGTGAACAGCATGATAAGAGTTAAATGAGTGGATTTAGTTGGGTTTAGAGTTTTATCAGCCCAATCAATACTATTTAAGTAACGTCGAGCCAGTCATTTTACCTAACCACACTTTTCCTGGTCGGGTTAAACATAAGCGGTTGACCAGCACCGTACTCTCTCTTTTGTCAGAAACTGACAACTGCCCTTGAATCAGCAGAAGGGAAAGATGACAAAAGATAATATTCCTTGATCAATCTTCAAGAATGTGTTGCCAACACGGCGAGATTGAGCCAATGTGTTGATAGCCATCTAGACATGCCTGACTGAGCCACTGAGGCCATGGCCCGATGCACTAATGTCCAAAGACAAGTTTCATTCACATAGCTACAATATGTTACAATACATAGTCTTAGATAAACGGGAGTATCTAAATAATTTTCTTATTTCTGCTTGAAAACATGCTGTGGGTACTTATTTGAAGCACCTCATTGAGGTGCTTCAAATGAGTACCCACAACATGTTTTTGTGCATAAATAAGAAACATGAGTACCCACAACATGTTTTCATGCATAAATAAGAAGCATATGAGTACCCACATGTTTTCATGCATAAATAAGAAACAAATGAGTACCCACAACATGTTTTCATGCATAAATAAGAAACATGAGTACCCACATGTGTTTGTGCATAAATAAGAAACATTTGAGTACCCACAACATGTTTTCATGCATAAATAAGAAACATATGAGTACTTTTCTAGTGAAACATACGCCTTACCTGCATATATGCACTATGACATAATACATTTGCATAACATCAGCTAGTCACCATCAACATAGCTGACGGCCCCCGCCCATCGGGGCTTGAAGAAATAGATGGGCTGCATGATGCTTCCATGCAGAGCTGAAACCGACAGCACACGAGTACAGGTAAACCACTTAGAGGATCTAAGCCTGCCCAGGCAAAGTGGTGTGAGTCCATGCTTATAAACCCTATTTGTTTCCTTGGGTGACAGGGCTTGAGATGTCATTTCATCTCAATGTCGGGTAAAAGTCCCACAAAATTGGAAGCAATGTCTGGAAAATGACCTATACAGTGTTGACATGGACATTAAACCACAACTCAAAACAGCAAAACAAAAATCAGCATAGTTGTTTCACAAAATGATAATGAATGGTCTATATTGTGATAAAATGCTGCAGTGCTTGGGTTGATATACTGAACTATACTGTAACATTAATGGTCAGCTTTCACTGTTATAAGTAAGGTTTTCAATTATGAAATTGTATCCCGTTAGGCCAAAAAAAAAATAGGTGTGTTTCCGGTTTCCCGACCCTACCTAAGTTTTAGGCCCGACCCTAAATTTTTTATTGCCAAAAAAAAAAAAAAAAAAAAAAAATTGCGGGGTCTAATTCGGTCAGTTTCCGAGCGTTTCGGTGTTTACTACTACTATTTCCGCAGAAATGCTCTATACAGTGTATAAACAAAATAAAAAATTAAGATAAAAAAAAAAAATTAAATCGACCTTCCCCACCTAATTTTTTTCAAGCTGAAACCTGAAACACACCTATTTTTTTTTTTTTTGGCCTTATAAATACCGATTGCAGATTTCATGATCACATTCTGTGAAGGAAAAACTGCTACTGGTGTGTTCTAATCTTTTTTCTCAAGTACATTAACCTATTCAGTACCAGAAACCCCTAAAGGGGTACCTTGGCAAACAGTGCAGTCCCAGATCAGACGCCGCAGAACGCGGCGTCAGATCAGGGCCTTCACTGTTTGCAGAAAGTTCAGTCATTTTCCAAATCAATTTGGAAGAAAACACAACCTGACACCCCTAAATTTTGAAATGGAATCCTGCTGTATATAAGGAGGAAGATTCCATTTGGTACAAAAATGGTTAATATTTTGAGTTACCAGGTATTTTCCTGGATTCTAGACGGAGTTTGAAACGGTCGTGGTTAGTGAGCCAGCCATGTTTGAGTAAGGCATAAAAAAAATAGCTGTGTTTCTGCTAAGATGCTGAAAAAAAATTTGGTCGGCAGGTAGGAGAAACTTTTTTTTATTATTTTATTTTTTTCTCCTGAAAAAAAAAAAACAGGGCTGGCCATATATTTTTATGTGTTTTTGTTTTTGTACATGTTTTTTGTTAATAAAATTGTCATGGTCAGACTTGCACTGTATATCATAATTCGTTTTAGATGCTCAAAAATGTCAGCTCTGAATTTTGGAAGGTTCTAAATCCAGAAAACTACAAAAATGTACTTAAAACACGAAATTACTATGGGAAAATGCAAAGACGACACTGGGTAGGGTCGGAAATTAAAAATGGTAGGGTCAGTGTTTTAATTTTTATTTTGTTCTTTTATTGATAGAAATAGTAGAGTCTGGGGTCTGAAGCAGGGTTAGCGGAAACACAGCTTATTTTTTTAGGCCTTTAAACTGAAGTTTCAATCTAGCTCCAACCAGTATAGTGGAAAGAGTGAATTCTTTACTGCAGAAGTAATCCCTATTTAGGAAAGGATTCAGATAATGGTAATGCCAGTTCATGTTTCCTTCAGTATTTCTCTCTGATGAAAGGGCAGTGTATCCAGTCACTTAGAATAACCAATCACAGTCTAGCACTATTCTGTTCTGCTCCATAATGTTCAAGCTTCTACCGGAATCTGGGGTTCTGGGCTTGGCGTCTTAACAGCTGGTCTTCTAACTCCTCGCAATCTCTCGAGGGCTTTCTCACAGGGACCCATTATATCCTGGAATACCATAAACATTCAATTTGGATAAGTCATTGATAATATGGGCCCCGTCAAGCGATTTTGGTACTTATAGCCTATGCGAGCAGCGAAGGTTCAGGCGAGCCTGCACATCCGTGCAGTCTCACCAGAACCTTCCCTGCTCGCTCATACAAGCAGTGAATCAAGAGGAACCTTCAGACAGAAAGCCATATCCCTGGCTCCTCTGAATGGCTGGGCATGCGCAGTTAAAATTTGTCATGACGGAATGCTAGAAGACACAAATTCGCTTGGCGGGGCTCATATAAAGTTACTGAACTGATATTGGAGGCTATTGACCAGGGTTCAGTTGTTCAAAGTATCATTGTATGCTAGTGGACTCTTCCATTGCTATTTGTTGGACAAGTCCGTTTATCATATCAGGGGTGTCAGGTCTATTTTATCTTTATTCTTTTTTTGACGGAAAATTCTGTTAGCCAATAGTGCAGGCCCTGATCCGACTCTGTGTTCTGTGGCGTCTGATCTGGGCCTACACTGTTTGCCAAGATACCCCTTTAGGGGATTTCCCACATGCAATGGGTTAATGAGTTCATTAGTGGTAAAACATTTAACTGTTATGTTCTAGTAAGTACAATATCTAATACACTGGTATTTTTGTTGAAAAATCTGCAAAAGTTGCTCACATTTTTCTGCAGAAATGTCGGTATAAATTAATGTTTGCCATATTAATTATTAATTTAAAGTTTTAATGATATATTAATCCTTGTCCTGCTGAATATTCATATATGCCACACCCACTACCTATTATCAACCAATCAGATTACTTGATGCAAATTATTGCAACAAATTCACAATCTGAATGGCAAAAAATGTAGATCCTGATCAGATGGCTTCGTCAGAAGCCATCTGATCTGGATCTTCATTGTTTGGAAAATAAGGCATATCCGGGCTCAGCAGGACAAGGGTTAACTAAAGACATCGCTAGTTTTGAACAACTGACCCCAGACTCAGGGTATCAAAGAACATGAGCTTTCAGCAACATCAGTTCAATTGCACTTGTATTATACAGTGTTGCTAGGTTACCTGACCTCAGACTCAGGGTATCAAAGAACATGAGCTTTCAGCAACATCAGTTCAATAGCACTTGTATTATACAGTGTTGCTAGGTTACCTGACCCCAGACTCAGGGTATCAAAGAACATGAGCTTTCAGCAACATCAGTTCAATAGCACTTGTATTATACAGTGTTGCTAGGTTACCTGACCCCAGACTCAGGGTATCAAAGAACATGAGCTTTCAGCAACATCAGTTCAATAGCACTTGTATTATACAGTGTTGCTAGGTTACCTGACCCCAGACTCAGGGTATCAAAGAACATGAGGTTTCAGCGCCATCAGTTCAATAGCACTTGTATTATACAGTGTTGCTAGGTTACCTGCTTTACAGTATTTACCATAAGAGCCCCGCCAAGCGAATTTGTGTCTTCGAGCATTTCGTCATGACCAATTTTAATTGCGCATGCCCAGCCATTCAGAGGGGTCAGGGATATGGCTTTCTGTCTGAAGGTTCCTCTTGATTCACTGCTTGTATGAGCGAGCAGCTAAGGTTCTGGCGAGACTGCGCGGATGCGCAGGCTCGCCTGAACCTTCGCTGCTGGCATAGGCGATAAGTACCAAAATCGCTTGACGGGGCCCATAATTATTTGGACATCTCCACTCCTTACCATTCTTGTTCTAAAATTTGAACAACCCAATGTTGTGTCTAAGAATAGTGGTATGAGTGGCAAATAGTATAGTGCCTGATGAGATGCCTCGTTCAGTGCGTCTCATCTGGGTCTACACTGTTTGCTCAGGCCTGTATGTCCGAATACATAAGGTAAATAGGGTACACCCTGAATTCTGTGAAAAACATTCATAGGAAAACAAGTCTGACGATAGCTCAGAACTGATGGTACAAAAGCAATATATCACTAATCAATGTAATATCATTTTTTTTGCAGTAATGCAATACCAGCATGATGTTGCAGAAGAAAAAAACAGACTCCGCTATTACCATAAAAGTCACGTTAAAGTTATTCATGTTTAAAAGTGACTAAGTTTCTGCTTTGTCAATTTTCAGTGTGGGCGTTCCCACTTGCACTTGATAAATACGTTATTATTACTACATTACATTTAATAACATGATTCAGGCAATTAAAAGTTTTATTTAAAACACAAAGCTTTTTTCATTAGAATGTTTCTGAAAACCATAATAATATTCTGAAAATTTATGACATACTCATAAAGTATATGATGATTTCTACAGAAATACAAGAAGCTGTGATATTTTAATGTTTAAAATTTAATAGTTTAGTGAGGTGCACTATAAACATGAAATGTAAAAGCTATGAAAACAACATACAACAGTTACATCAGATTTCAACGTTAAACTGAAAAGCAACTGAATGCATAAAATAGATGTACTGCTCTATTTTTTTGGACGGGTTTTTAAAAAAAAATCCGTCCTTTAAAATAGCGATGTCCGGGCGGGTGGGCGGGCGGGCGTCCTGCGGGCGGGCGGGCGTCGTCCCAGGTTTACCTTTTGGTTAACCTTTTTTCAAAGTGATATTTTTCATCTATTCTGTAGCAGATTGTTTAAATATCAGGACTGATGCATAAGTGGAGGTACCGCTTTCATGTATTATCCATAAATGGCGCAAAAGACTAAAATTTTGGCGGAAATTGTCATTTTTCAAACTTGTGTTTTTCAGGTTTACCTTTTGGTTAACCTTTTTTCAAATGCCAGTGTAGTGGATAGAGTGCTGGACTACGAATCCTATTGTTGACTATGAATCTGAGGGGCGTGAGTTCAAACCCCGGTGGAGACATTTTTTTTTTTTTTTTTTTCTTTCTTTCTTTTTTCATTCTTTTTTTTTCTTTATTTTTCTTTTCTTCTCCATAAACACATATGAACAATTATTATCTTCCTCACCTGATAGTTGCTAGTAATAATACATACATGCATGCACAGGCATGGAATTTTCTTTTTTTTTTTTTTTTTTTCGTTCTTTTTTTAGCTCACCTGAGCACGAAGTGCTCAAGGTGAGTTGATGTCCGTCGTCCGTCAACAATTTCTTTAAACGACATCTCCTCCTGGGATAATGGCCCGATTTCAAAATTATTTTACAGAAATGTTCATTAGGTGACCCTTTTTTAAAATTGCTAAAATCAGTGGCCACTAGAGCTAAAAATAGAAACAAGAGGCCCATTGGGCCACTATGCTCACCAGAGCTCAGGTGGGCACTGCCCATCCTGCCCAATGGCAGCCATGTATTTTAACATGATATCATTTTAATCCACCAAATGAACCCCCATGTCCAAATGAGCACCCATGTGGACTCAGCATCTGAAAAGTTAGGCCTTTTATGAAGTAGAGGGGGTGGGGCATGGACCCAATGGAGCCCTGGTTGGTATCACTAAATGCGTCTTATCATAAGAAACACAAATATATATGGTTTAGCAGTGGGGATCTGTAAGGCCTCTTTAACAGTTGAGGGGTTGGGGCATGCCCTGTTGATCCCAGGAAAGCCCAAACTGTTGTCCCTAAATGTGTCTTATCATAAGGACCAAGTATATATATGGTTCAGTGCTGGGAATCTGACCGGTTTCAGAGATTTGAGGCCCTTTTATGAAATAGGAATGGCCCCTGCGGACACCCCTACAGTAGGTGTGCTAATAATAAGGAACAAGAACATATATGATTATGGGGTGGGGATTTGAATGGTTTCTGAAATATAAAGCCTTTTATGAAATGGAAGGGCGGGGCACATTGCCTCAGCACAAAGAGACCTCCAGGTTGGTGTGATTGAACGAGTCTTATCATAAGGAACAAGTATATGGTTTAGGGGTGGGGATCTGAACTATTTCTGATATATATGGCTTTGAATGAAGTAAAGGGGTGTGGCATGGCCTGGGCGTGCCCCGGGGACTCCCAAGCTGGTGTCACTGAATGCGTCTTATCATAAGAAAGATGAATATATATGGTTTAGGGTGGGGCTAAGAACATTCTCTGAGATATAAGGCCTTATGTGAAGTGGAGGGGTGGGGCAAGGCCCAGGGAGACTCCCAGGTTGGTGTCAATGAATGTGTCTTATCATAAGGAACAAGACTATATATGGTTAAGGGGTGGCCATCTGTAGGGTTTCCGAGATATTGTGATATTATGAAATGGAGGGGGTGGGGCATGGCCCCAGCATATCTCTGGGAACCCCCAGGTTGGTGTTACTGAATGCGTCTTATCATAATGAACAAGAATATATATGCTTTAGGGGTGGGGATCTGAACAGTTTCTGAAATATATGGCCTTTTTTGAAGTGGAGGGGTGGGGCAAGGCCCCAGCGCATCTCTGAGGACCCCCAGGTTGGTGTCAATGAATGTGTCTTATCATAAGAAGCAAGCATATATATTTGGTTTATGGGCGGGGATCTGTAAGGTTTCCGAGATATTGGGCCTTTTATCAAATGGAGGGGGTGGGGCATGGCCCCGGTGCATCCAGGGGACTCCCAGGTTGATGTCACTGAATGGGTCTTATCAAAAGGAACAAGAATATATATGGTTTAGGGGTGGGAATCTGAATGGTTTCCTAGATATTGGGCCTTTTATAAAGTTGAGGGGGTGGGGCCTGACCTGTGCGCATCCCTGACGACCCACAGGTTGGTGTTACTGAATGCGTCTTATCAATAGGAACAAGAATATATATGGTTTAGGGGTGGGGATCTGAACAGTTTCTGAGATATATGGCCTTTTGTGAAGTGGAGGGGTGGGGCAAGGCCCCAGCGCATCTCTGAGGACCCCCAGGTTGGTGTCAATGAATGTGTCTTATCATAAGAAGCACGCATATATATGGTTTAGGGGCAGGGATCTGTAAGGTTTACGAGATATTGGGCCTTTTATGAAATGGAGGGGGTGGGGCATGGCCCCGGCGCATCCAGGGGACTCCCAGGTTGATGTCACTGAATGGGTCTTATCATAAGGAACAAGAATATATATGGTTTAGGAGTGGGGATCTGAATGGTTTCCGAGATATTGGGCCTTTTATTAAGTGGAGGGGGTGGGGCATGACCTCGGCGCATCCCTGAGGACCCCAAGGTTGGTGTTACTAAATGCGTCTTATCAATAGGAACAAGAATATATATGGTTTAGGGGTCGGGATCTGAATGGTTTCTGAGATATATGGCCTTTTATGAAGGGGGTGGGGCATGGCCCCGGCACAACCTGGGGGACCCTCAGGTTGGCATAAAAGCATATGGCTGAAAGAATTTTACTCAAGAAACATTTCTATAAAAGTTTTGTCCAAATATCTGCAATGACTTGGCAGTAAATGCCATTTTTCAATTTTCCCCATTATAAGTCTATGGAAACTCTAAGTTGCCATAGCAACCAAACTAATGGGCCGATTTTCATAAAAAACACAAACTTTCAATCCCCCAGCCCAAGGATGCTACAGATAAAATTTGGGCTGAATCGGTCCAGTGGCTTCAGAGAAGAAGATGTTTGAAAGTGTTGACGACGACGACAACGACGACGCCGGACAACTGCCTATCCTATAAGCTCCCCCGGAGCCTTCGGCTCTGGTGAGCTAAAAACCTTTTTTTTTTTTCTTCGTAAAACACATAAACAAAGTGACCCTTTTTCAAAATCGCTAAAATCAGTGTCCACCAGAGCTAAAAATAGAAAAAAAAACTTTTTTTTTCTTCTTAAAACACATAAACAAATCATACCCCCCACTCCACAAAAAGTTGTTACTGGGTAAGGATATTGCATTTGTTCTGTACATACATGCATACTTAGTTTTACATACATACCCTACCCACCCCACCCTACCCTAGCATACCCTACCCCACAATCCCATCCCACCCCCATCCCAAAACAACCCCAATCCACCCCCAACCCCACCCCATCCCACCACTCCCCACCTTACCCGACCTCACCCCATCCCACCCACCCAAGCCCACCCCACCCCACAACCCCACCACACCCCATCCCACCCCACACCACCACAAATTCCACCCCGTCCCACCCGACTCCTAACCCATCCTACCCCACACCAAACTTTTTTTTTCTTCTTAAAACACATAAACAAATCATACCCCCCCCCCTCCACTCCACAAAAAGTTGTTACTGGGTTAGGATATTGCATTTGTTCTGTACATACATGCATACTTAGTTTTACATACATACCCTACCCACCCCACCCTACCCTAGCATACCCTACCCCACAATCCCATCCCACCCCCATCCCAAAACAACCCCAATCCAACCCCACCCCATCCCACCACTCCCCACCTTACCAGACCTCACCCCATCCCACCCACCCAAGCCCACCACACCCCACAACCCCACCACACCCCATCCCACCCCACACCCACACCCCACCACAAATTCCACCCCGTCCCACCCGACTCCTAACCCATCCTACCCCACCCCACCCTACCCCACACCAGCACACCCCACCCTACCCCACCCATGCCACCACCATCCTAACCGTACTGAAAAAAAAACCCGTCCATAATGCCATTAGGCATTTTTCTTGTTTTTATATTTCTTGGTAAATTATTGAATTAAAGATGAAATAATTTTTCAGCAAACTTGAAATACAATAAAATCTATAAGAACACATTAATGTGTCATTGTTTATGGGTGTTTACAACATTAACATTTGAAGCATTTACTTAGTTGAACATTGACTTGAATTGTTCAAACATCACATTAATAAGTCCATGTAATGAACATCCTTGTCAAGGCCAGAACATACCATAACAATCCTAAAAATTTGGACACCTTGAGGACTTGCTGTAATTCTCCTAAATTTTTAACAAAATTTGTTCTACTATCCTACAAGGAGTCCAAAATGTGCAAACGGAATAGCAGACAGTGTAGACCCTGATCAGACTGCTCCTCTTGGTCTGCTCTGTTTGCTTAGGCCTATCTGTTCCAATACTTATGATCATTACATAGAGAAAAAATTTCCTTGCTTATGCTCCATAACATAGATTGTGGGCACTTAGCTAGAATCACCTAGCATTCTGTGTTATCAGCAGACATAAGAAACCAGAAAAATGTCATTTTTGAATTCAATGTGTCACACAAGTGTATTATCTTAATAAAAGCTAGAATGTCCGAATATCATCAATATACTACACACCTTGTTTACCCTAAATATTCTGACACCTCAGCTACTTACCATACTCCTTCTAAAATTTGAAAAAGTACAATTTACTACCTGATGTTGTATCTAAAAGTAGCTGGACAAGTGAAAATAGTCTAGACCCTGATGAGATGCCATAGTTTGCGGGGTACACCGTTTACTCAGGGCTGGCTGTTGGCATATACATGTATATGGTGATTATGGTACCTTCATCCACATTAACCGCTATGTCTACATCCATCATTTATTTTCCTCTCAGAAAATACAATTTTATAAGTTTTGCAAAATATTCTTAGACTATTAACCTTTAAAGTACCAATCATGACAGAAACAGCTAGACCATGCTGTCAAATGTTTTTGGGCCGATTGTTTATCAACTGAACCAAACTTATAAAGCATAAAAACTCTTCAGTGCTAAAGTCCATGTGACTATCACTGCTACAATGGTTATTTATAGAAAATAGCCAGTGTGAGGTCAGTGTTGCCTAATAGCGTTATCTATAGAACTTGGACTAGAATCATGGCAAACAGTATAGACCGAGATGAGAAGCCGCAGAATGTGGCATCTGATCAGGTCTACACTGTTTTCATAAAAAAAAAAAAAATAGAGTTTAAGGGTTAAAAGAAACAGTTTAGTTGTCAGTCCAGGACTATTTTCCCAGCCGACACTCTCAGACTCGGGAGACAATCGACCCACCAGTACTCTCAGTGCTTTGATTTCCTTATATTTTTGAGACCATAAGGTATGTGAATTGTTAGTTGAGCAGAAAATTCACCTATATCAAGCCTCATTTTTCCTGAAAAACAACAATAAAGTTGTCCGTCCAATTTGGCATGTTACTTTATGGGAAAACTTCTGGAAAAGGTTAGTATCAAAGTTTGTTTCTAAGTACCTGCAAGGCTACAAACTCGAGAGATTTTGTGCAGAAAACCATTATTCTGCAGAGAGGACAAGGTCAATGAAGCCCTTTTTGTCGCGCCTGCTATTAGCATGGCGCGATATAGGCGACCGGTTTTCTGTCCGTTTGTTCATTCGTCCGTTTGTTCGTCTGTCCATTCGTCAAGGCGTCAACATTTGCGACCACCCTAGCGTTCACCCCAATGGTCAAGTTTATTTCTCAAGAACTATAAGAGCTTCATTAATGAAACTTGGTACAAACTTGTGTTTGGGGATGAAAACTTACATGCAAGCATCCATTATTGACCTTGACCTACATTTCATGGTTCACTGACTTTGTAAAATATTGCAACCACCCTAGCGTTCACCCTAATGGTCAAGTTTATTTCTCAAGAACTATTAGAAAGCCCCCGCCCATAGGGGCTTGAAGAAATACATGGGCTGCATGATGCTTCCATGCAGAGCTGAATCCAGCCCGCACACTAGTACTGGTAAACCGCTTAGAGGATCTAAGCCTGTCCAGGAACCGCGGTGGGAGGCAGACCTTCCATGCTAATAAACCTTATTGGTTTCATTGGGCGACAGGGCTTGAGATGTCATTTCATCTCAATGTCGGGTAAAAGTCCCACAAAATTGGAAACAACGTCTCCTAAATGACCTTAACAGTGTTGACGGGGACGTTAAACCTTAAATCAAACAAACAAATCAAGAACTATTAGAGCTTCATTAATGATACTTCATACAAACTTGTGTCTGGGGATGGCAACTTACATGCAAGCATCCATATTTCACCTTGACCTACATTTCATGGTTCACTGACTTTGTAAAATATTGCGACCACCCTAGCGTTCACCCTAATGGTCAAGTTTATTTCTCAAGAACTATAAGAGCTTCTTTAATGATATTTGGTACAAACTTGAATCTGTAGATGGCAACTTCAATGCAAGCATCCATTTTTTTACCTTGACCTAAATTTCATGGTTCAGTGACTTTGTTAAATATTGGGACCACCCTAGCATTCACCCTACTGGTAAAGTTAATTTCTCAAGAACCATTAGAGCTTCATTAATGATACTTGGTACAAACTTATACCTCGGGATGGCAACTTAAATGCAAGCATCCATATTTGACCTTGACCTACATTTCATGGTTCACTGACATTGTAAAATATTGCCACCACCCTAGCGTTCACCTTAATGGTTAAGTTCATTTCTCAAGAATTATTTGAACTTCATCGATGACACTTAGTACAAGCCTTTTATGCAGGCATCTATGTTTGATCTTGGCCTAGATGTCATGGTTCGGTGACTTTGCGCCCCCACAGGCGCGACATAGCCTTCGGCGGAATTCTTGTTTTCTCTCTCTTTAAAACTTGTGCAACTTGCAAAGTAGATTGCATTGATCTGCTAGAATCCAGTTATTCAAAGCATTATTAGCTTAAGAGATAGCTTAACAATCTGGTAAGTGGCCAATATTTTAGCTGTTCTAGCAAGTACAAAATTTAATATTCTGGATTTTTTTCTGAAAGAAATGTGAGTAGCTTGCAATTGTGCATTGCAAAAGCTTCTCAGATTTCTTTCAGTGCATATGCCATATTAACTGATGAAAGTTTTAACTATGCTAACTAGTGACATTGTTAGTTTTGAACACTGGATTCTGCAGGCTGATCAAGATAATAATTGGCAATAATTTCATTAGTCCAGGGATAAGAGTAGGACAGTGATGGAGAAACTACTGGTATGACAGAAAAAGGAAACAGGGGTGTGAAACAGAACAAAATATAGGAGAATAGAAAAGTAAAAAACAAACAAAAAAAATGCCTTGAATGTTTCACCACTACACAGCTTCCACTACAAGTGTCCCACTAAATTTATTTGCCAAAGTTGTTAGATTTTTTTTTATAAGAACTGACATTCAGTTTTAAAAAAGGAAATGGTTTCTGCTTGTATGGTATAAATTGTTATTCTTGTATAAATACCTATGTGCATGGCTGTTTGAAGCCATTGTCAAATGGACCGAAAGATGTGTCAAACAACAAAACCCATGTTCAAATCATGAAATTCACATGCTGTATGAACATGGATTTTGAGTTTTTGATATCACAAGATGGGCCTTGCTTTGTTTACGTTATGTAGAGTGACATAGTGTTATTGCCCTGAATGTAGGATTTTAGAGTTCTGTGATGATATCAAAGGGTTACTGCGCAACAATGTTATTGTAAACAATATTCTGAACTAGTCACCATGTTGGTTTGCCGGTCATATTTGGAGAGCCTAATGGAGTTTATATGGAGCTTTTGGGCGTTTTTGTCAAAGTTTACCGTTGGAATCGTACAGTATGCAAGAACAATGATCATCCATGAAAATTTTATTGCATTAACCCTTATCCTGCTGTTCACACAAACCCTATCTTTGCAAACAGTGTAGATCCAGATCAGATGGCTTCTGAAGAAGCCATCTGATCAGGATCTACACTGTTTGGCATTCAGTTTATGAATTTCTAGGAATAAATTACATCAGTAATTTGATTGGTTGATAGACAGAAATGGGAGTGGCTTATATGAATATTCAGCAAGATAAGGGTTAACTTTGCCTGATCCTTAGGAAGGTATTTGAACATTTGGCCCAGCGACATCATGTTCAAACATGTGACAGGTGAAGCATTCATACCAGAGTCTAAGAACTAAATAAATACATGTAGAAAGGTTTCAGAGGAAAAAGTGGGATATTTCTGTTGAAGGGAGAGTTTACCCCATTTTCTTTAAATCTTTTAAATATTTCTGACAACAGACCAGGTCCAACATTAAGATGGTTCATTTCAGCTCTGGCATCATCTGCTCAAGGAAGTAACAATAACATCACGAAAACATGCTTATATAAATTTGATCCCCTTAAACCCCACTTTTATATAGCAAAACTGGGGTTTACAGGGGTAAACCTTATTTTTCTTATTTCTGCTCTAAAATACAGACTGTGGGTACTTGTTAGAACCACCTCGATGATGCGGTTCTAACCAGTACATACAATCTATATATTTTGAGCAGAAATAAAAAAATATCACAATTTTTCATCTTAAATTTTTTTGTTTTTCAGCGGTAAAGTTTACAATGTATTTGTATAGGCGTGTTTTCATAATAGCACATCAGTTATGTAACAATAATCACATCAGATGTCACAAACTACATAGATAGAGAATGTAAAGGGAATGGATACACCTTCAATGGAGGCAACTTCTTCAAAAGTATTTTTGTCTCCCATGTCAATAAAGGAAAGAATTTGCTCCTGAGGAGCAAATTCTTTCCTCTCAGAGTAGACCCCTTTTTCTGTGGGACAGAGTTTACAGAAAAGTGAACAGGAAGTCGCAAAACTTGTCTCCCTTTGAAAAGGGTATGAAATGGGTTAAGCATAAACATCATTCTTGCTATATTAAAATCACTGATCAGGCTCTGTGATATTGGTCATTCTTGCTATATTAAAATCACTGATCAGGCTCAATGATATTGGTCATTCTTGCTATATTAAAATCACTGATCAGGCTCTGTGATATTGGTCATTCTTGCTATATTAAAATCACTGATCAGGCTGTGATATTGGTCATTCTTGCTATATTAAAATCACTGATCAGGCTCTGTGATATTGGTCATTCTTGCTATATTAAAATCACTGATCAGGCTCTGTGATAGTGGTCATTCTTGCTAAATCACAGTTCAATGTATTTTTACCTTAATGAATATACCGTAAAAATCCTAAAAATTAGGACATATTTAGAACTTGCTGTAATTTTCCTAAAATTTAAACAAGTTTATTTCGTGATCCAGCAAGGAGTCCAAAAACTGGAGACGTAATGGTAAACTGTGTAGACCCTGATCAGACTGCTCCTGCAGGAGTGGAATCAATCTGATCTGGGTCTGTACTGTTTGCATAGGCCTGTCTGTCCCAATACTTAGGATCATTAACCCTTATCTTGCTGTTCACGACAACCCCTATATTTGCAAACAGCGTAGATCCAGATCAGGTGGCTTCTGAAGAAGCCACCTGATCAGGATCTACACTGTTTGGCATTCAGTTTATGAATTTGTAGCAATAAATTACATCAAGTAATTTGATTGGTTGATAGACAGAAATGGGTGTGGCTTAAATGAATATTCAGCAAGATAAGGGTTAACAATGATGGAAGCACTAAATCTTACAGCCTCTGCTATATCTATCACACTGGTACTCTGGCTGAACCAGTGGGAAGAGATTTTACAATGCAATGCAAAGCTACATACACTTTCAGCAATAATACATAATCATCCTAAGTATTGGGACAAACAGGCCTAAACAAACAGTGCAGGAGCAGTCTGATCTGGGTCTACACTGTTTGCCATTCCGTCCGCACCTTTTGGACTCCTTGCTGGAGTGTGAAGCAAATTTGTTTAAATTTTAGGAGAATTACAGCAAGTTCTCAAGGTGTCCGAACTTTTAGGATTTTTTATTGTACTCAGTATATTAGCTGTAAAGAATTGTAAAATTTGAGCATTATATTAGCATATCAACTCATTCAGTACCGGAAACCCCTAAAGGGGTACCTTGGCAAACAGTGCAGGCCCAGATCAGACGCCGCAAAACGCAGCGTCTGATCAGGGCCTACACTTTTTGCAAAAAGTTAAGCCATTTCCCGAATAAATTTTGAAGAAAACACAACCTGGCACCCCTAAATTTCGAAATGGACTCCTGCCACATATAAAGTGGAGGATTCCATTTGGTACAAAAAGGGTTTACAAATGTCTTGGTTTGTATTGAACATCTTCAGTGCATATGTTAAAAAGTTTGGATCATTGGTTATGCTGTTCGGATAATTAGTTATGCTGTTTGGATAATTGGTTATGCTGTTTGGATAATTGGTTATACTGTTTGTATAATTGGTTATGCTGTTTGGATAATTGGTTTGGTTATGCTGTTTGGATAATTGGTTATGCTGTTTGGATAATTAGTTATGCTGTCTCAGTATTAGCAGTAACAACAGAAGCTTGTCTTAACTCTTGTCCTGTTAAACCAGTATATATGCTCTACATCTGCAAACAGTGTAGAATGTAGATACAAATCTACACAGTTTGGCATTCAGGTTGTGAATTTGAAGGAATGGATTACATCAAGTTATTTGATTGGTTGACAGTGGGTAAGTTAATGTATTCAGCAGAACAAGTGTTACCATGCTTGCTGCATAAGCACAACTAGAAAGCTGAAGCTCTACAACATAAAAAAAAACAATTCTGAAAATCTGGCATGCAGCAAGCCAAAGTGCACCACAACCTCGTTATAACACGGTTCATTATAATACAGTTTGAATATAACACGGTTTCAAGATGGATCCCAAAAATGTGTAGATTATATAGAAAAATGACCATAAACAGTCATTTTTCTATATAATCTACCCATTTTTGTTTGGGTATTCACCATATTTGCATTATTTGCTGGCTCCCATCTTGCACATTGTCAATATTGGAAAAACAGGTAACCAGACCCCCCTGACCTTTCAAGGTCAGGGGGGTCTGGTTACCTGTTTCTCCAACACTAATAACCTTCAGACTAGGAACCAGCAGATAATGCAAATAAGGTGAATAACATGGTTGTTTTAACTAACACGGTTTCTGCTTTGGACCCCATTAATAGTGTTATAAAGAGGTTGTGGTGTAATTTATATTTAAGGGGAATGGTTACACCTATAGGAGAGGCTATTCTTTCCATTTTTTTTTGTCTTTCTTATTATTAGGGGTCCACTGTTCTACAAAGGAAAGAATTTGCTCCTTAGAAGTGAATTCTTTATTTTAAGACAAGACCCTTGCTCCCGAGGAGTAAATTTTTTCCTTTAAGAGTAGACCCTTGCTCCTTAGGAGCAAATTCTTGCCTTTAAAAGTAGACCCTTGCTCCTTAGGAGAAAGTTTTTTTCCTTTAAGAGTAGACCATTGCTCCCAAGGAGCAAATTCTAAAGTAGACCCTTGCTCCTTAGGAGAAAGTTCTTTCCTTTAAGAGTAGACCCTTACTCCTGAGGAGCAAATTTTTGCCTTTAAAAGTAGACCCTTGCTCCTTAAGAGCAAATTCTTGCCTTTAAGAGTAGACCCTTGCTCCTTTTGAGCAAATTATTTCCTTTGTGAGTAGTCCACTTTTTATAGAGGAGCTGCGTTTAAAGCAAAGCAAACAGAAAGTCCCTTGAAAAACTGGTGGAAAATATGGCAAGTATGTCTTTTCCCCTGAAACATTGGTACAGCAGTGTGCAAGAAAATTGTATAGCTGATAGTGCAGTCGGACCAGGGTCTGCAATATCTGCAATTGCTACAGTGCTACATGTGTTTTTCATCACGTGAACAAGTTCGTGAAATGAACGCCCCTCTAAACTCCACTTTATATAGAGAAAACGGGTTAAACGGGGGTATACATTAGTTTTCTTATTTCTGCTCCAAGACATAGGTTTTGGGTGCTCGTTGAGGCAGTTCTAATAAGTACCTACAACATATGTTTGCAGTATAAACTAGAACTGTCAGAGAATCTGACTATAGCCACACTATAGCCCCGTCAGAAAAGAAAAATACAAGAAAAAAAATGTTTTCAGCTTTCAGCCTCTAATTAAAGGTGGTAAAAAGGATTGAAATTGGTTTTGTTGAATTACCAAATAAACCAAATTCATTACAGGATACCATTACATGTGCAACGGACACAAATTATTACTGTTCTGAGTTTATTCCAAGTGTCATTTTTCAATGTTCAAAGGGCAATAACTCCAAAAGTAGGCAATCCAGAGTTATGGTTTATGCGCTCTGCACATTGTCTTATAGTGCTTTACATTTGTGTGAAGTTTCATGAAAATACCTCAAACGGTTTTTGAGTTATCATGAATAACAGAATTACGGTTGCCATTTTTCAATGTTCAAAGGGCAATAACTACAAAAGTAGGTAATCCAGAGTTATGGTTCATGCGCTCTACACATCCTCTCATAGTGCTTTACATTGGTGTGAAGTTTCATGAAAATACATGTATCTCAAACGGTTTTTGAGTTATCATGAATAACAGAATTGCGGAATCAGAGAAGGACAAGGCAAATCCAATATAGCCCCCACTTTTTCAAAGCGGGCTATAATAAGAAAATTATCACAGATTTTCAACTGAAAAGTAGCCATTTCAGAGATGTGAAAAAAAAATGCACAATGTCACGGTGTGTTATAGTAATGAACAGCCACACATCAGACATCACAACCACACTTCAGACATCATACACAAAATTAAGGAAGCATAATAGTCAGAATGTCAAAAATTTTAGAACAATAACAATATAAAACTAATGTTTAGACAAAGACAGAATCATGGCTGGACTTTTATTTGATGACAAACATAGGAAGTGAAATCAGGGCTGGACTTTAATTTACTGTCAGACAAAAATTGGAAAGTGTTTACAATACAACAAAATCATATGGGCCGTGTCAAGCAATTTTGGTACTTATCGCCTATGCATCCGCGCAGTCTCGCCAGAACCTTCGCTGCTCGCTCATACAAGCAGTGAATCAAGAGGAACCTTCAGACAGAAAGCCATATCCCTGGCCCCTCTGAATGGCTGGGCATGCGCAGTTAAAATTTGTCATGACGGAATGCTCAAAGACACAAATTCGCTTGGCGGGGCTCAAATGTAAACTCACAGGTGTAATGAGAGAATAGAAAATATGTAAATTGTCTCCCTTGACAAATGAATTTTTGCCATATGAGCCAGCACATTACAAAACATACAATAAGACCCGTGCTATGGTCAAAGACTCAGTTCAGTCGGCCCGTCAGGTCAGCCTTGTCGGAGCATTCTCTTGTTGCCCTGTGAATAGCCCAGAGGCTAAGGGGGCTCATGCGATCAGCAAAGATTCTGATCAGACTACACAGATGCGCAGGCTGATATGAGTCTTAGCTGGTCACCCAGGTCTTATTGTAGATTTTGTCATGCGCTGGCTCATTTATGACATTCCAACTGTCCAACCCCTCCATTTGCAGAGTTTATGTACTTAACACAATCTCAACAATTTTGCATCTAGACATGCTTCTTGAACATATATTCTTGCTTTTTTTTTATAGTTTCTTTTTAGATACATGATTCTATCTCATGGAAAACCAAACAAATGTACATACAGTCGAGAGATACTTTTAGACATCTTTTCGGTGTTCTATAATGAAAATGTATGCTGTGTGTACTCATTAGGATCGCCTCATCGAGCCGATTCTAATGAGTACACACAGCATACATTTGCAAGATAAAAGACTAAAATCTCCTTAATCATCCCCCACTATTTCTCATGTAGACGATTTCGCTAGGGGCTCAAGAATTGGTTCGACACATCCATGGTAAACGAGCCATCGGTGTTCGAGCCATCGAAGTTCTACTGTATAAACACTTCAAAATGACAACAAACTGCTGACCATGACACACATTGACCTTTGTACTGCCAACCATCACATCTGTAGATGTCACTCCAAATACAGTAAAATTCCAATATTAAGACCATCTTTGGGACTGTTCAAAAGTGGTCTTAAAGACCACTTTTGAACAGTCCCAATTTTGGTATCTGAGCAGAGGACACTTTATGCAGAAAACACAAACAACCTACCAAAGAAGCTTTTTAACTCTTATCTTGCTGTTCACGACAACCCCTATCTTTGCAAACCGTGTAGATCCAGATCAGATGGCTTCTGAAGAAGCCATCTGATCAGGATCTACACTGTTTGGCATTCAGTTTATGAATTTGTAGCAACAAATTACATCAAGTAATTTGATTGGGTGATATACAGAAATGGGTGTGGCTTAAATGAATATTCAGCAAGATAAGGGTTAAAGGAGAATTAATCTTAATTTTAGGTGGTCATAACCCTTCTCTTGCTGAATATTCATTTTAGCCACACCCATCTCTGACTTTGAACCAATCAGATTACTTGATGTAATTTATTCCTACAAATTCAGAAACTGAATGTCAAACAGTGTAGATCCTGATCAGATGGCTTCTTCAGAAGCCATCTGATCTGGATCTACACTGTTTGCAAAGATAGGGGTTGTCATGAACAGCAAGATAAGGGTTAACAGCGGAATTTTGCTGCACATTTACTGTTTTTGTTTTTTTTTCTTATTTTGCGGAGAAAATAAAGCTTTACATGTGAATCATGTTCCTAGCAGATTCATGTAATGTCAAGCCTTATTTTCCAAGAAAACTAAATCCAAAAATAGAACTGCCATCCACTACAACAATTTATACGGTGTTTTACGGTATAGGCAGGAATCAAATTATGATAAAATTAACAAGAAGTCCTGTAAACTCTTGTGTTTTTTTTTGTTGTTTTTTTTTTTTTGCAAAAGGAACAACTTACAGGACTTCCTGCTGATGGTTTTTAGCAGGTGTATCCAGTCTCTTTCCATTGGTCATATATCAGCAGTAAAGCAATACTCAAAATACAGCTCTATGCAAGAGAACAGACACACTTTAACTCCAAAACAACACTGGGCATGTTTATTTTTATAACAAACTATCTTAAGTGCTATATTCAAATAGATTTACAATTTTTTTTTATTATTATTATTTATTTATTTATTTTTTTTGAAAAAATGAACATTTTGTCATTATCTGTAGAAAATGGGTGTTTTGTTTTTTTCTACTTGGGAAAACTTTGGACCGTATCAGATGGGTCTGATGTGAGTAAACATCAGTTTTATCAGATTACTTTATATTTAGTTTTTCTTGTATGGAATTTACCGATTATCTTTAACAAAAGGCTGTCCTCAAATATCAGCTAACAACTTAAGTATTTTTCCTTGAAACATAAAAGGTATTCAGGAACATGTCAGTCTCAGATCTTGACTATATTGATTATAACCCTTTATGTCTATTGGTGTCTTGTGATAAACAAAAACTTTGAACAAAATTAGACATGCCAGCAATCTTTTCAAGTTTCAAGATAAAAGTGTATCCATCATTCCCTCTATGCAGTGCTATACCTCACCTTATTCATATTAAATTTCTTTGTCACCTCTTCAAGTTGTTCAATTATATTATAACTGAACAAATCAAAACATATGTCATCTATGGAAGAAACAAAATACAACTGGAATACCAAAGTCAGCTAAATTCAACAATGTATCTATACTGGAATAAATGTGTTTCCCCTATTGAATTATAGCAGGGTGCCACTCCCTACTGCGGTTGACGCGTCGTTAAACACGAAATCATCATCATCATCATCATCATCATCACTCCCTACTGCGCTTCTGGCCCACCCTGCTGCCCTTTGTTGGTGTAAAAGCATTTTTGTGGAGAAAATATGCCAAAAAAAGTTCCTGTATATAAAAGAAGCCCTGTGGTCATAGCAGATTACAGTATGCTCCTAAGTATTGGTTATAAAACATGTAAAGCCTTTATCTAGGCTCTTTTGTAAACATGATGGTAATAAAAAGTCCTTTTAAGCTGCTTTCATGCCTTTAAGTGCCCTTTCTCTGAACCAGCACCTGCCTGTTTCCAAGTCTGGGAGAAACACTTAATAAGATCTTGAGAATATACATGTAGTTATTTGCAGAATAATAAATTTAGTTGGTGATTACTTGTTTCCGGCAAAAGAGTAAATAATCAATCATGGTTTTCCATGATAAACCGAAATTTTTCCAGGAGAGCCAAATATTTTGCATTAAGGGGAATGGATACCCTTTCAGGGGAGGTAACTCCTTCAAAACAATTTTTTCTCCCATCTCAATATGCCCATAATGCCCGCGAGGCGGTGTGGCAGTATTAGTAGATAGATAGAATATGGGTCAACTCATTACCTGACGGCCCCTGCCCATCGGGGCTTGAAGAAATAGATGGGCTGCATGATGCTTCCACACACAGCTGAAACTGGCCCGCACAAGAGTACTGGTAAACAGCTTAGAGGATCTAAGCCTGCCCAGGCAAAGCGGTGCGAGTTGGCCCGTCCATGCTTATAAACCCTGTTGGTTTAATTTGGCGGCAGGGCTTGAGATGTCATTTCATCTCAATGTTGGGTAAAAGTCCCACAAAATTGGAAGCAATGTCTCCAAAATGACATTTACAGTGTTGACGGGGACGTTAAACCTCAAATCAAACAAACAAAACAAAACTCAGTACCTGAGGAGCAAATTCTTTCCTTTAAGAGTAGACCCCCTTTTCAGTGGGACAGGGCTTATAGAAAAGTGAATAGGAAGTCCTGAAAGTTGTCTCCCTTTGAAAAATGGCAGAAATACCTGTCAGGTGTTCCCATTCCCCTTAAGAAAACTCTTCATCGAGTTAGGAATTCAGATTGTGAAAGTAAGCTAATTACTGTTTCCAAAATTTGTATCCCTTTTAAAACTCATGGCTAATGAGCCAGCGCATGTCAAAATCTACAAGAAGGCTTGAGCAACCAGTGAAGACTCAGATCAGCCTGCGCATTCACACAGTCTGATCAGAATCTTTGCTGATCGCATGTACCTACTACAGTACCTACTATGTCTATGCAAAGAGACATAGGCAAAAAGTCTTGTCATAGTGGATGGGTGCACAGGTTGATTTGAGTCTCTGCTGGTCACACCGGTCTTATTGTAGGTTTTGTCATGCGCCGGCTCAAATTTATTTTGAGGTAAATTTCTATGTTGGTCAGAGAATTATTGAGTACTTGAGGAACATACATACCGTATTCTGCGAGTTCCATGATGAGTGTGACGATACTCTCCACAACCTCAGCATTGTCTTTATGCAGTTCATATGTTTTCATTATAATAGGTACTCCTGATATATGCATTCCTTCTGATTCCTCATTGGTTAATACTCGGTATGCACTTTCCTCTGAAATATATAATAAGGTCAGTATGCACTTTCCTCTGAAATATATAGTAAGAAATATATAACAAGGTTGGTATGCACTTTCCTCTGAAATATATAGTAAAAAATATATAATAAGGTCGGTATGCACTTTCCTCTGAAATATATTGTAAAAAATATATAATAAGGTCGGTATGCACTTTCCTCTGAAATATATAGTAAGAAATATATAATACGGTCGGTATGCACTTTCCTCTGAAATATATAATAAGAAATATATAATAAGGTCGGTATGCACTTTCCTCTGAAATATATAATAAGAAATATGTAATAAGGTAGTTATGCACTTTCCTCTGAAATATATAGTAAGAAATATATAATAAGGTCTGTATGCACTTTCCTCTGAAATATAGTGAAATTCCGCTGTTAAGACCACCTAAAGTTAAGACTAATTCTGCTTTAAAAAGCTTATTTAGAAAGGGGCTGATATTCCTTCTTCGAATTTTCTGCAAAGCATGTCCCCTGGTCAGAGACCACCTTTGGGACTGTTCAAAAGTGGTCTTAAAGACCACTTTTGAACAGTCCCAAAGGTGGTCTTTATATAGGAATTTTACTGTGTATAATAAAGTCGGTATGCACTTTGCTCTGAAATATATACTAAGGTCGGTATGCACTTGCCTCTGAAATATCTAATAAGGTCGGTATGCACTTTCCTCTGAAATATATAATAAGGTCGGTTTGTACTTTCCTCTGAAATATATACTAAGGTCGGTATGCACTTGCCTCTGAAATATCTAATAAGGTCGGTATGCACTTTCCTCTGAAATATATAATAAGGTCGGTTTGTACTTTCCTCTGAAATATATAATAAGGTCGGTATGTACTTTCCTCTGAAATATATAATAAGGTCGGTATGTACTTTCCTCTGAAATATATACTAAGGTCGGTATGTACTTTCCTCTGAAATATATAATAAGGTCGGTATGCACTTTCCTCTGAAATATATGATACGGTCGGTATGTACTTTCCTCTGTGATATATAATAAGGTCGGTATTTACTTTCCTCTGAAATATATATTGTTTGTTTGATTAGAGGTTTAACGTCCCCGTCAACACTGTAAAGGTCATTTTGGAGACGTTGCTTCCAATTTTGTGGGACTTTTACCCGACATTGAGATGAAATGACTTCTCAAGCCCTGTCGCCCAATGAAACCAATAGGGTTTATTACATGGTTTATTACATGGACGGTCCGCCTCGCACCGCGGTTCCTGGACAGGCTTAGATCCTCTAAGCGGTTTACCAGTACTAGTGTGCGGGCCGGATTCAGCTCTGCGTGGAAGCATCATGCAGCCCATATATTTCTTCAAGCCCCTATGGGCGGGGGCGGTCTGAAATATATAATAAGGTCGGTATGTACTTTCCTCTGAAATATATAATAAGGTCGGTATGTACTTTCATCTGAAATATATAATAAGGTCGGTATGTACTTTCCTCTGAAATATATAATAAGGTAGGTATGTACTTTCCTCTGAAATATATAATAAGGTCGGTATGTACTTTCCTCTGAAATATATAATAAGGTCGGTATGTACTTTCCTCTGAAATATATAATAAGGTCGGTATGTACTTTCCTCTGAAACATATAATAAAGTGGCTTTTAACCCTTGTCCTGCTGATCCCGGATATGTCTTATCTTTCAAACAATGAAGATCCAGATCAGATGGCTTCTGAAGAAGCCATCTGATCTGGATCTACATTGTTTGTCATCCAGTTTATGAATTTGTTGCAATAATTTGCATCAAGTAATCTGATTGGTTGATAATCAGTAGTGGGTGTGGCATATATGAATAAATTTTTCAGCAGGACAAGAGTTAACCCTTGTCCTGCTGAAAAATTTATTTGTCCACACCCATTGCTGACTTTCAACCAATCAGATTACTTCAGATGTAGTGCATATCCTGGTTCAGAAGACAAGGGTTAAATCATTTTTCACTGAATGGAATCTTCTGTCTTACATATAGCCACAGTCCATTTCAAAATTTAAGGGTGTCAGATAATTCTCATTAAGTTATTTTTAGAAACTTTTGAGAAAATCACTGATTTTAATTTAAAATTGCAAAGGTCTTGATCAGACTGTGTACCACAGTGTCTAATCTGTCATTTTCCTGTTTTGAGGTTTCCTTAAAAGAATTCACCTCCATCTCCATTCATAATACTATTTATTAGGCAAGGTTTTAGGAATACAATGGTTTAACCCATTCAGTACCAGAAACCCCTAAACGGGTACCTTGGCAAATGGTGCAGGCCCAGATCAGACGCCACAGAATGTGGTGTCTGATCAGGGCCTCCACTGTTTGCTAAAATTTCAGCCATTTTCCAAGTAAATTTTGAAGAAAACACAACCTGACACGGCCTAATTTTGGAATGGACTCCTGCTATATATAAGGAGGAAGATTCCATTTGGTACTAAATGGTTTAAAGTCAAGGTCTTCAAAGTCTAATCATCCCTTAATAAAGCTGACAAGAATACATGACTGAGATGACTATTTTCAATGTTCAAAGCGCCATGGCTCTAAAAGAAAGTATACCAGAATTACAATTCTCATTTTCAGTTTTTTTTTGTTTTTTTTTTGGGGGGGGGGGGGGGGGTGGGGGGGGGGTCTGTGCCCTTTAAATTAAAGCCAAGAACTTCAAAATCTATTAAATACAATCTTTGGTCAATTGCAATGATATATTGTACCAAGTTAGACCACATTTCATAGATGTGTTCATAAGATAAGGTGCAGACAAGCCACCTTTGGCCCAAAATTGACAGTTTTTGGGGGCCTGTGCTCTTGAAAGTAAGGTCAAGGTCATCAAAACTAATGACTGTTTTCCCCCATTCTAGTGATGTAACCATGTGAGTTTGGTCAGAATCAATCATTAGGTTCAGGAGATTCAGGTGCTTCAAACAGACTACATGATAGAAATGGCTATGTTCAATATTCAAGGGGTGATAACTCCCAAAGTAGGAAAATCAGAGTCATGGTTCATATGTTCTGCACGTTGACTCAGGGTGCTCTACATAACTGTGAAGTTTCTTGAAAATATCTCAGTTATGGAGCAGACACAAAACTGATAGCAACAGCTATAGTCAAAGTTCATAGGGCAATACAACTCCAAAGTAGGAAAATCAGAGTTACGGTTCATATGTTCTGCATGTCGTCTCATGGTGCTCTACATATCTATGAAGTGTCATGGAAATATCTCAAATGGTAGCAAAGTTATGGAGCGAACAAGAAACTATGATAGAAATAGAGGATCTTAACTGAGTGTTCATGTTTATTGAATTTATTAAACTCGTTGCGGAAAAGGGATAAAATGCTCGGCAAAGAAAGAGTTGAGGAAAAGGGATAAAATGTGAGGCTTTGCCGAGCATTTTATCTCTTTTCCTTAATGAGTTTAATAAATTCAATAATACATGAGCACGAATGCAAGATTCTATTTATCATATGACATTTAAAATGCATTTTATGCACCATTGTTTACAAAAATGTAAACATTCCGCCGTTAGAAAATGCGACGTCTTTCAGGATGTCGTACATGTAACGTTTCGGGACGTATCTAGCTAATTTGCCTATTTAATCCACTAGTAGATTATCGAAAATATTACACTCTCAGACGCGACGTCATATGATAAATGGCTATGTTTAATGTTCAAAGGGCAACCACTTTGGAGTAGGAAAATCAGTCATGGTTCATAAGTTCTGCATGTCATCTCATAGTGCTCTACATATCTGTGACGTTTCGTGAAAATATCTCAAATGGTATTAGAGTTATGGAGCAGACACGAAACTATGAGGCACCGATGGATGGACAAACGGACGGATGGACACTTAAAACTTCGGAGGGTATATCATAATACCCCTCAATATTTTGAATGGCGGGGCATTATAAAGGGAGAAATTTTTCTCTTAGTTTGAGTTTGGGTATTTAAAGAAAATTTCATTCAAAATTCTTTATTGGATTACCGTTGGATTCATTAATTTATGACTTAGTGTAAATACCATGGGATCAAACAAAATAATTTCAAGGATATTTAATAACAGAGCTAACTAAGTATTTGTTTCTTTCTTACAAAATTAAACCTTGTCCTGCTGAATATTTAAATATGTCACACCCACTACTGATTATCAGCCAATCAGATTACTTGATGCAAATTACTGCAGCAAATTCATAAATTGGATGGCAAACAATGAAGATCCTGATCAGATGGCTTCTTCAGAAGCCATCTGATCTGGATCTACATTGTTTCAAAGAAAAAAGCATATCCAGGCTCAGCAGAACAAGGGTTAAATTAAAAACATACAGGTCAAAAATAGTTTGTAAACAAATTTTGTTAATCTTTCTAAAAGGCTTGTTCGCTTTTTCTTTCTGCTATGCTTTGCTTGTAACCACAGTCATCCTCTCCCTTCTGATTCAAGAAGGGAAGTAGTCACCTTCTTGCAAAAGAAGGTGTAATGTACTGGTTATCCACTTTATGTATAAGCCTGCCCTGCAAGTAAGGTTGGGAAAACTTAATGCCTCAATATGACCAAATCAGTGTTTACTGGCTGAGATGCAAGGATTCATTTGCATGCTTTACTTACCATCAATTTCCACAAGACTTGCCAGGGCGAGACAGGCATTCTTTACAACCTTTGAGCTCTTGGAGTGGGTTCTTACTGCAGTAACCAACAGACCTACAGCATCCAGTTCTGAAACCAGCTCCAGGTTCTCCTCTGAAATAAGAATATAACCCTTAGCCTGCTGTTCATGACAACTCCTACATTTGCAAACAGTGTAGATCCAGATCAGATGGTTTCTGAGTAAAGCAATCTGATCAGGAGCAACACTGTTTGACGTTCAGTTCGTCAGCATCTTTGATGACTTATATCTCTGCAGCCTGCAGGCTGATCTCAATCTTTTCTCATCTGTAGCATGCATCTGCTAGAGCAATGATGACTTAAGCTGTTTATCAAAATTCAATGAAAACTTTGGTTGCTATAGCAACCACAAGGTCCTATAGACTTGTTTCATAAATTCCATAAGAAATGACCACTTGTGTAAGATCTACTATTTAACCCTTATCTTGCTGAATATTCATTTAAGCCGCCCCCATTTCTGTCTATCAACCAATCAAATTACTTGATGTAGTTTATTGCTATAAATTCATAAACTGAATGCCAAACAGTGTAGATCCTGATCAGATGGCTTCTTCAGAAGCCATCTGATCTGGATCTACACTGTTTGCAAAGATAGGGGTTGTCGTGAACAGCAAGATAAGGGTTAAGATGTTGGAATCAGAGATATAGTTATGATTTCACAGACAGTCAAACTTCAATGGACTGGACCTACTATAATAATCTTAAGTATTGGGACAGACAGGCCTAAGCAAACATTGCAGACCCAGATCAGACCGCTCCTTCAGGAGCAGTCTGATCAAGGTCTACACTGTTTGCCATTCCGTTTGCACCTTTTGGACTCCTTGCAGGATTGTGAAACAAATTTGCTAGAGTTTTAGGATAATTACAGCAAGCACTGAAGGTCTCCCATTTTTTTAGGATTTTTACGGTACTGGCGACCATGATAGGGGTAGAATGAACCACTGAGAGGTAATCATAGTACCACGTCAGGAGACAATGGAGATAAACTTGGTACACCACAACCTCTTTATAACACTATTAATTGGGGCCAAAACAATTCGCCCCCACCCACAGGGGCTTGAAGAAATATATGGGCTGCATGATGCTTCCATGCACAGCTGAATCCGGCCCGCACACTAGTACTGGTAAACCGCTTAGAGGATCTAAGCCTGTCCAGGAACCGAAGTGTGAGGCGGACCGTCCATGCTAATAAATCCTATTGGTTTCATTGGGCATCTCAATATTGGGTAAAAGTACCACAAAATTGGAAGCAATGTCTCCAAAATGACCTTTACAGTGTTGACGGGGACGTTAAACCTCAAATCAGACAGAGGGTCAAAAACAGAAACTGTGTTAGCTAAGCAACCCTGTTATATTCAAACAAAAATGTATAGATTATATAGAAAAATGACCATTCATGGTCATTTTTCTATATAATCTATACATTTTTGGGACCCATCTTGAAACTGTGTTATATCCAAAACTGTGTTATAATGAACCGTGTTATAAAGGGGTTGTGGTGTGTATCTTTTCTTGTGCATGACACACCTTCTCAACTTTGAACAACTTTGCCAAGTACCATCAATATATCAAAGGTTATTAAAGTTATGGCCATCACAACATTATATTTTCAGGGGAGATAACTTAAAAATCAAACGGGCCTCCGTGGCCTTGTGGATAAGAGCGGTGACTGTTAGTCATTAGGTCTCTCACTGCGGTAGGTTCGAGCCTCGCTCGGGCCACATGTCAGAGGCCAAGTTCTGCAATGGAAGGTCAGGTGGTTTTTCTCCAGGTACTCCGGTTTTCGCCCACCTCTGATTAAAGATCGGCTCGATATGAGTGAAATAATTTTGAAAGGGCCGTAAAACCCAAACCAAAAAAAAACAACTTAAAAACCAAGGCAACCAGAGTTGTGGTTCTTGCACATGACACGCCTGCTTAACCTCATGTAAAACTATACTGAGTACCATCAATATGTCTCAAAGGCTATTGGAGATATGGCCATCACAAAGTAGTTATACTTTTATATTGGAAGGGGATATAAATCAAATACCATGACAGTCAGAGTTGTGGTTCTTGTTTATGACACGCCTTCTCAACTTTAACTGTGCCAAGTGTCATTAATATATTGCAAAGGATATTGGTGTTATGGCCATCACAAAATTTTGTCTATGGATGGACGGATGCCATCCCCTGAACATATTCAGTCTGGGGATACAATGAAATCAACCTACCATCTAATGATAAAGCCAGTAAACCAGCACAAGCCGCCTCTGCTACTTCTGAAGAGTTCATGTGTAGTCTGAGCACGCTACACACCTCTCTTATACCACTCTCTTCTGTTGCTATCTTTACATTGTTTCCTGAGAATAAAATAAGTAGAAAACTTTTAACATATGAATAAAAATCAAAAATGAACCCTGTCAAGACAACATATAACATTGGACACAGAGACAGAAATGTCTGATTTTTGCCCAAGGCAACATTTTCATTTTGGAATATTATACAGTCATTTAGTAACATGAAAATGGTGGTTGTTTTTCTGATATTTAAAGAATGAGACAGTAGGTTACTGGCACTGGGTTGCGAGAACCCAAAAAATGTCCTAAGGGCAGCACATAAAAAGCTCCAATCAATTTCCTCCTTTCACTGCCCTTGACTTTGAAAACCAGCAAGACAAAAGGCTGATCTAATTAGTAAAAGCACTGACCCTTAATCATTAGGTCTCTCAAGGCTGTGGTTGACACCTTGCTCAGGTCACATGTGAGATGCCAAGTTCTGCAAGAGGTCAGGTTGTTTTTCTCTGGGTACTTCGATTTTTGCCTACCTTTGATTAATGATCGGCTAAGAATAAGTGAAATAATCTTGGAAAGGGCATAAAACCCAACCCCGCAAAAAACCAAAGTTGTTGTTTTCAGTCACTGGCCTAAGGGCTTCAACATTCAAGTCTAAATCACTAATCACTCAGACACAGTATCTCTACCATGATTGAAAAATACATGTTGCTCTCATTATCTAAAGCTATGATATGTCAAACTACTACTTTATTTAGGGAAATGTTAGTTTTGTTTGCTACAGTTTCCACGCCCTCATTTAATCTCAATTTATTGTCAATACAAAGCAAAATCTCCTGTTTCCATGGGATTTAGGAGGATAAGAGCTAGTTCAGTGTATATACATGTATACGAACAAGAAAAATGATTCATGTGACATATTTAAAGTCAACTTTTCAACAATTAATTGACTTTCTTACCATAAACTGAGAGTCCCCACAATGCATTTAGGCATGTGCTGCACAACTGAGCATTGCCGCTGTGGTTCTTCAATGCTATCAAGAGATCATGTACTCCACCTAGGTGACCAATCACAGCACTTGCTGGACCTAAAGAGTAGAAAATAATAAACAACTGAGCATTGCCACTGTGGTTCTTCAATACTATCAAGAGATCATGTACTCCACCCAGATGACCAATCACAGCAATAGCTGGACCTTAAGAGTAGAAAAAATAAACAACTGAGCATTGCTGCTGTGGTTCTTCAATGCTATCAAGAGATCATGTACTCCACCTAGATGACCAATCATAGCACTTGCTGGACCTAAACTGCAGAAAATAATAAACAACTGAGCATTGCCACTGTGGTTCTTCAATGCTATCAAGAGATCATGTACTCCACCTAGATGACCAATCACAGCACTTGCTGGACCTAAAGATGAGAAAATAATAAACAACTGAGCATTGCTGTTGTGTTTCTTCAATGCTATCAAGAGATCATGTACTCCACCTAGATGACCGATCACAGCACTTGCTGGACCTAAAGAGGAGAAAATAATAAACAACTGAGCATTGCCACTGTGGTTCTCCAATGCTATCAAGAGATCATGCACTCCACCTAGATGACCAATCACAGCACTTGCTGGACATAAAGAGGAGAAAATAATAAACAACTGTGCATTGCTGTTGTGGTTCTTCAATGCTGTCAAGAGATCATGTACTCCACCTAGATGACCAATCACAGCACTTGCTGGACCTAAAGAGTAGAAAACAATAAACAACTGAGCATTGCTGCTGTGGTTCTTCAATGCTATCAAGAGGTCATGAACTCCACCAAGATGACCAATCACAGCACTTGCTGGACCTAGAGAGTAGAAAATAATAAACAACTGAGCATTGCTGTTGTGGTTCTTCAATGCTATCAAGAGATCATGTAATCCACCTAGATGTCAGACCAATCACAGCACTTGCTGGACCTAAAGAGGAGAAAATAATAAACAACTGAGCATTGCTGTTGTGGTTCTTCAATGCTATCAAGAGATCATATACTCTACCTAGATGTCAGACCAATCACAGCACTTGCTTTACCATTTGTATTCGGGCAGACAGGCCTTAGCAAACAGTGTAGACCCAGATTAGATGCTGCAGATCAGGCTCTACACTATTTGCCACTCATTTGGCTACTCTTAGACACAATATCAGGTAGTTAATTGTAGCTTTTTCCAAATTTTAGAACAAGTATGGTGAGAAATTGAGGTGTCCGAATATTTAGAGTATATACGGTAAACAACAGGAGCCCTATTCTCATGTCATACTTAGCTCTTTTGACATTGCATCTTCATGTTTTCCAGAACAAGGTACAGATACAGAGGCCCCTTTTTACAATGTATAACAACAATATTTGTTCCCTAACAGCTGGCCGCTATAGCAAATTTGCCGCTATAAAGAATCCCATTAAGGAGAAGTATAACTGGTAATAAAGGACTTTCTCCCTTAACCCTTGTCCTGCTGAATATTCATATATGCCACTCCCACTACCGCTTATCAACCAATCAGATTACTTGATGCAAATTATTACAACAAATTCACAACCTGAATGACAAACAATGTAGATCCTGATCAGATGGCTTCGTCAGAAGCCATCTAATCTGGATCTACATTGTTTCAAAGAAAAGGCATACCTGGGTTCAGCAGGACAAGGGTTAATTACTCAAAGAAAGAAATGTTGTGGACATTTGTTAGAATCACCCACTACCTCTTTATAAAATCATTTCATTTTTCTTTATAATCTATCCATTTTGGTAATCAATATATAAATCATTCTACATCGAAACCCATGTTATAATGGACAGTGTTATAAAGAGGTTGTGGTATAATTAATTGTTAACATCTTACCATTAGCTGCTAGAGCCATGATCAATGTAGCCCCTGCCAACTGAACCTCAGCACTGTCCTTGTGGGTCTGAAACACAGAAACAGAACCAGACCATGGCAAATCAAACAACTGATGAATTACATGAAGATACCAATGGGTAGGTACCACTTACATGCCTAATGAACAGAGAACAATGTTTGTCCTGCTCATAAATACAGTGAAATTCCGCTATTAAGAGCACCTGAAATTAGGACTAATTCTGCTATAAAAAGCTTATTTTGAAGGATACACTTAATTTGTTTGTGTTTTCTGCCTACGATGTCCTCTGGCCAAGGACCACCTTTGGGACTGTTTAAAAGTGGTCTTTTAGACCACTTTTAAACAGTCCCAAAGGTGGTCTTAATACAGGAATTTTACTGTATTAACCCTAAGAATGCTGAACCTATATATATATTCTTTTTAAAAACAGTATAGGTCCAGATCAGCTGGCTTCTCAGCAGAGGATCATTTTGGAATAACTTCTTATTTTTCCATAAAGTGAGTACTTGTGAGAAAATGGACAGAGTCTAAAAAGCAGCCTCAGCCCTTCTCCTAATGAATATAACAACGCCTACCCTTTGCAAGATAAGAAGGTTTCTAAACAAGCCATCTGATCAGGATCTACACTGTTTATCTTTGAGTTTGCAAATTTGAATGAATACATTATATGAGCCCCGCCAAGCGAATTTGTGTCTTCGAGCATTCCGTCATGACAAATTTTAACTGCGCATGCCCAGCCATTCAGAGGGGCCAGGGATATGGCTTTCTGTCTGAAGGTTCCTCTTGATTCACTGCTTGTATGAGCAAGCTGCGAAGGTTCTGGCGAGACTGCACGGATGTGCAGGCTCGCCTGAACCTTCGTTGCTCGCATAGGCAATAAGTACTAAAATCGCTTGACGGGGCCCATATAAAGATGACAACATTGATCTATTCAGCAGGATAAGGGTTGACATAGGTTTCTGAGAAGAAAGAACTTCATCCCATATCCCTTAAGATTAGCCCCCGCCCATAGGGGCTTGAAGAAATATATGGGCTGCATGATGCTTCCACGCAGAGCTGAATCCGACCCACACACTAGTACTGGTAAACCGCTTAGAGGATCTAAGCCTGTCCAGGAACTGCGGTGCGAGGCGGACCGTCCATGCTAATAAACCCCACTGGTTTCATCGGGTGACAGGGCTTGAGATGTCATTTCATCTCAATAACGTGTAAAGGTCCCACAAAATTGGAAGCAACGTCTCCAAAATGACCTTTACAGTGTTGACGGGGACAAACAAATATCCCTTGAGATGCCAATCACAACAATTTCTGTTTGCTTTGTTTTCTGCTGTTTACTTTTTTGTTGTTTTTTTTTGTTTGGGTTTTACGGCCCTTTCAAGATTATTTCACTCATATCGAGCCGATCGTTAATCATAGGTGGGCGTAAACTGGAGTACCCGGAGAAAAACCACCTGACCTTCCGTTGCAGAACTTGGCGTCTCACACGTGACCCGAGCGAGGCTCGAACCCACGGCCGTGAGAGACCTAATGACTAAGAGTCAGCGCTCTTATCCATTAGGCCACGGAGGCCCGTTGCTGTTTACTTTAACTCATTGTATACTAGTAGACGCTTCTATAATTGCTATATGTTAGACAAGTCCAGTTGTCTTATAAGGGGTGTAACGGGAGGTCTCGGGTTCGATCCCGGGCCGCGACATACCAAAGTCGTTAAAAATGGTACTAGCTGCTCCTCGTTTGGCACTCAGATTTACGGGGTAGAGCTGGGACTGGTCGATCCAGTGTCAGGATAATGTGACTGGGTGTGGTATCATGTAATGTGTCTGGGACATGATACTTCAGTGAGGCAGCACTATAAACGTGAGCATCGAGCTCCCTGTCGCAACCAGACACCGTCGTGATATGACTGAAAAATTGTTGAAAGCAACGTTAAACCCGAATTCACACACACACACACACACACACACTTATAAGGGGTGTCAGGCCTTTTTTTATTCTATTTTTGATGGAAAATTCTGTTAGCAAATAGTGCAGGCCCTGATCAGATGCCGCGTTCTGCGGCATCTGATCTGGGCCTGCACTGTTTGCCAAGGAACCCCTATAGGGGTTTCCCGCATACAACAGGTTAAAAGTCATTGTGGTAAACAATGTGGACCCAGATCAGACTGCTCCTCTGATCAGAATCCCACTTTGCTTGCAGGTATGCAAAAACATTTTTTAAGAAGTTTGCAAGAATATGGAGACACCAGACAGCATAAACAGACAACATTTTGAGGTGCAGTTTTTCTTGGTATCTTAACCCATTGCATGCGGGGAAACCCCTAAAGGGGTACCTTGGCAAACAGTGCAGGCCCAGATCAGATGCCGCAGAATGCGGCGTCTGATCAGGGCCTGCACTAGTTTCTATTTTTTTTTTTAACAGAACAAAAAAAAAAAGAGGGCCATGATGGCCCTGGATCGCTCACCTGATCCATAGTGTAACAAGTGGGCCCCAGGGAGGGCCATTACTGGCCCCAGGGCATTAATGTGCACAATGTTAAGGTGAAGCTTCATACCAAACATCAACAAAGGCTATAATTTGAACAATCTTGGCAAATTTCCACTAGATGAAGCTACACAACAAATATCAAAGACCTGGGCCTTGCGGTTTCAGAGAAGAAGATTTTTTTTAAAGATATTCCCTGCATAAGCCTATGCAAATGGCCCCGGGGCTATATAAGTCTACGTAAAACCAAAGGGTCCCGGGGTGGGGGCATTTGTGGCCCCAGGGCTATAATTTGAACAATCTTGGTAGAGATTCACTAGATGAAGCTCCATACCAAATATCAAAGACCTGGGCCTTGCAGTTTCAGAGAAGAAGATTTTTAAAGATTTCCCTCTTTAAGTCAATGTAAAACCAAAGGGTCTCGGGGCGGCAACATTTTTGGCCCCAGGGCTATAATTTGCACAATCTTGATAGAGGTCCACTAGATGAAATTTCACACCAAATATCAAAGACCTAGGCCTTGTGGTTTCACCGAAGAAGTTTTTCCCTATATAAGTCTATGTAAAACCAAAGGGCCCCGGAGCGGGGCAATTTGGGTTTCAGGGCTAGAATTTGAACAGTCTTGATAGAGATGAACCTTCGTACCAAATATCAAAGGCCTTGTGGTTTCAGTGAAGAAGATTTTTACAGACATACCAAATATCAAAGTCCTGGGCCTTGCGGTTTCAGAGAAGAAGGTTTTTAAAGATTATCAGTATATAAGCCTATGTAAAACCAAAGGGTCCCCGGGGCAGGGGCATTTTTGGCCCCAGCACTATAATTTGAATAATCTTGGTAGAGGTCCTTTAGATGAAGCTTCATACCAAATATCAAAGACCCAGGCCTTGTGGTTTCAGAGAAGAAGATTTTTAAAGGTTTTCCCTATATAAGTCTATGTAAAACCAAAGGGCCCTGGAGCAGGAGCATTTTGGCCCAAGGGCTATAATTTGAACAATCTTGGTAGAGGTCCATTAGATGAATAAGTTCTGAATAGCTAGATCCTTTGGAAGCAAAGAATACACCAAATAAACGAAAATAGCAGACTTGGTTTTATTGAGTCTGTTCATGACCAGTACTGAAATGCGCTACACCGGTCACGCCCCCTAGCACCGGCGCAGAACTCTACTTTAAAAATGTTTTTAAATGAACTCAATGATCCCAAAGGCATTTTTGGCCCCAGCACTATTGAATAATCTTGGTAGGGGTCCTTTAGATGAAGCTTCATAACAAATATCAAAGTCCTGGGCCTTGTGGTTTCAGAGAAGAAGATTTTTAAAGATTTTTCCCTATATTAGCCTATGTAAAACCAAAGGGCCCCGGGGCGGGGGCATTGTTTGCCCAAGCACTATAATTTTAACAATCTTGGTAGGGGTTCACAAGATGAAGTTTCATACCAAATATCAAAGACCTGGGCCTTGTGGTTTCAGAGAAGAAGATTTAAGTTTTCAGTGAAAAAAATATATTTTTGGCTCCTGTGACCTAGATGTGCAACAGACCGGAACCATTTGAACAACTTTGAAAGGGGACCACCTAAGGATCATTCCTGTGAAGTTTGGTCAAAATCCGATCAGTGGTTTAGGAGGAGATGTCATTTGAAGAAATTATTTACACACGCACGCACGGACGCACTACGGACAAAAAGTTATCCCAAAAGCTCACCTCGTCACTACGTGACGGTGAGCTAAAAAGAGACCTATCACCACTTATATGAAAAGTGGACTTGTCCATCATATAGCAATGGAAGAGTCCACTACCATACAATGGATTAATAGTTATACCAATAACTCCTCCTTATCTGGAACTACACTTCTTACTTTTAATATCGTCATAATTATTCATGCCGTTTAACCATTAACCGACTGACGCTTATAACCCACCAAGAGGGTTGACGCGTCGTTAAACACGAAATCATCATCATCATCTGGAACTACATGTATACATATATATCAGGCCTCATACTGACCAAGCATTTCCAAGCCTGAAAGGCCCAATTTTACAATCTTAACCCTTATCTTGCTGAACAAGACAGCAATTACCTTTGCAAACAGTGTAGGTCCAGATCAGATGGCTTCTTCAGAAGCCATCTGATCACGATCTACACAGTTTGCAATGCAGTTTGTGAATTATATCAAGTAATTTTTACTCATGAATAGTCAGAAAAGGGTGTGACTAAACAACTTTTTTCAGCAGGATAAGTGTTAAATAGTCATTTTAAGCAGAGTATAAGAAGAAAAATCAAAATCTAAAAGCCTGAAATCAAGGAAAAATCAAGCTTTAAAAGCCTGAAATCCTGCACATGCCTGAAAAATATGAGGCCTGATATATACTAGTGGACTCTTCAATTGTTATATGTTGAACAAGTCCATTTGTAATATAAGGGGTGGAAGGCCTATTTTTTCGTTATTATTCCATTTTTGATGACAAATTCTGTTAGCAAATAGTGCAAATCTGGGGCATCTGATCTGGCCTGCACTGTTTGCTAAGGTACCCCTTTAGGGGTTTCCCGCATATAATGGATTAATGAGCTGACTGTTTGGTCTATTTCATACAAGTTGTCTAAGTTTGGTGTGACCTGATTCAAATACAACTATTTCATTCCTAGGAGATGAACTGATTCACAACAGTTATAAGGACAGCATTCTTATGTAAATGTATCTAGTGTTCTCTTCAAAAAATAACATTTTTTTTTCTGATCATCCTAAGATGGCAATTACTTATTTTGTACTGAACGGAATCTTACACCTTATATATAAGGAATCCATTTCAAAATTTCGGGGTACCATGTTGAATTGAATTTAGAAATTGATATAAAAATGGTGGAACTTTCTGCAAACAGTGAAGGCCCTGATCAGATGCCGTGCTCTGCAGCATTTGATCTGGGCTTGCATTGTTTGCCAATTACCTGTTTTGGGGTGAAAAGAAATAACAGCCTGGCATACTTTGTATAAGCCTTGTCCTGCTGAATAAAATAACCACTACCTAGATCCAGATCAGCTGGCTTCTGGAGCAGCAATCTGATCAGGATCTACACAGTTTAAGAATTTGAATGGTTGGTTGGTTGATTTATGGTTTAACATCCCCGTCAACAGTCATTTTGGAGACGTTGCTTCCTAGTTTGTGGGACTTTTACCCGATACTGAGATGAAATGACATCTCAAGCCCTGCCGCCCAATGAAACCAATAGGGTTTATATGCATGGATGGTCCAACTCACACCACTTTGCCTGGGCAGGCTTAGATCCTCTAAGTGGTTTACCAGTACTCTTGGCGGTCAGTTTCAGCTCTGTGTGGAAGCATGATGCAGCCCATCTATTTCTTCAAGCCCCGGATGGGCGGGAGCAATCAGATGCCAGATTCTGCGGCATCTGATCTGGGCCTTATTGTTTGCCAATTATCCGTTTTGGGGTGAAAAAAACAACAACAGCCTGGCATACTTTGTATAAGCCTTATCCTGTTGAATACAATAACCACTTCCTAGTTCCAGATCAGCTGGCTTCTAATGAAGGAATCTGATCAGGATCTACAGTTTGTCATACAGTTTGAAAATTTGAATGTATACATTATATTAAGTAATCGAATGGCTGATAGCCAGAAATTGGTGTTATAAAATTTAACTTAAACGCCAGGACAATTGTAAAGATACTCACCTCCATAGCATAAGGTATGACAGCTATAACCTCAGGTGTGAACAAAATTGAACTTAATTGCCAGGACAATTGTAAAGATACTCACCTCCATAGCATAAGGTATGACAGCAATAACCTCAGGTGTGAACAATGCATCATCAACATCATCAGCTGAAATAATATATAGTGAAATTCCACTATTAAGACCACCTAAAACTAAGACAAATTTTGGTTTAAAAAGCTTATTTAGAAGGATGCAGTTATTTTTTCTTTGTATTTTCTTATGGCTGTGTCTTCTGGTCAGGGACCACCTTTGGGACTGTTCAAAAGTGGTCTGAAAGACCACTTTTGAACAGTCTCAAAGGTGGTCTTAATATAGGAAATTTACTGTACACAGATCCAGATATTCCTTCACCTCTATATAACACTGTTTGTTATAACAAAGTTTTGGCTATGACATGGTCAAACACTGTTTGTTATAAAACAGTTTTGGACAAAACAGGATTTAAAGATGGATCCCAAAAAAGTATACATTATATAGAAAAATGACCATAAATGGTCATTTTTCTTTTCTTTAAAATCTACACATTTTTGGTTCGATATAACAGTTGTTTGTTTAACTGACACAGTTTCTGTCATGGACACCAAGAATAGGGTCATAACAAAGAGGTTAGGTGTATATTGATACATCCACACTGAAACTGCTTTTCTGGGCTTTCAAAAATGGCTATATTTTTTCTTGCTTACAAAAAGCAGTCCCATGAGAACAGGGCTTGTTTGTTTGTTTGTTTGTATTGAGGTTTTATGTCCCTGTCAACACTATTTAGGTCATTTCCGCGGTGTTTGTTCAAATTTTGTGGGACTTTTACCTGACATTGATATAAACTGACATCTCAAGAGCCTGCAGAATTTTCTGATTTATGCTCTTCAAATGGGCATGTGTAGCCAACTTATAGGGTTAGCTGCATGACTTCATGACATCACACATGACATCATTTATGACATAATACATGACATCATTAATGACATCATATATGACATCACTTATGAAGCTACCTCAAAGCCTCCTCTACAGGTCTGTGAACAGCAAAGACTCATATGAGATGATGCTTATATGCAGAATTAGTAGCACAACAATAAAATTAATTATCATGTTAACAATTCCATGAAATGAACAAATGAACACCCTCTAAAACCCCAGTTTAAACAGGGAATAATGGGGTTTACAGGGGTATACTTATTTTTCTTATTTCTGCTCCAAGATTTAGTTTGCAGTATAAATTAGGAAAGTCTCAATGATTTTCATCAGAAAAGTAGCCATTTTGGAGATGTGAAAAAATGCACAATGTTGCACAGGAGTGTTATTGTAATGAAAATCTGTAGAACATGAGGTCTATGTCACTGGGTTAAATATCTACTGTACTGAGTCTGCAAGGTTTCACTGGGACATGTGTCTTAATATTTATAGGACTGTTGCCACTAGAAATTCAGTTGATCTGGACTTGAAATGTCTGGGTAAAATAAGGACAGAGAAACTATATAAATCTAATAAAATACCAGTAGCAACTATAGTAAAGAAGTTTTTCAAATATTTTTCTTATCTTTTGGCAAAAATAAGGTGTGACATTTGATATGAAGTGAGACATTTCATGTGAAATGTCTTGGACAGAAAACGAAAAACAATGCGGTTTGATCTGCCACACAATTTCACTTGGTGTATTAAGGTTTGTTATACTATGCAAACAAGCTCACGACATATATGCAGGCATCCCAGAGCTTCATAATGGACATGGCATTAACTTCAATGACAAAGCTAGAACCAACCCCTTGGAAAATACCTCATTTCTGAATTTGGCACTGTGTCTAATTTTGGAATGACAAATAGACTGACCTTCAAGCTTCTGTGATATTTGGCTGTTTAATACTAAATAGTTAACACAAAATCAACTAAAAAGTTAGAATAATTTACCTGGTTACACTTCAACATGCATCTATTAATGAAGTCTGCAAATAACTTAAACTTGCAGCGTAAGATTACTGAACATTGAACACAAAATCAATAGAAAAGCTAGATAAACATAACTATAATAAATAATAATGACAACATTTTCAAACTTGCAATGTAAGATTATTGTCCTATGCCAGAAGCATGACATAGCAGTTATACACCAAGTACAACACTGTTAGAGGATTTAACTGGACAAAAATGTCTAAACAAGTAAAGACCCTGATCAGACTGCCCCTGAAGAGGCAGCCTGTCCTGGGTCTGTATTGTTTGCCATACCCCTGCTCCAACTCACAACATTCTATTAACATACTAACAGGTACTGAAAGCAACACCAATGCAGCCAATAGGCCATGTCATCCCAGATATAGGTATCCCGTGTCCTGCTAAATAAATTAAGCTTGCCACACCCTGTTCCTACTATCAACCAATCAAAGAACAGCGAACTTCCACTACTAAGATTAAGACTAATTCTGCTTTTAAAATCTTATTATGTTTCAGTTATTCTTTGTGTTTTCTGCATTCACTGTCCTCTGGTCTTAAAGACCACCCTTGAACAGTCCAAAGGTGGTCTTAATATAAGCATTTTACTGTTCTTGATATGATGTATTCATTCAATTCACAAACTAAATGACACACAGTGCAGATCCTGATCAGATGGATTCTTCAGAAGCCATCTGATCAGGATCTACACTGTTATGTTCAGCAGGACAAAGGTTGATATGCCAGATTTAAATAACCAGCAAAGACAACAACAGGGCAAAAGGATATCTCAGTCAACAGATTAGTCACAAGGCTATACAACTTCTACCATTCTCAAATCAACAGAAAAAAAAATATATGTCAGTCTCAAACATGGCAACCAATGTTTTGCCTTTTACTACAACTGCTGGAATTTTATTATTAATGAGTATAAAATAATATCATGCCCTGATAAGTAAAGCATGAAAGAAGTTATAGAACCTTGGGCCTGGTTTGTGTTGAAGAGAAATCGTATACATTTACCTTTGCCATGAAACCAAGCATGGGATTGCTCTATAGAAACAAGTGAAAGCAACATAGATTAACCCTTGTGTACCAAATGGAATCTTCCTTCTTATATATGGCTGGAGTCCATTTCAAAATTTAGGGGCGTTGAGTTGTTTTTTCTTCAAAATTTAATTGGAAACTGGCTGAACGTTTTGCAAACAGTATAGCCCTGATCAGACACCGCATTCTGCCACGTCTGATCTGGGCCTGCACTGTTTGCCAACTACCTGTTTTGGGGTTTCCGGTACTAAATGGGTTAAGAATAATAAGATTCTATCTGAATGTCAGTTAAGAAGTTAGGCAATGTTGGTGGGTTGGCTGATTGGTTGTTTTAGAGTTTAACAGCCCAGTCAACACTATTTAGGTCATATCCAGCTAGTCAGTTTTTCTAACAACATTTTCTGGTCAGGCTTTTACATATGTGGTTAACCAGTACAGTGCACAACTACCCTTCTTGAATAACAAGAAATGAGAGAACGACTGTAGAAAAGATTTCATTATCAATCTCCAAGAAAGAATGTTGCCAACCCTGGCAGATATGGAACCAGCGTCCTCCTGATCATCAGTCAGCACGTATCCAACTGAGCTACCAAGGCCGGCTTAAGCCAATGTAAATCAAAAAGAAATGATGCTGATAAAAAGTGTCAATGAGTATTAATTAAAAGATTATTAATTAATAGAACAACCTTTCATGGGAATATTTTGTCTCCCTTGTGACCAAAAATTTACTTTTAAAAGGAGGCATCATCCCCTGAGCAGGTCAGGTTAAAGACCACTACAATAATTACATTACTGTGTAGACTTTTATCCTGCAAAATCTGCAAATTATGCAATGTACACCTGGGTATAATGGACAAATGTCATTGATTGCAGTACAACAGAAAGAAAGAAATAATGCTTAAAAGAAGCAATTCTTTCCATTAATAGGAGACCTGTTTTGGATGGGCATAATTACCTTAATGATCCTAATTATTGGGAAAGATAGGCTTAAACAAACAGTGCAGACCGAGATCAGACTGCTCCTAAAGGAGTAGTCTGATCAGGGTCTACACTTTTTGTCATTATATGCACCTTTTGGCCTCCTTGCTGGATCATGAAATAAATTTCTTATGGGTCATAGGAAAGTACAGCAAGTTCTCCAGGTGTCCTAAAGTTTACGATTTTTATGGTAACAGAAGGGCAACCTGGAAGACATAAAAGTTATCTCCCTTGTATAAAATGGTGGAAAATATGTCAGGTGTATCCACTTTCATTAACCATTTTTGTATCAAATGGAATCTTCCTTCTTATATATAACTGGAGTTCATTTCAAAATTTAGGGTTGTCAGCTTTTCTTCAAAATTTATTAGTTTGAACTTTTTGCAAACAGTGGAGGCCCTGTTGAAAGATTGTCTAAGAATGTGTCACCAGTAAACAATTCTGAATCTGAGATGCCGCATTCTGTGGTGTCTGATCTGGGCCTGCACTGTTTGCCAAGGTACCCCTTTAGGGGATTCTGGTACTGAATGGGTTAATTTGAACTAAGCAATACCAACCTAAAATGACGAGACTATTGAGCACATTGCAACCAATAATCTGTATATTCTTGTCTGTCATATTGTTCTTCATTGCCATGGCAACAAGCTTCTTTCCTTTAGGATCTAGATACAATCCCTCCTCTGCTTTGGAGAGTTCCAGTAGATAATCAAGTGCCTGACTGACACAGCTCTCAAAGTCAATATGATTAGCCAGGTACTCCAGAACTCGCAACACTCCCTGGTCTCGTGGCACAGGCCCTAACACAAAATACAACATAATAACATTTTCACTGTAATACAAGTGCCTTGGCAAACAGAGTAAACTCTGATCAGATTGCTCCTTTTGGAGCAGTCTGAGCAGGGTAAACACTGTGTGCCTTTCAGCAATAACATTTCTGGCATTTCTGGCACCTTGTTGGAAGACAAATTAATATCGAGTTGAAGGACAGAATTGACTGTTTTTGTCTTGCAATAATACATCAGCATTTATGCCTTCTCAAATGTAAATGATCTGATCTGGGCCTGCACTGTTTGCCAGAGTAATCGTTTTGGGGTTTCTGGTACAAAATGGGTTTTGTTTGTTTGATTTGAGGTTTAACGTCCTCGTCAACACTGTAAAGGTCATTTGTACAAAATGGGTTAATGTATAATAAGATGAAGCTTCATACTAAATACCAATGGCCTGAGCCTTCTTATTTCACACATAAATATTCTTTGAAGCTTTACCCTATATGAGAATATAAAACATGTAGCCCCCGGGGCATGACCAATTTTAACCCCAGGGCTGTAATATTAACAATATTGGTAGTGGTCTGTTGGATGAAATTACATATAACATATCAAAGGCCTGTTCCTTCTAGATTCAAGAAGATTTTTAAAAGTTTTACCCAATATGACTGTGTAAAATGTGACCCATATGGGTCCCCTAGGACAGGCTATGTTTGACTCCTGGGATATGATTTGAACATTCTTGGAAGAAGATTGCAATATTAACCTCCATGCCCAATGTAGAATACCATGGCAATTTAATGTCAGAGATCTTTAAAAGATTTTTACTAACTTGCTCATTTTTGTTGCATGGCAACTACAGTTCTACATGGACTGAAATTCTTCGAACAATTTTGAAAGAGGACCACCCAAAGATCATTTCTGTGAAGTGTGAGTGCTTTTTTTTAAATTTGCCTCTTAAACGCATATTTAGACAGTTACAGATAATCTTTCTCTGTTTTTTCTTCAACTTGACTCCTCTAATAAGAGGCCACCTTTGGGACTGTTCAAAAGTGGTTTTAACCTTATCCTGATGAATAAATAAATTTCACCACACCCATTGCTTACCAGCAACCAATCAAATTACATGTACTTGATATACTGTATAAATTGAATTCACACATTGCATGACAAACAGTGTAGAGCCTGATCATGAACCTACACTGTTTGCAAAGCAAGGTGTTGTTGTGTTGAGTGGTATAAGGGTTAAAGGCCATTTTGGAGCAATAACAAAGGTCTGAATACAGGAATTTTCCTGTATTACCATAAAATTCCTGTATTAAGACCATCTTCGGGACTGTTCAAAAGTGGTTTTTAAAATTCCTGTATTAAGACCATCTTTGGGACTTTTAAAAACTGGTCTTTAAAATTCCTGTATTAAGACCATCTTTGGGACTGTTTGAAAGTGGTCTTTAAAATTCCTGTATTAAGACCATCCTAGGAACAGTTAAAAAGTGGTCTTTAAAATTCGTGTATTAAGACCATCTTTGGAACTGTTCAAAAGTGTTCTATAAAATTCCTGTGTTAAGACCATCTTAGGGACTGTTCAAAGTGGTATTTAAAATTCCTGTGTTAAAACCATCTTTGGGACTATTCAAAAGTGGTCCTTAAGACCACTTTTGAACAGTCTCAAAGGTGGTCTCTTATAAAGAGACAATGGGTGTAGAAAACACAAATAAAGACTAACTGAAATCTTCTTAACCCTTTTACCACTGCATAAATTAATTTAGCCACACCCATTTATATTTCAACCAAGCAAATTACTTCATGTAATTTATTCATTCAAATAAGCAAACTGCATGAGAAACAGTTTAGATAGATCCTGATCAGAAGCCATCTGATTTGGATCTACACTGTTTGCAAAGGTAGGGGTTGTCATGTTCAGCAGGGTAAGGGATAATAAGTGTTTAAAACCAAATTTAGTCTCAATTCTGGGTGATCTTAGCCTCTTAATAGCAAAATTTTACTGTATTGTCTCTGTTATTACCAAAACTGTGATAGGATAAATGAGGTGAATGTTATAAATTTCTAGAAAACTATGTGACAAAGGGATTCTAACTGTGGATTCAAGAATGGTTACATAAGATAAACTTACAGTGACATGTATCTCTGGAACCTACCCAATGGGAAACACAAAGGCAAACCAGTTACAAAGTATATATAAACTTCTTTATAACACTGTTAATGTCAACACAGTTTTTGATGATATAATTAAGAAATAGAACAGGGTCCAGTTGTTCGAAGCATCGTTACATTAATGAGCTCGTTAGTGGTCATATTGTTAATTCTTCTAGCAAGTACAATATCAAGAATTTTGGTATTTTTGCTGAAAAAATGTGAGCAGCTTTTGCAGATGCAAAAGCTGCTCACATTTTTTCAGCAAAAATTTCAGCATATTTGCCATATTTAATGATCAAAGTTTTAACGATATGTTAACTAACGACATCGTTAGTTTTGAACAACTGGCCCCAGCTCTAGCAGTGATTTAATGTGTGATTAATCTCTGTTTGGAGGTCAGTTCTAAAGTAGATCAAATCACGAGCACATAGCATGAGTGATTTGTCTACCTACAACTAACCAATAAACAGTGATTTATCACTCAATATATCACGGAACTAGAGCTGATCTATTTAAATTCTAACACACTAACAGTCGACAAAAATGCTATTGATTCCTTCAGATTCTTTCTATCTTCTGCCACTGTTTAAAGGAATCCCACCAATACAACTGACTTTATCACATGCATTTACCTATTTTCATAAAGTACATGTATGTGATCAAAGAAAAAGACCATCTAACGTCAAGGTAACAATGAATGCAGTCATAAAACCTGAAAAAAGGCAGCTTTTCACACCCTGCTCTTCTGCCCAGTGATTAATTTCACGCCCCGCTCTTCTGCCCAGTGATTTATTTCACACCCTGCTCTTCTGCCCAGTGATTTATCAATCAATATATCACTAGATTTTACTACTGGGTAAAAAAATAGATCCCAAAAATGTATGGGTAAAAAAATGACAATTAAAGGTCTTTTATTTCTATATGGGCCCCGCCAAGCGAATTTGTGTCTTCGAGCATTCCGTCATGACAAATTTTAACTGCGCATGCCCAGCCATTCAGAGGGGCCAGGGATATGGCTTTCTGTCTGAAGGTTCCTCTTGGTTCACTGCTTGTATGAGCGAGCAGCGAAGGTTCTGGCGAGACTGCGCGGATGCGCAGGCTCGCCTGAACCTTCGCTGCTCGCATAGGCGATAAGTACCAAAATCGCTTGACGCGGCCCATATAATCTAATACATCTAATACATTTTGTTTGGATATAACACAGTTGTATAACTGACAGACTGCTTTGAATGCCAACAACAGTGTTATAAATGAGGTGTGGTGCACAAATGAGTTGTGGTGTACTGCATAATCTCCCTATAATACTGTTCATTGTACCATGGTTCAGGATATAGCAACATTCTGTTAAATTATTATTTCTTGCACACCAGACAAGGAAATCCATGGGATAGAAATTTATGTTCTGGCCCTGGTGTTCCGACCCAAAATGGAATATAAGCGCGTATTTGATAAATGCGCTGGTTGATTACGACCTCGTATGCGCCGTCGTTAAGGATGACGTTACAGCAACGTCACTAAACATTCCTGCAGTGTCAACACAATATGGCGGACGTTGGTAACCGAAGGGACTGCAGCATTAAAAATCCGCTTTAAGAAATGGAAGGTATGCAAGAAAAAGAATCCCATATGGGTGCGAGGGGTGGATGGAAAAACCTGTCCCTCGGGATCACTGTCCCGCATCACTCGGCAAGCCTCGTGATGCCGGACAGTGTCCCTCGGGACGACTTTTTCCATCCACCCCTCACACCCATATAAGATTCTTATATTACACTCCAGAATTCTGCTAAAGTCTGTATAACATCTGATAGAGCAAAATCTGACTGAGAATTTATGTACTTGAACATTAAGTTCTAAGCTAGGGTTGAGCTGCTTAAATTAATATGTAAATACACGTATCTTAGAATCTGATTAATCCTTCTTACCCTGAGCCCCGCCAAGCGAATTAGTGTCTTCGAGCATTCCGTCAAGACAAATTTTAACTGCGCATGCCCAGCCATTCAGAGGGGCCAGGGATATGGCTTTCTGTCATAAGGTTCCTCTTGATTCACTGGTTGTGTGAGCGAGCAGCGAAGGTTCTGGCGAGACTGCGCGGATGCGCAGGCTCGCCTGAACCTTCGCTGCTCGCATAGGCAATAAGTCCCAAAATGGCTTGACGGGGCCCACCCTGTGCGTTTGTGTTGAAGTTTTACATCACCATAAACACTATTTAGGACACTTGGGAGACGTTGCTTCTGATTTTGTGTGACTTTCACCTGATATTGAGATGAACTAACAATTCAAGCCCTACTGCCCAAAGACGCTGCTAGGGTTTAAGGAGCAGTCCGACTCGCACCACTTTTCCTGGGCAGGTTTCCTACGGCATTTATATTTCGCAATTAATTCGATTTGCTAGAGTGTGTAGTCATGCAACTGACTTCAACACTCGTAATAAATTATTAACGGCTAAACTCCTTAATCAGGGTTATCGGTACCATAAACTACGCAAAGCCTTTTCAAAATTTTATAGATGCCATTCTGATTTAATTTCAAAATTCAATATTGGACTTAAATCTCTTCTGCAACAAGGTCTATCGGAACCCGAATTTTATGGTGACTTAGTATATAAATTCAGAAAAATATATAACCGCAATGACTTCAGCACCCAATTTCGTAAAATCATTCTTCGATATAAAAAGATTGGGTACAACATGGATGTTATACTAAAGACTGCACGCATGGTAGTTAACCCAATCACGGTTGGCAACTTTGCTTCACTCTTTTATTGCACGCCGGTGGGTCAGGCCTCAGATTCTATGACGGCTCCAACGTAAAGGCTTATTGAGAATTAGAGAGATCTAATTCAAGGTAATGTTGGTTGGTGCCTGATGCTCTGTCTCTGGTCGGGCCCATCGGAGTCTAACTGTTGGTTTTCTTTTGCTCCAGCATTTCAGTGGTTTCTTGCTGTCGAGTCCTCACCGTTGTCTCACCTCTGTGGTTCTTTGTGTTCACGGAGATGTTACACTGATGAGTTAGGAGGCCTTCATGCGGACTGAACAAATTATTTGTCTAAATTGCGGCGGAAGTAAGGGCGAGGATTGTGGCCACGTAAAATCAATTTAAGCCCCCCAGTGGAAATCATTCCACTGACCGTTCCAAGGCGGTTCTTCCGTGGCGGTTTATTTATTGTGTTGTTTGTTACTTGCTGTGTGTATCACTTGTGTCTTTTTGTTTTGGATGGCCATATGGTCATTTTGTGGGAAAGTAACTGTCCTTATGGCCTTCCTTTGTTTAGGTTTCCATTGTGGTCTGGTCGCTTGGTGTTTGTGTTTCTTTCCCTTTGGTGTCTTTGATGGGTGCAGTAAGTTAATTGTATCGATTCCTGATCTTTGTTTTACTTCTGCTTTTTATACCTAAGCAGTTTACCAGTAGTCAAGTTCGGTTTGTTTCAGCTCTGGGTGGAAACACCATACAGCTCAATCTATTTTGCCAAGCCCTGATGAGCAGGGGCCCCCTTTTTACCATGTAAACTGATATAGTTACCTATGTAAACAGCATAGATCAAGATAAGACCACTCATATTGAGCCATCTAATCAAGATTTACACTTTACATTGTGTACATGATTTTTATTAACCCTTTACCACTCAGATACGTGTTTTTAGGTGTCTGCACCCCCCCCCCCCCCATTTTAAGCCCCAGAAGCACCTAAAATCTGCAATTCTACCCCTGGATAGATATGTTTGCTTAAGGATTTGTTGGGCAAAACAGTGACCTGTTTTTTCGCGCACCTCCCCACTAAAAATATTCTGGTGGGGATTGAAGGGGGGCAAACTCACATCCCAAAAAATTTTGGGTATATGGCCCGACTGGCCGCTAAAATTTATATCTGAGGGTGTCTGGGGTCAAAAATGCCTGAAAATTGATGCTGATAAAACATGCTGCAAACAGTGAAAATGGCCAGTGCCAAACACCTTAATTGTTGCCATCACGGCTGTGTGAAGATTAAAATGTGGTCAAAAATTCATGTGAAAACACACTTTTTGCCAACTTTGAGATGCCCCCTCTTTACCATGACAACAATGATCAAGTCATGAAAGGTTGCATTTGAAAGGCTACTGCCCAATGAACATTCATACCGAGTTTGGTGTAAAACAGACCATCCATTATGAAACAATGGCTAGTTGAAGTTGCTGTCAGGTGCAACAATGTGAAAATCAGCGAAATGGTAAGGTCTACTTCAACAACTCAGGGGTGAAAGAATTGAGGTAATTTTTCTTTCTGTTAAACCATAACGAGCGCTAACTAACCCATAAAATGCTGATCACGACTATTTTCATCAGCTTTGCCGTCTGCCAGTTACCTTTATTGTTGTCTGCTTTGCCGTCTGCTGGTTACCTTAAAAGTAATTTTTTTGCAAACAGTGTGGACCCAGATCAGACTGCTCCTGTAGGAGCAGTCTGATCTGGGCCCACGCTGTTTTCCTGTATGCAAAAATAGTTTTAAAACGTTTCAAAAAAAATTCAGCAGACGACATAAGCAGACGACATTTTCAGATCTAGTTTTACTCTGTGTCTTAAGGGTTAAAATGCAATGCCAAAACGTGCAGATGTAAATCCTAATAACTTGAAATATGATCATTTGTGTCAATATTGCAAGGTCCTGACTTGTCTAAGAACATTTGAATGTAGTGGCTTTGAGTTGATGCAAGTTATATATTTAAAAAATTATATATATATAAAAAAAACTAGAGTTAATGTAAATGGCAAATTTAAGTCGACTAAACACAACCTAAAGTAGACTTCCAATTAAAGTAGATTAAATAAACACAGGCACAAATAGACTACAACTCAAGCTCAAAATAAGTGTTTCTGTCTTACCAGCATCAGATACTGTAGTTGAGGCTGACTGGATCCTCTTTCTCTTCTCAAGTTGAGTAGAATCACTCAGCTCAACACAAGATCTCATATAGCTGTTGCTCAACAAGCCTCTGAAAATATATTACAAGAGCTGTCATCGGGCAGCACAGCTTGCCTGGACAGATGTCTGTCCATCATTATGCAGAATTTGATCATGAAGAGATGAGTGAAGCATATAGGCATAATGCTTTAATAATAGAGGATTACAGTAAAATTTCTATATTAAGACCACCTTTGGAACTGTTCAAAAGTGGCCTTTAAGACTACTTTTGCACAGTCCCAAAGATGGTCCCTTTATAAAGGACAATGGGTGTAGAAAACATAAATAAACCTAATTATTTTTTCAAAAGCAGAATAAGACATTTATTTTTTCGGTCTCAATAGCTGAATTTCGCTGTTCATGCAATATATGAAAGGGTTTATTTGATTAGGATGTATATTTCAATATTTCATGAATGAGAGCTTGTGGGTAAATTTCATCCAAATGTAAATGCAGCCACAGAGTTTCATCATGAACTGATTCATGAAGCATACAATCAGGCATACCCATTGGAAGAGTACAAAATATAATATATATCTTTCTGGGCTTAGTCCAGGTGAGTTTTCAAAAAGAGAAAATTCTTTCCTTTAAGAAAAGGCCTCTTTTGATAAAGGAGAAAAAGTTTTGAAAAAAATGCTTCCCCTTGAAACTGTATCCGTCTTCATGGACAGTAACTGCTCTTATTTGTGCAACATCAGCCATGCCCTCTAGCATCGGTTTAAGCAGAACTCTATTTTCAAAATGATTCAAAATGAAATCAATAGTCCCAAAGGATCAGAAAATATAATCTGCACTATGATGATGTACCCTTATCTTGCTAAATAAATGAACTTTGCCACACCCATTTCTGACTATCAACCTTTCAAATTACTTGATGTTGATTATTCCTATAAATTCACCAAATAAAAGACATGCAATGAAGATCCAGATCAAATGGCTTGTTCAGATGCCATCTGATCTGGATCATTACAGTTTGCAAAGGTAGAGCATATCCTGGTTCAGCTGGACCAGGGCTAATAGACATTGCTAACTGGTCCAAACATTCTGTATGCTCGACTCATTGGATTCTCTTGTTACCAATAGCATGACCTTACCAGTTACCACACAAATATCTGTCCAACCCATCCTCTAATATTTTAATACAGTCAGTTTTGTTCCTTAGTAAGCTTCTGTATAAAACTATTTCTTATTATCGGTATACCAGTTACTTACACAGCTGTCAATCTTGTGGCACCATTTGTTTTCAGCATACTTCTCAAAACGGATATCAAAGCATCTGAGAAATGCTGAAAGGTAATAAAAGTAGCATTACAGATGAGATATGGGCCCCGTCAAGCGATTTTGGTACTTATCGCCTATGCGAGCAGCGAAGGTTCAGGCGAGCCTGCGCATCCGCACAGTCTCGCCAGAACCTTCGCTGCTCGCTCATATAAGCAGTGAATCAAGAGGAACCTTCAGACAGAAAGCCATATCCCTGGCCCCTCTGAATGGCTGGGCACGCGCAGTTGAAATTTGTCATGACGGAATGCTCGAAGACACAAATTTGCTTGGCGGGGCTCATATATCTTAATAAAATATGTTTAGTCAACAGAGACTCTGATTACTCTGGCATCCTTACCACAGCCTTGGCTCAGTACGACAGTATGTTTTCCAGCAGGCCTTAAAAAGTCTCCCTACCCTTCATCATCCTGTAGATTATATTTTTTAGTCCTTTAAAATCAGTGATTCCATTGCGGAATTTTGAAAATATCTGAGGGTCACTCACTCACTGATGAAGTCCAATTGGTCAAAGCTAGCTGGTCTGGCCCAGAAAAAAACTTGAACACTTCATCATTTTTCAGTTTTATGGTGCACTCTCTGCTTCCACTGGAAAAGCTTCTTATAGAACCTGATGAAGATACTACATGTATTAACTTATTATATACCCAGAAAATGTCCCGTTTACTTTGTACAGAAGTTACCTGTCAATAGTTTTCCATATTGTCGGTAGTCAAGTTCATATTGCCCGTAGATAAGCAGTCTCGTTCTCAATAGAACTACTTTGAAATCAATGTAATTCAAGATGAAACATCGGCAGCCATCGTGTTGTATGCATCGACAGAAAGAATGCAAAACAAAACGAAAATAGGTTCTGACAAAGTGCATAAAGCGCATTTTATGCTGTCCAATATGACCTACCTGCAATCTGTTTAAATTTTCAATACTTTCTTCTAAGAAATCAGGAGTATTTTAAAAGAAATATAACCGACGCTTCAGAAAAAATGGCATCCTGCTTTGGGCAACGTCAATGTTTTTAATGACATCACATCCACCAACGTTAACGTCGAATTCGCTTTGGTAACATTGGGCGTGGTTTTCAACGTGTAGGGAGACACTTAACGACCTTCATTGTTTTCCATTTCAAACCACTTAAAGATATATAATCTGATTTTACGTTCAGAATTCTATACCAGGCAATGCTGAATTCTAGTAGACAGTTCAAGTTTTGGGTATATAATAAAAAGGTTATTGACTTTATATTGTGAAATGTTCGGCACTCGCTCATATAGCCAAGACGCACTTGCAAGCTTGCGCGTACTTCCCCATATGAACTTGTGCCGAATATTTCACAATATAAAGTCAATAACCTATAATTCTAGCATACTCAACAGACATAAAGAAGATGTGTTGTGAGTACATGTCAAACATTCCGGAACAAAACCCCGTTCTGATTGTTGCAAATACCTATTGGAATCATCTTTAACATATACTTTACAGAGGACCCATGTTATAACAACAGTATTTTGTTTCCTAACATTACCCACAACAATTTCTTCTTGGCATAGAAAGTACAATATACGTAAAATATACGTACAGCAAAATTCCGCTATTAAGACCACCTAAAATTAAGACTAATTTTGCTCAAAAAAAGCATATTTAGAAGAGTGCAGTTAATCTTTGTTCGTGTTTTCTGCACACAATATCCTCAGGTTAGGAACCACCTTTGGGACTGTTCAGAAGTGGTCTTTAATCTTCATTTTTTCTGCAAACAATATCCTCTGGTTAGGAACTGTTCAAAAGTGGTCTGTGAGAATGTCCATCTGTCTGTCCGTAAAACTTTCTTGTCCTCTACCTATCTCCTGAACCCTTTGACAGATTTTCATTAAGCATTGGCCAAATATTCTTTTCAGTGAGCTGATGTGCAGAGCCCATCAATGAACCATGCCGACTCAAGGTCAAGGTCACATTTGAAGATCAAGAGTTTGAAACTTTGAATTTTGTGTCCATTCCATATCTCCTTTTCCATTGCAAGGATTCTCATCAAATAGAAGTGAAGGCAATGATCAGGAATTGATACAATTAACCCACACCTCCCAGGTCAGAGATACCAAAGGTAAAGAATCACGAACATGAAACAACAGACCGTAATGGAAACATCAATAGCGGAAAGCCAAAAGGACAGTTACTTTCCCACAAAACGGTCAATTGGCTATCCAAAACAAAATAATATAAGCGATACAAACACTCAAAAGACAAACCATAACAAAAATAAACGGTGACAGAAGAACCACCTTGGAACGACATTAAACTTTGTACAATTATCGCCCTGAGTGAGCTGATGTGCAGAACCTATAAATGAACCATGCTGAATCAAGGTCAAAGTCACATTTGATGGTCAGAAGTTTAAAACTTTGAATTTTGTTTCCGTTCCATATCTCCTTTACCCCTCAAAAGGTTTTCATTAAACTTTGGTCAAATATCCCCCTCAGTCAGCTCATGTGAAGAGCCCATAAAATAATCATGCTGACTCAAGGTCAAGGTCACAAGGTTGAAACTTTGCATTTTGTGTCCATTCCATATCTACTTTACCCCTGGAAGGGTTTTTATTAAACTTTGGTCAATTATCCCCCTCAGTGAGCTGATGTGCAGAACCTATAAATAAACCATGCTGACTCAAGGTCAAGGTCACAGTTGAGGGTCACCAGTTTGTATCTTTGAATTTTGTGTCCGTTCCATATCTCCTTTACCCCTCGTAGGTTTTATATTAAACTTTGGTCAAATATCCCCTTCAGTGAGCTGATGTGCAGAACCAATAAATAAACCATGCTAAATGAAAGTCAAGGTCACAGATGAAGGTCATCTTTAACATATACTTTACAGAGGACCCGTGTTATAACAACAGTATTTTGTTTCCTAACTTTACCAATAACAATTTCTTCTTGGCATAGAAAGTACAATATACGTAAAATATACGTACAGCAAAATTCCGCTATTAAGACCACCTAAAATAAAGACTAATTTTGCTCTAAAAAGCATATTTAGAAGAGTGCAGTTAATCTTTGTCGTGTTTTCTGCACACAATATCCTCAGGTTAGGAACCACCTTTGGGACTGTTCAGAAGTGGTCTTTAATCTTCATTTTTAAGTTTAATGAAAACCTTTTGAGGGGTAAAGGAGATATGGAACGGAAACAAAATTCAAAGTTTTAAACTTCTGACCATCAAATGTGACTTTGACCTTGATTCAGCATGGTTCATTTATAGGTTCTGCACATCAGCTCACTCAGGGCGATAATTGTACAAAGTTTAATGTCGTTCCAAGGTGGTTCTTCTGTCACCGTTTATTTTTGTTATGGTTTGTCTTTTGAGTGTTTGTATCGCTTATATTATTTTGTTTTGGATAGCCAATTGACCGTTTTGTGGGAAAGTAACTGTCCTTTTGGCTTTCCGCTATTGATGTTTCCATTACGGTCTGTTGTTTCATGTTCGTGATTCTTTACCTTTGGTATCTCTGACCTGGGAGGTGTGGGTTAATTGTATCGATTCCTGATCATTGCCTTCACTTCTATTTAATGAGAATCCTTGCAATGGTAAAGGAGATATGGAATGGACACAAAATTCAAAGTTTCAAACTCTTGATCTTCAAATGTGACCTTGACCTTGAGTCGGCATGGTTCATTTCAAATGTGACCTTGACCTTGAGTCGGCATGGTTCATGGGTGTGTACCTTTGAATTTTGTGTCCATTCCATATCTCTTTTACTCCTGGATGGATTTTCATTAAGTTTTGGTCAAATATCTGTCACAGGGGTGTTAAAAGAACATGACTCGACCAGGACTCGAACCCAGGGCCTTTTGCATACCATGCAAACACTCTTCCAACTGAGCTACCGAGCCATATGGTCAACCTGCTACATTTACCCCCTGCCTAATTAGATTCGCCCTGAATCTCTCCTAATGAGATTCAATGAGATTCGTCCCGAATCCAGTCTGGCTATGAGTCTTATTTTTCATACTCTTTCATGCCCTCAGATGCGGTGCTGGACCCACACTGAGCCACAAAACGTCACAGGGGTGTTACAAAAACATGACTCAACCGGGACTCGAACCCAGCGCCTTTTGCGTACCGTGTGAACACTATACCAACTGAGCTACCGAGCCACACGGTCGAACTGCTACATATCCCCATAAATAAACCATTCCAACTCAAGGTCAAGGTTGAAGGTCATGAGTATGAAACTTTTAATTTTGTGCCCGTTCCATATCTCCTTTACCCCTGGAAGGATTTTCATTAAACTTTGGTCAAATATCCCCCTGAGTGAGCTGATGTGCAGAACCCATAAATAAACCATGCCAACACAAGGTCAAGGTCACAAGGTAGAGTCTTGTTATTAAAGTATGGCAAGTGATTTGGCTGTCCCTCAGACCGCATTTTATGACTAAATAAACTTTGAAAACATAACCTGACACCTCTAAATTTTAAAATGGAGTTGTGCTATATGTAAGATGGAACATTTGGTACAAAATGGCTCAAGCAGGCATGAAAAACTCAAATGAGTGCCACAGCATAAAAATATGTGCAACAGAACACTGTATTAAACAAAAATACTCTATATAACAGCATGCATCATTATCAAACTATATGCATACCGGATCACAAAAAAATATATGCTCTGTTCATGCTGATACAGACCTGTAGAAGATGCATACATCAGTGAAATGTCAAGCCTGACAGTTGAATCAAAAGCAAATTTACACCAAGAAATAAAACCTAATGTATGGGAAATTTTACAGAAATTCTTGTTTGACTCCTGTTGTCATATCAAACTTATTTAACCCTCTATATATACATATCCAGTGTAAAGTCTATGTAAACCTATAGAAAACAATGTAGTTCATACTTCCATGAATGCATCGAGTCACATGATTTTCAGTGACGTCAGTCTAAACCATGGTTCTCTACGGGCATTGGTGACGTCAACACTGTTCCCCTCATTGTAGAAATACAGCGTGTACATGTTTTTCATCTTTAAAAGTTTGCCCTATAAGCATTTTTTTGCCAAGTGATGAGGGGCAAAGAATGTAAAATATACTTGATTGTTCTGCTTTTCATAACAGTATGATCGACAGCAGGTCTCTAGCAAAGTTTACATGATCCTCTTCAGGGTTCATTTACTTACATGGACCCCTTTGGGGTTCATTTGCTTTGCATGTGACCCACTGAGTTCATACTGTCAGCAACAGCCGAAAAAATAAAATTCATTTCTTAACTGTACCAAATGGAATCTTCATCTTTATATAAAGCAGGAGTGCATTTCAAACTGGTTGTGTTTTCTTCAGAAGTTATTTGGAAATTATCTGAAAATTTTTTCAACAGTGTAGGCCCTGATCAGACGCAGTGTTCTCTGGCATCTGAACTGGACATGTACTATTTGACAACTACCCGTTTTGGGGTTTCCGGTACAAAATGGGTTAAACGAAGGCTATATAATACTGTATTTTTGTACCTTAGATATTTCTTCAAATATTTCATCAAGAAGAATAGGATCTTTTCTGATGTCCTGTAGTTTACTGATAGCTTCTTGACCATCATATAACCATGTGGTGACTAGTTCAAACAACACACAGCCCAGAGAAAACACATCACTAGCCTCACAGTAACACCCACTCTCACAGACCTCTGGGGCCATGTAGTTCATCAAGCCTGAAATAGCATAACTACTGAAATCAGAAGATGGAGGGAACTATCATAAGAAATAACAGACTAGCTTCAGTGCTGTTTATCTGGCTCCAGTTTGAATCATTTTGTGAGTGAAATGTTTATATAAAATGTCTGATACACTGGTATTTTTTACTGTAAAATTCCTAAAAATTCGAACACCTTGAGGACTTAATGTAGACAGTAGTTCTACTAAAATTATGACAAATTTGTTTCATGATCCAGCAAGGAGTCCAAAAGGTGCAGATAATAAAATAATATGAAATGGCAAACAGTGTAGACCCTGATCAGAGGAACAGTCTGATCTGGGTCTGCCCTGTTTGCTTAGGCCTATCTGTCCCAAAACTTAGGATGGTGGCATATTTCTGCCACGAGATAGCTAGATATCTATCATGATAATTCAGGAAAGTATCACAATATTTTTTAGATTTCTGCCAGATATCATAAAATTTTATCGCGATAAATTTAACATTATTATCTCCCTTTTTTCGTGATAGTGCTCAGAACTGCCACAAGGTAGTCAGATAACTATCGTGATAATGTCAACACTTATTGCAAAAAGTCTAAAGTTTCCTGAAAATATTATTGTAATAGTGTGAATTGTATCACAATATTTTCACCATTTAAATTCTGATATTTATAGATAAAGTGAAAGACTAAACAGTGGTACCCCTCCGTAACTTGTATGGTAACAAGACTTTTCGACACAAGACGTTTACCCCTGGCTGGTGTCACTCCCTTCTATTTGTTTCGGTTCTATTGCTCACCGACAAACCCTAGTAGAAATGTAGAGACCACAAGACAGACCATCCCATCTTTTGATAATCTCAATCCGATCCCTCTCTGGTGTAGTTAAACACATACATGTATACAGTATCAACAAATATATTCCAAAATTTAGATTTCTATTTATAGATAACAGACTATTGAAATGGCGCAAATATCAAGAAAATAGTTTAAATAATCGCGATAATATTTCCTGCAAAATCCAAATTAATTAGATAATCTTTTCAGTTTCGCGATATTGTTTGAATTATTGTGGCAATTATCTAGCTACCATGTGGCAGCTCTGGGCACTGTTACCACAAAAAGCGAAGTAATAATGTTAAATTTTCGTGATAAATTTTCGGTTATCTGGCAGGAAACTTAAAATTATTGTGATACACTTTTATAGTAACGCGATAGCTATCTAGCTACCTTGTGGCAGAAATATGCCACCATAATTACTGCAGTCAATATATATTAGTTTTATACCCACATCCCGGTGAATAAACAAATTATGACAAGTATACCCGATTTTTATTATCAATGGTACTAGGTGCTCCCTTGGCTGATGCTTGCATTATCATGGGTAGTCCTAGGAAGATAAATGAAGACAGGTAAGTATTTGTTAAAGGATACTTCGTTTGTTGCAAAAAAGCTCAACAGAGCTTATGTTAATTGTTTCTAATATGCGACATTAAATAAAGCTTGTTTATCTTTTAATCTTTTATCTTTAACCAATTAAATTCTTTGATGCAAACAACTAGGGGATAACTGTATTCAAAACTGGCATTTGAGGAGATAAATCTGCAGTTTTACTGATGGAAATGTTCGTTTTATGGCAACGTGCGGAGCCTTAAAACAGAATTTGCGTCCTTAAAACCGACAATTTATCTGCCTAAATACACTTATCACTATTCTAATGCACTTATTCCATTGTTCTGGTAAAAAATGCTATTTTGCTCAAAACAACATGCCCTGTAAGCTGTGTAAAACCAAATACCAGCCAATGAAAAACGACGTTACATGATGTCAATTTTCCAGCAGTATATTGCAGGATATATCGTCGCAAATTTTGAACTTTATTTATTAAATCAACCATCGTGTTGCATATGCAAGTGCATTCGAATTCATGTGAAATGTCAAACCTTACATTTTTAGGAAACTATTGAAATAATTAAAATGGCATCTACTGCAGTTTTGTCTGATATTTTAAAGATTGTAAACTATCTTACTAGCATTGGCTCTAGTACATGTGACAGCATCTCCTCTGATAGTGGCCACACCAAAATCTCCCAACACTAGACTTTCATCTTGCTGAACATAAATATTGCTGGGGCGAACATCCCTGCAAGACAACAGGAATCATATACAGTAACTACAGATCCTACGTTTTGTCTGTTTGTTCGATTTGAGGTTTAATGTCCCGTCAACAATGTATAGGTCATTTTGGAGACGTTGCTTCCAATTTTGTGGAACTTTTACCCAACATTGAGATGAAATGACATCTCAAGCCCTATTGCCCAATGAAACCAATAGGGTTTATAAACATGGACGGTCTGACTCGCACCACTTTGCCTGGGCAGGCTTAGATTCTCTGAGCAGTTTACTAGTATTCATGTGTGGTTGGTTTCAACTCTGTGTGGAAGCAACATGCAGCCCATCTTTTTCTTCAAGCCACGATGGGCAGGGGCCGAATGATCCTAAGTACAGAACAGGTAGGCCTAAGCAAGAAGTGCAGACCCAGATCAGACTGCTCCTAAGGAGCAGTCTGATCCGGGTCTACACTGCTTGCCATTCCATCTGCACTTTTTGGAATCCTTGCTGGATCATGAAACAAATTTGTTAAAATTTTAGGAGAATTACAGCAAGTCCTCAAGGTGTATGATTTTTTTAGGAATTTTACAGCATCTTGTCCTACATAGTCACCATGCGTTTATACACCTTAACCTCTTAATAATACTATAATGTTATTAATCAAATATTTTCTTATTTGGCCCAGTTACAGGTCTGAGGTTTGCTAGATGGCAATACAGCAAATCATGGACCTGTAACTGGGCCAATACGAAATTACTTGATTAATGATGATTTAATTGACACAATTAAAGAACATTTTACTGATTTTTACCTCATGACCGCTGGTTAATATTGGTTGATCGTGTGTTAATGCAGATGACCTCCAATCAATACAGGATAGTCAATTAATAATATAATGTTATTAACCAAGTAATTTCGTATTTGTCTAGGTACAGGGCCAGTGCAGCTGACCAAGGACCTGTAACTTGGTCAACATGAAATTACTTGATTAATGACAATTTTATTAATCGGCACAATTCAAAAATCATGATTATTGATTTTTGACTTCACTTGACCTCAGTTATTATTGGTTGACCTGGTGTTAATACGGATGCCCTCCGATCAATACAGGATAGTCAATTAATAATGTTCATTATAGCTGTTTCTGATATGGTTAAGAGATGGATTTAAAAGATTAGATGGCAAATGTTTGTTTTTCTGTATAAATGTACTCTACATTTTTGTTTGATGTTTAACTGACCCTATTTCTGCTTTGGACCCCAACAAAAGTGTTACACAGTGATTCCCATGTATTTCATACATAACTGTTTGCACACATATATGAGCCAGTGCATGCCAAAACTATCAATAAGACGTGCGCCCAACGAAGACTCAGATCAGCCTGCGCATCCATGCAGTCTGATCAGAGTCTTCGTTGTGTGCTCTAAGGATAGCTAAGGGTTCAATGCTCCTTCATACAGCAAGAGAAGTCTCTGGTTAGACTATATGGATGTGCAGGCTGATCTGAGTCTTCGATGGGCACATGTCTTATTGTAGGTTTTGTTGTGCGCTGGCTCATATGTCCTCAGTAACTATCTTCAAATGCACTGACTCAAATACACTTGTAGCATTAGGAGTATACTGAAGGAACTCATTAACATTGCAGTTGACCAAGAAAAGGAATATATATGGTGTTAGTTACACAATAATTTTCTAAAATTTACAATAAAACATAACAATAATTAATGTAAGGCTCACATATGAGTCGCCAAGTTCTGCAATGGAAGGTCAGGTGGTTTGCAGTTCAAGTCCGGTGCTGGTCACATTTTTTCAACTTCACTTCTTAAAGATTTATGTATGTATTTGGTTTTTGCCCACCTCTGATTAAGAATTGGCTCAAAGTAAGTGAAATAATCTGTAAAGGGCCATAAAACCAAAACCCCCCCCCCAAAAAAAAAGCATCAAACTCTTATAATATGTTTTGTAACAAAACATGATGGTGATAGTTAAATAGAGGATCTTACATGAGTGTTCATGTATTGTTGAATTTATTAAACGAGTTGAGGAAAAGGGATAAAATGCGAGGCTTTGCCGAGCATTTTATCCCTTTTCCTCAACGAGTTTAATAAATTCAATAATACAGGAGCACGAATGCAATATTCTATTTATCATATGACATTTAAAACGCATTTTATTCACGATTGTTTACAAAAATGTCAATATTCCGCCGTTAGTAAACGCGACGTCGTTAAGGACGCAGTACAAGTAACGTTATGGGATGTATCTAGCTAATTTGCATATTTAATCCACTAGTGGATTATCGAAAATAATACATGACGTTATTACACTCTCAGACGCGACGTCATATGATAAAAGCTGTTATCAGATGGCAGATCGAGCCAACACACAACACTTGACACATAAACTGCACTAGAAGTACAAAGAGCCTACTACTCAAGTATATTGCTGCAAAGGATCAGCAAGACATTTGCAAACTTGTGTATAATCCTACTACAGTAGAACTTCGATGGCTCGCACACCGATGGCTCGTTTACCATGGGTGAGTCGAACCCGTTCTTGAGCCCCTAGGGAAACCCTCCACATAAGAAATAGTGGGGGATAATTTAGAAGATTTTCGTCTTGTGTCTTGCAAATGTATGCCTCGATGAGGCGATTCTAATGAGTACACACAGCATACATTTTCAATATAAAACACAGAAGAGATATCCAAAAGTATATTGTATGCCTCCTGGCAATCTCCCTCAGTGGCTCGAACTACCCCTGTCTGGAACAGATTTTCGAGGTCCCAAAGGTGTTCAAGCCATTGAAGTTTGACTGTAAATATCATCAACACACCTCAAATGGTATAGGTATGATGGTGATCACAAGGTTTCTTTTAACAAACCGTAATGAGCCTAAGTATTGGTACAGAAAGACCTGGATCAGGAGCAGTCTCAACTTCAGGAGCAGTCTGATCAGGGTCTGTCCCCTTTGACTTTCTGTCTGCATCATTTGTTCTCTTTGCTGGATTACGAATCAAATTTGTCAAAATTTTAGGAGAATTACAAAAGGTCCTGACGGTTATCAAATATTTAGGATTTTTATGGAATACTGTCAAAAAAGATAACTAGATCGCGCAGTCGATGGCGCGCCATCGCAAATCCCCACGTTTTGACCTCTTCCAGGGACCCCTGGGGGCTGGTCCAAAAATTAATGTGCTCTTGCAGAAGCCATTCATGTATGTAACTCACACAACAAATTTGGTTGAATTCCAATGAACGGTGTAGGAGGAGATAGCCGGACAGACGGATGGACGGACGAACGGACAGACGGAGGCGATAACAATATCCCCACTTTTCTTCGAAAAACGTGGGGATTATAAAAATCTTCGAAACTGACTTTGTTATTGCATTTTGAAGAAATTGGGTCAAAATTTGACCTTTTGACCCCTCCCCAGGGTATGACCCAGGTGACGCAAAAAAAAATCCTGTTCAATATGTTATACCTCCCTTGCCATTGAGTAAGCATACAAAGTTTCAAATAAAAATCTCCGAAACTGACTTTGTTATTGCATTTTGAAGAAATTGGGTCAAAATTTGACCTTTTGACCCCTCCCCAGGGCCCCTGGGGGCGGGGACAAAAAAAAATGTGCTCTTGCGCAAGCCATTCATGTAAGCAACTCGCATACCAAATTTGGTTGAATTCCGGCTAACGGTTTAGGAGGAGATAGCCGGACAGACAGACGGACAGACAGACGGACGGACGGAGGCCATAACAATATCCCCACTTTTTCGTTGAAAAACGTGGGGATAACAACAAAATCTTGGTTCTCATAGTTGTGGCTCTTGTACAAACCAGTTACTCTCATAAACATAGCTTGAGTTTGTGCGTTAACCAGTCTACTATAGTTGCTGTTACTTTTATTAGACATACTCCATTGTAAAATTCTAGTATTCTGCAGTCCTTCAGGGAAAACTGGGAATCAGTCAATCGATGTCTTGACCATACTATAATTCTAGTTTGGCTATGGTTGACTATGGTTGCCTGGTTCCCAGCAACTACTCAGACTGGTTTATGCTGGGAGTCAGCCATAAATCTGAAAGGCCTTGGGAATTAAACCACAATGTTATGTTTAATGATGGACTGATGAGTGGACACAAAGCTCCTCAAACCTATTTAGTGAAGGTACAAGAAGAATTACCTATGAATGATCTTTTTCTTGTGAACATAAACCAGTGCTTCTACAATTTGTCCCAGCCACTTCTTTATTCTCTGAAAAATCCAACATCAAGTAAAATATTTATCAGTTCCTGGATGAAACACACACATTACATGCAAAGTAAGTGATTGACTTGGGTAAAAGCATTTGTAAAACTTACAGATGTGTATGATCCCTGTCATAAGAAAACCTGTCTTATTGGTTCCCAGTAAGAGACTTGAACTTTTTATATATAAGACCTAGTAGCATTGTACTAGTCAAGCAGCAAACACAAGGAAACAATGCAACTCATGTATCATATGTATACATTAGTTCAAAATGCTTGCTGCACAAAGAAGCTGTACCTATGTTTTCCTTACTGATCTGAAACAAAAATTCTGCCAAAGGTTATGTCATGCCTCTGGGGGCAAAATCTTCACAAAGACAGGGAACTATTGATTTGTTTATTTTGTTTGTATTGGAGTTTAAAGGCCTAGTCAACACTATTAAGAACATTTTTCAGTCGGTCAGTTTACATATCCACACTTTTCCTGGGAAGGCTTATACATAAGCCAGTACAGTTAACCAGTATAGTGCACATTCTTTCGCCAGAAACTGACAACTGCCCTTCTTGAATCAGCGGAAGGGAGAGAATGACCGTAGAAAAGATTTCATGATCAATCTCCACAAAAGAATGTTGTCTGCACCAGTCAGATGCCCATCCAATTGAGTTACCGAGACTGTCAGTGAACTATGGAATGTAGGTCTAGGTCAAATATGGATGCTTGCATATGAAAATATGGATGCTGCCATCCCTTGATGCAAGTTTTTACAAAGTATCATTGATTATGTTCTTGTAGTTCTTGAAGAAAGAACTTGAATGAAAGGTAATCATCTCATTGAATTCATTCCACTAAGTGCTCAAAATACATTTCAATCGGAAAAGTTTCTTTAAAAATTGTGATATGACCACACCTAGTAAAACATTGTTACTAGCATCTAACATCATGACACCATAAGTGACAAACTATGTTTTCTTTTGAAATTCTTCAGCAACAAAATGTGATCTTGGTCAAGTCGTTCAAAGCATTGTTAACTTAACGAGATTGTTAGTGGTCAAATTGTTAACTGTTCTAGTAAGTACAATATCTAATATATTGTTATTGTTGGTGTAACACATGCAAAAGCTGCTCACATTTTTCTGCAAAAACGAAATGCACATTTGCCATATTAAATAATCAAAGTTTTGATGATATGTTACCAAACAATGTCGTGAGTTTTGAACAACTGTACCCCAATCATGATATGATAAACAGCACTCGTAGTCATTTCATACATAATTTAAAGCACTTGCCAAAGGCTCATTTTATAAAGGGGGTCTTTCAAGGTATAGGAAATTTGCATTGGTTTCTGCCCACGCTTGGATTTTGATGAAATTATGCACAATAATTACCTTGGGTATAACCATTATAATAACGATGCATTCACTTTTAAATTTTATTTCCGTAGTAAATTTATTACATATTTTATGAAGTCACTATCACAACAGAGAGTACTCTCATATAAACTTGTCTACAGTATTCAAAGTTTCATATATCTAATGCTGCTATGTTTTATGAATCAAAGCAATAATTGGTGAGTTAGTTGATACTATGAATTACCTCATATGTCTAGTAATAGTGGCTGGGCATTCAGTTTTCTTTGATGGTGTCCCCATATTTCAGCTTCTATTTTTGTATTCATTAAAATTTTATTTGCATTTTTACCATGTTCCAATTTTTGTCAAGACACCATTTTAGCATAAAAACTACCAACATATCTTAGGAACATGTTGATGAATTTTGATGGAAATTGAGGACCGGTAACACTGTGTTTTATCAGACTGAATACTGATAGTCCTGATTCAGCAAAATGTGAAATTATATGATTATCATGTTTCTTTTTTTTTCTCCTATTACTGCTACTCGCTCACATCTGAGCATTACGAGCAGGATTTCCTGGGTGGTAACCAGTACTTTCTGTTTTCTTTTGTTTTTTTAAGCAATGTGGATGAAGGTTTTGGTCATGCTGTTTAATAATACTTTACTATTGCTTTCAATTTGGATGGCTATAGTATAGTCTGGTTTGTGTAAGTAGTTCATAGCATAATTATAAGTATTATTTCAAAACATCCATTTCGGAAAAGTTGTCCCCTATGGAACAAACTATTTTGTCTACAGAACTATACCGCAAAGGTTTTGATGACAAACGTCATCAAACGCACCCATGTAATCATGTGTACAGTCTTCTTTTGGTCTTTCTTGTCTAATTTGGTAATGGTGCTAAGGTGATGATTAGATTTAACATTCAAATCAACAACATACCAGTCACTTTAGATGTTGTTTCAGATTTTGCGAGATTTGTTTTCCGACTCGAGATAAATGACTCTCAAGTCAAAGTGTTGTTTGTTTATTTAACCCTAACTGTCCATTTGAAAAGAAAGGTTTACTCAAGGGAAAATCAATAACACTTGAGATTACTTTTTCTGGACATCAAGTTTTCAGAATTTGTATCTGCATAGTCACTAGCCAATCTATCTTTTTGTATAGCCCCTATGAACGAAATCAAATGGCTTCCTGAAGCTGTATTCCAAAGCCATTTGAATTTGCTTTTAGAATTCACATGGTCGTACATTTGTCAGTGTTCCAAAACTTATGTGATCATGATTGTGTTGTCTATATATTTGTATAGGTATTTCACTTCATTTACTCAGCAGTTGTCGCAGTAATTACAAATCACAATATGTAAGATATCAAGAAGCACTTAAACTGCTGATAATAATTATTCAATCTGTGAGTAGTTATCCATTACTCATAGGATTTTAAATTATTTTCAGTAAATACATTGTGATGCTTTTTTTCTGTCCAAACACTGCAATGCTCTTTCTAAGCTGAGAGATACATTACACAGAAATGCACTGGTAATTATTAATGAACAAAAAGCAAGCAAGAACAGTGCTTAAAAAAAAACAGTGATCTTGCAATCAGCAGAAACATTTAAGAAGTGGTTGAAAGTTTTACAACCAGAAAAAAATACTAAAAGCTCGCTTCCGATAAATTAACCACTATATTGACAAAGTAAATAGAAAAAAAAATAAAACACTAAAGAAACGTCAACAATTACAATACCAATGCAGAAAAGAGACATATTTATGCATGTGTACTATAAGGAAGGAAACTGTTTCTCTCCCTGTCTGATAGCAAATTTTCTCTAGGTCATGGAACAGCTTTGTTTACACCAAGTATTCTGTGCCTCATCCATCAATGATATATTTTGCAACAGAAACTCAATGTCAGTGACATTTCGATTTTTGGAAATACTAACCAATAATTACTGTAACTTTTTGTTAGGATAATAATCCAGTGTTCATAAAGACAGAGTATATCTAAGGCTTAATCTGGCCATAGATTTACCAACAGAACTATGGAAATGACAATAATGGATCTCCTTGCCTTACACCTATTTGAGTAGCATGGCTTATGCAAAGTCATTAAATAAAGTTGCACATGTTCACAATAATTTTGCTGCTAATAAAATAACAATATATGTTGTTGTTAAGCCTAATTTGTTGATTAAAATACCTTTTGATTTAGTGTTTTACTATCTACCATTTTGGATAGATCATAGTGTATAAATGAAAGGAAAATATCAGAAATTCATGATAATTTAATAGTTTCTAAGCTAGATCAGCTCAATATGTATTCATTTTGATTTGTATAATCTCATTTTTATTACGTAAGTGTTTCGAATTGCCCTTTTGTAAGGTTCTTGGATGATTTCAATAAAATAGTAAATTTTGCAGAAACGATTTACATTCATTAAAGGTGTAAAACTACAGTGTTACCGGTTTCGGAATTTCATGAAATTTGGCATAGCTAAAGAAGATACATATGGCAAGTTTTCCTAGCAAAATGAAATCTTGACAAAGACTAGAACATATTTATCTTAGGGATTGAATTTTGATATTTTTTTAAAATTTTAATTAAAAAATGAGATTTTTGATCATTATTTTATCAGAAAATGAAAACTTTAATTAATTCAAAAGGTTTTTTAATATCAAAGGAATGCCTATGGAGTGTTGCATTCAATCCAGTACACAGATCTTGAAACTAAATAAAACATAAGATTTAAGATGCACTTATTTAGAGACAGACACCAGCTAATGGAGGGAGTCAGTTAGAGTGGCCTCCTGAGTCCTATTTTGATTTATATAATTTATTAAATACATTTTTATAGGTTGTATATGCTGAGTTATTAATATACAAAGTTTAAAGAAAAAACATGCATGGGCACAAATGAAAGACCCCCTTTCATGTGAAACGACCACATATGTAAGATCATCTATTATCATATAATGTAATTTAATGGATAAAGTCATGCAACAAAAATCATATGACCAAACATGTAATAAGACATAATTACTGGCCTTTAACATGACAACCTTATGTTTTCTATTGAAACTTTTCTGAACTTCTTCGACAATAAGGGGAATGGGAACATATGCAGACTCTTCCGCCTTTTTTCAAAGGGAAATAACTTTTGGAACTTCCTGCAGGCTTTTCTTAGAGCCCTGTCCTGCTGAAAAAGGGGTCTACCCTTAAAGGAAAGAATTTGATCCTGAGGAGCAAATTCTTTCCTTTATGAGTTGACCACTATTGACATTGGAGACAAAAAAACTTTTGCAGGAGTTGCCTCCCCTGAAGGCGTATCCATTCCCCTTAAGTCTGATTTAGAACTTTTAAATGATAAACAAAATCTTACACTCTGGTCATTTCATATGAAATTTATAAAACTTGCCAAAGGCTCGTTTTATAAATTTCATATGACATGACCACTCATGTAAGATCCTCTATATACACTATACTCTGCTTAATTTTCAGTCCTTTACAAATACCTCTTCATCAATAACTTCTTTCTTCTCTCTACATTTGTTGATAATGTGTTCTAATGTGCCTTTCGGGAAGTAATCCATCAGTATACATATGTACACTGAAGAGTCCTGTAAAAAATAATCATATAAATTAATCTGATAATTCAGTGAGGTTAACAATATGGTGTGTATATATATATCTTTATAAGCTGAATCCATTTTCTTGTTATATGGCAAGATTGTACTGGTGGCAAAGTTAACAGTGTAGACTCTGAACAATCTACTCCTCAGGATTTGGATCTGCAATTTTTGTCCAGGATTTGTGTAGTTTCTTTAAGTCCTTTTCCTTTTTATTTATTTATTTATTTATTTATTTAAATGAGCTGATTGTTAATCAAAGGTGGGTAAAAAACCAATGCATCCAGAGAAAGAAGTTGATCTGTTTGTGTTCAGGTTTCACTTCCCCGTCAACAATATTTAGGTCATTTGAAGATTAAAGCTTCGGATTTTGTGGGATGTTTTCTCGAAACTGAGATAAGATGACATCTCAAGCTCTACCTCCTAAAGAAACTGACTGGGTTTAAGGGATGGTCCGCCTTGCACAACTTTGTCTGGACAGGCTAAGACTTTCTAAGCTGTTTACCTGTACTCAAAATGTTTCATCCGCCCCCGCCCATCGGGGCTTGGAGAAATAGAATGGGCTGCACGATGCTTCCACGCAGAGGTGATACCGATCGCACATGAGTACTGGTAGTCCGCTTAGGTCTAAGCCTATCCAGGAAAATTGCTGTGAGTCGGCCCGTCCATGCTTGTAAACCCTATTGGTTTCAATGGACGGCAGGGATTGAGATATCGTTTCATCTCAATGTCGGGTAAAAGTCCCACAAAATTGGAAGCAACGTCTCCAAAATGACCTAAACTGTGTTGACGGGGAAGTTAAACCCCAAATCAAACAAACAAAATGTTTCATTGGATTTAGGTCTGCACGGAAGCACCATCCTCCTCAATCTATGTCTCTAAGCCCAATTGGGCAGGGGTGCAAAACCCCCTGAACTTGTGTAGCTGACCTTGACTTGTCATTATGATCCACACCAGGCTCAAATGTACAGCAAAGTGAGACAAAGAGATTAACAGGTAGCACTTTTAAGCAACAGACCCTATTTTCTTAATTTAGTCCAAGTATCTCAAGGGATCCTTGAATGACCAGCAATTTCTGTAATACAATGAACAGTGACATAAACATGGATGGCTGCGTCAAACTTGTTTTGAGTCCCTGGAGATTTTTTCTATAACTTTTTAGGGATGATTTAAGGGGAATCGGAACATCTAGCAGATTTGTCCACCATTTTTCAAAGGGAGACAACTGTTGAAACCTCCTGTTCGCTTTTCTATAAGCTCTCTCCCACGAAAAAAGGGGTCAACTCTTAAAGGAAAGAATTTGTAGGAGCAAATTCTTTCCTTTAAGAGTTGACCCCTATTAACATGAAATCAAAAATACTTTTTCAATTGAAAGAGTTGCCTCCCCTGAAGGCGATTTTGAAGCTGAAAAATGCATGGATAAAAAAGTTATTTTTTCCCTTCAGTTGTTTTCTGTGTGGCACTCGCTTTTGGTCTAAAAAGTGGGAGAAATATAATCCATCATGAGCCTGTTTATGTAGGATAAGGAAATCTCACCCCCCAGGGTCTGAATTGCAACCAGGGACTCGGCAAAGCCTCGTCCCCAGTTGAAATTCAGACCCCTTGGTTGAGAGTTTCCTATCCTACATACACAGTCATGATGGATTCTTAAAATCTTGAGTTATGATGATACTACCAACCTCTTTCTCCCAGAGAACAAAGAACTCCTTGTATCCAGAGACATAGGGATGCTGTAAACTCTGTAGCTGGGTTGCCTGTATACATAGAAAAGCAAATAAATACATAGATGTTCTGTTTTACCACAGCATTGTATAAAAAACTTTGGAACAGCATTTCAAAAATTAACAGGTCATCAAGAGCAAATTCTTTCCTTTAAGAACAGTCTCCTACTGATAGCCAGATAAGATACATGCACTTCTGAAAGAGATGATGACTCACTCTTATCCATTCCCCGTATTATCAGCAAGAAACAAACTCCAGCCAGTGGAATCAGCTATAAACATCAGCTGAAATTAAGACTAATTAACTCTTCTTCAAATATTATATTTAAAAGGTTTCAGTGAACCTAACCTAACCTGCCTGCCCACCCACTCACCCACCTATCTGTCTTTCTTTCTTTCATTCTTCTATACACATTGCCCTGTAGTAAGAGCCCACCTTTGGGGCTATTCAATCAGTCTTAACCCATTGTATGCTGGCAGACTCTTCCATTGCAATATGCTGGACAAGTCCATTTGTCATATAAGGGGTGTCTGGCCTATTTTTTTCATTTTTATTCTTTTTTTGATGGAAAATTCTGTTAGCAAATAGTGCAGGCCCTGATCAGATGCCGCATTCTGCGGCATCTGATCTGGGCCTACACTGTTTGCCAAGGTGCCCCTTTAGGGGTTTCCCCCATACAATGGGTTAAAGGCTAATTTTGAACAGTTCTAAAGGTGACCTGAAGGAATTTTACTGTATTCTACTGTAATCATCCTAAAATTTAAACAAGATGACTTGTCATACAACAAATGAGGAGTATAACTACCTGTATTACAAGTGCTGGTGGTACCCCATAACTGATCAGAGAGAGGGCTCCTTAAGACTCTTAAACGCTTTCTCTTTATTTCTTTAATTTGATTTAACCCTTGTTCTGTTGAATATTTAAATATGCCACACCCACCACTGATTAACAACCAATCAGATTACTTGATGCAAATTACTGCAACAAATTCACAATCTGAATGACAAACAATGAAGTTCCAGATCAGATGGCTTCTTCAGAAGCCATCTGATCTGGATCTTTGTTGTTTGAAAAATAAGGCATATCCGGGCTCAGCAGGACAAGGGTTAAAATTACAGCCATGTGATTTTATAAATGATTTTATTATTAACTCATTCACTGTAAATGACATAACATTTGAGCATGGTCGTAAAACCACTTTAAAATGACATGTACATGATGAGCCAGTGATGACTCAAACAAAAAGAGAAGATTCTGATCAGACCATGCAAATATGCAGACTGATCTGAGTCTTCAATGGATACATTTATATTCTGGCAAGTATTGTTTTGACCCAGCTCAGTTTTAACTTCCGTTAAACGGAAAATTGGTAATCTTAACCCTTGTCCTGCTGATCCCGGATATGTCTTATCTTTCAAACAATGAAGATCCAGATCAGATGGCTTCTGAAGAAGCCATCTGATCAGGATCTACATTGTTTGTCATTCAGTTTATGAATTTGTTGCAATAATTTGCATCAAGTAATCTGATTGGTTGATAATCGGTAGTGGGTATGGCATATATGAATATTCAGCAGAACAAGGGTTAAAAGGAAAGTGAATAAAGTCTTGTTCTTGTATTTTTTCATGAATGGGAAGAATCATAATATCAACATTTTTAGGTTTAATACACCAACAAAGAGTAGGAATATGTTACTGAAAAGTATTGATATTTTTCTTATTTCTGCATGAAAATATATATTCTGGGTACTCACTAGAAGCGCCTCAACGAGTACCCACAATGTATGTTCTTGTGCAGAAGTAAGAAAAATAATATTTGGATACCCATCTTAGCTGGGGCTATGAGACCACAGTGCCTTGGACAAAGCATGTGAAAAGCAGGGCCTAATCGTTTCCCTTTGCTGCAATAAACATCTCGAACCCATTCAATGTTGAGGGAGCTGACAGTTTTTCAATCACTAGTACAAGTATGGCTCATGCCTATAACATTCAGCAACAAAGCTCAACATTCTAACTCGGCCCCCGCCCATCGGGGCTTGAAGAAATAGATGGGCTGCATGATGCTTTCAGGCAGAGCAGAAACCGACCACACACAAGTACTGGTAAACCGCTTAAAGCATCTAAGCCTGCCCAGGCAAAGTGCTGCGAGTAGGACTGTCCATGCTTATAAACCCTATTGCTTTCATTGGGAGACAGGGTTTAAGATGTCATTTCATCTGAATGTTGGTAAAAGTCCGACAAAATTGGAAGCAACGTCTCCAAAATGACCTATAGTGTTGATGGGGATCAATCAAACAAATCAACATTCTAACCACCACAGTGCCTCTTTACCAGTAGTATTAATCCTTGTCCTGCTGAACAAATTAGTTTGCCACACCCATTTTTGACTAGCAACCAATCAAATTATTTGATATTATGTATTCGTTCAATTCACAAACTAAATGTCAGTGGAGATCCTGATCAGATAGCTTCTTCAGGAGACATCTGATCTAGATCTTAACTGTTTGTTAAGGTAGAGGTGGACATTTTAGGCTAAGAAATCAAAATTAATTAATGTGTACAAAAAGAAATCTTGAAAAACCCAGATTCCTTGCTCAGAATACTGTTCTTACCTCTTTAAAAGCTTTGTTAGCTTCACTTTCATCAAAACATTCAACCTAAAATTAAAAAAAAACAACAACATAGTAATCAGTTGAAGCCACAATATCTCAGAGAAAATGAAACTTTCAGCATGTACCTCTTGTATTTTTCTTTTTTTCTCCTATTACTGCTACTCGCTCACATCTGAGCATTACGAGCAGGACTTCCTGGGTGGTAACCAGTACTGAACCAAAGCGCTCCACCATATTATTTTGCTTCACTAAATATTTATTCATTAATGTTTTGATGAACAAGTTTCATGGCACCAACAACCAATGCCTGAATCTGTAATCTCCTTTTGAGTGGCTCTCTTGAACATATTGAATAAGACAGAATGAGAACTAGAAATGCCCATAGGACACAGATGCCCCCGATGCAGATGTCATCTGCTTATACTGATCATACTGCACTGATTAGTATTCGCGAGTATCAAAATGGCATGCAGAGTTTCAGAACAGCATTGAAACATTCTCTGGGTAGCCCTGAGACTGCAGTCAGCTGTTGATCGAATCATAGCATCTGTTTACCTATTAAACGATGTAACTGAGGTAATGGCCAAACATGACCGACTCAGTATCTGAAGATAGATAGATGAATCATGCAATGTGTTAAGTATGTGCTGACTGAGTACTTTTTTTTCAGAGCATTTGTAATTTGCGAAAAAGGCAAATCTGCTTAACAGCTTTATATGATCAGCTTGCACCTGTTGTTGTGATCAGAGTATTTACTGTTCAAAGGAGCCCTCTATGGCAACTATGCTATTTTATATATAACGGAACGAGCGAATATAGCAATAGCACAGGCTGATATCTGAGATGCAATATTACAATGCAATGCTTTGAAATGGTGAGAAAAAAAATTTGGACCCAAACGACCCAGGGTCCGAAACGACTCCGGACCGAAACATCCCGCAACCATCACAGGTCCATGTGTATGAATGTGTAGTAGTGATAGGTATAAAATACACTTGTACTTGCCTTGCAGTACAAGCCGGCTTTTATAGCGGCGTGGTAGAGTGTTTGGCCTGTCACTCCGGCAGACAGGGTACGATTCCCGGCCAGGTAACAGTGATAAGCAATTTTTTTCATGTCACATATGGCTTTTGATGTATCACCAGTAACAACTGTAGTGTGTACCGGGTTGTCAACGAAGTCAAGCAACGTGGTCATCAGTCCAGGTACAAACCGCAATCTCCGTTGCTTAACTTCGTGAATAAGCCAACCACTCTACCCGCGTCGCTAAAAGAGCCGGCTCCTACAGCAAGGCTGTGTGGTATTTAAACTATTTATCCATAACCCTTACATTTCTCCCCCTCATCTCTTGACTTTGTCCCGAAGTCACACATGCCTCACAAGGCGAAACCCGAGGATGGAGTCTATATAACAAACCAGCGGCACTGTTTCCATCCCACTGCTGCCACCAGCGTTGACCGGGTCGTCCACGAAGTCAAGCATCACGGTCACCCATCCAGGTACTAACCACAATCTTCGTTGCTTAACTTTGTGTGTGAATAGATGGATCCAATGTTTTGACACGTGACCTTGTTTACTTGTGACTGCGCAAACGCAAAACTACTTTTCCTTTTGATGATGATCTTTCGTGGTTGGCAAAAAGCCGCTGGTTCCATATAAACACAATGTAAATAGGTTTAATATTACGGGCATATTTTAGTTAACTGTTACAGAAAATCGATCGAATTACACTTTAAATGAGTAGATAAATATATTCTAGACTTCATTCCTGCATCTTCCGCATTTTAGTCATTCGTTTTGCACATTTTTATTACAAATAATTAAGACCATCGCGCCTCGTAACCTGCCTAAGTTTAACAGGCAATTATCATCAAAACATCCTCAAATATTCTAGAAACCAATAATTATCGTCGGGTGCCCTAAGTTCGTTACCGCCTTAACTCCGTGATGTCATCATTTTCTGTGCTCCACGCGCTGACCTGGTTCTCACGTGACTTTCATATGCGGTTAATTTTAGCTGTCGACTAGAAGTTTTCCTGGACAAAGTTTTGTCAAGAATGGCTTTCCTGCAAATGAGATAACATCCATATTTTGCTTTTCTTTTGTGAGAAAGCCATTTTCGCTATTTCCAAATTCGTCATCTGGAAAAATACTAATAAAAAATATTTTTTAATCTGATGTGCCACAAAGACCTGTAGTCTGTTTGTTTACCATTTCTGGGTTAAGGGCACATGACCTGTCACATAAAACCAAGCCAAGATAACGAAATTAATCGTTTCCGAAATTCTTTTGGTTCTTAGAGAACAGAGGGACGGTTTGTAGAACGGTGGCACATGTAAACACTGGGTGCATCTCAAATGCTGCACTGATATCTCAGTTGTAAGGCGTCACATTGTGTTCCTGTGTCCTCATTGCATAGTTGCCCCATATAAGGTATAAATCTGTTATCAAATACAAGTTATGTTTCCAAGTTGTTCTTCACTGTCTTTGATGTTGAAAAAGTAAAACTTCTGTTTTAGCATTTTTTTTAAGTCAACACTTCATACTGATCAGTTTGCTGTTTAAATTTTGAACTGGTCATCTATTCAAATACCGAGTATAAATACCGAAAACCTAAGAATTACGCACTGTAGCCTAGCAGTTGAGCACAAAAATGATGACGTCATGGGGTCACGAACTTAGGACCAGAAAATGTTGCAGAGGCCATATTTGTTTACATTTGAAACTGTTTTTATATAAATGTACGGGGGAACAAAAATTGGGGAATTGCTTTGTTACTCAGAAATACGATATGATAAGCTAGTGAGATGAGTGAATTGATTTGATCTGTACTGCTTTATATTATTATGTGTAGACCACTTTGGCTTAGTGTAACAAACTTTGGGCACTCTAGGATACTAGTTCAGACATGTCTATTTTGTTGTTGTTGTCGATATTTTAAATGTTTAAAGGTCAATTTTGTCGTTTCGATTCATAACAAAATACAAGTTTTCTTTCTTTCTATATATACTGCCATACGCCCTCACGGGCATTCTAGGCAGGTGTATTTTACATACACTCCAGTTTCTGCAGGATGAAAGCCTACACAGTAATCATGTAATTATGGTAGGGTTCTTTAACCTGCACAGGGGATGGTTCTCCCTGCACAGGGGGCCTCCAGTTTACGTCCCGATCCGAAGGACGGTGCACTATCTGACATTCATCCCAGAAAATAACATTGCATTTACAATGTTATGAACTGTCCAACGTTGCGAGACGAAAGAGATCCTATTGTGGAAGTTATTATGAACTGTCTTTGTGAACACGGTCTTCGAGAGTATGCTGCCTCTCAGAGCGATTTAGTGAACATTATCCTTGATTATACCCGTGTGTTGCCATTTCACACACAAAAATCTGAAGTTGGCGAAATCATTGAATTTAACTCACGGCGGTTGATATACAAAATACACAAGGCAAGGGAGACAATCTACAGAAGATCAATTTCTGGTTGATTACACGAGGTGCATGCGGTCTAAATTTAGTATTTTAGCCAGCAGTAAAGTTTATACTGTATACGAACATTTTACGAAACGTTTTATCACATGAACATTGACTTACGTATCTATCTATCTATCTATCTTCTTATACTGAGTCGGTCATATCTGGCCATTACCTCAGTTGATTGGGTGGCTAAATTTAGAATTTAGCTGAAAAAAAAAAAAAAAAAAAAAAAAAAAAAGAGAGGCACTGGATGCGTCCTTAAAACTATTTACAATCTGCATAACAGAGGTATCCTAAAACGCATACCTCTGAGACCCAATCTTACACTGTGCGGGCTTTGAACTCTTCTGCGGACTTGGCATTCACCGCAGAGGAGGGAAGACTATTCCATTGGGGAATAGTTCTAGGAAAGAACGAGTTCTTCAGGGCATCACTATAGGACTGGTATCTACGATATTGTGAGTCGTTTAATTTTGATGCCCTTGTTTGGGTCGACAGTGTTACAGGGGTCAAGTACCTATCTTTATCAATAGACACTGAATCAGAGTGTATCTTGTAGAAGAAGGTTAAAGAGGACTGCTCACGACGGGCCTCCAGGGACGGCCACTCTAGCTCATTAAGCATGTCACCGACGCTACTTCTATTTCGCCATCGCCTACAGGTCCATCGAGCAGCTGTCCTCTGCACCTTCTCCACCTGCTGAGTCTGAGTTTTAACATAGGGGTGCCAAATGGGTGATGCATATTCGAGTTGAGGGCGAACCAATGTTTTATATGCAACATCCTTTGTCTGCCTAGGTGCAAAAGCCAAGTTCCGTCTAAGGAATCCCAAAGTCCTAGTTGCTTTAGATGTAATCTCTGAGATATGTTGACCCCAATCAAGATCGTCAGTGATGGTGATACCAAGATATTTGGCGGATTGAACATGCTCCAAAACTTGCTGGTGAAGAGTATAGTCAAACTTAATTTGCTTGTCTGGAGGGTGTCGTGACACTCTCATTGAGTGACATTTGGCCACATTGAACTTCATTTGCCAATCGGCCTCCCACTGTGCAAGTTGATCCAGGTCATCTTGTAAAATAAGACAGTCAGAAGGAGAATATATGTTCCTATACAGGACACAATCATCAGCAAACAAACGGACCGATGACCTGATATTATCGGGGAGATCATTAATGAAAACCAAGAAAAGGACCGGTCCAAGGACCGAACCTTGGGGGACTCCAGATAAAACAGGGACTGGATCAGACGCTTGGCCATCAAGTACAACTTGTTGTGAGCGCCCAGAGAGCCATGAGCTAATCCACCTATGCGTGGATCCTCTTATCCCATAGTACTCCAGTTTATGTAATAGCCTTCTGTGAGGTACCTTGTCAAAGGCCTTAGCAAAGTCCATGATGATCAAGTCAGTCTGTTTGTGGCCACGATTTATGGCCCCATCCAGATTGCTCACAATGTCATGGTAAAATTGAACAAGCTGCGTTTCGCAAGACCTTTGACTCCGGAAACCATGTTGACAGTCAGCAAGGATGCTCTCAAAGGCTAAGTGCTTGTTGATGTTGCTTACTAATATATGCTCCAAGGTTTTGCAACAGATGCATGTTATCGTGTATATATCACTGGGACTGTATTATACACAGTAGTTTTAAAATATTGTGGTGCTGGATATTTTACCTGAGAAGATTCAGGGTTCGTCATTGTTGGCGGAGAAGATTAACAGAACAGAACAGAATGGCGACAAACGGCCAAAGATGTTTTTGCCCACCACCGGTAAGTCCCGGCAAATAGTAATATTGATGTTGTTGTTCAGCGATAACTTAGTGTTTGGATGTGTCTATAAGCCAACCACTCTACCCGCTTCGCTAAAAGAGCCGGCTCCTACAGCAAGGCTGTAGAAGTGGTATTTATCCATAACCGTTACACAGTTCTGAATGCCATTTTTCATATGTTACAAATGGCTTTTGATGTATCACCAGTAACAATTCTGATAGGCCAAAGCAGTCATTTTAAGGGTGGCTTTATCAGAGTTCAAGACAGCTTTTGCTGTTGCTGATTACCTTTTTGAGCACACATAGTTCTTTATCAAGTTGGCGCTCTGCGATGTAAACAGTTGCTTGTGCGCTCTTACCAATCTGGTCCTTCAGCTACAAATACATTTAAATTGTGTTAAATATATAAATAAATCATTTGTCTTTTGGAAAATGCAAACATTTTTTCTCAATATATCAAGAAATAGCTATTCTTCTGGAAAATGTTATAGTACCGTGTAGTTTTGCAAGTTCTCCATGCTTGACAACATGAAGCTTTCTCAGTGCGCATGCGTGTTGTTGCGGAATCGGGCACAGAAATCGAGACAATTCACCGACAAGAGACAACTCACCGGAGGCTAGTCTGGTAGTTACCTCCCCTCGCTCGCTTTATTAAGCGATTTGAGATTAGGCTCCTAGTAAATTTATAAGCGATTTGAGATTAGGCTCCTAGTAGATTTGTCCCAGCCAATTGGCAGGAATTCTTTTCCGCATATGCGTTGCGCAGCTTATTTAAAAACGAAATCCGCTGTAGCTATGCGGCGAATGTTTATACACACGTAGCTGTGCTATTGAAAACCTATCTTATAGGGTTCGCCGGTCATCCGGGTACTTTCGTTTGTCACGTGATAGCACGTTGGACGAAACATTTTAAAACCCTGGCCACACCAAAACAGAGTAAAAACTGGGATGAAGAGTACACTGGTTGTGTTGAAAATGACCTTCTTCACATAGAAAACATTTGCAAATTACAAAACCGTCCTATTCTCCCAGTCTCTATGACTGAAATTCGGAAAGCTTTGACTTGCTTAAAGAATAACAAAGCAGCCGACTCCTTTGGTCTTACAAGTGAACATTTTACCCTGTGTTCGCAGTACATTGAAGTCCCCTTGATGGTTATAATAAATAACATTTTCAGGTCAAGGAAGGTTCCAGAGATCTTGAAGGAGGGACTACTTACTCCAGTCTACAAAAAGGGCGATGCTACTAACCCAACTAATTATAGGGGTATCTCAGTCACTCCCATTCTTCTCAAGGTCCTTGAACATATTTTAAACAAACGCCATAACCAATTACTGCAAAATTCCCAGTCAAAATTACAAAAGGGCTTTACAGAGAGAACCTCTTCCATCAATGCTGCCCTCATCTTGAGTGAATGCATCAATGAGTCCAAACACGAAAAGAAACCCATGTACATCGCTGCGCTAGATGTCCAAAAGGCCTTCGATGTCGTAAATCATGGGTTCCTCTTGCACAAGCTCTATCTTGACGGCATAGCCGGTGATGATTGGCTTCTCCTGAAGGATCTCTACAATGATATGACTGCACGTGTCAAGTGGGACGGGTTCCTTTCTTCTCCCTTCATTATAAGGCAAGGTGTCCGTCAAGGTGGTATCTTGTCTGCCTCCCACTATAAGAGATACAATAATCCTCTTCTCTTGGAGATAGAAGACAAATTTACAGGTAAGAAGATAGGGACAGTGAACATCCCCCATGTGACATGTGCTGATGATTTGTGCTACGTGACGGAGACCAAGAGTGAACTCCAACCAATGATGTCCACTTCTGAGGGATATGCTAACCGGGAGCATTATACTGTTCACCCGACCAAAACGGTTATAGTGGCTTACGATGCTTCTGATACCCCTACCATAACCTTGTATGGCGAAGAAATCCCGGTGGTGGAAAAAACAGTACATCTTGGTGTCTGCAGGAGTGCAGATTGCAAACCAAATACTGATGAGAAAATTTCACTAGGCCGTGGGACTGCATACTCACTAATGGGTGCAGACTTTCATGGCAAATCAGGCATCAAGCAGAGCATAAAGGCTGATATGTGGCGGAAATATGTTATTCCCAGACTGATTTATGGCCTTGAAGCCCAAAATCTACTGAAAAAAGATCTAAAAGCCTTAGATGCTTTTCAAATAAGAACTGCCAAGCAGCTCCAGGGATTACCCACAAAAACCCCCAATTCTGCTGCTTTGGCACTGCTTGGCCTTCTACCTGTTGAGGCCTGTATTAACAAATGTATCCTGACTCAGTTCTGCAATGCTGTTCGTGACCACAAATCTATTGAGCATGACATAGCAATCAGACAACTAGCTGTCAAATCACCCGATGACAAAAGTTTTTTCTCAAACGTTAGGAAAATCTTGGATATTTATTCCCTTCCAACTGCATATACGTTACTTAATAATACTCCCAAGAAAGAGAAATGGAAAAAGTTAGTAAACTCCAATGTGCACTTGCACGTGGAAACCCTGTGGAAGGAGGATATTGCTAGTAAATCCTCTCTGAAATACCTAAACCCAGACTCCTTAAAGGTAGGCAAGGTCCATCAAATTTACGCATACGTAAACAATAGTATCTTTGATGTCACGAGGGCTGAAACGAAGGCTAGGCTACTAACAGGAACATATACGTTGCAGGCCAATAGGGCAAGGTTTAACCAATTTAATGTTAATCCACAATGTCCTCTCTGTAATAAGCAACCTGAGGATAGAGAACACTTCATTGTCATCTGTGAAAGATTAAATTATGTAAGGGTACCGTACATTCTCAAAATTAGGACTTTGTTTAACTATTCCAGAGAAATTGACCACGTTCTAGAGACTCCCGAACTGTGTGTACAGCTTCTACTGGATTCAAGTCACCCGCATGTTACTCAGAGGCTTGAGTTTACCAACAGACAAACAGAACTTCTGGAGTTACATTCCCGGGAACTGATTCACGAGTTACACCTGAATCGCGTTCGGTTACTGAAAACTGACTAGGAAGTGCTGAAAGTACCAGAGAGCATAAGATAGGAAAACTTTAAAGACCACAAGTTTGTCTGTGCAAATGAAATGAATTTAAATCTGTGATAAATATTCACTTCACAATCTGTGAAGGTGCCACGCAAAATAAACGTGGGGACACTAAGCTACAAGAAGAAGATAGCATTTTCAAGCTTTCAAGAAATGCACTGTACAGTCACGAAAAAGAGCACTGGAAATTTTTAAATTTTAAATTATTTTATCACGTTTATGGCACCTTGACTTCTGTTCTTATGCACAAACTGTAGTTTTAGAACTGTTCTTATTGTATAATATGTGGTCAATTATTGTGTTGCTCTCTGGTAAGTCGCGAAAGCTGTAAAATTGTGCAATTCATTCCGGACCAAGGTCAAGTTCAAAGTTGGCCGCCATATTGAATTCCTAAGAAGATGGACATTTGAAGTGGATGTTGAGAGACGTGTAGGTCCAACAGCTTCCAGAAACTACTCAAATTAAGTAACATATCAACGAATATATCCCATGAACTGTAGACTTCTCGTATTTGGTCGTGTAAAAGTTACTTGTGGACTTAGTAAATTGACCAGTCTGTACCGGCGGGTGTTGCATCATCAGATTTAAATTTTAAAATGACATTTTAAGAACCGAATCCCTGAATTTCTGCATTGATTTCAATCAATTATCAGCTAAAGAAGCAAATCTTATCTCATTCACATTAAATCTTAAGATCACATATGCAACGTTTGAACTGTGATTAACTGGCTGATTTCCTTTTTTTTAATCAAATTTTTATTTTTTATAGTCTTAAATATCACGTGAAATATTGTATCATAATTCTTAAATTAATCATTGGATCATCATTCCCTCATTATATGGTATTGAACTTTTTATGCTCTTTTAACTAAATTCATTTTTATTGTATTTTAAAAATCAATTTATAATCAGTTTCTTAACCTAGTAGATTCTCAGATCTTGTCACTGTAAGGCTATTTTAGATATTCTCAATGTGTGGCACTCTCAGATAGACAAACTTTTTCTCTTTAAAATTAAATGCACTTTAAAAATCAGTCATTCTAAGTAGTTACGGCTCAGGGTTCTTAGTGTGTTGTTGACCGGCTGACTCCTGTAGTTCTCTGGCTGGTTTTAAAGCAGACAGAGCCTTTGATTAAATGTAGTTATTTTACCTTTTGGGAACTTTCAAAAATTTACGAAATTATCGTTTTACTACAGCCTCCATACACTTGAACCTTTTATAGGAAACCTTTTCCTTGTGACCTAAGCACACCATAGAAAATCCTTTAGTGTCAAGTCTTCGTTTTGGTGTTGTACACCCTTGTGATGGATCTGGTACCGTTTGCTCCTCAAAGTGACCCCTCCCACACTGCCAGACAAATGACCCATATACATGATTCTACTCATAGTACTAGACAGTACACCCTGAATAGGAGGAAAGCTCTGGAAACAAAATTGCAGAACTGTCGGGATACCCATATTAGCTCTGTAATGAAAGGTGGTAAAAATCTGGTGGTCAATTTGAGTACTGCAGCTTTTGAGATGTTTAGACAATACTTATTATTAATGCTTCATGAGAAATCTGCAGAGCTGGCCCTTGCCATCTCCACCCAAAATAATGTTGACAAGACTGGTGCTACAATTGACTCCTGCTATAAGGTTTCCAATCTAAAAAAAGATGGAACTCCAGGATAAATACATAAATTCACTATAAATCTTTATAGGACACAATCATCTGTATTGGTGAATGGCTCTAAAGTAGACCTGTTCATTGAGCACTTCTTGCGCCCCATTGAGGATAAAATTGGAGCTTCTACCTCTACCCTTGATACCTACCATCAGACCTTTAAGACTACTATGAAAACTGTGGCCGCTTGCGGTACCAAAGAGAGCGAGAACCAAGACACAACACATCTCAATACTCACCCACAGCTTCTCCCTCTAACTCAGGGTCAAACCCAACCTTCTCAGATCTTGTCACAGTCTAAACAGACCCTTGACACTTCCATACTCCCTTGTCCCCACTGTAAATGTCCCGTGGAAGACGGAATACAGTGTGACTATTGTATGATGTGGATGCACAGTGGATGTGAAGCTGTTGATGAGGATTTGTTTGAGTTCTACAGATCCTGTGAGACTGCATACACATGTCTGTCATGCAGGCAAATGGAAGAATGCATTGCTGATGACACGACATTCGACAGTCTAAACACCTCATTGATTGATGACGGAAACACCAGAGACAGTGAAGTGGTTGAGAAATCAGACAACTCTGAGACCCCTTCTACACAGACGAAGATCATTATTGATTCAAGTGGATCCTCAGACATATCCACTCTTAATCCGACTCAAGATGATGCGGAACCCACTCGGGTTGTGTCATCCCCTCGTCAAAGTCTGGAGAAATCTATGCCTAGTATGGATACTAACACACATCGGATAGACTCAATTACTGTTGAGGAGGCTCCTTTATCAGTCGCCCTTAGTAGCAATGATAGTCCTCACAGTGCAGTTCCAAAACTTAACTCTGGTAAGGGTGAAACCCCCACACCACTTGAAAAGAAACGAAAGAAACCAGTTCCCCCAAAAAAGACAAAACCCACTGATATAGAGGAACAATTAAGTCATGCTAAGTCTGTGATTTACTCATTAGAGAAGCAAATACATGACAAGGACAACTCAAATAGAATTCTTACTCAAGAACTTGCCCTATTGAAGAGACAAGACACCTGTACTGCTTCCAACATTAGTGTATCACACTTACCTAACCTGCATAATAGTCAAAACGGAAATCCTATGGCTCAAAATATAAATTTGGGACATATGCCACCATTTCCTCCGCCATTTCCCCCTCCTGTAATCCCACCTTTGGCGCATCAGTCACAAATGCCTCATTTACACCAGTTTGAAAAAGATCTACAACTTACTAGAGAAAGGCTTATGGCCTTGGAGCTTGAACAACTTAAACTCAAAGTGTCGATGATCGAATCGATGACTCCTCAATCGAACATGAACAAGTATATACCAAATATACAGTTTCCTCATTATTTCCCAGCTGCGAATGGACTGCCAGCTAGCATGGGAAACTACATGTACTATCCTAACGTAATACAACAGCTCCCTTATCAACTAAATCCCCTTGCTCAAATGCAGCCAGGTGGCCCCTTACTGCATAGGTATAATATACATCCGCATAGCTATCATCCATATGTACGTCCGTCTGGCCAGAGTTATACCTACCCTCCACACCATAGAGTTTACCCTCAAGCCCAAACCCAACATATTCCTCAGCCCTTTCAGGGACCAAACCCGCAACATCAGACCCAAAGCCTCCCTCAGCCCCAACGTATGCAGGACCCTCCAGTTTATGTGCAAGTGAATGCCCAAACCCACTCACAGACCCCCAATATTGCTGTTCCATGTCTAGACGATCACCAACAAGCCCAGAAAAATAGTTCTTCCCCTATTCCCTCTGATCCAATTAGGACAAAATCCCCACCTGGAGATGATTCTGGCCGGAAGGAGACTATGGATGTTATAGACCTGACGGAGCATAGTAGCTCTGAGGCTCAGACATATAGTGATTCTCACTTACCTGGAACTGACAAAACACAATCTTGCTCCGGTGCGGCATATAGCCCCGGCAAGCAACCTAACGCATCATGTAAAGGCCGGGAGATTTTATATCACCAACCCTCGGTTGAAAACCCGACAAATTGTACTAACTCGGACAATTCCAATAGAACATTTAATCCTCAACCTCATGTACAGCCTGTAGGTCAACCATCTGAAGACCCCAATACTTGTTCTTTTTTAGCAAACGGTCGTGTCTCACAATTAACAGAAATAAATCACTAGCCTTATCTATTTCAACTCTGAATGTAAAAAACATAAAAACAAACAAAGCATATATTCAGAATATACTCAAATCAACTGATATTCTTTGTTTTCAGGAACACTGGCTCTTTTCCTTTGAGCTTCCACAGCTCAGTTCCTTCTCCCCCTCCCACGCCTGTTACAGTAAAGCGGTTGATGATGATGATCCAATATCTCCGGCTGGTCCCCCTCGTGGGTACGGAGGAGTTGGTATTTTTTACAGGAAGGACTGGGACTTGAAGGTTGTGAGTTTCCCCGGCGGTGGTTGCAGGATCTGTGCTGTGGAGATCCAAAGTGAACCTCCCCTTCTGATTGTGTCTTCATACCTGCCTTCACGAAAGTATGTGGCCAGGAATTCTTTAGCTGCTGACCCATACGAGTATGACACAGTACTTGCGCAATTAAATGAAATCATTTCCACTTATCAAGACTCACACAGCATCTTCGTATGCGGTGATCTCAATGCCTCTTTACTTCAACGAGAAGGTAACAAACAAGATCAGGCACTCTGTCGTTTCTTACAGTCTACAGGTTTAATTTCACATCAGAGTGGAAAGCCTACCTTCTTTCACGAAAACATGAAGGACGTTTCAGAGATAGACTATATATTTACCAAATGTGACGCCTCTATTATCTTATGTCCTACCACAGTGGAGGACCGCCACCCCCTAAACTTGTCTGATCACACTATGCTCTCCATGAAGCTGCAAGTCAGCTACTGTCTTAAACAGGGTAAATGTGTGACTATTCCTGTAAAGCCAAAGTGGCACAAGTGTGATCAGATCTTGTTCACGGAATCTGTGAGCTCACAGGTCCGGCAATCTTTTCCCAGTAAGCACACAGTTAGTTCATATGACATACAATGTCAAATAAGAGCCCTAACTGATATACTTAAAACGGCTGCTGAGGAGAGCATCCCTGGATATGTGGCTGAAAAAGTAAAAAAGCCGTCAAATAAACCCCCGAAGTGGAATGTACAGATCTCCAATGCCATTAGACAGTCTCGCAAAGTTTGGGGAGACTGGAAGATAGCTGGGATGCCTAGTAAACAGCACAATCCTGCTCTCCATGAGAACATGCGTGATGCTAAGACCAAGCTTAGGAAATCTATCCGCCAAACGAATGCTAAAGACAGAGAAAGAAAACTACGTACAATTATGGACAGTGAAAATAATACCAAATCATTTCACACTTTGGTTAGACTCCAGAGAAAGTCCAACTGTATTCAGACCTCATCTCTTGAAGTGGACGGTGTTCTCTGTGAGACCCCCGAAGAAATTTGTGACGGATGGACGAAACATTTTAAAACCCTGGCCACACCAAAACAGAGTAAAAACTGGGATGAAGAGTACACTGGTTGTGTTGAAAATGACCTTCTTCACATAGAAAACATTTGCAAATTACAAAACCGTCCTATTCTCCCAGTCTCTATGACTGAAATTCGGAAAGCTTTGACTTGCTTAAAGAATAACAAAGCAGCCGACTCCTTTGGTCTTACAAGTGAACATTTTACCCTGTGTTCGCAGTACATTGAAGTCCCCTTGATGGTTATAATAAATAACATTTTCAGGTCAAGGAAGGTTCCAGAGATCTTGAAGGAGGGACTACTTACGCCAGTCTACAAAAAGGGCGATGCTACTAACCCCACTAATTATAGGGGTATCTCAGTCACTCCCATTCTTCTCAAGGTCCTTGAACATATTTTAAACAAACGCCATAACCAATTACTGCAAAATTCCCAGTCAAAATTACAAAAGGGCTTTACAGAGAGAACCTCTTCCATCAATGCTGCCCTCATCTTGAGTGAATGCATCAATGAGTCCAAACACGAAAAGAAACCCATGTACATCGCTGCGCTAGATGTCCAAAAGGCCTTCGATGTCGTAAATCATGGGTTCCTCTTGCACAAGCTCTATCTTGACGGCATAGCCGGTGATGATTGGCTTCTCCTGAAGGATCTCTACAATGATATGACTGCACGTGTCAAGTGGGACGGGTTCCTTTCTTCTCCCTTCATTATAAGGCAAGGTGTCCGTCAAGGTGGTATCTTGTCTGCCTCCCACTATAAGAGATACAATAATCCTCTTCTCTTGGAGATAGAAGACAAATTTACAGGTAAGAAGATAGGGACAGTGAACATACCCCATGTGACATGTGCTTATGATTTGTGCTACGTGACGGAGACCAAGAGTGAACTCCAACCAATGATGTCCACTTCTGAGGGATATGCTAACCGGGAGCATTATACTGTTCACCCAACCAAAACGGTTATAGTGGCTTACGATGCTTCTGATACCCCTACCATAACCTTGTATGGCGAAGAAATCCCGGTGGTGGAAAAAACAGTACATCTTGGTGTCTGCAGGAGTGCAGATTGCAAACCAAATACTGATGAGAAAATTTCACTAGGCCGTGGGACTGCATACTCACTAATGGGTGCAGGCTTTCATGGCAAATCAGGCATCAAGCAGAGCATAAAGGCTGATATGTGGCGGAAATATGTTATTCCCAGACTGATTTATGGCCTTGAAGCCCAAAATCTACTGAAAAAAGATCTAAAAGCCTTAGATGCTTTTCAAATAAGAACTGCCAAGCAGCTCCAGGGATTACCCACAAAAACCCCCAATTCTGCCGCTTTGGCACTGCTTGGCCTTCTACCTGTTGAGGCCTGTATTAACAAGTGTATCCTGACTCAGTTCTGCAATGCTGTTCGTGACCCCAAATCTATTGAGCATGACATAGCAATCAGACAACTAGCTGTCAAATCACCCGATGACAAAAGTTTTTTCTCAAACGTTAGGAAAATCTTGGATATTTATTCCCTTCCAACTGCATATACGTTACTTAATAATACTCCCAAGAAAGAGAAATGGAAAAAGTTAGTAAACTCCAATGTGCACTTGCACGTGGAAACCATGTGGAAGGAGGATATTGCTAGTAAATCCTCTCTGAAATACCTAAACCCAGACTCCTTAAAGGTAGGCAAGGTCCATCAAATTTACGCATACGTAAACAATAGTATCTTTGATGTCACGAGGGCTGAAACGAAGGCTAGGCTACTAACAGGAACATATACGTTGCAGGCCAATAGGGCAAGGTTTAACCAATTTAATGTTAATCCACAATGTCCTCTCTGTAATAAGCAACCTGAGGATAGAGAACACTTCAGTGTCATCTGTGAAAGATTAAATTATGTAAGGGTACCGTACATTCTCAAAATTAGGACTTTGTTTAACTATTCCAGAGAAATTGACCACGTTCTAGAGACTCCCGAACTGTGTGTACAGCTTCTACTGGATTCAAGTCACCCGCATGTTACTCAGAGGCTTGAGTTTACCAACAGACAAACAGAACTTCTGGAGTTACATTCCCGGGAACTGATTCACGAGTTACACCTGAATCGCGTTCGTTTACTGAAAACTGACTAGGAAGTGCTGAAAGTACCAGAGAGCATAAGATAGGAAAACTTTAAAGACCACAAGTTTGTTTATCTGTGCAAATGAAATGAATTTAAATCTGTGATAAATATTCACTTCACAATCTGTGAAGGTGCCACGCAAAATAAACGTGGGGACACTAAGCTACAAGAAGAAGATAGCAACGAGCACGCGGGTGAATACAAACGCCATTTTGAATAAGCAAATAGTGTAAATAAAACCGAAGTCACTAGCATATTTCTTACAATTTTGATAAAACATGCAAAAAATCTGTAGTGCAGGTGGTTGTACAAATCACCATTTACAACTGGATAAAAAGCTATCGTTCTATCAGTTCCCAAATGGAGAAAAACATCCAGAGAGACGGTCTCGGTGGATAAGGGCCTGCAGTCGCCAGAACGCTGATGGTTCAGACTGGATTCCTACATCAAAATATGTTTACATGTGCAGTGAACATTTTATAACAGGTAATTGATTCACAAAACATTATTCTTTGGGCCATGCTTTGTTGATAATGAACTGAAATTGTCCTTTCTATTGGTAAAATTGTCTGTTGATTTCTCTCTAGTGCTCGTATTTCTCCCTTTCAACAACATTTCTGCACTTATCGAGGCGATCCCTTGGAACAACACCACAGGTGTTGGATGGGTGACTAACTTTAGAAATTGATTGTAATTAACTTTAAAGTGTAGAAAAAAACCTCCTTACTGGGTGTGCTAAAGAAGATGAACAGGGGTCCTAAAATGAATGCCTCTGATCTAAAGGTCAAAACAACAACAAGGTCTTTAGAATGTGTGCCTTGTAAATGAACTAACAAACTAGCCTGTCCCCCTAGCCTTGGCATAACCTCGGATCTGGGTTCACACTATTTGCAGAAATGACATATGACATGCAAACAGTAAGGACCTAGATCAGATGAGCAGTCTGATCTGGGTCCACACTGTTTGCAGAAATGACTTAAAGCTACCGGCAGTCAACGATTTTTTACAGACAAACAGTGTGGACTCAGATCAGACAGCTCTTGTTAGCAATCTGATCTGTGTTATTTTGACAATAAACAGAATGTGAAACCTACCTTGACACTTGGATAGAGTATATTTCCCGAGTCCATGACACCTCCGAATACACAACACTTGACACTAGTCCGTAGACATCGGTTATCAGGCAGCTGTTATTTCACTAAATGGAAATTTCCCGCCTCGTTATTCTTTACTTTTAATCATTTTTACTTACAGTAACATGCATTTTCAGTTTAAAAAAAACGATTTTATTCAATGTAATTGATAGCGATCTAAAGGGTAATTGCCGGTCGCTCTGTTATTGTTTTCACCTAAAAAATGGCGGCCTATCGGTTGCTACGGGCAGTGACGTCACGCCGGCGAACCCTATGCCAGGTGCTAATAGTGAAGAACAACTCAAGTTTTCAGGGTATAAATAATTAAATAATTATATTCTGAGCTGTTTTTAAACCAAGTGTCAATAAAGTCTCTATGAAAACTAAATATGAATATTGATAGCTAAACTGATATTGCTCATCCGAGTACGGTTCTGTTTCTCTATCTGTCTTCTTAACATTTAATAATAGTTGCACCAGATTTCGTAAAGATAAAAGATAAAGAAGCTTTATTTAACGTCGCATATCGGAAACAAATAACATAAGCTCTGTAGAGCTTTTATTGCGACAAACAAAGTATCCTTTAACAAATACTTACCTGCCTTCGTTTATCCTCCTAGGACTACCACTGATAATGCGAGCGTCAGCCTAGGGAGCTCCTAGTACCATTTTAAGGCCTTTGGTATGGCGCGGCCGGGGATCGAACCCGCGACCTCCCATTCCCGAAGCGGACGCTCTAACACTGAGCTATCGGGGCCGCTATCGTAACCCTAAAACGTTCGTCTGTTTATGTCATCTGCTACATCTTCAAGGCTTAAACCCCAGTAAGGCCTTAGAGCTTCATCCTAGAGTCCTGAAGGAACTAGAAAATTAGTTGGGTCCAGTTTTTGCACACTTGTTTCAACAGTCTCTTGATACGGGTGTAATCCCCAAAGAATGGCTCTTAGCAAACATCTGTCCACTCTTCAAAAAAGGAGATAGGGCTCTTGCCCGTAATTATCGCCCTGTGTCTCTGACTTGTGTCCTGTGTAAATTGCTGGAACATATAGTCTGCTCAAACATCATGGCCCACTTGGACGAACATAAACTTTTGTCAGACAGACAACATGCATTTAGGAAAAGGCACAGTTGTGAAACTCAGCTAAGCACAGTTATTAATGACTGGGCAAAAATCTTGGACAAAGGGGGACAGGTGGACACATTTATTCTGGACTTCGAGAAGGCTTTTGACACCCCTCCTCATGAACTACTTAAATCTAAGTTATTTGGTCATGGACTTGGGGGAAAGACCCTCAAATGGATAGATTCCTTTCTTTGCTACAGAAAACAGCGGGTTGTTGTTAATGGTGAATCTTCGGAGTGGGCTCCAGTTTTGTCTGGAGTCCCGCAAGGGACCGTTCTTGGTCCACTTTTGTTCTCCCTGTATATCAATGATATTTCCACTGACATTGACTCAGAAATAAGACTGTTCGCAGATGACTGTGTTTGTTACCGGGAAATTAGAGATACATATGACTCATTGAAACTTCAGGCTGACATAGATAGATTAGGATGTTGGGCACGTAAATGGGGCATGAGATTTCAGCCAGTTAAATGCAATATTATGCAGATAACTGGAAGAGATCTAATAAAGTTGAGGCTTCTTACACCTTAGAGGGAACGGTCCTCGAGAATGTGGACTCCATTAAATACCTTGGAGTGACAATCTCACACAACTTGAGATGGAATACTCATATTAGCAACATGTGTACTAAGGCAAATAGAACGGTTGGTTTCCTGAGGCGAAATCTTCATCAGTGCCCTCAGGATGTAAAAGAGGCAGCATATAAAGGTCTTGTTCGCCCAATCTTGGAATATGGTAGTTGTATCTGGGACCCCAGTGGAGTGGTCCTTAACGATGAAATTGAGAAAGTTCAGAATAGAGCTGCTAGATTTGTAACAGGCAATTACTGCTTTGAAACTGGGAGCATGACTGGAATACTTGGAAAATTAAAATGGAAGTCTCTCAAGAAAAGGAGAAAAGACAGTAGGCTAATCCTTTTATACAAAGATCTAAAGGGTGCTGCCAGCATTCCAACAGATGACCTTGTTCCCCCAGCTAGAGACTGTAGAAATCCCCATTTGTTGACGTTTCAGACCCTTAGCGCAAGAACTGACATTTATAAAGAGTCGTTCTTCCCCAGAACCATTAGAGATTGGAATGCCCTTCCCGATTAGATTATTTCGACAGCTGAAGGTGCTGATAATTGTGTAGCTAAATTTACCTCTTTGGTTAGAGCTAGGGACTAACTTCCCACATCACAGGACCCGGTGTATGAATGTCATTTGACGTGTCACCAGTAACAATTCTGATTCTGATTCGTGCAGTTTAAGCATACAGGTAAACAATGTGGTCCCTGACCGGACTGCCATCTGCTCCTTGAGCAACAGTCTGATCTTGGACTCTAAATGTTTGCAGACAACAAAGCAGACGGCGATTGTTGTGATTTGCAGCTAAGGATGAGAGATATAATTGCATGGTTCTTTTCTTTATTTGCGGCCATAGTTGTTTGTTTTCCAAGAAAAGTGCATCATTGGTAACCTGTTGGTGTTAGACAGTAAAATTTATGTTTGACAGGTGTTTTCACGTTTGTTTGTTGTTTTTTATTTTGTGTGTGTGTTTCTTTTTCTTTTTTGTATTGTTTTTGATATGCCATATGTCGTAACATTTCTGCAACGCGACATCAACTTCGGTACAACATCACGATGTTTCAGCAACGTCATTACTACATCGGGGGTAAAGTAATGCACCGACATTGATTTGACGCTGCCCTAGTGACTCGTGCCTGCTGGGAAACAAACAGTGAAGACACTGATAAGACACGTGTTTAATACTGCATATAATTTTGCCTCTTTCTCTGTATTTATCACTTATGTTTTTACTGCCCAATTTTAAGAAAATAAACGGCACTGATAGTCCTACATATATAACATGAAAGTGCAAACTTTAGATAATTTTGCATTGCTTACTCTTATGGCTCAAGTGTAAATGCCAGTTGATTAATTGTTTCTAAAAATAAAACAGGTACGTCGATAACGGAATATACTACCATTTGGGATACTCGGCTGTCTTCGCCGTATTCTTTACGAATGGCGTGTTTAGTGGTTTCATGACCTACAATCTTTGATTAGGTAATGCAGTGCGGGACCAACCGGAGACATTAATTATTATTCAACGACACATTTCGAAGACAGTTCACCGACACATTTGTTCAAAAACAATCGACCTGTACCCGCCTGTGAGTGATAATAGATAGATTAGGATTCTGGGCAAGAAAATGGGACATGCGATTTCAACCCGTTAAATGTAATATTATGCAGATAACTAGGCAACTGGTAAATAAAATGGAGGCTTCTTACACCTTAGAGGGAACGGTCCTCGAAAATGTGAATTCCATTAAATACCTTGGTGTGACAATCACTCACGATTTGAGATGGACTATACACATTAGCAACATGTGTACAAAGGCGAATAGAACACTTGGTTTCCTGAGTCGAAGTCTTCATCAGTGTCTTCAGGATGTGAAAGAGATAGCATATAAGAGACTTGTTCGTCTAATCTTGAAATATGGTAGTTGCATCTGGGACCCAAGCAGAGTGGTACTAAATGAAGAAATTGAAAAATAGAAGTGGAGGCAATGATCAGGAATCGATACAATCGATACAGCTCCCATCAGAGACACCAAAGGGAAAGAAACACAAACCCTAATGGAAAGACTAATAGAGGAAAGCCAAAAGGACAGTTCAGAATAGAGCTGCTAGATTTGTAACAGGAAATTACTGCTTTGAAACTGGGAGCATGACTGGAATTCTAGGAAAATTAAGATGGGAGTCTCTCAAGAAAAGGAGAAGAGACAGTAGGCTCATACCCTTACACAAAGGTCTTAAGGGTGCTGGCAACATTCCAACAGATGACCTTGTTCCCCCAGCTAGACACGATAGAAATCACCATTCAATGGCGTTTCAGACCCTTACTGCAAGAACTGACGTTTATAAAGAATCGTTCTTCCCCCGAACCATTAGAGATTGGCATGCCCTTCCCGATTCGATTATTTTGATGGCTGAAGGTGCTGAGGATTGCGTAGCTAAGTTTACCTCTTTGATTAGAGGCAGGGACTAACTTCTCATATCACAGGTCCTGGTGTATGAATGTCATTTGTCCAGTAACAATTCTGATCTCATCTGATAATTATGATTGGTAATTAAAGGTAATTATGAATAAATGGTGTTTTGTGTTCGAATGACCATACCTGTGAATGACCAGACATTTTCTCAGAATCAGAATTGTTTACTGATGACACGTCCTAAGACAATCCTTTTCACCAATGCTTCCGCCTGTTTGTGAACTGTCTGAGAATCGATTATTATGCTTAAAAAGGGGGAAAAGTTCAAGTTATTATTTCTGTTCTGCATCATTTAGGATGCAGCTGCTGACGGATATGCGCTCACCGTAATTCTTGAATAGGAATTAGGTTGCCTCGTTGACTTGATGTCACTTAGATTTGTCTGTCGGTGAGCTGTTTCAAAGTCTCATTGAGGCTTACCTGTAGCTTTAAGGATGTTGATTTATGGGACTGCAATATTCATGACTCGATCATTGAAATTGTAGGATAAATAAGGCTCGAGCCTTGAACAAGGTGCAATTTGGGCGTATACTTTATACTTCGAGTCCTGAAATTCTATGTTCTGCGGTTCTAAGGCGGCTCTACTGTCGCGGTTTATTTTTGTTATGGTTTGTCTTTGGGTCTTAGTGTCGCTTATATTATTTTATTTTGGATAGCCTATTGGCCATTTTGTGGGAAAGTAACTGTTCTTTTGGCTTTCCGCTATTGATGTTTCCATTAGGGTCTGTTGTTTCATGTTTGTGTTTCTTTCTCTTTGTTGTCTCTGATGTGAGCTGTGGGTTAATTGTATCGATTCCGGATCATTGCCTCCACTTCTGTTTTACTTAACTTATCCGTTGTTGTACAGAAATGAGCGAACTAAGCAGTCTTGCGGTATTTTCTTACTTTACTTGGATTATTTATCAGTAACCATTGTCAGGTAAGTAAAGTAAGTAAGCTGAGTTGAGACTATGTTCGGCCTCTATAATCACTAGCAATGCATTCTGTGTCGTTTACTTATATTACTCCAGAAATGAGCAAAATAAGCAGTCTTGCTTATATTATTTTAGTTTGGATAGTCCATTGGCCATTTTGTGGGAAAGTGACTGTCCTTTTGGCTTTCCGCTATTGATGTTTCCATTAGGTCTGTTGTTTCGTATTTGTGCTTCTTTCCCTTTGGTGTCTCTGATGGGAGCTGTGGGTTGATTGTATCGTTTCCTGATCATTGCCTTCACTTCTATTTTGCGGTAGTTTACTTACTTTACTTAGATTACTTACCTATCATCATTTTCAGATTAGTAACGTAAGTAAACTGAGTTGAGGTTAAAATTCCAGTTCCACCCATCAAAACGAAAAGTTACATTGATTCTGAAATTAATCATAAATGCCATTTCTTCAAAATATCCTTCATTAATAAGGGTATGGATTTTATAGATTTGCCCAGTACCTTCCGTGAGAGATCGGTACTTTCTTCCATTCCTGCTTATTTTCAAAATACTGAAACACCTATAATTTGCTATAAATATAACAAACCTGTTAGATCTATCATTTTTAATTTTAATAAACTTGTTTCAGATCTTGATATTGATACTAATACTCCTGATTCATGTGATTGTAAAGTAGAAGTAAAACAAAGATCAGGAATTGATACAATTAACTTACTCCACCCAAAAAAGACACCAAAGGGAAAGAAACACAAACATTAAGCGACCAGACCATAATGGAAACCTAAACAAAGGAAGGCCATAAGGACAGTTACTTTCCCACAAAATGGCCATATGGCCATCCAAAATTAAAAGACACAAGTGATACACACAGTAAGTAACAAACAACAACATAAATAAATCGCCGCAGAAGAGCCGCCTTGGAACGGTCAGTGGAAGATTTCAAGTGGGGGGCTTAAATCGATTTTACGTGGCCACAATCATCGCCCTTACTTCCGTCGCGATTTAGACAAATAATCTGTTCAGTCCGCATGAAGGCCTCCTAACTCAGCAGTGCAACATCTCCGTGAACACAAAAATCAAAGAACCACAGAGGTGAGACAACGGTGAGGACTCGACAGAAAGAAATCACTGAAATGCTGGAGCAAAAGAAAACCAACAGTTAGACTCCGATGAGCCCGACCAGAGACAGAGCATCAGGCACCAACCAACATTATCTCTCTAATTCTCGATAAGCCTTTACGTTGGAGCCGTCATAGAATCTGAGGCCTGACCCACCGGCGTGCAATTAAAGAGGGAAGCAAAGTTGCCAACCGTGATTGGGTTAACTACCATGCATGCAGTCTGTCGTATAATATCCATGTTGTACTCAAAGTATTGCTATCCTGCTGCTGGTCATGTAATTACTGGCAATTTGAAAATTATTCCTGATTCTAGGATAAGGAATATAATTTCTGAAGGACCGAAATATCGGTTTCCTTCTAAAATTGATTTCAGTAAATGTAGAGGTGAAATCGCTGCTTCCTTGAATGAATTCGGTAATCGATGGTGTAAGCGAGAGTATGTTGAGCATAAAGCCCTTAAGGACTGGAAACTTAGCATTTTAAAACTAGTGAATAAACGCATTTCTTTCTATTCTCAAAATACTAACTTATTACCTCCTAAGCCCAAGACGTCTTTACGTCATCTTAAACTAGGTATTCAAGAATTTCATAAGAAGTTTGTTTTGGCCCCTGCAGACAAGGCCGCTAACTACGTCGTCGTTGTGTGACGGCTCCACTATGTTAACACGCTTAAGCAGGAGCTTGGTGGTACTAAGGCCTATGAACTTCAGCCTTTAGCTGAAGAGAGAGCTATAGTAGATAAACATGTGTCTTTCAGCCACCAAGTTTGCTGTGTGTGTTAACGAAGGCCAAGACAAGCTTCCTACGCTATACTGGTTACCAAAAATTCATAAAAAACATTACAAAGCACGGTTTATTGCAAATTCTAGCTATTGCACTACCACTGAACTTTCTAAATTATTAACTTCCTGTCTTACTGCTATTAAAACGCATGTAATTAAATATTGTGATAAAGTCTTTGAAAGATCAGGAAGAAATCTGTTTGGGTCTATAAAAAAATCGAATGAGGTTTTAAATAAATTGAAATCTAGACATTTTCGTGCTACGATTTTTCCACTCTTTACACTACACTTCCTCATAATCTTATAAAAGAAAAGCTTAATAATTTAATTGAATGGGCTTTTCACAGAGAAGATTCTCTCTATCTTGCATGTAATGTCAGAAATGCATTTTTCACTTCTAAAGAGCATAAGAATTATACACTTTGGTCATGTCAGAAACTGTGTGATGCCCTCACCTTTCTACTTGACAATATTTATATTAGATTCGGTACTAAGTTATTTAGACAAATTGTGGGTATTCCGATGGGTTCTAATTGCGCACCTCTTGTGGCTGATCTGTTCTTGTATTGTTATGAAAGAGACTTCATTTTGTCGCTTTCCATTGATAACCAATCTGAAATTATTGAAGCTTTTAGCTCTACTTCTAGATATTTAGATGATTTATTAAATATTGATAATACCTATTTTGATGGTTTGATCAGTCAGATTTACCCCCTAGAACTTCAGTTAAATAAAGCAAATTCTTCTGATACCGAGGCCCCGTTTTTGGATTTACATCTATCTATTGTAGATGGATTTGTTTCGTGCAAAATTTATGATAAACGCGATGACTTTGATTTTGAGATTGTAAATTTTCCTTTTTTGGATGGTGATGTTCCTCGTGCGCCATCCTATGGCGTTTATATTTCGCACTGAATTCGATTTGCTAGAGTGTGTAGTCATGTAACTGACTTCAACAATCGTAATAAATTATTAACGGCTAAACTCCTTAATCAGGGTTATCGGTACCATAAACTACGCAAAGCCTTTTCAAAATTTTATAGACGCCATTCTGGTTTAATTTCAAAATTCAATATTGGACTTAAATCTCTTCTGCAACAAGGTCTATCGGAACCCGAATTTTATGGTGACTTAGTATATAAATTCAGAAAAATATATAACTGCAATGACTTCAGCACCCAATTTCGTAAAATCATTCTTCGATATAAAAAGATTGGGTACAGCTTGGATATTATACGACAGACTGCATGCATGGTAGTTAACCCAATTACGGTTGGCAACTTTGATTCCCTCATCTAATTGCACGCCGGTGGGTCAGGCCTCAGATTCTATGACGGCTCCAACGTAAAGGCTTATTGAGAATTAGATAGATAATGTCGGTTGGTGTCTGATGCTCTGTCTCTGGTCGGGCTCATCGGAGTCTAACTGTTGGTTTTCTGTTGCTCCAGCATTTCAGTGGTTTCTTGCTGTCGAGTCCTCACCCTTGTCTCACCTCTGTGGTTCTTTGATTTTTGTGTTCACGGAGATGTTGCACTGATGAGTTAGGAGGCCTTCATGCGGACTGAACAGATTATTTGTCTAAATCGCGGCGGAAGTAAGGGCGAGGATTGTGGCCACGTAAAATCGATTTAAGCCCCCCAGTGGAAATCTTCCACTGACTGTTCCAAGGCGGCTCTTCTGTGGCGATTTATTTATGTTGTTGTTTGTTACTTACTGTGTGTATCACTTGTGTCTTTTAATTTTGGATGGCCATATGGACATTTTGTGGGAAAGTAACTGTCCTTATGGCCTTCCTTTGTTTAGGTTTCCAATATGGTCTGGTCGCTTAATGTTTGTATTTCTTTCCCTTTGGTGTCTTTTATGGGTGGAGTAAGTTAATTGTATCAATTCCTGATCTTTGTTTTACTTCTACTTTACACAATATTTTGAGTGTCATAAGCTTATAATGATGCTAAAAGCAACATATCAAAGAACAGGCATATATGTGCACTCCAAAACCAAATAAATAAACTAAGTAGTCATAGCTGTCAGTGTATTGACCTAATTTACAACAGACAGGTCACTCCGTCAGTCATGGTCAACGTAAATAAGCTAAGTACGATGAGTAAATAAGTAAACTGAAATAACTCGAAATAGGAGCAACTGCCTAAGTGAGAGCCAAAGTAAGTTAAGTAAGATAAGTGAACTAAGTAGATGTGGTAGTCTTACCAAATGATGATGAGTAGGGTAAGTTGGATAAGTAAACTAAGTAGAATTCTAAATTAACTGAATGACAGAAGAACCGCCTTCAAATCTGACTTTAGAAACCTGAGTAGAATTCTAAGTAACACAAGTAAGGTAAGTTACTGCTCCACCAGCATCGCTACCAATACCAAAGTAAGCCGAGTAAGCTAAGTAAACTAAGTTGGCAGCCTTGTCACTCCGAACAATGATGAGTAGGGTAAGTAGGATAAGTAAACTAAGTAACCTGAGTAGAATTCTAAGTAACATAAGTAAGGTAAGTTACTGCTTCACCAGCAACGCTACCAATACCAACGTAAGTCGAGTAAGCTAAGTAAACTAACTTTGCGGCTTTGTCACTCCGAACAATGATGAGTAGGGTAAGTAGTATAAGTAAACTAAGTAACCTAAGAAGAATTCTAAGTAATATAAGTAAGGTAAGTAACTGTCCTACTAGCTATACCACCCTTGCCACAGTAAGTTAAGTAAGCCAAGTAAACGGAAAAGTCTGTCTCAACGAGGATGAGTAAGGTAAGTAGGATAAGTAAATTAAGTTACCTGAGCAGAATTCTAACTAACATAAGTAAGGTAAGTTACTGCTTCACCAGCAACGCTACCAATACCAAAGTAAGTCGAGTAAGCTAAGTAAACTAACTTGGCGGCCTTGTCAGTCCGAACACTGATGAATAGAATAAGTAGGATAAGTAAACTAAGTAACCTAAGTAGAATTCTAAGAAACATAAAAAGTAGAAGTAAAACAAAGATCAGGAATTGATACAATTAACTTACTCCACCCATAAAAGACATAAATTTGGTAAGTAACTACTCCACCAGCTATGCTACCCGTGCCAGAGTAAGTTAAGTAAGCTAAGTAAACTAAGTAAGCGGCAAAGTCTGTCACAACGAGGATGAGTAGGGTAAAATAGAAGTGGAGGCAATGATCAGGATTCGATACAACTAACCCACAGCTCCCATCAGAGACACCAAAGGGAAAGAAACACAAATATGAAACAAAATACCCTAATGGAAACATCAATAGCGGAAAGCAAAAAGGACAGTTACTTTCCCACAAAATGGCCAATAGGCTATCCAAAATAAAATAATATAGCGACACAAACACCCAAAGACAAACCATAACAAAACTAAACCGCGACAGAAGAACGCCTTGGAACGGTCAGCGGAAACGAATTACACTGTGTGTGTGTGTGGGGGGGGGGGATGGAATTTTGTTCTTTTGCTGAGCAAATTTGTCAAAGGCTCAGCAATTATAGAGAAATTATTACAGAACTTTCTGTAATAACCAACCATACCAAGAAATCGCATCAGCTGTCTTTTGCACGTGGGTACGGGAAAATTTGAGATAGCCTCAACTTTAGCATCAATGGGTTTCACATGACCTTGACCTACAACATGACGTAGAAATGTCAGACTTGCATGGCAGAATTCACTTTTAGCGAGATTGATTGTCATTTTGGCATTACTCAGTCTATCAAAGAATGCTCTAATAGTCCCAAGATGTTGATTCCACTGGTCATTGTATATGATAGTGTCATCGATATAAGCACTGCAGCCTTCCAGCCCTGCAATTACCATGTTTATTAAGAGCTGAAATGTTGCCGGAGAGTTTTTCGTTCCAAATGGCATGACTTTATAGTTAAATAATCCGTCTGGTGTTGTGAATGCCAAAACCTCCTTTGCTCTATCTGCAAGTGGAATTTGCCAAAATCCTTTCAGAAGGTCGAATTTCGTTATGTATTTGGCATTCCCGATGTTATCAATGCAGTCATCCATTCTTGGAATAGGAAAGCTATCTGTTTTTCTTAAGGAATTAACTTTCCTAAAATCTGTACACATACGATATGTCCCATCAGGTTTTGGTACAAAAATACAAGGAGAACTCCATTCACTTTGGCTTGGTTCAATAAAGTCATTGTCTAATAGATACTGAACTTCTTCTTTAAGATATTTTTGTTTCATAGGATTCATCCTGTATGGATGTTGCTTTACAGGGTTAGAACCATTTATGTCCACATCGTGAAATATTTTGTCTGTCCGTGTTGGAATGTCAGAAAATAAGTGTTCATATTCAAAAATCAGCTGTTTCAGTTCATTCCGCTGATTTGGCTCTAGATGTGACAGTTTCTGGTCGAGATTCCTCAGAATGTCAGAATTCTGAAGTTTTGATGATGTGGGATCCGATTTCACTGAATTAATATCCTCACAGTCATTGTCACATGAATTAAGTGGAACAGAGCTAACTAGATTGACTGATGTTAAAGATGTATTGTCCCTATCTATGTACTCCTTAAGCATGTTAATATGACATAGCTGCTTTAGCTTGCGCCTCCCAGGAGTGTTTATTATGTAATTTACGTCACTGATCTTTTAGTCTACAGTAGATGGACCATAATACCTGGCTTGCAGAGATTTTCCTTGAATAGGCAAAAGAGCTAGTACCTTATCAAATGGTTTAAAATTCCTTTCTTTTGCCCCTATGTCATATAGCTGTTTCATTTTCCTTTGGGCTGACTGAAGATTGGTCCGTGCAGCCTCACAAGCTTTTGAAAGTCTAGTTTTGAAATCAGACACATACTGAAGTAAATTCAAGGAAGTGTCATCATTAGAGTGAAATTTCTCTTTCAGAAGTTTCAAAGGACCACGAACAGTATGGCCAAATACTAATTCAAATGGACTGAAGCCAAGAGATATGTTACATGTGGGTTTACGGCGTCCCGCAAACCCCCATGCTGACAAGACAACCGAGCGTGATCTCTGACAGGTGTACGGGCAGCTGTGGGGTAAGGCACAAGAAAGATATTAGATGAATGACATGAATTATTTACAGTATCTATATACAACACTTACTAACACAAAACATCACAATTTGTTGCTTCTGTAGCCAACTCACGACGTCCGCCCCGAAGGCAAAACAATGTTCTGTGCTCGGAACGGGTGACGTGAATACCTACAGAAGCAAACAACAAAAACAACAACAAAAACAAAAAAAAAGAAACACAAGACGCGACTGGCCAGTTTATAACTTAGGGTGAATCCCCTTCTCGCGTGAATCTCCCTCTCACGAACTAGTGTAAACTAGTCTATCGACATTGTTGCCGACCACAGGTTGATATGTATTATTTAGCGATCGCACTAATTTGATTCATCTGAATCGCCTGCAGGTTATTTATTTGACCTCTTCCATTTGAATGGTCTTACATTCGTTCAACTTGGTATGAGCTGCTTATGGTGGTTCGTCCGCCCTTGCTGGACCCTAACCCCCAGCGTCGTACCAGTACCTGCTGCTATATTGCAGGGAGCAGCAGGTCACCACACATTGTTGTGCCTGCAAATTACGATAACTGGACTAAGATACAGTTCACAAAACATACATGCTATATCATGACCCCTCTCCCGGAGAAGTAAGAATATGTTCATGCATGTACCGTTATTGCGCATGCGCCGACCAGACATACAGGCTGATTAGTGCATGTGACAAATAACCGTACAGCAGAACTCAACTTGACTGTGCATCAAATAATCAGCACCCAGCGCTTGACACAAGAATACACAAAGTTCATGTTTCCTTACTGAGCACTACAGAAATCAATTAATGCTCACTACTACTGAGCATAATACTCATCAAATTTGTGCTCACTACATTATCACAAGTAAGAGGCAATTGAACAGACCACGCCTTTGCGCTACCTGGTCAGCCGCCAATTACAGGAAACATAACAATCTCTATTTCATATCCTTCTCCGCGACACGGCTCACAAATATAGCTATTCACAAATTCATTACATTAACAACAGATAGAAACTACAAACAGAAAGATTTTCATCTATAATCCACAACATTTGTTAGTGTCTCATAAGGGCCAACACTGTTTGCCGTAAATTCTCTCTGTATTTGGTAGGCACCCCGTCACAACCGTCCTCGCGACGCCGATGACGCAGCTGACGTCATCCCCGCCGCTCAGGCCGTTATGACGTGTGGCGACCAAATACTCCCACTTATCATCATCACGTTCTTTATATGTACATACATGCACAAACTGAGTTATCAGACAAAAACGGCATCAATACAAAATGAACTTATAATTCCTCTTGAACAAAATTATTTCTACTCAACGTGAACACGCTTGTAAAATAAAATTCATTACGGTTCATCATCACGGATAACCCGACAGGCTCTTGTAAGAGTTTGCCCTGATGATGAAGATATGGTTAAACCCGTCTTAATTTTACGTCCCCTCTACACCCAATATCATATAGAGACGGGACCACGGTTTTCTAACCACAGCTAGTCAAAAGTCATGGATCAAACAAGTGACCCGGCGTTTATTAATTACATTCTACAAAAGGGGTCTAAAAACCTAAATGAATCTAGAATGAGCGGGTGTCCAAACTTTACGTCTCACCAACATCTAGGGTCAGAATGAGACAGGACCTCACTTAGAAAGACTCATTCTACTACTGGAGAAGCCTGGGATCGATCCTGCGACGTCTATCTGGCAAAGCTAGTAGCCTAATCACTACAGGCCTCAACAGTGAATTCAGAATAGGCTTCAGAAAGTTGGGGTATACTAGAAGTAAACCCCTCCAAAACCTACAAGCATGTTCATACAAAAATAATACTAAACAAAGATTTAACATACCTTTCAATATACTTTCACTTTCCCGACACAATGTTGTGGATACTCGTTACAACTTGACCTGCTGCTAAAGTGTTCGTTTTTCTCAGGGTTTTGATCCTTTGAGATCAGCGTGAATATTCTGAGAAATCAGAAATAAATTATTAGTTTAGACTCAAATTCTAGACAGGTTTTTAATTATTTGGGCCTCATTTTGATTTATATAAGTCTTTGAATCGACTGCCTATTCGAAATTCGCAAAATTGCAGTATGCTTCCTTTGGCTTTCGTTGCCGGATCATTACAGGGTCACTAATGAGACTTTGTTAGCCGAAACTACGAAGTATGACCCATCTTCTTTCTTATGAATATTTTCATTGCTCTTAAAGGAACTCGTTTTTTGATTTTTATTTTTATATCTATGAATACTACCGGAAAATCATGCATACTCATATTAGCTTGCTAAAATCGTGGCGAGGTGGAGATACCGTCCACAATTGAAGCTAGATAGCAAAATCGAGTAGATAATGGATTTGCGTTCAAATAGTATATTTCCCATAGGAAAAATTGATGAAACGACCCTATAAATCAATGCCATGACTCCTGTCAAAACGAACACCCACACAACACGTGACGGGAATGAAAATCATATATGTTGGCGATTTTTAGGCAAATTTTATAGAACTCAGCCTTATAGCGGCCCCCTGTATTGCAAAAACAGATCTCCACAAACCACTCATGCATACATCGTATGATATGTGCATGACTTGTGCATGGAGCAGCACCTTTTGCCTACCATATTTCACCTAAAATATTTCAATCGCACCGCCCTACCATATATCTACTAAAATAATTTAGATGTGCATAAGCACCAGAGAGGTTTCCTATTCCATCTCGTAACAAAGGTTTCCCCTTTTGGAGAAAAAACAATCAGAAATGTTTTTTCTTTGTGTACAGAGATGGAATAGGATGAACCTATCTGAACAAGACAGCTATTTACACAACAACCGTGCGAAAAATTACCTACTAAGGTAGTCTGCCCCAAATTTTCTTAAGCAAAATTTAGCTATTTAAGTTATGGTGGTTTGCCCCAGAATTTTCTGTTCCCCTGACATTCTGCTGTTTGTTAGAAAAAGGATATCGTTTTAATCTCACTGGAGGTGGCCTTGCTGGCTTAACTAATTTGATTGTTTTCACAGGTTCTGACATAAATGTGGTACATATAATTTGGTCTGTCCGACATGTCAGTCCTGCAAGGCGCTGTTCTCTCAGCCCTTCTGTCTCCTCACTCTCCTCTGACGTTAGTGTTTGTGGGACGCTAACGTCACCGTCACTTTCCGGTTGCTCTGCAGTTTGAAAACTGCTGTCTTCAAATGAAGACTCGTCGTCGTCATTTCTGTCATGACTGTCTGTCGACATAATAGGTTTAGAGATCAGACAATGAGACGTCACAGCCTGACGCTCAACATACTGTTTCAGTATATTAGCGTGATATGTGTTAACATTTCCATTGACGTCAATCTTATAATCCATTCTGTTCACTACCTCAACCACTTCATAAGGACCTTTCCATTGAAGCAATAATTTATTACTGTCTGTCGGTAGTAACAACAGCACTTTATCGCCGACGTCAAATTTACGCGACCTCGCGCCTTTATCATAATAAGCTTTCTGCATAATCTGAACCTTCTTTAAATTATCACGCGCTAATTTGCATGTCTGCTCTAACCTTTCCCTTAGCTCAATAACGTACTGATACGTCGAAAGAACTTGCTCATCGCGTACCTCTTCAGCCCATAATTCTCTTAATATTGCCATTGGACCTCTGACGCTACGTCCATATAACAACTCAAAAGGGGAGTATCCTAAGGACTCTTGTGGGACTTCCTTAACCGCAAATAATAAAGCTGGAAGATATTTATCCCAATCTTTTTGACGTTCAGCACACATGCGACGTAACATCTGCTTTAACGTAGCGTGGAAACGCTCAATCAAGCCGTTGCAAATTGGGTGTCTCGGACTACACGTTAACTGTTGAAGAGAAAGAAGTCTGCTGACTTCTTTCATTACCTCAGCAGTAAACTGTGATCCACAATCAGTCAACATTTCATCAGGAATGCCAACCCTACTAAACATTTCAATAAGCGCTTCCGCGACACGTTCCGTCTCAATACTCGGTAAAGCTATCGCCTCTGGATACCTTGTCGCATAATCTATCATGATTAAAATATACCGAGATTTCCTATCAGATCGAGGCTCAATTGGACCAACTATGTCCACTGCCACCCTCTTAAATGGCGTATCAATCAATGGCATTTTTCCTAGAGGTACTTTAGTGACCCGACCTTTCTGAATGGTTCTCTGACAAATATCACAAGATTTACAAAATCTAGCGACATCACCGCAAATACCGGGCCAGTAAAACTCAGTTACAACTCTATCCAATGTCTTCCTAATACCCATATGTCCAGACATAAGCGTTTCATGAGCCAGTTTCAACACCTTTCCTCGGAAACTTTGAGGGACCACAAGTTGGAAAGAGACTTTGTTACCCTTGGTGAACTCCCTATATGCCAAACCCTTTTTCTCAATAAACCTAGTTTCACCTCGGTTTAAACCACGACTCACAGTCTTGTTCCCAGATACAACCCTTTTCCTGATGTTTTCCAAAGTTGGATCATCAACCTGAGCTTGCTTGAAAGCCTCCTTGCCATCGTTAATGATCTGATCGGGAACCTTAAGTTTTCTGTAAGGCTTCTCATCCTGCCTAGTTTGAGACCTAGTTACAGCCGCAGCTGAGAAATGAGACATATCAGGAAGTTTTGATCCATCAATGTTACCGATAACCAAATCGTACAACGTATCATCCATACACAAAGCTTCAGTTTTCCCAGTGAAAAAAGGACAATCAATGTCAATCATTGCCAAAGGATACCTTTGTGTGGATTCATCAATCAACGTAACATTTGATTCCTTCCCTATTTACTGACTATCCGAAACCAAACTTCTCCGAACGACACAGCCTGTACACCCAGTATCTCTTAATACAACCACCTTTTTATTATTAACCAATCCTTGTGCCGTCGGTAACCTTGCCTTTAAGAAGTAACAGACACCTTCCCTAGTTTCCTTACTACACTCCTCCCTATCCGAAATCAAAGGATCACCAACCTTATTTTCAAAAATACTTCCAATCTCATCACCTTTCCTAGTTACTTCCGTTTGACAAAAACTAACTTGGTGTGCTGCGCCACGTGGTGTGCTATTATTTTTACCGCGTCCGCGAAAAGACCCTCTTAAATTACCACGACCACGTGTATAACCACGACCTACATTCTGCGTATTCTCATTCTTAACCTGAGAACCTTGAGTCTCTACGCGCGTGTTAAAATTTTCCTTAACACCGCTATCCCCAACTCCAGTTGCTCCTACCTCTGCGCTATACAATTGTTTCCTGTCGGGGTTCTTAAAACATTTAATTGTTAAATGCCCCTTACCGCATATGCTACACTTGATATCCGATCTACCACTCGGTTTGTTCGAGTCAACTTTGTCCTGTTTACCCTGCGCTGCGCCTCTATTATCGCGTTGCCCCTTATTAATGCAACTATATACGCCCCCGCGCGCTTCTGCAAACAAATCTGCCTCCCTAGCCATTTCATCTAAATTGCCAAACTGTTTTGGCTTCAGATGTACATACAGTTCTCTATTACATGACTCCAGGAACTGATCCCTTGCCATGAAATCACAGACAGTGGGAAAAGATTTTTCTATCTTTGCCATATTAAGCCATTTTTCTAAATAACTTCTCAGTCTACTACTGAACTGTATGAACGTTTCTGATTTCTCGGGCCTACTATAACGAAACTGCTTCCTAAATCCGCGCTCTGTAATGTCAAAATTCTTTAATAAAGCGTCCTTTAACTTATCATAATCCGCCGCATCCTCATTTGACAACCGGTCATATACGTCAAGTGCGCGCCCTTTGAGCAATGCACTTAAATACGCGGCCCAAACACTCTTATCCCATTTATTAGCCGTAGCATATTTCTCAAACCTTGATAAATAACTATCCATTTTATCTTTACCCTCTTCAAAATAAGGTAACTTAGGATCTCGGGCATGAGCCACCTTCTCAGCTTTTTGCTTTTCAAATTCTAGCTCGAGCTTCGTTCTCTGCATTTCTAATTGGTTCCTTAATTCTTGGTGCTGTAGCTCAAACCCATGTTTTATTTGTTCTAAATGGGCCTCACTAATCTCTTTTGCCTCCCTTTCACTCTTAATGCGTGCCATTTCAAGTTCCTTATTAACATTCAACATAGCTAGTTCATGTGCCCTTTCCTTTTCCTTTTCCTCCCTTTCCTTTTCTTTTTCTGCCCTTTCCTTTTCCTTTTCTTCAGACCTTAACCTTTCTAAATGCCTTTGCTCTTGCCTTTCTGCCCGCTCAATATCTTGCTGCTCTTTAACAAAACCTTGTAACTCCTTCCCATCATAACCTAAGTCCTTTCCCATTTGCATTAAACGCTCCATTATTGATAACGTAAATCTCACGTTACTATCAAAACCACTATAAACTGATCAGTTATGATCAGTGATGATTGAATGGGCTTAACTAAAACGTTAAGATATGTGTTATACGCGTTAATCTAACTAAAACGTTAGTTATTAAAGCACACGCGATTTGAAATGTCAAATGCTTTCAGCAAAGTATGACGTTGCGTACTGGTAGTCTAATATGACGTCATAAACTGACGACGTTTACAGTAAAATGCTACAATCCGAAGTTTCATCACATTACAAAACTCCGATCATAACAAGTCACCATTAATGTTTCTATTACGTCATACCTAACCTCAAGCCACAGCGTAAATATTAACGCTACCGTTATGTCAACGTCAGTAAATTGTTAACGTCTACGTCAGAACCATGTGTGGGTAAGATCAATTAGTAACTCCAGTTTAACTTAGTAGAATGTCAGGTAACACAATTAAGTGGGGTCTACTTAAATTTTTCGTTACCAAGAAAAAGTGGGGCTTGCCTTGCCTTCCTGCTCAGAAATTATAAACTTGTCAGTATCCATTTAGTTGAATACATGGGTTTCGCACTTCATCAACGCAGGAAGGAAGATTCAAGGTAATTTCTAAATGTGGCTGTCAATGCATTTGTTTTTAAATTGATGTTTCAGAGTATCAATGTGCTGTTCCACAGCCGGGAACACCAGCCAGAGATCAAATCCCACTTCTGACACCAAATGTCACATGTGGGTTTACGGCGTCCCGCAAACCCCCATGCTGACAAGACAACCGAGCGTGATCTCTGACAGGTGTACGGGCAGCTGTGGGGTAAGGCACAAGAAAGATATTAGATGAATGACATGAATTATTTACAGTATCTATATACAACACTTACTAACACAAAACATCACAATTTGTTGCTTCTGTAGCCAATTCACGACGTCCGCCCCGAAGGCAAAACAATGTTCTGTGCTCGGAACGGGTGACGTGAATACCTACAGAAGCAAACAACAAAAACAACAACAAAAACAAAAAAAGAAACACAAGACGCGACTGGCCAGTTTATAACTTAGGGTGAATCCCCTTCTCGCGTGAATCTCCCTCTCGCGAACTAGTGTAAACTAGTCTATCGCTATTGTTGCCGACCACAGGTTGATATGTATTATTTAGCGATCACACTAATTTGCTTCGTCTGAATCGCCTGCAGGTTATTTATTTGACCTCTTCCATTTGAATGGTCTTACATTCGTTCAACTTGGTATGAGCTGCTTATGGTGGTTCGTCCGCCCTTGCTGGACCCTAACCCCCAGCGTCGTACCAGTACCTGCTGCTATATTGCAGGGAGCAGCAGGTCACCACACATTGTTGTGCCTGCAAATTACGATAACTGGACTAAAATACAGTTCACAAAACATACATGCTATATCATGATCCCCCTCCCGGAGAAGTAAGAATATGTTCATGCATGTACCGTTATTGCGCATGCGCCGACCAGACATACAGGCTGATTAGTGCATGTGACAAATAACCGTACAGCAGAACTCAACTTGACTGTGCATCAAATTATCAGCACCCAGCGCTTGACACAAGAATACACAATGTTCATGTTTCCTTACTGAGCACTACAGAAATCAATTAATGCTCACTACTACTGAGCATAATACTCATCAAATTTGTGCTCACTACATTATCACAAGTAAGAGGCAATTGAACAGACCACGCCTTTGCGCTACCTGGTCAGCCGCCAATTACAGGAAACATTACAATCTCTATTTCATATCCTTCTCCGCGACACGGCTCACAAATATAGCTATTCACAAATTCATTACATTAACAACAGATAGAAACTACAAACAGAAAGATTTTCATCTATAATCCACAACATTTGTTAGTGTCTCATAAGGGCCAACACTGTTTGCCGTAAATTCTCTCTGTATTTGGTAGGCACCCCGTCACAACCGTCCTCGCGACGCCGCAGCTGACGTCATCCCCGCCACTCAGGCCGTTATGACGTGTGGCGACCAAATACTCCCACAAAAACGGCATCATTACAAAATGAACTTATAATTCTTCTTGAACAAAATTATTTCTACTCAACGTGAACACGCTTGTAAAATAAAATTCATTACGGTTCATCATCACGGATAACCCGACAGGCTCTTGTAAGAGTTTGCCCTGATGATGAAGATATGGTTAAACCCGTCTTAATTTTACGTCCCCTCTACACCTAATATCATATAGAGACGGGACCACGGTTTTCTAACCACAGCTAGTCAAAAGTCATGGATCAAACAAGTGACCCGGCGTTTATTAATTGCATTCTACAAAAGGGGTCTAAAAACCTAAATGAATCTAGAATGAGCGGGTGTCCAAACTTTACGTCTCACCAACATCTAGGGTCAGAATGAGACAGGACCTCACTTAGAAAGACTCATTCTACTACTGGAGAAGCCTGGGATCGATCCTGCGACGTCTATCTGGCAAAGCTAGTAGCCTAATCACTACAGGCCTCAACAGTGAATTCAGAATAGGCTTCAGAAAGTTGGGGTATACTAGAAGTAAACTCCTCCAAAACCTACAAGCATGTTCATACAAAAATAATACTAAACAAAGATTTAACATACCTTTCAATATACTTTCACTTTCCCGACACAATGTTGTGGATACTCGTTACAACTTGACCTGCTGCTAAAGTGTTCGTTTTTCTCAGGGTTTTTATATCTATGAATACTACCGGAAAATCATGCATACTCATAATAGCTTGCTAAAATCGTGGCGAGGTGGAGATACCGTCCACAATTGAAGCTAGATAGCAAAAATCGAGTAGCTAATGGATTTGCGTTCAAATAGTATATTTCCCATAGGAAAAATTGATGAAACGACCCTATAAATCAATGCCATGACTCCTGTCAAAACGAACACCCACACAGCACGTGACGGGAATGAAAATCATATATGTTGGCGATTTTTAGGCAAATTTTATAGAACTCAGCCTTATAGCGGCCCCCTGTATTGCAAAAACAGATCTCCACAAACCACTCATGCATACATCGTATGATATGTGCATGACTTGTGCATGGAGCAGCACATTTTGCCTACCATATTTCACCTAAAATATTTCAATCGCACCGCCCTACCATATATCTACTAAAATAATTTAGATGTGCATAAGCACCAGAGAGGTTTCCTATTCCATCTCGTAACAAGATACTTGCATAGATTCTCTGACAGCAAATAAAAGCAGATGGATGCCTTCATCCCAATCCTTCTCTGTGTCAAATTAATATGATCTTATTATGTTTTTCATTGTTTGATGGAATCTTTCAAGGGCGCCTTGATTTTCAGGATGATAGGCCGATGACTTATACTGTACAATGCCTAGTTCATGATTTACTTGTTGAAAAATTCCAGACATAAAATTTGAACCTTGGTCTGAATAGATTTGGGAAGACCAACAAAGGTGAAAAACTTCACTAAGGCCCTGACGATTGTCTTAGTTTTGATATTTCTTAGTGGAATGGCTTCAGGAAAACGTGTGGAAGCACACATAATAATCAAAAGATATTCACAGCCAGACTTGGATGAATTCGGTAATCGATGGTGTAAGCGGGAGTATGTTGAGCATAAAGCCCTTAGGGACTGGAAACTTAGCATTTTAAAACTAGTGAATAAACGCATTTCTTTCTATTCTCAAAATACTAACTTATTACCTCCTAAGCCCAAGACGTCTTTACGTCATCTTAAACTAGGTATTCAAGAATTTCATAAGAAGTTTGTTTTGGCCCCTGCAGACAAGGCCGCTAACAACGTCGTCGTTGTGTGACGGCTCCACTATGTTAACACGCTTAAGCAGGAGCTTGGTGGTACTAAGGCCTATGAACTTCAGCCTTTAGCTGAAGAGAGAGCTATAGTAGATAAACATGTTTGTCTTTCAGCCACCAAGTTTGCTGTGTGTGTTAACGAAGGCCAAGACAAGCTTCCTACGCTATACTGGTTACCAAAACTTCATAAAAAACCTTACAAAGCACGGTTTATTGCAAATTCTAGCTCTTGCACTACCACTGAACTTTCTAAATTATTAACTTCCTGTCTTACTGCTATTAAAACGCATGTAATTAAATATTGTGATAAAGTCTTTGAAAGATCAGGAAGAAATCTGTTTTGGTCTATAAAAAAATCGAATGAGGTTTTAAATAAATTGAAATCTAGACATTTTCGTGCTTCTAGTCTGTCTACCTACGATTTTTCCACTCTTTGGACTACACTTCCTCATAATCTTATAAAAGAAAAGCTTAATAATTTAATTGAATGGGCTTTTCACAGAGAAGATTCTCTCTATCTTGCATGTAATGTCAGAAATGCATTTTTCACTTCTAAAGAGCATAAGAATTATACACTTTGGTCATGTCAAAAAGTGTAAGATGCCCTCACCTTTCTACTTGACAATATTTATATTAGATTCGGTACTAAGTTATTTAGACAAATTGTGGGTATTCCGATGGGTACTAATTGCGCATCTCTTGTGGCTGATCTGTTCTTGTATTGTTATGAAAGAGACGTCATTTTGTCGCTTTCCATTGATAACCAATCTGAAATTATTGAAGCTTTTAGCTCTACTTCTAGATATTTAGATGATTTATTAAATATTGATAATACCTATTTTGATGGTTTGATCAGTCAGATTTACCCCCTAGAACTTCAGTTAAATAAAGCAAATTCTTCTGATACCGAGGCCCCGTTTTTGGATTTACATCTATCTATTGTAGATGGATTTGTTTCGTGCAAAATTTATGATAAACGCGATGACTTTGATTTTGAGATTGTAAATTTTCCTTTTTTGGATGGTGATGTTCCTCGTGCGCCATCCTATGGCGTTTATATTTCGCAATTAATTCGATTTGCTAGAGTGTGTAGTCATGTAACTGACTTCAACACTCGTAATAAATTATTAACGGCTAAACTCCTTAATCAGGGTTATCGGTACCATAAACTACGCAAAGCCTTTTCAAAACTTTATAGACGCCATTCTGATTTAATTTCAAAATTCAATATTGGACTTAAATCTCTTCTGCAACAAGGTCTATCGGAACCCGAATTTTATGGTGACTTAGTATATAAATTCAGAAAAATATATAACCGCAATGACTTCAGCACCCAATTTCGTAAAATCATTCTTCGATATAAAAAGATTGGGTACAGCATGGATATTATACGACAGACTGCATGCATGGTAGTTAACCCAATCACGGTTGGCAACTTTGCTTCCCTCTTTAATTGCACACCGGTGGGTCAGGCCTCAGATTCTATGACGGCTCCAACGTAAAGGCTTATTGAAAATTAGAGAGATAATGTTGGTTGGTGCCTGATGCTCTGTCTCTGGTCGGGCTCATGGGAGTCTAACTGTTGGTTTTCTTTTGCTCCAGCATTTCAGTGGTTTCTTGCTGTCGAGTCCTCACCGTTGTCTCACCTCTGTGGTTCTTTGATTTTTGTGTTCACGGAGATGTTGCACTGATGAGTTAGGAGGCCTTCATGCGGACTGAACAAATTATTTGTCTAAATCGCGACGGAAGTAAGGGCGAGGATTGTGGCCACGTAAAATCGATTTGGGCCCCCCGGTGGAAATCTTCCGCTGACCGTTCCAAGGCGGCTCTTCTGTGGCGATTTATTTATGTTGTTGTTTGTTACTTACTGTGTGTGTCACTTGTGTCTTTTGGTTTTGGATGGCCGTGCGGCCATTTTGTGGGAAAGTAACTGTCCTTATGGCCTTCCTTTGTTTAGGTTTCCAATATGGTCTGGTCGCTTAATGTTTGTATTTCTTTCCCTTTGGTGTCTTTTATGGGTGGAGTAAGTTAATTGTACCAATTCCTGATCTTTGTTTTACTTCTACTTAGTTCTGGGCAATGGACCCACACAGTCTATAATTATTCGACTGAAAGGTTCATCAAACGCAGGTATAGGCTGCAAATGAGCCTTAGGTATAGTCTGATTGGGTTTTCCTACCATTTGACATGTATGACAGGACCTACAATACTGAGAAACATCTGATTTTAACCCAGGCCAGTAAAATAATTAAGAATTTTGTGATAGGTTTTATTTACACCTAAATGTCCTGACATGGGAGTTTCATGTGACAAGTTTAATATTTCGGGACGGTAAACCCGTGGAACCACTATCTGGTGGTTGACAGTCCACTCGTCTTCTGCTGAGTCGTCTGGTGGACGCCATTTTCTCATAAGAATGTCGTTTTTTACATAATAACAGACTCGGACCTGAGATACTTCCTGCTCACCTAAAGCCCTTTCAAACAAAGGCGAAATTTCAGGATCCTTGTGCTGTTCTATAGCTAGTTGAGACCCAGACATTTTGTCATGGCCTAGTTCGAAAGATGAGTTATTCTAATGAAAATCTGTCTGCTTATCAGGCAGGTTTGAAGACAGAGACCTTGTTATGTCGTCATTAAAAGACTGACCCAAAAAGGTATCAGTGAATTCAAAATCCTGTTTCTCATCAGTTTGCTTGGCCTTACGTGCCATAGCCCTTGTGACGGCACAAGAAGGATAGAGATCAGGAATTTCCTGCTCAATGGGATCAGGCGGTTGGTCTGTGCAAGGATTAGAAGTCAAAAGTGGGTTTACCACAACCTTATCTCCAGCTAAGTCATTGCCTAGCAATAAATGAACACCTTTAAAAGGTACAGAAGGTCTAATACCAACAGCCACTGAACCGGATACCAAGTCTGATGACAAATAAACGTTATGAAGCTGAACATTAACAAATCCACATTCCACACCCTGAATAAGGATACTTTGGCCCAAAGAAGTCATCTCAGAAAAAGGCAGAGTATCTGCAAGAATAAGAGATTGAGAAGCTCCGGTATCTCCTAAGATTTTGATAGGGGTAGGATGGGCATAACTATCACCATTTAGTGACACAAAACCATCTGATAAGAATGGTTCATAAATCTCCATAACTGAATAAGTCTCAGATATTTTAGTATCAGAAAGAGTTTCCTCCCTTACACAAGACTTTGGTTTTGGCCTTATAGAAGTCAAGCATGTACGCTTCAGTTCCTCTTGTCTTTCTCTTTCTTTTCTTCGTTTTAATTTTAAACATTCCGAGACCAAATGACCTGTTTTTTTACAATTATTACAAACTACTTGAGATTGAGATAAGGGATTCTGGTCTTTGTTTTCACCTGAAGGTTTGGAAAAATTCTGGCTTCTATTTTCACCAGAAGGTTTGGAAGGATTCCGGCTTTTATTTTCACCAGAAAGTTTGGGCATAGTACTAGATGTATGGCTATAACTAGCAGATGGATTACTAGGATAGAATCTTGGATCTGTCTGTGGATTATAAGGTTTTCTAGGATAAGGCCTGTTCACAAATGAGACTTTATGAGTCAAAGCATGATCAGCTGCCAAACGAGAAGCTTCCTCCAAAGTTTCAACCTGTCTCTCATCGAGAAAAGACTTAATGTCTGAATTTATGCACCGTTTGAACTCTTCAACAAGGACAAGCTGTCTAAGTTTTTCATGATTAGAGCCTACTTTTTAGAACACCACCACCTATCAAATAACTGTTCTTTGGTTCTAGCAAATTCCATATGGGTCTGGGAAATTTCTTTTTTACAATTCCAAGGCGGTTCTTCTGTGGCGGTTTATTTATTGTTACTTACTGTGTGTATCACTTGTGTCTTTTTATTTTGGATGGCCATATGGCCATTTTGTGGGAAAGTAACTGTCCTTATGGCCTTCCTTTGTTTAGGTTTCCATTATGGTCTGGTCGCTTAATGTTTGCCGGTTACCCTAAAGTGCGAAAAGGACTCCTTTTCGCGAAAAGGAGTCCTTTTCGCGAAAAGGACTTACCCTAAAATGCGAAAAGGACTTTTTTATATACGAAAAGGACAATTACTGATACGAAAAGGACTGCTCTATACTTTTGTTGCGGACGGGATGGGTCATGCACGTTCTTGTATTTTTCTCTTTCATATTTTTTTTTTTTAATTTGATTTCGATCCTTTTGTTGCGGACGTGAGGGGTCATGCACGTTCTTGTAGTTTTCCCATTCATATTTTTTTAATTTGATTTTGATGATGTTCGATCCTTGCATTTGGATTGATTTTGGGTTTAACGGCCCCGTGAACAATATTTAGGTCATTTTGGAGACATTGCTTCTAATTTTGTGGGACTTGAACCGGACATTGAGATGAAATGACATCGAATGTCCTGCTGCCCGATGCAACCAAAACGGTTTATAAATATAAACTCGGCAGGCTTTGATCTTCTATAAGTTGTTTACCAGTACACATGTGCGCGGTCGCTTTCAGCTCTGCGTTGAAGCATCGTACAGCCTAATCTATTTCTTAAAGCCCCAATAAGTTGTGGGTTCTCTTTAGAACGCGGTTCTAACGAGCACCAACGACCTATGATTGTAGTAAAAATAATAGAAAAAAATACCACGCATTTTCCCATTTCGGAGATATAAAAAATGCACTATGGCGCACGGACGTGTTATCGTAAACCCCACTTTATATAGAGAAAACTGAGTTTACCGGAGGGATCAATAGTTTTCTTATTTCTGCTCCAAGACATAGATTGTGGGTACTCGTTAGAACGCGGTTCAAACGAGCACCCACGACCTATTATAGCAGCAAAAAAAAAAAAAAAAATACCACGTATTTTCATCAGAAAAGTAGCCACTTTGGAGATGTAGAAAGTGCACTATGTCGCACAGGTGTGTTAGCGTAATAAGATATTAAATATTCATAAAATAATAAAAAAAAATCATCACGAAAACACGCCTATATAATTTTGACCCCCTTGAACCTCATTTTTATATAGTAAAACCGATGTTGACAGGGGTATACCTTATTTTTGTTAATTTCTGCTCTAAAACAGCCCCCGCCCATCGGGGCTTGAAGAAATAAATGAGCTGCAAGATTCTTCCACGCAGAGCTGAATCCGGTCGCACACGAGTACTGGTAAACCGCTTAGAGGATCTAAGCCTGCCCAGGCAAAGCGGTGCAAGTCGGAGCGTCCATGCTTATAAACCCTTTTGGTTTCATTGGGCGACAGGGCTTGAGCTGTCATTTTATCTCAGTGTCTGGTAAAAGTCCAATAAAATTGGAAGCAACGGCTCCAGAATGACCTATATAGTGTTGACTGGGACGTTAAACATCAAATCAAACAAAACAATTTCTGCTAAAAAATATAGATTGTGGGTGCTCGTAAGAACCGCCTCGATTAGACGGTTCTAATGAGTACACACAATCTTATTTGTATGTTGAAAAGACTATCGGTATTTTCCTTCCTTCGTCTTTACGTCTCTCTCTCTCTCTCTCTCTCTCTCTCTCTGCGACTGTCTTTCTGTCTCTCTCGGCCTTTTGATTGAAGATCAAAAGAAATACTTTCGCAGACAACTGCGTACAGGTAGATTATAATCCGATGGACATCATTACTTAATTGGATTAACGATGTAGTTAAGTCCTTTATAATTGAAAAAGAGAGAGAAAAAGGTACATACCGCTCTCCTCTGTCTTTAAACGATAAATGAGCATGTTTATTGTATATTTTGTGAGGTTAGTCTCTCTCTCTCTCTCTCTCTCTCTCTCTCTCTCTCTGACTTTATTATCTGTCTCGCCCTGGGCAGCCCATCGGGGCTTGGAAAAATAGATTGAACTGCATGATGCTTCCACGCAAGGGTAAACCTTATTTTTCTTATTTCTGCTCCAAAATATAGAGTGTGGGTACTCGTTAGAAGCGCATCCTTTTCACTAAATTGACAGACTTTTTCAATGCAATGACTCCTTTTCGAAGTTTCAAAGTTTATTAAGAAAACAGGAAAGCCCTGATGGACATACTAACGTGAAAGAATGAAACTAGATTAATGCAAAGAAACAATGAAACAAGGCAACACATACAATAACATGTATCACGACCTCCCCATAACACGGCTCATTAAAGATGGAGAATTTTTTTTTTCTTCTTTCCTCCCCTCTCCTCCCTCTTTTTGATCTCTATAACCGTGCTATAAAGTGGCAGTGGGACATGTATACAGTTACCGCAAAAATACCCAAAAGTCTGGACGTACATGTACATATACTGCAATCACAGTCTTAGTTTACAAATATGGACATGTTTAAACTAGTTAGAACAGCAAAGAGTGAAGACCCTGATCGGAAAGAAGCTGATCAATCTGGGTCTGTCCTGGTTACTCTTCTGTCCAAACATTTAGGACACTCATACGGTAAACCGCCTGGCTCAGGTTGCAGTTGTTAGTTGTGGCTGAATTAGAGCTACACAAAAATGTGAGTGATTCGAAATACAGCTTGCTGACAATCAAATAGGTCCTTTTCGCATTTTAGGGTAAGTCCTTTTCGCGAAAAGGACTCCTTTTCACGAAAAGGACTCCTTTTCGCATTTTAAGGTAACCCGAATTTGAGATATTATCCGGCAAACCCTGAATTTGTTTTAAGCACTCACATTGGAATTTCTCGAGGGCCTCAATGTCTTTCCTTTTAAGGGCTTGTACCTCAATACCATATAATAATCTAGGTATAATAAAAGTAGACCATATGTGTCCACCCTGGGCAGCTTTTACCCCGTTCCCCCATGGAACCCTGCCCCCATTAAGGAATAGGCTGTTTTTCTCCCAAATGTGACTATTTTCGTTTATTTGGTGTATTCTTTGCTTCCAAAGGATCTAACTATTCAGAACTTATTTATCTTCACTGCAGCTGGTGCTGTAAAAAGTCTCCCCGTACATCCATCATAGTGCAGATTATATTTTCTGGTCCTTTGGGATCATTGAGTTCATTTAGAATCATTTTGAAAATAGAGTTCTGCTTAAGCCGGTGCTAAGGGCGTGGCCAGTGTAGCACATTTTAGTACTGGTCATGAACAGACTCAATAAAACCGAGTCTGCTTTTTTCGTTTATTTGGTGTATTCTTTGCTTCCAAAGGATCTAACTATTCAGAACTTATTCCATTTCTAATCTTTCCATCTGCATTTATCTCTGCATTTCTCTTTCTTTTTCTCGTTGTTCCATTTCTAATCTTAACTTTTCTAATTCAATTTGCCTTCCTATTTCAATTTGTCTCATTTATAATTCAGTGTGTGAGACCATAATGAGAGACAAAGCAGATGGATCAAGAAGTTCTTCATCAACCAAAAACTGTACCAAAATATTCTTAATTTCATGTTTTTTTCAAGCTTGTTTTAACAGCAGTGACCCCATAATGGGAAGCAATATCAAGCAAATCTGTTCTTTTGGCCAGATTAAATAACTCCCGGGTAGGCTGAGCCAAAAAGCTTCTCAAATCAAACGACATGTTTGCTTTTTGTTTGTATATAAAGTAATTATGGTAATACAGATTGAGGTTAATTTGACAAAGTATTTTTTTTGAAATGACAAGCCCAACTAGAAATTTCACATGAAACGGCAAGTACCATTTCACCTGAAATGGCAAGTACTAATTCACATGAAATGACAAGTACTAATTCACATGTAATGACAATCCCCTATACGCTTATGGGGAAATACCAATCTTTTGAAGCAAGTGCCAAGTCTATATTTGATAAGAAATGACAATTACTTGCCTACAAATGAAATGTCAGTCCTAAAATGCTCAAGATGTTTTTATACCGGACGAGCCCCCAATTTCTGTTACGAGCCAGTCGTAGCAGAAAGAAAAAGCAAACAAGCCTTCATGCGGACTAAAACAAAATTAGTGTATACCGCGACAGAGGTAAGGGCGAGGATTATGGCCATGTAAAATCAATTTAAGCCCCCCAGTGGAATTCTTTCCACTGACCTTCCAAGGCGGTTCTTCTGTGGCGGTTTATTTATGTTGTTGTTTGTTACTTACTGTGTGTATCACTTGTGTCTTTTTATTTTGAATGGCCTTTTGGCCATTTTGTGGGAAAGTAACACCAAGTGGGGTGAAAATGGGAATCAGAAAAATGAATTCTTATGCATAACAATAAACAGACTAGATTTTAGGTGCAGTTTTACTTGGCATCTTAAGGGTTAAAGGTCATTTTCTGTCATCTGGAGTTGAAACAAGAGGACCCAGAGGGCCCTGGTTCGCTCACCTGTGTGTCACTGTCTCGAGTGCATTCTATTTTTAGCTCTTGTGGCCATCTTGTTCATCAGCAGAGTGATTTTAGCTTATTTGGTAGGGAGTAACCTAGGCAACATTCCTGGGAACTTTGAATCAAATTGGCCTTAGGGTTTAGGGGGAGTTTCCGTTTCAATCAAATTTACAATATTTTTCTATTTTTACCTTCGGTGGCCATTTTGTTCATACGAGTGGGATTGTTTTAGCCTTCTTGGAAGAGGATAATCTAAGCAACATTGTCGCAAGAAACCTACATGCTAAATATGAAGGCTGTATCTCAAATGCTTTAAAAGTTATGACAAAGTAGGTCAATGGTCAAGGTCATGGGTCAAAAGTTTTGAATGGCTGAGAAAACCTTGTCACAAAGAACATGCATGCCAAATATGAAGGCTGTTTCTCATATGGTTCAAAAGGTATGATAAAGTAGGTCACAGGTCAAGGTCACAGGTCAAATCTTTATGAGTTGGAAGCCCTTGTCAGAAGGAACCTACATGCCAAATTTGAAGGCTCTATCTCAAACGGTTCAAAAGTTAAGACAAAATAACCTACTGATCTACTTTTTGATTTGACATGACCCATATTCCAACTTAACTGAGATATTGTCCAGATGATCATTCTGAGCAAGTTTTATGATGATTTGACTGAAACTGTGGCCTCTTAGAGTGTTCAAAACGTTTTTCTATGATTTGACCTGCTGACCTACTTTTTGACCCGACATAACCCATATTCAAACTTGACACAGATATTGTCAAGATGATAATTCTCAGCAAGTTTGATGATGATCGGACCGAAACTTGGGCCTCTAGTGTGTTCACAAGGTTTTTCAACAATCTGATTGACCAGACATGACCCATATTCGAAATTAACCGAGATATTGTCAACTGCTCATTTTGAGCAAGTTTGATGATGATCGGACCAAAACTGTAGCCGCCAGTGTGTTCAGAGTTTTTTTTCTATGATTTGACCTACTGACCTACTTTTTGACCCGACATGACCCGTATTCAAACTTGACCCGGTTATTGTCAAGACTATCATTCTGAGCAAGTTTGATGATGACCGGACCAAAACTGTGGCCTCTAGTGTGCTCACAGGGTTTTTCTGATTTGACCTACTGGCCTACTTTTTGACCCGACATGACCCATATTCGAACTTGCCAGAGAAATTGTCAAGATAATCATTTGGAGCAAATTTCATGATGATCAGACAAAAACTATGGCCTCTAGTGTATTCACAAGGTTTTTCTATGATTTGACCTACTGACCTACTTTGTGACCCGACATAACCCATATTCGAACTTGACCAGGATATCGTCAAAATGATCATTCTGGGCAAGTCTGATGATGATCGGACCAAAACTGTGGCCTCTAGTGTGTTCACAAGGTTTTTCTATGATTTGACCTACTGACCTACTTTTTGACCCGACATGACCCGTAGTCAAACTTGACTGAGATATTGTCAAGATGATCATTCTGGGCAGGTTTGATAATGATTGGACCAAAACTGCGGCCTCTAGTGTATTCACAAGGTTTTTCTATGATTTGACCTACTGACCTACTTTTTGACCCGGCATGACTCATATTCGAATGTGACCAAGATATTATCAAGATGATCATTCTGAGCAAGTTTGATGATGATAGGACCTAAATTGTGGCCTCTAGTGTGTTCAGAAGGTTTTTCTATGATTTGACCTACTGACCTACTTTTTGACCCTACAACACCCATATTCGAAATTAACTGAGATATTGTCAAGATGATCATTCTGGGCAAGTTTGATGATGATCAGACCAAAACTGTGGCCTCCCGTGTCTTCACAAGGTTTTTTTTTCTGATTTGACCTACTGACCTACTTTTTGACCCAACATGACCCATATTCGAACTTGACCGAGATTTTGTGGTGGTACAAATTGTGTGCAAGTTTAGTTAAAATCAAATCATAAATGAAACATCTATCATGCAGACAAGACCAAAATAGGCATTTTTTACCTTTCAGGGGCCGTAACTCCTTAACACATGATGGGATATGGCTGGTTCGAGAAAGGAACCCAGATCTCATGGTGGTAAAAGTTGTGTGCAAGTCTGGTTAAAATCAAATCATAAATAAAGATGCTATCGTGCGGACAAGACCAAAATAGGCAATTTTTGCCCTTTCAGGGGCCGTAACTCCGTAACACATGATGGGATATGGCTGGTTCAAGAAAGGAACCTAGATCTCATGGTGGTACAAGTTGTGTGCAAGTCTGGTTAAAATCAAATCATAAATGAAGATGCTATCATGCGGACAAGAAATTGTTTACGCACGCACGGACGCACTGACGACGGACAAAATGTGATCACAAAAGCTCACCTTGTCACTACGTGACAGGTGAGCTAAAAAGGGAATTACAGTAAACTATGCAAGAGTAGGTTCATAACTGCTTAGATGGTTGGTCAAAGCATGCCCAGGAAAAGTAGTGCAAGTCAGACCATCCCTGCATATAAACCCTATTGGTTTGTTTGGACGAAAGGGTTGGAGATGTTATTTCATCTCAATGTCGGGTAAAAGTCCCACAAAGTTGGAAGCAATGTCTCCATAATGACCTAAATAGTATTGACGGGGAGGTAAACCTCAACAAAAGGCTAATGATGTATGCAGCATACCGTATTTAACCAGTTTAGTGCACATGCCCTTGCAAGTTCACACCCAAGGCATTTCTAGAAACATTTAACCCTTTTTGTACTGAATGGAATCTCTCCACTTATATACAGAGCAGGATTTCATTTTGATATTTAGAGATGTCAGTGTGAGTATTTTTCAGAAATTTATTCAGAAAATAGCTGAATGTCGGAGCTGGGGCTAGACTTCTTGGAAATGACCCATTTTGGGGTTTCCAGTTCACAACATGGCTTGTAAACATTGTCTATCATGTTTTATACGGTTTCGGTGTTCAATGGATATTTTATTAATTGTATGGGTGACATGTAGGTGAAGACCACGTTTATTGACTCTTCAAAATCAGAAAATACAAAATTTTGGATTCAAAGTTGTTTCATGCCAATAAGTGCTGTTATTAGATAATTTTATTACAAAGCTTTCTAGGTGCAACTTTGAAAAAATTACATGCACCATGTGGTAATTGGGTTCACTGACCATACCAAGGCGGTTCTTCTGTCGCGTTCTTTTTTAAATGTTTCGTCTTTGAATGTGTGTATGGCTTATCTATTTTTGTTTGGATAGCCAACTGGCCATTTAGTGGAAAGTAACTGTCCTTTTGGCTTTCAGCTAGTGATGATTCCATTAGGGTCTATTTATTTCATGTTCATGTTTCTTTCCCTTTGGTGTCTCTGATGGAAGGTGTGGATTAATTGTATTGATTCCTTGTCATTGCCTTCATTTCTATTTTCCAATATGGTACATCTTTATTGGTCATACATACCATTTTTAGCATAGAGCAGTGAAGACTAAGGCTGACACGGTTAATCGTATAATCGATTAATCGATCGATTAATTCCACAAAAATGATTATCATTGCTGATTTGCTTTTAATCGATTACTTGATAGGTACAATTTACTACCAAAAGTTATTCCTAAAATAGCTGGATGAGTGGCAAACAGTGCAGACTCTGATGAGACGCCGCAGAATGCGGCGTCTCATCTGGGTCTACACTGTTTGCTCAGGCCTGTCTGTTCAGATATACATATGATAAAGTGCAACATATGGTAAGAGTCATGCTAAGAAGCAAGCCAGACAGGTAAAATGATGACAAACACCTTAGCGATTACTAATCGGTTATCGATCGCAACGACATGACTGATAATCGATTATCTTTTCTGCTCCGATTAGCCAGCCCTAGTGAAGACTGATCAGACTGTAGAGTGTCTAGATTGAAACTCAATGTAATTGCAAATAGACCAAGAAAACATGTAGAGTGTCTTACGACCTGAAAGCCGTAACAAAGGAAAGATGCATAGCCTGAAAAAAATCCCCGCCTATGGTGGGATTCGAACCCGGGCCGCTCGGGTGACAGACCACTGCTCTTACCCCTGAGCCAAAGAGTCGACTCCCTGACGCAGTTGTCAGAGAGTGGTTATAAACCTAGAAGCTATGCATATGATCTACCAAGGTAGATAATGGAAGGGAGGTAACACACCCCCTCTTCAAGGAAGTCATCATTTATGATGACGTGAAGGATACCAACTTCGGCACAAGCCAATTCTGGCATCCCGGACGAGCCCCCATCTTACGACCTGAAAGCCGTAACAAAGGAAAGATGCATAGCCTGAAAAAAATCCCCGCCTATGGTGGGATTCGAACCCGGGCCGCTCGGGTGACAGACCACTGCTCTTACCCCTGAGCCAAAGAGTCGACTCCCTGACGCAGTTGTCAGAGAGTGGTTATAAACCTAGAAGCTATGCATATGATCTACCAAGGTAGATAATGGAAGGGAGGTAACAAGTGTCTAGATTGAAACTCAAGTAATTGCAAATAGACCAAGAAAACATGTTTTGTCATTTGCAAACAAGAAAGACGCAGGTCACCATCAAATCTGTGCAGCCTGGTCAGCACCATTGTGAATATGTGGTGGCCAAATAATGTCTCACTGCCCTTCATTAGAGCACAGATTGTATTTTGTGGACCTTTGGGGTAATCAATTCCATTCGGGAATTTTGATAAATATCAGGGTTAACACTGAAGAGGCCTTATTAGCAGAACTAGCTGGTCTGGCCCAGAAATACCTTATACACTACATAATATTCAGTTCTGCAGTATGTTCTTTGCTCCTAAAGGATAATCATTTTACACTTGGACAGTACTGTAATGATCCTAAGTATTGGGACAGACAGGCCTTAGCAAACAGTGGCGACCCAGATCAGACTGCTCTTAAGGAGCAGTCTGATCAGGGTCTCCACTGTTTGCCATTCCGTCTGAACTTTTTGAAACCCTTGCAGGATTGTGAAAACAAATTTGTTAAACTTTTAGGAGAATTACAGCAAGTCCTTAAGCGGTCCGGATTATTAGGATTTTTACTGTACAATTCCTCTAGTTTCTGATCTAAAATTTCAAGATTCCCGGTATTGTGTGTAGCTGAGCAGTCTGGTTTGTATCCTATCTGGTTGCACACTCCCCTTTTTCCTGTATTGCAGCACAGGGGCCAGTTGTCCAAAACTAAAGGTATCATAAGTTAACAAATCATTAAAACTTTGATCATTTAATATGGCAAATATAATGATATTTCTGTTGAAGAAAAAAGTAAGCAGCTTTTGCATTTGCAAAAGCTGCTCACATTTTTTTCAGCAAAAATACAACTGTATTACATACCACTAACAAGCTCATTAAGTTTGTTTGTTTGATTTGAGGTTTAATGTCCCCGTCAACACTGTAAAGGTCATTTTGGAGACGTTGCTTCCAATTTTGTGGGACTCTTACCAGACAATGAGATGAAATGACATCTCAAGCCCTGTCGCCCAATGAAACCAATAGGGTTTATTAGCATGGACGGTCCGCCTCGCACCCCGGTTCCTGGACAGGCTTTGATCCTCTAAGCGATTTACCAGTACTAGTGTGTGGGCCAGATTCAGCTCTGCGTGGAAGCATCATGCAGCCAATATATTTCTTCAAGCCCCTATGGGCGGGGGCGTAGCTCATTAAGTAAACGATGCTTTGAACAAGTGGACCCAGGTGTCATCTGGTACCTTTTGCTGTAACCAGACTCAAATTAATTTCACTATGACATCGCCTCCAAGTGACACAGTGCATTCTTCCAAAACAGGTATTTTTCAATGCAAATTTGATATTTTTCTTATTTATATGCCAAACATAGGTTGTAGGTGTTTGTAGTAACTGCCTCATCGAGACATTTCTGAAAGCATTGAAAAAACCTATGTCTTAGAGCAGAAATATGAAAAACCCGGTTTTTCTATATACACCACAACCTCGTTATAACACGGTTAATTATAACACGGTTTCGGATATAACATGGTTTCAAGATGGATCCCAAAAATGTATAATTATATAGAAAAATGACCACAAATGGTCATTTTTCTATATAATCTATACATTTTTGTTTGGATATAACACGGTTGTTTAACTAACAAGGTTTCTGCTTTGGACCCCATTAATAGTGTTAATAAGAGGTTGTGGTGTACAAGGTCTTCATTACACAGATTTGTTAAAATTATTATGAAAACACGCCTATACAAATACATTGTGAATACTACCACCTAACGAGAGCTCCAGAAGCGGGCCATTATACGCCTGTGGCAATTAGTAAGATGGAGCATATATATACTGACTGTTGTACAAGTTTGGGTTTGTAGAACGTAACCAAGGAACATTATGCGCTCCATATATTCTTACCTGGCACTATCAATAAGCCTCAATGGCTCAAACTACCTGTCTCCAACAAATTGTCATGGTCTGTAATATTTGGTGGACCATAACCTCAAAATAATGTAAGAGGTGTTATCCAGGAACGGAATGTTTAGAAAAATCTGTGAAAGGGGTATAACTCTGGTAATATTTGGCAGACCTTAACCTCAAAATAATATGCACTATTCCATACCATGGTCTTACTGTATGTAAAGTTTCAACATCATCAGATCTAAACTGTAGGAGGAGTTATCTGGAAACAAAATGTTTACAGAATATTTCAAAGGGGCATAACCCTATTATTATTTGGTTGACCATAACCTCGAAACAATATGCGTTGCCCAACATCATGGTCTAATTATATACAAAGTTTCAGCTAATCGGATGTAGGAGGAGTCATCCGGAAACGAAAAGTTTACAAAAAAAATTAAAAGGGGCATAACTCTATTATTATTTGGTCAACCGTAACCTTGAAACAATATGCTCTGCCCCACATCATGGTCTAACTATGTATGAAGTTTCAGCTTGATTGGATGTAAACTGTAGGAGTTATCTGCAAATGAAAAGTTTACAAAAAATTTCAAAGGGGCGTAACTCTATTAATATTTGGTGGACCGTAACTCGAAACAATATGCACTGCCCCAAATCATGGTCTAACTATGTAGGAAGTTTCAGCTTGATTGGATGTAAACTGCAGGAGGAGTTATCCGGAAACGAAAAGTTAACAGATGGACGGACGGATGTTCTCAAGAATGGATATTTAGGTGGCTAGGTGTCGGCATATTGACTACTTAAGCAGCATTCTCTTAAGCAGCAAGCCACGTAAGAGCCAATTTTTGCCACTTAAGTACCAAAATTACAGAATAAATATGGATGGACTCACGAATGACTACTTAAAAGTCAAAATGTCCAATTTTTTTGCCTCCTAAATGTCATTTTGTTAGTGCAGACAGAAGGATGGACGCTGGGCGGCATAACATAATACAACCGTTTTTCAAACGGGTGTATAAAAACGAAAATTTTAGATGAAAAATTGTGATATTTTTCTTATTTCTGCTCAAAATATAGATTGTGGGTACACTTTATACTTCAAGGCTTAAACCCAAGTAAGGCCCTAGGACCTGATGAGCTTCATCCTAGAGTCCTGAAGGAACTAGCAAATGAGTTGGGTCCAGTTTTTGCACACCTGTTTCAACAGTCTCTTGATGCGGGTGAAATCCCCAAAGAATGACTCTTAGCAAGATCTGTCCACTCTTCAAAAAAGGAGATAGGGCTCTTGCCCATAATTATCGCCCTGTGTCTCTGACTTGTGTTCTGTGTAAATTGCTGGAACATATAGTCTGCTCAAACATTATGGCCCACTTGGACGAACATAAACTTTTGTCAGACAGACAACATGCATTTAGGAAAAGGCACAGTTGTGAAACTCAGCTAAGCACAGTTATTAATGACTGGGCAAAAATCTTGGACAAAGGGGGACAGGTGGACACATTTATTCTTTGACACCCCTCCTCATGAACTACTTAAATCTAAGTTATTTGGTTATGGAATTGGGGGAAAGACCCTCAAATGGATAGATTCCTTTCTTTGCTACAGAAAACAGCGGGTTGTTGTTAATGGTGAGTCTTCGGAGTGGGCTCCAGCTTTGTCTGGAGTCGGACCTTTCTTGGTCCACTTTTGTTCTCCCTGTACATCAATGATATTTCCACTGACATTGACTTAGATATAAGACTGTTCGCAGATGACTGTGTTTGTTACCGGGAAATTAGAGATACAGATGACTCATTGAAACTTCAGGCTGACATAGATAGATTAGGATGTTGGGCACGTAAATGGGGCATGAGATTTCAGCCAGTTAAATGCAACATTATGCAGGTAACTAGGAAGAGATCTAATAAAGTTGAGGCTTCTTACACCTTGGAGGGAACGGTCCTCGAGAATGTGGACTCCATTAAATACCTTGGATTGACAATCTCACACAACTTGAGATGGAATACTCATATTAGCAACATGTGTACTAAGGCAAATAGAACGCTAGGTTTCCTGAGGCGAAATCTTCATCAGTGCCCTCAGGATGTAAAAGAGGCAGCATATAAAGGTCTTGTTCGCCCAATCTTGGAATATGGTAGTTGTATCTGGGACCCCAGTGGAGTGGTCCTTAACGATGAAATTGAGAAAGTTCAGAATTGTAGATTGGGATCCAGAGGTGTGCGTTTTAGTACACCTCTGAAAGCAGATTGTAAATAGTTTTAAGAACTCATCCAGTGGGTGTTTTTTTTTTTTTTGCTAAATTCTAAATTTAGCGCACCACCCAACTGAGGTAATGGCCAAGTATGACCGACTCAGTATATGAAGATAGATAGATAGAATAGAGCTGCTAGATTTGTAACAGGCAATTACTGCTTTGAAACTGGGAGCATGACTGGAATACTTGGAAAATTAAAATGGGAGTCTCTCAAGAAAAGGAGAAAAGACAGTAGGCTAATCCTTTTATACAAAGGTCGAAAGGGTGCTGCCAGCATTCCAACAGATGACCTCGTTCCCCCAGCTAGACAGGGTAGAAATCACCATTCGTTTGCGTTTCAGACCCTTAGCACAAGAACTGACATCTATAAAGAGTCGTTCTTCCCCAGAACCATTAGAGATTGGAATGCCTTCCCGATTCGATTATTTCGACAGCTGAAGGTGCTGATGATTGTGTAGCTAAATTTACCTCTTTGTTTAGAGCTAGGGACTAACTTCCCACATCACAGGTCCTGGTGTATGAATGTCATTTGACGTGTCACCAGTAACAATTCTGATTCTGATTCACTGAGGTGGTTCTAATGTGAACCCACAATCTATATTTTGATCAGAAATAAGAAAAATAAGGTTTACCCCTGTAAACCCCAGTTTTACTATATAAAATCGGGGTTCAAGGGGGTCAGAATTATATAGGCGTGTTTTCGTGATGTGATGTGTATGGAGTGAAAACAAGACCATATCAGCAAAAATATTGTTTCACTTTTATTTTTGCTCATAATTTTATGCAGGAATGTATAATATTTGTATACTTCAACCATTTCAGATCTAAATAACAACTGTATTATTACTTCAAACACAATAAGTATAGAAATAGCACACATCATTTTAACGACTCTATACAGCTACCATGAAAGACTTTTTCATTTTCATCAAATTGAGCTAGACTAGTTACACTAGGGCAATTACTTAACTGAAATTCTTAAGAACCTTTTTACAACACTACTAACACTGAAGTAAATAAATGTGTGTTTGAGAAAACCAACACTTTGTCTGTTTTATGCATTTTCTCATGTCATGTTAGTGAAAAAAACAACAACCATAGACTGATACAGATACCTATGCCAAAAGTACAAATGCATATAGGGGTTATTATAAATTGACTATCCTGTATTACACCAGATCAACCAATGTTAACCGGAGGTCATAAATCATGTTTTTTGGTTGTGTCAAATAATGAAATTGTCATTTATCAAGTAATTTCGGCCTCGGGCCAATACAGCAGACGTCGGACCTGTAACTGGGCCAATATGAAATTACTTGATTAATAACATTATATTATTAAGTGACTATCCTGTATTGTTCGGAGGTCATCCATATTAACACTGAGGTAAAAAATCAATAATCATGTTTTTAATGGTGTCAGACAATAAAATTGTCATGAATCAAGTAATTTCGTATTGTCCCAGTTACAGGTCTGAGGTCTGCTGTATTGGCCTCGGGCAAATACAGCAGACCTCGGACTGAGGTCAAAAATCAATAATCATGTTTTTAATGGTGTTAGTTAATAAAATTGTTGGGCAAATAGAGCACACCTCGAACCTGTTACTGGGCCAATACGAAATTACTTGAATAATAACATTATAATACAGCCAAGTCATTGTCCTTCAAACATCTAAGCATAAATTTGCATTTCATATACACTGAAATTCCACTATCAAGACCAACTAAAACTAAGGTTAATTCTGCTTTTAAAAGTATATTTTGAGGGTCTCAGTCATTCTGTCTTTGTGTTTTCTACACCACGTGTCCTGCAGTAAGGGAACACCTATGGGACTGTTCGAAAGTGCTCTTTCCACTATTGGGATTGTGTTCAAAAGCATTCTTAAAGACCATCTTTGGGATTGTTCAAAAGTGGTCTTAACCTTTGGGACTGTTCGAAAGTGTTCTTGAAGACCAGGGGCCAGTTGTTCAAAACTAACGACGTCGTTAGTTAACGTATCGTTAAAACTTTGATCATTAAATATGGCAAATATGCTGAAATTTTTGCTGAAAAAATGTGAGCAGCTTTTGCTGACGCAAAAGCTGCTCACATTTTTCCAGCAAAAATACCAAAATTTACGATATTGTACTTGCTAGAAGAGTTAACAATATGACCACTAACGAGCTCGTTAAGCTAACGATGCTTTGAACAACTGGGCCCTGGAATTTCACTGTAAATGCAATCTCAAATATAGAAATCCATGTGTCCATGAAAAGGAATTTCAATTATATCTACAATAGACACAGACCAGCTTGGTGCCAAGTAGCTTTTGTTGTCCCCAAAGGCCTTTAGTAGATAAATACATATAAATCATGCTGGATGCTTTGAGACAATGCAGATTTGCACATCAGATCATTTGAAACTAGAAATGTTTTCAGAAAAAAAAGCTCAGTCCCACCACCATAAATGCAACTAAAACATCCATTTGATTTTAAAAACTAGGTTTAGATCACCAGTATAAAGTGCACACAAGCTGTTATTGGCCCAAAACTGGCAGTTTTCAGGAGGGAGGGACATGGGCTTGAGCCCTTGGAAATAAGGTCAAGGTCACCAAGACCTAAGTAAATCTTTGGTAGGTTTCAATACAATACTGTACCAAAATAGAAGTGAAAGCAATGATCAGGAATCAATACAATAAACCCACACCTCCCATCAGTGACACCAAACGGAAAGAAAGACAAACATGAAATAACTAGACCCTAATGAAAACATCAAAGGCAGACAGCCGAAAGGACAGCTACAACCCCACAAAATAGCCAACTGGCTATCCAAAAAAAAAAAGATATAAGTGATATACACATTCAAAGACAAACTATAACAAAAATAAACCGCATCAGAAGAACAGCCTTGGAACGGTCAGTGGAAAGAATTTCACTGGGGCCTTAAATTGATTTTACCCAGCCACAATCCTTGCCCTTACTTCCGTCAGACCAAATTTTCATCAATTTGCTCATGAGAAAGGTTGCAGCGAACCAAAATTGACAGTTTTGGGCGGCCTGTGCCCTTAAAATGTGGTCAAGGTCACCAAAATCTATCCAAATATTTGGTAGATGATAGTGATATAGTGCAACAAGTTTGACCAATATTCATCAATTCCTTTATGACAAGCCCTGCAGGGACTGTGCCCTTGTAAATGAGGTCAAGGCCATCAAAACCCATTGACTATTTTCCTAAATCCAAGTGATGCAACCATGCAAGTTTGGTCAGAATATCCATCAATTCATTCAGGAATCAAGAGATAGAGTGCTGCAAAGTGCCAACAGTGATGCAAACAGAATCAGCATCAGAAACAAAATGCCCTCCTCACCTTAGCTGTGGGCCGGGGGGGGGGGGGGGGGGGGGGGGGGGGGGGGGGGGGGGGGGGGGGCATAATTCTATATCCTGACCTCATATTAATCAGAGGTGAGTACCCAGAAAAAAAAAACAACAACAACAAATAGCCAATATAATTCTATATCCTGACCTCATATTAATCAGAGGTGAGTACCCAGAAAAAAAAACAACAACAACAAATAGCCAATATAGCCTTTAGAAGATTATTCACCAATAGGAAGTGCACCAGAATTAAACCAGCAATATATCACAAAAGAATTGCAGTTATGGCCATCACAAGATTATATTGTCAGGGGAGATAACTCAAAAAACAGGGAACTCAGAATTGTGGTTCTTGTGCATGACATGCCTGCTTAAGCTCATGTATTTCTGCACGAATTACCATTAAAATATGTCTCAAAGGGTATTAGAGATATGGTGATCACAAGCTGGTCATACTGTTATATTGGAAGTGTAGATAACTCAAATACCACAGCACCAACAGTTGTGGTTCTTGCACATGACACCCCTTCTGTACCTTGTATACAACTGCGCCAAGTTCCTTCAATATATCTCAAAGGGTGTTGGCGTTATGGCCATCACAAGGTTATATTGTCAGGGGAGATAACTAAAAAACCAGAACACCCAGAGTTGTAATTCTTGAGCATGACACACCTGCATAACCTCATGTACATTTGCATCAAGTACCACCAATATGTCTCAAAGGGTATTGGAGGTACGGAGATCATAATGTTATATTGGAAGGGGAGATAACTCAAATACCATAGCACCCAGAGTTGTGGTTCTTAGGCATCAAGCGCCGTCTCAATCTTGTATACAATTGTGACAAGTACCATCAATATATCTCAAAGGGTATTGGCGTTATGGCCATCACAAAGTTATATTGTCAGGGGAGATAATTAAAAAATCAGGGCACCCAGAGTCGTGGTTCTTGCATGTGACACACCTGCTTAAGCTCATGTACAACTGTACCAAGTACCATCAATATATCTCAAAGGGATTTGGAGATGTGGCCATCATAAGGTAGTGATTCTATTTTATTGGAAGGGGAGATAACTCAAAAACCATGGCAACCAGAGTTGTGGTTCTTGTGCATGACACACCGTCTCGGCCTTGTGAACAACTGTGCCAGGTACCATCAATATATCTTAAAGGGTATTGGAGTTACGGCCATCACAAGGTAGTCACTCTATTTTATTGGAAGGGGAGATAACTCAAAAAGTATGGCATCCAGAGTTCTGGTTCTTGCGCATGACACGCCATCTCAGCCCTGTGAACAATTGTGCCAAGAACCATCAATGAATCTCAAATGGTATAGGAGTTATGGCCATCACAAGGTTGCGTCTACGGACGGATGGACGCCGGGCTATTCGGTCGGGGGATAAAAAACAAAACAAAAAAAAACCTGACGGTTGGTTGCAGAACTGGGCATCTCACGTGACCTGAGCAATGCTCAAACCCACAGCAGTTACAAGACTCCTAATATGAGTCAGCACTCTTAACAACTAGGCCACTGAGCCCCTTGCTCATGAAACAGAGCATGATTTCTATTTTTTCCTATCTGAGTGTTATAATATGTAAACTTATGTGAGAACAGGACAGGTTTTGGCAGTCTATTATCAGGCTGAACCATGCAGAAATTTCATATCAGCATAATCAGAAATGGTAGGCTGAGTCAATGGTAGCCCAATATCATCTGTCTGACATATTTTCTTGAACTTCTAGACTCTGTAACTGTCTGTCAATATCTTGCTGTCGTATTTCATTAGCTTTCAATCTTTCTTGTAGCTCCTTCATACTGCAAATAAAACAACCAATAACATAACTGTTAAAATACACCTGACCTTTCTCCATGTTGGTTTTCTGTATTCTCTGCATCCTACAAAGCAGTATATTCAAAAAGAAAAAAAAAACACTGTAATGAGGAAAGGGTCAACTCATAAAGGAAAGAATTTGCTCCTGTGGTGCATAAAGGAACGAATTTGCTATGTGGTGCAAATTCTTTCCTTTGAGAAGACCTGCTCCTGGAGCAAATTCTTTACTTTAAGAATTAACCTGCTCCTGTGGTGCAAATTTTTTCCTTTAAGAATTAACCTGCTCCTGGTGCAAATTCTTTCCTTTAAGAATAGACCTGCTCCTAGTACAAATTCTTTCCTTTAAAAGTAGACCTGCTCCTGGTGCAAATTCTTTCCTTTAAGAATTAACCTGCTCCTGAAGCAAATTCTTTCCTTTAAGAGTAGTCTGCTCCTGGTGCAAATTCTTTCCTTTAGGAATAAACCTGCTCATTTGGTGCAAATTCTTTCCTTTAAGAGAAGATCCTCATTACAGGAGCTTATTCTTTCCTTAAAGAGCTGCTCTTGTGGTGCAATTTCTTTCTTTAAGAGTAAACCTGCTCCTGTGGTGCAAATTCTTTCCTATAAGAAGAGACCTGCTCCTGTGGTGCAAATTCTTTCCTTTAAGAGTAGGATCATCACAGGAGCTAATTCTTTCTTTTAAGGGTAGACCCTCATTACAGAAGCAAATTCTATAAAAAAAACAAAAAAACAAAAAAAAAAACTACACTGCGCAAAAAAAACATCGCAAATATCCACTTTTTCCTATGAATAAAACTAATGACTATGTATTAGCTAGCCAAAACTACATGTAAGTGTGTGTGTGAATTTGGGTTTAACGTCGCTTTCAACAATTTTTCAGTCATATCACGAAAAAAAAAGTTGCAAAAAAACATTCTAACCGATAAGCAAAGTTTCAGAAGTGTAACTCCTATAGTTAAGAAGATATGGCAAAGTCATACTTTTTGACTGTTGACCTTGGGGGCCATGTTGAGGTCAAGGTCACACCAAAAGAAGCCCAATTTATTCTATATTCTGAGGGCCATCCAATAACCAAAGTTTCAGAAGTGTAGCTCCAATAGTTTAGAAGATATGCCAAAATAATACTTTTTGACCTTGACCTTTGGGTCATGTTGAGGTCAAGGTCACACCAAAAGTAGTCCAATTTATTCTATATTCCAAGGGCCATCCAATAACCAAAGTTTCAGAAGTGTAGCTCCAATAGTTTAGATGATATGGCAAAATTGACCTTTGACTTTTTGACCTTTGACCTTAGGGTCAGGTTGAGGTCGAGGTCACACCAAAAGCAGCCTAATATATTCTTTATTCCAAGGGCCATCCAATAAGCAAAGTTTCAGAAGTGTAACTCCAATAGTTTAGAAGATATGGCAAAATTACACTTTTTGACCTTGAGCTTGGGGTCATGTTGAGGTCAAGGTCACACCAATAGTAGTCCAATTTATTCTATATTCCAAGGGCCATCAAATAACCAAAGTTTCAGAAGTGTAACTCGAATAGTTTAGGAGATATGACAAAATAACACTTTTTGACCTTTGACCTTGGGGTCATGTTGAGGTCGAGGTCACACCAAAAGTAGCCTAATATATTCTTTATTCCAAGGGCCATCCTATAAGCAAAGTTTCAGAAGTGTAACTCCAATAGTTTAGAAGATATGGAAGAATCATACTTTTTGACCTTGACCTTGGGGTCATGTTGAGGTCAAGGTCATCCCAAAAGTAGAGTAATTTATTCTATATTCCCAGGGCCATCCAATAAGCAAAGTTTCAGAAGTGTAACTCAAATAGTTTAGGAGATATGGCAAAATCATACTTTTTGACCTTTGACCTTGGGGCAATGTTGAGGTCAAGGTCACAAAAAAGTAGCCCACTGCCATCTACATACCATGTACTATCCACATGAAAAGTTTCAAAAGTGTAACTTCAGTGGTTGCAGAGGAGATCCATTTACAAGAAACGTGATGGACGGACAGACAGACAGACTGACAGACGGACTGACGCCCCCTCAACTCCAGTACGAAAACAATATACCCCCCCCCCCCCCCCCCATCAACTCCGGTACGAAAACAATATACCCGATTTTTCTTCGAAAAAGCTGGTATAAAAAACACGCTCAGAAATTGAATGTATGCAAGAAAAAGAATCCTACATGGGTGTGAGTGGTGGATAGAAAAATACATCCTTCCGGATGACTGTCCGGCATCACTCGGCAAGCCTCGTTTTTTCTATCCATCCCTCACACCCATGTAGGATTCTTATATTACACTCATGGTCGAATTTATGGAACTTGCTGGAGGCTCGTTTGATAAATTTCATATGAAATGACCACTCATGTAAGATGCACCATTTGTAAATCAAAAAGCTAACTGCATATCCATGGACTGCCACTTGTATCATGTTAAAATCAATTTATGTCATTTAAAGGTTGGTTATTACATGCCATACAAATGACCAAAATCTACAAGATATGACAGACTTTCGGATGAGTCTTTAAACCGTGGTCCCGTCTCCATATGACCTTAGCTGTTGGTGGGAGGTAAAACTCACTCACTAACTACAAGATATGTTAGCAACAAAGCCTGCACACCCATGCAGTCTGATAAGTCTCCAATATTTGCAAGAGCCTACATATGGGCTATCCAAAGAGAGACTGGGTGCATGTGGAGGCTTATCAGAGTCTCTGCTAGTCTTAAATGTTCACGCCCCTGATCAAATACTAGAAAGTAGTGGCCAGTATTAAGTATACCATTGTTCAGGATCTAAGTCAGTTGATAGCGGTTCACCCTCTGACACCTCTGGATGATAGAATCTCATAGCTGTGACTGGCTCTGGAAAGACACACATACACAAGGTTAAAGATTACGATAACATAACATAAATGCCTAAACTCATTTTCTACCAGAAACCCCAAAACGGGTAGTTGGCGAAACGTGCAGGCTCAGATCAGATGCTGCAGAACGCGGCATCTGAACAGGGGCTACACTGTTTGCAAAATTGTCAGTCAGTTTCCAAATAGTTTTTGAAGTAAACATAACTTGATACCCCTAAATTTTGAAATGGACTCCTGCTATATATAAGGTGGAAGATTTCATTTGGTACAAAAACAGTTAAGCTGATAAGCCCTAAGAAATCTTCTCAATCAAAAGATACCAAGTAATAACAAATGACTTCTTAGATACATGTACTTTCATATTGGTTTGGTGTTTTAACAGCCCAGTCAACATTATCTAGGTCAAGCTGTGCCAGACAGCTTACCGAATCACTTTCATTTGGCAGGCTAATACATAAGCGTTTAACCAGCACTGTACAGTGCACATTCCCTGCCAAATACTGACAACTGCCTTTCTTGAAAGTTTGTTTGTTTGAGGTTTAACGTCCCCGTCAACACTGTAAAGGTCATTTTGGAGACGTTGCTTCCGATTTTTGGGACTTTTACCCAACATTGAGATGAAATGATATCCCAAGCCCTGCCACCCAATGAAACCAATAGGGTTTATTATCATGGACGGACCAACTCGCACCGCTTTGCCTGGGCAGGCTTAGATCATCTAAGCGGTTAACCAGTACTTGTGTGCGGGTCAGTTTCAGCTCTGCGTGGAAGCATCATGCAGCCCATCTATTTCTTCAAGCCCCAATGGATGGGGGCGGTCTTATCTATCTCTATCTTCTTATACTGAGTCGGTCATATTTGGCCATTACCTCAGTTGATTGGGTGGCTAAATTTAGAATTTAGCTAAAAAAAAAAAAGATAGGCACTGGATGCGTCCTTAAAACTATTTACAATCTGCATAACAGAGGTATCCTAAAAGGCATACCTCTGAGTCTCAATCTTACACTGTATGGGCTTTAAACTCTTCTGTGGACTTGGCATTCACCACAGAGGAGGGAAGACTATTCCATTGGGGAATAGTTCTAGGAAAGAACGAGTTCTTCATGGCATCACTATAGGACTGGTATCTACAATCTTGAAACAGTACAAGAGAGAGAAAGAAGCGGGATATTGGATTAAGGGGAATGGGAACACCTGGAAGATTTTTCTGCCATTTTAAAAAGGTAGACATCTTTCCGGAGCTCCTGTTCATTTTTCTATATGCCCTGTCCCACTGAAAAAGGGGTCTACTCTTAAAGGAAAGAATTTGCTCCTCAGGAGCAAATTCTTTCTTTAAAGAGTTGACCCCTATTTACATGGGAAACAAAAATACTTTTGCAGGTGTTGCCTCCCCTGAGGGTGTACCCATTCCCCTTAAATGGACCACACACAGCTAAAGGTACCTACCAGCATGTTCACCCAGTGAAGACAAATGCAGTCTGATCAGTCTTCACTGTGTGCTAAATGGTTCTTCATGCTGACTGGGGAAGGCTAAACCATAATGATCCAAAGTATTGTGACAGGCAGGCCTAAGAAAACAGTGCAGACCCAGATCAGACTGCTCCTTCAGGATCAGGGTCAACACTGTTTGCCATTCCATCTGCACTTCTTGGACTCCTTTCTGGATTGTGAAAAAATTTGTTAAAATTTTAGGAGAATTACAGCAAGTCCTCAAGGTGTCACAATTTTTAGGATTTTTATTGTATTCTGAGGGAGTAGGCTGATTTGAGTATTTGCTGAGTTTGAGCTATTTTCACTTGACACAACTCAAATTATGTATGCAGTTGATCTATTTTTTTTCTTTGGTTTGGATTTTATTATTGCATTTATTTACAGCCAATCCTTAATCAGAGGTGGACAAAAACCGATGTACCTGAAGAAAAACCACCTGACTTTCCATAGCAGAACTTAGTGAAATGCAGTTGATATTAAAACATCAGTCAGCTAAAGCAGCTGCAACAACAATCTTGACAGGAATGAATACAATTTCAATGGAAGGAACTCATTTTTTGCTCTCCGTAACCCACAAGATGCAAATCATGACAAATGTTGTCTGCTTTGTCATCTGCTGGTTACTTTTAAAGTCATTTTTGCAAACAGTGTGAACCCAGATCAGACTGTTCCTGTAGGAGCAGTCTGATCTGGGTTCACACTGTTTGCCTGTATGCAAAAATATTTTTGAAAAGTTTGCAAGAAGATTCAGCAGACCACGCAAGCAGACGACATTTTCAGATGTAGATTTTCTCAGTGATTTAAGGGTAAATACATCATATCTTAAATACATCATAACTTACAGTGATCTAATCTCAAGAGAAGGAATTTGCTCCAAAGGAGAGCAGAACCATGTAAAGATGGGACAGGGAAAACAGGAAAGCAAAAGCTCTCTCGCTTGTTAGAATGATAATGAAATAACATACATGAATCCATTCCCCTTAAGTGAATGCTACAGAAGTCATACCTAGCTCTCTCTCGCCTGGTAATGTCTTCTCTTCTTGATTAGTTCTCTTAGAAATCCTTGAGAAAGCACTCTGGTTTTCATTACTTTTCGCACTCTGTATCACAGTGTCTTTATTACCCTCATTCTGTATACTAGATTTAAGTTCCTGGTGAGACTTATCCACACTTGGAGGTAATACTGGCTTTGGTCTATGAATTCCTGAGTTAGCATTCATGTTTCTTTCATCACATTCAGAAAAGTTAAGGACACGAACCGGACCAGATGGTTCAATGTTTTCTTGATTGTCTGAGACGGCCTTAGAATTATCACCTATGATGTATTTTATTTCAAACTGCTGCCCTATTTCTATCTTTTCAGAAGTCATTTGCTTTGGAAAAGTTGCGGCTAGATCTGATAGTACAATTTCCTTTTGACCAGATTTTGACCGGTCATGATTTTGTCCTTGACCTTTAGATTTGTCAAATCCATCACCTTGACCTTTGTTGCTATAGTTACAATCACTGAGAGGAGTAGTAATATTAAAACTCTCTGACACTCTCATTGCAGCTAGTGTCCTCTCTAACCCCGAGATTTTAGCCTGTAGTCTTGCAATTTCAGAATCCTGAAATATGAGAAAAAGGGGCCAGTTGTTCAAAACTAACGACGTCATTAGTTAACATATCGTTAAAACTTTGATCATTAAATATGGCAAATATGCTACTTTTTTGCTGAAAAAATGTGAGCAGCTTTTGCTCACATTTTTTTCAGCAAAAATACCAAAATTTTAGATATTGAACTTGCTAGAACACTTAACAATATGACCACTAACAATCTCATTAAGCTAATGATGCTTTGAACAACTGGCCCCAGGTCAATATTATGGGGTTATTGATCTGATATTGGTGAATATTGTTTTTGTTTGTTTGATTTGAGGTTTAACATCCCCGTCAACACTGTAAAGGTCATTTTGGAGACGTTGCTTCCAATTTTCGGCTCTGCGTGGAAGCATCATGCAGCCCATATATTTCTTCAAGCCCCTTCAAGCGGGGGCCGTGGTGAATATTGTCACAAGCTGGGATAGTGAAGGGTAATATCACCACAAGGGACAATATTTACCAGTATCAATGCAATGACACTTTTCAGCTCATCAGAGCCGAAGGCTCCAGGGAAGCTAATAGGATAGGCAGTGGTCTGTTGTCCGTAGTCATCTGTGTCGGCATTTTCAAACAGCAATTCCTCAGAAACTGCTTGGCCTATTGAAACCAAATTACATGTGGAGCATCCATGGGATGGGGGAACAAAAAATATTTTTGCTGAAAAAATTTGAGTAGCTTTTACATTTGCAAAGGCTACTGACATTTTTTCAACAAAGCTACTCACTTTTTTCAGCCAAAATACCTGAGTATTAGATAGTGTACTAAAGGCAACATTTAAAATTTTGACCACTAACAAGCTTGTTAAGTTAAAAAAAAAATGTGTGTGTGTGTTTTAGTTTTATGTCTTGCCAACAGCTAAGGTCATATGGACACGGGACCTCAGTTTAAAGACACATTCGATAGTCAGGAGTAGCCTCCAATTGAACTATGCTCCCTGGTTTACCCACTATACCACACATTCTTCTAAGCTAACAGTGCTTTGAACCACTGGGTCCAGAGCAAGTACCATGTGTTCATTGAAATTACAATGGGCAGAACTATACAAAAACTTGCTGTTGGATCAATAGTGCAGACTCTGATCAACAGAATTCTGATCTAACTCAAGAATGTCTGTGCAGGCATATTTGTCTCTTACAGTATCCCAATATTCATATACAGTCGAACTTCAATGGCTCGAACACCTTTGGGACCTCGAAAATCTGTTCGAGACAGGGGTAGTTCGAGCCACTGAGGTTACTGTCAGGAGGCATAACGTGATACTTTTAGACATCTTTTCGGTGATCTATAATGAAAATGTATGTTGTGTGTACTCATTAGAATCGCCTCATCGAGGCGATTCTAATGAGTACACACAGCATACATTTGCAAGATAAAAGACTAAAATCTCCTTTATTATCCCCCACTAGTTCTTATGTAGAGGATTTCGCTAGGGGCTCAAGAATGAGTTCGACACATCCATGGTAAACGAGCCATCGGTGTTCGAGCCATCGAAGTTCTACTGTAATATAATATTCATGAATACATGTATAGGTAAAACTGCATTTTGGTTTTTTTTTTCTTTCTTATTAGCTTTAGCTTAAAATCTACTTGATGTGCAATATAAACAATTCAAAGTTGAAGACAGTGCAATATAAAGTTTATAAACATATCAATGTTTGAAACAGTGTCAGCCATGTAAAATTTCGTTGATTGTATTTTGCAGTCCCTTGCAGAATATTTGAATGATTAAACTTGACAAGGTCAGTCTGAAAGGTGATACAGAGGTTCAATTAGCTACTTAAATATGGAATCCAATTGAACCCAACAAAAATTTATAATCTATACATTCTGATAGGGACAAACACAGTTGTTTAGCTAACTCATATAAATGTGATTTACATCACATACTGGTAAACACGTCTGTAAAATGAACATCCTTGACAACCCCACTTTACAAAGAGAAAACTGGGGTATGCATTATTTTTCATAAATCTGCTCCAGGACATAGTATGTGGACACTCATTAAAAGCACGTCTAATGAGCAAATGCAGCCTACGTTTTGAGTATCACTAAGAATAATATCAGAAATTTTTATCAGAAAATCAACCATTTAGGAGATACTAAAACAAGAGGCCCATGGGCCACTACGCTCACCAGAGGCCATGTGGTTTATACCATATTCAGGCAAGGTGCCCATCTTGGTCATGTGACAACAATATAACAAATAATGTTTAATTGCCTCACCCCCATAGAGGCTTTTCATGTAATTTGGTTTCAATCAGCACAGCTCTTTTACTGGAGAAGAAGATAAAAATACTGAATCTGAGCCATCCAAGACAAAGGTCAGTAATGACCTTGACCTTTGGAATTGATAAACTTTCATTCAGCTAACTGCAAATATCGTTTTTGATGTCACAGCCTACCAGGCAATCAGAAATGTCCACTACTTTGCCTTTTTTCCATACATATGTGTAAGTGACCAAATTTGACCTTGACATAAACAGGTCAAGGTCAACCAAAGGTCATCATTTGACCAAACTTGGTAGGGCCAGAGTCCCTGATGCTACATAACAAGTTTCAAGATCATCAGCCATTCGGTTCTTGAGAAGATTTTTAAAGGTTTTTACCATATATGGCCATCTTGGTCATGTGGCCCAGTCATAACGAATACACTTTCTTTTCCTCATTCCATAGAGGCTCCACATGTAATTTGGTTTCAATTGGCCGCGTAGTTTAAGTGAAGAAGAAGATAAAAATACTGATTCTGAGGCGTCCTGGACAAAGGTCGGTAAATGACCTTCACCTTTGGAACTGATAAACTTCCATTCAGCTGATTATAAATACCATTTCTGATGCAACTAGCTAGCATACAATCAGAAAAATCCACTGTTTTGCCGTTTTTCCATGCAAATGTCTAAGTGACCAAATTTGACTTTGACATAAAACAGGTCAAGGTCAACCAAAGGTCATCATTTGAACAAACTTGGTAGGGCCCGAGTCCCTGATGCTGCATACCAAGTTTCAAGGTCATCGGCCATTCGGTTCTTGAGGAGAAGATTTTTAAAGGTTTTTACCATATATGGGCATGGCGGCCATATTGGTCATGTGACCCAGTCCTCATGAACAAACTTTCGTTCCCTCATTCCATAGAGGCTCCACATGCAATTTGGTTTCAATTGGGCAAGTAGTTTAAGTGAAGAAGAAGATAAAAATACTGAATCTGAGCCGTCCTGGACAAAGGTAGGTAAATGACCTTGACCTTTGAAACTGATAAAATTCTATTCAGCTGATTGCAATTACCATTTCTGATGCCACTATCTAGCATACAATCAGAAAAACCCACTGTTTTGCCGTTTTTCCATGCAAATGTCTAAGTGACCATATTTGACCTTGACATAAAACAGGTCAAGGTCAAACAAAGGTCATCATTTGAACAAACTTGGTAGGGCCCGAGTCCCCGATGCTGCATACCAAGTTTCAAGATCATTGGCAATTCGGTTCCTGAGAAGAAGATTTTTAAAGGTTTTTACCATATATGGGCATGGTGGCCATATTGGTCATGTGACCCAGTCCTCCATAACAAACTTTCGTTCCCCCTTCCCATAGAGGCTCCACATGTAATTTGGTTTCAATTGGCCAAGTAGTTTCAGAGGAGATGTTGTTTGAAAATGTTGACGACGCAGACGACACAGACGACGCAGACGACGACGACGACGGACGACGGACAGTGCCTATACTATAAGCTCCCCCGGAGCCTTTGGCTCTGGTGAGCTAAAAAGCATGAAGTCACGTGGATGTGTCATTGTAATGAATCTTAGCAATAAAGTGTCAAATCACTGACAGCACTGGTGGGCTGACTTTCTCTGAGTTTGTTTGTTTGATTTGGGGTTTAACGTCCCCGTCAACACTGTAAAGGTCATTTTGGAGACGTTGCTTCCAATTTTGTGGGACTTTTACAACTGTCTCTGAGTGTAGGCTGGACAAACAGTCCTGAACGTTGACTTGGATTGCTTGTTTAACCATTAAAATCTTGTACTGTAGCAATGAAGATGCTGATCAGATGCAAAGTTCTGAGGTATCTGATCTAGGTCTACGCTGTTTGCCAAGTCCAACACATGATTCCAGTACAGATTCTACAGATAACCCTCTAACGCAACACTGCACAATGTCTTCTGGTCAGGGACCACCTTTGGGGCTCTTCAAAAGTGGTCTTAAAGACCACTTTTGAACAGTCCCAAAGGTGGTCTCAATATACAAATTTTACTTAAAGGCATAAGAATAATGTGGCTATTTCCTTGAAGTAACCGTTATCTCGATTTCCAACAAATCAGTGATAGTCACATGGACATCAGCACTGAACAGCTTCTGTGCTTGGTAACTTTGGGTTGATTGATAATTGAATAAAGCGATTGTGAGGCTACCTTGAGAATGAGTTGTTCATTGGTAGCTTCCATCAAAGACTGCCTGTTCTCCATCTCTTTATGTATGCCATCTAGTTCCTGAGCAGCCACCTGAACCTGATCACTATAGTGTTGCTCTAATTCATTCAGATGCTTGGTTTTCTCCTTCAGCTGAGCCTTCAGGATATCATTAGCTTCAACATAGTCTGCAATCTCCTCTCTCATAGAACTACTCTGTGAAAATAAAAAGTAAACTATTCTCAATGTTTTGTAGATGTAAGCTGAATCCGCAAATGCATTTTTTTGTATTATCATTGTATTGGTTTTCCATCAAGGAACATACTGCTGCTTCTAGAGATGTATAGAAATACTCAAACAAGCAACCATCACGAAAACAAGTCTGTGAAACGAAGACTCCTCTAAACCCCACTTTATATAGAGAAAAATGGGGTGAAAGGGGTAAACATTATCTGCCTTATTTTAGCTCAAAAACATAGATTGTTGGTACTCGTTAGAACCACCTCGATGAGGCCATTCTAACGCCTCAGTGAGGCGGTTCTAACAAGTCCCCACAACCTATGTTCAAAGCAGAAATAAGAAAGATGTTACAATTTTTACCAAATAGTTGTCATTTCTGACACCATGTTGGACGCCATTATTTCACACGGACATGTTTTCCAAAATCATAACAAAGCATAAGCATTCTCATGCACTTGCACATGTAATGATGTCGTCAAAAATTTGCGACAGTATATTGTGCAATATATTCAGCCCTAAACATGACGTGATAATCTTAAGTCACTTTTCACTGGCTGTTTCTTGGTTTCACAGCACTTTGGGCATTGAACAGATAGAATGCTTTAAACAAAACAAATAAACAGAAGCATTAGAATGTGGATAACTGTATTGGAAAATGATATTTGGGGAGGTAAATCAGTGGTTTAACAGTCACAAGTTCTTTTACAACTCAAAAAAAATTAACTGTACAGCTGCCAATTTACCTCCAAATGAACATTTTCAATTTATCCCCAAGTTCAATGTACAGGTTAGTGATTAGTCGGGACGTCAATGATCACAAATACTACATCAGAGGATACCCATCCTGTTGTGTCATACTATTTGTTATAACACCAGCAAAGTGTGTTTTAAACCATGTTCCAGTTTTATGATAGACACAGAACTTTGTTTCAGTTTCCCGATATTACTTGTACATCAACATATTGATAATAAATCTTCACCTCTGCTTTACGTCTATCTTCCAAATCTTCAACCTGTTCTGCTAGTCTCTGCATTTCTGTCTTCAGTTTTGACTCCAGCTCACCTTCTCTGGCCTTACAGGCACCTAACTCCTCAGCAAGCCTAGCAGCATCAGATTCTTTGGACTGAAAATTTTAAACGTGATTAACCCTTTTGGTACCAAATGGAATCTTCCTTCTTATATATAGCAGGAGCCCATTTCAAAATTTAGGGGTGTCAAGGTGTGTTCAAAATTTATATATTTACCATATACAATTATCAAAGTTTTAATGATATGTTCACTAAAAACTTCGCTAGTTTTAACGATATGTTCATTAACAAGAGGGCCCAATGGCCCTATATCGCTCACCTGTGTACGAGAAAATCATTAGTGTAGGAGACCACTTGACATTGCTACATACTAAATAGCTTAGCTCAGGCAAAGCGGTGTCCATGCTTACAAACCCTACTGGTTTCATTGGGCGACAGGGCTTGAGATGTAATTTCATCTCAATGTCTGGTAAAAGTCCCACAAAATGGTGGAGACATCTCCAAAATGACCTATACAGTGGTGTCGGGGATGTAAAACCTCAAATCAAACAAAATCCTGTGCCTTATGGTTTTGGAGAAAAAGATTTTTTTAAGTTTTTTCCAGTATAAGTCTATAGAAGCTAATGAGCCAAAGGGCACGGTTGGCAGGTGTATGTAGGCGACCATTTTGTGTTGCTATATACTAAATATCTAAGGTCTGTACTTCACGGTTTCAAAGAAGATGTTTGAAGCTTTTTCCATTATAAGTTTGTTGGAGTTAAGGGGCCACAGGATTTGGACCCCAGGGGCATGATTGGCAGGATTCATGTAGGCGACCACTTGACATTGCTACATGCTAAATACCTAAGCTCTGGGACTTATGGTTTCAGAGAAGAAGATTTTTGAAGAATTTTTTCCCCATTTTAAGTTGTTTTTTTTCTTTCTTTTTTTTCATTATAAGGGCCCTGTGGTTTCAGAGAAGAAGATTTTTGAAGTTTCTCCAATTGTAAGTCTATGGAAGCTAAAGAACCCTGGGGTGGGGCCAATTTGGACCCCAGGGGCATAACTGGAAGGATTTATGTAGGTGGCCACTTGACATTGCTACATACTAAAAATCTAAGTCCTGGGCCTTATGGTTTCATAGAAGAAGATTTTTTAAGTGTTTTTCCATTATAAGTCTATTGAACGTGATGAGCTCGGGCGTGGCCAATTATGACCCCAGGGGCAGGGTTAACAGGATTTATGTAGTTGGCTATTTTATGTTGCTAGATACTAAATATCTAAGTTCTGTGCTTCACAGTTTCTGAGAAGAAGATTTTTGAAGCTTTTTTCCACTATGAGTCTATGGGAGCTAAGGGGCCCCGGGGCACGGCCCATTTGGACCCCAGGGGCATGATTAGCAGGAATTATGGAATTATATAACTGGCCGTTGCTACATGCTAAATATCTAAGCTCTGGGCCCTGTAGTTTCAGAGAAGAAGATTTTTGAAGTTTTTTTTTTCCATTATGAGTCTATGGGAGCTAAGGGGGTCCCAGGGTGTGGCCCATTTGGACCCCAGGGGCATGATTGGCAGGATTTATGTAGGTGACCACTTGCCATTGCTACATGGTAAATATCTAAGCTCTGGGCCCTGTGATTTCAGAGAAGAAGAATTTTGAAGCTTTTTTCCATTATAAGTCTGTGGGAGCTAAGGGGCCCCGTGGCGTGGCCCATTTGGACCCCACGGGCATGATTGGCAGGAATTATGTAGGTGACCACTTGCCGTTGCTACATGCCAAATATCTCAGCTCTGGGCCCTGTGGTTTCAGAGAAGAAGGTTTTTGAAGTTTTTTTTTTTTCCATTATGAGCCTATAGGAGCTAAGGGGCCCCGGGGCGTGGCCCTTTTGGACCCCAGGGGCATGACTTGCAGGAATTATGTAGGTGAACACTTGCCGTTGCTACATACTAAATATCTAAGCTCTGGGTGCTGTGGTTTCAGAGAAGAAGATTTTTTAAGCTTTTTTTAAATATGAGTCTATGGGAGCAAAGGGGCCCCATTTGGACCCCAGGGACATGATTGGCAGGAATTATGTAGGTGACCACTTGCCGTTGGTACATGCTAAATATCTAAACTCTGGGCCCTGTGGTTTCAGAGAAGAAGAGTTATGAAGCTTTTTTTTTTCAATTATTAGTCTATGTGAACAAAGGGGCCCCGGGGCATGGCCCATTTGGACCCAAGGGGCATGATTGGCAGGATTTATGTAGGTGACCACTTGGGGGGGAGGGGGGGGGGGCCTGTGATTTCCGAGGAGAAGATTTTTGAAGCTTTTTGTTCCATTATGAGTCTATGGGAGCGAAGGGGCCCTGGGGCGTCGCCCATTTGGAACCCAGGGGCATGATTGGCAGGAATTATGTAGGTGACCACTGGCCGTTGCTACATGCTAAATATCTAAGCTCTGGGCCCTTTGGTTTCAGAGAAGAAGATTTTTGAAGCTTTTTTTCCATTATGCGTCTATGGGAGCGAAGGGGCCCCGGGGCGTCACCCATTTGGAACCCAGGGGCATGATTGGCAGGAATTATGATGGTGACCACTGGCCGTTGCTACATGCTAAATATCTAAGCTCTGGGCCCTGTGGTTTCAGAGAAGAAGATTTTTGAAGCTTTTTTTTTAGTTATGAGTCTTTGGGAGCTAAGGGGCCCCGGGGTGTGGCCAATTTGGACCCCAGGGGCATGATTGGCAGGAATAATGTAGGTGACCACTTGCTGTTGCTACATGCCAAATATCTCAGCTCTGGGCCCTGTGGTTTCCGAGAAGAAGATTTTTGAAGCTTTTTGTTCCATTATGAGTCTATGGGAGCGAAGGGGCACCGGGGTGTCACCCATTTGGAACCCAGGGGCATGATTGGCAGAAATTATGTAGGTGACCACTGGCCGTTGCTACATGCTAAATATCTGAGCTCTGGGCCCTGTGGTTTCAGAGAAGAAGATTTTTGAAGCTTTTTTTTTCATTATGAGTCTTTGGGAGCTAAGGGGCCCCGGGTTGTGGCCAATTTGGACCCCAGGGGCATGATTGGCAGGAATTATTAAGGTGACCACTTGCTGTTGCTACATGCCAAATATCTCAGCTCTGGGCCCTGTGGTTTCAGAGAAGAAGATTTTTGAAGCTTTTTTTTCCATTATGAGTCTTTGGGAGCGAAGGGGCCCCGGGGCGTGGCCAATTTGGACCCCAGGGGCATGATTGGCAGGAATTATGTAGGTGACCACTTGCCATTGCTACATGATAAATATCTAAGCTCTGGGCCCTGTGATTTCAGAGAAGAAGAATTTTGAAGCTTTTTTCCATTATAAGTCTATGGGAGCTAAGGGGCCCCGTGGCGTGGCCCATTTGGACCCCACGGGCATGATTGGCAGGAATTATGTAGGTGACCACTTGCCGTTGCTACATGCCAAATATCTCAGCTCTGGGCCCTGTGGTTTCAGAGAAGAAGGTTTTTGAAGTTTTTTTTTTTTTTCCATTATGAGCCTATAGGAGCTAAGGGGCCCCGGGGCAGGAATTATGTAGGTGAACACTTGCCGTTGCTACATGCTAAATATCTAAGCTCTGGGTGCTGTGGTTTCAGAGAAGATGATTTTTTAAGCTTTTTTTAAATATGAGTCTATGGGAGCAAAGGGGCCCCTGCGCGTGGCCCATTTGGACCCCAGGGACATGATTGGCAGGAATTATGTAGGTGACCACTTGCTGTTGGTACATGCTAAATATCTAAACTCTGGGCCCTGTGGTTTCAGAGAAGAAGATTTATGAAGCTTTTTTTTTTTTCAATTATTAGTCTATGTGAACAAAGGGGCCCCGGGGCAAGGCCCATTTGGACCCAAGGGGCATGATTGGCAGGATTTATGTAGGTGACCACTTGGGGGGGGAGGGGGGGGGCTGTGATTTCCGAGGAGAAGATTTTTGAAGCTTTTTGTTCCATTATGAGTCTATGGGAGCGAAGGGGCCCTGGGGCGTCGCCCATTTGGAACCCAGGGGCATGATTGGCAGGAATTATGTAGGTGCCACTGGCCGTTGCTACATGCTAAATATCTAAGCTCTGGGCCCTTTGGTTTCAGAGAAGAAGATTTTTGAAGCTTTTTTTCCATTATGCGTCTATGGGAGCGAAGGGGCCCCGGGGCGTCACCCATTTGGAACCCAGGGGCATGATTGGCAGGAATTATGTAGGTGACCACTGGCCGTTGCTACATGCTAAATATCTAAGCTCTGGGCCCTGTGGTTTCAGAGAAGAAGATTTTTGAAGCTTTTTTTTTAGTTATGAGTCTTTGGGAGCTAAGGGGCCCCGGGGTGTGGCCAATTTGGACCCCGGGGGCATGATTGGCAGGAATAATGTAGGTGACCACTTGCTGTTGCTACATGCCAAATATCTCAGCTCTGGGCCCTGTGGTTTCCGAGAAGAAGATTTTTGAAGCTTTTTGTTCCATTATGAGTCTATGGGAGCGAAGGGGCACCGGGGTGTCACCCATTTGGAACCCAGGGGCATGATTGGCAGAAATTATGTAGGTGACCACTGGCCGTTGCTACATGCTAAATATCTGAGCTCTGGGCCCTGTGGTTTCAGAGAAGAAGATTTTTGAAGCTTTTTTTTTCATTATGAGTCTTTGGGAGCTAAGGGGCCCCGGGTTGTGGCCAATTTGGACCCCAGGGGCATGATTGGCAGGAATTATTAAGGTGACCACTTTCTGTTGCTTCATGCCAAATATCTCAGCTCTGGGCCCTGTGGTTTCAGAGAATAAGATTTTTGAAGCTTTTTTTCCATTATGAGTCTTTGGGAGCGAAGGGGCCCCGGGGCGTGGCCAATATGGACCCCAGGGGCATGATTGGCAGGAATTATGTAGGTGACCACTTGCCATTGCTACATGATAAATATCTAAGCTCTGGGCCCTGTGGTTTCCGAGAAGAAGATTTTTGAAGCTTTTTGTTCCATTATGAGTCTTTGGGAGCGAAGGGGCCCCGGGGCGTGGCCAATTTGGACCCAAGGGGCATGAATGGCAGGAATTATGTAGGTGACCACTGGCCGTTAATACATGCTAAATATCTAAGCTCTGGGCCCTGTGGTTTCAGAGTAGAAGATATTTTAATTTTTTCCCATTGTAAGTCTATGGGAGCTATATGTTGCCATGGCAACCAGAATTCCAATCTGATCAGCCCAAAAACCTTATGCAGCCTTTCCCCCTACCTGATGATGCTTCTCATGAAATTTGATCAAGATTGACCATAGGGTATTAGAGATATACTTATTTGAAATTGTTAATGGACGCACGGACGCACAGACTGACGCACGAACGCACGGACACACGACGGACGACGGACAAAAAGTGATCAAAAAAGCTCACCTTGTCACTACGTGACAGGTGAGCTAAAAACTTCACTAGTTTTAACGATATCTTCACTAAAAACTTAACTAGTTTTAACAATATGTTCACTAAAAACTTAACTAGTTTTAATGATATGTTCACTAAAAACTTAACTAGTTTTAACAATATGTGCACAAAAAACTTAACTAGTTTTAACAATATGTTCACTAAAAACTTAACTAGTTTTAACAATATGTGCACAAAAACTTAACTAGTTTTAACAATATGTTCACTAAAAACTTAACTAGTTTTAACGATATGTTCACTAAAAACTTAACTAGTTTTAACAATATGTTCACTCGGCCCCCGCCCATCGAGGCTTGAAGAAATATATGGGCTGCATGATGCTTCCATGCAGAGCGGAAACCGACTTGCACACGAGTACTGGTAAACCGCTTAGAGGATCTAAGCCTGCCCAGGTAAAGCGGTGCGAGTCGGCCCTTCCATGCTTATAAACCCTATTGGTTTCATTGGGCGTAGGGCTTGAGATGTCATTTCATCTCAATGTCAGATAAAAGCCCAACAAAATTGGAAGCAAATCAAACAAACAAAACAAAACAATATGTTCACAAAAACTTAACTAGTTTTAATGGTATGTTCACTAAAAACCTAACTAGTTTTAACAATATGTTCACTAAAAACTTAACTAGTTTTAACGATATGTTCACTAAAAACTTAGTTTTTACGATATGTTCACTAAGAATTTAACTAGTTTTGAACAACTGGGACTGGAGTGCTTAAAAAAACTTGATGCATCAATGACATCTTTGGACTGGTGTGGAACATCGATGCAAGTATCAATTGAATTTATCTTGGAGTTTAGAACATATAGGCATCTATAAACTTTGTCATAAAACTTTAACCAAATGCAAAATTTCTAAGTCTGTGACCTTGAGGTCAAGGTCACCATGGGTGGGTGAAGGGACATACATCATGAAATCTTTGGACTGGTATGCAACATTGATGTAAGTGTCAACTGAATTTGTGTTAGAGTTTAGAACACACAGGCATCTATAAACTTTGTCATAAAGGCCCCTTTTTGTCCTTTGACCTCTTAGTACGACCTTGACATTTGAGGTACCAAATGCACGCAACACATCGTCTCATAGTGGTTAACATTTCTGCCAAGTAATTTCAAAATTCATTTATAAATAAGAAAGTAATTGACCAAACACGAAAAAAAGACCCCTTTTTACCTTTGACCTCTAAGTAAGACCTTGACCTTTGAGGTACCAACCTGGGTCATGCACACAACACATCGTCTCATGGTGGTTAACAGTTCTGCCAAGCAAATTCAAAATCCATCTAAAAATAAGAAAGTTATTGACCAAACACGAAAAAAAGGCCCCCTTTTTGACCTTTGACCTCTATGTATGACCTTGACATTTGAGGTACCAAACTTAATCATGCATGCAACACATCGTCTCATGATGGTTAACATTTTTCCAAGTAACTTCAAATTCTATCTAAAAATAAGTTATTGACAAAACACGAAAAAAAGGCCCCTTTTTTACCTTTGACTTCTAAGTATGACCTTGACCTTTAAGGTACTAACCTGGGTCATGCACGCAACACATCTTTGTATGGTGGTTAACATTTCTGCCAAGCAATTTCAAAATCCATCTACAAATAATAAAGTTATTGACCAAACACAAAAAAAAGGCCCCTTTTTTGACCTCTAAGAATGACCTTGACCTTTGCGGTACCGATCTGCCTCATGCGCACCAGACATCGTCTCATGGTTGTTAATATTTCTACCAAGTAATTTTAAAATCCATCTAAAAATAAAGTTATTGACCGGACACGATTTGCCCATACATACATACCGACAAACTTCAAAGGGAGATAATCCAAAAAGTATAAATGCGAGAGTTATAGTTCTTGCGCACTGCATGTCGTCTAATATTTATTAATATTCATATGAAGTTTCGTTAAGATAGCTTGAACCATTTTCAAGTTACAGAGTGGACATGAATGTGTGACAGATGGACAGACAGACGCCCGGGGGGAAAAACAATATGTCTCTAAAAAAAAAAAAATTTCCGGGGAAACGTAAATATATTAAAGGGTTCAGATAATACAATCTCTTTGAAACTTTAGCGCAAACTTTAACAAAAATGTTAACGGAAGGATGGACGGACACACGGATGGACGGCAGGATGAAAACTATATACCCCCATAGCATACGAAGTATGCTGGATGATATAATTAACATGGTTTCTGCTTTGCACCCCATTAATTATGCAGTGATTTTTTTACCCCTGCTTCCTGCGTCCAGGACACACAAATAGGACTGAGGACGCACGATCATAAAATATGTGCATCCGTCGGACGCAAATATTTCATGGAGGAAAAATCCAACTTTCGTTTTCACTGCTGTAAATATCGGCGAAAGTGATAAAATACCACACTTTTACCGAACCTTCAACTGCCCAACGAGTCACCGAAAAATCAATACAGGTACAATTTAATGATCCAACCACAAGACGAGAATCCCGTCCATCCAAAATGAGCCAAAACTTTCACACAAGCAAGTTCAATACGAACATCAAAGTTTTCCGCCATCCAAATCGCCTCCCACAAACCAACTCTACCATTTTTCTGCATCATGTGATCGGTATATGTGTCAAATGACGTCATCCGATGCCAGCAACCCCGCACGTGTTTAATGCCATTGTTTTATTTTAATGGACTGTATCCCGTTCTTAAAAAATTGTTTGGAACTGGTAAAAAATATTTTCTTGATAGCTAAACGGTTGTGAATGGAGGTGGATAGAAAACAGTGCTTTGCACAGTCCCCGAATTATCCCCAGCAGCTCCAACAACAGCGTTCGACTTTTCCCGCCAAGCCGAGTGTCTGCTATTTGGCGCCAAAACATAACCATTCACAATCCGTTTTTATAATGCATACATCTACCATTAGATGTAGCTAATTGTCTTAGGTGCGAGTAAATCATTTTCACATTGATTCTGGATTAAATTTTATGATTGGGGAATAAACGCAAATTAGAGACATAACTTGACCATATTTTCACACCTCGTTCAAGTTGGCTTATTGCCAGAAATGAAAGACACATACCGCAGGGCAATCATGTTTACTTGGCAATTATATGACAGGGATTAACAATAGTGTCATAATTGAACCGTTATAAATACACAGACACAGACGCAGATGCAAAAGCTGCTCACATTTGTCAGCAAAAATACCAAAATTTTAGATACTGCACTTGCTAGAACAGTTAACAATATGACCAAAGCTAATTATGCTTTGAACAACTGGGCCCAGGACTTGAAGAAATCAGTCAAAGCATTTTTTTTAAAGGGAAAATAAGGCTTCACTCTGCATGTAAATAATCTGCTGGGGGAATGATTCACATCTAATGCTGAGCCTCTTTTCCTATTAAAGAAAACATGAATCGCTCACCTGAGAATCAGTGTCTCTAGGATTTTTAAAGGTCTTCCCTATGTAAGCCTATGTAAAACCAGTGGGCCCAGTGGGCCCTGACACATAGACGTTTTTGGCGCCAGATTATTATTTGAATAATCTCAGTTGAGGTCCACTAGATGAAGCTTTAAAGGTTTTTCCTATATAAGCCCCTATGTATAATCAGTGGGTCCCGGCGCGGGCATTTTTGGCCCCAAGGCTACAATTTGAACAATCTTGGTAGAGGTCCATTAGATGAAGCTTCATACCAAATATCAAAGACCTGGGCCTTCTGGTTTCAGACAAGAAGATTTTTAAAGGTTTTCCCTATATAAGCCCATGCAAAACTAGTGGGCTATGGTGTGGGGGCATTTTTGGTGCCAGGGCTACAATTTGAACAATCCTAGTAGCGGTCCACTAGATGAAGCTTCACGCCAAACATCAAAGACCTGGGCCTTCTGGTTTCAGACAAGAAGATTTTTAAAGGTTTTTCTGATATAAGCCTATGTAAAACTAGTGGGTCCTGGCACTGGGACATTTTTGGCCCAAAGGCTATTATTTGAACAATCTTGGTAGAGGTCCATTAAATGAAGCTTCATGCCAAATATCAAAGACCTTGGCCTTCTGGTTTCAGAAAAGAAGATTTTTAAAGGTTTTCCTTATATACGCCTATGTGAAACCAGTGGGCCCTGGCGCGGGGGCATTTTTGGCCCCGGGACTTTATTTTGAACAATCTTGGTAGATGTTCACTAGATGAAGCTTCATGCCAAATATCAAAGATCTGGGCCTTCTGGTTTCAGACAAGAAGATTTTTTAAAGGTTTTCCCTATATACGCCTATTTGAAGCCCGTAGGCCCCAGGGCTGGGACATTTTTGGACCAAGGACTATACTTTGAACAATCTTGGTAGAGGTCCGCTAGATGAAGCTTCATGCCAAATATCAAAGACCTGGGCCTTCTGGTTTCAGACAAGAAGATTTTTGAAGGTTTTCCCTACATACACCTATGTGAAACCAGTGGGCCCCGACGAGGGGGCATTTTTGGCCCCAGGACAACATTTTGAACAATCTTGGTAGAGGTCCACTAGATGAATCTTCATACCAAATATCAAAGACCTGGGCCTTCTGGTTTCAGACAAGAAGATTTTTAAAGGTTTTCTCCATATAAGTCTATGTAAAACTGGTGGGCCCCGGCGCTGGGCCATTTTTGGCCCCAGTGCTATAATTTGAACAATCTTGGTATAGGTCTACTAGATGAAGCTTCACGCCAAATATTGAAGACCTGGGCCTTGCGGTTTCAGAGGAGAAGATTTTTTAAGTTTTCATTAAAAAAATCTATTTTTGGCTCCTGTGGCCTTGATGTGCAATGGACCGGGACCATTTGAACACTTTTGAAAGGGGACCACCTAAGGATCATTCCAATGAAGTTTGGCCAAAATCCGATCAGTGGTTTAGAAGGAGATGTCGTTTGAAGAAAAAGTTTACGGACGCACGGCGGATGCATGCACGTACACACGCACGGACAACGGCAAAAAGTGATCACAAAAGCTCACCTTGTCACTACGTGACAGGTGAGCTAAAAAACTGTTTGTCAAATGCTCTAGAATTAATGGTTTATTTGAACACTACCTCTGTGAGTGCCTTAATTTCTTCTAGTTCTCTCTGGTACCGCTCCTGATCTCTGTTAGCCTGAGATAACTCTTTTCTGGTTCCCAGGAAGTCAGCATGTTGCTGCTGTAGCTGCTCTCTAACAAAATAAACAATCATAAAGGATCTTACATGAGTGTTCATGTATTAATAGATTTATTAAACGAGTTGAGGAAAAGTGATAAAATGCGAGGCTTTGCCTCGCATTTTAACCATTTTCCTCAACGAGTTTAATAAATACAAAAATACATGAGCACGAATGCAAGTTTCTATTTATCATATGACATTTAAAGCGCATTTAATTCACGATTGTTTACAAAAATGTCAATATTCTGCCTTTAGTAAATGTGACATCGTTAAGGACGTCGTACATGTAACGTTACGGGACGTATCTAGCTAATTTGCATATTTAATCCGCCAGTGGATTATCCAAAATATTACATGGCGTTATTACACTCTCAGATTCGACGTCATATGATAAATGTTTGCTTGTTATAGCCTTTATCATATAACGTCTCTGTAAAGCCCCGGCCCATAGGGGCTTGAAGAAATATATGGGCTGCATGATGCTTCCACGCATAGCTGAATCCGGCCCCCACACTAGTACTGGTAAACCGCTTAGAGGATCTAAGTCTGTCCAGGAACCGCGGTGTGAGGCGGACTGTCCATGCTAATAAAACCTATTGGTTTCATTGGGCGACAGGGCTTGAGATGTCATTTCATCTCAATGTCGGGTAAAAGTCCCACAAAATTGGAAGCAACGTCTCCAAAATGATCTTTACAGTGTTGATGGGGACGTTAAACCTCGAAACAAACAAACAAAAGTAACGTCTTTGTTAGCCTGATAACGTCATGTCATAAATATCATATGACCACACATGTAACAACTCATGGCTACTGGCGCATCACTTTGTAATGCTGTCCGTGACAACCCTATGTTGATATAAAATTATTATATGATAAAAAGAATCATACACTCCTGGTCATTTGATATGGAATTTGTGAAACTCGCCAGAGGCTTGTTTCATAAAGGGGGAGTTCCAGCCTATAGTAAATTTCCATAGGGTTCTGCCCACGAACAGATGTCCATGATATTGTGCATAATTAATACCTGGTAAATGACTGTTCATTATTTAGCTATTTCACTCTCATATCCGTTTTCATTATAAATCTACAATGTTTTGTTTATTTCTGCCTCTGAAAATAGGGGTATCCCCAAACAAGTATACAAATACACAACAGCTTCTTATGTTTTGGAGTTATTTTGTTCTCAGGCATCACTGTAGTCATTTGAGATTATTTTTGTATCACATTTACTATTGTTCAGGTAGAGTTCTATAGACCATGCTCAATTTCATATGGAGGAGACCCTAGACTTCGCAACCATAAAATCTTTTGGAGTATGTTTGACTTTTGATTTCATACTGTTGCAGTTCTTGTCACCTCATTATTTTAATATGAAAGTTGCCCGTATATGTGTAGAACATTTTATCAAATTTTCTTGAAAATCTGAGACCGGTAACATACTGCATTTTAACATTGAATAGTAATGGTCAGATTTTTAATTTTTTTTCAACCATTTGTAGATATGGTATAACATTTTCAATCGAGAAATTGCTCGCAAATAATATATATAAACATGAATATATGTATGTTAAAAAAATGATGTGTATAGTATGAGCTCATATAATCAGCAGCTGTATCAGTTATGGTACCCTGGGGGACACCAATAACACAATTTATTTTAAGCGTTCATTAACAATTCAATAAAAATATATTTCATTATATAACAAGAGTTTCTGTATTTAATGTAATCTTAAAGCTTGCTGAAGCTTATTATGACAAAGACTGTTGAACTGGCAAGTAAAATGGATGGTTCTGTAAACCAGACAATTTTCTTGATTCTGTAATAAGTATGTATTATGCAGTATTATAAGTATGATGCAGTCAACTTAAAATGTTTGAAAAGTCTGTCATACCGGAATGGCACAGCTTGGTTGAATAGCCAAGATTAATGATGTTTTTATTATGGTGTGCCAGGTAGTTCATAATACCACAGACTTTTGGCCCACTGTATACACAGATTACCGTAGACAAAATGGAAACACTGTTGTTTTGGCTCTTTTGCCACTCTGACAAAAGTCCCCTCAAATCTGAAATAAGCTACAGTCTACTTAAAACGTAACAAATGTTGCCTGCTGTGCAAATCCGTGTAAGAAAATTATATTCTTAAATATGATCTGGAAAACAACCAGTTACTTTTGAGTAACATGATTTAATATAATAGAGACGACTATTCATACTTTCAAATGATTTCAGAGGAAGAAAAGAGTCAACAGTATATTTGCAATCAGTGCTATAGAAAAATATAAAGCCAACTGCAGATTTTGGCTCCGCAAATATGCTAGTAGTACAGCTAACAGCTGATTCACGCCATATGTAAAACTGACGAATACAGAGCTAGAAAGCTTAACATTGATTGTAGGTACTGCATACATATGACTAAATATGCGAATGGTAAAACTACATCTAAATATAATATCAGCTATAAAATAAATTTGTTACAGCAACTTGCCCTCCATCTATTTCATTTAGGGAAGTGTATGCCAAATGACAATTCTACAACTAGTTCCAGTGTGACTAGCTCTGCATTTATTTTGAAGACTAAAACATTGTGCCTTACACTTTTGCAGATGTTATAATGAACCTGGAAAAAACATGCAGAAAATTATTTCCATGATCTCACTAAACTTTTGGTCGGGGAGCGGAGTGTGAGTCTCTTTGACCAAGTGATGTAAGAAAACATCAACAATACAAGGACCAATCAATCATAAGAACAAATCAGAAAATCAGTCTGTCCCTTCAAGTTTGCAAATTATTGACTGTTGTTTTATTTTAAAGAAGAAAATGACAACAACAAAAATAATTAAGCAAAAAACAGGATTATGAAAGTAATTAATTAAGCAAATCTATAACGTCATTGAGTATTACTGACATCAAGTGTATTTGTATTGCAGGGTTTAAAATGTACAAAAAGGCCAAATAAAATAGGGTAAAAAGATCCACCATGTCTTTTTCCTATTGTGTCATAATGTATTTTTTTTCAGCAATATTGTCAACATTCATCATGGACAGTGCATAAATGCTTTTATTTTTCTCTTTAAAATTTTTGGATAAAACTTGACTTGTATACGTTGATAATGTATGTTCTCATTTAATTTTTATTTTATTTTTTTTGGGGGGGGGGGGGTGGGGGGGGGATGCGGGGCGGGGCGGGGGCAGTTTTTATTATATAAATTCGTATGCTAAGCTTTGTATGGTAAGGTGGGGCCCTAAATGGACATAAAACACAATAAAAATACACTTTAAGGAAATCTTGTCCCCTGGTATTGAAACTGATTTTGGCACAAAAATTGACCTGAACCCATATCTAGCTTTCAAAAACATTGTTACCGGTTTCTGATTTTATTGAAATTTGTTTTCTATATAGAGCACATATGTGGCCTATTTTATATGCAATATCTTGGGGTGACAAGATCAGTAACACATCTAATACTTATGATGAACATCTTCATCTTTGCGAATTTTCATAAAAAATAGAAGAAATGTTGTAAATAAATTTATCAGGAAGATTAAAAGACATAGACACTTTTACATTTTTTGTATTAGATTAATCCTTATGGAGTTCTGTTGCCAATCAAAGCAACAAAATTTGAAAATAATCATACCTATTGATTTAAGACTGAAAAGTTCACAGGTGTGTATGACCTCTACAGGGGATTACCTCAGGGACCTCTCCTGAGACCTATAGTAATTTATCAAATGAAACAAAGTTATATATATAGTTGATAGACCTCAAGTAAACAACAACTGAAGTTTCAAGAAAATCTGTGCGTGGGCAGATTTGGAACTCCCCCTTTGTATGAAATGACCACTCATGTAAGATCTTCTATTTATCGTATGACGGTGCGTCTGAGAGTGTAATAACGCCATGTAATATTTTCGATAATCCACTCGTGGATTAAATATGCAAATTAGGTAGATACGTCCTGCAACATTACATATACGACCTCCTAAACGACGTCGTTTTTACTAATGGTGGAATATTGATATTTTTTTAAACAAACGTGAATGAAATGCGTTATAAAATTTCATATGATAAATAGAATCTTGCATTCGTGCCCATGTATTATTGAATTTATTAAACTCGTTGAGAAAAAGGGATAAAATTCTCGGCAAAGCCTCGTGTAAGATCCTCTATGTTCTTTATACAGAGGACCCTCATTATAACAACAGTATTTTGTTCCCTTGCTCATCTATAGGTATGAATTTCATTTTTGTAGATTTTATCAATGTGTTAACTCCAGCGAATCACTCAAAAACTGAATGAAGCCCAGATTGTGAGTGATTCATCGGAGTTTACAAATCAATAAAATCCACAAAAATGATAATTCATTCCTTGTAATTCCAACATTGTCATCAACATTTTTAAAAATGCCAACCAAAAGTGGTAAATTTTTGGAATTCTTTTGAAAGCTTAATAATGAACTTACCAATGGCGGCAGAATATTATTCAATTAGAAGCTACCATCTTTGAAAAGAAAAACCCTAGCAAAAAAAACAACAAAAAAACATCAAGTCTTTAAATTTAGTTTATTTGTCTTCTAACATTTACTTTCAATAGTTCTCCTTCTTTTAACTGAAGGCTGTTGATGTTGCTTTATAACCATGACGTAACACGCAGGTTCTAAATGGGTTTTTGATGTCACGTTATATTACTACCTGTCGCTATGTGAAACACATCTGAGATTCTTGCTCATGAAATTTATTGAAGTATAAAATGTTTATTTCAACCAATCAAATCACACAAAATGCACATAATGATGGAGAATGGGAATAATACTGTTGTAAAGAATTTGCTGCTATTAACCCTTGTCCTGCTGAATATTCATATATGCCACACCCACTGCCGATTATCAACCAATCAGATTACTTGATACAGATTATTGCAACAAATTCACAATCTGAATGGCAAACAATGTAGATCCTGACGAAGCCATCTGATCTGGATCTACATTGTTTCAAAGATAAGGCATATCCGGGATTAGCAGGACAAGGGTTAAGAATCCAAATTATAATATTGGTAAAATGTATCCCTTCAATTTACAAACTGACTGATAAACAGTGTAGATCATGAAAAGATGGCTTTATAAGCTTTTTGATCTGGATCTACACTGTTTACAAAAATAGGGCTTTTGGTGGTCAAAGCAGACCCCAAAATGTTCTATCCAATTATTTGTAGAGATTGTATAAGTATGAAGCTGCTTTTGGTATTGCTTGTGGTGAAAATTACAAATAAAAAGAATTATGCCAAAGGAATCTTACACAGTTAGAGAATCATGCAATGTAGGTCAAGGTCAAATATGAATGTTAACATTGAAGTTGCCACCCCTAGATGCATGTTTATACCAGTTATCATAAATGAAGCTCTGATAGTTTTTTGAGAAATGGATACATTAGGGTAAAAGCTACTGTTGACACAATAGTTTACAAAATCATTGAATCATGAAATGGAGGCCAAGCTCAAATATGGATTCTTGCATTAAAGAGGCCATTCTAGACACAAAGTTGCACCCGTTATCATTAATTAAGCTTATTAATTAAGTACTTGAGAAATGAACTTGAACATTAGAGTGAAAGTTAGGGTTGTCACAATTGTTGACAGTTTGATGAACAGATGAACCAACAGACAAACGTTAAAAAAAACCAGACAAGGTGATAAAACCAGACAATCCCAAGGCGGTCGTTCTTTTGCAATGTCTTATTTGTTAGTTGGCTTTGTGCCATTAGTTCATGTTTTGTATGATGTTTTGTGAGTGCCTCGATGTCACTTACTTTCTTTAGATGACTTGAGATGACTGCGCTCTTTGATTGTGGCCTTTCCTGATTGATCTTTTCTTACTAGTTCTAAATGAGTATTTGCCAAATAAAATCACAACATTTTAACAATATCTTAACTGGGCCCCGTCAAGCGATTTTGGTACTTATCGCCTATGCGAGCAGCGAAGGTTCAGGTGAGCCTGCGCATCCGCGCAGTCTCGCCAGAACCTTTCGCTGCTCGCTCATACAAGCAGTGAATCAAGAGGAACCATCAGACAGAAAGCCATATCCCTGGCCCCTCTGAATGACTGGGCATGCGCAGTTAAAATTTGTCATGACGGAATGCTCAAAGACACAAATTCGCTTGGCGGGGCTCAACTAACAATATTGTTGGTCTAAAAGAAATGGCCTCTGAAGTGTGGACTGATCTGAGTGGTCACTGTATGCACATCTGAGAGCCACAGCTTTTCTTCTTACATCTTATTTTACCTGGTAAGTCTGAGTTCCTGAGTAATTTCCACATTTTCCTCTTTCTGTTCTTCAAGTTTCATCTGTTGTCTCTCAACTAACTGTAATTACATGTATACAGAAACACGTTTCAACTAACTAGAAGCTTTTTTTTTTATTATCTGGGTTTTGTGGCCCATTCCAGACTGTCTCTTATATCAAGCTGATTGTAAATCATCGTTACGGAACTTGGCAGCCGGCTTCGGTAGCTCAGTCGGATGTGCGTCTGACTGGTGATCAGGAGGACGCGGGTTATACTTGCCGGGGTTGGCAACATTCTTTCGTGGAGATTGATCATGAAATCTTTTCTACGGTCATTCTCTCCCTTCCGGTGATTCAAGAACGGCAGTTGTCAGTTTCTGATGAAAGAATGTGCACTGTACTGGTTAACAGCTTACGTATAAGCCTGTGCAAAAAAGTGTGGATAGGTAAACGGACCGGCTCAAAAATGACCTAAATAGTGTTGACTGGGCTGTTAAACTACACAAACAAACAAATGGACAGTGGCACCTCATATATCATCTGAAAAGTGATGAGAAAATCCATGTTTTACTCTTATCCTGCTGTTCCTCTGATCAGGATCTACACTGTTTGTCAGTGCTTTCTAGGTATCGGAATATATCTTAAATGATAGCTACAATTAATATTTCTCTTAAAGGAAACATATTCTTGCCTTTAAATCATTTTAGATGGATAATCCCGAAACATGACACTGACAAAAAGTGAAGTCACCTGATCTAGGCCTGCTCTGTTCAGGAGCACTTGCTCTGTGCTGTCCTAGATAAGATGCCGTAACTGTTTGTAAAGATCTTCAGCCATTTTCTGATTAAAATTCTAAAAATAAATGGACTCCTACTTTATATAGTGAGGAAAATTCGACACAGCTCCAAATGATTTGAAAGTAACCTAATGTAAAAATCCTAAAAATTCACGCACATTAAGGACTTGCTGTAATTCTCCTAAAATTTTATCAAATTTGTTTCATAATTCAGCAAAGTGTCCAAAAGGTGCAGACGGAATGGCAAACCTGATCAGTGGCAAACAGTGTGGACCCTGATCATACTGCTCCTGAAGGTGCAATCTGATCTGGGTCTGCATTGTTTGCTTTGGCATGTCTGTCCCAATAGTTGGATCATTATGGTTGTGTTTGCTATCTGTCCCAATATTAAGGATCATTAGGGAATCTGTTCATGTCCTCAGCAAAATATATTTCTGTTGTTGTTGTTGTTGTAATAACTTACTGTTTCAAGCTCTTGAAGTTTAGCAGTCTTAGCATGAAGCTCCATCTGTTGTTTGTTTGAGATCTGTTCCAGCTGTTGGTGTTGTAGAGTTCTCTCCCTTAGTTGGGCCTGAGTCTGCTGCAATCGGTCATCAAGGTCAGAAATCTGGGTGATGAAGAATAAGGAGACAAAACAATTACCAGAAGAGCTGGAAAGTAGACAGAGATTTTAACCCTTCACACATCAATCCCAACTACCTACTTTATTGCCTGGAAGTCACTTCATAAGTCATTGATACAAACTGTGTGGGCCCAGATCAGACTGCTACTGGCCTGTTACTGTAGTCCTTGAAAATTCGAGTGATGGTAGGGTTGCTGCAAATGTTGATGGACTGGCAAACAAACAAATGGAAAAGCCAATGGATGGATTTATAAATAGGGAATACCAGGTTTGTGTCTTTTGATATCAAGTTTATCAGGCAAAGATTCAAGAACACTTGTAGAATCGCGAGGCTTAGAGGGATCTGATTCAAGGTAATGTTGGTTGGTGCCTGATGCTCTGCCTCTGGTCGGGCCCATCTGAGTCTAACTGTTGGTTTTCTTTTGCTCCAGCATTTCAGTGGTTTTTTGCTGTTGAGTCCTCACCGTTGTCTCACCTCTGTGGTTCTTTGATTATTTGTGTTCAAGGAGATGTTGCACTGATGAGTTAGGAGGCCTTCATGCGGACTGAACAAATTATTTGTCTAAATCGTGACGGAAGTAAGGGTGAGGATTGTGGCCACGTAAAATTGATTTAAGCCCCCCAGTGGAATTCTTTCCACTGACCGTTCCAAGGCGGTTCTTCTGTGGCGGTTTATTTATGTTGTTGTTTGTTACTACTCACTGTGTGTATCACTTGTGTCTCTTTATTTTGGATGGCCATTTGGCCATTTTGTGGGAAAGTAACTGTCCTTATGGCCATCCTTTGTTTAGGTTTTCATTATGGTCTGGTCGCTTCATGTTTGTGTTTCTTTCCCTTTGGTGTCTTTGATGGGTGGAGTAAGTTAATTGTATCGATTTCTGATCTTTGTTTTACTTCTACTTTGCAGAGCTATTCTATATGCATTCTCGAAGCCGAGCCTGATAAACTTGATATCAAATGACACGAATCTGGAATTCTATTTATCAGTTTATCCCCATGTACACTCTTAAATTAGCAATTTATGATCAGTTATCGATGGTCCAGTGCATCCCAATATGACAGCAGTCAATATATTTAGTATCAGATGACCATATTTTTTCCTGTGATGGTAACTAATTTTTCCATTTTTTTTCCAGTAATAATAACATTTTTGCACATTTTTCTAGTAGTCCCATTCATTCATAAAAGTGCAATGTCATGTTAACCTGATAAAGCTCACTTGTCCTGAGATAGCATTACCTTTATCAGGTCAATGTGCTATAATGCAACTAATATAGAGGGTAACTGATAAAGCTTTTTCCATGCTCAACTCACTTGAGCATGAAATTTGTCAACTCAGTTGAGCATGAAATTTATAAGCATGACAAACAACATTCTCTGCTGCTTTGAGCAGTAAAATTGCCTGATTTGTTTGTATTTTAATACTTGTGAGCATAACAAATTTCATGCTCAGTTGAGTTTTGAGCATGTAAAAAGTTTTATAACCTCGGGGCCTGGACTCCTTATTTGCTCCATGCTTAAAGCAGACAAAACAGGAATTACACGGACTGATTGTTTCTAAATATCTTTTGTGGGACAATAGTGTGCAATATTGCTCTAGACTTTTCTTCAAAATGTGAAATAAGCCAATTGCAAATGTATCTTTGGATGTGTGTGCCTAATAAAGACTCAGATTAGAGACTTCTTTGTGAGCTTTACTGATGCATCATGGCTATTGACCACAATCTTCATACACACATAGAAGATTGTATTCAAAGTATTTGAGTCATGTCTGGCCCTGACATTATATAGCTAAACTCATCTGAGTATGAAGTTTGTTCAGTTCATAAATTCTAAAATGCCATAATACAAGCGGGACAAATTTCATGCTCAAGTGCGTGTGTGAATTCGGGTTTAACGTCGCTTTCAACAATTTTTCAGTCATATCACGACGGTGTCTGGATGCGACAGGGAGCTCAATGCTCACTTATATAGTGCTGCCTCACTGAAGTATCATGTCCCAGACACATTACATGATACCACACCCAGTCACATTATCCTGACACTGGGTCGACCAGTCCTAGTTCTACCCCGTAAATCTAAGTGTCAAGCGAGGAGCAGCTAGTAACATTTTTAACGACTTTGGTGTGTCACGGCCTGGGATCGAACCCGTGACCTCCCGTTCCCCGGAGCGGACACTCTACCAACTGAGCTATCGGGGCCGGTTCATGCTCAAGTGAGTTGAGGATGAAAAAAGTAATCTGAATAATGCATTTTCATTGAAACAGCTCGTATATCAATGTTTCCTCTGTTAACACCATTCTATGACACTGCTGCTCAAGTAGTGGAGTCTCTCACCTGTTTGGTTCACTCTTGTACTTCTAGTTCATTCTTTCACAAGTTATTATTTCGCCTGTTTGGTTCTCTTGTACTTCTAGTTTATTCTTTCTCAAGTTATTATCTCACCTGTTTGGTTCTCTCTTGTACTTCTAGTTCATTCTATCTTAAGTTATTATCTCACCTGTTTGGTTCTCTCTTGTACTTCTAGTTCATTCTTTCTTAAGTTAGTAGTTCGCCCGTTTGGTTCTCTCTTGTACTTCTAGTTCATTCTTTCTTAAGTTATTATCTCACCTGTTTGGTTCTCTCGTGTACTTCTAGTTCATTTTTTCACAAGTTATTATCTCACCTGTTTTGTTCTCTCTCGTATTTCTAGTCCATTCTTTCTCAAGTTATTATCTCACCTGTTTGGTTCTCTCTTGTACTTCTATTTCATTCTTTCTTAAGTTATTATCTCACCTGTTTGGTTCTCCTTTGTACTTCTAGTTCATTCTTTCTTAACTTATTATCTCACCTGTTTGGTTCTCTCTTGTACTTCTAGTTCATTATTTATTAAGTTATTATCTCACCTGTTTGGTTCTCCCTTGTACTACTAGTTCATTCTTCCTTAAGTTATTATCTCACCTGTTTGGTTCTCTCTTGTACTTCTAGTTCATTCTTTCTCAAGATAATGACATCTGATTTGGATTTACACTGTTTGATGATTTATAATGGTTCAATTATGACACTATTGTTAATCCCTTTCATATAATTGCCACCCTGCGGTGTATGTCGATAAGGTGTAAAAATATGGTCAAGTTATGTCTCTAATTTGTTTTTATTCCCCATCATTAAATTTAATCCGCAATCAATGTGAAAATTATTTTATTGCTCCTAAGACGAGTTGCTACGACTATTCTACTATCTCGTGAATGATTATGTTTTGGCGCCAAATAGCAGACGCTATGCGAGAAAAGTGGAACGCTTTAATTTGTGTTAACACATCTGTATGCCGTTGTTGGTTATTGACACGGAGCTTACAGAAAGCGCTGTTTTCAAAACAGTTTTGCTATCGAGAATTTTTTTACCGTTCCAAACATTTTTTTATGAAAGAGATACGCCCAATTAAGATAAAACAATAGACACGTGTGGGGTTGCTGGGGTCCGATCGCATGCAGAAAAAACTGTAGCGTTGGTTTCATCTCATTGATTCGCCCCCGTCAATTTGGGACGCTCGGAAAAAATCGGCCAATTCGCCCCAGTCAATTTCGGATGCGCGGAAGTTCTATGTGCCGGATTCAAGTCTGCGGGTTGTCAAAGATCTATTTCAGCGAATTGGTCGATTTGTCCCCGTCAATTTCGGACGGTCGAAAAAAAATCGGCCTGTTCGCCCCAGTCAATTTTGGACGCGCGGAATCTCGCCCGACGGAAAAAAATCGTACGTGATTTTTATTTTCTTTGCCTGATTCACGTAAGATTTTACGTGAGTGGGAACTCTGGGTCACTGATGAGGCCTAATTGACCGAAACTAGCTAGTCTGGCCAAGAAAACATATACACTCCATATTTTTCAGTTTTGTGGTGTATTTCTTGCTTCCAAAGGATAACCCTTTTATAGAACATATTTCTCAAGTTATTATCTCACCTGTTTGGTTTTCTCTTGTACATCTAGTTCATTCTTTCTTTAGTTATTATCTCACCTGTTTGGTTCTCTATTGTACTTCTAGTTCATTCTTTCTCAAGCTATTATCTCACCTGTTTGGTTTTCTCTTGAACTTCTAGTTCATTCTTTCTCGAGATAATGACTCTCACCTGTTTGGTTCTATCTTGTACTTATAGTTCATTCTTTCTCAAGATAATGACTCTCATCTGTTTGGTTCTCTCTTGAACTTCTAGTTCATTCTTTCTCAAGATAATGACTCTCACCTGTTTGGTTCGCGCTTGTACTTCTAGTTCATTCTTTCTTTAGTTATTATCTCACCTGTTTGCTTCTCTCTTGTTATTCTAGTTCAGTCTTTCTCAAGTTATTATCTCACCTGCTTGGTTCTCTCTTGTACTTCTAGTTCAGTCTTTCTCAAGTTACGAGAGCTGTTCAAATATGAATGCAACTGAGCACATAAAAATAGTTCCGTGATAGATTTCGATGAGAAATTTATTTTGTCCCCTCAAAGTATTCCCCTTTAACAGATATACAAACTTTCAGTCTTCTGATCCAATCATTGAATGCATTTTGGTAGTCTTTTCGAGGTATACTATGAAGGCCCTGGAATATTGCAGAACCGAGGTGTTTGCGCTGTACAAATTTTCGACCAGAAAGGTATTTTTGCAGCCGCGGGAACAAAAAAAAAGTCACACGGGGCAAGGTCAGGGGAATAAGGGGGGTGAGGGAGTTCAACAACCTTTTCCTGCTTCAGATAGTCTTGCACAATGAACGCCTTGTGCGATGACGCATTGTCATGTAGCAATCTGACATTGGCCAAACCAGTTGCGTGTCTTCGTTCTTTGAAATATTTCTTCAATTTTCGAAGAACTTTATTCTTGTAAAACTTCGCATTTACAGATTTGCCTTTAGGCACAGCAACCTGAATAGCAGGGCCCTGATTTGAAAAGAATATGGCATACATTACCTTCTTGACGCTCATGGTCCGCTTTGCAATGCATGGTCTTTTGCAATACTTTGTTGCCCATATTTTGTTCTGAATCTTTGTTTTGGCTCAAAAAAGTGAACCCATGTCTCGTCACCTGTGATGACATTAGCGAAAGACCGTGCATTGTAATTTGGAAACTTTTTAAGCAACTTCTTGGCGCAATGAATGCATGTCTTTTTCTGCTCATCTGTCAACAGATGGGGATTCCATCTAGCACAGATCTTTCTCATTTTCAAATCCCGTTTCAGAATTGTATGAGCTGCTCCAAATGAGATGCCAACCATACTAGCTATTTGCCTAGTGGTGTATCTTGCATCGGTAGCAACTATTTCTTTCACTCTAGCAACCATCTTGGCAGGTGTTGCTCTTTTCGGCCGACGATCATGTGGTGCATCTTCTGTTGAGCCTAGCCCACAGCTGAATTTCTTACACCAACGAAAAACTGTCGGAAAAGACATTTCATTATGCCCATAAACCGAACATATTTCATCAAAAATGTCTTTGCACCGTATACCAAGAAAACAACGATTCTAAATATACAACCGTATTTCAACGGCATACTCTGACCTTCTTCCAACCATCTTTTGTATTAGTATACAAGAGTAGACAGTGTTTATCGAACGATATACATGGCTAAAGTGGACGGATTTTAACAGGTTTGGTATCAATGTATAGGTAAAATGTTTTTCTACACTGTGATATTTATTTCCAGGTGATTTTCGCATTAGTGCATGAGAAAACGTTCTACTTGCATTCATATTTGAACAGTCCTCGTATTATCTCAGCTGTTTGGTTCTTTCTTGTACTTCTAGTTCATTCTGTCTTAAGTTATTAACTCACCTGTTTGGTTCTCTTGTGTACTTCTAGTTCATTCTTTCTCAAGCTATTATCTCACCTGTTTGGTTTTCTCTTGAACTAGTTCATTCTTTCTCGAGGTAATGACTCTCACCTGTTTGGTTCTATCTTGTACTTCTAGTTCATTCTTTCTCATGATAATGACTCTCACCTGTTTGGTTCTATCTTGTACTTCTAGTTCATTCTTTCTCAAGATGATGACTCTCACCTGTTTGGTTCTTTCTTGTACTTCTAGTTCATTCTTTCTCAAGTTATTATCCCACATGTTTGGTTCTCTCTTGTACTTCTAGTTCATTCTTTCTTAAGTTATTATCTCACCTGTTTGGTTCTCTCTTGTTCTTCTAGTTCATTCTTTCTCAAGATAATGACTCTCACCTGTCTGGTTCTCTCTTGTACTTCTAGTCCATTCTTTCTCAAGTTATTATCTCACCTGTTTGGTTCTCTCTTGTACTTCTAGTTCATTCTTTCTCAAGTTATTATCTAACTTCTTTATTCTGTGTTCCATTTCAGCATGCTGCTCTTTAATTGTCTGGTCCAACTGGTTCACCTGTAACAAGATTTAACCCTTATCCTGCTGAATAATTAATTTAGCCACTACCATTTCAAATTCTGAACCAATCAGACTACTTGATGTAATATATTCCTGCCAATTCACAAACTGAATTCAAACAGTGTAGATCGACCAGATGGCTTCTTCAGAAGCCATCTGATCTGGATCTACACTGTTTGTAAAGGAAGGGGTTGCAGGGATAAGAGTTAACTCTTTGATATACAGTCAATACGTTCCAAAAAGTTAAGAGCAACAAACATGTTTACCCGGACATGAACATGAATAAAATAACAGCTGAAATAGCAGGCAAGCTGCTAAGGGAAGTTAGGCCAAGGTGACACAGGACTAAACTTGAATTAAGGGGTTAAGCAAGCACCCATTTATTGCAGATGGACAGACAACCACAAGAGAACACCTGTTTGTTTTTCCAACATGTGGTCATGGGAGGGGGTAAAAAATACTTCTACTTAATTTATGATGATAAAATTAATCATATTTTGAGCAGTGCATGAGAAAAGGTACTAATTGCACGAGTGTCCAGTAAAAAGCCTAAAAATTCGAAGGCATTAAGGACTTGCCAAAATTCTCCTAAAATTTTAGCACATTTGTTTCATGATCCAGCAAGGAGTCCAAAAGGTACAGACAGAACAGCAAACAGTGTAGACCCTGATCAGACACTCCTACAGGAGCAGTCTGATCTGGGTGTGCACTGTTTGTTTTGGCTTATCTGTCCCAATGTTAAGAATTAGTACAGTATATTCATTCAAACATAATATTCAAACAGAATAAGACTCCTGGGGCCAGTTGTTCAAAACTAACGACGTTGTTAGTTAACGTATTGTTAAAACTTTGATCGTTCAATATGGCAAATATGCTAATATTTTTGCTGAAAAAAATGTGAGCAGCTTTTGCAAAAGCAAAAGCTGCTCACATTTTTTCAGCAAAAATACCAAATATTTGAGTATTAAACTTGCTAGTACAGTTAACAATATGACCACTAACGAGCTTGTTAAGCTAACGATGCTTTGAACAACTGGCCCTAGATCATTGATACTATAACAAGTATAATTTAACAAGCTTGGATGTAGATCAGGGTCCAGTTGTTCAAAACTAACGACGTCGTTAGTTAACGTATCGTTAAAACTTTGATCATTAAATATGGCAAATATGCTAATATTTTTGCTGAAAAAATGTGAGCAGCTTTTGCTGATGCAAAAGCTGCTCACATTTTTTCAGCAAAAATACCAAAATTTACGATATTTAACTTGCTAGAAGAGCTAACAATATGACCACTAACGAGCTCATTAAGCTAACAATGCTTTGAACAACTGGCCCCAGAAGTTGGGAACTGTGTAAAACATAACCTACCAGTGCTACTCTATCTTGTAGTTCTGTCTGTCTCTCGTCTAGTAAGCTCTTAAGTTGATCTGTCTCATTCTTCTTCTCTGTTAGTTCTTCCTGGGCCCGGCTGTATCAATAGAATGATAATGAACTGACAATAATAGCTGTCATATCAACTGTTAGTTCTTCTTGTAATATAAACTGTTAGTTCTTATTGTAATATAAACTGTTAGTTCTTCTTGAAATATAAACTGTTAGTTCTTCTTGGGCCCGGCTGTATCAATAGAATGATAATGAACTGACATTAATACTTGTTATATAAACTGTTAGTTCTTCTTCGGCCCGGCTGTATCAATAGAATGATAATGAACTGACAATAATACTTGTAATATAAACTGTTAGTTCTTCCTGGGCCCAGCTGTATCAATAGAATGATAATGAACTGACAATAATAATTGTCATATAAACTGTTAGTTCTAACTGGGCCCCGCTGTATCAACAGATGCTGTATCAATAGAATGATAATGAACTGACAATAATACTTGTTATATAAACTGTTAGTTCTTCCTGGGCCCAGCTGTATCAATAGAATGATAAACAACTGACAATAATACTTGTAATATAAACTGTTAGTTCTTCCTGGGCCCGGCTGTATCAATAGAATGATAATGAACTGACAATAATACTTGTAATATAAACTGTTAGTTCTTCCTGGGCCCAGCTGTATCAATAGAATGATAATGAACTGACAATAATAATTGTCATATAAACTGTTAGTTCTAACTGGGCCCCGCTGTATCAACAGATGCTGTATCAATAGAATGATAATGAACTGACAATAATACTTGTTATATAAACTGTTAGTTCTTCCTGGGCCCAGCTGTATCAATAGAATGATAAACAACTGACAATAATACTTGTAATATAAACTGTTAGTTCTTCCTGGGCCCGGCTGTATCAATAGAATGATAATGAACTGACAATAATACTTGTAATATAAACTGTTAGTTCTTCCTGGGCCCAGCTGTATCAATAGAATGATAATGAACTGACAATAATAATTGTCATATAAACTGTTAGTTCTAACTGGGCCCCGCTGTATCAACAGATGCTGTAACAATAGAATGATAATGAACTGACAATAATACTTGTAATATAAACTGTTAGTTCTTCCTGGGTCCAGCTGTAACAATAGAATAATGAACAACTGACAGTAATACTTGTTATATAAACTGTTAGTTCTTCCTGGGCCCAGATGTATCAATATAATGATAATGAACTGACAACAATACTTGATATATAAACTGTTTGTTCTTCCTGGGCCCGGCTGTATCAATATAATGATAAACAACTGACAATAATAATTGTCATATAAACTGTTAGTTCTTACTGGGCCCCCCTGTATCAACAGATGCTGTATCAATAGAATGATAATGAACTGAAAATAATACTTGTAATATAAACTGTTAGTTCTTCCTGGGCCCGGCTGTATCAATAATATGATAAACAACTGACAATAATAATTGTCATATAAACTGTTAGTTCTTCTGGGCCCGGCTGTATCAATAGAATAATAATGAACTAACAATAATACTTGTAATATGAACCGTTAGTTCTTCCTGGGCCCGGCTGTATCAATAGAATAATAATGAACTGACAGTAATACTTGTAATACAAACTGTTAGTTCTTCCTGGGCCCGGCTGTATCAATAGAACGATAAACTAGAGCGAGCAGTCAATGGCAAGCCATCGCAATTCCCCACACTTTCTCCCCCTGTGGGCGGAGCCAATTTTAATGTTGCTCACGCACGCTCTCATCATGTAAGGAAGCAATGTACCTAATTGGGTTTCATTCTGGATAGCGATTAAGGAGGAGATAGTGTGATTGACGGATGGACAGATGGACGGAGGCGTTCACAATATCCCCAACGCTTTCTTTAAAAGTGTGGGGATAACAACTGACAGTAATACTTGTCATATAAACTGTTAGTTCTTCCTGCGGCCCGCTGTATCAATAGAATGATAATGAACGGACAATAATACTTGTCATATAAACTGTTAGTGACAAGGAACGGACAATAATATTTGTCATATTAACTGTCTGAGCCGGGCTGTATCAACACAATGATAATGAACTGACAATAAAACTTGTCATATAAACTGTCTGAGCCCGGCTGTATCACCACAATGATAATGAACTGACAATAAAACTTGTCATATAAACTGTCTGAGCCCGGCTGTATCAACACAATGATAATGAACTGACAATAAAACTTGTCATATAAACTGTCTGAGCCCGGCTGTATCAATACAATGATAATGAACTGACAATAAAACTTGTCATATAAACTGTCTGAGCCCGGCTGTATCAACACAATGATAATGAACTGACAATAAAACTTGTCATATAAACTGTCTGGGCCCGGCTGTATCAACACAATGATAATGAACTGACAATAAAACTTGTCATATAAACTGTCTGAGCCCGGCTGTATCAACACAATGATAATGAACTGACAATAAAACTTGTCATATAAACTGTCTGGGCCCGGCTGTATCAACACAATGATAATGAACTGACAATAAAACTTGTCATATAAACTGTCTGAGCCCGGCTGTATCAACATAATGATAATGAACTGACAATAAAACTTGTCATATAAACTGTCTGGGCCCGGCTGTATCAACACATTGATAATGAACTGACAATAAAACTTGTCATATAAACTGTCTGAGCCCGGCTGTATCAACATAATGATAATGAACTGACAATAAAACTTGTCATATAAACTGTCTGGGCCCGGCTGTATCAACACAATGATAATGAACTGACAATAAAACTTGTCATATAAACTGTCTGAGCCCGGCTGTATCAACACAATGATAATGAACTGACAATAAAACTTGTCATATAAACTGTCTGAGCCCGGCTGTATCAACACAATGATAATGAACTGACAATAAAACTTGTCATATAAACTGTCTGAGCCCGGCTGTATCAACATAATGATAATGAACTGACAATAAAACTTGTCATATAAACTGTCTGAGCCCGGCTGTATCAACACAATGATAATGAACTGACAATAAAACTTGTCATATAAACTGTCTGAGCCCGGCTGTATCAACATAATGATAATGAACTGACAATAAAACTTGTCATATAAACTGTCTGGGCCCGGCTGTATCAACACAATGATAATGAACTGACAATAAAACTTGTCATATAAACTGTCTGGGCCCGGCTGTATCAACACATTGATAATGAACTGACAATAAAACTTGTCATATAAACTTAACCCTTGTCATAATAACTTGTACCTTTGCAAACAGTGTAGGTCAAAGTCAAATGGATTCTGATCAGGATCCACACTGTTTGTCATTAAATTGCGAATTTGAAAGACTATGTTATATAAAGTAATCTGATTGGCTGATTGTCAGAAATGGGTGTAACAAAATAAATTTATTCAGCATTACATGGGCTAGCCTTTGAGCACAGTGATACTGTGGCTTTGGGATCTGAGTCACAGGTTCTATCCCTGGCTGCGCCATACCAAAGACATAACTAGAAATGTGTCCAGATGCCCCCGCCAATGGCCCCGCCTCACCCCAAAAATCCATGTTGCAACAAAATTTTCTAAGTGTGTGACCTTGTCATCAGGAACATTTGTGAGAAGTTACATTGAAATTGGTGAAAAAATGTAAGCGCTAGAGCAATGACAAAGTTTTCTAAAAATAGCCACAGTGACCTTGACCTTGAAAGTCGAACTCGCTCGAGGTATTATCATAAGGAACATTTGTGTGAAGTTATATTGAAATCAGTGAAGAAATGTAGTCGCTAGAGCGATGACAAAGTTTTTCTAAAAATAGCCACAGTGACCTTGATCTTGAAAGTCGAAATCGCTCGAGATATTGTCATAAGGAACATTTGTGTAAAGTTATATTGAAATCGGTGAAAAAATGTAAGGGCTAGACCGATGACAAAGTTTTTCTAAAAACAGCCACAGTGACCTTGACCTTGAAAGTGGAACTTGCTAGAGATATTGTCATAAGGAATATTTGTGTGAAGTAATATTGAAATTGGTGAAAAAATGTAAGCGCTTGAGCAATGACAAAGTTTTTCTAAAAATAGCCACAGTGACCTTGACCTTGAAAGTCAAACTCCTTCGAGGTATTGTCATTAGGAACATTTGTGTGAAGTTATTTTGAAACCAGTGAAGAAATGTAGGCGCTAGAGCGATGACAAAGTTTTTCTAAAAATAGCCACAGTGACCTTGACCTTGAAAGTAGAAATGGCTTGAGATATTGTCATAAGGAACATTTGTCACATTGTGTGAAGTTATATTGAAATAGATGAAGAAATGTAAGCGCTAGAGCGATGACAAAGTTTTTCTAAAAATAGCCACAGTGACCTTGACCTTGAAAGTAGAACTGGCTAGAGATATTGTCATAAGGAACATTAGTGTGAAGTTATATTGAAATAGGTGAAGAAATGTAAGCGCTAGAGCGATGACAAAGTTTTTCTAAAAATAGCCACAGTGACCTTGACCTTGAGGCCATGACCTTGAAAGTTTAAATTGCTGTGACCTTGACCTTGAGGTCATAGGCATGGGTGGGGGTATTGCTGAATAAAACATTGTACCTATATCTATCATCATATGAACCAAAGCCATCATAAAAGGTTCTACCAGGTACAAATACCTTAACTGCAGTCTTTAACATGGAAAATTTCTAAGTCCATGACCTTGACCTTGAGGCCATGGGCATGGATGAGGGTGTCGCTGAATAAAACTTTGGACCTATATCTATAATCATACCAATTATGAAACAATTCCATCAAATGGTTTGGAAAATATGAGTTCTAAAATGTTCAAGTCTACCTGTTACAAAAACCTTAACCTGAGTCTATGACATTGAAAATTTCTAAGTCTGTGACCTTGACCTTGAGATCACAGGCATGGGTGGGGGTATTGCTTAATAAAACTTTGGACTTATATCTATCATCATACCAAAGATGAACCAGTTCCATCAAATGGTTAGGAAAATATGATTTCTAAGAGTTCAGGCTCTACCTGTTACAAAAACTTTAACCTGAGGTTACAGGATCACGTACGTACGTACATACACACACACGTACAGACGGACATACACGTATGGAAAACCGAAAAACTATATGCCCCCGGCATCATATGATGCGGGGGCATAAAAACTGGCACTAGGAGTTCCAATGCTTGATGCTTGCATTATCAGATATATACTCGAGCACTTTGAAAACGCAACATCATAAGGAAAATGTAAATATTTTTTAACTCACCAATTTTTTCAAAAAACGAATTTCATCACAAACAATATTCATCAAATGACTTTCATTTGCCACAATCACATTAGAGCTGTCCCTTCACATTAGCAGTCTACACTGCGGCAAACACACCATGTGTCAGTCAAATCTCCAGCCACATCAATATCGGGTATGCCCACCTGCGCACTGAGAGCATTCACGTAACCTGGACCGCATTGAACAACACAAACGTCGCACAGTACGTCGGGGGATGTTATCCCACTCTTGCTGAAGGGCTATCGCGAGCTGCCTCACTGTCTGTGGCGCGTTTTGACGTCCGTGTACACGACATCCCAATTCGACCCAAAGGTGTTCGATACAATTCAGATCGGGTGATTTCGACAGCCAAGGGAGAACATTGATGCCTTCTTGACGTAAAAAGTCCTGCGTCAACCTTGCCGTGTGCGGGCGGGCGTTATCGTGCTGAAATAACATGGGGTTACGTTGACGTCGCAACAATGGAACAAGCTCTGGCCGAAGAATCTCATCGACGTAACGTCTGGCGTTGAGATTTCCATGAATTATCAATAAACGCGAGCGAAAATTGTAATTGATGGCGCCCAAGACCATGACACCACCGCCTCCAAACCGGTCTCTTTCAACAACGCAGTTATCAGCAAACCTTTTGCCGTCACGTCGATAAACGCGTACCCGCCCGTCGGTTTGGTACAAATTGAACCTGGACTCATCGCTGAAGACGACGTCGTGCCAGTTGACACGTCTCTGGTTATTAAGTGCAAAGTTCATGCGAAGCTGACGATGACGTCGTGTAAGTATTGGTCCGTGGTACGGACGCCGGCAACGAACACCAAATTCCTTAAGTCGTCGGGACACTGTCATACGATGAATAGGTCGCCCTGGGTTGCCAATGAAGACGGAAGCTGTTTGCGCGGCCGTCTGGAAACGATGCCGTAGGTGGAGTTGACGGATGTAATTATCCTGACGTCTTGACGTCACGAGCACTTGCCCAGGCCTGGGGCGGTCATTAACAGTTCCTGTTAACCTGACACGTTGAACGAGACGATATATTGTGGTTCTGTCAACATTAAAACGCCGAGCAATGTCCTTCTGTGAAATGCCAGCGTCCAAAAGGCCTAAAATCCGATTCCGATTTTCGTTATTTAGCCTTGGCATGCTCAGTTTTGTAAATTTATCCAAATTTCAACCAAAAACCGATTTGAAGACAACTTTTGAAGAGATTGAATGAAAGATATCGGTTGTACATGCGGAATTGACCATATAAACAAGGTCATATCTCGGTGTGCACATGCTACGATATCACGTGTAGTCGACCAATATTTTATCGATCTGACCACCTCATATGATTTTATTTATGGTGTATGGAATCATATATCTGCTAATATGATTTTGGATTGGGCCATTTCAAAAATATTTAAAAAATATAATGTTGCGTTTTCAAAGTGCTTGAGTATAGTCATAGGAAGAAAAATGAATGCAGAAAAATTTGTTGTAGGATACTTTGTTGCAATAAAAGCTCTACAGAGCTCAAGTTATTAATTTTTAATATGCAATGTTATACAGAGCTTCTTATTTGTTTTGTTTGATTTGAGGTTTAACATCTCTGTCAACACTGTATAGGTAATTTTGGAGATGTTGCTTCCCTTTCGTGGGACTTTTACCCGACCTTGCGATGAAATGACATCTCAAGCCCTGTTGCCCAAGAAACCAATAGGGTTTATCAGCATGGACGGTCTGACTTGCATCACTTTGCCTGGGCAGGCTTAGATCCTCTAAGCGGTTTACTAGTACTCGTGTGCGGTCAGTTTCAGCTCTGCGTGGAAGCATCAGGCAGCCCATCTATTTCTTCTAGCCCCGATAGGTGGGGGCGATCAGAGCTTCTTATCATATCGTATGTATTATGGTTATACTCCTCGTTAACCCTCTCCATGCAGATCCAAGATATTAACTTTTTTTTTAAACAGTACAGATGCAGATAAGATGGCTTCAGAAGCTTGTTGATCTGAAGCCGGCTGGTCAAGATCTACACTGCTGTCCGTTCCCCTCTATGGGGGACATAACAGTTGACCCCAATGGGGTCGCTAAACTGTTAGGTAAGCTCAAGATACATAAGGCATCTGGGCCCGATGACCTGAATGCCAGGGTACTTAAGGAATGTAGTGCTGTAATATCTCCTGTGTTGGCCTTTATCTTCAATCAATCACTTGCCCAGGGCACTGTACCAGATGACTGGCGACAAGCAAATGTAACCCCGGTCTATAAAAAAGGGGAAAATATGATGCAGCAAATTATAGACCAGTGTCGCTAACATGCATCTGTTGCAAAACCTTGGAGCATATATTAGTAAGCAACATCAACAAGCACTTAGCCTTTGAGAGCATTCTTGCTGACTGTCAACATGGTTTCCGGAGTCAAAGGTCTTGCGAAACGCAGCTTGTTCAATTTTACCATGACATTGTGAGCAATCTGGATGGGGCCATAAATCGTGGCCACAAACAGACTGACTTGATCATCATGGACTTTGCTAAGGCCTTTGACAAGGTACCTCACAGAAGGCTATTACATAAACTGGAGTACTATGGGATAAGAGGATCCACGCATAGGTGGATTAGCTCATGGCTCTCTGGGCGCTCACAACAAGTTGTACTTGATGGCCAAGCGTCTGATCCAGTCCCTGTTTTATCTGGAGTCCCCCAAGGTTCGGTCCTTGGACCGGTCCTTTTCTTGGTTTTCATTAATGATCTCCCCGATAATATCAGGTCATCGGTCCGTTTGTTTGCTGATGATTGTGTCCTGTATAGGAACATATATTCTCCTTCTGACTGTTTTATTTTACAAGATGACCTGGATCAACTTGCACAGTGGGAGGCCGATTGGCAAATGAAATTCAATGTGGCCAAATGTCACTCAATGAGAGTGTCACGACACCCTCCGGACAAGCAAATTAAGTTTGACTATACTCTTCACCAGCAAGTTTTGGAGCATGTTCAATCCGCCAAATATCTTGGTATCACCATCACTGACGATCTTGATTGGGGTCAACATATCTCAGAGATTACATCTAAAGCAACTAGGACTTTGGGATTCCTTAGACGGAACTTGGCTTTTGCATCTAGGCAGACAAAGGATGTTGCATATAAAACATTGGTTCTCCCTCAACTCGAATATGCATCACCCATTTGGCACCCCTATGTTAAAACTCAGACTCAGCAGGTGGAGAAGGTGCAGAGGACAGCTGCTCGATGGACCTGTAGGCGATGGCGAAATAGAAGTAGCGTCGGTGACATGCTTAATGAGCTAGAGTGGCCGTCCCTGGAGGCCCGTCGTGAGCAGTCCTCTTTAACCTTCTTCTACAAGATACACTCTGATTCAGTGTCTATTGATAAAGATAGGTACTTGACCCCTGTAACACTTTCGACCCAAACAAGGGCATCAAAATTAAACGACTCACAATATCGTAGATACCAGTCCTATAGTGATGCCCTGAAGAACTCGTTTTTTCCTAGAACTATTCCCCAATGGAATAGTCTTCCCTCCTCTGCGGTGAATGCCAAGTCCGCAGAAGAGTTCAAAGCCCGCACAGTGTAAGATTGGGTCTCAGAGGTATGCGTTTTAGGATACCTCTGTTATGCAGATTGTAAATAGTTTTAAGGACGCATCCAGTGCCTCTCTTTTTTTCTTTTTTTTTCAGCTAAATTCTAAATTTAGCCACCCAATCAACTGAGGTAATGGCCAGATATGACTGACTCAGTATAAGAAGATAGATAGATAGACATTCGGCTTCGGTAAAAGTTGAAATTTTACAAGCACAAATGGCTGAAACTTGGGGAGGAGTGTGGCATATTGAAATATTCAGTATGGTGAGGGTTTACTCTTAAAGGGAATGGGAACACCTTCAGGGGAGGCAACTCTTGCAAAAGTATTTTTGTCTCCCATGTCAATAGGGGTCGACTCTTAAAGGAAAGAATTTGCTCCTAAGGAGGAAATTCTTTCCTTTAAGAGTAGACCCCTTTTTCTGTGGGACAAGTTGTCTCCCTTTAAAAAATGGCAGAAAAATCAGCCAGGTGTTCCCATTCCCCTTAAAGGGTAGTATTTGCTCCTGAGGAGCAAAATCTTTCTTTTAAGATAAGACTCCTCTTTTGTAGCGCTCAGTTTATATGAAAGTAAACAGAAAGTTGCAAAAGTTGCCCACTTGCAGAAACAGCTGTCAGCCAAAATATTTTATGAAAGAGGGAACATTTTAATGCATTCTGTACCAGAAACCCCAAAATGGGTAATTGGCGAACAGTGAAGACCCGGATCAGATGCCACAGGATGTGGCATCTGATCAGTGTCTACACTGTTTGCAAAAGGTTTGGCCATTTTCCAAATAAATTTTGAAAATGGACTTTTGCTATATACAGTAAAACTTCGATGGCTCGAACACCGATGGCTCGTTTACCATGGCTGAGTCGAACCCGTTCTTGAGCCCAGAGGGAATTTCTCTTCATAAGAAAAAAGGAAGGTAATTAAGGATTTGTTTTCCTTTTTATTGTAAATGTATGCTGTGTGTACTCATTACAGCATACATTTTTGTTATAGAACACCGACAAGATGCCCTAAAAATAAGGCTGTTATGCCTCCTGGCAGTAGCCCTCATTGGCTCGAACTACCCCTGACTCGAACAGATTTTTATGGTCCAAAAGGTGTTCGAGCCATTGAAGTTCTACTGTATAAGGTTGAAGAAACTTGGTTAAACTGACTCACATCATTGTCTCCTTCATGTCCTCCATCATTTCATCTTTTGCCTTTGATTCATAAAGTGTTCTGTCTAGGTTCTTCTCCAGCTCAGAAACTTTGTCCAAGGAATCTTGGTGGGTGTCCTAGAAATTATAAGATAAAATTTCAATATCATCATCATCATCAACATCATCATCACAAGATTGTTTTACTACCATGCAGGTACAGGGGCAACATCCACTTAAGTTGGACCCCTTCCAGGTAGCTGGCTTGCTGCATGCATGGCAGATCTCACACCAGAGCTCCAAGTTTGTCTCCAGGTCTGTCATGGGTTTGATACCTGCCAAGTCATTTTAATTATATGTTTAGGGCTTAACAGCCCAGTCAACACTATCTTAGTCATACTGAGACCATCAAGTTACCTAACCACTTTTTTCTTGGGCAGGCTTATACATAATCAGTTACAGTATAGCGCACGTTCTTACAGTGCCAGAAACTGACAACTGCTCTTCTTGAATCAATAGAAGGGAGAGAATGGCCATAAAAATTATTTCATGATTAATCTCCATGACAGAATGTTGTCAACTTGAGAGGTATCAAATCCACAACTTTCAGATCACCATTCAGACATGTCTCCCACTGAGCTACTGAGGCCAGCAGTTAAGATACAAACAATTTTAGCTTTTAAGACAGTCTGTAATTACTCTAAATACTGGGATACAAGTGTTTGAGCAAAGAAGATAAGCACAGATATTACATGATGAATCAGTTTAGTCTCAATTTCACATTTGTAATTTCCTCTCAGTTCTATCTTTTATTAACTCTTATCCGGCGCCCGCCCATAGGGGCTTGAAGAAATATATGGGCTGCATGATGCTTCCACCCAGAGCTGAATCTGGCCCGCACACTAGTACTGGTAAACAGCTTAGAGGATCTAAACCTGTCCAGGAACCGGGTGCGAGGCGGACCATCCATGCTAATAAACCCTATTGGTTCCATTGGTCGACAGGGCTTGAGATGTCATTTCATCTCGATGTCGGGTAAAAGTCCCACAAAATTGGAAGCAACGCCTCCAAAATGACTTTTATAGTGTTGACGGGGATGTTAAACCTCAAATCAAACAAACAAAATTAACTCTTATCATGCTGTTCACGACAACCCCTATCTTTGGAATCAGAAGCCATCTGATCTGGATCTACACTGTTTGACAGTAAGTTTATGGATTTTTAGGAATAAATTACATCACGTAATCTGACTGGTTCAAAGTCAGAAATGGGTGTGGCTTAACTGAATATTCAGCAAGATAAGGGTTAAGAATTGGAAGATGACCTATAAAATTTATAAAGCTACAAAATGAAGCAAACATGTGAAGCTTTATGTTGAAGAGCACCTCTCAAGTTCTTAAAGTCACTTGATCTAAGAAAGAGCCCCTGAATAAACCCATTCAATACCAGACACCCAAAAACGCGTACCCTGGCAAACAGTGCAGGCCCAGATCAGACGCCACAGAACGCGGCGTCTGATCAGGGCCTACACTGTTTGCACAATTTTGAGCCAATTTCCAAATAGTTTTTGAAGAAAACACAACCCGACACCCCTAAATGTTGAAATGGACTCCTGCTTTATATAAGAAGGAAGATTCCATTTGGTACAAAAAGGGTTAAACAGTATAGGGAGTAGCAACAGTCTCAGGCATATAATTTGCTAACCCTTACCATTCTGGAAATTCAACACCTTAATGAATAAATGTAATAATTGTAAAATCCAAGCAAGAATACTTTGGTATACAGATAACCACAATATGGAACATATCAAACACAGGTTTTCTTGGGACCAAGCTTTATTAACCCTTATCTTGCTGTTCACGACAACCCCTATCTTTGCTAAGAGTGTAGATCCAGATCAGATGGCTTCTGAAGAAGCCATCTGATCAGGATCTACACTGTTTGACACTAAGTTTATGAATTTGTAGGAATAAATCACATCAAGTAATCTGATTGGTTCTAAGTCAGAGCTGGGTGTGGCTAAAATGATATTTTTAATGTAAAATTGATTTTAATTAATAATATACCTACCCATCACTACAATTATAGCCTTTTCACCAGACGCAGGTCTGGGTCAGTCTGACAAAAAAAATCTAGCCAGAAATGCCACCGGCATGTCCCTTTTCCCGTGACCTCCCCAGCGTCGAGTCCTGATTGGTCGCTGATGTCACATGACCTATCAGACCAATAGGCAGACGATACAGGTCACGTGACCACGATTTTCGCGCCGAGAGGTCATTATTTCTTTCAGGAAAACAAATATTTCAGGCGGGGCTGGGAGGCGGGACATGCCATTGTAGTGATGGGTAGGTATATTATTAATTAAAATCAATTTTAAATTAAAAATATCATTTTAATATCAAATATAACTACCCATCACTACAATTATAGCCTGAATTCAAAGCAAGTGGAGGGTTGGATGAAAAATAAAGTTATACATACCTAACTCCTCCAACCTTGGTTGTTTATACCCCTTTTAAAACCATCCAATGATGGTAACGTAAGGGAGTATCCACCATGACTGCAAGGGATCCAAATCCAAAAATCACAATAAGTGGAGAAGATAAATGGACAGGAACCAGAGTCAAAATAGAAGGTTCACACCTATTCAAACAGGCTAACAAACAACCAAGGAAAATAAAATCCCGAAATAAGTGCTGCTCATAATAGATTGAGAAGCTACTAAACTACCCAAGGAATGAGTACCACTACGAATGGGAACCAAGCTCCTTAGGTGAAGGGATGAAAAGTAGCGTTGGAACATCCATTACGCAGTAAGAAAAACATTCTGAAGAAAAAACGGAGTTCCAATATGCCCAAAATGTAGAAGGTTATAACCTCATACTGTATTCTGAATGATAATAGGGCAGAAGTGAAATAAGCATATACTGGTAGAAGCTTTATCACTTTACAAATCCACTTTGCAATCAAGGATGGTTAGAAATATATCCAAAACCCCTTGATAGGAAAGAAAAAATTCTCATGATAATCTCGAAACGTTTTAAACGTTCTAATGTATACAAAAAATTCACATTAGCTTACGATCCACGAATCCTGGAAATGACAGGACAAATAATAGTTTCAGACAAGGTGATTTATAGCCTGAAACAAAAATAGGTTGAATGAGAAGCGAAAAAGAAGTCATTGTTCTTCTCATACCTGAAAACAACCCTCTGCAAATGGCAAAGCATGACTATAACTTCTATAAACTGAAGCAAATGTCAAATGAAATACAGCTTGACTATCAAATGAACAAAAGAAGCTGAATTCACCGGATCGTAAGGTGGTTTAGAAAAGACCACAACACTCATGCAAGATTCCATTTGGATTCAAAGTCCTGGAAACCTGTCGGCATAGTGAAAAACCCCTTTAATAAGCTGGTGATGGTAGGGTTTAATGAAAATGTGTGAAGCCGACTAAAATTTTAACATGTTCGAGATTACTGATCTGTACCCTTCTCTTAGATGAAATAGAAATTGAAGGGTAGAGAACAGACAGAAAAAGAAATCCAGTAAAAAAAAACCTCCCTAGAGGAATTGTCTGGATTTATTTCCCTTTTTCTACACCAACTAGAAAATATCTTCCATCTTCCAGAGTAAAACTTGAGAGTGGAGATCTTTCTATATTTGAAGATACACTCGGCAGAGAAACCAGAAAAGTGTTTACCTCTGGTTTGATTCCTGACAACATCTGGATGTGTAAGTAAAGCATTTCTGGATTGAAATGGAATGCTTGACCCACACCTTTTAGATATTAGATCTGGAACTACTGGAAGACGGGTTGCAAGTCTTTAGGCTCAGAATGACTAAAAAAAACAAGATCTCTGAGGCCATATGAGGCGTAATCAGAATGGCTCGGCTTTTGGACGCTTGAATTTTTACCTAGAACTAGAGGAATTCAGTTGAATGGTGTAAACGCATATGTAAAAGATTCCCCCAATCTAGAGATTTTAAATCAACTGCATGTTCCAGGTGATCTGAAACTGGAAACACAATGGAAGTTGATTGGAGAACCGAGTTGTTTGGACATTTGATTAAAAAAGGCCCAATAAAGGTTCTCTCCATTTGAGAAAACGCCCTGTAGAGAACGGATGGTGAACTGGTCTATAGGGGCGATCCCAATGACATAATCTGCCCTGGAGGTGTCCGACAAGGATAGACATACCTTCCTGAAGACACCAAGTCATAATCTTCCATGTAAAAGCAAACAGGGAAGAGTAATGAGTCACTCCCTGATAAGTAGAAAAAACTACACTATGGTCATTTGTCTGGAGTAACAATAATGAAGCTGTTCCTCAGTTTGGAGCTATGAAGAACTGATAAACCAAGGAAATTTGTCTGAAGTTTCAGAATGTTTATACACATATACATATATACATAGCCCCGCCTAATATAGGCCCCATGTTCCCTGAACAACTAATCCCTGAGGTTCGAAGTTGGAAACCAACCTGAAAGGCTGGCATGCCAAAAAAACAAATAGGGAATAGTCTCTAAAAGAGGAGACCCCATTTGATACTGAGGGATTCATAAATCGTAGAGAGCAATCTTGATAATGGAATTTATTGCTCCTATAGACCGTATGGTATTTCCAGTGATAATATTAGCAAAAAAAATGGAAAGGTCTAAGATGAGATTGTCCAGGGAAACTGGATCCAATTGCTAAGTTTCTAAAAAGGAGAAACAAACCCCTGACATAAATCGAAAGTTTTTCGGGGCGTGAAAAAATGGAGAAGTATCTTTGAGGTAGAATCAATTTCAACTTCTCGATGAAGTGTATGAAATCTAAATTCACAATAACCTGTACACGTTAGGACAAGGTATGATAAACAGTATCTGGAAAGATGATGACAAAACCCATCATCGGAACACTACACGAGATTGGGGCCTAATTCTATGATGAGAGCTGCTTAATTAATTTCTATTAAGTTGGTGAACAGGGAAAACATTGATCCGTTGACAAATCGAACAAAGGAAAGGCAACGGACTGATACACAAAAATTCCATCCAAGGTGAAACGAAGGTATTTGCGTAATGACCTATGGATGGAGATGTGAAGGTTAGCGACCTTTAAAACTACGGAAATCGTCCCCGAATTTGGGAAATTTGACCTGACTAATCGAGGACGAAGTTTCCATTTTGAAATGATCGACTCGCATCATCTTGTTAAGTGTGAGAAGTCGATGATGAGTCGATTTTCCCATTTTCTTCTTTTCTTTTCATTGATCTGTTGACAAATCCAACAAAGGAAAGGCAACGGACTGATACACAAAATTCCATCCAGGGTGAAACGAAGGTATTTGCGTAATGACCTATGGATGGAGATGTGAAGGTAAGCGTCCTTTAAAACTACGGAAATCGTCCCCGAATTTGGGAAATTGACCTGACTAATTGAGGACGAAGTTTCCATTTCGAAATGATCGACTCGCAACATCTTGTTAAGTGTGAGAAGTCGATGATGAGTTGATTTTCCCATTTTCTTCTTGACCAGAAAGATCCGCCTGTAGAAGCCTGGGGAAGGAGAACTTTTTCTACTTACACGGCTTTCTTTTGGAGAAGAACCCTTCCTCTTCCAATAAAAAAAAATTTCTTTTGTTGATACTATTTACCAGAAATAGTATTTGCATGTGAGAAAGAGAAAGGATTCCTAACGAACGCAATCCAGTAACCCTTTCTCAAAACTCATAAAACTCAAAATATATTTGATAACAGAAGCCACGGCTTGATAGAACTGAAATAGCTCGGCTCCTACTGGAAGAAGATGAAGAGGAGGGGAAGGAAGAAAGTCATTTGTTAGACTTGTGTCTTCCTCTATTGGGAGATTTCGTTCCAGTCCGACCTCTGGAACGAAAGGACCGTGTACCCTGATCTGAGAATGATCTACTAGTAGATGGGGACTGATTGAGATCTTCTAGTCGAGGGTGATAAGCACTTAAAAAGACATCGGAAGCAGTCGAAGAGCGTCTCTTGGTTGCGGTACCTGTACTTGATACGCTCTCCGAAGACTTAAAAAAAAACCCGAGTGCCCACGGTCTTGAAGCTTGATTCTGAAAACGTTGGGAAGACATGGTCCACTTATAGTTTTAGAATCAAGAGGCGCTGAGGCTCTAAGTTTTCATATTACTATGCTCAGTAAAAACTGAACCAGTTATCAAGAGCAGAGTTGCGCCAAACATGCAACATGGTGGTAGACAGCCATGGCATGTAAAAAATGACCGGGAAATAAACAAAAGCATTAGAATAGCAGCTATATGGTCGGAATGCTCTTGTTTGAAAGCAAAGTGGGTAGAACTAGAATACCAGTCATAATGAGAACCCACTTAACAATAGTCCTGGTAAGAAGCTCCAATGTTAGAGCGTCGAAACGGGAAGTAATGCCTGACGTCATATATACAGAGACTGAATCTGGGTCGAATTTTGGAATTTCATAAGAACAAAAAATTGATGTTTTTTGTTGTTAGAACCAATGTTCCAAGTTCTTTTCGCACGAGTGCCCCCGGTCTTGAAGCTTGATTCTGAAAACGTTGGGAAGACATGGTCCGCTTATAGTTTTAGAATCAATAGGTGCTGAGGCTCTAAATATGTCCTTCTCATAATCGCTAATTAGTAAGGATGAAAAAAAAAAAAGACCAACCTCTGAGTATTGATATATCCCCAGAGGATACATCACTAGGCCCAGATTCAGCTCTAGGGGCAAAACACTTGAGGCTCAATTAAACTTCCCCAGTGTTAGTCCCTTTATTGTGTATAGTGCACTGAACATGCGAAATTGCCGAATCAAAATTGAGCATTCAAGGAGCCGTGAGATGGCAATGACCTTATTACAAACATCGTAATATTGTCCCGCCCTAGATGACTTCAGAACGGGTAACAGATTGAGTAATCTGCGATGAATTTATGCATCTAATAAAAAGGACCTAAAATGATCAAGGCCGAATCGACCCAAGGCCGAAACGACCCAGGTGCAAATTCGGGTCAAAAACGACCCAGGCCGAAACGACTCAGTACCGAAACGTCCCGGATTCACTTGCAATAGTTACGGTATTCCAATAAACAATGCCCAAATCTGTATGTTTTACAAGGGAAAAAAATCCACTTTAATGAATATGATAACAAAAATTTATCATAATAAGAGGAAAGAAGCATATGACCAAGGTAAACTAAGTACCGAAGGTCCGGAAAGGTTACCCGATAAAAACCGGGATCGGAACCGTACCAAAATTCGTATGTAACATGGATTCGGCAAAAAATTTGGGCATAGGTTCCCCGCACCCCGGAGTCCCCGCAATTATGAGCAGGGTCTCTACGGGGCGGTCGACGAACCTATCCTAGTCAACCCAGGCCCAAATGGGAGGAGGGGACATAGACTGGCTCATCTTGATTCGGCAATGGTGACCCACACGAATTGGATGGATTCTGTTTAGAAGATACTATAGAAAGGCCACAAAGGGACCTGAATATTATCCATCTGCATCATGGGATTTATAAGTGCTAAACGAAGACGGGTCTTGCACATGTTCAAAACTAAATTAATGCTGAGAATTTTTATTCAGCGATACAACGTCTTCCGATACCGGAAGTGGAAGGAACACGCACAAAAACCGTCCTCTTTTCTGGCAATTTAAGTTTCCACAACGCCGACTTCTATTAAAACATTACCAGGAATAATACGAGCGTATACCCTGGCACATAACATGAAAAGAAGTGTGGTGCTTATCAAAAACCAAAAACGGTTGATCACATGATAAACAAAACTTCCAAGTGAAAATTCAAAATGGCGGACAACCACTACACATGCAATGTTGGCAGAAACACACGAAATAAAGTCTCTAAGAATTTCGGAATAAACAATAAGCTTAAAAAGCCTAAGTACGTTGTGGAAACTCAAGGTAAGTGCAAAATCAAAAAAGAATAAAACACTTATCCGATTATACATTCTTCCATGGAATACAGTTTGTCACGATCCTATCCCAAGTAAGTCTGAAGAAATAATGCCCTCTCGGGGCGAAAATCGCGGTCACGTGACCTGTATCGTCTGCCTATTGGTCTGATAGGTCATGTGACATCAGCGACCAATCAGGACTCGACGCTGGGGAGGTCACGGGAAAAGGGACATGCCGGTGGCATTTCTGGGTAGATTTTTTTTGTCAGACTGACCCAGACCTGCGTCTGGTGAAAAGGCTATAATTGTAGTGATGGGTAGTTATATTTGATATTAAAATGAATATTCAGCAAGAGAAGGGTTAAATCTACCATAAAAATCATCAAAATTTGGATACCTTGAGAACTTGCTGTGATTCTCGAAGGTTTTTAACAAATTTGTTTCACAATCCAGCAAGGAGGCCAAAAGATGCAGACAGAATGGCAAATGTGTAGACCATGATCAGACTCCTTCAGAAGGAGTCTGATCTTGATCTGCACTGTTTGTGTAGGCCTATCTGTCCTAATACTTAGCATTATTACAGTATGCTCTTTTGTTTGGACATAACACAGTTTTGTTTGTTTTTTACCAAAAAGGTTTCGCCTGCCTCGTTAGATATGCATCTGACGTGTGATCAGGGAGGACGTAGGTTTGATACCTGCAGGGGTCGGCAACAGGGCTCGAGAAAATGCCGGTTTTCCGGTTCTGGACCGAATTTGGCCTCCATAAACTGATTTTGACTTCAGAAGAAGATAAAAAAATCGGTCCGTAACTCTATAACATTTTTAAAAAATCGGTTCGAAAATTTTCGCTAAATCATTATGTTGTAAAAACAAGCTGACCGTTTGCCACTGATAATCCAAGCATGTATACAAAATGTCTGCAGCACAAGGTGTTAGACCGGTTCATTATCTAACTAGGTGAAAATTGGACAAGTCCACGTCGGGTTCTTTGATCTTATCGCAGCGCAATTTGACCTGTGTGTCAAAATTATTAATCCGTGAAAACTGGCCTGAGGCGTTATGGGCAAGCTGGCAAGGTGAGAAAATAAGGTCAATAAATGCAGGACATACGTTAGTTTGTTTAGACAAGTCATTAATTTATGGCTTTCTATAGAACCGGTATTTGAATATAACTTTTTTTTCACAGGGCGCAATTTTCAATACACACCTGTCATGTCTGAACATTGCGTATTATGCCTTCGAGGGAAAATGCCTTATTTCACCCATTCTAAACGATATTTTTATTTAAGAATACGCTCCATTGAAACCAATAACATAAACCACGTCATTTGTAGACAAATCGATTTGTTTCAGGCTTGTGTAATCGTGAAATATGTATTTATATACTTTTAAACACGGTTCGGCCATGTAAGATTTTCAATGACTCTCGTTCGGCCATGTTTTGATTCGAGAGTAAAGAAATGTTTTTCGATTTTTTAACCCGTTCAAAACGATTTTTTTTTAGAAATACGCTCTATGAAAATCAATAACTTAAAACAGGTGTGTGGGTTACGTCCTTGACTACATTAATGTGTATTGTGTAAACGGAAACCGTATGACTTCATTTTCCGACCACGTTGCTGCACGTTGTCGCCATTTGTAAACAAAGCAATTTGGGCAAAATAAAATGCGTTAAATAAGAGAAATATTTTAAAAATCCCACAAAATTGGAAGCAACGTCTCCAAAATGACCTTTACAGTGTTGACGGGGACGTTAAACCTCAAATCAAACAAAACAAACAAACAAAACAAAGGTTTTAAAAAGGGGGAAAAAATATAGTGACCATCGAACTGGTCTTTTACTGCCCCACGTCCGTTGTTTCCCTTTAGCGCTCTTCAGGTTCTGAGTGACCCGGATATTGGGAAAATGAAAGTAGATGAAATCTGGCGTAGAAAATGAAAGTAGATGAAATCTGAACGATGTGAGCAATAATTGCTGTTTATAATCCAGATACTGGTGCTCATATCCGTTGACTAGTGTAAGAGCAACATTGTTATGTCATTCGTTATGCTAATAACACATTTTGAAATTGAAAATCGCCAATTGAGTTTACGGAAATTACCGAAACCGATCGGCAATTTCCGTAACTTTTTGGCGAAATCTGGCTGGACCGATTTGGATTCTTCAGTTTCTCGAGCCCTGGTCGGCAACATTCTTTCGTGGTGATTGATCATAAAATCTTTTCTATGGTAATTCTCTCCCTTCTGCTGATACAAGAAGGGCAGTTGTCAGTTTCTGGTGAAAGAATGTGCACTGTACTGCTAAACCGCTTAGGTATAAGCCTACCCAGGAAAAGTGTGGATAGGTAAACTGACCGGCTCAAAAATGATCTAAAATAGTGTTGACTGGGCCGTTAAACTCCAAAACAAACAAAACCAAAAAAGTTTCTGTTTTCGACACCAACACTACTCTTATAAAGATATTGAGGTGTACTTTCTCCTTAGTCTATTGTGTTTTTTTTTTGTTTTCAGAGAACTTCTGGGAGTAGGCTATTTCTGCTGCCTTTCATGGGACATTTACCTGAAGTCTCTTTATTTCCACGTCCAGATCACTGACTAGTTGTAACTGTTGCTCCATGTCACCATTCTTCTGCTGAAGTTGGTCCTCAAAGTCATTCACTGAAACAAAATATGAGCTGCATAGTGTGGGAACTGGTTTAATGGCATTTGTGAACAACGAAGGTGAAGATCAGACTGTGCATCAGCACCTTTGTTGTTCATTGCTTGGTTAATAGAAAACCTTTAGTTTCTGTAAGTTCAATTTCAACTCTTGCTAGACTGTGTAGGTCAGCCCACTGGTCTGTGTCTTACTTGGTCAAACAAACCAGAGACGAGTTTTCTAGTCTCGGCTCATGTGAGCCTTGTCATGGAAAAACCTGTCTTCAGATAAATAGAGAATACCAGGTCCATGTCTTTCGATATCAAGTTTATCAGGCAAGGCTTCGAGAACGCTTGTAGAATGGTGATGCCTTCCCGAGTGATTCTACATGCATTCTCGAAGCCGAGCCCAATATACTTGATATCAAATGACACAAATCTGGTATTCTATTTATCAATTAATCCCGTTGTACAGTCTTACAGTTTCACCAATTTTTCCAGTCGTCCAATTCATAGAAGTGCAATGTCACATTGACCTGATAAAGCGCACTTGTCCTGAGATAGCATATTTTTATCAGGTCAAGGAGTTACAAGGCAATTAATATAGGGGGTCACTGATAAAACACAAACCAGCCTGATCAGCTGCTACAGACTAGCAAGTACAGTCAAACTTCAATGGCTCGAACACCTTCGGGACCATGAAAATATGTTCGAGCCAGGGGTAGTTCGAGCCACTGAGGGTTACCGCCATGAAGCATAACAGCCTTAATTTTGGGACATCTTTTCGGTGTTCTATAACAAAAATGTATGCTGTGTGTACTCATTAGAATCGCCTCATAGAGGCGATTCTAATGAGTACACAGAGCATACATTTACAAGAGAATAGGAAAAAAATTCCTTAATTACCCTCCCTTTTTCTTATGTAGAGGAATTCCCTCGGGACTCAAGAACAGGTTCGACTCAGCCATGGTAAACGAGCCATCGGTGTTCGAGCCATCTAAGTTTTACTGTACTTGAAATTTCAGTTATAGAAACTACAGGTTACATATTGAACCAGGCTGTGTCACACCTGTATGGATGCAAAGTCACTAAACCATGAAATGTAGGTCAAGGTCAAACATGTATGCTTGCATAAAGTTGCCAGCCCAAGATGCATCATGAAGCTCTTATACGTCATGATTTTGTTTGTTTGATTTCAGGTTTAACGTCCCCATCAACATTGTAAAGGTCATTTTGGAGACGTTGCTTCCAATTTTGTGGGACTTTTACCCGACATAGGGATGAAATGACATCTCAAGCCCTGTCGCCCAATAAAACCAATAGGGTTTATTAGCATGGACGGTCCGCCTCGCACCTCGGTTCCTGGACAGGCTTAGATCCTATAAGCGGTTTACCAGTACTGGTGTGCGGGTCAGTTTCAGCTCTGCGAGGAAGCATCATGAGCCCATATATTTCTTCAAGCCCCTACCTATACGTCATGAGAAATGGACTTAAACATTATGGTGAACGCTGGGGAATAGTTCACAAAGCCAGGCAACCACGAAATGTATGTCAAGGTCAAGTATGGTCAAATACAGATGCTTGCATTTAAGCTGCCATCAATAGATCCAAGTTTGTATCAAGTATCATTTATGAAGCTATCATAGTTCTTGAGAAATGTTCTTGAATATTAGGGTGAATGCTTGGGTTGACACAATAGTTCACAAAGTCAATGAATCAAGTATCATTAATGACATAGAGGATCTTACATGAGTGCTCATGTATTATTGAATTTATTAAACGAGTTGAGGAAAACGGATAAAATGCGAGGCTTAGCCGAGCATTTTATCCCTCAACGAGTTTAATAAATTCAATAATACACGAGCACGAATGCAAGATTCTATTTATCATATTACATTTAAAACGCATTTTATTCACGATTGATTGCAAAAATTTCAATATTCCGCCATTAGTGAACATGACGTCGTTAAGTACGTCGAACATGTAACGTTACGGGACGTATCTAGCTAATTTGCATATTTAATCCACTAGTGGATTATCGAAAATATTACATGGCGTTATTACACTCTTAAACGCGACATCATTATGATAAACTCAAATATTTCTTGAGAAACAGACTTGAACATTAGGGTGAACACTAGGGTTGATGCAATAGTTCACAAAGTCAGACAACCTTGAAATGTAGGTCAAGGTCAGATATGGATACTTGCATTAAAACTGCCATCCCCAGATGAAAGTTTGTATCATTAATGAAGCTATTATAGTTCTTGAGAAATGGGGTTAAAGCTAGGGTTGACACAATAGTTCACAAAGTCCATGAACAATGAAATGTAGGTCAAGGTCAAATATGGATGCATGGGAGTCAGCACAAGCTGATCTACACCTTTGTCATTTTCAAAAGGGAGACACATGTTTTCTAATGACATGGTTCATATTATGTCACTGTTCAAATCATTGAGTGTGTTGTTATTAAGATTTTGACCATTAACAAACTTTCTGACCACAAACTCATTAATCCATATATGCCTAGCGGCTCTTTTCTGGGACACTGGCAAACAGTGCAGACCCAGATCAGATACCGCAGAATGCGGTGTCTGATATGGGTCTACACTGTTTGCTTAAAGAACATTCATTTTTTGTAAAATTTGCCACAAACAACCTGACACCCCTATAATTGGAAATGGATCACTCTAAACTTACAAGATGGAAGATTCCATTGTCAACTGGGCCAGGACTAAATCCATACCTACCCAGTTCTATCTTATGTTCCAGCTGTACCCTCATATCTCTCATGTCTTTCTCCAGTTTATTTATTCTCTCCCTCTTTCTGTCGTTATCATCTTGTACATCTTCTAGCTGGTTCTCCAGTATCTCAATCTCTCCTGACATCTGTTTCTTGGTTTCCTGCCCAGCTCTGAAGCAAAATGTTTATCAAGGGAAGTTAATCTTGTATCCAGTATTAATCAGGTGTAGGTGCTAAAGGAAGGCAAATATTTTAATCATTACATTGCAGTAAGCTGGCTGTGTTCATTTTACAAACTAGAAATGTGTCCATAGGACACGGATGCCCCCGCCTGAAAATGTGTCTATGTTCGTATTCATCCATAGAAAGTTTAAGTTTCGGACCCTTTTTTTGGCCTTTGACCTCTAAGTATGACCTTGACCTTGGAGGTACGGACCTGGGTTTTGCACCTGACACATCGTCTCATGATGATTAACATTTCTGCAAAATAATTTCAAAATCCATCCAGAAATAAGAAAGTTATTCCCTGCGTTTAAGTTTCTGACCCTTTTTTTGGCCTTTGACGTCTAAGTATGACCTTGACCTTGGAGGTACGGACCTGGGTTTTGCATGTGAAACATTGTCTCATTATGGTTAACATTTCTGCCGAGTAATTTTAAAATCCATCAAGAAATAAGGAAGTTATTGACAGCGTTTACGTTTTGGACGCACGGACGGACGGACGGACGGGGGGACAGGGGCAATGCTATATGCCCTTTCCACCATTCTTCGAATGGCGGGGGCATAAAAATAAATTTTCGAAGGTGATGAAAGAGCAGTCTGATCTGGATGTATGATGGTACTCATTCTAAAGGTAATACCAAGTACTTTCAAGTGCAGTGCAGGGCTCGAGAAACTGAAGAATCCAAATAAGTCCAGCCAGATTATGCCAAAAGATTACGGAAATTGCTGAAGCGGTTTCGGCAATTTCCGTAAACGTCCTTGGTTTGTATTGTGTAGTGATTTGCAATTTCAAAATACAGAGTGCCGGTGTGTTATCAGCGTAACGAATGTCATAACAATACTGCTCTTACACTTGTTCAACAAATATGAACATCAGTATCTTGATTATAAACAGCAATTTTTGCTCACATTGTTCAGAGACGCCAGATTTCATCTACTTTCATTTTCCCAATATGAGGGTCACCCAGTAACTGAAGAGCGCTAAAGGGAAACAGCCAGCGTGGCTCAGTCAAAGACCAGTTCGCGTTGTGCTGTAGTTGGCCACTACATTTTCTCAGTCCCGCAGTTGACTGAACCGGTTGTTTGATCATTTTTAGTCAGTCCCTCAGCTGACTGAACTGGGTTACTAAGCCGGTTTTTATCATTATTTGTCTTTTTTGCAACATATACACAAAATTCAAAATTCTGTGCCATTTCAAAAACAGAAAAGGCGATAAAAAACAATCTTACAGTCATTAAATACTTTCAGCTAAAATTGTTACTCTATTATTGTCTATAGCAGGACCGGTTTTAACAACTTTCTTTGTATTAGACAAATAAAAATCAAACCTTATCACCTTAATTGAAATTTTCGCATCTCGGATCATTGGCAATTACAGATAAACCAATTAACAACAGAGAAAAAACATCTTTTTTTATCGTAATGCGTAACTAAGCAGGTCTTTAAAAAACTAAACATCAAAATGTAACACAAGACACTGTTTTCACACATCAATCATATTACCAATTACCTTGCATATCAGAAACACTGATATTCTGTATCGTCCCATGCCTCACCGCTCACCAAAGTGGACAAATTAGATTACATAATTTTGGCACAGGGATCAAATTTCACTGCGACAAGATCAAAGACACGACATGGACTTATCCGATTTTCACCTAGTTAGATAATGAACCAGACATATTATAACACCTTGCGCTCAAGGGTTTTTTGTGTACTTGCTTGGATTAGCAGTGGAAAAAGGTCAGTTTGTTTTTACAATATAACTGCTTGGCGAAAATTTTTGAACCGATTTTTTGAAAATGTTATTGAATTATGGACCGATTTTTTTCAACTTCTTTTGCAGTTAAAATCGGTTCAAGGAATCCAAAAACGGACTGGAACCGACAAAACCGGCATTTTCTCGAGCCGTGGTGCAGTGGTAAACCTTTTGGTGATTGAAACAACTATCTTTTGTAAAAAATATAGCTTCTTTTATAATATGTACACACATTTTGGAATCTTTTTCTTGTTTTTTTAAGTTGACACTTTAAAGCCAAATAACCAAACTGCCAAAATAGTAAGTAACTGAATGCCACATATTTTGACGGGAGACCAATTTAACAGAAAAAAGGTCTTGTTTTCAAGGGTCTGAACTCTTTTTCAAAACAGTTGAGTACCATGCAGCTTCCTTAAATTGAATCTTTTCTTTAAGAGTACCTCCACGAAAATGTGAAATACATTCAAAACTGTGACTTTCCTTATTAAACTAGATGACACTCTTCTGTGTAGATAAATGTCCAGGACTTTCATTACCTGACAGCATCAGTAAGCTGCTGTATCTGTGTGTTACGATGCTCTAAATCTTCCAGAGCTTGTGTCAACTTCATTTCCATTGACTGTGTGTCTGTCATCCACTGGGTATTACCAGTCAATAGTTCATGCTCCAAATTTGAGATCTGAAATAATTACAATATACAGTGGAATTCTGCTACGGTATTAAGACCACCTAAAATTAAGACTAATTCTGCTTTAAAAAGCTTATTTAGAAGGGTGCAGTTATTCTTTCTCCACGTTTTCTGTAAACAATATCCTCGAGTCAGAACCACCTTTGGAACTGTTCAAAAGTGGTCTTAAAGACCACTTTTGAACAGTCCCAAAGGTGGTCTTAATTTAGAAATTTTACTATAATTGTCATTTTAGATGGGAATCCCTTTAGAAAACAAAGCATTTTCGAGGTGAATCCTCGACAGCAGTACATTTTTTAGGGGAAACCCCAAAAAATAGACATTGGCAAACAGTGCAGGCCTAGACCAGAAGCTGCAGAGTTTTGTCTCTGATCAGGGCCTACAATGCTTGCAAATTGGTCAGCCAAGTTACAAACAAATTTCTAAAAATAACTCAACTTCACACACCTCTTTTTCAAATCAGACTCATAGGGAGAATAGATTGCACTGCATGGTGCTTCAGTGCAGAGCTGAAACCGACCGAACTTGAGTACTGGTAAACCACTTGGGTCTAATATGTTCTATAAAAGGGTTATCCTTTGGAAGCAAGGAATACACCACAGAACTGAAAAATATGGAGTGTACATGTTTTCTGGGCCAGACCAGCTAGTTTCGGCCAATTAGGCCTCATCAGTGACCCTCAGCTATTTTCGAAATTCCACAATGGAATCAATGATCCCAAAGGACAAGAAAATATAATCTACACTATGATGTAGGGCAGGGAGACGTTTTATCGCCACCACACATTCCCACACACTAAGTCTGCCCAGGAAAAATGATGCGAGTCGGAACGCCCCTTAACCCCTAGCCATTTCTATGGGCAGCATATCTTGAGATGTCATTTACACAAAAGTTCCACAAAATTGGAAGCAATGCCTCCAAAATGGCCTAAATAGTGTTGACGGGGACTTAAAACCTGTACTCAAACAAATAAACAAAACTATAGAAGGGTTAGGATTAAAATCCCAAAACTAGGCATAGGCAAAGAGTGCAGGCTCAGATGAGACACTGCAGATGTGATGTCTGACCAGGGCCTTCACTGCTCATCCATAATCTATACACCCCCATATTTCAAAATGGGCCCCTGCCATAGAAGGAAGATTATTTTAAGTTGAAAATGGGAGATTCAACTTTAAAATCGTGTAAGTAATAAGTTAAGCATGGTGGCATTGGTCATGTGTGAAAAGCTATTAAAACTGCCTTTTAAAATCAAACAGGTAAGCCTTTTGTCAAACTGCTGTGTTTGGATATATTGACTCATCTTTTTGTACTTTCTCATAGAAACCAAGGATATGGAAATTGCAAAGGACAGAAAAAGTGGAAAATGTGGGGAATGGGAATGAAGTGGAGAACCAGAAGAAATAAAGAGCTATTAAAAAAACTTTGATCATGCAATATGGGGAAAATACTAATATTTTTGCTGAATAAATGTGAGCAGCTTTTGCAAATGCAAAAGCTGCTCACATTTTTTCAGAAAAAAATAACAAAAATTCAGATATTGTACTTGCTAGAATGGTTAACAATTTGACCACTAACGAGCTTGTTAAGCTAACAAGGCTTTTAACACCTGAACCCAGATGTTCCCCAAACCCTTGCTATAACGATAGTATTTGTTCCCTAACAATTTGCCACTACAGGGAATTTACCGCTATAAAGAAATACAATAAGGAATAGTATAATAGGTGATAAATCCCTCAATTACTCCAAGAAACAAATGTTGTGGACATTTGTTAGAATTGCAACACAAAAATCCACAACATTTTTACAATGTTCTTGAATATTTCCATTCATTCATCTTTTCTTGAGCTCGTGATTTGTTCAATTTAAAATGAGCCCCGCCAAGCGAATTTGTGTCTTCGAGCATTCAGTCATGACAAATTTTAACTGCGCATGCCCAGCCATTCAGAGGGGCAAGGGATATGGCTTTCTGTCTGAAGGTTCCTCTTGATTCACTGCTTGTATGAGCGAGCAGCTAAGGTTCTGGCGAGACTGCGCGTATGCGCAGGCTCGCCTGAACCTTCGCTGCTGGCACAGGCGATACGTACCAAAATCGCTTGACGGGGCCCAAATGTCATTATAACAAGTCTTGTCGTTATATTGAATGTTGGTGTAAGGGTTGACTGTACAAAGATTTTTTCATCTTTGTCTTTCCTCAACCTTAACTTCCAATTTTACAATTTTACCTGCTCCTCAAGGGATCTCTCACCCTGACCCCAAACTTACCTGTCTCTGTAAGTCAGCCTGCTTCTCATACCTGTGATAATTTTTATAACTGTATGAGGGAGATTTGCCATTGTGATGTGGGAGATATAAAAAATATATAGGGAGATTCTCAGATCAAATGAGGGAGACTCCAAAATTTTACTAAAATTTAGCATAAATTAGGTAAAAATTGGCATCAAAATGAGGGAGTCTCCCTCTCAATGAGGGAGGTATCACAGGTATGGCTTCTCCAGCCCATCTCCCATCTCGCACCCCAAACTTACCTGTCTCTGTAGGTCAGCCTGCATATCTTCTAGTTCTGTGATGCGTGAGGAGCTCTGTTGTAACATAGACTGTCTCTCCAACAAAGATCTCTCCATGTCTTCACCTTCCTGGGTTTTAACTTCTAGTTCATGTTCCCGGATTTTAACTTGCTTCTCAAGATGCTTAATCTGAAAAAATAGGGATTATATGGATCTTCACATCTATCTCATGTTGTAAACCTTGCCTTGCTAAATAATTAACCCTTCCCCTGTTCACGACAACCCCTACCTTTACAAACAGTGTAGATCCAGATCAGATGTCTTCTGAAGAAGCCATCTGATCAGGATCTACACTGTTTGACATCCGGTTTGTGAATTTGCAGGAATAAATTACACCAAGTAATCTGATTGGTTCAGAAACAAATGTAATTTATCTAACATTCACTGAAGTATGAACTTTCTTGAGTCAATGTATTCTTGGCAGTCTGAACAACATTGTGTCCCAAGAGAGTTTCTGTTAATGCACTGAGAATGAAAGTGTAGATCCTGATCAGATGGCTTCTTTAGAGCGGTCTGATCTGAATCTACACTGTTTGCAATAATAGGGATTGCTGTCAAGGTTGGGCGGTCAAAACCAGGGGCGGTTTTAACCAGCGGTTTTAACCGGTTAAAACCGTCCCGGTCAATACTCCCAGAGTGGTCAATACTGGTCAGTACTGGTCGATTGAAATATTGAGTGGTCAATTGAATAATTTTAGTGTTGAAAAGGCAAAGCTACTGAAACTATTTCGATGTTTTGGTCTCTTTGCTGGAGGCTGATCATTTGAATTTTGATAAGAGTTTCAGGTTCAGATGTTATTTCTTCAAGTGGCCTCTTTGTGTCTTTAGGTTTCATTCCTTTTTGACACCTTCAGTAATAGCTTGGTGATAAGATACTGTCTATATTGCATATAAAACAAAATTTCACACATTAGGAATACAGCCTTGTGTCAGTTTATAATACCCCTATTAGGGACAGTAATTGGTCAATTTAGCAATTAGATCTTTGCCACACCCACTGCAGTGGCATGGGTTAGTCTGTTTTGACAGCAATTTACAGGTGTTGCAGATACTTTTAAATATTTAAAGACATCAGTGAATCTTCAAACATTGTTTGGTTAATAAATTACAGACTTTTACAGATGAACTACTTCACAGGCCTAAAATTGATGACAGGTGTATTTCACATGTTTGTCAATATATGCATGTGACAATTTTTTGCAATACCATCAAAATGCTTTAAACTGCTTTAAAATTTTAGGATCAAAGATTATGTCAAATAATTGATATTTTCATAGTTGAAGAGGGAAGAAGATTTGTGGGGGGCGAGAGGTGAGTGGGTCAATCTGGCACAACATTTTTTTTTCTGTGTCGAACAAAATAGATCCTCGAAAATCAATGACACATTCAGCTTGTTCATATTTATGTAAAGCAAAATATGAATAATCAAACCTATAAAGGAAAAAAGAATAATTATAAAGATTGTTTGATTGAAAAGAACAGGCCTGTCTACAGTTCAGTGAGCCATTCGAACCACTTCATTTGACCAGCAACAATGTCTTTTGACTTTTGATCAAATAAAAAATACCTCAAATAATTACTGTTATTAATAAAAACTATTTTTGTCTTGTTCAGTGATGAAAATATAGTCTAACATCATGTACATGATTTAGGGGGAAAGCTTTTAAGACCAGTTTAGCAACAGGACAGAGGCGTATACTTCAGTGATTTAATCGACCACCAATTGACCAGTATCGACCAGTAATGACCGGTTAAAACCGGTTTTAACCACTGGCCCGGTCAATATATTGACCGGCTTTTTGCCAACCTTGATTGCTGTGGTTAACAGGACAAGCATTAACCCTAAAGTGCTATGCATTTCACATAATATTCATTTGTTTTTTTGTTTTTTTGTTGTTGTTTGTTTGATTTTTACAATTAAGAAAAATTTAGACTATATGCTGAGAGATGTCAAGTTCTTTTTTCTAGAGAAAACAAGAAAAATATCAGCAATTTGTCATCTGCTGAATTAGCCCAGAAAGTGTAAAAATTATAGAGTGTCAATACATGTTGCATACCTTATCATCCCTGTGTGATAATTCCCTGTCATACATGTTCCATACCTTACCATCCCTGTGTGATAATTCCCTGTCATACATGTTGCATACCTTATCATCTCTGTGTGATAATTCCCTGTCATACATGTTCCATACCTTATCATCCCTGTGTGATAATTACCTGTCATACATGTTGCATACCTTATCACCCCTGTGTGATAATTCCCTGTCATACATGTTGCATACCTTATCATCCCTGTGAGATAATTCCCTGTCATACATGTTGCATACCTTATCATCCCTGTGAGATAATTCTCTGTCATACATGTTCCATACCTTATCATCCCTGTGAGATAATTCCCTGTCATACATGTTGCATACCTTATCATCCCTGTGTGATAATTCCCTGTCATACATGTTCCATACCTTATCATCCCTGTGTGATAATTACCTGTCATACATGTTGCATACCTTATCATCCCTGTGTGATAATTCCCTGTCATACATGTTGCATACCTCATCATCCCTGTGTGATAATTCTGTCATACATGTTCCATACCTTATCATCTCTGTGTGATAATTCCCTGTCATACATGTTGCATACCTTATCATCTCTGTGTGATAATTCCCGGTCATACATGTTGCATACCTTATCATCTCTGTGTGATAATTCCCTGTCATACATGTTGAATACCTTATCATCCCTGTGTGATAATTCCCTGTCATACATTTTCCATACCATATCATCCCTGTGTGATAATTCCCTGTCATACATGTTCCATACCTTATTATCCCTGTGTGATAATTCCCTGTCATACATGTTCCATACCTTATTATCCCTGTGTGATAATTCCCTGTCATACATGTTGCATACCTTATCATCTCTGTGTGATAATTCCCTGTCATATATGTTCCATACCTTATCATCCCTGTGTGATAATTCCCTGTCATACATGTTGCATACCTTATCATCTCTGTGTGATAATTCCCTGTCATATATGTTCCATACCTTATCATCCCTGTGTGATAATTCTCTGTCATACAAGTTCCATACCTTATCATCCCTGTGTGATAATTCCCTGTCATAAACTCCCTTGGATTCTTCAAGAGCTTCAATGTATGTTTTTATCTCTTCCTGACACATCTGTAGAGCATTCTCAAGTTGTTTAATCTGACTGGTTCCCTCACGAGCCTGGTTCTCCAGCTGTCGTAACATTTCTTTACTCTGCTGGGTCTTCTTGTCAAGCTCCTGTTCATATACAATTGATATTAAAGTGATATCGTTATCATAATGGTTTTATGTCTCACCAACAGCTAAGGTCATACGGAGACAGGATCCCGGTTTAAAGACTCATCCAAAAGTCTGGAAAAGCCAGGGATCCATCCTGCGACCCTGGTGTACAAGGCAAGTAGCATAACCACTACACAACGAAGGCTTCTGATATTAAAGTAATAATGTTTTGGTTTCCATTTGGTTTGGAGTTTGGAGTTTACCAGTCATAGCAACACTATTTAAGTCAGAGTTAACTGGCCCTGGCAACACTATCTAAATAATGGTTTACTGGCCCTGGCAACACTATTTAAGTCAGTGTTTACTGGCCCTGGCAACACTATCTAAATCATGGTTTACTGGCCCTGGCAACACTATTTAAGTCAATGTTTACTGGCCCTGGCAACACTATTTAAGTCATGGTTTACTGGCCCTGGAAACATTATCTAAGTCATGGTTTACTGGCCCTGGCAACACTATCTAAATCATGGTTTACTGGCACTGGCAACACTATTTAAGTCATGGTTTACTGGCCCTGGTAACACTATTTAAGTCATGGTTTACTGGCCCTGGCAACATTATCTAAGTCATGGTTTACTGGCCCTGGCAACACTATCTAAATCATGGTTTACTGGCCTTGGCAACACTATTTAAGTCATGGTTTACTGGCCCTGGCAACACTGTTTAAGTCATGGTTTACTGGCCCTGGCAAAATTATCGAAGTCATGGTACTGGCCCTGGCAACACTATCTAGGTCATGGTTTACCGGCCCAGGCAACACTATTTAAGTCAAAGTTTACCGGCCCAGGCAACACTATTTAAGTCATGGTTTACTGGCCCTGGCAACATTATCTACGTAATTGGTTTACTGGCCCTGGCAACATTATCTAAGTCATGGTTTACTGGCCCAGGCATCACTATTTAAGTCATGCTTTACTGGCCCTGGCAACACTATTTAAGTCATGCTTTACTGGCCCTGGCAACACTATTTAAGTCATGCTTTACTGGCACTGGCAACGCTAGTTGAGTCAAAGTTTACCGGCCCAGGCAACACTATTCAAGTCATGGTTTACCGGCCCAGGCAATACTATTTAAGTCATGCTTTACCGGCCCTGGCAACACTATTTAAGTCATGCTTTACTGGCCCTGGCAACGCTATTTAAGTCAAAGTTTACCGGCCCAGGCAACACTATTTAAGTCATGGTTTACTGGCCCTGGCAACATTATCTAAGTCATGGTTTACTGGCCCTGGCAACATTATCAAAGTCATTGTTTACTGGCCCAGGCAACATTATTTAAGTCATGCTTTACTGGCTCTGGCAACACTATTTAAGTCAAAGTTTACCGGCCCAGGCTACACTATTTAAGTCATGGTTTACTGGCCCAGGCAACACTATTTAAGTCATGCTTTACTGGCCCTGGCAACACTATTTAAGTCATGCTTTACTGGCCCTTGCAACACTATTTAAGTCAAAGTTTACCGGCCAAGGCAACCGGCCCCGATAGCTCAGTTGGTAGAGTATCCGCTCCGGGGAACCGGAGGTCTCAGGTTCGATCCCGGGCCACGACATACCAAAGTCGTTAAAAATGGTACTAGCTGCTCCTCGCTTGGCACTCAGATTTACGGGGTAGAGCAAGGACTGGTCGATCCAGTGTCAGTATAATGTGACTGGGTGTTGTATCATGTAATGTGTCTGGGACATGATACTTCAGTGAGGCAGCACTATAAACGTGAGCATTGAGCTCCCTGTCGCAACCAGACACCGTCGTGATATGACTGAACTAGAAAAAGTGTCCATAGGACACGGATGCCCCTGCCAAATGCCATTCATAAATAAAAATTTTTAAGTCTGGGACCTTGACCTTGAGCTCTTGGGCATGGGTGGGGGTATCGCGGAATAAAATGGACAGGTATCTAACATCATACCAAATATCAACTCAATTCATCGCACGATTTGGAAAACATCAACTCTTAAAATATTTAATTAAACATGGAAAATTTCTAAGTCCATGACCTTGACCTTGAGGCCATGGGCATGGGTGGGGGTATTGCTGAATTAATCTTTGGACCTATATCTATAATCATACCAAATATGAACCAATTCCATCAAATGGTTTGGAAAAAATGAGTTCTAAAATGTTCAAGTCTACCTGTTACAAAAACCTTAACCTGAGTCTTTAACATTGAAAATTTCTAAGTCTGTGACCTTGACCTTGAGGTCACAGGCATGGGTGGGGGTATTGCTTAATAAAACTTTGGACCTATATCTATCATCATACCAAAGATGAACCAGTTCCAATAAATGGTTAGGAAAATATGAGTTCTAAAAGTTCAGGCTCTACCTGTTACAAAAACTTTAACCTGAGGTTACAGGATCACATAGGTACGTACACACACACGTACAGACGGACGTACACATGTACGCATGTACGGAAAACCGAAAAACTATATGCCCCCGGCATCATATGATGCGGGGGCATAAAAATTGTTGAAAGCGACGTTAAACCCGAATTCACACACACATACACACACACCGGCCGAGGCAACACTATCTAAGTCATGGTTTACTGGCCCTGGCAACACTATTTAAGTCATGGTTTACTGGCCCTGGCAACACTATTTAAGTCATGGTTTACTGGCCCTGGCAACATTATCTAATTCATGGTATACCGGCCCTGGCAACACTATTTAAGTCAAAGTTTACCGGCCCTGGCAACACTATTTAAGTCAAAGTTTACCGGCCCTGGCAACACTATTTAAGTCAAAGTTTACCGGCCCTGGCAACACTATTTAAGTCAAAGTTTACCGGCCCTGGCAACACTATTTAAGTCAAAGTTTACCGGCCCTGGCAACACTATTTAAGTCAAAGTTTACTGGCCCTGGCAACACTATTTAATTCAAAGTTTACTGGCCCTGGCAACACTATTTAATTCTAGGTTTACTGGCCCTGGCAACACTATTTAATTCAAAGTTTATCGGCCCTGGCAACACTATTTAAGTCATGTCAAGCTGGTCAGTTTTACTAACCTCACTTCCTCTGTGCAGGCTTATACATAAGAAGCTAACCAGTACAGTTCAGTGGTTCACCTTTTTTTGCCAAAAACTGGCAACAGCAAATATTTTATGTTCAATCTTCACAAAAGAAGTTTGTGGACGCACAATTTTCAATGAACAGTCAGACGCAGATCCTGCTTAGCCACTGAGGCAGGCTAACTGACAATGTACAGGTGGTAATTTACTACACCTATTATGTTTAACCAGTTTTAAGAGCTAATAGATAACCTAGCAGAAAAACATTTTCTTTCTTGGTATTTTAAATCCTTTTTCATACTGGAGCTTACTCTTTAGAAAATGAATGTCATAAAACAGACAGTGATTTTTTTCCTATGAAAGTCACAAAACAGGTTTATGGATGAAAAGATGAATAAACAAATGAACAAACAAACCAAGTTATCTGCACAATCAATCTGTTCAAATTCAGGGCATACATGTTCTACAGGCTCTACACACTACACCACAACCTCGTTATAACACGGTTCATTTTATCATATGATGTCGCGTCTGAGAGTGTAATAACGTCATGTATTATTTTCGATAATCCACTAGTGGATTAAATATGCAAATTAGCTAGATACGTCCCGTAACGTTACATGTACGACGTCCTTAACGACGTCGCGTTTATTAATAACGGAATATTGATATTTTTGTAAACAAATGTGAATAAAATGCGTTTTAAATGTCATATGATAAATAGAATCTTGCATTCGTGCTCATGTATTATTGAATTTATTAAACTCGTTGAGGAAAAGGGATAAAATGCTCTGCAAAGCCTCGCATTTTATCCCTTTTCCTCAACTCGTTTAATAAATTCAATACTACATGAACACTCATGTAAGATCCTCTATACAACACGGTTTTGAATATAACACGGTTTCAAGATGGATCCACAAAATGTATAGATTATATAGAAAAATGACCATAAATGATCATTTTTCTATATAATCTATACATTTTTGTATGGATATAACATGGTTGTTTAACTAACACGGTCTCTGCTTTGGACCCCATTAATAGTGTTGTAATGAGGTTGTGGTGTATTTGTCTCTGTAAGTGGAAGTAATAAAGACGCTCATTACTTATTGTTTAACCCTTATCCCGCTGAACACAACAATCCCTTCCTTTACAAACAGTGTAAATACAGTCTGAAAAAGCCATCTGGGGCCAGTTGTTCAAAGCATCGTTAGCTTAACGAGCTCGTTAGTGGTCATATTGTTAACTGTTCTAGCAAGTACAATATCTAAAATGTTTATATTTTTGCTGAAAAAATGTGAGCAGCTTTGCTCACATTTTTTCAGCAAAAACATTTGTATATTTGCCATATTTAATGAGCAAAGTTTTAACGATTTGTTAACTAATCACGTCGTTAGTTTTGAACAACCGGCCCTTGATCAGTATCTACATTGTTTGACATTCAGTTTGTGAATTTGCAGGAATAAATTACATCAAGTAATCTGAGAAATGGGTGAGGCTAAATTACATGTAATTATTCAGCGGGATAATGGTTAAATGATTATTTGAACCACAACAATTTGCATGAGTGAAAATTCTGTTGTTTTCAACACAAGAGGTGAAATATTTTTGGTATAAATCTAAAAAACAAGAGGACCAAGCTAGCTTGGTCCTGTATCGCTCACCTGAGCTAACAGATTCAAAGTTTAAGGAAGTGCCAACCTTTACTGAAGGCTTTATGGGAGGACATGGTGATGACAGGGTAAGCATTTTCTGAAAATCAAGTAGAATTTAACTCTATGATAAACAGGCTGACCTCACCGGTTTTCAAACTCATTCAAGCTTTTATTCCTGACTTGCTAAGAAGATCTAATCTAAACTGAAGTGGCTATGGTGATGACAAGTTCAAAAACAAGAGTTTTCAAACTCCTCCAAGCTTTCTGCCTGACTTCCTTGTTTGTAAGTTTCATGAAGATCCGTTCAAAACTAAAGGGGCAGAAGTGATAACAATGTCCAAAATAGGCATTTTCAGCAATTAAAGGCATGTCACTCTATGATAAATGTGCCAACTTGGCCGGTATTCGAACTCACCTGAGGTTTTATTCCCAGCCACCTTACATGTAAGTTTCAGAAAGATCCGATCAGACTTGGCCAGTATTCAAACTCATCCAAGATTTTATTCCCAGCCACCTCACATATAAGTTTCAGAAAGATCCGATCAAAACTGAAGGGGCTACGGTGATGACAAGGTCAAAATTTGGCATTTTTAGGAATCAAAAGGATGTTACTCTAAAATAATTGAGCGGACTTGGCCAGTTTTCGAACTCATCCGAGGTTTCATCCCCAGCCACCTTACATATAAGTTTCAGAAAAATCTGATCAAAACTGAAGGGGCTACGGTAATGACAAGGTCAAAAATCAACATTTTCAGCCATCAAAGGGACAGAACTCTACGATAAATGGGCTGACTTGGCCTGTTTTCGAACTCATCCAAGATTTTATCCCCAGCCACCTTACATATAAGTTTCAGAAAGATCCGATCAAAACTGAAGGGGCTATGGTGATGACAAGGTCAAAAATCGGCATTTTCAGCAATCAAAGGGACGTAAATCAATGATAAATGGGCCAACTTGGCCGGTATTCAAACTCATCCTAGGTTTTATCTCCAGTCACCTTACATATAGGTTTCAGAAAGATTCGATCAAAACTGAAGGGGCTACGGTGATGACAAGGTAAAAAAATCGACATTTTCAGCCATCAACGGGACATTACTATATAGTTAATGGGGCAACTTGGCCCGTTTTCGAACTCATCCGAGATTTTATCCCCAGCCACCTTACATATAAGTTTCAGAAAGATCCGATCAAAACTGAAGGGGCTACAGTGTTGACAACGTCAAAAATCAACATTTTCAGCAATCAAAGGGAACTAACTCTATGATAAATAGGCCACCTTTGCCGGTATGCGAACTCATCCGAGGCTTTATCCCCAGCCACCTTGCATATAAGTTTCAGAAAGATCTGATCAAAACTGAAAGGGCTACGGTGATGACAAGGTAAAAAATCGGCATTTTCAGCAATCAAAGGGACGTTACTCTATGATAAAAGGGCCGACTTGGTCGGTTTTCGAACTCATCCGAGATTTTATCCACAGCCACCTTACATATAAGTTTCAGAAAGATCCGATTAAAAACTGAAGGGGCTACGGTGATGACAAGGTCAAAAATCGGCATTTTCAGCAATCAAAGGGACATAACTCTATGATATATCGGTGGACTTGGTCGGTTTTCGAACTCATCCGAGGTTTTATCCCCAGCCACATTACATATAAGTTTCAGAAAGATCCGATCAAAACTGAAGGGGCTACGGTGATGACAAGGTCGAAAATGGGCATTTTCAGCAATCAAAGGGACGTAACTCTATGACAAATGGGCCGACTTGGCCGGTTTTCGAACTCATCCGAGTTTTTATCCCCAGTCACCTTACATATAAGTTTCAGAAAGATTCGATCAAAACTGAAGGCGCCACGGTGATGACAAGCATTTTCCCATAGTAAGTCTATGGGACCTTGTGGTTGCCATAGGAACCAAAGTTTTAGCGCGATTTCAAAAAAAAGTTTATGTCATCAATGCCCCACCAGAGGCATGCTACAGGTGAGAAATGATTGAGATCAGCCTGCAGGATACAGAGATATAGCTGCTCAAAAGTGTGGACGGACGACGGACGGACGACGGACGACGTACGACGGACGACGGACGACAGAGGACCCACTATACTATAAGCTCCCCTGGAGCCTTCGGCCCAGGTGAGCTAAAAAGTAAATATCCTCTATTTCATAAGACTCTGAAGGATCTGACAGTATGCAAGAGTGCTTGTCTAGGGGTCATCTCCTGTCAAAGTTAACCCATTTTGGAGCCAAAACCCTAAAATGGGTAACTGGCAAACAGTGCAGGCCCAGATCAGACACTGCAGAATGTGGCCTCTGATCAGGACCTACAATGTTTGCAAATAGTTCAGCCATTTTCCAAATAAATTTTGAAGAAAACCCAACCTGACACCCCTAAATTTTGAAATGGACTCTGGCTATATATAAGGAGGAAGATTCCATTTGGTAGAAAAAAGGTTAAGTAATTGTACAGCCTTCTAAATGTGTATGAAGAAACTTTCAATCAAGTGGCATCAATATACAAACAAGTTTCTGAGTATTAACCAATCAAACTATTTGATATAATGTGTTCATTTAAATTTGCAAACTGAATGACAAACAGTGTAGACCTTGATCAGATGGCTTCTGAAGAAGCCATCTGATCAAGGTCTACACTGTTTGTCACTGCTCTGGATCTTCAATGTTTGCAGAGGTAGGGGTTATCCTGTTCAGTGGGATAAGGCTTCTTCAGATGCAATCTGCTCTGGATCTTCAATGTTTGCAGAGGTAGGGGTTATCCTGTTCAGTGGGATAAGGCTTCTTCAGATGCAATCTGCTCTGGATCTTCAATGTTTGCAGAGGTAGGGGTTATCCTGTTCAGTGGGATAAGGCTTCTTCAGATGCAATCTGCTCTGGATCTTCAATGTTTGCAGAGGTAGGGGTTATCCTGTTCAGTGGGATAAGGCTTCTTCAGAAGCCATCTGCTCTGGATCTTCAATGTTTGCAAAGGTAGGGGTTATCCTGTTCAGTGGAATAAGGCTTCTTTAGATGCAATCTGCTCTGGATCTTCTATGTTTGCAAAGGTAGGGGTTATCCTGTTCAGTGGGATAAGGGTTCTTCAGAAGCCATTTGCTATGGATCTTCAATGTTTGCAAAGGTAGGGGTTGTCCTGTTCAGCGGGATAAGGGTTAAAGGATACTTTCTCTTATTTAAAATGTACATGTAATTATTTGTTCATGAAGAAACAAGAAACATTATCCCAGAGTTGTCTTTCTTATTCTACATTATCTGCAGCTAAGGTTTGTTGCCCTTTAATGACTGTTTAACAAAACAAAGAGCTTGCTGTTCATGGTGAAAGATCAAGGGCGAAGAAACTGTAGTTTTCTGACACAATCCACTCACTATGTGCCAATGTGTGTGTGTGTGTGTGTTTGAATTTTATATCCTACCAACATATGGAGACAGAATTCAGTTTAAAGACTCTAAAGTCAAGCACTGAATCAAATTCACAACTCTATGTGCAAGCAGGGTGCAGTTGTTCAAAGCATTGTAAGCTAGCTTAAAGTTTACACAGAAAACAGGATTTGACATTTCATGCAAATTGTCTCCTGAAATGTCATATCCTTTTTTCTGGGAAAAATGTCAACATTTTTTCGTCTGCTGAATTAGCCCAGAGAATGGTAAGGTACAAGAAGAGATGTGCTTATAAGGTGTAAACTGGGTTGAGCATACCCAACATAGAGGGAAATACCATAATGATCCTTAATATTGGGACAGATAGGCCAAAGCAGACAATGCAGACCCAGATCAGCAGTTTTTGGACTTCTTGCTGCTCCTTCAAACAAATTTGTTGAAATTTTAGGAGAATGCTAAAAAGTCCTCAGGGTCTCCGAATTTTTAGGATTTTTACAGTAGGAGATATTTTTTGACAGAGTTGTCATCCCTGAAACTGTACCAAATCTTGCTTAGAAAAAAAATCAAAGTATCATCAGCTGAGATATAAATTAAAAATGAAATATAATTATGTACCTCTTTAGTATATGCCAACGTTTGTTCAGTCTGCTGTAGCCTGTGTGTTTTATCTGACAATTCACGTCGTAATGTATCAGTTTGTTTCTCCCACTCATTAGCCTGACCAGACTTATTTTCTGCTCTTTCTTGAAGCTGAAATATATTAGTTTATTAGCTGATTTATTTGACAACATAAAGATATATATATTTTTCTTGTTAAGTTACCAAGCACAATGAGATTAACAATATCAATCAATCAATCCAAAATAGTCAAATATTTATACTATCCCACCCCATACCATCCTTTCCATCTTGTTTCAATAGAAATTGTTGAACTATTCTCTCCTATTCCTTCAGTAATCTTATAGAAACAAATGTTTCCTCTAACATTTGAACTAAAATATTTTCAATCCATTTTGTACCAGAAACCCCAAAACGGGTACCCGGGTAAACAGTGCAGGCCAAGATCAGACGCTGCAGAATGTGGCATCTGATCAGGGCCTCCACTGTTTGCTTGAAGTTCAATCATTTTCCAAATCAATTTTGAAGAAAACACAACCTGATACCCCTAAATTTAATGGACTCCTGATATATATAAGAAGGAAGATTCCATTTGGTACAAAAAAGGGTTAAGGGAAACCTGTATTCAAAATTGTCATTTGGGGAGGTAAATAGGTAGTTAATGGTCAAAAATTTCGTTTTATGGTGATGCACCAGCAGAGCCGTAAAACTGAATTTGCGACTAGAAAACAGATGATTTAACTTCCCAAATGACAATTTCAAATACAGTCGTTCCCATTCTAATGCACTTATTCCCTTGTTTTGTGGAAAAAATTCCCAAAATGGCAAGCACAGTCAGCTGTGTAAACCCACATACCAACAAATGAAATGGAATGTTACATGATGATGTCCGGTTTCTGACAGTATATCGCAGAATATACCATCAATTTTTTTTGACGTTATCCAGTGAGACATTGCGTTACATATGCAAATGCATTAGAACTGGTTTTGTCACAATGATCAATTTCTTAAGAGGTCCATAGCCCACTATCACATCTCCAAATTCCTAGATCCCCACTGTATCTATGTGATAGCTGGTAATTCCTGCCTTCACTTACCTACCTTGGTAGATTATGATTAGCTTATAGGTTCATGATCAATCTTACACAACTGTGTCAATTGGGCCCCGCCCATAGGGGCTTGAAGAAATATATGGGCTGCACGATGCTTCCACGCAGAGCTAAATCCGACCCACACACGAGTACTGGTAAACTGCTTAGAGGATCTAAGCCAACCCAGGCAAAGCGGTGCAGTCTGACTGTCCATGCTTATAAACCCTATTGGTTTCATTGGGCGACAGGGCTTGAGATGTCATTTCATCTCAAAGTCTGGTAAAAGTCCCACAAAATTGGAAGCAACATCTCCAAAATGACCTTTACAGTGTTGAAAGGGAAGTTAAACCTAAAAACAAACAAACAAAAGCAATTGTGTCAAGGAGTACACTCTCTGGCTCAGTGGTTAGAGCATTGGACTTTCACCTGTGTGGCTTGGGTTCACATCCCACACTCGAGCAGGGATTTTTTTCAGCTATGCTTCACTCCTTTAATATGTCAGAAGACTTATAATTTTGTGTTGATTTTTTGTTGTTTTGGTTTCATGGCCCTTTCAAGATTATTCCACTTGTTTTGAGTGAGTGTTTGAGTTTTACATCCCACCAACAGCTAAGGTCATACGGAGATGGGACCTCGGTTTAAAGACTCATCCGAAAGTCTGTACACTTGTTTTGAGCTGATGATCACTCAGACATGGGCGATAACCGTAGTACACAGAGAAAAACCAACTGGCCTTCCGTTGCAGAACCTTGTGTCTCATATATGAACTGAGCAAGGTTTGAAACTAAGTGGGAGAGATCTTATGATTGAGAGTCAGCCCTTTCACCCACTAAGCCAAAAAGGCCTACCATAAGACTTACAATATCAATCTGTTTCTGGTAGTCCTTGCACTGGTCTTGATGTATCTGCTGAATTCTCTCCCCTTCCTCCTTCACCTGAGATACCATGATACCTTTCTCTCGTATCTCTTTATGTAGTGCCTGAGCCTCCTCCTCATGTGCTAGTACCTCACTCTCAAGTTGTTTGATTCTCGAGGCTTGGTGAGCACACTGTGAGCTCTTTTCTTCTAGTTCTGCTGCTACTTGTGTCACCTGAGAGGATTTTTGTCGAAGCTGAAAAGTAAACATGGAGCTTCTTAAGGGGAATGGATACACCTTCAGGGGAGGCAACTCCTTTAAAAGTATTTTTGTCTCCTATGCCAACAGGGGTCAACTCTTAAAGGAAAGAATTAACAGGGGTCAACTCTTAAAGGAAAGAATTTGCTCCGCCGGAGTGGAGCGCTGTGGTAAAGTATCGGCCTCGGGATCGAGAGGTACCGGGTTCAAACCCCACGAGCTGCAAGTGCTGTTTCCTTGAGCAAGAGACTTTATCCACATTGCGTAGTACTGGTTTCTACCCAGGAAAAGAGGGCCACATGGAAGATTAGTACTAGTTTACTAAATGTGCTACCCTCTATAAATAAGGTCGATTATTATTAATAATAATAAATAAATAAATAATAATAATAATAAGGTCGATTATTATTTAAGAGTAGACCCTTTTTCAGTGGGATAGCATTTACAGAAAAGCGAACAGGCCCCGAATGTTGTCTCCCTTTGAAAAATGGCGGAAAAATCTGCAAGGTATATCCATTCCCTTAATTATGTAAACATAGATAAGGTAGGTAATTGGTGATAACTAAAGGAAAGTTTTTTCTTATTTCTCCATATAAACGTATGTTATGGATATTCATGTGGACTGTCTCTATGATGCCGTTCTAGTAAATACCCATAACACAAAGATTTTTATGGAGAATTGACAATTATTCCTCAATTATCATCGAATATTTGATGTGCAACAGTTTATCTTATTTATTTATTTGTTCCAGCAGATAAGAAAAGGGCACACCCTAAACTCTTTATAACACTATTGTTGGGGTCCAATGCAGGAACTTTGTTAGTTAAACAACTGTATTATATCCAAACAAAAATATATAGTTTATTCAGAAAAATGACCATTTATGGCCATTTTGTATATAATCTTCATATTTTTGGCATCAATCTTTAAACCACATTATAGCTAAGACCATGTTATAATTAACAGTGTTATAATGAGGTTGTGATGTATTTATTCACTGTGCAGTGTCAAATGTGCAAAGCCCCCAGAGCCTTTGCTGAGCACAGACATGAACAGAAGACGTTTCAGGGTATTTTGTACAAGAACTAATGCTTCTAGCCTATCAGTTGGCTGAGCACATGCATTTCAAGAACACAAATAGTAGATGCTGAGGACTCTTTTCTCATGTGCCAGCTATTGTATGTTCTTACTTATTCATTGCATCTGCAATTATCAATCAATGGCCAGTATTTGTGGTCATGGGAAAATAATACTTGCATAAAAGCAGTTGCCTCTATCTCAGTCAGTCTATCTCTTTGCCTCTATCTCAGTCAGTCTATATCTTTGCCTCTATCTCAGTCAGTCTATATCTTTGCCTCTATCTCAGTCAGTCTATCTCTTTGCCTCTATCTCAGTAAGTCTATCTCTTTGCCTCTATCTCAGTCAGTCTATTTTTTTCTTTGCCTCTATCTCAGTCAGTCTATATCTTTGCCTCTATCTCAGTCAGTCTATCTCTTTGCCTCTATCTCAGTCAGTCTATCTCTTTGCCTCTATCTCAGTCAGTCTATCTCTTTGCCTCTATCTCAGTCAGTCTATCTCTTTGCCTCTATCTCAGTCAGTCTATTTCTTTGCCTCTATCTCAGTCAGTCTATCTCTTTGCCTCTATCTCAGTCAGTCTATTTCTTTGCCTCTATCTCAGTCAGTCTATATCTTTGCCTCTATCTCAGTCAGTCTATCTCTTTGCCTCTATCTCAGTCAGTCTATCTCTTTGCCTCTATCTCAGTCAGTCTATCTCTTTGCCTCTATCTCAGTCAGTCTATCTCTTTGCCTCTATCTCAGTCAGTCTATTTCTTTGCCTCTATCTCAGTCAGTCTATCTCTTTGCCTCTATCTCAGTCAGTCTATTTCTTTGCCTCTATCTCAGTCAGTCTATATCTTTGCCTCTATCTCAGTCAGTCTATCTCTTTGCCTCTATCTCAGTCAGTCTATCTCTTTACTGGATGTCTTAAGGCTTTGCATGCTGGTTTTTTGCAGCAGGTGACATTTTGAAATATTTTTCTAATTTTTCCCAGAAAACAGGACTTGACATCGCATGCAAATTGTCTCCTATACATCGCATGCAAATTGTCTCCATATGAAACAATTTGCATGCAATGTCAAGTCCTGTTTTCTGGGAAAAATACCACCAATTTGTCGTCTGCTGAATTTGCCTAGAAAGTGGTAAAGGTTAAGGAAAAGTTTCGTCTCTACTATTAACCCAAACTTTTGAAACCACTGAAATATTAGAACAATGAAAGCACCTTCTTTTCTGCAGAACCTGCCTCCTTCTGAACTTATCAGGCATATAAATTCAACTTAGTTTCTGAAAGGTTCTGAATCATTCACCTTCATTTTCAAAACCATTTTAAGATTGACTCCGTAAGTTGCCAGTACCGGTAATTTGTATTTTAGTACATACTCAGATTTACATGCTCACACAGACCAGCTAACACAATCTTTCTGGGTACTGACCTGTTTCACTAGCTAAGACAGCTCCTCAGGTCACACAGACCAGCTAATACAATCTTTCTGGGTACTGACGTTTTTCTCTAGCTCAGACACCTCCCCAACTTATACAGACCAGCTAATACAATCTTTCTGAGTACTGATCTGTTTCTCTAGCTCAGACACCTCCTCAGCTCATACAGACCAGTTAACACAATCTTTCTGAGTACTGACATGTTTCTCTAGCTGAGACAACTCCTTAGCTCATACTGACCAGCTAACACAATCTTTCTGAGTACTGACCTGTTTCTCTAGCTGAGACACCTCCTCAGGTCATACAGACCAGCTAATACAATCTTTTTGGGTACTGACATGTTTCTCTAGCTGAGACACCTCCTAAGCTCATACTGACCAGCTAACACAATCTTTCTGGATACCGACCTGTTTCTCTAGCTTAGACAGCTCCTCAGCTCATACAGACCAGCAGGGCTCGAGAAAATGCCGGTTTTCCGGTTCTGGACTGAATTTGGTCTCCATAAACCGATTTTGACTTCAGAAGAAGATAAAAAAAATCGGTCCGTAACTCTAAACATTTTAAAAAAATTGGTTCGAAAATTTTCGCAAAATCATTATGTTGTAAAAACAAGCTGACCGTTTGCCACTGATAATCCAAGCATGTATACAAAACGCCTGCAGCACAAGGTGTTAGACCGGTTCATTATCTAACTAGGTGAAAATTGGACAAGTCCACGTCGGGTTCTTTGATCTTATCGCAGCGCAATTTGACCTGTGTGTCAAAATTATTAATCTGTGAAAACTGGCCTGAGGCGTTATCGGCAAGCTGGCAAGGTGAGAAAATAAGGTCAATAAATGCAGGACATACGCTAGTTTGTTTAGACAAGTTATTAATTTATGGCTTACTATAGAACCGGTATTTGAATATATATTTTTTTCACAGGGCGCAGTTTTCAATACACACCTGTCATGTCTGAACATTGCGTGTTATGCCTTCGAGGGAAAATGCCTTATTTCACCCATTCTAAACGATATTTTTATTTAAGAATACGCTCTATTGAAACCAATAACATAAACCACGTCATTTGTAGACAAAGCGATTTGTTTCAGGCTTGTGTAATCGTGAAATATGTATTTGTATTCTTTTAAACACGGTTCGGCCATGTAAGATTTTCAATGACTCTCGTTCGGCCATGTTTTGTTTCGAGAGTAAAGAAATGTTTTTCGATTTTTGAACTCGTTCAAAACGATTTTTTTTAGAAATACGCTCTATTAAAATCAATCACTTAAATCAGGTGTGTGGGTTACGTCCTTGACTGCATTAATGTGTATTGTGTAAACGGAAACGGTATGACGTCATTTCCGACCACGTTGCTGCACGTTGTCGCCATTTGTAAACAAAGCAATTTGGGCAAAATAAAATGCGTGAAATAAGAGAAATATTTTAAAGGTTTTAAAAAGGGAAAAAAATATAGTGACCATCGAACTGGTCTTTTACTGCCCCACGTCGGTTGTTTCCCTTTAGCGGTCTTCAGGTTCTGAGTGACCCGGATATTGGGAAAATGAAAGTAGATGAAATCTGGCGTAGAAAATGAAAGTAGATGAAATCTGAACGATGTGAGCAATAATTGCTGTTTATAATCGAGATACTAGTGCTCATATCCGTTGACAAGTGTAAGAGCAACATTGGTATGTCATTCATTACGCTAATAACACATTTTGAATTTGAAAATCGCCAATTGAGTTTACGGAAATTACCGAAACCGATCGGCAATTTCTGTAATTTTTTGGCGAAATCTGGCTGGACCGATTTGGATTCTTCAGTTTCTCGAGCCCTGCAGACCAGCTAACACAATCTTTCTGGGTACTGACCTGTTTCTCTAGCTGAGACACCTCCTCAACTCATACAGACCAGCTAACACAATTTGTCTGGGTACTGACCTGTTTCTCTAGCTTAGACAGCTCCTAAGCTCATACTGACCAGCTAACACAATCTTTCTGGGTACTGACCTGTTTCTCTAGCTGAGACACCTCCTCAACTCATACAGACTAGCTAACACAATTTGTCTGGGTACTGACCTGTTTCTCTAGCTTAGACAGCTCCTCAGCTCATACAGACCAGCTAACACACTCTTTCTGGGTACTGACATGTTTCTCTAGCTTAGACACCTCCTCCGCTCATATAGACCAGCTAACACAATTTGTCTGGGTACTGACCTGTTTCTCTAGCTTAGACAGCTCCTCAGCTCATACAGACCAGCTAACACAATCTTTCTGGGTACTGACCTGTTTCTCTAGCTTAGACACCTCCTCCGCTCATATAGACCAGCCAACATAATCTGCCCGGGTACTGACCTGTTTCTCTAGCTTAGACACCTCCTCAGCCTTGTCATTAATTTGTTCTTGCAGATCTATCAATTGTGAATTTCTCTGATTAACTCTCATCTCAAACGAGGATGTCTCAGAATCTCTCTCTGCCAGTTCCTGTTTTAACTTCTTCACATGAGATGTCAGTTTTTCTCTCTCAGCTTCCATCTTGTTAAGTACTGTGTCCAGTTCCTGTCGTTGCTCAGCACCTACAGTATGAGTGTCAGAATAATTATACACCTACATTCAAACTTAGATGACTCAATACACATTAACCATGGCTGAGTTAAACCCATTCTTTAGTCCCTGGGCAATTTCTTCCCAATAAGAAATAATAAAGGATAATTTAGGGAACTTTCCTTCTTTTATATTACAAATAAATTTTGTGTGTACTCATTAGAATCGTCTACTCAGTACAAACAACATATATTTATTTCAAAGAACACTGAAGAGACAGTGCAAAACTGTTCCCAATACGCCTCCCTTCTAATTTCTAGACCTAGCAATTACAGTTGATTTTTCTTTCCTTTTTCTTATTGCCACTCCAAATATAGATTGCGGGTGCTTATTAGAACCATCTCATTGCGGTTCTAACAAGCAAACATTAAAATAATGCCTACCTCTGTTAAGCCTACTTTTCTCTAAATAAAGTGAGGTTTACAGGGTTGTTCATTACATAGACTTGTCAAACAGGCCCGGAGGTTATAACTCTTTTCTCATTCACAACTCAACTGGGCATACAATTTGAAATGCTCACAATAAAACACAAACAAATCATACAACTTTACTGCTTGTATCAGGAAAGAATGGCATTTTAAAATTTATGAGCAGGACAGATTTCAAGCTCAAGTGAGTTAAGCACTGAAAAAGTTTTTATAAATTTTGGGGCCTGATATGTTTGTGAAATTAAAGATGTTCTACCGCATTTGATTTCCCCAACCCAGAATTAAACTTGTGTATATGATGGTGTAGAAGACCAATAAACATTGGTCAACTCACAATGTATTTTCTGACCTGTTATCTCTTTCAAATACAAGAACTGAATTACAGCACGGTACTCAACTTTTGACGAAAAGCTTGCTTTTTGCATTGCTAGCCATGTTTGACGTTCAATATCTTATGAGTGAATGACATGATAAGGGTGCAAATTTGCCCTCATGCCTAAATATGTATTGAAACAAGGCATAAAAATCTTGGTTGTCTCGGTCAATTGGAAATGGGATAGGCTGTTTACTTATTGACTTGCCCTTGTATTTAGTAACTAATCAGAAGGACCCATTTGTTCAAAGAGGATCTTATATGAGTGCTCATGTATTATTGAATTTATTAAACGAGTTGAGGTAAAGGGATAAAATGCGAGGCTTTGCCGAGCATTTTATCCCTTTTCCTCAACGAGTTTAATAAATTCAATAATACATGAGCACGAATGCAAGATTCTATTTATCATATGACATTTAAACGCATTTTATTCACGATTGTTTACAAAAATGTCAATATTCCGCCGATAGTAAACACGATGTCGTTAAGGACGTCGTATATGTAACGTTACGGGACGTATCTAGCTAATTTACATATTTAATCCACTAGTGGATTATCGAAAATATTACATGGCGTTATTACACTCTCAGACGCGACGTCATATGATAAAAAATGGTAGACTACCATAAAAATTCTAAAAATTTGGCCACCTTGAGGACTTGCTGTAATTCTCCTAAAAGGTGCAAATGAAATGGCAAACAGTGTAGACCCAGATCAGACTGCTCCTGAAGGAGCAGTCTGATCTGGGTCTGCACTGTTTCCTTAAGCCTGTCTGTCCCCATACTTAGGATTATTATGGTACCTTGACCTGCTGAATGGTTCAAACCTATTAGGTATTCCAAGGACACTGTGTTGCTATCAAGGAGATGTCTGCTATAGAAAGAAAATTGTTGACGAAAAATCTTGCTGCACCAGAAGGGAATAAAAAACTGAGTGGATTGGTACTTGTTGTGCAGTTTAAACATAAAAATCCAGGGATGTAAAACAGAGGTTGACTGTATAATCTAGAACCTGATTTAAAACTGGTCCCATATTCACCAGGATTAGGATCTACACTCACTGTTTGTCATACAGTTTGTGAATTGAACGAATACACTGTATGAATTAATTTGATTGGATGATAGGCATAAATGGGTGAGTGAGTGTTTGAGTTTTACATCCCACCAACAGCTAAGGTCATACGGAGACAGGACCTCGGTTTAAAGTCATCCGAAAGTCTGGAGAAGCCCGGGATCGATCCTGCGATCCCTGGTTTACAAGGCGAGTAGCGTAACCACTGCACCACGGAGGCTTCTCCAAAATGTGTGGATGAAATGGCAAACAGTGTAGACCCAGATCTTCAGGAGCAGTCAGATATGGGTCTTAAGCCTATCTGTCCCAACACCTAGGATCATTACAGTACCTTGACCTGCTGAATGGTTCAAACCTATTAGGTATTTCAGGGACAGGACTGGGCATCAATGCAAGCAGAACACTGTGTAGCTACCAAGGAGATGTCTGTTATAGAAAGGAAACTGTTGAGGAAATATCTTGTTGCACTAGAAGGGAATTAAAAACCAAGTGGCTATGCAAGAAAATTGGTGAAACTGAGATTTATTGTTGTATAAAAAAGAAAGTTAAATAGAGGTTGACTGTATATTCTAGAACCTGATTTAAAACTGGTCACATATTAACCAGATGAATACATGGCACTCCCTAATTTAGGATATCTGAACAATACCCTTTATTTCAGTGACGGATTGTGCTTTTGGAGATAAGGCAGACAAACACCCAAATACATAATACAAGTTTGACTTATCATAGCATTTTAATCCTTATCCTGCTGTTCATGACAACCACTACCTCTGCAAACAATGTAGATCCAGATCAGACGGCTTATGAAGAAGCCATCTGATCAGGATCTACACTGTTTGTCATACAGTTTGTGAATTGAATGAATACACCGTAATTTGATTGGATGATAAGCATAAATGGGTGTGGCTAAATTCATTTATTCAGTGGGATAAAGATTAAACCTTTGTGAAACAAAGAAAAATTTTTTTTGAACCAGATTTAATCCCTTTTGTACCAGAAACCCCAAAACGGGTACCTCAGCAAACAGTGCAGGCCCAGATCAGATGTTGCAAAACGCACTGTCTGATCAGGGTGTTCACTGTTTGCAGAAAGTTCAGCCCATTTCCAAAGCAATTTTGAAGAAAACACAACCTGGTACCCCTATATTTTGAAATGGACTCTTGCTATATATAAGGAGGAAGATTTCATTTGGTATAAAAAGGGTTAAATTGAGCAAGCTTACTTCTTTGATTCTTCTCAATCAATGCAGCCATATCTGTCCTGAGATTTTCTATCACAGCAGACTGATCTTCAACTTCTCTTGCCTGTAGACTGGCCTGCAGTCTCTGTATCTCTGCATCTTTCATTGCTAACTTTAACCTGGAACCAGACATTAGAGCATATCACCAAAAGTAAAACTTCACTGACTCACTTACCATGGTTTGTTTCAACTCACACTTGTGTTCATAGGTTCAGAAATACAGTTGAATATCGATGGCTAAAATTCTTTTGGGCTGATGAAAATTGGTTCCAGGCAGCAGGAGTTCGAGTTACAGAGGGCTACTACTATTAGTGTCATACCAGGTGGCATAATGGAGATAAATGTGAAATATCTTTTCATTGTTCTATATTATAAATGTGTGTTGTGTGTATTCATTACAGTCGCCTCATCGAGGCTCATATTACCATAATGATCCTAAGTATTTGGACAGATAGGATGAAGCAAACAGTGGAGACCTAGATTAGACTGCTGAAGGAGAGTCTGATCTGGGTCGTCAATGTTTGCCATTCCATCTGCACTTTTTGAAACCCTTGCTGGATTGTGAAACAAATGTTAAAATCTTAGGAGAATTATAGCAAGACCTTAAGCTGTCCAAATTATTAGAATTTTTATGGTATAGCACCAGACGAGGTGGAATTGTAAATAAGGCTTATCCAACCGCTGTTGTGTCATAGATAGCTTCAAAGCTGCTAGAAATATTCACAAGATCCAGGCCCTGAGCTTATATAACTTTTAACATGCTCAACTCACTTGAGCATGAAATTTTAAAATGCCAACACTTGTTGGCACTTTAAAATTTATGATCAGAACTGAGCAGGAAAATTGCCTCTTTCATTTATATTTTAATATTTATGAGTATTATAAATTTCATGCCCAGCTTAGTTGAGCATGAAAAAAGTTTTATAACTTTGGGAGCTGGTTATGACAAAGACAGATTTGGCCCTGAGCCAATAAAAAAATTCATGCTCAACTCACTTGAGAATTACAATTGTCTTGCCCATAAACATTAAAAGGTTGGCATTTCAAAATTAAAGAGCACGGCAAGGAATATTCTCTGCTGATCTGAACAAGAAAAATTAATGCTGTATATTTTGTATTTTAATAAATATATATGGGTATTACAAATTTCATGCCCAACTGTGTTGAACATGGAAAAAAAGTTCTATAATCTTGGCGCTTTTGTGAAAGGAATTTTCAATTGCTATAAATCAAGCACTTTTTTAGTCTCAGACACCGGTCTTACCTCCATGATCAGGGAACCCTGAAATGTGTGTCAACGTCAAATATTGATGCTTGTATTAAAGTTGCCATCCCTAGATATAAGTTTGTTCCTAGTATAATCAATGAAACTCTTGTAGTTCTTAAGAAATGGACTAATTGGCAATTGGAGAGAATGCTAGGGTAATTGCAAATGTTGATGGCTTGACAATTGGAAGGGCAAATGGATGGAAAAGTGGACATTTATAAACCTTAAAGCAGGTACATCAAACTTCTATCCCTTAAGTATTCTCTGGATCTACCGACAATCAGTCAGTAAGAACTGATAAAGATAAAGATTTAATGTCGTATACGAGAAGCAATTACCATAAGCTCTGATGAGCTTTTTTGCAACAAACAAAGAATCCTTAATGTCATAGGGTATAGGTATATAGCACACTTGTAATGCCTTGCAGTACAAGCCGGCTTTTATAGCGACGTGGTAGAGTGTTGGCATGTTACTACTACATATTCCCCCTCCTATTTACATTCCTTTTATCAAATCTCTCTATCTTTCCAACTAAATTCGCCGGTACACGGATGTGGTCCGAGTCTCTATGGGTCATTTACATTGGGTGCCAAATGTGACAGGTGAAAATAATGCTTATCACCTCTGGCCCGGCTGGGGATCGAACCAGGACCGCCGGAGTGACAGGCCAACACTCTACCACATCGCTATAAAAGCCGCCTTGTACCGCAAGGCAGTATAAGTGTGCTATATACCTTTACCCTATGACATTCTAATGTATACCGTTACCCTATGGCATTTTAGAAATACTTACCTGCCTTCATTTATCTTCCTAGGGTTACCCCTGTTATGCAAGCGTCAGCCAAGAGAGCTCATAATCAAATTTTCATGCCTTTGGTATGGCACGGCTGGAGAACAAACCTGCAACCTCCTGATCCCAAAGCAGATGCTCTAGTACTGAGCTATCAGGGCCGGTGAATATATAATTCAAGCACAAAGGTTCCTCCAAACAGAAAAGTCAATACTGGAGCTGACACAATTAATGTACTTGAACAGAAGAATGTATACATACTCACCTCAGATCTGACAAGATATTTTTAGCTGCTGCTGTATTGGACTGTGGGGTTGGAGATGCTGCCTGACCCCGTGCAAAACTCATCTCAGCACCCACTGTCTTGTGGAAGGAGGCCGAAGTCTCACCAGTCTGCCGTATACTGAAGTTACCGCTGTCATTACTAAAACTGTTGTTTCGCTGCAAATGAACACATATTTATATATTCACAGCAAATGATCAGGGAATCCCTATTTGAAAGAATGCTTCTCAAGGTTTTATCTTCAAGGAATTTGCTCCCATTTACACAAATATCATTTGGTTTGGTTTAGAGGTTAAGAACCCAGTCAACACAACTAAGGTCATATCAAGCAGTTAGGTTTACCTAACCACACTTTTCCTGGGCAGGCTAACAGATATGTATTAATCAAGTAAAGAGTACATTCCTTCAACAGGAACTGACAAATTCACTTCCAGAATCAGTGAAAGGGTGAGAATGACAACAGAAATAATATAAATTATCTTAAAATACCATAATATCCTAAAATTTCGGACACTTTCAGGACTTTCTGTAAGTCTCCTGAAATTTTAAAAAGTTTATTTTCCGATCCAGCAAGGAGTCAAAAAAGTGGAGACAGTATGGCAAACGGTGAAGACCATGATCAGACTGCTCCTTTAGGATCAGTCTGACCTGGTCTGCACCATTTGCTAGGCCTGTCTGTCCCAATACTTAGGATCATTATGGTAAATCTCCAAGAAAAGAATGTTGCAGGCTTAGCAGGGATTAAACAGACACTTCCTAATCACCAGCCTGACATGCACCACACTTGAGACATTAAGGCCAGCATTCATAATAAATATCAGACTTTGACTATATAGAGGATTTTACATGAGTTTCCTGGGTGGCAGATAGATTTCCCACAAAATTGGAAGCAACGTCTCCAAAATGACCTAAATAGTGTTGACAGGGACATTAAACCTCAGTCAAACAAACAAACACGAATCTCCATGAATTTCTTATGAAATGACCACAAGTGTAAGATTCTGTTTTTCATGGAATGATTTTAAATCAGATTTTATTGCAGGGAAGTTCCAAAAACATTTCTATAGAAAACATAGGTTTCTCAAGGATGACATCATGACATTATGTGTTATTGTGTCGTTATGACTTTAATGACGTATTGTTATCCACTAAATAACAGTTATACTATATGATAAATAAGATACATTTTCACTTGTTGCAGGGCATGTATTTCTGATTTGGGCCTGCAGTGTTTGCCAACCACATTCTGAATTGTCTGATTTGGGCCTGCAGTGTATGCCGACCACATTCTGAGGTGTCTGATTTGGGCCTGCAGTGTTTGCCAACCACATTCTGACATGTCTGATTTGGGCCTGCAGTGTATGCCGACCACATTCTGAGGTGTCTGATTTGGGCCTGCAGTGTATGCCAACTACATTCTGAGGTGTCTGATTTGGGCCTGCACTGTTTGCCAACCACATTCTGAGGTATATAATATGGGCCTGCAGTGTTTGCCAACCAAATTCTGAGGTGTCTGAGAAGCCTCCGTGGTGCAGTGGTTACACTACTCGCCTTGTAAACCAGGGATCGCAAGATCGATCCCCGGCTTCTCCAGACTTTCGGATGAGTCTTTAAACCGAGGTCCCGTCTCCGTATGACCTTAGCTGTTGGTGGGATGTAAAACTAAAACTCACTCACTCACTCTGAGGTGTCTGATTTGGGCCTGCAGTGTTTGCCTATCACATTCTGAGGTGTCTGATTTGGGCCTGCAGTGTATGCCAACCACATTCTGAGGTGTCTGAGTTGGGCCTGCACTGTTTGCCAACCACATTCTGAGGTGTCTGAGTTGGGCCTGCACTGTTTGCCAACCACATTGTGAGGTGTCTGATTTGGGCCTGCACTGTGTGCCAACCACATTCTGAGGTGTCTGATTTGGGCCTGCACTGTTTGCCAACCACATTCTGAGGTGTCTGATTTGGGCCTGCAGTTATATGCATACCACATTCTGAGGTGTCTGAGTTGGGCCTGCAGTGTATGCCAACCACATTCTGAGGTGTCTGAGTTGGGCCTGCAGGGTATGCAAACCACATTCTGAGGTGTCTGATTTGGGCCTGCAGTGTTTGCCAACCACATTCTGAGGTGTCTGATTTGGCCCTGCAATGTTTGCCAACCACATTCTGAGGAGTCTGATTTGGGCCTGCAGTGTTTGCCAACCACATTCTGAGGTATATGATCTGGGCCTGCACTGTTTGCCAACCACATTCTGAGGTGTCTGATTTGGGCCTGCACTGTTTGCAAACCACATTCTGAGGTGTCTGATTTTGGCCTGCACTGTTTGCCAACCACATTCTGAGGTGTCCGATTTGGGCCTGCACTGTTTGCCAACCACATTCTGAGGTGTCTGAGTTGGGCCTGCACTGTTTGCCAACCACATTCTGAGGTGTCTGATTTGGGCCTGCACTGTGTGCCAACCACATTCTGAGTTGTCTGATTTGGGCCTGAACTGTTTGTCAACCACATTCTTAGGTATATGATCTGGGCCTGCACTGTTTGCCAACCACATTCTGAGGTGTCTGATTTGGGCCTGCACTGTTAGCCAACCATATTCTTAGGTGTCTGATTTGGGCCTGCACTGTTTGCCAACCAAATTCTGAGGTGTATGATTTGGGCCTGCACTGTTTGCCAACCACATTCTGAGGTGTCTGATTTGGGCCTGCACTCTTTGCCAACCACATTCTCAGGTATCTAATCTTGGCATGCACTGTTTGTAAAACAAATTCTAAGGTGTTTAATCTCGGCCTGCACTGTTTGCAAACTGCATTCAGAGGTATCTGATCTGTGCCTGCACTGTTTGCCAATGACCCAATGAGTTTTTGTTTTGTTTTGGAATTTAACAGATAAGTCCAAATTAGTTTACCAAAACACACTTTTCCTAGACAGGCTTATACCTGAGGACTGTACTAAATCAGTACAGTGCACATCTTTTCACCAGAACCTATCAACTGACCTTCTTGAATCAGAGGAACAAAGAAAATGACTACAGAAAAGATTTCCTGATCAAACTCCCTGAAAGAATGTTGCCAACCAGGCAGGTACTGAAACCGCAACAACCTCCTGATCAATGCCAGACATGCATCTGACTCAGCTACCTAGGGAAGCCTATTTTGGGGTTTCAAATATAAGCTGGTTAATGAAAATACAAAACAGACATTAAACAACAGAAAACTTCATAAAAAAGGTCATTTACATTCTCTTTCAAACATCCAACAAATGGATTGTTAGTCACATCAAAACTGAGGCATACACGATTCAGACTATGAGCCAATATGCATAAAACAGAAAGAACACTTTTACAAACAAAGCTGTTTCATTTCACCTTCAGCTATCATATCACAGTTTAACTGCAACAGTCACATGAGCCCGCGCATGACGGAACCTACAATAAGACCTGTGCTATGGTGGAAGACTCAGCTCAGCCAGCCCGTCAGGTCAGCCTGGTAGGAGCATTCTCTTGTTGCTCTATGAATAGCACATATTCTATAGAAGGTTCATGCGAACAGCGAAGATTCTGATCAGACTGCACGGATGCACAGGCTGATCTGAGTCTTAGTTTTATTGCAGATTTTGTCCTGCACTGGCTCATATGCAAAACGAAGTTTGAAGCTGGACCAAATAACTTACAGCAAAGAACTGTAGGAAAATAATACAATAATATTAGGATATAGTTAGTATATAACAATCCTTTATGAATATCAAGTCATGTGGGGGGCACTCAGTCTGACAGATGATTTGTAGATCAGAAGGTAGGCAGTTAAAAGCATGGCTGACAGAACCTACATGCTACTGAGCTTGTGATCTGCCAGACATCCTTTGGTTTCAGAACTCCTATCTGACACTGATCATAAAGATATTTTTTTTTGCATATCACTTATTTAAATACCAAGGTTTAAAGCTTTTTATTTGAGAACTATTTTGTGAAATAATGTTGGTTTGCTTGAAATACTGCATAAGAATATTCACATTGCATGACAACCTGTTGCAGTGTAGTACTACTCAGCAAAAACAAAAAATAATAAAATAAAATGAAATAAAATAAAATGATAATAAAAATATAATAATTATAGAAAATCCATTTTCGATCACTAAATAACAGGCAAAGTTTGAAAATAAATGAGGAATCCAATCAATGGGAGATGGAAAGACACTTAACACTTGTCCTGCTGAATGAATTTATTTTGGGATATCAATTTCAAGACTTTCGATAAATCAGATTAATTGATATAATTTAACCTATAAATTAACAAACTGAATGTCAAAACAGTGTAGATACTGACTAGATGGCTTCTTCTTCAGAAGCCATCTGATCAGTATCTACACTGTTTGCTGAAGAAGCCATCTGACCTGTATCTACACTGTATAAAATAAGGTAGAAAATATAGTTTTTAGTCACTGCCACAAGCAAAACATGAACCTAAAACATTCTAAACCTAGTTAAAGGCTCAAAATATTTCAGCTGTACAAGAAAAATGTGATGAGGATCACAGGGTATTGGTGTATTATAATTCTATAACCAACAGCTAAGGTCATACGGAGACAGGACCTGGGTTTAAAGACTCGTCCGTAAGTCTGGAAAAACCCAGGATCGATCCTGCGACTCCTGATTTACAAGGCGAGTAGCATAACCACGACACCATGGAGGCTTCAGAGTATTACTGATCATATAAATTTTATTTCTTACACACTCAGGCAAAAGCTATGACCATTTTCTTTTCATCTCCACAATATGACATTAATGTGAGTGGAAAAAATTTGTTTTAAAGATTTATAATTCATATGTATACTGTCCCCACTAACAACCTTATTTTCAAAGTATTCCCCTTGACTGGACCAGATGAACCCTTATCCTGCTGAATAAATTAATTTAGTCGCACCCACTTTAAACCAATCAGATTACTTGATGAAATATATTCCTACAAATTCAAGAACACATTGGCAAAGAGTGCAGATAATGCTGAGAAGCCAGCTGGACCAGTTGTTCAAAGCATCATTAGCTTAACGAGCTCATTAGTCATCAAATTGTTGACTGCTATAGCAAGTACAATATCTAAAATTTTGTTATTTTTGCTGAAAAATGTGAGTAGCTTTTGCATATGCAAAAGCTACTCATATTTTTTCAGCAAAAATATATGTATATATTTTGTTTGTTTGATCTGAGGTTTAAAGTCCCCGTCAACACTGTAAAGGTCATTTTGGAGACGCTGCTTCCAATTTTGTGGGACTTTTACCCGACACTGAGATGAAATGACATCTCAAGCCCTGTCGCCCAATGAAACCAATAGGGTTTATTAGCATGGATGGTCCGCCTCGCACCGCGGTTCCTGGAAGGCTTAGATCCTCTAAGCCGTTTACCAGTACTAGTGTGCGGGCCGGATTCCGCTCTGCGTGGAAGCATCATGCAGTCCATATATTTCTTCAAGCCCCTATGGGCGGGGGCCGGTATTAGTATATATGCCATATTAAATGATCAAAATTTTAACGATTTGTTAACTAATGACGTCGTAAGTTTTGAACAACTGACACCCGATCTGTATTTACTATGTTTGCAAAAGTCAGCACATAATTATGCTGGTTCCACAGACAAGAGTTTTCAATCTACAGGTCAGCTACTTACACTAGAAGACCTGCTATAGTTGTGTTGGACCTGCTGTGCTAGCTGTTCTAGTTGAGTGAGCATGGTACGACTTTCTTCAATCTCTTGTTGGCAGACTGCCAACTGTTGGTGCTGGTTCTCGATCTGAGACTTCAGATAGCTGTTCTCCTTCTGTAAGCTCTCTAACAGACAGGAATCAGCCTCAAGTCTAGCTGAAAGGTTAATCAGGACATTTTCATAAATATTCATGACTATCATTAGAAAGCTTAAGTTATAATCAGTAACCCTTATCCTGCTGAATAATTAATTTTGCCACATCCATTTCTGATTATCAACCAATCAAATTACTCGATATAATGAATACCTTTAAAGTTGCAATCTGATTGACAAACAGTGTTGATCCTGATCAGACTCCAAGTATCTGATTTTCTGGCAAGATGTACAATTAGAATAACCAGACTGCATGTGCTGTCTGCAAAGTGTGTGTGAATTCGGGTTTAACGTCGCTTTCAACAATTTTTCAGTCATATCACGACGGTGTCTGGTTGCGACAGGGAGCTCAATGCTCACGTTTATAGTGCTGCCTCACTGAAGTATCATGTCCCAGACACATTACATGATACCACACCCAGTCACATTATCCTGACACCTGATCAACCAGTCCTAGCTCTACCCCGTAAATCTGAGTGCCAAACGAGGAGCAGCTAGTACCATTTTTAACGACTTTGGTATGTCGCGGCCCGGGATCGAACCCGAGACCTCCCGTTCCCCGGAGCGGACACTCTACCAACTGAGCTATCGGGGCCGGTGTGCTGTCTGCAAAACTCTAATAATACATCCCCATTTAAATCATATAGAACTTAACTTTGCTCACCAAAAAAAACAGGTAGGTGAAGCTCAAAACGTGGCAATAAGACAGGGAAGTAATTGTATTGACTCCTGATCATTGTCTTCTCTTCTATTTTAACCCATTGCATGCTGAAAACCCCTAAAGGGGTACCTTGGCAAACAGTGCAGGCGGCACTATTTGCCAAAAGAATTTTCGGTCAAAAATAGAATAAAAACAAAAAAATAGGCCTGACACCCCTTATATGACAAATGGACTTGTCCAACATATAACAATAGAAGAGTCCACCAGTATACAATGGATAAAAACCATGAGAATTTGAGACGTGTAGTTACTCACAGCAGCAGAGTACCAGGCCAGCAGGTATAACATGAATAATTTTGGAAAATCTTTTACATGCTCTAGAAAATAAATGTAAGTCGTGTGTACTCATTAGAAGCACCTTTTTGGCAGATTTTTTCTAAATACACATAACACACATTTTCATTAGCATAGGACTGTTAGTTTGCTTGAAATGGAGCTAAAACACACCATGGGGAAAAATCGTTGATCTGCTAAGATAACTCATTATGATAACACATCTGTGTCACATCGTGTCCTATTTCAGTTCGTCAAAATGTGTTACTTTCCTTATTTTAACTACAAACATAGGTTGTGGGTGCTCGTTAGAACTGCCTTAATGAGACGGTTCTAATGAGCAACCACACCATACATCTTGGAAGTGTAATAAGGAGAAAAACAATATGCATGTAAATCCAAGTTTTCTCCATATAAAGTGGAGTATAAAGGGTATTCATTATATGGATTTGTTGACGTGATGTTCTTTTCCACAAGGAATGGATACACTCAAAGGATAATTAATTGACAAGACTTTTTTTTAATCTCGCTCACTTATACTCTGGAAAGATAGTCATGACTAAGTAACACAGAGCTGAATCCGGCCCGCACACTAGTACTGGTAAACCGCTTAAGAGGATCTAAGCCTGTCCAGGAACCGCGGTGCGAGGCGAACCGTACGTGCTTATAAACCCTATTGGTTTCATTGGGCGACAGGGCTAGAGATGTCATTTCATCTCAATGTTGGGTAAAAGTCCCACAAAATTGGAAGCAATGTCTCCAAAATGACCTTTACAGTGTTGACAGGGACGTTAAACCTCAAATCAAACAAACAAATCATGACTAATTTATGTTTAGACTTACTGATTTTAGATGAGAGTTTAGAGATCTGAGTTCGGAGCTCATTATTTTGTTCTTCCATATCGGTTCTATTCTCCATCTCCATCTCTTCCAGAGCCTGAAGACGCCTACAATATTATCAATGGTCCGAATGAGATACGTATAATAAAACCATTGTATGCGGGAAACCCATAAAGGGGTACCTTGGCAAACAGTGCAGGCACAGATCAGACGCCGCAGAATGCGGCATCTGATCAGTGCCTACACTTTTTGCTAACAGAATTTTCCATCATAAATATAATAAAAACGAAATAGGCCCTTATATGACAAAAAGACTTGTCCAACATATAGCATATAGTGGAAGATTCCACTAGCATACAATGGGTTAAAAAAATTGATCAGTTCTATTCTCCATCCCCATCTCTTCCCTCAAGATGCCTAAAATATTATCAATGGTCCGAATGAGTTATGTATAAAAAAGAAATAGATCAGCTCTATTAGTGATGTCGAGTAATAAATCACAGTTATGTGGTCAGTTGTAAAGTAGATCAAATCACGAGCGCGTAGTGCGAGTGATTTATAAACTGTGACTTATTACTCAAAAATTCACACCCTAACACTGATTTATTTTGATTCTAACACACTGAAAATCGGCTTTAATTATGTTGTTTCCTTCAGATTCTCCCAACCCCACAGGACTGTAGAGAGATCCTACCAAAACTATTGAAAAGAATCTACCAGTGATGGCTACCTGTGGCTTTTTGTGTCACACTCTCTTTCCCAGTGATTTGATAGGTATGCTGTGTTAGAATTATATTATAAACCAGGCCTCAATTGTCCCAACCACTCATGACTGTAGAGAGATCCTACCAAAACTATTGAAAAGAATCTACCGGTGATGTCTACCTGTGGCTTTTTGTGTCACACTCTCTTTCCCAGTGATTTGATAGGTATGCTGTGTTAGAATTATATTATAAACCAGGCCTCAATTGTCCCAACCCCTTATGACTGTAGAGAGATCCTACCAAAACTATTGAAAAGAATCCACCAGTGATGTCTACCTGTGGCTTTTTGTGTCACACTCTCTTTCCCAGTGATTTGATAGGTATGCTGTGTTAGAATTATATTATAAACCAGGCCTCAATTGTCCCAACCACTCATGACTGTGGAGAGATCCTACCAAAACTATTGAAAAGAATCTACCAGTGATGTCTACCTGTGGCTTTTTGTGTCACACTCTCTTTCCCAGTGATTTGATAGGTATGCTGTGTTAGAATTATATTATAAACCAGGCCTCAATTGTCCCAACCACTCAGGACTGTAGAGAGATCCTACCAAAACTATTGAAAAGAATCTACCTGTGATGTCTACCTGTGGCTTTTTGTGTCACACTCTCTTTCCCAGTGATTTGATAGGTATGCTGTGTTAGAATTATATTATAAACCAGGCCTCAATTGTCCCAACCCCTTATGACTGAAGAGAGATCCTACCAAAACTATTGAAAAGAATCCACCAGTGATGTCTACCTGTGGCTTTTTGTGTCACACTCTCTTTCCCAGTGATTTGATAGGTATGCTGTGTTAGAATTATATTATAAACCAGGCCTCAATTGTCCCAACCACTCATGACTGTAGAGAGATCCTACCAAAACTATTGAAAAGAATCTACCAGTGATGTCTACCTGTGGCTTTTTGTGTCACACTCTCTTTCCCAGTGATTTGATAGGTATGCTGTGTTAGAATTATATTATAAACTAGAGAAAGTGCCCAGTGGGGCACGTATACCCCCGACCAGTGCCATCCCCTTTTAGTGGAAATGAAAAGTTGTTTAAACTTTCCATTTAGTCCACTGAGAATAACTATTGCATTTAAACAAATATAGTATAATTTATCATATCCAAAGATGAAACTGCTTGTCTTTGCTGAATAATAAAAATTCAAAGTTTGTTGCAATTTGGAACAATTTTACCTAGAAACAACAAACATAGAATATGCTGTCATAGAACATTTGCTGAATTAAAGTAGCTGTATAATGACATAATAAAGCAATGCAATTTTTTTTTTATTATTACTTGCATTTATTATTGTCTGCATTTCAAGAGAAAATATTATGCAAAATTTAACAGTTCTAGTCGCTGTAGTTTCCAAGTTCACAAGGACCAATATATAAGCTGACAAATCTGACAAGGGTCACAGCATAAAGAAAACTAACTAATAATGAACAGATGGAAAGACATGATATACTTTGTATGCAAGGAGTATAATGTAAACAGTTATCAAATCCTGTACCATATACTATTATGCGATGTATTCTAATAAATATTGTTTAAACCAAAACAGTTAACACAAAAGTTGGACGTAATCAAAATGTGTAAGTCCTAATTATTGACCCCTAGCCCCACCCAGGGGCTTGACCCAGGAGCTTAGATATTCCATATGAAAGTTAATATTATAGCTATATTCTGTACCAAATATGAAGAGAATCTAACATGAGGTTACAGAGATATAAGCAATCAAAAAGGTTTAACACAAAACTTTGACATAAAAGTTGACCAACAGACAGACAGCCCCACCCAGGGGCTTGACCCAGGGGCTTAGATATTCTATATGAAAGGTTGTGCTATAGAGATATCCTTTACGAAATATGAAGAGAATCTAACATGTAGTTACAGAGATATGAGCAATCAAAAAGGTTTAACACAAAACATTGACGTAAATGTTGATGAACGGACTGACGGGTGGACAGCCCACTCAGGGGCTTGACCCGCGAGCTTAGATATTCCAAATGAAAGTTAATGCTATAGAGATATCCTGTACCAAATATGAAAAGAATCAAACATGTGGTGACAGAGATATGAGCAATCAAAAAGGTTTAACACAAAACTTTGACGTAAAAGTTGACAAACGGACGGACAGCCCACCCAGGGGCTTGACCCAGGGGCTTAGATATTCCATATGAAAGGTAATGCTATAGAGATATACTGTTCCAAATATGAAGAGAATCCAACATGTGGTGACAGAGATATGAACAATCAAAAAGGTTTAACACAAAACTTTGACATAAAAGTTGACAAACGGACGGACAGCCCACCCATGGGCTTGACTCAGGGGCTTAGATATTCCATATGAAAGGTAATGCTATAGAAATATCCTTTACCAAATATGAAGAGAATCCAACATGTGGTTACAGAGATATGGGCAATCAAAAAGGTTTAACACAAAACTTTGACGTAAAAGTTGACAAACGGACGGACAGCCTACCCAGGTGCTTGACCCAGGGGCTTAGATATTCCATATGAAAGGTAATGCTATAGAGATATCCTGTTCCAAATATGAGGCGAATCCAACATGTGGTGACAGAGATATGAGCAATCAAAAAGGTTTAACACAAAACTTTGACGTAAAAGTTGACAAACGGACGGACAGCCCCACCCAGGGGCTTGAGCCAGGGGCTTAGATATTCCATATGAAAGGTAATGCTATAGAGATATCCTTTACCAAATATGAAGAGAATCTAACATGTGGTTACAGAGATATGAGCAATCAAAAAGGTTTAACGCAAAACTTTGACGTAAAGGTTGACGAATGGCGGGACAGACGGAAGTACGAACGAACGAACGAACTAACTAACTAACGAACGAACGAACGAACCAACGAACGGACGAACGGACGGAAAGACGAAAACTATATACCCCCTGACATACTTCGTATGTCGGGGGTATAACCAGGCCTCAATTGTCCAAACCCCTCATGACTGTAGAGAGATCCTACCAAAACTATTAAAAAGAATCTACCAGTGATGTCTACCTGTGGCTTTTTGTGTCACACTCTCTTTCCCAGTGATTTGATAGGTATGCTGTGTTAGAATTATATTATAAACCAGGCCTCAATTGTCCCAACCACTCATGACTGTAGAGAGATCCTTCCAAAACTATTGAAAAGAATCTACCAGTGATGTCTACCTGTGGCTTTTTGTGGCACACTCTCTTTCCCAGTGATTTGATAGGTATGCTGTGTTAGAAATATATTATAAACCAGGCCTCAATTGTCCCAACCACTCATGACTGTAGAGAGATCCTACCAAAACTATTGAAAAGAATCTACCGGTGATGTCTACCTGTGGCTTTTTGTGTCACACTCTCTTTCCCAGTGATTTGATAGGTATGCTGTGTTAGAATTATATTATAAACCAGGCCTCAATCGTCCCAACCCCTTATGACTGTAGAGAGATCCTACCTAAACTATTGAAAAGAATCCACCAGTGATGTCTACCTGTGGCTTTTTGTGTCACACTCTCTTTCCAAGTGATTTGATAGGTATGCTGTGTTAGAATTATATTATAAACCAGGCCTCAATTGTCCCAACCACTCATGACTGTAGAGAGATCCTACCAAAACTATTGAAAAGAATCTACCAGTGATGTCTACCTGTGGCTTTTTGTGTCACACTCTCTTTCCCAGTGATTTGATAGGTATGCTGTGTTAGAATTATATTATAAACCAGGCCTCAATTGTCCAAACCCCTCATGACTGTAGAGAGATCCTACCAAAACTATTAAAAAGAATCTACCAGTGATGTCTACCTGTGACTTTTTGTGTCACACTCTCTTTCCCAGTGATTTGATAGGTATGCTGTGTTAGAATTATATTATAAACCAGGCCTCAATTGTCCCAACCACTCATGACTGTAGAGAGATCCTTCCAAAACTATTGAAAAGAATCTACCAGTTATGTCTACCTGTGGCTTTTTGTGACACACTCTCTTTCCCAGTGATTTGATAGGTATGCTGTGTTAGAATTATATTATAAACCAGGCCTCAATTGTCCCAACCACTCATGACTGTAGAGAGATCCTACAAAAACTATTGAAAAGAATCTACCAGTGATGTCTACCTGTGGCTTTTTGTGTCACACTCTCTTTCCCAGTTATTTGATAGGTATGCTGTGTTAGAATTATATTATGAACCAGGCCTCAATTGTCCCAACCACTCATGACTGTAGAGAGATCCTACCAAAACTATTGAAAAGAATCTACCAGTGATGTCTACCTGTGGCTTTTTGTGTCACACTCTCTTTCCCAGTGATTTGATAGGTATGCTGTGTTAGAATTATATTATAAACCAGGCCTCAATTGTCCCAACCACTCATGACTGTAGAGAGATCCTACCAAAACTATTGAAAAGAATCTACCAGTGATGTCTACCTGTGGCTTTTTGTGTCACACTCTCTTTCCCAGTGATTTGATAGGTATGCTGTGTTAGAATTATATTATAAACCAGGCCTCAATTGTCCCAACTACTCATGACTGTAGAGAGATCCTTCCAAAACTATTGAAAAGAATCTACCAGTGATGTCTACCTGTGGCTTTTTGTGTCACACTCTCTTTCCCAGTTATTTGACAGCTATGCTGTGTTAGAATTATATTATAAACCGGGCCTCAATTGTCCCAACCATTCATGACTGTAGAGAGATCCTACCAAAACTATTGAAAAGAATCTACCAGTGATGTCTACCTGTGGCTTTTTGTGTCACACTCTCTTTCCCAGTGATTTGATAGGTATAGTGTGTTAGAATTATATTATAAACCAGGCCTCAATTGTCCCAACCCCTCAGGACTGTAGAGAGATCCTACCAAAACTGTTAAAAAGAATCTACCAGTGATGTCTACCTGTGGCTTTTTGTGTCACACTCTCTTTCCCAGTGATTTGATAGGTATGCTGTGTTAGAATTATATTATGAACCAGGCCTCAATTGCCCCAACCCCTCATGACTGCAGAGAGATCCTACCAAAACTATTGAAAAGAATCTACCAGTGATGTGTACCTGTGGCTTTTTGTGTCACACTCTCTTTCCCAGTGATTTGATAGGTATGCTGTGCTGTGTTAGAATCATATTATAAACCAGGCCTCAATTGTCCCAACCACTCATGACTGTAGAGAGATCCTACCAAAACTATTGAAAAGAATCTACCAGTGATGTCTACCTGTGGCTTTTTGTGTCACACTCTCTTTCCCAGTGATTTGATAGGTATGCTGTGTTAGAATTATATTATAAACCAGGCCTCAATTGTCCCAACCACTCATGACTGTAGAGAGATCCTACCAAAACTATTGAAAAGAATCTACCAGTGATGTGTACCTGTGGCTTTTTGTGTCACACTCTCTTTCCCAATGATTTGATAGGTATGCTGTGTTAGAATTATATTATAAACCAGGCCTCAATTGTCCCAACCCCTCTGGACTGTAGAGAGATCCTACCAAAACTATTGAAAAGAATCTACCAGTGATGTCTACCTGTGGTTTTTTGTGTCACACTCTCTTTCCCAGTGATTTGATAGGTATGCTGTGTTAGAATTATATTATAAACCAGGCCTCAATTGTCCCAACCCCTCATGACTGTAGAGAGATCCTACCAAAACTATTGAAAATAATCTACCAGTGATGCTTACCTGTGGCTTTTTGTGTCACACTCTCTTTCCCAGTGATTTGATAGGTATGCTGTGTTAGAATTATATTATAAACCAGGCCTCAATTGTCCAAAACCCTCATGACTGTAGAAGGGATCCAACCAAAACTATTGAAAAGAATCTACCAGTGATGTCTACCTGTGGCTTATTGTGTCACACTCTCTTTCCCAGTGATTTGATAGGTATGCTGTGTTAGAATTATATTATAAACCAGGCCTCAATTGTCCCAACCACTCATGACTGTAGAGAGATCCTACCAAAACTATTGAAAAGAATCTACCAGTGATGTCTACCTGTGGCTTTTTGTGTCACACTCTCTTTCCCAGTGATTTGATAGGTATGCTGTATTAGAATTATATTATAAACCAGGCCTCAATTGTCCCAACCCCTCATGACTGTAGAAGGGATCCTACCAAAACTACTGACAAGATTCTTCCAGTGATGTCTACCTGTGGCTTTTTGTGTCGCACTCTCTTTCCCAGTGATTTGATAGGTATGCTGTATTAGAATTATATTATAAACCAGGCCTCAATTGTCCCAACCCCTCATGACTGTAGAAGGGATCCTACCAAAACTACTGACAAGATTCTACCAGTGATGTCTACCTGTGGCTTATTGTGTCACCCTCTCTTTCCCAGTGATTTGTTGCAGAATCAATCACAGTTCCCATTGGCTAGATAGGCATGCTGTGTCAGAATTACAGTAAAATTCCTATATTAAGACCACCTTTGAGACTGTTAAAAAGTGGTCTTTTTGAACAGTCCCAAAAGTGACCTTTGACCAGAGGACACAGTATGCAGAAAACAGAAAGAAAGAATAAATGCATCCCACTAAATAAAGTTTTAAAAGTGGGATAAGTCTTAAATTTATGTGGTCTTAATAGCGGAATTTTACTGTATATTATAAAACAGGTCACAATTGTTCAAACTCACTAGAGGCCCGGGCCTAGTTGCTTAAAACAAACCATGTAAATAGTTAAAATAAAACTTTGATAATTAGGTGTGACAAATATACTATGAAATAATGTTTGCTGAAGAAAATGTGAGCAGCTTTTGCAAACTCTTTAAGCAAATTGTATTAGATATTGTACTTACAAGAACAGTTAATATTTTAGCCTAACTCTTAAAGCTAATGATGCTTTGAACCATCAGGCCAAAAAAGTTAAATTGTTTAATAGACACAATATCAAATGATGAAAAATTATGAGTAGCCTTTGCAAAAGCTACTCATATCTGTATCAGCAAGAATAGTAGCATATCTGCCATATAAAATACATGTAGTTTGGATTGGAGTTAACAGGCCAGGTCACACTGTTTATGTCATGTTACTTAATTATACTTTTCCATCACGTGAACAAGTCCGTGAAATAAAGACCCCTCTAAACCCCACTTTATATAGAGAAAACTGGGGTTTACTGGGGTAAACATTATTTTCCTTATTTCTTCTCCAAGACATAGGCTGTGGGTACTCGTTAGAACCGCCTCAATGAGACGGTTCTAACGAGCACCCAAAACCTATGTTTGGAGTATAAATAAGAAAAATATTTCAAATTTTCGTCAGAAAAAATACCTTTTGAGGTTTGAAAAATGCACTATATCACACGGATGTGTTAACATAATGCTTGACAGATTTTTTCATAAGTGGTTAAACAGTACAGTATGCATGCCATAAACTGGCAACTGCCCCTCTTGAATAAGGGAGAGTACGAACATAGAAAATATTTCATAATCAATCTCCATGAAAGAATGATGCCAAACTCAGCTGGGATCCAACCTCCAACCTCCTGATCACCAGTCAGACCATAATAATTCAAGGCTATAGTGCAAGATTATAAGCGAATATAGAATATAGAAAACTTTTATAACATTCTTGCACCTCATCCTCAATATTAATGTCAGTTTTTTACGTTATCTTATGACATCATTACTTTCAAACTATTGGGTCCTGACCAATATTTTTTGTCAAATAAATGAAGTATTTAGATAATGTGATGTGTAAAACCATTATCACAGAGGACTGATTTTGTAGGCAAGCTTTTTAAACTTAAAATAGCTTAAGGAAGGATACTGGGAAATACACGAAAGGCTAAGCTCAATGTTTGGAGTGATCCAATTCCAATTATAGCTGTATCATGTTTGTTTTTGTTTGTGGTAAATTTTACAAAAATGTTCTGCGGCGTCTGATCTGAGTCTATAATGATTGCCAATGTCCCCAGAATGGGCCGCCAGGCATTTATGGGTTAAAGTGCTAGCTTATTTCTGCATTACGATTCAACCATGTTGAAAGACTTGAGATTACAAAGTGTGTGGTTCTACAAAGCTATAAAATTTCAGGCATCTTCAAACAAAATAATAATATATAATAATATGATAAAAAATGCCTATTTTTTTGGCAGATAAGCATTGTCTGGCAGTGAGTTAACATTGCAGGCACTGATCAAAATGCTCATCCAAGAGCTATCTGATCTTGGTCTACCTCAATTGTTAACCCTTTTCGTACCAAATGGAATCTTCCTCCTTTTATATAGGAGTCCATTTCAAAATTTAGGGGTGTCAGATTGTGTTTTCATAAAAATTTATTTGGGAAACGACTGAACTTTTAGCAAACAGCGTTCTGGGGCGTCTGATCTGTGCCTGCACTGTTTGCCAAGGTACCCCTTTAGGGGTTTCTGGTACTGAATAGGTTAAAGCACTACTGTTGTAAAACTCACTACACTACTGCATCAAGCTTACATCAAGCATGGAGAAAATGGCAGCAATAAAATTGTAAGTTGAGATCTTAACCTTTCTCGTATACTTGCCTGACTTCTTCCTGTTGACCTTTGACCTTGTTTTGGTACCATGACAACCTCTCCAGTAGCTCTTCCCTCTCTCTGTTAGCTATAGACAGACTGTCACGTAAGTGGTCTTCATTATTTTCACACTGGAAATAAACAAGGAAATCTTTGTTACAGTGTTTCAAAAAGTACAAGTTCCCAATATCAATCACTGTCTTTGCTTGAAGATTTGAAAAAAAAAAAATAGACAAAGTGCCCAGTGGGGCACGCATACTGCCCACCAGTGCCATCCCCTTTAAGTGGAAACAACAATTTGTCTGTATTGAACCTTTCCATATAAACTTTCCATTTAGTCCACTGAGAATAACTATTGCATTTCAACAAATATAGTATAATCCAAAGATGAAACTGGTTGTCTTTGCTGAATAATAAAAAATCAAAGTTTGTGGCAATTTGTAACAATTTTACCTGGAAACAACAAACATAGAATAGGTTGTCATAGAACATTTGCTGAATTTAAGTAGCTGTATTATGCCATAATAAAGCAATACATTTTTATAATTACTTGCATTTATTATTGTCTGCATTTGAAGAGGAAATATTATGCAAAATTTAACAGTTCTAGTCACTGTAGTTTCTAAGATCTCAAGGACCAATATATAAGCTGACAAATCTGACAAGGGTCACAGCATAATGAAAGAACAAACTAACTAATAATGAAAAGATGGAAAGACAAAACTATACAACCTTTGATATATATACATTGTATGCCAGGAGTATAATGAAAACAGTTAACACAAAACTTTGACGTAATCAAAATGCCTAAGCCTTAATTATTGACCCCTAGCCCCACCCAGCGGCTTGACCCAGGAGCTTACATATTCCATATGAAAGTTAATACTAGCAATATTCTGTACCAAATATGAAGAGAATCTAACGTGTGGTTACAGAGAAATGAGCAATTAAAAAGGTTTAACACAATACTTTGACGTAAAAGTTGACAAACGGATGGACAGCCCACCCAGGGGCTTGACCCAGGGGCTTAGATATTCCATATGAAAGGTAATGCTATAGAGATGAAGAGAATCTAACTTGTGGTGACAGAGATATGAGCAGTAAAAAAGGTTTAACACAAAACTTTGACGTAAAAGTTGACAAACGGATGGACAGCCCACCCAGGGGCTTGATCCAAGGGCTTAAATATTCCATATGAAAGGTAATGCTATAGAGATGAAGAGAATCTATCTTGTGGTGACAGAGATATGAGCAGTAAAAAAGGTTTAACACAAAACTTTGACGTAAAAGTTGACAAACGGATGGACAGCCCACCCAGGCTGTTATAGAGATATCCTTTACCAAATATTAAGAGAATCTAACATGTGGTTACAGAGATATAAGCAATCAAAAAGGTTTAACAAAACTTTGATGTCAAATGCTATCCAGTACCAAATATGAAGAGAATACAACATCTGGTTACAGAGATATGAGCAATCAAAAAGGTTTAACCCAAAACTTTGACGTAAAGCGACAGACCGAAGTACGAACGAATGAACAAATGAACGAACCAACGAACAGACTGAAAGACGAAAACTCTATACCCCTGACATTCTTTGTATGCCGGGGGTATAATAAAAACAGAGAGGCAACATTTACACAAAAAAGGTTTTTCTATATTACAAAGACAATATATGGCGGTCTCAGTTTGTTGCGTTTGAACTTTAACAGTTTAGTTAACCGTATAAAGGTAATACCGAGCAAGTCAGTTAATATAGCCAGACCTCAGAGGTTAATCAGCACAGCACATATTCTCTTGCCAAAAACTGACAATCTTCTAGAATTGGAAGAAGGCAGAGAATGACCATAGAAAGAATTTCATCGCCAATCTGCATGAAAGCATGTTGTTTAACCTGGAAATTAAACCCACATGAAGTACATTGCATAATACCCAGCTTAACTTGGAACCATAACTTGTTTTGAGATATTGTGTGGTGGGGAATCAAATTTGAAGAAATTCCATGAATAATTACTCAAATTATCCATTGGAAATGGCGAGTAAGGGCAGGTAACTCATAAGATCACAGTTCTTAGTCACATGTAACCATACATGTGAAATTCCATTCAGATATGATGAAAAGTAAAAGAATTAAGGGCCAGAAATAAGAACAAGGACAGCAACTCAGTTACAAATGCCCATTAACAATCCCAGATCAGTTATCCCAAACAATGTATATATTTATGAAAATTCAGTTACATATTCCTTATAGCAAATGAACTACGGGTCACAATCCATTTTTCAGATCATTCAAGTGCAGATAACTCATAATCTGGAAAGGTCAGGGTTACAATTCTTAGTCAGAATATGTAAGTTTTGATGCTAAACACATCTGAGAAGTTTCATTCAGATACTTTGAATAGCTAACAAAATACATGCCAGAAACATTTTCTCAATATCAACAAGGGCAGTTACTGTTTAAAATGTATGGATTTTCCATACCACTCATTCCCGATAACAATATGTATGCAATTCCATGAATCAATACTCAAATTATCAATAAGAAATGGTGCAGATGTATGGACACTAGAAGGTGTATCACAATACCCTGCCACTATCGTGTGGAATGGTAAAACAAAACTAAATAGAATATGTAGAAAAATGACCATTATTGGTCATCTTTCTGAATTCGCTACACATTTTAGGGGTGCATATTTAAACTGTGTTATATCCAAAACAGTGTCATAATGAATAGTGCTATTCAGAGGTCTAGATCTATGTGTATAAGTTAAATGAAGTTATGAGGAAATTAAAAATGAACTGATTCCCCCAATGGATACCTGTTTTAATCTTTCTTTAGTTTTCTTCTGGAAGTCTTCCAAGGTGTCCTGAGCTTCTAGGAAATTTTGTAAAGCTTCATCTCTTTGGGATTCCAGTCTGCAATTCAAGATTAGAACTGAACATAATGACAACATCACAGAGTAATACAGGAGAAATTTATGAAATGATGTCTACTGCAAAACGACCACATGAACAAGATTCTGTTTATGGGATTTGTATAAAATAATTTTAATAGAGGATCTTACATGAGTATTCAGGTATTATTGAATTTATTAAATAAAATGAGTTTAATGAATTGAATTTAAAAATGGGTTGAGGAAAACAGATAAAATGCTAGGCTTCACCAAGCATTTTATCCTTTCCTCAATGAGTTTGATAAATTTAATAGTACATGAACACAAATGCAAGATTCTTTTCATCATATGACATTAAAAGGCATATTATGCATAATTTTTCAACAAATATGCCAATATTCCTCCATTATTAAATGTGATAACTTTTAGAATGTTGTATGTGTAACTTTAAGGGCTGTATCTAACTAATTTGCATATTTAATCCACTTGTGGATTACCATATTTAATACATGGTGTTATTACATTCTCAGACAGACATGACGTCATATGATAAACTGGATTTCAGTGCCAAAGAATTTCAGCAGAAAACAAAGGGTTGGGTTGGACAGTGTTACGAGCAACTAACTATCAGAGGGCCAGTAGTTCAAAACTAACGACATCATTAGTTAACGTATCGTTAAAACTTTGATCATTTAATATGGCAAATATGCTAATATTTTTGCTGAAAAATGTGAGCAGCTTTTGCATCTGCAAAAGCTGCTCACATTTTTTCAGCAAAAATACCAAAATTTTACATATTGTACTTGTCAGAACAGTTAACAATATGAGCACTAACGAGCTGGTTAAGCTAATATGGCTTTGAACAATTGGCTCCAGTATGTGCTATTTGTGGTCATATTATTTTTATAACAAGACGTTATCCACCAAATAGTAAAGACGTTAAATGATAAATCCAGTTCTCTGATGAATAGCAAGGCACTTCAGAAAGTGCATGATAACATGACAACTGTAGAACACCAACATTCATTTCCTTGATGTCTTTTTTTAAGTTTTGTAAAGGAAAACAGAAGTGAAGGCAGTGATCAGGAATCAATAAAATTACCTCAAACACCCCAAGACACCAAAGGGAAAAGAACACCAACATAAAACATTTTCATTATAATTAAAACATCACAAGCAGAAAGCCAAAAGGACAGACTCTTTCACATAAAATGCATCACTGAGCATCACCCTATGGGATCACTGGTAGACCCCACTCCGCATGTCAGGCAAGGAAATTCTGTCTCAGGCCAAGCTGCCATAGACCTGACTTCAAACACAGGAGCTCAAAACCTAAGTAGGTCGCCCAATGCTTCAGGTACTCTTCCTCAGACTCATCCAACTGAAAACAGTAAGCCAGATCTTCAAGTGGACAGGGGGCATCCTGGTTCAAAAAAGGTTCCTGCTACATCTCGGACAGGGGAAGACCTCCAACTTAAAAACTCCAAATCTGGTAAGCAAACTAAGAGGGGGGAGAAACAGAAATTGAAGGACTCTGAACAAGATGAACAGCTGAAACTGGCCCGTTCTATGATTAGTAACATGGAAACTCAAATAAATGAACTGCAAAATTCAAATAGAATTTTAAGAGGAGAAAAACTGTTGGGGGGAGGGGATAAAGTTCAGCCTAATGAGGCGGTTCATTCACTGTCAGAGGGTACACCCCATCAAATCATTACTGGTCAGTATCCCTGTGCCCCCCAGTCCGAGTTGGAGCGGGAAATCGCGTCATTGAGATATAGCATCCATAAAGTTGAGTTGGAGCAACTCAGGTCAAGATTGCAGAGTATAGAAAATGTTTTGTTCCACAAGCAGCTGACTGATGTGTCTGTCCTGGGCGGCTTGACAAACCTACTGGGTAACCCCTACTCTGGGTTGGGGTTGCACGTCCCTGCTATGGCTGCTCAGTTAGCACCATGTGGTATGGTCCCAAATTTTCCTGTCAACCATCAAAGCTATAGGCATCCCACAATGTATAACCCCATTGTCCAACCTACCCAGTTGCCACACCATACTTACCCGGTACCTGGAATGTATCCATCGAATTATGTCCAAGGACCACATGGTCCATTTAATGGCTCTCAATTATATGGAGCCTCCCAGTTCTTCTCTCCCACTGCACAAGCTATGCCCCATAACCCGGCCAATGCTTATGGCCATGCTAGTCACATGATGCCTGTCTCCAATCCCCATATAATTCATCGAGGGGGGCTTTGTTGGCCGTCCACATGCTGGCACGGGCGGGCTTCATCAAGGGGGGTGCAACTGGGTCTCATCAATACCCTGGGAACTATGGGATTGGGACTTTCCATACACAGTATGGGGTAAGCGGTCTTCAGGGTCAAAGTCTTGTTCATAGGGGAAATGTTAACAGGGCTTCTAGACCTCACCCGAATTCACAAAGACCAACAGACACTCATATGACAAGCAACAACAATGTGGAAACAAAGTTGGTAATGGATTTGACTAAAGAAAATGAGCCAGAGGATGTTACAGTGACTCATGTCTCTAGTAGAGAACGTGATCATCATGCGAGGAGCAATAACTTAGTTGACCCAGTCAATTCTAGATCTCAAATTATGGAGGAGGACTCTAACTCAACCATACTAGAGGGGTGTGGGGAATCAGCTGATCCCTCTGGTGAACAGACGAATATCCCGGACAACGGAGGACATACAATCATGGATGATGATGATAAAATTGCTGTGTCTACATCAAAACAGGACTCAGATGCTTTCCCTTCCAAACTAGTCCCATCTAAGTACACAACAGCTGGAAACCTGAACCCTGCTGACAGTAATCTGACGGTTGGTTGTGAGGATAATACACAGAAGCCTTTTTTAGGAACAGGCCGAGCCTCGGAAAAGACTTGGAGAAGAAGCCTTTAACGATAGCTACTCTTAACGTTAAGAACATTGAAAGCAACGCGGTTTTTGTTAAAAAACTTCTACAAGATTGTGACTTCCTGGCCATCCAGGAGCATTGGCTTTTTAATTTTCAACTACAGGACCTGGAAAAGAAATTTCCTTCACACTTAGCTCACTCCAAAGCAGTGGATGACGGCAATCCTCTGCCCCCATCACAGAAGCCCCGTGGCTATGGCGGAGTTACCATTCTTTACAGGAATAACCTGGATATTAGTAATAATTACAGTGAAGAAGCTTCCTGTGGGAGGGAACAGGATTGTGGCCATTGAAGTGCTTACTTCTCCACCATTGTGCCTGTGCTGTGTGTACATGCCAAGTAGGAACTCAAAAAGTGCTTCCACAGATGCGGAGGAATATTTACACATTCTTGACCAGTTGGAAGAGATCCTAACTACATACAGCAACTCTCATGCTTTTTTCATTCTAGGAGATATGAATGCTTCACTCTCCCAAAGGAAGGGAAATAATCAAGACACTCTCTTGAAGGAATTTGTCCAATTCAATGCCCTAGTGTGTAAACAGGAAAGTGGGAATACGTTCTTTCATCCTAACAAGTCAGATCGGGCTGAAATCGATTATATTCTCTGTAACACCATTGGAAGTGAGATTTTGACATCTGCTGGTGTGATGGATAGAAATTCAACAAACACTTCAGATCATATTCCGGTCTTGGGATCTCTCAGTGTCTCTGTTGGGGACGTGCAGAAATATCCAGTTAGAATTATATGTAAACCGAAATGGGACAAGTGTAATACTGATGTGTTCCAGGACACAGTACAAAGACTTCTACTTCCTTTTGACACCTTCGTACCAACTTTGACTAGCACCTTTGACATCCTACAACCTCTGAGCCACCTATGTGCAGTGTTAAAGCAGGCAACTCTTGACAGTATTCCGAAATTCAAACCGGAGATTACGGCAAAGGAATTTAGAGCCAGACCATGGTCAACCAGAATATACCAAGCGGTTAAGGCTTCCCGTCTAGCCTGGTGGGAGTGGCAGAAATCTGGTTCCCCTAGAGACCCTTTGAGTGAATCGGTTCAGAAGATGAAGCTTGCAAAGAAAGACCTGAGGAAAGAACAGAGGCAGGAAGCAGCCAGGATACGGAGAGAGAAGACCGAGGAGATCATGGCCGCCGAGAATGACTCAAGGGTGTTCTATAAGCTGATCAGACAACAACGAAAGAGCTCAAACCCACAACTGCTGTCCTTGACAGTCAATGATGTTGATAGGGAAACACCAGAGGAGATAAGTCAAGGATGGGCTACCCACTTTCAAACCCTGGCCACACCCCTGGATAATCCGAGCTTTGACAATCAGTATAAACAGATGGTGGATGCTGACGTGGAGTGCATTGAGTCCATGTGTAGGAAAGAGAACTCTCCTATCGCCCCCATCACGGAAAGTGAAGTACGTACAGCCATGAAACGGCTAAATAATAACAAAGCTGTGGATATTATGGGACTCACCAGTGAACACTATAAGCTGGCTAGCCTTGAAGTAACAGACTTTCTCACCAGTTTGCTGAATTACCTCGTTGATTCTGGAACGATATCTGCTGTTCTGAAGGAAGGAATCCTGACACCTATCTATAAGAAAGGAGACCCCTCCAACCCAGGCAACTATAGAGGTATAACTGTTACGCCAGTACTACTGAAGATACTTGAACATATCCTTAATAGTAGACATACTGCTATATTCCAAGATTCACAGTCCAAGTTGCAGAAAGGTTTTACTTCTGGATGTTCTTCAGTAAATGCAGCATTGATTCTTTCTGAGTGCATTTTGGAAGCAGCTAACTGTAAACAGGATCTGTTCCTTACAACTTTAGACACACAGAAGGCGTTTGATGTTGTGGATCACAATTCACTCCTTCGGAAGCTGTACTTGGATGGAGTCCAGGGCAACGACTGGCTATTATTGAAAGATCTTTACTCGGACTGCTCTTCAAGAGTTAAATGGGCGGGTGAGTTCTCAGAGCCGATCAACATCAGACAAGGAGTCAGACAGGGTGGAGTCCTCTCAACGGGACATTACAAGAGATATAATAATCCCTTGCTGTTGCAGTTGGAGAACAGGTATCCAGGAATGATAATAGGATCCATCAGCATACCGCACATAACTGTTGCCGATGATTTGGCGCTTCTGGCACAGTGTCAGACAGACATGCAAGTGATGGTATGGGATGTAGAACACAGTGCAAACCGAGAACGATATTGTGTCCATCCTACAAAAAGTCATCTATTATGGTACAGTTATAAGAAAAGGCAAGTTCTCGAAATGGATATTTTTCTCTCAGGGAATAGGGTTGATGTGACAGATTCCGCCACACATCTAGGCATTGTTAGGAATACGTCCGGAAGTGCTGATATAACAGGAAGAATCTCTTTGGGTCGGAAGACTGCTTACTCCTTAATGGGGGCTGGGTTCCATGGGGGCAATGGGGTGAAAGCTGCCCAGAACGGTCACGTATGGTCGACTTTTGTTGTTCCGAGACTCCTGTATGGTCTCGATGTTCAATTGCTTAAAAAGAGAGATATTGAGATTCTCGAAAGCTTTCAAAGAAAATGCCTGAAACAAATTCAGGGTCTACCTGACAATGTCTCAAACTCTGCCTGTATGGCTATGCTTGGCATCTTGCCTCTGGAAGCTGTGCTACACAAAACCCTGCTTAACCTCTTTGCTGGCATTATTAGTAACCCAAATTCAGTCGAGCTAGAAATAGCAAAAAGGCAATTAATTATGAGAGAAAAGCCTCAAAAGAGTATGTTTACTCATATTCAAAGTATTCTTGAACAGTATGAGCTGCCATCAATATTTCATTTGATCAGCAATCCCCCTTCCAAAGCAGAATAGAAACGTACACTTAACCAAAGAATACATGAAAGTGTGGAGTCCTTCTGGAAGTCCGATATTGCAAATAAAACCTCTACTAAATATCTTAACCCAAATGTTCTGAAAATTGGCAAGTGCCACCATATTTGGTCAACTGTTAGGGATAATGTTCATGATAATAGACGGGCACAAATTAAGTGTAAGTTATTGACGGGTACGTACATCCTTCAAGCAAATCGAGCTGCCTTTAATCAGTACGCGGTTAATCCTAACTGTAAATTGTGTGCAGTTGCTCCTGAAACCAGGCAGCACTTTATTAGTGAATGTGAATTCTTATCAGCCGAGAGGAAAGCTTACAGAGACAGGTTGTCAGCAAGCCATGTTATTACAGATTATCAGACATCACAGCTCAGTGACCCAGAATTCTTGACTCAAATTACATTGGATGCGTCTGTGCTCCTTAATACCAACGATTTGGGGGACGAGAGGCTGGGGTTGCTGGAACTGTATACAAGGGAGTACTTATCCAAAATACACAGGAGACGTATCGTGGCCCTTAAGCGGGCGTCCACTACCTGACTATCCGTAAAAGACAGTATTTTAAATACAGTGTAAATAAATAAGTTAAGCCACACACGTGTAAATAAAAGCACCACAATAGATTTGAGCTCTCTATCGTTAAACTTATACCTCCAAGAGGGTGCACCGATTAAAGAAGCGGTGGAACACTAAGAAACACAGAAAGACAATGGCCAAAATGGGTACCAAAATAAAAAGATATTAGCAGTACATTCATGCAAAGATAAACAATGTGTGTGTGTATGTGTGTGAATTCGGGTTTAACGTCACTTTCAACAATTTTTCAGTCATATCACGATGGTGTCTGGTTGCGACAGGGAGCTCAATGCTCACTTTTATAGTGTTGCCTCACTGAAGTATCATGTCCCACACATATTACATGATACCACACCCAGTCACATTATCCTGACACTAGATCGACCAGTCCTAGCTCTACCCCTTAAATCTGAGTGCCAAGCGAGGAGCAGCTAGTACCATTTTTAATGACTTTGGTATGTAGCTGCCCAGGATCGAACCCGTGACCTCCCGTTCCCCGGAGCGGACACTCTACCAACTGAGCTATCGGGGCCGGTATACAAAGATAAACAATAACAATAATAAACCACAACAGAAGCACCGCGTCAGAATGGTCAGTAAACACTTTTTTTACTAGGGCGCTTAAATGTATTTTATGTTAAGATCCAGTCAACATGATTTAGCTTTACCTAACCTTGTTTCCTGGACAGGCTTGGGCCCTAAAAAGGTCAATTCTCTGTCTATAAAGAATGGATTACGAGACTTGAAAAATGTGTTTCCCTCTAACAAGGAATATGAAAAAAATTATCCATTAATTATCCTCATTATTTTTCCAGATAATGAGTAGTGAGGATTATTTTGGGATATATTTTCTTATTTCTTCATAAAAACATGTTTTGGGTACTTTTTAGAATAATCTCATTGAGGCTTTTCCCCAAGAACAGTAAAATTCCTATATCAAGACCACCTTTGGTCTGTTTAAGACCCCTTTTGAAAGTCCCAAAATTGGTCCCTGACCGGAGGAAACTGTATGCAGCAAACACAAAGAAAGAATAACTGTAGCCTACTAAATAAGCTTTTAAAAGCAGAATCAGTCTCAATTTTAGGTGGTCTTAATATCAGAAGTCCAGTGTACCCATAAAAGCCTCAAATGGTGCAGTGGACAAGCTACATTACTTGCCTCATAAACCAGGGGTCTTGGGTTCAATTATAGGCTTGTCCAGACTTTCAAATGAGTCTTTAAACTGAGGTCCAGTCTCTGTAAGACCTCAGCTGTTGGTGGGATGTAAAACTAAAACACACTTCTTCACTGTACCCATATCACATGTTTCTTAGAAGAAATATTGAAACTTATCCCTTTATCATGAATGGTACTCCTCCAAATCTAGAGCTATGCATTCAATAAGACAACTTACTCTTTCCTGACTTTTCTTTCATCTCTCAGTTCATTCCTCGCTTCATCCAGTTCTTGTTGAGATTCTTTCAGTTTACGACTAGATTGAACAACCTCCTTTTGACAGCCTTCATATCGTTTTTCAGCATCTCTGTAGAAGTCGAATTACAAAGCATGTGTTCATCATGATAAGAAGTCAGTGAAATGAACACCCCTCTAAATCCCAATATATATAGAGAAAACTGGGCTTTACAGGGGTATACAATATTTTGCTTATTTCTGCTCCTAGACATAGGTTGTGGTTACTTGTTAGAACTGCCTCAATGAGGCAGTTCTAACGAGCACCCACAACCTATGCTTGGAGTTAAAAAAAGGAACATATCACACCTTTTCGTCGGAAAAGTAGCCATTTTGGAGATACATGTATGAAAGAATGCACTATGTCACACGGGTGTGTTATCGTAATGTGTACATGTAATTACATGATTTTTCAGGCAGACAGGCCTATGACAACTATGGCAATATTGTGTTATTGAACAGGATGGTTAGTGTTTTACCTGGGGCCAGTTGTTCAAAGCATTGTCAGCTTCAATTTCATGAGCTCGATAGTGGTCAAATTGTTAACTGTTCAAGCAAGTACAATACCCTAATATAATGTTATTTTTGCTGAAAAATGTGAGCAGCTTTTGCAAATATTTTTGCTGAAAAAATGAGAGCAGCTTTTGCAAAAGATGTACATTTTTCAGCAAAAACATTAGCATATCTGCCATATCAATTGTTACGAGCCAGGCGTAGCAGAAAGAAAAAAGCAAACAAGCCTTTTGGAAAAATTTAACAAAATTTATTTACAAGTTAACTTTAACCTTTAGAAGTAAGAAAATTAAATGTACTTAGCTCTGTTATGAAATATCCTGAATGAATCTATTTTCCTTGATCCCACAGAATTCACAGTCCAAAATGAAAAGTAATATCCTTTAACAATCCAACACAGAATTTAGAAATAACTTTTCTTAAATGCCCAAACATCAAACTCCAAAGTTTGACTCAATGAGAAAAATCAAGCTCTTTTATAGACCCTAAGATTTCTCTAGAACATTCCAGAGGGCTGTGGAATAAGATGAGGTAATTTTCTAAAAATAATGCAACCCAGAACTTTCCTTGTAAACATGTTGTTTACAAAAATGAAATTAATCTGTGACTCAGTTTTCTAGAATCTTCTATAAGAAGATTAACAAGATATTTATAGCACTATTAGGTCACAGTGGAGTGCAAGTGGGAATCAGAAAAATAAATTCTTATGCATAACACTCCCCCTCTTCGAGGAAAAGAAAGATTTATGTAATAAAGCTTTCTTTTGCTTTAAGAATAATGAAATATTGAGCATAGCATATAAAATTACATGTATCTACAATCCACTTTAGTAGGAAAGAAAAACACAACTCCTGACACTGCTCAAGCTCTTGAAAGGGCATCAGGGATAATGTTATCTCTCCCTCTGATATGTCTTATGTCTAAATTATACTCTTGTAGCATAAGACTCCACCTGAGCAACCGCTGATTTTCGTTTTTCATTTTATGTATGAAAGTCAGTGGATTGTGATCACTGAAAACAACAATCGGTGCAGTAGTAGGGGTAAGATAAACTTCGAAATGTTGCAGAGCAAGAATCAGAGACAAGCACTCTTTCTCTATGGTAGAGTAATTTCTCTGATGCTTATTAAACTTTTTGGAAAAGTAGCAAACTGGATGATCCACACCATTTTCATCTTCCTGCAACAAAACACAACCTGCACCTACGTCACTAGCATCTACAGCTAGCTTAAACTCCTTTTCAAAGTTTGGTGCTAAGAGAACTGGTTCACTCTTGAGTATGGCTTTAAGTTTATCAAAAGCATTTTGGCATATTGCATTCCAATGGAATTTTGTTCTTTTGCTGAGCAAATTTGTCAAAGGCTCAGCAATGACAGAGAAATTATTACAGAACTTTCTGTAATAACCAGCCATACCAAGAAATCGCATCAGCTGTCTTTTGCACGTGGGTATGGGAAAATTTGAGATAGCCTCAACTTTAGCATCAATGGGTTTCACATGACCTTGACCTATAACATGACCTAGAAATGTCAAACTTGCATGGCAGAATTCACTTTTAGCAAGATTGATTGTCAATTTGGCATTACTCAGTCTATCAAAGAATGCTCGAATAGTCCCAAGATGTTGATTCCACTGGTCGTTGTATATGATAGCATCATCGATATAAGCACTGCAGCCTTCCAGCCCCGCAATTACCATGTTTATTAAGCGCTGAAATGTTGCCGGAGAGTTTTTCGTTCCAAATGGCATGACTTTATAGTTAAATAATCCGTCTGGTGTTGTGAATGCCAAAACCTCCTTTGCTCTATCTGTGAGTGGAATTTGCCAAAATCCTTTCAGAAGGTCGAATTTCGTTATGTATTTGGCATTCCCGATGTTATCAATGCAGTCATCCATTCTTGGAATAGGAAAGCTATCTGTTTTACTTAAGGAATTAACTTTCCTAAAATCTGTACACATACGATATGTCCCATCAGGTTTTGGTACTAGAATACAAGGAGAACTCCATTCACTTTGGCTTGGTTCAATAAAGTCATTGTCTAATAGATACTGAACTTCTTCTTTAAGATATTTTTGTTTCACAGGATTCATCCTGTATGGGTGTTGTTTTACAGGTTTAGACCCATTTATGTCCACATCGTGAAATATTTTGTCTGTCCGTGTTGGAATGTCAGGAAATAAGTGTTCATATTCAAAAATCAGCTGTTTCAGTTCATTCTGCTGATTTGGCTCTAGATGTGACAGTTTCTGGTCAAGATTCCGTAGAATGTCAGAATTCTGAAGTTTTGATGATGTGGGATCCGACTTCACTGAATTAATATCCTCACAGTCATTGTCACATGAATTAAGTGGAACAGAGCTAACTAGATTGACTTATGTTAAAGATGTATTGTCCCTATCTATGTATTCCTTAAGCATGTTAATATGACATAGCTGCTTTAGCTTGCGCCTCCCAGGAGTGTTTATTATGTAATTTACGTCACTGATCTTTTTGTCTACAGTGTATGGACCATAATACCTGGCCTGCAACGATTTTCCTGGAATAGGCAAAAGAGCTAGTACCTTATCACCTGGTTTAAAATTCCTTTCTTTTGTCCCTATGTCATATAGCTGTTTCATTTTCCTTTGGGCTGACTGAAGATTGGTCCGAGCAGCCTCACAAGCTTTTGAAAGTCTAGTTTTGAAATCGGACACATACTGAAGTAAATTCAGGGAGGTGTCATCATTGGAGAGAAATTTCTCTTTGAGAAGTTTCAAAGGACCACGAACAGTATGGCCAAATACTAATTCAAATGGACTGAAGCCAAGAGATTCTTGCACAGATTCTCTAACAGCAAATAAAAGGAGATGGATGCCTTCATCCCAATCCTTCTCTGTGTCAAAGCAATATGATCTTATCATGTTTTTCAATGTTTGATGGAATCTTTCAAGGGCACCTTGACTTTCAGGATGATAGGCCGATGACTTATACTGTACAATGCCAAGTTCATGCATTACTTGTTGAAATATTCCAGACATAAAATTTGAGCCTTGGTGTGACTGAATAGATTTAGGAAGCCCAACAAATGTGAAAAACTTCACTAAGGCCTTGACGATTGTCTTAGTTTTGTTATTTCTTAGTGGAATGGCTTCAGGAAAACGTGTGGAAGCACACAAAATAGTCAATAGATATTCACAACCAGACTTTGTTCTGGGCAAGGGACCCACACAGTCTATAATTATTCGACTGAAAGGTTCATCAAAAGCAGGTATAGGCTGCAAATGAGCCTTAGGTATAGTCTGATTGGGTTTTCCTACCATTTGGCATGTATGGCAGGACCTGCAATGCTGAGAAACATCTGATTTTAACCCAGGCCAGTAAAAATGATTAAGAATCTTGTGATAGGTTTTATTTACCCCTAAATGTCCTGACATGGGAGTTTCATGTGCCAAGTTTAATATTTCGGTATTTCGGGACGGTAAACCCGTGGAACCACTATCTGGTGGTTGACAGTCCACTCGTCTTCTGCTGAGACGTCTGGTGGACGCCATTTTCTCATAAGAATGTCATTTTTGACATAATAACAGACTGGGACCCGAGATACTTCCTGCTCATCTAAAGCCCTTTCAAACAAAGGCGAAATCTCAGGATCCTTGTGCTGTTCTATAGCTAGTTGAGACCCAGACATTTTGTCATGGCCTAGATCGAAAGATGAGTTATTCTCATGAAAAGCTGTCTGCTTATCAGGCAGGCTTGAAGACAGAGACCTTGTTATCTCGTCATTAAAAGACTGACTCAAAAAGGTATCAGTGGAATCAAAATCCTGTTTCCCATCAATTTGCTTGGCCTTACGTGCCATAGCCCTTGTGACTGCACAAGACGGATAAAGATCAGGAATTTCCTGCTCAATGGGATCAGGCGGTTGGTCTATGCAAGGATTAGTAGTCAAAAGTGGGTTTACCACAACCATATCTCCAGCTAAGTCATTGCCTAGCAACAAATGAACACCTTTAAAAGGTAAAGAAGGTCTAATACCAACAGCCACTGAACCGGATACCAAGTCTGATGACAAATAAACGTTATGAAGCGGAACATGAACAAATCCACATTCCACACCCTGAATAAGGACACTTTGGCCCAAAGAAGTCTTCTAAGAAAAAAGCAGAGTATCTGCAAGAATAAGAGATTGAGAAGCTCCAGTATCTCGTAAGATTTTAATAGGGGTAGGATGGGCATAACTGTCACCATTTAGTGACACAAAACCATCTGATAAAAATGGTTCATAAATCTCCATAACTGAATCAGTCTCAGATACTTTGATATCAGAAAGAGTTTCCTCCCTTGCACAAGACTGTGGTTTTGGCCTTATAGAAGTCAAGCCTGTAGGCTTAAGTTCCTCTTGTCTTTCTCTTTCTTTCCTTCGCTTTAATTTTAAATACTCAGAGATCAAATGACCTGTATTTTTACAATAATAACAAACTACTTGAGATTGAGATAAGGGATTCTGGTCTTTGTTTTCACCAGAAGGTTTGGAAAAATTCTGGCTTCTGTTTTCACCAGAAGGATTCTGGTATTTATTTTCACCAGAAAGTTTGGGCATAATACTAGATGTATGGCTATAACTACCAGAAGGATTACTGGGATAGAATCTTGGACCTGTCTGTGGATTATAAGGTTTTCGAGGATAAGGCCTGTTCACAAATGAGACTTTATGAGTCAAAGCATAATCATCTGCCAAACGAGAAGCTTCCTCCAAAGTTTCAACCTGTCTCTCATCGAGAAAAGATTTAATGTCTGAATTTATGCACCGTTTGAACTCTTCAACAAGGACAAGCTGTCTAAGTTTTTCATGATTAGAGCCTACTTTTTTAGAAGAACACCACCTATCAAATAACTGTTCTTTGGTTCGAGCAAATTCTACATGGGTCTGGGAAATTTCTTTTTTACAGTTCCTAAATTTCTGCCTGTAAGCCTCAGGGACCAACTCATATGCCTTAAGAATAAGCTCCTTAACCAGATCATAGTCTGAGCTTTGCTCGACAGTTAGCTGAGTGTAAATGTCTGGAGCCTTTCCGACAACAACGCTTTGCAAAAGTAAGGTCCAATGCTCTTTTGGCCATTTTAAATTTTCTGCAACTTTTTCAAAATGCAAAAAATACTTATCTACCTCTTTTTCTTGAAATGGCGGAACTAATCTGATGTGCTTTGTGGCATCAAAGTAACTACCAGAGTCAAAAACAGGGTTATGTTTCACCCTATCTTGACCCTGGAGTTCCAATTCCTTCATCTTTAATTGAAATTGCCATTTTTCTCTTTCTATTTCAAGTCGCTCTTCTTTTTCTAATTTTTCTTTCTGAAGGCGTTCCTCCATTTCACTTTGTTTTTCTTCTTGTTCTAATTTTTCTTTTCGAACACGTTCTTCCATTTCTAATCTTTCCATCTGCATTTGTCTCTGCATTTCTCTTTCTTTTTCTTCCTTTTCCATTTTTTCTTTCTCTATGCATTCTTCCATCTCTAATCTTAATTTTTCTAATTCAATTTGCCCTCCAATTTCGATTTGTCTCATTTGCAGTTCAGTATGTGAAACCATAATGACAGACAAAGCAGATGGATCGAAAAGTTCTTCATCAACAAAAAACTGTACCAAAATATTCTTAATTTCATGCTTCTTCATGCTTGTTTTGATAGCAGTGACCCCATAATGGGAAGCAATATCTAGCAAATCTGTCCTTTTGGCCAGATCAAACAACTCCTGAGTAGGCTGAGCCAAAAAGCTTCTCAAATCAAACGACATGTTTGCTTTTTGTTTGTTTTATAAAGTATTTATGGAAATACAGATTGAGGTTAATTTGACAAAGTTTTTTTTTTTTTTTTGAAATGACAAGCCCAACAAAAATTTCACATGAAATGACAAGTACTATTTCACTTGAAATGACAATTCACATGAAATGACAATCCCCTATATGCTTATAGGGAAATACCAATCTTGTGAAGCAACTGCCAAGTCTATATTTGATAAGAAATGACAATTACCTGCCGTCACATGAAATGTCGGTTTTAAAATGCTCAAATGGTTTTATCCCGGACGAGCCCCCAATTTCTGTTACGGGCCAGGCATAGCAGAAAGAAAAAAGCAAACAAGCCTTTTGGAAAAATTTAACAAAATTTATTTACAAGTTAACTTTAACCTTTAGAAGTAAGAAAATTAAATGTACTTAGCTCTGTTATGAAATATCCTGAATGAATCTATTTTCCTTGATCCCACAGAATTCACAGTCCAAAATGAAAAGTAATATCCTTTAACAATCCAAAACAGAATTTAGAAATAACTTTTCTTAAATGCCCAAACATCAAACTCCAAAGTCTGACTCAATGAGAAAAATCAAGCTCTTTTATAGACCCTAAGATTTCTCTAGAACATTCCAGAGGGCTGTGGAATAAGATGAGGTAATTTTCTAAAAATAATGCAACCCAGAACTTTCCTTGTAAACATGTTGTTTACAAAAATGAAATTAATCTGTGACTCAGTTTTCTAGAATCTTCTATAAGAAGATTAACAAGATATTTATAGCACTATTAGGTCACAGTGGGGTGCAAGTGGGAATCAGAAAAATAAATTCTTATGCATAACACAGTTAAGCGTAACTATACCTAATTTAGTGACACAGAGGCCTTTCTGATATTTAATCTTCATTAGTTTGTCTCAACCCCAAAGTTTTGAAACCGAAACAGATGATGGACAAGACCCGGCAAACACAGCACATCCCCCTCCGAGCACACACTGACAGACGTAGCCTATGAGACAGGTCAGCTGGGGGCATCAGGCAAGAGAGCCTACCCGCGGACTTATAGGGTTCCCCACCGAGCAAACATCAGCAAACATGACCACCACTCCACGGAAGTCCCGGGCATCAAGAAGGAGATGTCCAAAGTAGCGAGAGTTGCAAAATTTAAAATATAACAAAAAGTGTAAACCAAATCCGCTGAGATACATGTCTCACCTGACAAGTCAGTCTTAGTTTTAGAACAATTAGAATTTTATGCTGCAAAAATTAAAGATATAATATAGTTATTTAAATCAGTACTTGAGCACTGACGTCAACACCGCAGTATCAACCTCAGCACTAAGGAACTGATACTTAGCTGATGATACCCTCGGGGACGAACGAATCATCCACCAGCAAAGATATCGACCCAGTGGTTGCAATTAAGCGTAACTATACCTAATGATAAAAGTTTCAACATGTTAACTAACTACCTTGTTAGTTTTGAACAGCTGGCCCCTGGTCTCAAACCCTGAAGACAGGTTTTCATGTGGCGAGGCTCAAGTATGGTCTTTCCACACCATTCACTGTTTGTATAGATGTAATATGACTTTGTTTGAGCTGAGGTTGTACATCCCTATTAACACTATTTATGTCTTCTTGGATATGCTGCTTCCAATTTTGTGGGACTTTTACCCAACATTGAGATAAAATGACATCTAAAGCAAACAAACGGCTAGGGTTTATACGCATGGTCAGTCCAACCTAAACTACTTTGCCTGGGCAGGCACAGACCATTTAAGGGGTTTACCAGTACTCATGTTTGGCCGAATGCAGCTCTGCATTCCAAGCCCTGATTTCTCCAAGCCCCGATGGACGGCAGTTATTCAAAGAATTGTTAGATTAATGGGCTCATTAATGATTGAAATATTAACACAATATGTAATACTCTGGTATTTTTGCTGGAAAAAATGTGAGTAGCTTTTTCAGTTACTCATTTTTTAGCAAAAAAAAGCATATATGCAATTTATTACACGATCAACTTTTGACAACAATGTTAACTAACAATATTGTTAGTTTTGAACAATTGCACCCTGATGTTTGTAGGTCATATGCATCATCCACAAAAGTTGTCTGCATTGTAAAATATGGTAGGGAAAAATGGCAGTGCATGCGTTCAACTTAACGTTTTTCAAAGAGGTCCATCTACATACCTCAGTGCTTTATCCTGGGACTCTGTTTCTGCCTGCAGACCAAGTATTTTATCCTCCAGGTCAGGAAATGACTGTCTGTATTCATCCAACTCCTGACTTAGCTCTCGAACCTAGAAATGTACACACAGAGAAAATACATGTATACAAAATAATTCTTGTAAAGTTGTTGCACAAAACTGTCAAAAACTGTATGGCATACAAAATGGTTTTCTACCTGAGAAGAAAGTACAGTAGAACTTCGATGGCTGAACACCGATGGCTCGTTTACCATGGCTGCGTCGAACCCGTTCTTGAGCCCCTAGGGAAATCTTCTGCATAAAAAATAGTGGGGATAATTTAAGAGATTTTCGATTTTTATATTACAAATGTTTGCTCTGGGTACTCATTTGAATCGCCTCATCCGATGAGGCGATTCTAATGGGTATACACAGCATACATTTTCATTATGGAATACCGAAATGATGTCCAAAAGTATCGCATTATGCCTCCTGGCATTAGCCCTCAGTGGCTCGAACTATCCTTGTCTCGAACAGATTTTTGGGGTTCCTAAGGTGTTCGAGCCATCGAAGTTCGACTGTATAAAGAAAGCTGTATTCTTTGGTTGAAGGAAACAAGTTTTCAAAAATACTGGATCCTGCCAATTCTAAAGGCAAAAGCAGATGTATCCTCTTCCCATAGCTATATTGTGAGCTGAAAGAAATCATACAGCTTCTGGCCAGTGTGTTTCTTTCGGAAAACAGTTACAATCAAGTTCTACACATTCAACATCATAGTTACCATTACTAAAATACATTTTATCATATGACATCATTGATAAGCAGTAAAAATTGTATGACCACATGAGTAATAACACTTTGGCAGGATTAAGTAATGTCATGACACTGTCCATGTCAACAATGCATTTTTGGTGGCAAAATTGTCAAATTCAACGGCGATAAAATCCAACTTAAAGTGGTCATATGATAAACAGAATCTTACATGCATGGTAATTTCATATGAAATTTATGAAACTCACTGAAGGCTACTCGTGTAAGATCCTCTATAGCTGACAAAGTACATTATTTTCTATGTGTTGGGGTAGAAATAAGCACAATAATGTATACCACTATAAACCCGAGTTTATATTTCTCTAAATAAAAAGGGTGTTACAAAGGTGTTCATTACATCACACTTGTTAATATGATGATATTTATGATGTTTCAAGAGCAGCATCAGGCCATTGCTTTAATTTCTCCACAGAAAGATTGTTTGAACTTTACACATGTAGGACAGGTAGAATTTTTCAACCTGACATCATTGAGCAGGTCCATTTCCAATTTAGGCGTATCTCATTTACAGTAGAACTTCGATGGCTCGAACACCGATGGCTCGTTTACCATGGATGCGTCGAACTCATTCTTGAGCACCTAGCGAAATCCTCTACATAAGAAATAGTGGGGCATAATTAAGGAGATTTTAGTCTTTTATCTTGCAAATGCATGCTGTGTGTACTCATTAGAATCGCCTCGATGAGGCGATTCTAATGAGTACACACAGCATGCATTTTCATTATAAAACACCGAAAAGATATCGAAAAGTATATCCTATACCTCCTGGCAGCCTTCCTCAGTGGCTCGAACTACCCCTGTCTCGAACATATTTTCGAGGTCCCAAAGGTGTTCGAGCCATTGAATTTCGACTGTATTTTATTTATTATTGTAAGTTTAACAATAGTCCCTATACTGTAAAATTCCTATATTAAGACCACCTTTAAGACTGTTCAAAAGTGGTCTTTAAGACCACTTTTGAACAGTCTCAAAGGTGGTCCCTGAACAGAGGACACTGTGGGAAAGATGAAGTGCACCCTATAGTCTTAATTTTAGGTGGTCTTAACAGCCGAATTACATGACTTTTACACAAACAGTTAAGACATTTATCTTTTTAAAGAGTATGATCGGGATATTCACTATTTTCCAGTGTTTGTTTTTTACCATGATGGTTTCTTTGACAGCTTCCCGCCTGGATCAGCCAATTTTCCAGTTGAACCATTATTAAAGTTTTTTAAATTCATTTTGTATCTGTTTTGTTTGTAAAGCTTACCTTATTCCTAGACGCCTGTAGTTCAAATGACGTTTTCTCAACCTCATTCATCAATTTCTGGTTCTGTATCAGAACCTTTTTATTTGCTTCTTTCAGAAACCTAACTTGACCTCGGAGATCTTGACGATCCTCATCAAAATCAAGCTCCCGCTGTAATCTCCGATCTCTCGGCTGATCTAGATCTCTCATACCAGGCTGATCGTCAAACATATCAGGTTCACTATGAGCTCGCTTCTCTCTCTGACTGACAGCTCTGCTTCTGGTATCCTTACTGACATCAGCGTCTCTGTAAAGCTTGTAGTCACCTTCTTCTTCACTTGACTGTTCAGCTGCTTCCATCACACCCGCAAGGCGGCTTCTAGTCTGTAGATCAATAAATCAATTCAACCCTGTCCTGCTGAATATATTAATTTTGCTACAATCATTCTGATTATCAGCCAATTAAAAAGCTTGATTAATGCATTCATTCAACACATAAACTGAATGATAGTGGAGATCCTGATCAGAAGCCATCTGATCTTGATCTACACTGTTTGCATAGATAGGTAATTGTCACATCAGGAAAACCTGTCTATATAATTTTGACGCCCTTGAACCCTGCTGTAAAACTTGGGTTTACAGGGGTAAACCTTATTTTTCTTATTTCTGCTCTAAAATATAGATTGTGGGTACTCGTTAGAACCGCCTCATGAAGGCGGTTCTAATGAGTACCCAAATCTATATTTTAAGAAAAATATCACAATTTTTCATCTTAAAATTTTAGTTTTTAAGGCGGTAAAGTCATGTTCAGCAGGACAAGGGTTAACGAAATCATACAGTAGACAGACAAAATGAGATAGAGGAGAAGGAAATACGAGTGAATTAGGGTAGAAAATTTAGCTTTTTCGGCAGTAAAGTCAAGTTCAGCAGGACAAGGGTTAAAGAAATCAGACAGGCAAAAGGATATAGGAAAATGAACTACAAGTGAATGGGAGTAGAGAAACAGGCAAAACAACAAGAAACCTACAGAATGTGGTGTCACTGGCTTCATTTTAAACACTAACTGAAGCAAACCACTCTCCCAGTTAAGATGAAATGTTGGCCAAAGTCTAATATGGTTCACAACATTTTGTTGGTTATCTTCAGACAAAAGAATCTGACAAGAATGACCATTCTAAGAAGAGCTATTGTTGGCTACTGAAGAAAATACCTATATTCACTGACCCACACAATACTGTTCCAGGCTGGATATGGTTAATTGATCTCTACTGACCATCCTCAGCCATGTAATTTTATCATAATATGTCTCTTGTTATTCAGTGGATAATATCATATCATAAATGCAGGCCTCCTAGTGGCCCACTTTGAAAATATAGGTTTTTATATAGATTTTTCTCACTCAAAATATAGGTTATTTACAGGTTTTTCAACAAGAGGGCCCAGAGGGCCCTGGATCGCTCACCTGATCCAATGTATAACAAGTGGGCCCCGTGTAGGGTCAATTTTGGCCCCAGGGCTATAATTTGAACAATCTTGGTAGAGGTCCACAAGATGAAGCTTCATATCGAATATGAAAGACCTGGGCTTTCTGGTTTCAGAGAAGAAGATTTTAAAGGTTTACCCTGCATATAGAAGTCTATGTAAAACAAGATTTTCCCTATATAAGTCTATGTTAAACCAAAGGGCCCCGGAGCAGGGGCATTTTTGGCCCCAGGGCTATAATTTGAACAATCTTGGTAGAGGTCCACTAGCTGAAGCTTCATAACAAATATCAATGACCTAAGCCTTGTGTTTCAGAGAAGATAATTTTTAAAGATTTTCCCTATATAAGTCTATGTAAAACCAAAGGGCCACATGGCAGAGGCATTTTTGGTCTCAGGGCTATAATTTGAACAATCTTTATAGAGGTCCACTAGCTGAAGCTTCATAACAAATATCGAAGACCTAAGCCTTGTGGTTTCAAAGAAGAAGATTTTTCAAGATTTTCCCTATATACCTCTATGTAAAACCAAAGGGCCCCGGAGCGGGGGCATTTTTGGCCCCAGGGCTATAATTTGAACAATCTTGGTAGAGGTCCACAAGATGAAGCTTCATACCAAATATCAAAGACCTGGGCCTTGCAGTTTCAGAGAAGAAGATTTTTCAAGATTTTCCCTATATAAGCCTATGTAAAACAAAAGGGCCCTGGTGCGGGGGCATTTTTGGCCCCAGCACTATAATTTGAATAATCTTGGTAGGGGTCCACTAGATGAAGCTTCATACCAAATATCAAAGACCTGGGCCTTGCGGTTTCAGAGAAGAAGATTTTTCAAGATTTTCCCTATATAAGCCCATGTAAAACCAAAGGGCCCCCGTGTGGGGGGCATTTTTAGCTCCAGCACAATAATTTGAACAATCTTGGTAGGGGTCCACTAGATGAGGCTTCATACCAAATATCAAAGACCTGGGCCTTGCGGTTTCAGAGAAGAAGATTTTTAAAGATTTTCCCTATATAAGCCTATGTAAAACAAAAGGGCCCTGGTGCGGAGGCATTTTTGGCCCCAGCACTATAATTTGATCAATCTTGGTAGGGGTCCACTAGATGAAGCTTCATACCAAATATCAAAGACCTGGGCCTTGCGGTTTCAGAGAAGAAGATTTTTAAAGATTTTCCCTATATAAGCCCATGTAAAACCAAAGGGCCCCCGTGCGGGGGCATTTTTAGATCCAGCACTATAATTTGAACAATCTTGGTAGGGGTCCACTAGATAAAGCTTCATACCAAATATCAAAGACCTGGGCCTTGCGGTTTCAGAGAAGAAGATTTTTAAAGATTTCCCCTATATAAGCCCATGTAAAACCAAAGGGTCCCCATGCGGGGGCATTTTTGGCCCCAGCACTATAATTTGAACAATCTTGGTAGGGGTCCACTAGATGAAGCTTCATTCCAAATATCAAAGACCTGGGCCTTGCGGTTTCAGAGAAGAAGATTTTTCAAGATTTTCCCTATATAAGCCCATGTAAAACCAAAGGGCCCTCGTGCGGGGGCATTTTTAGCTCCAGCACTATAATTTGAACAATCTTGGTAGGGGTCCACTAGATGAAGCTTCATACCAAATATCAAAGACCTGGGCCTTGCGGTTTCAGAGAAGAAGATTTTTAAAGATTTTCCCTATATAAGCCCATGTAAAACCAAAGGGCCCCCCGTGCGGGGGCATTTTTGGCCCCAGCACTATAATTTGAACAATCTTGGTAGGGGTCCACTAGATGAAGCTTCATACCAAATATCAAAGACCTGGGCCTTGTGGTTTCAGAGAAGAAGATTTTCTAAGTTTGCGGTGAAAAAAATGTATTTTTGGCTACTGTGACCTATATGTGCAACTGACCGGAGCCATTTGAACAACTTTGAAAGGGGACCACCTAAGGATCGTTCCTGTGAAGTTTGGTCAAAATACGATCAGTGGTTTAGGAGGAGATGTCGTTTGAAGAAAAGTTTACGGACGCACGCACGGATGGACGCACAACGGACAAAAAGTGATCCCAAAAGCTCACCTTGTCACTACGTGACAGGTGAGCTAATAAAAATACAGGTTAAAAAAGAGTCTTCCAAAACTTACATAAAGATTTAAAACTGAAGAAACTAGAGCTATCACTAAAGGTGATGAATACCCCCACAAAAACTGCCTTGATAGTACATCAGCGCATTTTGCAATTTTTTCACTTGAAAGGGGCCATAACTATGTCGAAAATTGACGAATTGTAGTGGAAATCGAACTTGACCTGTATTTTATGATGTTACATCAGTGTACCAAAAATTATGTAAAATCGGTGAAGCGCTTTTTGAGTTATCGTCTGGAAACCAAGTCAACCGACCGACCGACCGACAGACCGACCGACCGACAAGCTCACTCCTATATACCCCCCAAATTTCATTTGTGGGGGTATAAAAATATTTGATGAATTTTTGTGCCACAATTACATAGATAAAGTTGATCTGAATTTTACAAAGTCCGAGCGAGCGAAGCGAACGAGGAAAAAAATTACAATTTCTTGACAGTTTTCATCACTTTTTATGGGACTAAAAAGTAAAAAAAATAGTAGTGCATTTTGAAGAAAAGTTAGGGTTGAGTCGCAAGAAGGTTCAAAAAGTGAAAAATATAGGTTTTTTCATGAAAATACAGGCTTTTTATAGGTTTTATGAACAAAATAAAGGTTTTATAGGTTTGGCACAAAATTATAGGTTATTATAGGTTTTGCTAGGAGGCCTGTAAACGTGATATGACTTGTAATAATGTATGGAAACTGGCGCCTAACATCATTATGCCATCCATAACACTGTTTTCTATTGAAATGCTTTTGAACTTTATTGGCAATAAAATCCGATTTTAAATTGTTAAGGGGAATGGGTACACCTTATTTTTGTTTTTTGTTTCCCTTGTCAATAGGGGTCTACTCTTAAAGGAAAGAATTTGCTCCACATGCTCCTGTGGAGCGAATTCTTTCCTTTAACAGTAGACCCCCTTTTTCCTTGGGACAGAGTTTAGAAACAAGAGGGCCATGATGGCCCTGGATCGCTCACCTGATCCATAGTGTAACAAGTGGGCCCCAGAGAGGGCCATTATTGGCCCCAGGGCTTTAATGTACATAATGTTGAGGGAGGTCTTAAAGGTGAAGCTTCATACCAAACATCAACAAAGGCTAAAATTTGAACAATCTTGTCAAAGGTCCACTAGATGAAGCTTCACATCAAATATCAAAGACCTGGGCCTAGCGGTTTCAGAGAAGAAGATTTTTAAAGATTTTGCCTATATAAGCCTATGTAAAATCAAAGGGCCCCGGGACAGGGGCATTTTTTGCCCCAGCACTATAGTTTGAACAATCTTGGTAGGGGTCCACTAGATGAAGCTTCATACCAAATATCAAAGTTCTGGGCCTTGTGGTTTCAGAGAAGAAGATTTTTAAAGATTTTCCCTATATAAGCCTATGTAAAACCAAAGGGCCCCGTGGCAGGGGGGGATTTTTTGTCCCAGCACTATAATTTGAACAATCTTGGTAGGGGTCCACTAGACGAAGCTTCATACCAAATATCAAAGTCCTGGGCCTTGTGGTTTCAGAGAAGAAGATTTTTAAAGATTTTCCCTATATAAGCCTATGTAAAACCAAAGGGCCCCGGGGCAGGGGCATTTTTGGCCCCAGCACTAAAATTGGAACAATCTTGGTAGGGGTCCACTAGATGAAGCTTCATACCAAATATCAAAGTCCTGGGTCTTGTGGTTTTAGAGAAGAAAATTTTTAAAGATTTTCCCTATATAAGCCTATGTAAAACCAAAGGGCCCCGTGGCGGGGGCATTTTTGGCCCCAGCACTATAATTTGAACAATCTTGGTAGGGGTCCACTAGATGAAGCTTCATACCAAATATATAAGACCTGGGCCTTGTGGTTTCAGAGAAGAAGATTTTTAAAAATTTTCCCTATATAAGCCAATGTAAAAGCAAAGGGCCCCGTGGCGGGGGCATTTTTGTCCCAGCACTAAAATTTGAACAATCTTGGTAGGGGTCCACTAGATGAAGCTTCATACCAAATATCAAAGTCCTGGGCCTTGTGGTTTCAGAAAAGAAAATTTTTAAAGATTTTCCCTATATAAGCCCATGTAAAACCAAAGGGCCCCGTGGCGGGGGCATTTTTTGTCCCAGCACTAAAATTTGAACAATCTTGGTAGGGGTCCACTAGATGAAGCTTCATACCAAATATCAAAGACCTGGGCCTTGTGGTTTCAGAGAAGAAGATTTTTTAAGATTTTCCCTATATAAGCCTATGTAAAACCAAAGGGCCCCGGGGCGGGGGCATTTTTGGCCCCAGCACTGTAATTTGAACAATCTTGGTAGGGGTCAACTAGATGAAGCTTCATACCAAATATCAAAGACCTGGGCCTTGTGGTTTCAGAGAAGAAGATTTTTAAAGATTTTCCCTATATAAGCCAATGTAAAACCAAAGGGCCCCGTGGCGGGGGCATTTTTTGTCCCAGCACTATAATTTGAACAATCTTGGTAGGGGTCCACTAGATGAAGCTTCATACCAAATATCAAAGTCCTGGGCCTTGTGGTTTCAGAGTAGAAGATTTTTGAAGATTTTCCCTATATAAGCCTATGTAAAACCAAAGGGCCCTGGGGCGGGGGCATTTTTGGCCCCAGCACTATAATTTGAACAATCTTGGTAGGGGTCCACTAGATGAAGCTTCATACCAAATATCAAAGACCTGGGCGTTGTGGTTTCAGAGAAGAAGATTTTTAAAGATTTTCCCTATATAAGCCAATGTAAAACCAAAGGGCCCCGTGGCGGGGGCATTTTTCGTCCCAGCACTCAAATTTGAACAATCTTGGTAGGGGTCCACTAGATGAAGCTTCATACCAAATATCAAAGTCCTGGGCCTTGTGGTTTCAGAGAAGAAGATTTTTAAAGATTTTCCCTATATAAGCCTATGTAAAACCAAAGGGCCCCCGTGCGGGGGCATTTTTGGCCCCAGCACTATAATTTGAACAATCTTGGTAGGGGTCCACTAGATGAAGCTTCATACCAAATAACAAAGACCTGGGCCTTGTGGTTTCAGAGAAGAAGATTTTTTAAGTTTTTGGTGAAAAAAATCTGTTTTTGGCTCCTGTGACCTAGATGTGCAACGGACCGGAACCATTTGACCCATATTCAAACTTGACCGAGATATTGTCATGATGATCATTCTGAGCAAGTTTGATTAAGATTGGACCAAAATTGTGGCCCCTAGGGTGTTCACAAGGTTTTTATATGATTTGACCCGCTGACCTACTTTTTAACCCGATATGACCCATATTCGAACTGGACTGAAATATTGTCACAATGGTCATTCTGAGCAAGTTTCATGATAATTGGACCAAAACAGTGGCCTTCAGAGTGTTCACAAGGTTTTTCTATGATTTGACCTACTGACCTACTTTTTGACCGGACATGACCCATATTCGAACTTGACCAAGATATTGTCATGATGATCATTCTGAGCAAGTTTGATTATGATTGGACCAAAATTGTGGCCTCTAGGGTGTTCACAAGGTTTTTCTATGATTTGACCCGCTGACCTACTTTTTAAGCCGACATGATCCATATTCAAACTTCACTAAAATATTGTCACAATGATCATTCTGAGCAAGTTTGATGATGATTGGACCAAAATTGTGGCCTCTCGAGTGTTCACAAGGTTTTTCTATGATTTGACCTACTGACCTACTTTTTTACCCGACATGACCCAAATTCGAACTTGACCGAGATATTGTCATGATTATCATTCTGAGCAAGTTTGATGATAATTGGACCAAAACTGTGGCCTCTAGTGTGTTCACAAGAAAAAGTTTACGCACGGACGACGCACGACGGACGACGGACGACGCACGACGACGCCGGACATCTTACTGTCACAAAAGCTCACCATGACCTTCGGTCAGGTGAGCTAAAAAGAAGGTCACATAGCTAAGGTCAAGGTCACAGGTCAAAATTTTATGTATAAGTGGGAAGGCAATGTCACAAGCAACCTACATGCCGAATATGAAAGCTCTACCTAAAACAGTTAGAGAGTTATGATAAAGTAGGTGACAGGTCAAGGGTCTAAGTCACAGATCAAAATTTATTGGAAAGGCAATGTTATAAGGAATCTACATGCCAAATGTATAGGCTCTATGTCCAATGATTAAAACTTTATGACACAGTAGGTCAAAGGGCCAGGTAAAGGTCAATATTTTTTTATGAGTGGAAAAACAATGTCGCAAGGAACCTACATGCGAAATATGAATGGTTAGAAAGTTGTGATAAAGTAGGTCAAAGGTCACAGGTCAAAGTCACAGGTAATTTTTTGTGCGAGGGATAAGGCAATGTCGCAAGGAACTTCCATGCCAAATATGAAGGCTCGATCTCAAATGATTAAAAAGTTATGGTAAGTAGGTAAAAGGTTCAGGGTCAAGGTCACAGGTCAAAATTTTTTGTATGCAAGGAGAGGCAATGTCACAAGGAATCTACATGCCAAATATGAAGGCTCTATCTAAAACAGAAAGTTACAACAAAAGTCGGTCAAAGATCACAGGTAAAGGTCACAGGTAAGTTTTTGTATGAGTGGTAAGGCAGTATCACAAGGAACCTACTTGCCAAATATGAAGGCTCTATCTCAAATGGTTAAAAAGTTATGATTAGTAGGTCATAATGTTAGGGGTCAAGGTCACAGGTCAATTTTTTGTATAAATACAAAGGCAATGTCACAAAGAACCAACATGCCAAATATAAAGGCTCTACCTCAAACGGTTCTAAAGTTATGATAAAACAAAAACTAGTGTTCACAAGGTTTTTCAATGATTGACCTACTGACCTACTTTTGGACCCGACATGAGTCATATTCAAACTTGACTGAGATATTGTCATGATGATCATTCTTAGCAAATTTTATGATGATCGGATCAAACCTGTGGCCTCTAAAGTGTTCACAAGGTTTTTCTATGATTTGACCTACTGACCTACTTTTTGATACCACATGACCCATATTCGCACTTGACTGAGATATTGTCACAATGATCATTCTGAGCAAGATTGATGATGATTGGACCAAAAATGTGGCCTTTAGAGTGTTCACAAGGTTTTTCCATGATTTGACCTACTGACCTACATTTGACCCTACATGACCAATATTCAAATTTGACCGAGATATTGTCATGACAATCATTCTGAGCAAGTTTAATGATGATTGGACCATAACTGTGCCCTCTAGTGTGTTCACAAGGTTTTTCTATGATTTGACCTACTGACCTACTTTTTGACCCAACATGACCCATATTCAAACTTGACTGAGATATTGTCAGGATGATTATTCTGAGCAAGTTTGATGATGATTGGACCATAACTGTGCCCTCTAGAGTGTTCACAAGGTTTTTCTATGAATTGACCTACTGACCTACTTTTTGACCCGACATGACCCATATTCAAACTTGACCGAGATATTGTCACAATGATCATTCTGAGCAAGTTTGATGATAATTGAACCATAACTGTGCCCTCTAGAGTGTTCACAAGGACTATCTATGGTTTGACCTACTGACCTACTTTTTGACCCTACATGATCCATATTCGAACCTGACCGAGATATTGTCATGATAATTATTCTGAGCAAGTTTGATGATGATTGGACCAAAACTGTGCCCTCTAGAGTGTTCACAAGGTTTTTCTATGATTTGACCTACTGACCTACTTTTTCACCCGACATGACCCATATTCGAACTTGACCGAGATATTGTCATGATGATCATTCTGAGCAAGTTTGATGATGATTGGACCAAAACTGTGGCCTCTAGTTTGTTCACAAGAAAAAGTTTACGCACGACGGACGACGGACGACGGACGACGCACGACGACGCCGGACATCTTACGGTCACAAAAGCTCACCATGACCTTCGGTCAGGTGAGCTAAAAAAGCAAACAGGAGGTCCAAAAAGTTGTCTCCCTTTGAAAAATGAAAGAAAAATCTGCCAAGTATTCCCATTCCGCTTAAATGACAAACGGAATCCTACACTTGATCATTTCATATGAATGAGCATGTGTGTAAGATTCTCTATATACAAAGTATTGTTTCCAATAATATGGAGACTACAGTTAACCCATAAGATGCCAATCACGACAATTGTCACCTATTTTGTAGTCTGTCGGTTACTTTAAAAGTTGTTTTGCAAACAGTGTGTACCCAGATCAGACTGCTCTTCTAGATTGCCTGTTTTGTCATCTGCCAGTTACTTTAAAAGTCATTTTGCAAACAGTGTGTACCCAGATCAGACTGTGATCTGGGTCCACACTGTTTGCCTGTATGCAAAAATATTTTCAAAAAGATTAGCAGACGACAAAAGCAGACAACATTTCAGATCTAGTTTTTCTCGGCCTCTTAAGGGTTAAATGAATTTCGTGAACCATTACAGGTAAACATGTGAAGAAATTATTTTTTCGTTTAGTAATCCTTTCCTTATAAGTTTGCTAAGGAAGCATAATCTTTATCTGGTGGCTCAACTGATGACCATGAGATCGTGGGTTGGCTCCCCACAGAGGAAAATATAGTTTCACAGTTTTAACCCTTATCTTGCTGTTCACAACAACCCCTAACCCCTATCTTTGCAAACAGCGTAGATCCAGATCAGATGGCTTCTGAAGAAGCCATCTGATCAGGATTTACACTGTTTGACGTTCAATTTAGAATTTGTAGGAATGAATTACATCAAGTAATCTGATTGGTTGAAAGTCAGAAATGGGGGTGGCTAAAAGAGAAGGGTTAAATAAGCAAATCTTTACCTGGTGGCTCAACTGGTGACCATGAGATTGTGGGTTTGCTCTCCCAGAGGAAAATATAGTTTGACAGTTTTAACCCTCATCTTGCTGTTCACGACAACCCCTATCTTTGCAAACAGCGTAGATCCAGAGAAGCCATCTGTTCAGGATCTACACTGTTTGGCATTCAGTTTATGAATGTGTAGCAATAAATTACATCAAGTAATTTGATTGGTTGATAGACAGAAATGGGTGTGACTTAAATGAATATTCAGCAAGATAAGGATTAATAATGCTCCAAGCACCAACTGAAATGGGCAGAAATATGCCAGGGTAAGATAAAACCCACAAGGAGATCTGTGTTTCCAGGACAGACTCAGATCAGACTGTACATCCAAGCAGTCTGATCAGATTCTTCACTACTGGTATGCAGCATATGATCTGGGCCTGCACTGTTTGCCAAGGTACCCCTTTAGGGGTTTCTGGTACTGAATGGGTTAAACCCATTTTATATTTAACCCTTATCCTCCTGAATATTTGTATTAGCCACATCTATTTCTTACTTTCGGCCAATCAGATTACATGATATAATGTTTTCATTCAAATTCAAAAACTGAATGACAAAATGTGTAGATCCTGATCAGATGGCCATCAGATTGCAAAGGTAGGGGTTGTTGTGAACAGCAAGATAAGGGTTAAGTGGGTATGACCTTTTGATAGAATAGGCTCTTTTTCTACTCGGCCCAACTGGATTCTAAAAGTACATCACATGCAAGTCTCTTCTCATAATACATGTTACACCAAAGCTCACCTGTGGTCTGGTCTGTGGAGGCTGAACTCTCTCAAACCCAGCATATGATGACTCAGGGAGGGTGGCTACCAAAGCTTACCTGTGGTCTGTTGGGTGTACTACTAGGTGGCTGCACTCTCTCAAACTTAGCACATGATGAATCAGGGAGGGTGGCTACCAAAGCTTACCTGTGGTCTATTGGGTGTACTACTAGGTGGCTGAACTCTCTCAAACCCAGCATATGATGAATCAGGGAGGGTGGCTACACCAGCTGATTGCAGGCTCTCTCTGTCCTCCTCTCTCTCATCCAATCTTAAACCTCCACGGTAATTCTCAGAGGAAGTCACAGATATCACATCATCCAGATCACTGCAAGAAAAAATCTAAACAATGAATCAAAACAGAAACAAGGTTAATACACTTATGTGAGATGTAAGATTCATTCATAATTATGGATTCCACATACGCCACAACCTCATAATATAGTTTTGGATATAATCTGGTTTCAAGATAGATCCCAAAAATGTAGAGATTATATAGAACAAGAGCTGTCACTAAAGGTGACCAATGCCCCCTGTGGGAGCCAATTTCTGAGTTTTGCAAAATTTCAAGGGGAGATAATTCAGGCAAAAAATGACAACAGAGTTGTGTCCCTTGGTCAGAATGTAGCCCTTGTGATGGTGAATATTTCATTTTTCGAGACATTATACGGATTGAATACAAATTGGCACAAAAAGACATATTCTGAACAGAAAACAATACTCTAGGACTATTTTCCTACGCACTTTCCTATGATATTTATGTTTACTCTTTCATCCCTGAGTTTCTAAACAGGACTCTTCTCGCTTTAAATATATTCTTATAGAAAGGGATTTCTGATAAGTTCATTCACATGATGGCAATTAAACAGTGAACATGTAGATTCTGGCTAGACATGCTAGCTACGTGCCGTAGGATTTACAAGGTTTGCATAGATACAGTGTATTTCTACCTCAACGTCTGCACCGGTCTACAGGGTTAAAAGGGTTAGCTCGCTTCTCTGTGATAATCAGTGACCGACTAAACAACCCATAACTGACCGACATTAAACACAGTTATTCACCTGCTTTCGAGAGCTCTAATTACAAAACATATTTTGAAAGCTGTGAGTTTTACATCAAGTTCCGTACTTTTAACAAATAGTGAAGACACCGATCAGACGCTACATTCTGTGGCCTCTAATCTGTCTTAACTGTTTCCGAATGTCCCAGTATTGAAACAATTGGCATTTATGGATTAATGTTTTTATTTTGTTACGAGCCAGGCGTAGCAGAAAGAAAAAGCAAACAAGCCTTTTGGAAAATTTTAACAAAATTTATTTACAAGTTAACTTTAACCTGTAGAAGTAAGAAAATTAAATGTACTTAGCTCTGTTATGAAATATCCTGAATGAATCTATTTTCCTTGATCCCACAGAATTCACAGTCCAAAATGAAAAGTAATATCCTTTAACAATCCAACACAGAATTTAGAAATAACTTTTCTTAAATGCCCAAACATCAAACTCCAAAGTCTGACTCAATGAGAAAAATCAAGCTCTTTTATAGACCCTAAGATTTCTCTAGAACATTCCAGAGGGCTGTGGAATAAGATGAGGTAATTTTCTAAAAATAATGCAACCCAGAACTTTCTGGAAGGTTCTGAAGTACTTTTCCTTGTAAACATGTTGTTTACAAAAATGAAATTAATCTGTGACTCAGTTTTCTAGAATCTTCTATAAGAAGATTAACAAGATATTTATAGCACTATTAGGTCACAGTGGGGTGCAAGTGGGAATCAGAAAAATAAATTCTTATGCATAACAATTTGGAATAAACGTATTTTAATTCGCCTTGGGTAGTCGAAGTTCGCTAAACGCGGCATCTGACCAGGGTTATAATGTCTAAATCAAATGGTCTAAAAATAATGTTTTTTTTATTTTCGTCCATGTTATTCTCCTTTTTATGTCACGATACCCGAAGGAACGTAGCTCTAAACGGCTGCATAACGTATGTGCATCATCGTATCAACGCAACGTTGATGCGACGTTGCTAAGACGTAATGTGCCCGCTAGGAAAACTTCTCTGTAAGATTATTAGCAGATGGGACTAGCACAAAATGTACTGAGCTAATTTAGAAAAACCATGAAGAAATTAGCAGACACGTTTATCTTTCTCTCTTTATTCCTTTTTTTCTTCGTGGGGGTAGTTGGGTGAGGCACAGGTGATGTGTATCTTGTGTCACTGGGGAGTCCAGCTGATACTGACTTACATTTGGGCAAAACCTGCTCTCTTTGCAGCAGGTAACGGTAGATGGTGAGTGTTGATATTTCTTCTGTTTATACACTTCCATTCACTCTGTCCCTCACTTTCATCTCTTTCCCCCCTTTCTCTTGGAGAAGACAAAATGATCCGCAAGGGTTGACCTGTCGTTAAACTCAAAACAATCGATGAATCATTTTTATTTTCTTCGTCGAATTGTTTAACCCTCACAAAAAACTGCTTGATCCACGACTAGCATTGTTACCATAATAATTATCCCTCATAAATCAACTTTCCTCAGTACTTTCAGTACTTTGATTCTATACAGTCTCTTCATTTTTGTCTGGATATAACATGGTTGTTTCTGTTTTGGACCCCACCAACCCATAAGCTGCCGAGAAAAACAATATCTGAAAATGTTGTCTGCTGAATCTTCTGGCAAACCTTTAAGAAATATTTTTTCATATTGGCAAACAGTGTGAACCCACATCAGACTGCTTCGGTCCACACTGTTTCCAAAAATGACAGAGTTGAAACAATGGCGAGGACTCGAAAGCAAGAAACCACTGAAATGCTGGATCAAAAGAAAACCAACAGTTAGACTCTGATGCGGTTCGTAGAAATACCGGAACACACCAAAACACCGGAACACACTGGTAATTACCGGAACACACTAAAAAAAGCATTTTACTTGGCTTAAAAATGTTTTTTGGGGGGGAATTTACTATAATATACATTTGTTATGCCTTATATTGACCAAATGTGACACAAAACATACTTTATAAACCCTAGCCCATTGACGCATCAAATAATTTATGGCAATGTGATCCGGTATATTTTTGTCACGATGCGTTAGGCTAAGCTACGGGCCACAACAAAAGAAGTCTCTGGTTAGACTATATGGGTGCGCAGTCTGATCAGATTCTTCGCTGGGTGCACATGTAAGTTGTTGGAAATGCTGTGCCCCGTCTCATTGCCTTTCATTTTGTATTACACATGCCTTAAATGAAATGGGTGTCAAAGGAAATGCGTCTTTGAACATGCACACAATAGCCAAATCGGACTGTGCAGTCTGATTGGGGTCTTCACTATCTGCTAACAGACACAAGTTACGGTAACACATGTCATTAAAACTTCAGTCTTTCATACTTCATGGGATATTTTTCATATTTCTGCACCAATACATAGGTTGGGGGTCTCTAACGATCACCTGCAACCTATACCTGGACTAGAAAAAAAAAAGAACAATATTACGGCAAGAGTAATGAAAGGTTCCTTATTGAACATGTGTTTGAACATGTGTTACCATAACGTGAGTCTTTTAAGCAGACAGAGAAGACCACGATCAGACCCTGCAATCGGATTTTTACCTTTGCTGGCAACAACATACGTTTGTTGACATGTTTTCCAATGGCATGGCACTTATCAGACTGCTATTTGATTTTTGAATATACATTGTGGTTTTATATACTTGTGTTGTTTTAGAGAGAGAGAGAGAGAGAGAGAGAGAGAGAGAGAGAGAGAGAGAGAGAGAAGAGAAGAGAGAGTTATATAACATAATTACAACGAATTGATGAATTTTGAAATAAAACTGTGCAATATTAAAACATGGTTTGTTATGTATTTCATTACCATTTGTCATATTTCATTCTCTGCTAAGAATGAAACCAAGAAACCAATGCATTATGGACTGGAATGATCTAAGCTGTTGACTGGGCCAGAAATTATAATAAAAAACAATAAATTTAAATGACACAGACAGAGTTGCCACTTAGCAAACTTGGTAAAAATCTGATAAAAAAAAAAATGAATTTTTTCCGAGCTAAGGTTTTTGACATTTCATGTTTTTCTTCTCAATGGTGACACTATGCTGGAAATGTCAATCTTCTTTTTTTCTATTGTCAAACTGTATTCTTTTGGTCATCAAATGAGTTATATCAGAGACAGCAAATCTAAACATAAACTACTTGTATATATTCAGATTAATTAATTTATGCTTTTTATATCAGATTTTTTTTTTCAACAACACCATATACAATAAAACAATGCAAATAAGTCAAAAATAACATTTCTAATAAAATAAAAATAAAAACTTCAAGTGTGTTCCGGTGTTTTGGTGTGTTCCGGTATTTCTACGAACCCGACTCTGATGGGCCCAACCAGAGACAGAGCATCAACCAACATTACATAAAATTAGATTCTCTCTAATTCTCAGAAAGCCTTTATGCTGGAACCGTCATAGAATCAGAGGCCTGACCCACCGGCGCAAAATTATGGAGGGAAGCAAAGCTGTCAACCGCGACTGGGCTAACCACCACGCATGCAGCCCGCCGCACAACATTTATGCTGTACCTTATTCCAAAGCTGTTTTCCCCTTGTTGGTGCTTACTGACAAACATGGCTTTGAAAAGAACTTTTAAAATTCATTAATTGGACTATGATAAACATGGCTTACGCGCAAAGCCATGTAAAAATATGCCAAAATTCAACAGGTTACAGGTACTCTGTTGAAAAAAATCTATCTAATAAAATCTGGCCAAAATGACACAGGACCGAAACGACCCCAAGTCCAAATTTAGGCTGAAACGACTCAGGACCGCAACGTCTCGGATTCATCCTTAGGTAATCCTTCACTTTCTTTCTACTGTGATCGGTCACATCTGACCACTACTCGCAGGTGTACATTATATATCCCCTTTTCTCATATCTCCGTTCACCCTCGTTTTTAATAAATATGAAAAGGAAATTTTTTTACAGTTATCACACATCAGAATTTGTAATTAATAACTAACATTGCAACCTGTTTTGAAGAAAATCAGTTTTGATTTACAATTTAATTCACAGGAATCGAAATTTATTACAAAACGCTTAATATTTTAGGTGTCCCCCAAAATAATCTCTAACCAGTGACAAGCATGTGATTGAAAATAAAAAATATCAACAAATTAGAATAGTACACAGTCTAAATAAGATGCTCATCATGTATAATATTCATAGAATGAATCTGAGTACTTATAATAATCAAATAAATTTGGGTGAACGGAGTTATGAGAACATGCCCCAAACACGCCCTGAAGTTCTAGACGGCTGTAGAATAAACAGAAGTGATGTTTATTTTCTTAAATATTGAGATTCTCATAGGCATTTAGACAAATGTTTAGAAAATACCTGCAGAAAATTGTTCTTGCAACAAAAAATTGAAAGCAGGATTGCTCAACCTTAAGTGAATGGAATGGGTTTCCAGGCTACATTCCGGGTTTTACAGGATGAAAGCCCACACAATAATCATGTAATTACGGTAGGGTTCTTGCTTTCTTTCTACTGATACTGCGATCGGTTACTCGCAGGTGAAATGACCCACCAATTTGGTTGAAACAACCCAACCCCAAAATTTGGCTAAAATGACTCGGACCGAAAAGACCTGGGGTCCGAAACGTCCCGCGACCTCTAAGGCAGGGGCTGACAAATCCATTGCCCGGCCGCCCGGGACAAGTCCGAAATCGCACCGGGCAGGTGCACTTTGACCTTTGGACGCCCGGTCGGGCAAGTGCAAAACATCGTCTTCAATCATCAGTCTTTTGAGTCCTTAAATACAGTAAAACTAGACCAGTAAGTAAATCACAATAATTCCTGATTTGTCGGCAATTCAGAGACGAAACCATCCACGTTTTTTTAACGGTTCATTTATGACACTATTGTTAATCCCAGTCATATAATTACCAATTAAACATGATTGCCCGGATGTGCGTGTCTTTCATTGCTGGTGTAGTGGGTACCGCAAGCGCTATCGATAAGCTTGACAAGGTGTGAAAATAAGATTGTCTCTAATTTGCGTTTATCCCTGCCATAAAATTTACTCCAAATCAAACAAACAAAACAATCAATGTGAAAATGATACAGCTGGTGTGTGGGAATGTGTGGCAGCGGTAAAACGTCTCCCTGCCCTACATCATAGTGTAGATTATATTTTCTTGTCCTTTGGGATCATTGATTCCATTGTGGAATTTTGAAAATATCTGAGGGTCACTGATGAGGCCTAATTGGTCGAAACTAGCTAGTCTGGCCCAGAAAACATGTACACTCCATATTTTTCACTTCTGTGGTGTATTCCTTGCTTCCAAAGGATAACCCTTTTATAGAACATATTTAACTTTCACTACAGCTGGTGTGTGGGAATGTGTGGCGGCGGTAAAACGTCTCCCTGCCCTACATCATAGTGTAGATTATATTTTCTTGTCCTTTGGGATCATTGATTCCATTGTGGAATTTTGAAAATATCTGAGGGTCACTGATGAGGCCTAATTGGCCGAAACTAGCTAGTCTGGCCCAGAAAACATGTACACTCCATATTTTTCACTTCTGTGGTGTATTCCTTGCTTCCAAAGGATAACCCTTTTATAGAACATATTTAACTTTCACTACAGCTGGTGTGTGGGAATGTGTGGCGGCGGTAAAACGTCTCCCTGCCCTACATCATAGTGTAGATTATATTTTCTTGTCCTTTGGGATCATTGATTCCATTGTGGAATTTTGAAAATATCTGAGGGTCACTGATGAGGCCTAATTGGCCGAAACTAGCTAGTCTGGCCCAGAAAACATGTACACTCCATATTTTTCACTTCTGTGGTGTATTCCTTGCTTCCAAAGGATAACCCTTTTATAGAACATATTTAATAGCTCCTAAGACGATTTGCTACATCTTACGGTAGTAAAAACGGACTATTCTACTATCTTGTGAATGGTTATGTTTTGGCGCCAAATAGCAGACGCTGGCGGAAAAAAGTCGAATGTTTAAATGTTGGTAACCGCGGATTAGTCGCGCCTCTATCCACAACCGTTTAGCTATTGAGAAAATACTTTTTACCGGTTCCAAACATTTTTTTTATGAAAGAGATAGGCCCCATTAAAATAAAACAATGACGTTAAACAGCGTGGAGCTTGATAGCTCAGTGGTTAGTGCACTTGCCTCTGATGCTAGAGGTCCCGGGTTCGATCCCCGGCAGCGGCGATAAAATTTCGGTGTCGGAACACGCTCCACTGACATCATTTGCAGGGATGAATGTCATTAAGTGCACCGTCCTTCGGATCGGGACGTTAACTGGAGGCCCCCTGTGCAGGGAGAACCATCCCCTGTGCAGGTTAATGAACCCTACCATAATTACATGATTACTGTGTAGGATTTCATGCTGCAAAACTAGAGTGTATGTAATATACACCTGCCTAGAATGTCCGCGAGGGCGTATGGCAGTATATATAGAAAAAAAAAAAAAAAAAAGAAACACGTGCGGTGTTGCTGGGGTCGGATGAAGTCATTTACCGATCGCGTGCAGAAAAATGGGAGTGGTGGTTTGTGTACGACGATTTGGATGGCGGAAATGATGATCGCATTGAACTTGCTTGTAGGGTGTGGTTTGTGATAGAGTGGGTTCTCGTCTTCTGGTTGGATCATTAAATCCAAGCTGAATTAACTGCATTCTTTTAATCTTTTATCTTGCTGCCCTGACACTTCTGATCTTTTCAGTGGATCTATATCGGCTGCAGCTCGTGTCTATCGTGCGTGTCAAGCTAAATGAGTTTATATAACTATCTTATTTTGCTAATCGGTTAAGGTATTATGTCAGCGATTAACTTGAAAGGTACCGTTATTGGCTGTGACAACAGCAGTATTTTTTACCGTATTACCGTACAAAGAGAAATAAATAGAAGTGAACGCAATGATCAGGAATCGATACAATTACAACTTGACAGAAACCTTGGATTATATTTATAAATGTTGGTCGTCATCATCGTCACCATTATCCCCCCCCACACACACACACATCCAACCCCAATTTGAGTTCCAAAATCCTGGGCAAGTAGGATTTTGAGCTGGGCAAGTGCAAAAATATTTTACTTGCCCGGTGGGCAAGTGGAAAATTTTTGGATTTGTCAGGCCCTGTCTAAGGACATGTCACCAGTATACAATTCTGACAGGCAGGTCAGAATCAGAATGCACAAACCACTGAGGTATCATTTTCTAAAAGTCTTACTCCTGATCCAGTTTAGCTTCTGCCTTTGTTAATGTGTTCAGTGTCTTCTCAGTTTCCAACAATCTTTTTCTAATATCTCTCACATTTTGCATCAGAAGGTGTGGTGGGACAGAGTCATTAGCACTCATTATCTTCTTATCACGAGTATAGCTTCCCTTTACATGGAATCTGACCACAGTGCTACCATGTTTTTCACGCGAACCGCGCTTTGGGTGGCCCTTTGTGTTTCCTTCTGATGCCTGATCGATTGAAAAAACTTGCCGAGACATGTCTATGGCAAAATGTCAGAAATTTGAACACCAATAAAACACTTATTTCTCTGGACCTCGGAACTAAATGATTGGAAAGAAGCATTAAAAATCTGGGAACAACATGGTCAAAGGTGATTAGGAAAAAAATATTAAACGACGTGTCATTTATATGGCTGCGATTAATTGGCATTGGCAGACCGAAAGTAGACACCAAAGCCGCGTTTTGTGTTGTTGACAGATCAAGGCCGAATTGTAGACTGGTTTCGGCTTTTTTACGATGCACTCTAATGTCCGGAATGTCGGTCACGGGTCGTTTCGCTCGTTAGTCGTTTCGCCCGTGGGTCGTTTCACCCTGAGTCGTTTCGCCCGTGGGTTCTTTCGCCCAGATTTGTTGGGTCGTTTCGACCTTATTTTTTCAATCCCTATGGACTGAGGTTTTTTTTCTCCATTTACTGCTACTCGCTCACATCTGAGCATTACGAGCAGGATTTCCTGGGTGGTAACGAGTACTTATTTTATTTTTTTTAAGCAATGTGGATGAAGTGTCTTGCTCAAGGACACAACACTTTGGTCAGAGATTTCAGCCAGTTAAATACAATATTATGCAGATAACTAGGAAGAGATCTAATAAAGTTGAGGCTTCTTACACCTTAGAGGGAACGGTCCTCGAGAATGTGGACTCCATTAAATACCTTGGAGTGATAATCTCACACAACTTGAGATGGAATACTCATATTAGCAACATGCGTACTAAGGCAAATAGAACGCTTGGTTTCCTGAGGCGAAATCTTCATCAGTGCCCTCAGGATGTAAAAGAGGCAGCATATAAAGGTCTTGTTCGCCCAATCTTGGAATATGGTAGTTGCATCTGGGACCCCAGTGGAGTGGTCCTTAACGATGAAATTGAGAAAGTTCAGAATAGAGCTGCTAGATTTGTAACAGGCAATTACTGCTTTGAAACTGGGAGCATGACTGGAATACTTGGAAAATTAAAATGGGAGTCTCTCAAGAAAAGGAGAAAAGACAGTAGGCTAATCCTTTTATACAAAGGTCTAAAGGGTGCTGCCAGCATTCCAACAGAAGACCTTGTTCCCCCAGCTAGACACTGTAGAAATCACCATTCGTTGGCGTTTCAGACCCTTAGCGCAAAAACTGACATTTATAAAGAGTCGTTCTTCCCCAGAACCATTAGAGATTGGAATACCCTTCCCGATTCGATTATTTCGACAGCTGAAGGTGCTGATGATTGTGTAGCTAAATTTACCTCTTTGGTTAGAGCTAGGAACTAACTTCCCACATCACAGGTCCTGGTGTATGAATGTCATTTGACGTGTCACCAGTAACAATTCTGATTCTGATTCTGATTAAGAGGACTATCGTGCAGGTATGTGCGCAGAGGCGTCGTGCAAGACAAAGTAAAAGAATTATAAGTGTATGGGAGCGTGATAGCTCAGTGGTTAGTGCACTTGCCTCTGATGCTAGAGGTCCCGAGTTCGATCCCCGGCAGCGACGATAAAATTTCGGTGTCCGAACACGCTCCATTGGCATCATTTGCAGGGATGAATGTCATAAAGTGCACCGTCCTTCGCATCGGGACGTTAACTAGAGGTCCCCTGTGCAGGGAGAACCATCCCCTGTGCAGGTTAAAGATCCCTACCGTAATTACATGAATACTGTGCAGGCTTTCATCCTGCAAAACCTGGAGTGTATGTAATATACACCTGTGGTAATGGTCAAATGTGACCGACGCAGTATCAGTAGATAGATAGATAGAGACAGTATGGATCTCTCCAAATACGAAAAAAAGGGAAGACTTTCCTCCTATATCTTGCAAGTGTATGGTGTGTATACGCATCCATTTCTTGCTGGCGATGAATTAGTGTACGGACTTTGAGCGATTTTACGAGCCATTAATTTTCTAACGAGATTAAACATGTATTAAGTTAATAATAAGTTGACGTGTGCCGCATGCCTGGATTGAAATAATAGAAAGTTACTTCCACAAAAGTTGTGTCCATTTGATATTTTGAATGAATGCTGTTATTTTATTTGTTTGATTTGAGATTAAACATCACCGTCAGCACTATTTTGGTCATTGTGAAGACCTTGCATTCCAATTTTGTAGGACTTAACTTTACGAGAAAGTGCATTTTTCACATTTCCAAAATGTTTACTTTTCTGATGAAAATTCGTCATATTTTTTCCTATTTATACGGCAAACATAGGTTGTGGCTACTCACTAGAACATTCTCGTTGAGGCGGTTCTAACGAGTAACAACAACCTATGTCTTGGATAGAAGTAGGAAAACAATGTACACCCCCATGAACCCCAGTTTTCTTTATATAAAATGTCCTTATAAAAAACGCTTCTTCCTTCGTCGATGAAAAGCAGTTTTCGGAGTCTAACTGTTGGTTTTCTTTTGCTCCAGCATTTCAGTGGTTTCTTGCTGTCGAGTCCTCACCGTTGTCTCACCTCTGTGGTTCTTTGATTTTTGTGTTCACGGAGATGTTGCACTGATGAGTTAGGAGGCCTTCATGTGGACTGAACAAATTATTTGTCTAAATCGCGACGGAAGTAAGGGCGAGGATTGTGGCCACGTACAATCGATTTAAGCCCCCCAGTGGAAATCTTCCACTGACCGTTCCAAGGCGGCTCTTCTGTGGCGATTTATTTATGTTGTTGTTTGTTACTTACTGTGTGTATCACTTGTGTCCTTTGGTTTTGGATGGCCATATGGCCATTTTGTGGGAAAGTAACTGTCCTTATGGCCTTCCTTTGTTTAGGTTTCCATTATGGTTTGGTAGCTTAATGTTTGTATTTCTTTCCCTTTGGTGTCTTTTATGGGTGGAGTAAGTTAATTGTATCAATTCCTGATCTTTGTTTTACTTCTACTTTGGAATACAAAACATCCATTTGAACAGCAAATTTTACCAAGCGTACAACTACATTTTGACGGATCTAATAACTGGACTATGAATTTTTCTACAACTAAAGGGCAGATTTTATCAATTCCTGATCTTTGTTTTACTTCTACTTTATTATATAGATAGCTTAGGAGCAAATTTGCAGGATTTGAAAAACAACGTTAAGATTCAAATTTCTCCAGTTTACAAAAATTCAGCCTCTAGCGAACGTGGTAGAATTTTGTTTTGCTTCGGATTCATTTAGATACAAGAATACAAGAAACGTTATTTTATGTCGGTTATATATAACAAGTAACATTAGCTACAAGAGCTATTTTCCGACAAAACATATAAATAGAAAAAGGTCAAATTCAACAAGTGTAAAACAACAAATATAAAACAGCTAAAAGAAAAGAAAGAGGTTAATACATAAGATTTAAATACATGTGTTTAAGATAATTTAATCTACATATGAAATATATTTATAAGTAAATAAGTAGATAAATAAGATAATAATAAAAGTAAAATAAAATATACCTGTAAGACCTAAGCGGGGCATCATACTCCTCTCTCAAGCACTCTTTGATCCCGAAAGAAGGTTGAAAAAGAATTGGATAAACAAGGACCTATTGGCAATATTGCCAAGAGGACCTTGTTTCGAAAACGAAAGTGTTCAAAGGCACGTGCCTGAGGAGGTAAAATCCGGCATGATTGTAGCTAGTTTAAACAATAAATAAAATTGTTTGATGAAAACAAGGAGAAACTACCTGTTTCCCTGAATAAAAATAATACATGAATTGATAGAACATCAACTAGACTAAACAAAGGAGCATGCAAACTAGGACAAGAGACGAGACTGGTCGAAACAACATTGAATAAAACACATATAACTGACCTGCTCAGTTGTCACACATGGCACAATTGCACCTAGGGCCCGCCCAGGTGCGGATCAGACCCTTGAACTGGGGGTAGCTCTCTGCTGTCCTTATTTCATTGGGTAGGCTATTCCACACGCGGGCAGACTCGACTTTAAATGACCTTTGGCCATATGTGACAGTTTTTACTGTAGGTATCCTGGCTGTGTTTTGGTACCTGAAAGTATAATTTGATTGTTTAATTTCAACCAAGTCTCTGAGGTACTCAGGAGACATGTTATTTATACATCTGTAAGCTTCTGTAGCAATACAACGCAACCTACTCATATGAAGAGTAGGCAGTTGTACTCTGTTCAAGAGTTCTTCATAACTGGAAATATAGTCATTAAAAACTATTCTCATGGCTCTAAATTGGAGCTTTTCCAGTTTTTCTGTGTTTGTCTTGCTACAGAAGTGCCAAATGAGGGGGCAATAATTAAAATTTGACTGAATAAAAGATTTAAAAATAAGAAGTCTGGTTTCCACTGATAGAAATTTGCTAAGTCTCTGTAAAACATTTAGCTGCCGAGCCGCCTTCATGCAAATCTTTTTGATTTGATTATCAAAGTTGAGCATGAAATCCAGCTCGACACCCAAGAGCCTTACATTCTCCTCACAGGGAATCTCGACACCTGCTACATTGAAGTTTTTAAGCTGTTCGAAAGTTTTCTTCCCTGCAGCAAAAGCTTGAAATTTGTCTGGATTGGCTTGCATTTGGTTAGAATCAAACCAGTCAATAAGTGTGAGGCTTTCACTTTCAAGGTTTCCTTTGAGGGTGTCGAGTTCCCTGTGCCAGAAAGAGATGGTATTATCATCCGCATAGTTGTAGATTTTTGATTTGGTAATGAAACAGAATATGTCATTGACAAAGATATTGAAGATAAGTGGTCCAAGGATTGAACCCTGGGGCACTCCCTTCACTATCCCTGCCCATGAGCTAAATATGTTACCAATTTTGACTCTCTGTGTTCTTTTGGATAGATAGTTTGCCATTAACCTGCATGAACCGTCAGTGAGCCCATATGCCTGGAGTTTTGCAATTATCAGGTCATGGGACAGGCAATCAAAGGCCTTAGACAGGTCCATCAGGATGGCACCAACACAGAGATTGTTGTCTTGAGCTGTTTTCCAGTCTTCCACAATGCACAGCAAGGTTGTTTGACAACCATATGAGGTTCGAAAAGCTGAAATGTAACTGTCAAAAATTTCCTGGAAGTGAACAGTAAGCTGCTCACTGAGGAGCCGTTCGTAAATTTTTGACAGTGATGGTAGGATGCTAACAGGACGGTAGTTTTTGGGGTTAAAGGGATCTTCTTTTTTGTAAATGGGGGTGACCTGGGCCATTTTTAGCTGTGAGGGAAAAGTTTCCTTGCTGAGCATTGTGTTAGCTGTATGACAGATTGGTAGAGTTAACGATGGCATATAAAACGTGTCAAAAATAAGACAGCATTTAGTTGAATGTTCGGAAAATGGAAAATTGACAGCGTTTCTGAAAGAAAAAGATACAGGCAGGCGTAAACTTCATTCATTCACTTGTAAAATCGTAGAAATTCCAGTTGGGTGCTTCTGCAAAATGCCTGAGTGTAATGATAAAATGATTTGCTGTGATAATCGTAAGTGCAAAATTTGGTTTCATCGAATATGTTTAGTAGAAGTAAAACAAAGATCAGGAATTGATACAATTAACTTACTCCATCCATAAAAGACACCAAAGGGAAAGAAATACAAACATAAAGCGACCAGACCATAATGGAAACCTAAACAAAGGAAGGTCTGAATTCATCATCAAATCAATGGCAGTGTCCGTCTTGTGAGCAGTGACATGTGTGACATCATAGAAATCTGTGTAATGAAAACCCATGTAAATCCAACTTTATACAGATAAAAGTAGGGTTTACACGGGGCGTCTAGTCTTTATTTCGTTTTCACAAGTCGATATATTAAGGAAAACGAACCAATACCCCACCATCCTGGACACAATCCGGGTTGTGGGTACTCATTAGAACTACCTCAATGAGGAGTATAAAAAGTTTTTTTTATATTCTTTTATAATTGAACTTAAAATTTTAACATGTATCAATTGTTATCAATTAGTAATCACCACAAACCGAGAAATTGTGAAAATGCACAACTACCGCAAGATCCAGAACACAATCGGGAATTTCCCGGACAAATTAACTTCAGAAATGGACCCCTAAAATATTCAAAATGAAAAATATGTTTTAATAATATTTTAGAATGGAGCTAAAATTTTTATTTGATACTAATTTTATTAATTTCTGACCACCCCAAATCGAGATATTAGGGTTAACGCACCACTACTCCAAAATCCGGACAAAATCCGAGAATTTCCCGGACAAACTAACTTAAAAAATGGACCCCTAAAACGTTAACAAAGTAAATTATTATTTTTTTTTTATCTTTTAGAATGGAGCTAAAAATTTTATTTGGTACTAATTTTATTAATTTCTGACCACCCGAAGTGGAGATATTAGGGATAACGCACCACTACCCCCAATTTCCCGGGCATTTCCCGAACATTTCCCGGACAATTTCCGGACATTAGTGTGCACCTAATAAAATATCGAAGAAAAATTGACCATAGCACAGAAAACCGGGTCCGAGCCGGTAATTGGATCCGATCCGATGATTGTACGTACCCCTCAATTGTATGGTAACAAGACGTTTCGCCCCCAAGACGTTTCCCACCTGGTCGTTTCCCCCCTGGTCGTTTCGCCTCCTTTTTTGGACCCTAGTCGTTTCGCCCCCTAATCCTAGTCTTTTCGCCCCCCCAAACCCTAGTCGTTTCGCCCCCAATTTTTGTTCCTCATTTTTATATATAAAAGATTGATATATGAGACCGAGAGAAAGAAAGAGAAAGAGATAGAAGAACACGTTCTTTGAATGGGAATGATAATTAGGAATTATGATAATTATTACCTGTTTTGTTCATTGCAGTTAATCACATTGTTTATTTGGTTTTGTCACATTAATCACGCAATTAATGCGATTAATGATGAGGTGTGAAAACACGCGCTCTATGCAAAGTTAAACGTCTTTAATTATCGCTTAAGCACCTATACCAATGTTGTTTTAAATTGGTCAGTTGGTTCATTAACAGAGTCTGCAAACAAAGATTAATGGTGAGTTGTTAAAAAATTAATTGTCTTTAATTATCTCATTTTTCAATTTAAATTGGTCGGCTGTTTTTTGAAGAGTGTCGGCAAGCAACAGTTGAAAAGGTAAAATTTTCATAATTGGTGTATCTTTTATTTAAAGAAAATCTTTCATACGCCGACGAAGGTGGTCTCTGACCAGAGGACACTACATGCAGAAAACACAGGGAAAGAATAACTACAAGCCCCTAAATAAGCTTTTTACTTAATTTTAGGTGGTCTTTAAAGCAGAATTTTACTGTTTGTATCGATAATCCAATGAATGCTTAAAAACAAGTTTAACATAATATGTACAGAATGAAATTTAGATATGTATAATAAATATATCGTATATGAGGCATGTCCGGGAATGCTTCAGCTATCCATTTTTTGTGTAACGAATGTATGTTCTTTTATTTGCAGGTTGGCATCATCGTTTGAATAATCGGGCGGGCCACAAAGAACTGTCATGTTACAAGTTGGTGCCTTTGCTGAGGAAAGAGGCCGAGCAAGTGACTGTTAAAGTTCGTCTCGTGGCCAATGGACAGGGCGGGAGAGACACGCGTCAAACATACAGCAGACTGGATGAAAAAGTCAATGAGCTGTGGACCAACTATTCTGCGGGAGAGATTTCAACAGCAAGGCTATTTAGAGGATGCAGCCGACTGTATGGACCGACAAACGAAACCAGAGATGTTCCTGTGACCAGTCATGATGCAGTGGGAAATAAATGTACAACTAATGAAAAAAAAAAATGAATGAAAGAAATAAAAAAAGAAAAAAAAAATATAAAAAAAGATAATAGAACAAAAAAAAAAAAAAAAAAAAAAGAATTAAATAAATAAATAAATAAATAAAAAAAAAAAAAAAAGAATTAAAAAAAGAAAAAATGGCCGGTAAATGGTTACACTAAAATTTTGAAGCAACAGGAACAGGCCTCAATAATTTTAGTGTAACAAGTCCTAGTCCTAGTCACACCTCCCCGAGTGGCCACTTTTAAGGCCCGATGCCGGTCGGTAACTAAGGATAAGTTATCCTGACGTGACAGGGCGATGATGCTACTTAAATATTTGCCTCTTAACAATGTTAATAAAAGTGAAAATTAGTCTAGACATTGAGAAGTGGGCGAAACGACTAGGGGGCGAAACGACTAGGGGGACGAAACGACTAGGTGGGCGAAACGACTAGGGGGGAAACGACCTGGGGGGGGAAACGTCTTGGGGACGAAACGACTAGGGGAGGAAATGGTTTGGGGGCGAACGTCCCGGATTCAATTGTATACCAGTCTGCCAAGCAAATGTTTAACTTCCTTTTCCGGTAGATGTTGGCCCCAAAACCGAAGCTATCTGTAAAGTTAAAACGAAAACGTTTTTACCAACATGGTAAGGCCTCCTGAAGCTGAACTCATTGTGTAAAAAAGGAGAATGATCGTTCCTTTATCAAGTAGTATGTTTGAAATCAGATGTCAATACTGAACGAGGATACCTTCGGATATTGTGCGCGAGTGCGAGATGAGCTGCACGTGCGTGCATTTTTACGGCACACAAGGGCCGTCCTCAGTGGCACAGTTGGTTATGCGGTTGAGATCAAATTTAGAAAGTGGAGCGTGATAGCTCAGTGGTTAGTGCCATTGCCTCTGATGCTAGAGGTCCCGGTTTCGATCCCCGGCAGCGGCGATAAACGTTGGGACATCACGGCAATAGGAGCATTGGGACAATTGCACTTTACCGGGCACTGATTTTCCGTAGGAAAATCCACGCGAGTAGGTATCTAAGGTTCTATTATAAGTATGCGCGTGAGCGTGGTCAAAAAATGGAAATAAGACAGAAAAATGCAAAATTAACCCCAAAATCGTGTAGATTAGGCATATTTCAGGTTAAAACCGAGGTTTTAAACCGTAGATTTTTAACCAAGTTCTGCAATTTCAAGCTTGTTCTAAGCAGGAGAAGCGAAAGAAACGTTAATTACTTTTTGTTTTGCTTCCACTGAATAACTGCGCGTGCGTAATTTCATTTCATTTCAAAGCCTTCTACTGGCCGAGATAACTCACAAGTATAATCTTTCACAAGTAGTGTCTGCGTAATAACTCATAGTATAGAGGAATAAATTTTTATGCCCCCGCAATTCGAAGAATGGTGGAAAGGGCGTATAGCGTTGCCCCTGTGCGTCCGAAACTTAAAACGCAGTCAATAACTTCCTTATTTCTTGATGGATTTTAAAATTACTTGATAGAAATGTTAACCATCCGTTCTGTTCTGTTCTGTTAATCTTCTCCGCCAACAATGATGAACCCTGAATCTTCTCAGGTAAAATATCCAGCACCACAATATTTTAAAACTAAGATAAAAGGATTCAGTTTAAAAGAGTAAAATCAAACATGTCTATCAGTTTTCCAGCTATAAAACATTCATTCATGAAGTCTCGTTCAAGACCGACCACCGCGAGATTTCAGTTTTAAGAATAAAAAAAATCTTAAAATATTAAAATTTTTCTCCAGGTATAAGAAGAGTTCAATAATAGTAGCTAATATATCAATTTCTGTCGTTAATAAAAAGTATCTCGACTTGTTTCCATAAAATTTTTCTAATTTTTCAAGATGGCGGCGGTCTGCCGCGTCACCTCGCGAACAAAGGATTCAAAGGTTTCGACCCTTTTTCCAGCCAATTCAGTCTATAATTTTCCTCCAAACACAATTACATCGTTTCATAAATGTTAAAATCAATGATGAAAGTCGATAAAAGTCACTAAAGTTCAGTAAAATTCAATAAAATCATAAAACTTCGTCCCAGAGTAAAACCACGTCCGCCTTCACCAATCACCACCACCACCGCCCATCTTGAGACGACGTGTCACGTGCAAAACCCAGGTCCGTACCTCCAAGGTCAAGGTCATACTTAGAGGTCAAAGGTAAAAAAAAAGGGTCCGAAACTTAAACGCAGTCAATAACTTTCTTACTACTGGATGGATTTTGAAATTACTTTGGAGAAATGTTAACCATCATGAGTCGATGTGTCACTTGCAAAACCAAGGTCCGTACCTCCAAGGTCAAGGTCATACTTGGAGGTCAAATGTCAAAAAAAGGGTCCGAAACTTAAACGCAGCCAATAACTTATTTTTGGATGGATTTTGAAATTATTTTGAAGAAATGTTAACCATCAAGAGACAGTGTGTCACGTGCAAACCCAGATCCGTACCTCCAAGGTCATACTTGGCGGTCAAATGGCATAAAAAGGGTCCAAAACTTAAACACTGTCAATAACTTTCTATGGATGAATACGAACATAAGACATATTTTCGGGCGGGGGCATCCGTGTCCTATGGACGCATTTCTAGTTGTTTTTTTTCCCCCTCCCTCTTTCATCCAACATGTTGAAAATCAGACATAAACAGCAATCAACAGGGTTAAGATTTAGATAAGACCATCAATCATGCACTCTAAATACATATTTATTGTTGCACTCCATCCTACAAAGAGAAAATTATTATTATTATCATTATTATTATTATTTTCAAATGTACAGGGGATACTCATGTAATCATATCACATTTCTAGCTTCTTTTGACTCTGCTGCATCTGCACCTCTCCTGGGCTTCATCGGTAACGATCCCGGCACCGCTGCAATCTGAGGAGAAAAATTGTAAAGAAAAACACCAAGTGCCCCGACCGGGGACCGAGCCCACGACCCTGAGGCCAAAAAGCAAGCGAGTCAAACACCAGGCCAAAAGGTTCGGGCCAGTCAGACCGGTCGGTTTTGCACTCCAAATAAGGCGATTTATTATGCCGTGCTACTTCATTCAGTGATTTTTTTACCCCTGCGTCCTGCGTCCAGGACGCACAAATAGGACTGAGGACGCACGATCATAAAATATGTGCGTCCGTCGGACGCAAATATTTCATGGGCGAAAAATCCAACTTTCGTTTTCACTGCTGTAAATATCGGCGGAAGTGATAAAATACCGCACTTTTACCGAACCTTCAACTGCCCAACGAGTCACCGAAAAATCGATACAGGTACAATTTAATGATCCAACCACAAGACGAGAATCCCCTCCATCCAAAATGAGCCCAAACTTTCACACACGCAAGTTCAATGCGAACATCAAAGTTTTCCGCCATCCAAATAGCCGCCCACAAACCAACTCTACCATTTTTCTGCATGTGAACCGTAAATGTGTCAAATGACGTCACCCGATGCCAGTAACCCTGCATGTGTTTAATGCCATTGTTTTATTTTAAAGGGCTGTATCCCGTTCTTAAAAACAATGTTTGGAACCGGTAAAAAATATTTTCTCGATAGCTAAACGGTTGTGAATGGAGGTATATAGAAAACAACGCTTTGCACAGCCCCCGAATTATCCCCAGCAGCTCCAACAACAGCGTTCGACTTTTCCCTCCAAGCCGAGCGTCTGCTATTTGGCGCCAAAACATAACCATTCACGATCCGTTTTTATATATTTGCATACATCTACCGTTAGATGTAGCTAATTGTCTGAGGTGCGAGTAAATCATTTTCACATTGATTGTGGATTAAATTTTATGATTGGGGAATAAACGCAAATTAGAGACATAACTTGACCATATTTTCACACCTCGTTCAAGTTGGCTTATCGCCAGAAATGAAAGACACGCACCGCAGGGCAATCATGTTTACTTGGCAATTATATGACAGGGATTAACAAAAGTGTCATAATTGAACTGTTTATATACACAGATGGTTTGTCTCTGAATTGTCGACAAAGCAGGACAGTGCAGCACAATTATTGTGATTTACTTACTCTAGTTTTACTGTAATTAAGGGCTCAAAAGACTGACAGCTGAAGACGATTTTTTTGCACTTGCCCGACCGGGCGTCCTACGGTCAAAGTGCACCTGCCCGGCGCGATTTCGGACTTGTACCGGGCGGTCGGGTAATGGATTTGTCAGCCCCTGAACCTAGATAGCTGGTGTCCCAATCAGGGAAGGAAACGTTTGTCAAATGGTTCGGAATATTATCTCCATTGTGCATGAAGTAAATTTCACGCACATGTGCGGTGCGCATTTATCGAAAACGAAAGTAGAAAACATTTCGGAAAATAGACTAAAAAACGTACACTTTAGCAGGATTTCTTTGGGCTAGTAAACAACACAAGTTGATGATTGATTCTGTTCATTGCAAATAAAAGATAATAGACCGCATTATTTTTAACTATGAATAATGGCATTTTATACTGAACCGATCTTTTTTGTACTTCCTTTTTTTCCCTCCAAATATTGGGACTCATACTTTCCGATTTGGGACGCACAGTTTTTTGGTTGAGCGAGTCCCAGGACGCATAGTTGAAAATTTGTAAAAAAATCACTGCTTCATTCCTCTATCCTACAAAGAAACCAATATTTCAAATGTTTAGGAGAGACTCATTTAAACATGTCATATTTTTAGCTCCTCTTGACTCCGCTTAATCTGGTCCATCCATGGGCTGCAGCAATAATCATCCCGGCACCAGGCACCACTGTAGTAGGGGAAAAAAAAAAAAAACTCTAGTCTAGTGCCCCGACCGATGATTAAAGCAGCGTGATATTTAGTGGTTAATCCACTTGCCCCCGACACCATAGGTCCTGGGCTTGATACCGGCAGCGGCCACAAAAAGCCGACGCCCAGTGATTTTTTACAAATTTTCAACTATGCGTCCTGGGACTCGCTCACCCAAAAAAACTGTGCGTCCCAAATCTGAACGTATGAGTCCCAATATTTGGAGGGAAAAAAATGAAGTACAAAAAGATCGGTTCAGTATAAAATGCCATTATTCATAGTTAAAAATAATGCGGTCTAGTATCTTTTATTTGCAATGAACAGAATCAATCATCAACTTGTGTTGTTAATCCTGCTAAAGTGTATGTTTTTTTAGTCTTTTTTCTTCTTTCGTTTTCAATAAATGCGCACCGCAACATGTGCGTGAAATTTACTTCATGCACAATGGAGATAATATTCCGAACCATTATCGACAAGACTGACTATTCCATTGCGCGGCCGCCCGGTACAAGTCCGAAATCGTGCCCGATCTTAGGACGCCCGGTCGGGCAAGTGCAAAAAAAATCGTCTACAGCTGTCAGTCTTCTGAGTCCTTAAATACAGTAAAACTAGAGTAAGTAAATCACAATAATTGTGCTGCACTTTCCTGCATTGTCGGCAAATCAGAAACAAACTGTCTGTGTATTTATAACAGTTCAATTATGACACAATTGTTAATCCCTGTCATATAATTGCCAAGTAAACATGATTGCCCTGCGGTGCGTGTCTTTCATTTCTGGCGATAAGCCAACTTGAACGAGGTGTGAAAATATGGTCAAGTTATGTTTCTAATTTGTGTTGTTTACTAGCCCAAAGAAATCCTGCTAAAGTGTACGTTTTTTAGTCTATTTTCCGTAATGTTTTCTATTTTCGTTTTCGATAATGCGCACACAAATCATAAAATTTAATCCACAATCAATGTGAAAATGATTTACTCGCTTCTCAGACAATTAGCTACATCTAACGGTAGATGCATGCATTATAAAAACAGATCGTGAATGGTTATGTTTTGGCGCCGAATAGCAGACGCTCAGCCAGGCGGGAAAAGTCGAACGCTGTTGTTGGAGCTGCTGGGGATAATTCGGGGGCTGTGCAAAGCGTTGTTTCTATCCACCTCCAATCACAACCGTTTAGCTATCGAGAAAATATTTTTTACCGGTTCCAAACAATTTTTTAAGAACGGGATACAGCCCATTAAAATAAAACAATGGCATTAAACACGTGCGGGGTTGCTGGCATCGGATGACGTCATTTGACACATTTACCGATCACGTACAGAAAAATGGTAGAGTTGGTTTGTGGGCGGCGACTTGGATGGCGGAAAACTTTGATGTTCGCATTGAACTTGCTTGTGTGAAAGTTTGGGCTCATTTTGGATGGAGGGGATTCTCGTCTTGTGGTTGGATCATTAAATTGTACCTGTATCGATTTTTCGGTGACTCGTTGGGCAGTTGAAAGTTCGGTAAAAGTGCGGTATTGTATCACTTCCGCCGATATTTACAGCAGTGAAAACGAAAGTTGGATTTTTCGCCCATAAAATATTTGCGTCCGACGGACGCACATTATTTACGATCGTGCGTCCTCAGTCCTATTTGTGCGTCCTGGACGCAGGACGCAGGGGTAAAAAAATCACTGGACGCCCAAACACACTCCAACCGCACCACCTGCAGAATGAATCACATTTCCAGATTTCTTTGACTCCGCTGCATCCGCACCCACCCCAGGACCCACGGGCAACCACCCCACCAGATACCACTGCATCTGAGGAGAACAATCTCTAAAGAAAAAAGAAAAACAAACCAAGTGCCCCGAAAATAATGATTGCAATACATATCAAAGTCTTCAAAGAATATGTAGCAATTAAAGGTCAACCACACTCAGTCCCATAATGTATGATAAATTTATGTATATCCTCAGACCAGGTACAGCCGTGTCGGCCACTTCCCGCCGTTCAGATATAACCATGAATATAGATAATGATTACAATACATCAAAGAATATGTAGTACTTAATTAAATGTGAACCACACTCATTCCCATAATGTTTAATGAATTTTGAAGGCCAGGTACAGCCGTGTCGGCCACTTCCTGTCCTCCAGATATAACCATGAAAACATGAACCACACTCATTCCCATAATGTTTAATGAATTTTGAAGGCCAGGTACAGCCGTGTTGGCCACTTCCTGTCCTCCATATATAACCATGAAAACATGGACCACACTCATTCCCATAATGTTTGATGAATTTTGAAGGCCAGGTACAGCCGTGTCGGCCATTGGTCAAATTGTCGGCCATTGGTCATTCATTGGTCAAATTTAAAGACCTTATGAATATTAATGAGCTCTGATGTCAACTTTCGATGACGCAACCAAGCAGTTTGTAAACAAATCCAATTGCAAGAAAAAAAAATGAGAGAAAAATATGGCTTTGTTTATGATGATTTGGCCGAAGTATGCAGAGACAGTGGCAGTATAATAACGTGGCTGATGATTTATTTTGTCTTTTGACTGTGGTAACCTGGTAAGTGCCTTTAAAAATTATCAGTCAACATCATGGGGGCTGCCGCCCCCCACACTCTGGCATTCAAGGTAGAAGGATGCCAGGTATAAACTTACAAAGACAGCAAATCGGGATCTGTTGAATCTTATGTAGTCTGCAGTTTCCTTAAATATTCAAAGCAGTCTCATTTTATCTCATTTGCATATTATTTGGTGCCGTGGTCCAAGTCTGTCGAATCCACGTTGAAGATAGAAAGACTAGCAGATGACAGTGTTACGCTAAATTACCAACAACTGAGTCGGGGAATTTACGTATTTATTAATCCCACATTAACTTGCTGCTGCTAAAATACGATAAAAGAAAGCGCAGTATCAATATTTGTGCTTTGAAAACGCTTGCATTATTTAAAAACATAGGTTAGAAAATGCGTCGTTTCGTCCTTCCAATACAAAATGGCGGCCGTCTTTACCCGAATGTCATGAATAATTAATGAGGCATAAACAACAAAAGACACGCCCTAACAACAAGTTGCGCCTGCGCAGTCTCGATAGAAGACGGTGCCCCGCAAAGTGCAATCTAACCGTGACGTACTTTCGGTTCTAAAAATAGAATGGGAAAAGCCCTGGCCGTCATCTGTCATATTGCTTCAAAGGCAGTGGGACAGATAGTGTTAATTACAGCGTAAACTGGAATTCTTTTAAATTCTTTTTATTTTAAGGGGAAAAATATGATGCTGCAAATTATAGACCAGTGTCGCTAACATGCATCTGTTGCAAAACCCTGGAGCATATATAAGCAACATCAAGCACTTAGCCTTTGAGAGCATTCTTGCTGACTGTCAACATTGTTTCCGGAGTCAATGGCCATGCGAAACGCAGCTTGTTCAATTTTACCATGACATTGTGAGCAATCTGGATGGGGCCATAAACTGTGGCCACAGACAGACTTACTTGATCATCATGGACTTCGCTAAGGCCTTTGACAAGGTACCTCACAGAAGGCTATTACATAAACTGGAGTACTATGGGATAAGAGGATCCACACATAGGAGGATTATTTCAATGAAAACGGGTATATTTTCTCTCAAAATGTCTGAATATTGTTAGCATTTTAAGTTCCGCCTATACATTTGAATAGTGATGGCCGTTTAAATTGACGGCCAGTACTTTGCGCATGCGCAAGAATGACGTCATAAACGGAATCAGGGATTTTCCTAGTGCAACTTTGGGGCCGGTAATCGGCCCCTATTTTTCCCAATTTAGAGACAGATATTCCCAAATTTTATGACAACTTTCCCAATTTCTGATGTTGTGCTACATTTTGATAAAATAATTCATGAAAAATTGAACCAAAATTGACAAAGTTACAGCTGAATTAAATTCCCAACTATAAATATTAGCGAGCTGTTTTTCCCAAACCCAGTGGCCCCTGGACCCTGATTCTGAAGGGTAGGAAAATCCCTGGGAATTCCTAAAACCTCCTATAGTTTTTTGGCCATACAGAGAAATTTTTGGAAGCTCCATTCTAAAAGAAAGTCTAGAAAGTGGTCTTAATAGAATCAGAATTGTTACTGGTGACACGTCAAATGACATTCATACACCAGAACCTGTGATGTGGGAAGTTAGTCCCTAGCTCTAACCAAAGAGGTAAATTTAGCTACACAATCATCAGCACCTTCAGCTGTCGAAATAATCGAATCGGGAGGGCATTCCAATCTCTAATGGTTCTGGGGAAGAACGACTCTTTATAAATGTCAGTTCTTGCGCTAAAGGTCTGAAACGCGAACGAATGGTGATTTCTACAGTGTCTAGCTGGGGGAACAAGGTCATCTGTTGGAATGCTGGCAGCACCCTTTAGACCTTCGTATAAAAGGATTAGCCTACTGTCTTTTCTCCTTTTCTTGAGAGACTCCCATTTTAATTTTCCAAGTATTCCAGTCATGCTCCCAGTTTCAAAGCAGTAATTGCCTGTTACAAATCTAGCAGCTCTATTCTGAACTTTCTCAATTTCATCGTTAAGGACCACTCCACTGGGGTCCCAGATACAACTACCATATTCCAAGATTGGGCAAACAAGACCTTTATATGCTGCCTCTTTTACATCCTGAGGGCACTGATGAAGATTTCGCCTCAGGAAACCAAGCGTTCTATTTGCCTTAGTACACATGTTGCTAATATGAGTAGTCCATCTCAAGTTGTGTGAGATTGTCACTCCAAGGTATTTAATGGAGTCCACATTCTCGAGGACCGTTCCCTCTAAGGTGTAAGAAGCCTCAACTTCATTAGACCTCTTCCTAGTTATCTGCATAATATTGCATTTAACTGGCTGAAATCTCATGCTCCATTTACATGCCCAACATTCTAATCTATCTTCGTCAGTCTGAAGTTTCAAAGAGTCATCTGTATCTCTAATTTCCCGGTAACAAACAGTCATCTGGGAACAGTCTTATTTCTGAGTCAATGTCAGTGGAAATATCATTGATGTACAGGGAGAACAAAAGTGGATCAAGAACGGTCCCTTGCGGGACTCCAGACAAAACTGGAGCCCACTCCGAAGATTCACCATTAACAACAACCCGCTGTTTTCTGTAGCAAAGAAAAGAATCTATCCATTTGAGGGTCTTTCCCCCGATTCCATAACCAAATAACTTAGATTTAAGTAGTTCATGAGGAGGGGTGTCAAAAGCCTTCTCGAAGTCCAGAATAAATGTGTCCACCTGTCCCCCTTTGTCCAAGATTTTTGCCCAGTCATTAATAACTGTGCTTGGCTGAGTTTCACAACTGTGCCTTTTCCTAAATGCATGTTGTCTGTCTGACAAAAGTTTATGTTCGTCCAAGTGGGCCATGATGTTTGAGCAGACTATATGTTCCAGCAATTTACACAGAACACAAGTCAGAGACACAGGGCGATAATTGCGGGCAAGAGCCCTATCTCCTTTTTTGAAGAGTGGACAAATGTTTGCTAAGAGCCATTCTTTGGGGATTTCACCCGTATCAAGAGACTGCTGAAACAAGTGTGCTAAAACTGGACCCAACTCATTTGCTAGTTCCTTCAGGACTTAGGGATGAAGCTCATCAGGTCCTAAGGCCTTACTGGGGTTTAAGCTTTGACTTTCACTGTACTATATTCTTTAAAATAGAAGTGGAGGCAATGATCAGGAATCGATACAATCAACCCACAGCTCCCATCAGAGACACCAAAGGGAAAGAAACACAAACATGAAACAACAGACCCAAATGGTAAAAAACATCAATAGCAGAAAGCCAAAAGGATAGTCACCTTCCCACAAAAAGGCCAACAGGCTATCCAAACTAAAACAATATAAACGACAAAAACACACAGACTAACCATAACAAAAATAAACTGCGACAGAAGAACTGCCCTGGAACGGTCAGCGGAAAGGAATTCAACTGGGGGACTTAAACCGATTCTACATGGCCACACATAGAAGCCTCAGTGGTGCAGTGGTTACGCTACTCGCCTTGTAAACCAGGGATTGCAGGATCGATCCCGGGCTTCTCCAGACTTTCGGATGAGTCTTTAAACCGAGGTCCCGTCTCCGTATGACCTTAGCTGTTGGTGGGACGTAAAACTAAAACTCACTCACTCACTCACATGGCCACAATCCCCGCCCTTCTGTCGCGATTTAGACAAATAATTTGTTCAATCCGCATGAATTAAACTACGGCCTGGTTTAAACTACTGACCAGATGAAAAATTTGCCAGGCGCTGTCAAAAGTTCTCAAACAATCACCCCATCATTGCTCCAAGTGTTTTGATTGCTTTCTTTTTACAGGGGTTTGTGAAAGTGGTGAAGAACAAGCCCGGGCGCTGTCGAAAGTTCTCAAACAAATACCCCATCATTGCTCTCTAAGTGCTTTGATTTCTTTCTTTTACAGGGGTTTGTGAAAGTGGTGAAGAACAAGCAGTACTTCAAAAGATTTCAAGTCAAATTCCGAAGGAGAAGAGGTATTCAAGGACATCTATGTTTACTAGTTCAAATTGTCATATTTCAGGGCTGGAAAATTCCACTGGTCAGTTCACCATGGCAAGAAGAAAGTTTGGAGGACAGGTAAAAATTCTGTCTCTGAATTTACCAAAATCTGCATGCTGTTGGTCATGCAGGACAAGTGACATTTTGAAGAATTTTCCAGCCCTGATTTGATATCAGCAGAGTAAACGTTTGCAAGATGTCTCACTATATTTCGGTCCCCGCCCATCAAGGTTTGAAGAAATAGATGGGCTGCATGATGTTCCTCGCAGAGCTGAATCTGACTGCACAAACTGCTTCAAGGATCCAGGGATTATTTTGGACAGGGCCATGGGGCCATAGCCCCATCAGTTTTGAAAATGGCCCCTTGTTTTGGAAAGCAGGGGCCATTTTTACATGGGGAGAGATAGGGAGTAGCCATTCGGTAGCTAGTTCTTTCTGCTTTTTAGTCAAAATGGTCCCATCAGCATTTTCACCAGAATTATCCCTGAGGATCTAAGCCTGCCCAGGCAAAGCGGTGTGAGTTGGACCGTCCATGCTTATATACCCTTTTGGTTTCATTCAGCGACAGGGCTGAGATGTCATTTTATCTCAGTGTCGGGTAAAAGTCCCACAGAATTGGAAGCGACGTCTCCAAAATGACTGCATAGTATTGACAGGTACGTTATACCTCAAAACAAACAAAAACTTATATTTTGAAACTGCAGGGCATTTTCTGCCTGTTCAGCAGGGCCGAAATTCGACCCCATTCCCAATGCCAATAAGCCTAAATTTTTCCCAATTTCACCATATTTTTTCCCCCAAAAATGAAAAAAATTAAAGCCACAAAAGGAACAGAGAAAACAATACTAAACATCAGAGATTAACACTGGATAGCCAAGATGAAAATTCACCACAGTGAAGCTACAGCTGTATTGCACTGCTTCACTATCAAATTCATAAGACTATCATAGGCAAAATTCATCATCCTGGCATTTCTCTGATAAAATTGTGTTCCCAATTTTGGTATTTTGTCGGTAATTTTTTCCCAATTTTGTCCAGGGGCCTTTTCCCAAAATACCTGGATAAAGCCATGAACAGACTATCACAAAATCTGCACATGGTGGTTAACCAATCAGTTTTGACACTGTAGTCAAGAATGATATCACCAAGCCACTTCCACAGGGGCCTGCAGAAATAGATGGGCTACATGAAGCTTCCACGCAGAGCTGAAACCAACCACACATGTATGCTGGTAAACCGTTTAGTGGATCTAGGCCTGCCCGGGCAAAGCTGTGCAAGTCTGACAGTCCGGGCTTATAAACCCTATTGGTTTCATTGGGCGACGGGGCTTGAGATGTCTTTTCATCTCAATGTCGGGTAAAAGTCCCACAAAATTGGAAGCAACATCTCCAAAATGACCTTTACAGTGTTGACGGGGACGTTAAATCTCAAATCGAGCAAACAAAAATGCTATCTAGCTGCACCGTGGCGGAAATATACCACCATAACGGACATTCCCCCCCCCCCCATACCCCCCCCCCCCGTCAAAGGAATACACATAGCTGTCCAAAGAGTCCATGCATTTTGTTTTTAAATTAAAACATTAGTGTTGCACCTATGCTTAAGCAATGCTTGTTTGACTGGTTAGCAGGGCGTCTTTGTTTTGATACAACATTGTTTTATGGGATTGATGCTGAAATACTTTCTGAGGTTATTCTTTCACGGTCAGTTGACCATTTTCTGGCGAAAGGTTAATGGCTTTGGTATGAGCGAGCACAGGAAAAACGTGTTCATGTAAACTGAGTGGCTTAACCCATTCAGTACCAGAAACCCCAAAACGGGTACCCTGGCAAACAGTGCAGGCTCAGATCAGCTGCAGCATAACCCGGCACATGATCAGGGCCTCCATTGTTCGCTAAAACTTCAGTCATTTTCCAAATAAATTTTCATGAAAACACACCCATAAATTTTGAAATGAACTCCTGCTATTTATATGGAGGAAGCTTCCATTTGGTAAAAAAAGGGTTACTGCCATACAACATTGTGAACGGAAAGTGTATTGGCAGGGATGTTGACCTGTATCCAACCAGTGATAAAACAGTAACTGTTGCCAATACACCTCACAGAAGAGATGTCCATAAAATCTGAGGCTTTGCAATATATTTATATGCACCAGCCACCAGATATGAGCTGGGGCATAGTATTTCCTACATTTTACATGCACACTAGTGAAGAATCAGAGCAGCCTGCAGACCAGAGACTTTTCTTGCTGCATGAAGAAGCATTAGGACCTTAGCTATCCTTAAAGTGCACAACAAAGACTGATCAGACTGTGCAGATGCATATGCTGATCTGAATCTTCACTGGGTTCACATGTAAATTGTAGGAAATGTGCTTTGGCTCATATATATATATTTACATTACAGAGGGTAAAACCGATTACTTTGCCAGGAAGCGACTTGTTGTCCAAGAGAAAAATAAGTACAACACACCAAAATACAGACTTATTGTTCGTTTCACAAACAAAGATATCATCTGTCAGGTAAATGATTTGCAGACATTTGATCTCAGTTATACAAGGTTTCTTTAATTAGACAAAGTGTGTGTGCTTGAGTTTTACATTCCACCAACAACTAAGGTCATATGAAGACAGAACTTCAGATTAAACACTTGAGCCTGGAGAAACCCAAATCAAACCCACGACTAGTGGTTATAAGGTGTGTAGCCATTACCATTACACTATAGAGGATTGTAATTAGAAAACATATTTAACCTTTAACCTGCTGAATATTCAATTAAGCCACACTCATTTCTGACTTTGAACCAATCAGATTACTTGATGCAGCTTATTTCTACATATTCATAAACTGAATGTCAAACTGTGTAGATAAACCTTCACGGGAGGCAACTCCTTCAAAAGTATTTTTGTCCCCCATGTCAATAGGGGTCAATTCTTAAAGGAAAGAATTTGCTCATAAGGGGCAAATTCTTTCCTTTAAGAGTACACAACTTTTTCAGTTGGACAGAGTTTAAAGAAAAACGAACAAGAAAATACCCACCTTATTTGTTACTATGTGAATATCCATTATAGACATTTACTGACATATATATGGTACCCTTGTACAGACACTGTTAATGCACTGGCTGATCTTTTGGCACATGTCAGAATAGAAGTGAAGGCAATGATCTAGAATTGATACAAATAACATTTTGGCTTGATGGGGGGAATTTGGGGTTTGGGGTGGTAAAGTGATGTGTAACAGATATTGGTTTACAGTTGGACCAGGCCTGCTGTCCTTACAGCAGGTAAGGATAGGATGTGTAACAGATATTGGTTTACAGTTGGACCAGGCCTGCTGTCTTTACAGCAGGTAAGGATAGAGGTCAAATATTATTTTTTCTGTTTCTACACTTCATTTTCCTCTTTCTCCTCAATCCCCCACTTTCATCTCGTCTACTGTCTCTTCCTGTGGGAGAAGACAAAATGACCCACAAGGGTTGACATGTCGTTAAACCCAAATCAGACAATCAATAAATGGAGGCCTGGCTCTGAAAGTTAACATGCATTAAGAAAAGGTAGTCCTGATCTTACAATAAATTAATACTCATTGCAGAATTAAATGTTACAAATTTAGAATTGTAATAACAGGAGCCAGCATATGTCAGAACTACAATAAGACTTGGTGACCAGTGAAGACTTATACACACATCCACCTTGGTGTACCCTGCCAAGTGCTCTCGCATTGACCTACTTGAACAGTTTTTATGCCCCGCCATTCGAAGAATGGTGGAAGGGTCTGTTCGTCCATCCGTCCGAAACTTAAACACAGTCAATAACTTTCTTATTTGTGGATGGATTTTGAAATTACTATATGGAAATGTTAACAATCATGAGACGATGTGTCACATGCAAAACCCAGGTCCGTACCTCCAAGGTCAAGGTCATACTTAGAGGTCAAAGGTCAAAAAAGGGCCCAAAACTTAAATGCAGTCAATAACTTTCTTATTTCTAGATGGATATTGAAATTACTTTGTAGAAATGTTAATCATCAGGAGACGATGTGTCACATGCAAAACCCAGGTCCGACACTCCAAGGGCAAGGTCATACTTAGAGGTCAAAGGTAAAAAAAAGAGTCTGATCAATAACTTTCTTGTTTCTGGGTGGATTTTGAAATTACTTGGCAGAAATGTTGGCCATCATGAGACAATCTGCCTCACACAAAACCAAGGTCCTTACCTCCAAGGTCAAGGTCATTTATTAGAGGTCAGATGTGAAAAAAAGGGTCCAAAACTTTAACACGGTCAGTAACTTTCAATGGATTAATACAAACATAGACATATTTTCAGACGGGGGCATCTGTGTCCTGTGGACGCATTTCTAGTTATTATTATTATAGTTATACAGTTTTCGTCTTTCCGTCCGTTAGTTCGTTCGTACTTCCGTCCGTACCGCCGTTTGTCAACCTTTACGTCAAAGTTTTGCGTTAAACCTTTTTGATAGCTCATATCTCTGTAACCACATGTTAAATTCTCTTCATATTTGGTAAAGGATATCTCTATAGCATTACCTTTCATATGGAATAACTAAGCCCCTGGGTCAAGCCCCTGTGTGGGCTGTCTGTCTGTCCGTCTGTCTGTTCATCTACTTTTACGTCAAAGTTTTGTGTTAAACCTTTTTGATTGCTCATATCTCTGTAACCACATGTTAGATTCTCTTCATATTTGGTAAAGGATATGGATCTCTATAGCATTTCCTTTCATATGGAATATCCAAGCCCCTGGGTGGGCTGTCTATCCGTTTGTCAACTTTTACGTCAAAGTTTTGTGTTAAACCTTTTTGATTGCTAATAACTCTGTCACCACATGTTGGATTCTCCTCATATTTGGAACAGGATATCTCTATAGCATTACCTTTCATATGGAGTATCTAAGCCCCTGGGTGGGCTGTCTGTCCGTTTGTCAACTTTTACGTCAAAGTTTTGTGTTAAACCTTTTTGATTGCTCATATTCTTGTCACCACATGTTTGATTCTCTTCATATTTGGTACAGGATATTTCTATAGCATTACCTTTTATTTAGAATATCTAAGCTTGCGGGTCAAGCCCCTGGGTGGGCTGTCCACCAGTCAGTCCGTTCATCAATATTTACGTCAATGTTTTGTGTTAAACCTTTTGATTGCTCATATCTCTGTAACTACATGTTAGATTCTTTTCATATTTGGTAAAGGATATCTCTATAGCATAATCTTTCATATGGAATATCTAAGCCCCTGGGTTGGCTGTCTGTCAGTTTGTCAACTTTTAAGTCGAAGTTTTCTGTTAAACCTTTTTGATTGCTCATATCTCTGTAACTACATGTTAGATTCTCTTCATATTTGGTACAGAATATAGCTATAGTATTAACTTTCATATGGAATATCTAAGCTCCTGTGTCAAGCCCCCGGGTGGGGCTATGGGTCAATAATAAGGACTTACATATTTTGATTACGTCCAAGTTTTGTGTTAACTGTTTTGGTTTAAACAATATTTATTAGAATAAATTCACATGTATACATCGCATAATAGTGTATGGTACAGGATTTGATAACTGTTTCATTATACTCCTTGCATACAAAGTATATCAAAGGTTAAAGTTTTTGTCTTTCCATCTGTTCATTATTAGTTAGTTTGTTGTTTCTTTATGCTGTGACCCTTGTCAGATTTGTCAGTTTATACATGTATATTGGTCCTTGTGATCTTAGAAACAACAGCGACTAGAACTGTTAAATTTTGCATAATATTTTCTCTTGAAATGCAGACAATAATAAATGCAAGTAATAATAAAAAAATGCATTGCTTTATTATGTCATTATACAGCTACTTTAATTCAGCAAATGTTCTATGACAGCCTATTCTATGTTTGTTGTTTCCAGTTGAAATTGTTCCAAATTGCAACAAACTTTGAATTTTTATCATTCAGTAAAGACAAGCAGTTTCATCTTTGGATATGATAAATTATACTATATTTGTTGAAATGCAATAGTTATTCTCAGTGGACTAAATGGAAAGTTTATATGGAAAGGTTCAATGCTACAAACAAATTTTCATTTCCACTAAAAGGGGATGGCACTGGTCGGGGGTATACGTGCCCCACTGGGCACTTTCTCTAGTTATACCCGCGACATACGAAGTATGTCAGGGGGTATATAGTTTTCGTCCTTCCGTCAGGTCGTTCGTTCTTCCGTCCGTCCCGCCGTTCGTCAACCTTTACGTCAAAGTTTTGCGTAAACCTTTTTGATAGCTCATATCTCTGTAACCACATGTTAAATTCTCTTCATATTTGGTAAAGGATATCTCTATAGCATTACCTTTCATATGGAATAACTAAGCCCCTGGGTCAAGCCCCTGTGTGGGCTGTCTGTCCGTCTGTCTGTTCATCTACTTTTACGTCAAAGTTTTGTGTTAAACCTTTTTGATTGCTCATATCTCTGTAACCGCATGTTAGATTCTCTTCATATTTGGTAAAGGATATCTATAGCATTTCCTTTCATATGGAATATCCAAGCCCCTGGGTGGGCTGTCTGTCCGTTTGTCAACTTTTACGTCAAAGTTTTGTGTTAAACCTTTTTGATTGCTAATAACTCTGTCACGACATGTTGGATTCTCCTCATATTTGGAACAGGATATCTCTATAGCATTACCTTTCATATGGAGTATCTAAGCCCCTGGGTGGGCTGTCTGTCCGTTTGTCAACTTTTACGTCAAAGTTTTGTGTTAAACCTTTTTGATTGCTCATATCTCTGTCACCACATGTTTGATTCTCTTCATATTTGGTACAGGATATCTCTATAGCATTACCTTTCATTTGGAATATCTTAGCTCGTGGGTCAAGCCCCTGGGTGGGCTGTCCACCCTTCAGTCTGTTCATCAATATTTACGTCAATGTTTTGTGTTAAACCTTTTTGATTGCTCATATCTCTGTAACTACATGTTAGATTCTTTTCATATTTGGTAAAGGATATCTCTATAGCATAACCTTTCATATGGAATATCTAAGCCCCTGGGTGGGCTGTCTGTCAGTTTGTCAACTTTTAAGTCAAAGTTTTGTGTTAAACCTTTTTGATTGCTTATATCTCTGTAACCTCATGTTAGATTCTCTTCATATTTGGTACAGAATATAGCTATAGTATTAACTTTCATATGGAATATCTAAGCTTCTGTGTCAAGCCCCTGGGTGGGGCTATGGGTCAATAATAAGGACTTACACATTTTGATCACGTCCAAGTTTTGTGTTAACTGTTTTGGTTTAAACAATATTTATTAGAATAAATTCACATATATACATCGCATAATAGTATATGGTACAGGATTTGATAACTGTTTTCATTATACTCCTTGCATACAAAGTATATCAAAGGTTATAGTTTGTCTTTTACATCTGTTCATTATTAGTTAGTTTGTTGTTTCTTTATGCTGTGACCCTCGTCAGATTTGTCAGTTTATACATGTATATTGGTCCTTGTGATCTTAGAAACAACAGCGACTAGAACTGTTAAATTTTGCATAATATTTTCTCTTGAAATGCAGATAATAAATGCAAGTAATAATAAAAAATGCATTGCTTTATTATGTCATTATACAGCTACTTTAATTCAGCAAATGTTCTATGACAGCCTATTCTATGTTTGTTGTTTCCAGTTGAAATTGTTCCAAATTGCAACAAACTTTGAATTTTTATTATTCAGCAAAGACAAGCAGTCTCATCTTTGGATATGATAAATTATTCTATATTTGTTGAAATGCAATAGTTATTCTCAGTGGACTAAATGGAAAGTTTATATGGAAAGGTTCAATGCTACAAACAAATTTTCATTTCCACTAAAAGGGGATGGCACTGGAAGGGGGTATACGTGCCCCACTGGGCACTTTCTCTAGTTTTAACTTCATTTCTTGGAACACCTGCAGCAGTCTGGATACATGTCCATTCGGTACATGTGTCGTCATCATCATCATCATCATCATCAACAGATTTTTTATTAACATGCAGGTACAGGGGCAATGTCAAATGTTAAAAAAGGGGTCCGAAACTCAGTCAATAACTTTCTTATTTCTGTATGGATTCTGAAATTACTTGGCAGAAATGTTAACCATCTTAGTCGATGTGCCATGCCGAAGACCCAGATTGGTACCACTGAGGTCAAGGTCATTCTTTGTTTGATTTGAGATTTAACATCCCTGTCAACACTGTATAGGTCATTTTGGCAATGTTTCTTCCAATTTTGTGGGACTTTTACCTGATATTGAGATGAAATGACATCTCTAGCCCTGTCACTCAATGAAACCGGTTTATAAGCATGGACGGTCCGACTCGCACCTCTGCCTGGTCAGGCTTAGATCATATACTTGGTGTGCGGTCAGTTTTAGCTCTGGGTCATCTATTTCTTCAAGACCCGATGGGCGGGGGCCATAAGGCCATACTTAGAGATCAAAGGTAGAGCAAAATTTCTTTTAAAGAAAACTTGTCTTTTTCTTGTGTTCTCTCAATATACTTTTTGATCCAGGACTTCAACACTCGTAATAAATTATTATTTGCTGAACTTCTTAAGGTTATCAGTATCATTTAAACTACGAAAAGCCTTTTCAAAATTTTATAGACCTCATTCTAATTTAATTTCAAAATCAATGTTGGACTTAAATCTCTTCTTCAACAAGGTCTATCGGAATCCAAATTTTATGGTGATTTTGTATTGTAAATTCAGAAAAAATATATACTTGCAATGACTTCAGCACCCAATTCTTCTCTTATTTCAGATAGCGTACACCAGGGTTGAAGGAGATGTGATAATGACAGCTGCCTATTCACATGAACTTCCTCGTTATGGTGTCAAGGTCGGGTTGACAAACTACGCCGCTGCATACTGCACAGGATTACTACTGGCTAGAAGGGTAGGTAATGTGTTACCACTGTTAACTGTGAGGGGCTACGGCCTTATTATTTCACTTGGTTTTTGCTGATAGTTAATCAGAGATTGACGAAAATCGGAGTACCCAGAGAAAAACTGCCTGACCTTTTGTTGCAGAAGTTTGCATCTTAGAGATGGTGAGATGAAATGGTTAAGTCATTACCCATATTTAGGCCACAGCGGCCCATGTTTAGTTAACTGCATTTTGGAATGAGAGAACAACTGTTTGAACCCTGATGCAGACAATATTTTATAGATATATATTTTTCTTCATAGTTAATAATGCTTGAAGAATGGTTCTTTTGTGGACATAGATCTGGACATATTTTCTATGGTTTTTCTCTTATACTGCTTCAAGGAACAATTGTACAGATATAAACTGTTTACGCTACATAAGGAAAGACTGTCCTTATGAGACAGCAATATCTTTCATGTCTAGAAGGTTGTGATGGCAGGCCTCTGTGGCCAAGTGGGTAGGAGCGCTGACTTAATTATTTGGTCTATCAACCTGTGGTTTGAGCCGCGCTCGGGTACTGTTACATGTGAGATGTAAAGTTCTGTGGAAAGGAAGGTTTGGTGTTTTTTCTGTTGGTTCTCCTTTTTTTGCCCATCTCTGATTAACAATCAGCTTGAAATAAAAGAAAAAACTTTGAAAGGGCTGTAAAAAGAAAACAAAACCAAAGGGAAAAAAAACAGGATGTGATAGTTTGTGTTAATTTTCTTATTTCTGCTTCATAGGTTGTCATTCAGTTTGCAAATTTAAATGTCAGATTACATTTTGTAAAGTTATTTAATTGGTTGATAGTCAGAACAGGATGTGGCTAAATAAATTTATTTACCAGGGTTAAGATTGCATAGGACTACCGGTAGTCCAAAAAGCAGGACGAAAATTCTGCATGTCCTCTGGCCATGACCAGTAAAAAATTTTGATTACAAGTAAAAATTTTATCTTGTCCCCAAGAAATTTATCAAAATCTACGTGACTCTTAGTCCTGCATGATGAGTGAAATTTTGAAGAATTTTCCAGCCCTGTAAAGACTGGGAATTAGGAGACTGTGCTTGAAGAATGGGCAATTTAGTCTCGTGCCTCTTTTTAACCCTTTTTTGTATCAAATGAAATCTTCCTTCTTAAATATAGCAGGCATCCATTTCGAAATTTAGGGGTGTCAGGTTGTGTTTTCTTCAAAATTTATTTGGCAAATGGCTGAACTTATTACAAACAGTGTAGGCCCTGATCAGCAGCATTCTGCGGTATCTGATCTGTGCCTACACTTCTTGCCAATTACACATTTAGGAGTTGCGGGTAGGAAATGGGTTAATAATAAGGCTGAGTAGAACCTCCAAGATTCAAACTACTCAATAATTCAAATCGAATTTGTTGCCCTAATAAAAAGAAAAGTGTATATTTTTACCTTTTTAAGCCCCCGCCTATTCGAAGAATAGCGGAAGGGCAAGTTTTACCCCTGTTCGTCCGGTGACATCGTGTCCGGGCCATAACTCCTAAACCTTATGGAATATATTCATGAAACTTCACAGTTGCATTCATCACACTGAGACGATGTGTCATGAAAAAGAAGACAACTCTCTCATTTTTGGTTTTTGAATTATCTGCCCTTGACTTAGTACCATATAGTAAACCGTGTCCGGGCCATAACTCCTAAACCGTGTGGAATATATTCATGAAACTTCACTGGTGCATTCATCACACTGAGACGATGTGTCATGAGCAAGGAAGACAACTCTTGCATTTTTGTTTTTTGAATTATCTGCCCTTGACTTAGTACCATATAGTAAAACGTGTCTGGGCCATTACTCCTAAACCGTATGGAATATAATCATGAAACATCGCAGGTGCATCCATCATACTTGGATGATGTGTCATGAACAAGGAAGACAACTCCTGCTTGTTTAGTTTTTGAATTATCTGCCCTTGACTTACATCCATATATAGTCAAATGGTATGTTGTGTCCGGGCCATAACTCCTAAACGGTATGGAATATATTCATGAAACTTCACGGGTGCATTCATCACACTTAGACGATGTGTCATGAACAAGGAAGACAACTCTTGCATTTTTGGTTTTTGGATTATCTGCCCTTGGCTTAATACCATATAGTAAACTGTGCCCGGGCCATAACTCCTAAACCGTATGGAATATATTCATGAAACTTCACAGGTGCATTCATCACACTGAGACGGTGTGTCATGAACAAGGAAGACAACTCTTGCATTTTTGGTTTTTGAATTATTTGCCCTTGACTTAGTACCATATAGTAAACCGTGTCCGGGCCATAACTCCTAAACCGTATGGAATATAATCATGAAACTTCACAGGTGCATCCATCATACTTGGACGATGTGTCATGAACAAGGAAGACAGCTCCTGCTTGTTTAGTTTTTGAATTATCTGCCCTTGACTTACATCCATATATAGTCAAATGGTATGTCGTGTCTGGACCATAACTCATAAACCGTATGGAATATATTCATGAAACTTCACAGGTGCATTCATCACACTTAGACGATGTATCGTGAACAAGGATGACAACTCTTTCATTTTTTTGGTTTTTGAATTATCTGCCCTTGACTTAGTACCATATAGTTAAGTGTCCGGGCCATAACTCCCAAACCGTATGGAAAATATTCATGAAACTTCACAGGTGCATTCATCACACTGATCATGTGTCATGAACAAGGAAGACAACTCTTCCATTTTTAGCTCACCTGAGCCGAAGGCTCATGTGAGGTATTAGTATACCACGAGCCGGCGTCCGTCGTCCACACTTTCAACGAAGTATATCTCTGGAACCAGTGGGCCGGCCTTGATCAAATTTCATATGAACCATCATCAGGTAGGGGGAAAGGCTGTATTAGGTTTTCATGCAGATCGGATGAGAACTCTGGTTGCCACAGCAACAAAGAGCTCCCATAGGCTTAACATAGGAAAAAGCTTGTCATCACTCTAGCTCCGTCAATTTTTTTCTGATCGACTTCATTCATGCAGAAAACGAGGACAGGCATGAAATCTCGATCAAGTTCGATTTTGGGCTGAATCGGATTATTCACTCAGGAGTTACGTGCCCTTGAGCGTTGAAAAAATTGCCTATTGACTTAACATGGGGAGAATGTTGTCATCACCGTAGCTGCTTCAATTATTTTCAGATTGGCTTTATTCTTGCAGATAACCAGCACAGCCATGAAATCTCGGTCAAGTTTGATAACTGGCAGAATCGGATCATTCACTTAGGAGTTACCTGCCCTTGTGTGTTTTTGCATTAGGGTTAATGGGAATTTCAAAAATGTATATCTTAAAGACTACTTGGCCAACTTTGATCAAATTTCATGTGTCGCATTATTGGGCAAGTGGAAAGGCTTCATTAGGTTTTCAGGCAGATCTGAGTGGAACTCTGGTTGCCATGGCAACATCTAGCTCCCATAGACTTCACATAGGAAAAAGCTTGTCATCACTCTAGCTCCGTCAATTTTTTTCTGATCGACTTCATTCTTGCAGATAACCAGTACAGGCATAAAATCTCGGTCAAGTTCGATTTTGGGCCGAATCAGATAATTCACTCAAGAGTTACGTCCCCTTGAGCGCCCGAAAAATTGCCTATCGACTTAACATGGGGAAAATGTTGTCATCACTGTAGCTGCTTCAATTTTGTTCGGATTGGCTTCATTCTTACAGATAACCAGCACAGCCATGAAATCTCGGTCAAGTTCGATAATTGGCAGAATCGGATCATACACTTTGGAGTTACCTGCCCTTGTGCATTTTTGCATAAGGGTTAATGTGAATTTCAAAAATGTATATCTTGAAGACTACTTGGCCGACTTTGATCAAATTTTATGTGTAACATTATTGGGCAAGTGGAAAGACTGCATAAGGTTTTCATGCAGATCTGAGTGGAATTCTGGTTACCATGGCAACATATAGCTCCCATAGACTTAACGCTTGTCATCACTCTAGCTCCGTCAATTTTTTTCTGATCGACTTCATTCTTGCAGATAATAAGGACAGGCATAAAATCTCGGTTAAGTTCGATTTTGGGCAGAATCGGAATATTGACCTTGGAGTTACGTGACCTTGAGCGACAAAAAATTTGCCCATAGACTTAACATAGGGAAAATGTTGTGACTACGATAGCAACTTTATTTTTATTCAGATCAGCTTCAAACTTGCAGGTAAAGAGGACAGGCATAAAATCCCGGTTAAGTTTGATTTTGGGCCGAATCGGAATATTGACCTCGGAGTTACGTGACCTTGAGCGACAAAAAATTTGCCCATAGACAACATAGGGAAAATGTTGTGACTACGATAGCGACTTGAATTTTTTTCAGATCAGCTTCAAACTTGCAGGTAACGAGGACAGACATAAAATCTCGGTTAAGTTAGATTTTGGGCCGAATCGGATTATTTGCCTTGGAGTTACCTGCCCTTGAGCATAAAAAAATACGTTGTGACCACGATAGCAACTTTATTTTTATTCGGATCAGCTTCAAACTTGCAGGTAACGAGGACAGGCATAAAATCTCAGTTAAGTTCGAATCGGAATATTGACCTCGGAGTTACATGACCTTGAGCGACAAATAATTTGCCCATAGACTTTACATAGGGAAAATGTTGTACGATAGCGACTTGAATTTTTTTCAGATCAGCTTCAAACTTGCAGGTAACGAGGACAGACATAAAATCTCGGTTAAGTTCGATTTTGGGCCGAATCGGAATATTTGCCTTGGAGTTACCTGCCCTTGAGCATAAAAAAATACGTTGTGACCACGATAGCAACTTTATTTTTATTCATATCAGCTTCAAACTTGCAGGTAACGAGGACAGGCATAAAATCTCGGTTAAGTTCGATTTTGGGCCGAATCGGAATATTGACCTCGGAGTTAACGTGGACTTGAGAGACAAAAAAATTTGCCCATAGACTTAACGTAGGGAAAATGTTGTGACAGAAATAGCGACTTGAATTTTTAGCTCACCTGAGCCAAAGGCTCCAGTGAGCTGATAGTATACCAAGGCTCCGGAGTCCGTCGTCTGTCGTCCGTCCATCCGTCGTCCACACTTTCAATGAAGCATATCTCAGAAGGCAGTCGACCAATCTTGTTTAAATTTTATGTGTAGCACCATTGGGCAAGTGGAAAGGCTGCATAATGTTTTGGAGCTAGTCTGGTTCATTTGTTCCTTCATTCTTCTTTCTCTCCATATAGAGATAATAGACCAATGTTAAATTTTTAATCAAAGATTTCTCAGGAACTATAAAAGCTAGAAGCATCAAATTTGGTATTCAATAGAATAATGATGACTTATTTTGTGTAAGAGACATTGGGCTTTCTCAGCTTATTTGTTCATCTGTTCTTTCATTCTTCTTTCTCTCCATTTTGACCAATGTTAAATTTTCGTCAAAGATTTCTCAGGAACTATAGAAGCTAGAAGTCTCAAACTTGGAATGCAATGCAATAATGATGACTTATATCCTGTAAGGGTCAATGGGCTGGATTCTATTAGCAGATTTAGTAGTCAAGTCTGTGAATTGTTAAAACTTAAGTTCCTCAGGTGAGCGGTTTAGGCTCATTGAGCCTCTTGTTGGTTTTTGGATTTTCTGCCCTTGATGCATATATTTTATGATAGATTTGAAGTACATTTGTAATATTTATACCCCCGCAAACGAAGTTTGAAGGGGGTATATAGGAGGCAGCTTGTCGTCTGTCGTCGGTCCGTTACAAAAATGTCCGATACAAAAAACTTTAACATTGCTCATAACTTCCTTATTCTTTGACCGATTTCTTTAATATTCACACACCACACACCTTGCTACTAGTACTTAAGATTGATATACACAAACCTGACCTTGACCTTTACGTTGACCTTCCTCAAGGTCAAATACTTGTAAAAATTTGTCGGTAGCGGGGGTATAATTGGCGCCCGTTAGGCGGCAGCTCTAGTTTTTTATGAATGGCATTTGGCGGGGGCATCCGTGTCCTATGGACACTTTCTAGTTTTATTTTATGTCTACAATTCAAACAAGCCGGCCTCGGTAGCTCGAGTCGGATGCGCATCTTACTGGTGATCAGGAGGATGCGGGTTCGATACCTGCCGGGGTCGGCAACATTCTTTCTGGAAGCCCCTTGAACTTGAATAATCAAGATTCTATAATATTTCTTGATTTATAACAGCTATTAAAGAAGTTGAAGTTGGACGGGATCTACCCAGGTCAGGAAAAGGTGGACGGGGATGAATTCTTTGTAGAAGATGTTGATGGACAACCTGGTGCATTCAGGTGTTACCTAGATGTTGGTCTGATCAGAACCACAACAGGAGCTAGAGCCTTTGGTGCTATGAAAGGTGCAGCTGATGGTGGATTGGATATCCCTCACAGGTAAGAGATGAAGTGGAGGCGAACAAGAAAAAAAAAAAAGGAACACTGAATGAGAAAGTACAAAATAGCATAGCTCCATTGAGGATTATACAGGAATAATTTTTTTTTTCTTATTTCTTGATAAACCCTTTTTGTACCAAATGGAATCTTCCTCCTCATAAATATGGCAGGAGTCCATTTCTAAATTTAGGGGTGTCCGGTTGTGTTTTCTTCAAATTTGTTTGGAAATTGCCTTTACTTTTTGCAATCAGTGTAGGGCCTGATCAGATGCCGCATTCTCTGGCGTCTGATCTGGGCCTGCACTGTTTGCCCTGGTACCCATTTTGGGATTTCTGGTACCAGATGGGTTAAAACAACATGTTAGAATCACCTCAAAAAATCAATCCTGCCACAGCAGGTTTCTAACAAAAAATACGGAAAATTATCCCTTATTTGGGACATTGACAAACAGTGTAAATCCAGATCAGATGCCTCAGAATGTGGCATGTGATCAGGGTCTACACTTTTTGCTTGAAGAACATTCATTTTTGTAAAATTTGTCACAAACAAAAACAAACCTGTCAACCTGATACCACTATAATTGAAAATGGACCACTCCAAATTTAATAGGTGGAAGATTCCATTGTCATATATATGGGTAAATTACAGGCCTAATATTTTTCAGGCATTTGCAGGATTTCAGGCTTTTAGAGCTTGATTTTTTTCTTGATTTCAGGCCATTAGATTTTGATTTTTCCTCCTGTATTCTATTTAAAATGATTGTTTAACGCTTAATTTATTTAGCCTTACCCATTTCTGACAGTCAGCCAATCAAATTACTTGATACAATGTATTCATTCAATTCGCAAACTGCATTACAAACTGTAGATCCTGATCAGATGGCTTTTTCAGAAGCCATCTGATCTGGATCTACACTGTTTGCAAAGGTAACGGTTCTCATGTTCAGCAGGATAAGGGTTAAGACTAATTAATATCCGGCCTTTCAGGCATGGAAAAGCTTGTTAAGAATGCGGCCTGAAATTATCATTGCTCCCCCAAAGAGGCCAGAAGATTAATAGCTAGATCTTTGTGATGCTCTACTCACAGGACAGACTGCTGATGATGGTTGCATAGTTCAGCTGAGAGAATGATGAATACTAGATTACACTGAAGCAGTCTGTAAAACCCAGCTGTGTGGAGAAGCAGAATTCTTTGTAGTGCTTTTACTTTTGGGTTGTCATGTGAATACCAGTTTTACCATTTCAATTATAAGATTGATTTTGATCAGCTAATAATGTGTGATTTTTAGCTCACTTGGGCCGAAGGCTCCAGGGGAGCTTATAGTATAGTGGGTCCTCCGTCGTCCGTCCGTCCGTCGTCCGTCCACACTTTTGAGCAGCTATATCTCTGTATCCTGCAGGCTGATCTCAATCATTTCTCACCTGTAGCATGCCTCTGGTGGGGCATTGATGACATAAACTTTTTTTTGAAATCGCTCTAAAACTTTGGTTCCTATGGCAACCACAAGGTCCCATAGACTTACTATGGGAAAATGCTTGTCATCACCGTAGCGCCTTCAGTTTTGATCAGATCTTTCTGAAACTTATATGTAAGGTGACTGGGGATTAAAACTCGGATGAGTTCGAAAACCGGCCAAGTTGGCCCATTTATCATAGAGTTACGTCCCTTTGATTGCTGAAAATGCCCATTTTCGACCTTGTCATCACCGTAGCCCCTTCAGTTTTGATCGGATCTTTCTGAAACTTATATGTAATGTGGCTGGGGATAAAACCTCGGATGAGTTCGAAAACCGGCCAAGTCCGCCGATTTATCATAGAGTTACTTCCCTTTGATTGCTGAAAATGCCGATTTTTGACCTTGTCATCACCGTAGCCCCTTCAGTTTTGATCGGATCTTTCTGAAACTTATATGTAAGGTGGCTGTGGATAAAATCTCGGATGAGTTCGAAAACCGACCAAGTCGGCCCTTTTATCTTAGAGTAACGTCCCTTTGATTGCTGAAAATGCTGATTTTTGACCTTGTCATCACTGTAGCCCTTTCAGTTTTGATCGAATCTTTCTGAAACTTATATGTAAAGTGGCTGGGGATAAAATCTTGGATGAGTTCGAAAACCAGCCAAGTAGGTCCATTTATCACAGAGTAACGTCCCTTTGATGGCTGAAAATGCCGATTTTTGACCTTGTCATCACCGTAGCCCTTTGTTTTGATCAGATCTTTCTGAAACTTATATGCAAGGTGGCTGGGGATAAAGCCACGGATGAGTTCGTATAACGGCAAAGGTGGCCTATTTATCATAGAGTTAGGTCCCTTTGATTGCTGAAAATGTTGATTTTTGACCTTGTCCACACTGTAGCCCCTTCAGTTTTGATCGGATCTTTCTGAAACTTATATGTAAGGTGACTGGGGATAAAACCTCGGATGAGTTCGAAAACCGGCCAAGTTGCCCCATTAACTATATAGTTATGTCCCTTTGATGGCTGAAAATGTCGATTTTTTTACCTTGTCATCACCGTAGCCCCTTCAGTTTTGATCGAATCTTTCTGAAACCTATATGTAAGGTGACTGGAGATAAAACCTAGGATGAGTTTGAATACCGGCCAAGTTGGCCCATTTATCATTGATTTACGTCCCTTTGATTGCTGAAAATGCCGATTTTTGACCTTGTCAACCCCATAGCCCCTTCAGTTTTGATCGGATCTTTCTGAAACTTATATGTAAGGTGGCTGGGGATAAAATCTTGGATGAGTTCAAAAACAGGCCAAGTCAGCCCATTTATCGTAGAGGTCTGTCCCTTTGATGGCTGAAAATGTTGATTTTTGACCTTGTCATTACTGTAGCCCCTTCAGTTTTGATCGGATTTTTCTGAAACTTATATGTAAGGTGGCTGGGGATGAAACTTGGATGAGTTCGAAAACTGGCCAAGTCGGCTCATTTATTTTAGAGTAACATCCCTTTGATTGCTAAAAATGGCAAATTTTGACCTTGTCATCACCGTAGCCCCTTCAGTTTTGATCGGATCTTTCTGAAACTTATATGTGAGGTGGCTGGGAATAAAATCTTGGATGAGTTTGAATACTGGCCAAGTCTGATCGGATCTTTCTGAAACTTTAATGTAAGGTGGCTGGGAATAAAACCTCAGGTGAGTTCGAATACGGCCAAGTCGGCACATTTATCATAGAGTGATGTGCCTTTGATTGCTGAAAATGCCTATTTTCGACATTGTTATCACTGCTGCCCCTCTAGTTTTGGAACGGATCTTCATGAAACTTACAAACAAGGAAGTCAGGCAGAAAGCTTGGAGGAGTTTGAAAACTCTTGTTTTTGAACTTGTCATCACCATAGCCACTTCAGTTTAGATAGGATCTTCTTAGCAAGTCAGGAATAAAAGCTTGAATGAGTTTGAAAACCGGTGAGGTCAGCCTGTTTATCATAGAGTTAAATTCTACTTGATTTTCAGAAAATGCATACTCTGTCATCACCATGTCCTCCCATAAAGCCTTCAGTAAAGGTTGGCACTTCCTTAAACTTTGAATCTGTTAGCTCAGGTGAGCGATACAGGACCAAGCTAGCTTGGTCCTCTTGTTTTCTTCATTGAAGAGACAGCAACCTCACTAAACCCACCCGCATTTCTGCAGTGAAAAATTGAAGGCAATGATCAGGAATTGATACACTTAACCAACAGCTCCCAGGAAAAGAAACACAAACATAAAATAACTAGATCCTGATGGAAACACCAATAGTGGAAAGCCAAAAGGACCGTTACTTTCCACAAAATGGTGGATTGGCTATCCAAAACCCTCCAAAAAATATATATGCGATACACACACTCAAAGAAAGCTCACGGTTCTCGGGGTACTCCAGTTCCGCCCACGGTCTGCTCGATACAAGTGAAATAATCTTATAATGATCTTAACCCTTATCTTGCGGTTCACGACAACCCCTATCTTTGGAAACAGTGTAGATCCAGATCAGATGGCTTCTGGAGAAGACATCTGATCAGGATCTACACTGTTTGGCATTCAGTTTATGAATTTGTTGCAACAAATTACATCAAGTAATTTGATTGGTTGATAGACAGAAATGGGTGTGGCTTAAATGAATATTCAGCAAGATAAGGGTTAAAACCCGCCACCCGAAGAGCCATTCTTACTATTCTGCTATTAGATACCTCCATGATGTAGTGGCTGGGTTATATGCTTCATAAACCAGAGGTTGTGGGTGTGATGCCAGGCCTCCTCTAACTTTCGGATGAGTCTTTAAACTTTGGTCCTGTGTCAGTATGACCTTAGTTGTTGATGGGATGTAACACACACACAAATCCTTCTACTAATTCATAGTGAGCCGGTGACAGTTTCTGGCAAAAGACTGCTGAACTGGTTGACAGCTTAAATATTATAAGACTTTACATACAGAAAAAGAGTGGGTGGAATAAAGTGGAGAGTGGAACACTTAACTGCTGATGATGGTGCATAGTTCATCTGAGAGCATTGATGAATAATAGTTACATACTGAAGCAGTCTATTGTTGAATACCTATTTAAACAAGTAGTAAAATGTAAGAATGCCAGGCTCAGTCACGTGGGGTTCGTGGAGTTTGACCATGAAATCTTTTCATGGAGATTTCATGGTCATTCCCTCCCAACTGCTGATTCAAGAAAGTAAAATGTACTAGTTAATTAATACTTACATATGAGCCTGCCCAGGAAAAGTGTGGTTAGGTATTGAAACTGATTGGCTGGCTATATGAGGTAAAGCCTCGCATTTTATCCCTTTCCTCAACTGGTTTAATAAATTCAATAATACATGAACACTCATATAAGATCCTCTGCATAGGGAAAAGATACACCTGGGACCAGTTGATCAAAGCATTGTTCGCTTAACGAGCTAGTTTGGGGTCATATTGTTAACTGTTGTAGCAAGTTTAATATTTAAAATTTTGGTATTTTTGCTGAAAAAATGTGAGCAGCTTTTGCATTCGCCCACATTTTTTCAGCAAATATATTAGCATATTTGCCATAATAAATTATCAAAGTTTTAATGATATGTTAACTAATGACGTCATTAGTTTTGAACAGCTGGTCCCTGGACTTGGTTACAAGGGAGGTGTCAGACTGATTTTCACTCCTATTGAAAAAAAAGTTGAATTCAATGAAAAAGGTTTGCTCTTGAGGTGTTTCCATTTAAGGCACATTTCATATTTCTTCACAATGCTGACCAATGCTTAAAATACATTGAAAACTTAGACAAATTTATCCTTCCTGTTCAAATTTATCTTTCCTGTTCAGCCTCGATAGCGCAGTGATTAACGCGTTTGACTTGTGATCGCGAGGTTGTGTGTTCGAATCTGGCCACTGGTATCGAAATGTTTCCTTGGGCAAGACACGTAATGTCACTGCCCTTCTCCACCCAAATGTAAATGGGTAGCAGTGTGTAAAAAGCCACTGCCTCTCTCTCTCGCCTGCGTGAAAACACCTGGAATGAGTGTTGAGAGTGATTCAATAAGCTTGATCGTTTTTAGTTTTTACGTCTCGCCAACAGCTGAGGTCATGCTGAGACGGGACCTTGATTTAAAGACACATTCGAAAGTCTGAGAAGCCCGGGATCGATCCTGCAATCCCTGGTTTTCAAGGCGAGTAGCATAACCACTACACCACGGAGGCTTCTTAGTAAGCTTGAAGCTTTCATCGCAATAAAACTAAAATAAATTACTATAAACTAAATTTATCCTTTTGTTCTTCACCACAGTTCGAACAGTTTCATTAAGGTAAGCCAGAAAGGGTTTTGATCTGAGAAGTTTCTTGATGTTTACATTTTTGGGCCTGTTATCAATAGACCTGAAGTTTTATACACAAGCAAAGTTACACTTGGCTATCACTGATGCTCCTGCAAGTACCGATTAAATGTAATCCAGTTAACATTTATATTTGTCCTTTCTTGTCGTTTTGTCATGAGAGTGCTGTGTAATTAGGGTCATCTGTAAAATATGGACAGAGGGCCCCCGCCCGTCAGGGCTTGAAGAAATAGATGGACTGCATGATGCTTCCATGCAGAGCTGAAACCGACTGCACACGAGTTCTTGTAAGCCCATTAGAGGATTTAAGCCTGCCCAGGCAAATTGGTGTGAGCCCCACCGTCCATGGTTATAAACCCTATTGGTTTCATCGGGTGACAGGGCTTGAGATGTCCCACAAAATTGGAAACAATGTCTCCGAAATGACCTATACAGTGTTGATGGGGACTTTAAACCTCAGATGAATTAAACAAAACATGGATTGATCACTTATGTTGGCTAGGGAGGACTGTGTGGACTCAGATCAGGCACTGCAGAAAGTGTTGCTGATCAGGGCTACACTGTTTGCTTATAGAACAATAACTTAAGGGTTAAACAAATTAGACTACCTACACTCATGAGACCTTGTACTCACCAGTGCTGTCTGTGCTTTTGATTTTATGACAGCTAAAGTATGTTAAGACCACCTTTGGGACTATTCAAAAGTGGTCTCTTGAACAGTCCCAAAGGTTGTCTCTGACCACAGAACATGGTGTGCAGGAATCACAAAGAAAGAATAACTGCAACCTATTAAATAAGCTTTTTATACCAGTAGTAGTTTTAACTTTAGGTAGACTTAATAGCAGAATTTTGCTGTATTTTGTTTCAGCACAAAGAGATTCCCTGGGTACGACAGTGAAAGTGGAGACTTTAATGCTGAGGTTCACAGAAATCACATCTTTGGCAAACACGTTGGAGAGTATATGAGGAAACTACAGGAGGAAGACGACGATGCCTACAAGAGACAGTTCTCACAGTTCATTAAGAATGGAATCACCCCAGATAATGTATGCTTTCATCAGCTCTTTTAAGGGAGGCTGTTGTTGTGCAAGCCAGATTTCATTCCTGTTTTTATGCCCCTGCCATTCAAAGAATGGTGGAAAGGGCTTATAGTGTTGCCCCTGTCTGTCTGTCCGTTCGGTCGTCCGTCCGAAACTTAAACGCAGTCAATAACTTTCTTATTTCTGGATGGATTTTGAAATTATTTTGCATATATGTTAACCATCATGAGACAATGTGTCGCTTGCAAAAAATGGACAGGGAGTCTGGTTATAACTAGTGTGTTGCATGATTAATGTACATGGGCAGGAAGCCGGCCATGGTGGCTCAGTCGGATGAGCGTCTGACTGGTGATCAGGAGGACGTGGGTTTGATTCCCGCCGGGGTCTGCAACATTCTTTCGTTGAGATTGATCGTGAAATCTTTTCAACGATCATTCTCTCCCTTCCGCTGATTCAGGAAGGGCAGTTGTCAGTTTCTGGCGAAAGAATGTGCGCTGTACTGGTTAAACACTTATGTATAAGCCTGCCCAGGAAAAGTGTGGATAGGTAAACTGACCGGGTCAAAAATGACCTAAAATAGTGTTGACTGGGCCGTTAAACTCCAAAACAAACAAAACATGGGCAGGAATCAGGGTATATCTGGAGTGTTGCATGATTAATGTACATGGACAGGAGTCTGGGTATAAGTAGTGTGTTACATGATGTCAGGCCTCATATTTTTCAGGCATATGGGTGATTTCAAAAATAATGAGTCAAAAGTGTGACATTAAGGGTGAAAAATAAAGTTTGATATCTGGCAATTATGCATAGCAAAATGACACCTCAAGATGTCAAATTTTATGAACACAAACATGGGAATATAAAGAATCCAAAACAGCTTTGAAAATTTTTTGATGTTATTTCAATCACTGAAAATTTTTTGAACAAGTTCATTGATTTTCAGAGGTTGCTTAAAAGCAGTTAAACAAGTCAATTCAATGTATAATGTATTTCATATGGTAAAGTAAACGTTATGCCATAATCTGGAAGAAAAATTCATTATTTTTACATGATTTTATAGTTTTTTTTTTACTATTTTAGGCAAATTTGACCCATTTTTATATTTATGACCTCAAAAAGTTTGCATAAAAAATCTAATAAATGGAAAATAAAGGTCAAAATTGATCTTGTACATATACTTGATTGTAGAAGTTAGTATGCCAAAATTTACTTTGAAAGGATCGGTCGTAATGTGATGAGGGCACTTCAAATAACAGTGGAATTTTTGAATAAATCGTTACACTTGGGACATAATCTATGAAATCAGATATCCATGTAAGGAGCTATTTTCAGCTGATCTTAGGGTTATACTTTTTGTTGCAGCTGATATGTCAATGAAGCCAAAGAAGTATTTCTTGCATACTATAGGATGCCATTGTCAGAAACAAACTTATGAATCATTCATCAAAGAAATTGGTTAATACAAACAACATGTTTTATAAAGAGACAATTAAGTTTTCCTAACACTCAATGTCTTTTTATAACAAAAAAGAATGTTTATCAAACCTTTCTAGGTGCTTAGTAAGTAAGCAAAGTGTAGTTTCAAGAAACAGATTACTTTACAACAACGATCAGTGAAATCGTTACACTCGTGACAAAAATGTAAAAATGTCTTTAAAACAGACATAAGTATTATGGCATGAATTGTAGCTGTAAATCCTTTAGTAAAACAACTAAATCATTGTGTTTCTTCATAAACAAAGTTACTCTGGTTCAGCTGCTTACTAATGTCAACTTTGAAGTATTGACCACTCAACGTCAAGAACTTGCTTACACATCAAATACATGGTTTCACAAAAAGATAGTTGATTCTATTTAACATTTTAAAACTATTGTTACAATAAGACTGATTGCAAAAACCTGTAAAAATTGATTCGGTAAGCTTGATGGAAATTGTACATTACAATAATAATTTGATAAACCGTTACACTTGGGACAAAAAGAAGAAATGATCTTTGGAATCATTCTGAAGTCTACAAACTGGATTTTAACTGCAATTATTGGCATAATAACGTTTGATTGTCTGTTTTCTGTCAGGTTTTTGTTGAAATATTAAAAAAAAAAAATATATATATATATAAATAAAATAAAATATTTGAAACACAACTCACTCAAAGGCCTTATAAAGTATCCATGGCGAAATGTTTATTGGTGCAAAATGTTTTCACATTTTTAGCACAGTGAAAAATTTTCAAGTATCATATGCTTTGTCATAATATCAACAAGCTTCTTCAGCTTTGATTCTTCCCACCGCCTTTTTAGTTTTGGGTCTGTCTTGAGCCTCTCCCTGTACTTTCTTACTCTTTCTGCTGATGAGTCTTTTTATCCCCCGACCGAATAGGTTCAGGGGATATAGCGATCAGCCTGGCATCCGTCCATCTGTCCATCCGTCCGTAGACGCAACCTTGTGATGACCATAACTCCTATACCCTTTGAGATTCATTGATGGTTCTTGGCACACTTGTTCACAAGGCAGAGGCGGCGTGTCATGCGCAAAAGCCAGAACTCTGGATGCCATACTTTTTGAGTTATCTCCCCTTTTAATAAAATAGAATGACTACTTTGTGATGGCCATAACTCAATACCCTTTGCGATATATTTATGGTACTAGGCAAAGTTGTTCACAAGGCTGAGACAGCGTGTAATGCACAAGAACCACAACTCTGGTTGCCATGGTTTTTGATTTATCTCCCCTTTCAATAAAATAGAGTGACTACCTTGTGCTGGCCATAACTCCAATACCCTTTAAGATATATTGATGATACCTGGCACAGTTGTTCACAAGGCCAAGACTGTGTGTCATGCACAAGAGCCGCAACTCTGGGTGTCATGGTTTTTTAGTTATCTCCCCTTCCAATAATATAGTTTCACTACCTTGTGATTGCCATATCTCCAATACTCTGAGATAATTATATTGATGGTATTTGGTACAGTTGTTCATGAGGTTAAGCAGATGTGTCAGGTGCAAGAACCAAAACTCTGGGTGCCCTGGTTTTTTAAATTATCTCCCCAGACAATATAACCTTTTGATGGCCATAACTCCAATACCCTTCGAGATATATTGATGGTACTTGGCATAATTGAATACAAGGTTGAGACGGCACTTCAGGCCTAAGAACCACAACTCTGGGTGCTATGATATTTGAGTTATCTCCCCTTCCAATAAAACGGTATAACCACCTTGTGATCTCCGTACCTCCAATACCCTTTGAGACATATTGGTGGTCCTTTATGCAGATGTACATGAGGTTAAGCAGGTGTGTCATGCTCAAGAATTACAACTCTGGGTGCTCTGGTTTTTGAGTAATCTCTTCTGACAATATAACCTTGTGAAGGTCATAAGTCCAACACCCTTTGAGATATATTGAAGGAACTTTGCACGATTGTATACAAGGTACAGAAGGAGTGGCATGTGCAAGAACCACAACTGTTGGTGCTGTGGTATTTGAGTTATCTACCCTTCCAATAGAACAGTATGACCAGCTTGTGATCCCCATATCTCCAATACCCTTTGAGACATATTGATGGTACTTTGTACAGAAATACAAGAGCTTAAGCAGGCATGTCATTAGCAAGAACCACAATTCTGAGTGCCCTGGTTTTTAGTTCACATGTGAGGTATTAGTATACCACGAGCCGGCGTCCGTCGTCGTCGTCGTCCGTCGTCCACACTTTCAAAGAAGTATATCTCCGGAACCAGTGGGCCAATCTTGATCAAATTTCATGTGAAGCATTATCATGTAGGGGGAAAGGCTGCATACTGTTTTCGGGCAGATCGGATTGGAACTCTGGTTGCCATGGCAACAAATAGCTCCCATAGACTGAACATAGGAAAAAGTTTGTCATCACTCTAGCTCCGTCAATTTTTTTCTGATCGTCTTCATTCTTGCAGATAACGAGGACAGGCATGAAATCTCGATCAAGTTCGATTTTGGGCTGAATCGGATTATTCACTCAGGAGTTACGTGCCCTTGAGCGTTCTTAACATAGGAAAAAGCTTGTCATCACTCTAGCTCTGTCAATTTTTTTCTGATCGACTTCATTCTTGCAGATAATGAGGACAGGCATGAAATCTCGATCAAGTTCGATTTTGGGCTGAATCGGATTATTCACTCAGGAGTTACGTGCCCTTGAGCGTTGAAAAAATTGCCTATTGACTTAACATGGGGAGAATGTTGTCATCACCGTAGCTGCTTCATTTATTTTCAGATTGGCTTTATTCTTGCAGATAACCAGCACAGCCATGAAATCTCGGTCAAGTTCGATAACTGGCAGAATCGGATCATTCACTTAGGAGTTACCTGCCCTTGTGTGTTTTTGCATTAGGGTTAATGGGAATTTCAAAAATGTATATCTTAAAGACTACTTGGCCAACTTTGATCAAATTTCATGTGTCGCATTATTGGGCAAGTGGAAAGGCTTCATTAGGTTTTCAGGCAGATCTGAGTGGAACTCTGGTTGCCATGGCAACATCTAGCTCCCATAGACGTCACATAGGAAAAAGCTTGTCATCACTCTAGCTCCGTCAATTTTTTTCTGATCGACTTTATTCTTGCAGATGACCAGTACAGACATAAAATATCGGTTAAGTTCGATTTTGGGCCGAATCGGATTATTTGCCTTGGAGTTACCTGCCCTTGAGCATAAAAAAAATACGTTGTGACCACGATAGCAACTTAATTTTTATTCATATCAGCTTCAAACTTGCAGGTAACGAGGACAGGCATAAAATCTCGGTTAAGTTAAATTTTGGGCCGAATCGGAATATTGACCTCGGAGTTACGTGACCTTGAGCGACAAAAAATTTGCCCATAGACTTAATTAGGGAAAATGTTGCGACTACGATAGCGACTTGAATATTTTTCAGATCAGCTTCAAACTTGCAGGTAACGAGGACAGACATAAAATCTCGGTTAAGTTCGATTTTGGGCCGAATCGGAATATTTGCCTTGGAGTTACCTGCCCTTGAGAATAAAAAAATACGTTGTGACCACGATAGCAACTTTATTTTTATTCATATCAGCTTCAAACTTGCAGGTAACGAGGACAGGCATAAAATCTCGGTTAAGTTCGATTTTGGGCCGAATCGGAATATTGACCTCGGAGTTACGTGACCTTGAGAGACAAAAAAATTTGCCCATAGACTTAACGTAGGGAAAATGTTGTGACAGAAATAGCGACTTGAATTTTTAGCTCACCTGAGCCAAAGGCTCCAGTGAGCTGATAGAATACCAAGGCTCCGGAGTCCGTCATCTGTCGTCCGTCCATCCGTCGTCCACACTTTCAATGAAGCATATCTCAGAAGGCAGTCGACCAATCTTGTTTAAATTTTATGTGTAGCACCATTGGGCAAGGGGAAAGGCTGCATTAGGTTTTGGAGCTAGTCTGGTTCATTTGTTCCTTCATTCTTCTTTCTCTCCATATAGAGATAATAGACCAATGTTAAATTTTTAATCAAAGATTTCTCAGGAACTATAAAAGCTAGAAGCATCAAATTTGGTATTCAATAGAATAATGATGACTTATTTTGTGTAAGAGACATTGGGCTTTCTCAGCTTATTTGTTCATCTGTTCTTTCATTCTTCTTTCTCTCCATTTTGACCAATGTTAAATTTTCGTCAAAGATTTCTCAGGAACTATAGAAGCTAGAAGTCTCAAACTTGGAATGCAATGCAATAATGATGACTTATATCCTGTAAGGGTCAATGGGCTGTATTCTATTAGCAGATTTAGTAGTCAAGTCTGTGAATTGTTAAAACTTAAGTTCCTCAGGTGAGCGGTTTAGGCTCATTGAGCCTCTTGTTTAGTTATGTCCCCTGACAGTATAATTTTGTGATGGCCATAACTGCAATACTTTTATGATATACCGGTATTGCTGGTTTAATTCTGGTGTATGTTCTACTGGTGAACAGTCTTCTGAAGGCCATATTGGCTTTTGGTCGGGGGACTTGCCATCTCTTCTGATGGCTATTTATGTCTCCCCCGAAAAATTTTTTTTCGGAGAGACATATTGTTTTTCCCCCGGGCGTCTGTCTGTCCGTCTGTCTGTCTGTCCGTCTGTCCGTCTGTCACACTTTCGTGTCCGCTCTGTAACTTGAAAACCGTTAGAGCTATCCTCACGAAACTTCGTATAAATATTAATCAGCATTAGACGACGTGCAGTGCGCAAGAACCATAACTCTCGCATTTATACTTTTTGAATTATCTCCCTTGGAAGTTTGTTGGTATGTATATATGTATGGGCAAATCGTGTCCGGTCAATAACTTTCTTATTTTTTGATGGATTTTAAAATTACTCGGCAGAAATATTAACAACCATAAGACGATGTGTGGTGCGCATGAGGCAGGTCGGTACCTCAAAGGTCAAGGTCATACTTAGAGGTCAAAGGTCAAAAAAGGGGCCTTTTTAGCTCACCTGACCGAAGGTCATGGTGAGCTTTTGTGACAGTAAGATGTCCGGCGTCGTCGTGCGTCGTCCGTCGTCCGTCGTCCGTCGTGCGTAAACTTTTTCTTGTGAACACACTAGAGGCCACAGTTTTGGTCCAATTATCATCAAACTTGCTCAGAATGATAATCATGACAATATCTCGGTCAAGTTCGAATTTGGGTCATGTCGGGTAAAAAAGTAGGTCAGTAGGTCAAATCATAGAAAAACCTTGTGAACACTCGAGAGGCCACAATTTTGGTCCAATCATCATCAAACTTGCTCAGAATGATCATTGTGACAATATTTTAGTGAAGTTTGAATATGGATCATGTCGGCTTAAAAAGTAGGTCAGCGGGTCAAATCATAGAAAAACCTTGTGAACACCCTAGAGGCCACAATTTTGGTCCAATCATAATCAAACTTGCTCAGAATGATCATCATGACAATATCTTGGTCAAGTTCGAATATGGGTCATGTCCGGTCAAAAAGTAGGTCAGTAGGTCAAATCATAGAAAAACCTTGTGAACACTCTGAAGGCCACTGTTTTGGTCCAATTATCATGAAACTTGCTCAGAATGACCATTGTGACAATATTTCAGTCCAGTTCGAATATGGGTCATATCGGGTTAAAAAGTAGGTCAGCGGGTCAAATCATATAAAAACCTTGTGAACACCCTAGGGGCCACAATTTTGGTCCAATCTTAATCAAACTTGCTCAGAATGATCATCATGACAATATCTCGGTCAAGTTTGAATATGGGTCAAATGGTTCCGGTCCGTTGCACATCTAGGTCACAGGAGCCAAAAACAGATTTTTTTCACCAAAAACTTAAAAAATCTTCTTCTCTGAAACCACAAGGCCCAGGTCTTTGTTATTTGGTATGAAGCTTCATCTAGTGGACCCCTACCAAGATTGTTCAAATTATAGTGCTGGGGCCAAAAATGCCCCCGCACGGGGGCCCTTTGGTTTTACATAGGCTTATATAGGGAAAATCTTTAAAAATCTTCTTCTCTGAAACCACAAGGCCCAGGACTTTGATATTTGGTATGAAGCTTCATCTAGTGGACCCCTACCAAGATTGTTCAAATTTGAGTGCTGGGACGAAAAATGCCCCCGCCACGGGGCCCTTTGGTTTTACATTGGCTTATATAGGGAAAATCTTTAAAAATCTTCTTCTCTGAAACCACAAGGCCCAGGTCTTTGATATTTGGTATGAAGCTTCATCTAGTGGACCCCTACCAAGATTGTTCAAATTATAGTGCTGGGGCCAAAAATGCCCCCGCCCCAGGGCCCTTTGGTTTTACATAGGCTTATATAGGGAAAATCTTCAAAAATCTTCTACTCTGAAACCACAAGGCCCAGGACTTTGATATTTGGTATGAAGCTTCATCTAGTGGACCCCTACCAAGATTGTTCAAATTATAGTGCTGGGACAAAAAATGCCCCCGCCACAGGGCCCTTTGGTTTTACATTGGCTTATATAGGGAAAATCTTTAAAAATCTTCTTCTCTGAAACCACAAGGCCCAGGACTTTGATATTTGGTATGAAGCTTCATCTAGTTGACCCCTACCAAGATTGTTCAAATTACAGTGCTGGGGCCAAAAATGCCCCCGCCCCGGGGCCCTTTGGTTTTACATAGGCTTATATAGGGAAAATCTTAAAAAATCTTCTTCTCTGAAACCACAAGGCCCAGGTCTTTGATATTTGGTATGAAGCTTCATCTAGTGGACCCCTACCAAGATTGTTCAAATTTTAGTGCTGGGACAAAAAATGCCCCCGCCACGGGGCCCTTTGGTTTTACATGGGCTTATATAGGGAAAATCTTTAAAAATTTTCTTTTCTGAAACCACAAGGCCCAGGACTTTGATATTTGGTATGAAGCTTCATCTAGTGGACCCCTACCAAGATTGTTCAAATTTTAGTGCTGGGACAAAAATGCCCCCGCCACGGGGCCCTTTGCTTTTACATTGGCTTATATAGGGAAAATTTTTAAAAATCTTCTTCTCTGAAACCACAAGGCCCAGGTCTTATATATTTGGTATGAAGCTTCATCTAGTGGACCCCTACCAAGATTGTTCAAATTATAGTGCTGGGGCCAAAAATGCCCCCGCCACGGGGCCCTTTGGTTTTACATAGGCTTATATAGGGAAAATCTTTAAAAATTTTCTTCTCTAAAACCACAAGGCCCAGGACTTTGATATTTGGTATGAAGCTTCATCTAGTGGACCCCTACCAAGATTGTTCCAATTTTAGTGCTGGGGCCAAAAATGCCCCTGCCCCGGGGCCCTTTGGTTTTACATAGGCTTATATAGGGAAAATCTTTAAAAATCTTCTTCTCTGAAACCACAAGGCCCGCCATAGCGAAAATTTCATGATTGAAACATGTTTGAAAATGTTTTAAACATGTATGAACATGATATTTGGACATGATTAAACATGTTCTGACAATGTTATGAACACATTTAAACATGTTTGGACATGTACGTTAAATGGCACCATGGTCAAACATGTTCAGCCGTGTTTGACGATCATAGAATTAGACACGTAAAAAAATATTTAAACATGTTACATGCAACCTGAATATTTGCATTACAAACATGTTTAGACATGTTCAGACATTTCCAAACATGTTCTTTAACATCATTTGAACATGTCTGACCATGTTCAAGCATGATCTTCAACATGTCAAATCCACCACTATAACATGATTGAACATGTTTAACCATCTTCAAACACCAGTATATCATTGATCTTTAACATGTTAAATCCACCAGTGTAATCATGTTTGAACATGTTTAACCATCTTCAAAACACCAATATAATCATGTTTGAACATGTTTAACCATCTTCAAACATGTTTGATCATATTCATTCATGATCTACATGTTTAACCTCAACTTCACAACTTTCAGTAATGCGCAAGCTGCTTACACCAAAATATATTCAAAGATGATCTTTGAAAAATGATAGGACAAGTTTGTTCTTTAATTTAGGGTTGTCAGCATTTTATCTTCATATAATACTTTTAACACTTTAACAAATTGTGGTTTATAAAGCAAGTACTATAGACAGTGACTGATGAGACAACCTCATGTGGCATCTCGTCTGGGTCTGCACTGTTTGCCTGATATTAGCTTTCACATTAATAAAATATCTTACACCAGCGGTCGTTTCATATTAAACTTTATGAAACAATGAGTTTCATAAATTTGTTGTGAAATGACCACAAGTTTAAGATTCTGTTAATCATATACTAACATGGTCAATTTAAATGTTTTAACTCCTTTGATATTGAAATTTATTCAGCAAAAATACATCTAATTTATTCAGCAAAAATACATCTGGATGACATGGCGTCATGACATTACTTAAGTCTTGCTTAAGTTGCATAAGTGCTATTACACGTGTGATTATACAGTGGTTATTACAGCTAGCTATGGTAACAGATCTATCATGGGCACAGACTAATGTCGATCATGGGCACCGGCCAAGACAAAACATGGTCAGTGCGGATAGGTTGATGTGTTGATGCTATGATGGGTATTTTGGAATATGAACATCAAGGTCTGAACTGCCACATGTTTTTAAAGACTTCTGATTTTTGGCAGACAGGTTCCAAATGTAGATTTTCAAAGTGCATATGAATCCAAATGAATACCTAATATCTGTTGTTGTTTTTTTACATCAACTATACCTGTATCTATATCCACCTGAAAACATTGCCCACACCATGGTCAGGCTGCTTCTGCATGCTTCTTTGGATCATCTCCTGCAGAAAATCCTTCTCAAAGGCAGCCTTCTAGCTCTTCTGACCCTTCTAGCATCTGATCATGGCTTTCACTTGTCTGTCATTTTTCAGATGTCAAAGATTTATTCAGATTTAAACAGAGCTAAACCTTTTCCTTGCTTTGCAAATGTATTGGCATCAGGAAGAGGAAGTGAACTTGAGTGCTGTCCCTTGAGTGATGATGCCACATTATGACATCATAGCGAAAGTTTCATGATTGAAACATGTTTGAACATGATTTAACAATGTTTACAGAAAATGCATATCAAATCAATTGGAAAGGCATATGAAAGCAGTATGAAGGCAACATAATAACAGTATACGCTGCAAGAGCAGTACAATGAAATACAATCAGTCATTGAAGAAGATTGTCAGCATACATTTGCAGTATGCTTGCAGCATATGCTGCAAGGCAGCATGATTGTAATCTGTACTGCAGATGTGCTGCAATATAGGATTACAGACTACAGTACAATTGCAGTATGAATGCAGTAGAATAGCAGCATTTATGCTTCAATTCCAGTGTAAACTGCACTTCAGTAAGGGTTGTCACAACCTTAGTGATCTAACAATGCCAGGGGGTAAAGGATTAGCAGAACATTTTCAGACATGTTTGAACATGAATAAGAACTTTGATGCAGAGTTAATGCTAAAACTGTTAACCATAAATCTATCATGTTCAGCCATGTTTGAACATGTTTGATTTTCTTTAAGCATATTTGAAAAACTTTGAAGTTAAAATACATCATGACATCACTGTTTGTATTGTACTTTAAACCTTTTAATATGGAATTGCAGAATTTATTATTCTTTTAGTGAAAAAAGTCATTTCTACCCTGAATCATGTTTGATGATCAAACATGTTTTTTAGTGAGCTAACATGATCCCAGTTGTAGAAAACATGTTTTAACATGTTTCATCCTGTTTAATCATCAAACATGATCTAATTTTCGCTATGGCAGGACTTTGATATTTGGTATGAAGCTTCGTCTAGTGGACCCCTACCAAGATTGTTCAAATTATAGTGCTGGGACAAAAAATCCCCCCCTGCCACGGGGCCCTTTGGTTTTACATAGGCTTATATAGGGAAAATCTTTAAAAATCTTCTTCTCTGAAACCACAAGGCCCAGAACTTTGATATTTGGTATGAAGCGTCATCTAGTGGACCCCTACCAAGATTGTTCAAACTATAGTGCTGGGGCAAAAAATGCCCCTGTCCCGGGGCCCTTTGATTTTACATAGGCTTATATAGGGAAAATCTTTAAAAATCTTCTTCTCTGAAACCACAAGGCCCAGGACTTTGATATTTGGTATGAAGCTTCGTCTAGTGGACCCCTACCAAGATTGTTCAAATTATAGTGCTGGGACAAAAAATCCCCCCCTGCCACGGGGCCCTTTGGTTTTACATAGGCTTATATAGGGAAAATCTTTAAAAATCTTCTTCTCTGAAACCACAAGGCCCAGAACTTTGATATTTGGTATGAAGCTTCATCTAGTGGACCCCTACCAAGATTGTTCAAACTATAGTGCTGGGGCAAAAAATGCCCCTGTCCCGGGGCCCTTTGATTTTACATAGGCTTATATAGGGAAAATCTTTAAAAATCTTCTTCTCTGAAACCGCTAGGCCCAGGTCTTTGATATTTGATGTGTAGCTTCATCTAGTGGACCTTTGACAAGATTGTTCAAATTTTAGCCTTTGTTGATGTTTGGTATGAAGCTTCACCTTTAAGACCTCCCTCAACATTATGTACATTAAAGCCCTGGGGCCAATAATGGCCCTCTCTGGGGCCCACTTGTTACACTATGGATCAGGTGAGCGATCCAGGGCCATCATGGCCCTCTTGTTTTCGTATTTGGTCAATAACTTTCTTATTTTGAGATGGATTTTAAAATTACTTGGCATAAATTATTAACAACCGTAAGACGATGTGTGGTGCGCATGAGGCAGGTCGGTACCTCAAAGGTCAAGGTCATACTTAGAGGTCAAAGGTCAAAAAAGGGGCCTTTTTTTCGTATTTGGTCAATAACTTTCTTATTTTGAGATGGATTTTAAAATTACTTGGCATAATTATTAACAACCATAAGATGATGTATGGTGCGCATGAGGCAGGTCGGTTCCTCAAAGGTCAAGGTCATACTTAGAGGTCAAAGGTCAAAAAAGGGGCCTTTTTTTCTTATTTGGTCAATAACTTTCTAATTTTGAGATGGATTTTAAAATTACTTGGCATAATTATTTACAATCATGAAACAATGTGTGGTGCACATGAGGCAGGTCGGTACCTCAAAGGTCAAGGTCATACTTAGAGGTCAAAGGTCAAAAAGTGGGCCTTTTTTTCGTATTTGGTCAATAACTTTCTTATTTTGAGATGGATTTTGAAATCACATGGCAGAAATGTGAACCAATATAAGGCGATGTGTTGCGGGCATGACCCATGTTGGTACCTCAAAGGTCAAGGTCATACTTAGAGGTCAAAGGTAAAAAAAAGGGGCCTTTTTTCGGGTTTTGTCAATAACTTGCCTATTTTTAAATAGAATTTGAAGTTACTTGGCAAACATGTTAACTATCATGGGACGATGTGTTGCATGCATGATTCAGTTTGGTACCTAAAATGTCAAGGTCATACATAGAGGTCAAAGGTAAAAAAGGGGCCTTTTTTCGTGTTTGGTCAATAACTTTCTTATTTTTAGATGGATTTTGAAATTGCTAGGCAGAAATGTTAACCGCCATGAGATGATGTGTTGCACGCATGACCCAGTTTAATACCTGAAAGGTCAAGGTCATACATAGAGGTTAAAGGTAAAAAAAGGGCCTTTTTTGTGTTCTATCAATAACTTTCTTATTATGCCCCAAACTTGGAAAAAGTTTGAGGGGCATATTGGTTCTGGTTCGTTCGTCCGTTCGTCCATCCATTACGCTTTTGATGCATAGCATAACTAAAGAACCGTGTATGCTAGGGTTTTGAAATTTCATATATGGATTCCTCATGGAAAATTAGCTGACGCGTATTTTTTTTCTCGTCAGGATTATGCCCCCTTCAAGAGTTATTGCCCTTTGAATTTTTTATTTTTAATAAAATCTTGTCAGCAAGATATCTCAAAAACTATTGCAGCTAGAGCCTTGAAAGTTGGTGATTATATTGATGGTGATGAGTAGATGAACTGATTAACTTTTGACAAAATTCCGAAAAATACTTTGTGAGTTATGGCCCTTTGTCATTTTGGTAATTTGTGCCCATTGTAATGTATGCTAAAAGTGATGCGCTAAAAGTGATGCATAGCATAACTTTAGAACCATGTATACTAGGGTTTTGAAATTTCATATATGGATTCCTCATGGAAAATTAGCTGACGCGTATTTTTTTTCTCGTCCGGAATATGCCCCTTTCAAGAGTTATTGCCCTTTGAAATTTTTTTAATAAAATCTTGTCAGCAAGATATCTCAAAAACTATTGGAGCTAGAGCCTTGAAAGTTGGTGAATAGATTGTTGGTGATGAGTAGATGAACTGATTAACTTATGACAAAATTCTGAAAAATACTTTGTGAGTTATGGCCCTTTGTCATTTTGGTAATTTGTGCCCATTGTAATGTATGCTAAAAGTGATGCATAGCATAACTTTAGAACGGTGTATGCTATAATTTTGAAATTTCATATATGCATTTCTGATGGAAAATAAGCTGACACGTATTTTTTTTCTTGTCAGGATTATGCCCCTTTCAAGAGTTATTGCCCTTTGAATTTTTTTTTAATAAAATCTTGTCAGCAAGATATCTCAAAAACTATTGGAGCTAGAGGCTTGAAAGTTGGTGAATATATTGGTGGTGATGAGTAGATGAACTGATTAACTTTTGACAAAGTTCCAAAAAAAACTTTGTGAGTTATGGCCCTTTGTCATTTTGGTAATTTGTGCCCATTGTAATGTATGCTAAAAGTGATGCATAGCATAACTTTAGAACCGTGTATGCTAGGGTTTTGAAATTTCATATATGGGTTCCTCATGAAAAATTAGCTGACGCGTATTTTTTTTCTCGTCCGGATTATGCCCCTTTCAAGAGTTATTGCCCTTTGAAATTTTTTTAATAAAATCTTGTCAGCAAAATATCTCAAACACTATTGGAGCTAGAGCCTTGAAATTTGTTGAGTATATTGGTGGTGATGAGTATATGAACTGATGAACTTATGACAAAATTCCGAAAAATACTTTGCGAGTTATGGCCCTTTGTCATTTTGGTAATTTGTGCCCATTGTAATGAATCCTAAAAGTGATGCATAGCATAACTTTAGAATTGTGTATGCTATGGTTTTGAAATTTCATATATGCATTCCTAATGGAAAATAAGCTGACACATATTTTTTTCTCATCCAGATTATGCCCCTTTCAAGAGTTATTGCCCTTTGAATTTTTTTTAATAAAATCTTGTCAGCAAGATATCTCAAAAACTGTTGGAGCTAGAGGCTTGAAAGTTGGACCATGAGTCATGTGCAAGACCAAGGTCCATACCTCCAATGTCAAGGTCATACCTAGAGGTCAAAGGTAAAAAAAAGGACAGTCAATAACTTCCTTATTCTTTGATGGATTATGAAATTACTTGGCAGAAATGTTAACCATCATGAGACGATGTGTTGTACTGCAAAGGTCAAGGCCATACTTAGATGTCAAAGGTAAAAAAGTGCTTTTTTTGTTTACGGCCAATAACTTTTTTATTTTTCTATGAACATTTTTAAAGTTACTATGCAGAAATGTTCATCTTCATTAGATGATGTGTTGCACACAAGACCCAGCTCAATACCTCCAATGTCAAGGTTATACTTAGCAGTCAAAAACGGGGGAGACATCTGTGTTTTTGTAGAAAAACAAATTCTAGTTTTTCTTTTGTTTTGTCTTAGGCCTTGAGCCAAGAGCCACCCTCAATACAAATTTAGCCATTGTTCACTATTTTAGCTGTTTAACTGTGAAAACAAGAGCATGTTTCATACCACAATTCGTCACAATTTTTTTTGTCCCGAGTGTAACGCCATTTTCTGAATTTCACTGCTTTAAAAAGATGACTTTCATAATACTGAAACTTATATTCATGTTCATTTTATGTTTTCTGTTTTATGATTAATGTCTTTGACCTTAAATATGAAAGTATGACCAGATTGTAAGACCAAACTTTTCCAACCAAACTTGTTTTTTATGTTACGTTATGATAAAACTTGCAAGATTTTCAAAAATATTACAGCAACACAGTCTTATTTCCATTAAGAATACATTTGAAACTGAAGTACAACTACTCTTTTTATAATTTAAAATAGGTTTTACTTTTGTTCTTTAATGCGACATTGATTTAAAGCACTAAATGGTGTGAAAGGTTTTAACGCAAATAAAGCGTTACACTCGGGACATATATTTTTTGGTCCTAGAATGGTGCACACAGCCTTTATCTGGGAAATCATTATATGAATAAACTTATGGGCACTTGGTTTGCTAAAACATAAAACAGAATGTAAATTAAAGCAATGAGTGGAGATGATATGAGCTTTAAAAGTCCAAATGTTACACTCGAGACATTTGCAGGTAACAGTAAATAAACTGGCGCTTGGAAAGTATACTACTCAAAGTTTGATAGGGATCACTTTTTTAATGCAAAATAATTTTTGGATGAATTAATCAGCTGAATCCAAATTTGATACATAATGATAGAAAACGTATCCTTCACAAAACCTAGTTATTAATTTTGTCAACTGGTACTGCATTCAAGCGTGACAACAGCAAACGTCTTGGCACCCCCAAAATTTGCCGTAACACGAAGGGATTTTGACAACTGATTTTTCACAAATTTCCAAATTTGTTTAGACAAACGTGCTTAATAACGTATATGGCGTACAAGGGCATCAATTACAGTACGACATCGCTTGCGCATGCTCGTAATCCGAGTCTGTATCCGGTTTTGTGAAATCAGCTTTCATTCAGCAACCAATGCATCTTTGAGCTCCTGTAAAGTCCTCGGATGCACAGGTCGGGCTGAAACAGCACTCTGTAGCATGTCCCGCGCATGCTCAATCGGATTTAAGTGCGGTGACCGAGCAGGCCAGTCCATACGAACGATTGTCTCACGTTCCAGGTAGGAATCAGTGACGTTGGCAGGGTTGGGACGGGCATTATCATCCATCAGAATAAAGTCTGGGCCGATAGCATCTGTATATGGTCTCACAAACTCATCAAGAATCTCATTACAGTACCTCACTGCCATTAACGTTCCGTTTTCAACGACGTACAAGTCAGGTTTACCGTTCACGCTTATCCCAGCCCAAACCATGACTGACCCCTTTCCATAGCGATCATGCTCTGCAACATTCAAGTCATCGCATCACTGTTTAGACATTCGCCACACTAATTGACGTTTATAAGTGAAGTCTAGACAGAATCTGGACCCATCAGTAAACAGTACTGGCGTCAAGTCACGAACCGTCCACCTGACGTGACTTCTGACAAAGTCTAACCGGTCTAGCACGTGCTGTCTCGTCAACGGGACACGTACAGCATGCCTCATGGCATTAAGTCCGAACTCGTGGAGTCCGTTTCTGACAGTTTGTGTAGAAAATTCGTACTCCAGTGCCGTTCATAAGCTCGTTATGCAAACGCGTAGCGTTCAGGAACCGTTGACGTCGAGACTGAATCAACAAGAAACGGCCCTGACGTTGAGTTGTAGCCCTTTCTCGACCCCGCCGCGGCTGTGTGAAGGATTTCCGTGGGTAAAATGCCGACTCCACATTCGTGAAACCACGCTCTGAGACAGATTCAGAATCCCAGCAACACGACGTTGAGAGACGCAAGATTCCAACATTCCGACGCAACGATTCATTTCTTCGGTTTCTTAATTGTCCCTCTAGGCATTTTAGTGTTTCACAAATCAAATGAAGTCCTTTTTACGCTTGGTAAAGGAACACTGACAAGTTTGATTGGTCTGTTGGAAAGCAGTGCTACGCAAGATTTTGGGGGTGCATGAATTCATTTGCGAATTGTGAGAAGTGTACACTTTTATGAGTACTGAACTGCACACGAGTTTCTGCTTAAGATATTTATCAATATACCGAGTACAAATTCTGTCAAGAACTTATAAATTTTCTGTGCAAAATTTGGTACATAAAAAGTGATCCCTATCAAACTTTGAGTAGTATATTTAGGCACATGCGGTTGTAAGCCCATGCTTTCTTGATACTTCTAACATTGGACTTATCAACTAGGGTTAGTTTGGCTAATATAGATCTAATGCATGCAAATAATAATATGGTTCTTTTAAAAATTAGTACTTTTCAGTTGACAAAATTTCCCACACATGCTTTCTTCTGAAATGGTGAAAAAGTAACAATAAATTAGTGAAGAGGTTAACCGTTTTCCAGAAATTAAATTTCTATTAAATGATGTTTACCCTGATATATAAGGTTATCCCTACAGGGTTGTATCTTTTATAATACAGCCAAGTGAAATTGGGTGTTTACTTCGAATGTCACACTTTTTTTGTTACACTCGGGACAAATTTGACAACTTTATCTTACATATTTTTTTTTCTACTGAACCGATTTTGATGAAATTTGGCAGCAACTTACACATTTTTATAACACATGATTTGGCATAAACTTCTAATTAATAAGTCTATTCAGTTTAAATGCAGGTCAGTTTAAAAAAAAAGACTCATTATTTTTGAAATGACCCATATACAGGATTTCAGGCTTTTAGGGTTTGAGCGTGCCTTGGTTTTTTCTTGATTTCAGGCTTTTTAGATTTTGATTTTTTCCTCCTATATTCTGTTTAAAATGACTTGAACACTTATCCTCTGAATAAAATTATTTTGCTGCACCCATTTCTGCCTATTCACCTATCAAATTATTGGATATAATGTATTCAATTACAAACTGTAGATCCTGATCAGATGGCTTCTTCAGAAGCCATCTAAGCCATCTGATCTTGATCTACACTGTTTGCAAAGATTATGGTTGTCATTTACAGCAGGATGAGGGTTAAGGCTGCAAAATCAGGTCTTTCAGGCTTTGAAAAGCTTGGTCAGTATGAGGCCTGTGATGTACATGGACAGGAATCAGGGTACATGGTTATTGTACAAGGGCAGGTATAAGGGCATGGACAGGAATCGGGGTGTAACTGGGGTGTTACCCTAATTATTTGATTTCTATGCAGGCTTTCATCCTGCATGTGTAATGTACACAGTCTTTATGGTGTAGTCATTGCTTTACCCCTGGCTGAAAGGGTTTGGCCCAATTTTAGAAAGTGGATGGAAGGTTGGCCCTCTTTCCAAATTTTCTGGAAGCAACCATGGATTCTGCAAACGTGGAATGATGATATACTGAACTCTCTCACTGAACTTGATTCTGTCGAAAAGGAATGTCTGACCATGTTGGTTTTTTAAGTATGGAAAATTTGTGTTATTTTACAGTTTCTAGTTTTCTAAATTCTTGGTCTCTTGTCAAAAATTGGTTATCATAAATATGTCATGAATTGCACTTGCTGATGTAATTATTCTTTGTCATTTTCTGATCAACTCTAGTACATTGGTCACTGTTGTGATACATTGCTTGTTTTATGGATTGTAACACGCCTAGAATAAACTGCAGCAAATTATTAACCCTTAAGACACTGAGAAAAACTATGTCTGCTTATGTCGTCTGCTGAATTAATTTTCAAACTTTATAATAATATTTTTGCATACAGGCAAAAAATGTGGACCCAGAGCAGTCTGATCTGGGTCCACGAACAGACGGGCAAACAACGTGGATCCAGATCAGACTGTTCCTACAGGAGCCTTCTGATCTTGGTCCACACTTTTTGCAAAAAATTACTTTTAAGGTAACGGCAGACGGCAAAGCAGAGGACAGTTGTCGTGATTGGCATTTAGACATATATGGAAGTGCAATAGAATTAGATTTTTTTCTTGTAAGGTATTATCCAGACTGTGAGAATCATTTCTGGTGTTGTGGTTTACTCTTGTCCTGCTGAGCCCAGATATGCCTTATCTTTCAAACTATGTAGATCCACATCAGATGGCTTCTGAAGAAGCCATCTGATCAGGATCTTCATTGTCTGCCATTCAGTTTATTAATTTGTTGCATTAATTTGCATCTAGTAATCTGATTGGTTGATAATCAGTAGTGGTTGTGGCATATTTAAATATTCAGCAGGTCAAGGGTTAAGCTGCTCTCCTCATTCCAAGCTTCTCCAGACTTTCGCACTAGTCTTTGAACTGAGGTCCTGTCAACACATGGCTTAGTTATTGCAAGGATGTAGACTGATAAAATAATATTCATCAAAAGTTCTGACTCATAGTACTTAACAAGTCAATCCATGAACCTTCAAATGACAATGTCATCTGGATTCTGCCAACATGGAATGATGATACACTGAACTCTCTCACTGAACTTAATTCTGTCGAGACAGAAGTTCTGACCATGTTGATTTATAAAGTTCTAAACAGGGAAATAGAAAGTTTCAGTTACTTAACACTGTACTGGTTAATACAGAACTAAATGGATATACAGCATTGAACCGCAGTTATATGACCACTTCTGGTCAGAGATTCTATTTTTGCTGAAAAAATAGTTCAGCAAATATACCCATCTGTACTTGCATATATTTCAGTTATTTGTAAACATTTATACAATTTGATAAAACCAACAGTGCTTTGAACCTCCCACAAGGGCAGTGAAACTAAAGATGAGGGTAGTGAAACCAAGGGTTAACAGGTTCTTAGAAATTTGGTCTACTAAGATAATGCCCAAGCTAACAGTATAGACCCAGAAAAGATTTTATGTGGATGGTTTCAACTGAATGGATGACATGGTCGGTGTTGTTAACTGAGAACTTGGTTAGCTTTCAACCCTTTTTGTACCAAATTGAATCTTCCTCCTCATACATGGAAGGAGTCCATTTCGAAATTTAGGGTTGTCAGGTTGTGTTTTCTTCAAAATTTATTTGGAAAATGGCTGAACTTTTAGCAAACAGTGGAGGCCCTGATCAGACGCCGCATCCTGTGGCGTCTGATCTGGGCCTGCACTGTTTGCCAGTTACCCCTTTTGGGGTTTCCGGTACTAAATCGGTTAAATAAACATGGAACACAACTGTAATGTGTATTTTCACTGGACCCAGGAGTATGAACACATGACAACAGATATGGTTGGTATTTTGTGATAATTGAAGGGATAGTTTTTGTCAATTCTCAATATAAACCTTTGTTGTGGGTATTCATTAGAACTGCCTCACTGAGGCAGTTCTAATGAATACCCACAGCATAGGCTTATATGAAGAAATATGAATACCCACAGCATAGGCTTATATGAAGAAATAAAGAAAACTTTTCTTCAGTTATCAAAAAATACCAACTTTATCTGTTGCTATGGTAACACAATCATTTTATGCAGTGATTCTATGTACTTTCAGATTGAAGAAAGTTACAAGAAGTGTCATGCTGCTATCAGAGCTGACCCAGAGCCCAAGTCACGTGGACCTCGGGAGGTCAAGGTCAAGAGGTAATGATGTTTTAAATGCTGATATTTTCAGGAAGTTGCAGAGAAGTAACGAAACCATTTCTTTCAGAGTCAACTCTTCAAAAGAGTTTTCTGCAAAGTTCTGTATCAATTGCCTCCATTCAGTACAAGATCATTCTCTGTTTAAGTGAAGCAAAAGTGAAGTAAATGACAGCTAATGATGATTGATTGAGCTGATATGCCTTGATGAATTCTATCTTTCGCTCCTATCTGAAGCTTGTCAGTTGCTATATCATGGCAAAGAAAATTTGGACGTAGGTTAAGCTGATAATGCCTTGACGGACTCTTAACGTGCCATGACAACAGTGATGTCATACTTAGCTGTAGATGTAGCTTACATGTAGCTGTGGCTGAGGAAGAGTAACTATGATAGTTCATGGATTATTTCCCTTATTTCTTGTTAAAAGAAATACAGTTAAATTCCTATATTAAGACCACCTTTGGGACTGTTCAAAAGTGGTCGTAACGACCACTTTTGAACAGTCACAGAGGTGGTCTCTTACTTGGAGGCGCCGGGTGTAGAAAATACAAGGAAAGTGTACCTAAACACTTTTAAAAGCATAATTTGTCTTCATTTAAGGTGGTCTTAATAGCGGAATTTTTCTGTATATATGCTATTGGTACTTATTAGAAGCAACTCCTCGAGGCAGTTTTATTTAACGAGTACCTACAGAATGTTTTTTTTGCAAATAAGAAAACATCCCAAACTCCTTCATTCGAAACTTCCATATTCGCCCCGGCCCATCGCGGCTTGAAGCATGATGCTTCCAGGCAGAGCTGAAACCAACCCACACGAGAGTACTGGTAAACCGCTTTGAGGATCTAAGCCTGCCCACGCAAAGCGGTGCATGTTGGCGCGTCCTTGCTTATAAACCCTATTGGTTTCGTTGGGCGACAGGGCTTGAGTTGTTATTTCAACTCAATGTGCGGGTAAAAGTCCCACAAAATTGGAAGCAACATCTCCAAAATGACCTTTACCATGTTGACGGGGACGTTAAACCTCGAATCAAACAAACCTAACTTCCCTAACCACCCCTCGTTCCTTCAAGACAAAGTTCAAGAGCTAAACACCCATGTTGTATTCAGTAATGTGTGTAGTTTAGACAATTTTTTTCTTTCTTACATACATTTGGTTGGGCTGGATTATTGAGACAGAGTATGTACCTTTCAGCGTGTGTGTGTAGGGGTGTGTGCATCCAGCTGATACTTAGCAATATCTTTTGTTCTATCAGCAGAAAGGTAGAAGGGCAGTGTTTTCATTCTCCGTTCTCGCTCCTCATGTCCTTTACTTTTCAGACCCACATGAAAGAGACGTGTTTACACTGTTTGATTTATATTATTTAAGAAATGAATGTAATATACTTAGTCAAAAAAGTAACTATACCAACTTTCGGGTGAAACTCACTAGATATCTGGCAGCTATTGAGCTAAATTTGGCTGTAGAAATTTAAATCGGATGTTTAGCTAGAGAATGCTCAAACTTGCATTTGCCCATACCTTTCTGCTCCATAGTTGTCTTGCAATATGTGCCCAGCAAGATTTTGGTAGAAAATGGATATTGCGCATGCGCAGAAAGCTCGTTTTGTCTAAAAGTGAAGACAATATTCTCTGAACATTGGATAACATTTCACTTTTACAATATCTCATGATCTCGCATTATAAGCAAGGTTTTAATTTGTGAAATTCTCAAATTATCTCCCTTGCAATTAAAAATATAGCAATTTTCGAACTGCTGTACTTTTTATTCCTGTCAATCAATTTTTGCCATTTTTTCAAAACACGCTTTGTGTCCACCATTGCTGTTCATCATATGGTAAAAAATACAGAAAATTCATGTAGCATGTAGCACTATCGATTGCGATTTTCTATGGAGTTCCCATTGAAAGCAGCATTTGCACACAACTTCTAAGAATTGGAGCTCAATCTGTGATAGCCTGTTTCTCGTAGCTGATGCAACTAAAGTTACAAATCTTTTGTGAATAGACGCAAATGGTTTTGTGAATAGACGCAAATGGTATCTAAAGAAATGTCACTTGTAACAAATTTAAGAAATGTAGGGTACAGGGAAATTTCGTGATGTTTAATCATAGCATGTTTTAATGATTTTCTCTGCGAAAATGACACAGTGACCCCTTGGATGTTTAAAGCAATAGTCTACTATGATGTGTTTATGAAAACAAAAACGAATGGTGCTTTTGCATGAAAAAATGAGTCTTCTGATCAAAACATAACAAACTTTGTGTAGTTTTTATCTGTAGCAGTTATAGTAACAGAAGCAATTTTAGGTATAGGAACTTTTTTGACTGAGTATATATTTAATGTTCATTAAGAATGAACAACATCGGGTCATGAGCTAAGTAAGTGAACCCCGAACCTGGAAGGGGTTCGCTTAAACTTGGCATGTGACTCAATGTTGTTCTTAATTTGATGAACGTTAAATCACCTTTACTACTTGCATTTACATTATTTCCTACCCATCATATGATGAAAAAATCTTGTTTAGGAAACAGTTGCATACAGTCTTTATATTGACATCGGAACAGCCATAAACGTCTCAGACTCTCCATTGTCCAATCATATGGGAGAGAACCATTGTTATTTTGACATCAAAGTATTCATCGCAGTATGAACATTACATCCCAATAATTAACTATATGGCGTTTCTGTAAATTCACGGAGAATGTAAATATTGCAGAATAGTACAAGAATGTTCGTGTATCTTATGCATAACATCAACTTTTTCAGGTGGAATCGGGCCAAACTGTCAAAGGCACAGCGTGAGGATCGTGTCAAACAGAAGAAGGCACATGTCATGAAAATTCTCGAAGCTGACGATGATTGAGAGCTGGAGTAATGATTACGCATGAACTTGCTAATGTAACAAACATTAATACAATAAAGTTCATGAAGAAGATCTTTGTCACTTCATATTTTCATAACCCTTATACTGCTAAATAAATTTATTTAGCCACACCTATTGCTGACTCAACCAATCAAATTACTTTATATAATTAATTCATAAATTCACAAACAGCATGACATTGTAGATCCTGATCAGATGACTTCAAATGTCATCTGATCAGGATGAACAGTTAAGGAAATGTGAGGGTTGTACAGCAGGATAAGGATTACAACAACACAACCAGCAAGTTATGGAAAGGTCTTCACCCAGACGCACTTTTGATGTTCGAGAGGAATATCAAATGTGTGCCGAAAGCTTTGTAGCACAGTGTTGAACTTTTCATCACATGCTTCTGAACTGGTATTAGGACTGAACAAATTATTTGTCTAAATCGCAATGGAAGTAAGGGCGAGGATTGTGGCCAGGTAAAATCGATTTAAGCCCCCCAGTGGAATTCATTTCTCTGAACGTTCCAAGGCGAACTGCCATGGTTTATTTTTGTTATGGCTTGTCTTTGAGTGTGTGTAACGTTTATATCATTTTGCTTTGGATAGCCAATTGGCCATTTTGTGGGAAAGTAACTCCTTTTGGCTTTCTGGTGGTGGTTTTTCATTAGGGTATGTTTCATGTTCCCTTGGTGTCTCTGATAGGAGCTGTGGGTTAATTATCATTGCCTTCACTTCTGAGATGATTGACAACCGTCTTTGAATGTTTTTAAGTGTGTAACATACGGACAGCGCTTTTGTCCCATCCAATCGATTATAATACCTCAATTGCGGAGCTCTTGTTCATATTCTGCTCAAAAAGAGATTGTGAATACTCGTTAAAACCTCGAGAGGGTTCTTACCAGCAGTACCCACAATCTTCTGTCTGCTCAAAACAGACTGTGGAGACTTGTTTAAACCTTGAGACGGTTCTAACCAGCAGTACCCACAAGCGAATCTATATTCTCAAAACAGACTGGATATTCTTTAAAATCTTGAGGCTGTTTCGTGTAACCAGTAGTCGCAACATCCATGCTTTGGAACAGAAACAAGAAAAAACAATGTATGTACACCTGTAAACACCAGTTTTAATCTATTAAAGTAGCTGAGCAGACACTCTAAATTGAATCAAGCGTGGTAGCTCAATGGTTAGCGCACTTGCGTATGATTCTAGAGGCCCCCTCTTTGATTCCCAGCAGCTGTAATAAAACTGCAGTGTCCGAACATGCTCTGGATGGATGCCACAAAGTGCATCGTCCTCCGAATAGGGACATTAAGGGGGGGACCCGCAGGGAGGCCCATTCTGTGCATGTTAAAGATCTCTACCTTTATTGCATGATTACTGTGTATGCTTTCATCCTGCAAACCTGGAGCGTCAAATGTGACCGATCACACTAGAATTGAAAACGCTCCAATGTTGATTTGACTGATAGTAGACAGAAATAGTAGAAAGAAAGAATTGAAAACGCTAGTCCAACATTGAGGTTTTGTGGAGGTGGGGGTCAAAATTATATAGGTGTGTTTTTATGGTTCGTATCGACGAGGAGACTGATCAGACTATGAAGATGTACAGGGTGATCTGAGGATGATCCAACTTCTAACTCAATATGTGCCCCCGCCCATAGGGGCTTGGAAGAAATATATGGGCTGCATGATGCTTCCAGGCAGAGCTGAATCCGGCCCGCACACTAGTACTGGTAAACCGTTTAGAGGATCTAAGCCTGTCCAGGAACCGCAGTGCGAGGCGGACCGTCAATGCTAATAAACCCTATTGGTTTCATTGGGCGACAGGGCTTGGGATGTCATTTCATCTCAATGTCGGGTAAAAGTCCCACAAAATTGGGAGCAATGTCTCCAAAATGACCTTTACAGTGTTGACGGGCCTTTAAACCTCAAATCAAACAAACAAACAAAACTAACTCAATATGGCAGTGTTGGGAACAGAACAGAAATTTATTGAGCATCTCAGATCATACACAATGATGAATAGCCCCAAAACCATGTCGGATCGGAATCAGTGAAGATGTAAAAAATTGTGGATGGACAATTGGTATATAATATGCTCACCTTGTGAGCCTTAGGCTCAGGTGAGCTAAAAAAATACTGACAAAGCTGCAAGTTTTATGATTCCCCTTTTGGAAAAGTCTGACAGAAAACGGGCTTGGAGCAATAGACAGGGCTGCATGATGCTTACATACAAAGCTGAAAAAGACCGCACAGGAGTACTGGTAAACCGCTTAGGTCTAAGCCTGCACTGGTAGGCAAAGTGGTGCGAGTCGGACCGTCCGTGCATATAACCCTATTGGTTTCACTGAGCGGCAGGGATTGAGATGCCATTTTAACTTGATGTCGGGTAAAATTCACTAATCGGGTCATCTACTCATCATTACCTGTACTAGGGACAAAAAATACGGGAACCCCCAAATTCAAATAGAAAGAAGCGAAACTTCAATGTCACAATGTTTATATGCAAAGGGGATCAGTATCTGGTCCATGTACCACGAGCATTGATGCATGCACAACACATGGGCATGCAAGTGATTGTGCGATGGATTATCTTTCTTGGTATCCGTCGCCATTTTTCTTGCACTGTTCTGCCAAGCTGTTGCAGTTTGTTACAACGCTGCGGTCCATTGCACACGTGGCGACCAAAGACGTCCCAAATGTGCTCAATCGGCGACATGGGGGGGGATTTGTCTGGCCACAGCAGTGTCCTTACACCTTGTTGTCTCAGAAATTCGACGGCAACACGGGCTCGATGTGGGCCTGCGTTGTCTTGGAACGCGAAGTTCCCACCAATGACGGGCGAATGGGACAACCACTGGGCGTAAAATTTGGTCTACTTAACGCTGGCCAGTCGAGTTACCTTGAACGATCATGGTAACTTGACTGGCCAGCGTTACGTAGACCAAATTCCAGTCGGATGCGCGTCTGACTGGTGATCAGGAGGATGCGGGTTCAATACCTGCCGGGGTCAGCAACATTCTTTCGTGGAGATACATCATGAAATTTTTCTTACGGTCATTCTCTCCCGGTGATTCAAGAAGGTTAGTTGTTAGTGTCTGGGGAAAGAATGTGCACTGTACTGGTTAATCGCTTACTTATAAGCCTGCCCAGGAAAAGTGTGGATAGGATCAACCAACTGGCTCAAAAATGACCTAAAATAGTGTCAACTGGGCCGTTAAGCTCCAATACATCACCCATCTATTCACCTTTTTCAGGGCCGTAGCTCCAATAGTTTTGAGATATTTTGCTAACAAGATTTTATCAAAAAAAATTTTCAAAGGGCAATAACTCTTGAAATGGGATGAGAAAAAAATACCCATTGGCTATTTTATGCCCCCACATTGGATGATGCCGGGGGCATAGAGTTTTGCGGTTTTCTGTATGTGCGTCCGTGGGTATGTGCGTATTTGCGTCCTGTTACCTCCCTTCCATTATCTACCTTGGTAGATCATATGCATAGCTTCTAGGTTTATAACCACTCTCTGACAACTGCGTCAGGGAGTTGACTCTGGCTCGGCGGTTAGAGCACTGGACTATCACCCGAGCGGCCCGGGTTCGAATCCCACAATAGGTGGGGATTTTTTCAGGCTATGCTTCTTTCCTTTGTTATGGCTTTCACGTAAGATGGGGGCTCATCCAGGATCGGACTTTACATGCCAGAATTGGCTTCGGCCGAAGTTGGCTCCACGTCATAAATGATGACTTCCTTGAAGAGGGGGTGTGTTACTTCCCTTCCATTATCTACCTTGGTAGATCATATGCATAGCTTCTAGGTTTATAAGTGCCCCCGCCCATAGGGGCTTGAAGAAATATATGGGCTGCATGATGCTTCCACGCAGAGCTGAATCCGGCCCGCGCACTAGTACTGGTAAACCGCTTAGAGGATCTAAGCCTGTCCAGGAACCGCGGTGCGAGGCAGACCGTCCATGCTAATAAACCCTATTGGTTTCATTGGGCGACAGGGCTTGAGATGTCATTTCATCTCAGTGTCGGGTAAAAGTCCCACAAAACTGGAAGCAGCGTCTCCAAAATGACCTTTACAGTGTTGACGGGGACGTTAAACCTCAAATCAACCAACCAATCTAGGTTTATAACCGCACTCTGACAATTGCATCAGGGAGTCTACTTTTTGGCTCAGCGGTTAGGGCACTGGACTATCACCTGAGGGGCCCGGGTTCGAATCCCACAATAGGGGGGGGATATTTTCAGGCTATGCTTCTTTCCTTTGTTACGGCTTTCACGTCGTAAGAGTCCGAATGTACGCCCTGTACGAAAGTGTGTAAGTAGGTACGCAATCCTGTTAGACTTGGTTAAGGTTTTTGAAAGTTGATTTTTAAAATCAAGTTTCTATGTCAACACATTTCTACTTCCGGTACTGGACCGCGTTACTCCACTTACGCTGTTCGTTCGCTGCATAAAATAGTCCAAAGGAACTCTTGAAAATTAATTTTGCAGGCATGGAACGTCTTTCAAAGTATTTCATTTTCGAGACTTTATACAGATTGAATATAAATTGGTACAGACAGGCGAATTCTGAAAAGAAAACAATACTCTGGAACTATTTTCCTACGTGCTTTCCGACGATATTTATGTAACTCTCTTTCATCCCTGAGTTTCTGAAAAGGACTCTTCTCGCCTTAAATATATTCTTATAGAAAGGGATTTCTGATCAGTTCACTGACATGATGGCAAACAGTGTACATGCAGATATTGGCTTCACGTGCTAGCTACGTGCCATCTTATCAGGATCTGCAAGGTTTGCACAGACACATTGTATTTCTACCCTATTGGGTTAAAAGGGTGAGCTCGCTTGTGACCAACTAAACAACCCTTTACTGACCGACATCGAACACATTCACCTGCTTTCGAGAGCTCTAATTATAAAACGTGTTGTAAGCTGTGAGTTTTAAATCAAGTTCCGTACATTTAGCAAATAGTTCACTGATCAGACGCTACATACTGTGGCCTCTAATCTGTCTTAACTGTTTCCGAATGTCCCAGTATTGAAACAATTGGCATTTATGGGCTAATGTTTTTTGGACCCTGTACAGGTTTAAATTTGCCTTGGGTATTAGAAGTTCGCTAAATGCGGCGTCTGATCAGGGTTATAATGTCTGAATCAGATGGTTTAAAAATGATTTCTTTTTTATGTCAAGATATTCTTTTCTTTTTTTTGTAAAGATATTCTCCTTTTTATGTCCCGACGCCCGCAGGAACATAGCTCCAAGCGGCTGCACAATGTATGTGCATCGTCGTATCAATGTGATGTTGATGCGACGTTGCTTAGATGCCATGTGCCCGCTAGGATAACTTCTCTGTAAGATTATTAGCAGATGGGACAAGCACAGAATGTACTGAGCTAATTTAGTAATTAATTTATGGTTTTACCACTTTATTTCTTTTTTTTTCTTCGTGGGGGTAGTCTTTTGCCATCTTTCTTCCTTTTTAGCTCACCTGAGCAAAGCTCAAGATCACCTTTTGTCCGTCGTACGTGCGTCGTTCAGCATGCGTCGTCAACATTTACCTTGTTAAGACGCTAGAGACCACAATTTTGCTTCAATCTTCATGAAACTACCAGAATGTTTGTCTTGATGATATCGCGGTCAAGTTCGAATATGGGTCATCTCAGGTCAAAAAGTAGGTCAGTAGGTCAAATCATAGAAAAACCTTGTTAATACTCTAGAGGCTACAGCTTTGGTCGAATAATCTTGAAACTTGCTCAGAATGATCATCCTGACAATATCTTGGTCAAGTTCGAATATGGGTCATGTCAAAAAGTAGGTCAGCAGGTCAAATCATAGAAAAACCTTGTTAACGCTCTAGAGGCCACAGTTTTGGTCCAATAATCCTCAAACTTGCTCAGAATGATAATCCTGACAATATCTTGGTCAAGTTCGAATATGGGTCATGTGGGATTAAAATGTAGGTCAGTAGGTCAAACCATAGAAAAACCTTGTTAACACACTAGAGGCCACAGTTTTGGTCCAGTCATCCTCAAATGTGCTCAGAATGATCACCCTGACAGTATCTCGGTCAAGTTCGAATATGGGTCTTGTCGGGTCAATTAGTAGGTCAGTAAGTCAAATCATAGAAAAACATTAAGACTACAGTTTTGGTCCAATCGTCCTCAAACTTGCTCAGAATGATCATCCTGACAATATCTTGGTCATGTACAAATATGGGTCGTCGGGTCAAAAAATAGGTCAGTAGGTCAAATCATAGAAAAACCTTGTTAACACTCTAGAGCCCAGTCCAATCATCCTCAAACTTGCTCAGAATGGTCATCTTGACAAAATCTCGGTGAAGTTCGAACATGGGTCATGTGGTATCAAAAAGTAGGTCAGTAGGTGAAATCATAGAAAAACCTTGTTAACACTCTAGAGGCCACAGTTTTGGCCCAATCATCATCAAACTTGCTCAGAATGATCATCTCTACAGTATCTAGTTCAAATATGGGTCATGTGGGGTCAATTCATAGAAAAACCTTGTTTAAACTCTAGAGACCGCAATTTTAAGCTCACCTGAGCAAAGCTCTAGGTGACCTTTTGTGATCACCTTTTGTCCGTCGTATGTGTGTCGTGCATCATTCATCATGCGACTTGTGTCGTCAACATTTACCTTGTTCATCCTCTAGAGACCACAATTTTGCTACAATCTCCATGAAACTTTACCAAAATGTTTGTCTTTATGATATCTGGGTCAAGGTTAAATATGGGTCATACCAGGTAAAAACTAGGTCACTAGTTCAAATTCCTTGAAATCCTTGTTCACTCTCTAAAGACCGTAGTTTTCTTCAAACTTCATGAGACTTTACCAGAATGTTTGGCTTGATGATATCTGAGTCAGGTTTGAATATGGGTCATGTTGGGTCAAAAACTAGGTCACATTCCTTGAAAACCTTCACCCTCTAGAGACTTCAATTTCACTTGAATCTTCATGAAACTTTACCAGAATGTTTGTCTTGATGATATCTGGGTCAAGTTCGAAAAATAAATCATGTCAGGTCAGAAACTAGGTCACTAGGTCAAATTCCTTGAAAACCTTGTACAGCCTCTAGAGGCAATGATTATTGCTCCAATCTTCATGAAACCAGAATGTTTGTCTTAATGATATCTGGGTCAAGCAAACAGTGCAGACCCAGAACATACCGCTCCTGAAGTAGCAGTCTGATCAGGGTTAACACTGTTTGCCATTTCCTCTGCACTTGGAACATGAAACAAATTTGTTAAAATTTTAGGAGAATTACAGCAAGTCCTCAAGGTGTCCAAACAGATATTTGACCTAGTGACATGGTTTTTTACCTGACATGATTCTAATTCGAACTTGACCTTGATGTCATCAAGACAAACATTCTGGTAAAGTTTCATGAAGATTAAAGCAAAAATGTGGCCTCTAGAGGATGAACAAGGTTTTAAGGCAATTTGGCCTACTGACCTAGTTTTTGACCCGACATGACCCATTTTCAATTCGATCCAGATATCATCAAGGTGAACATTCTGGAAAAGTTTCGTGAAGATTGAAGCACAATTATGACTTATAGAGGGTGAACATGGTTTTAAAGAAATTTGACCTAGTGACCTAGTTTTTGACCTGACATGACCCATATTCGAACTTGACCTAGATATCATCAAGACAAACATTCTGGCAAAGTTTCATGACAAATGAAGTAAAACTGTGGCCTATAGATGGTGAATAAGGTAAATGTTGACGACAGACACAGGGTGATCACAATAGCTCACCTTTCGTGCTCAGGTGAGCTAAAAAATAGGCATCAGCTATTTTTTCCATGAGGAATCTATATATATGAAATCTCAAAACCCTAGCATACAGTGTTCTTAAGATATGCTATGCATCAAAAGCGTAAGGGGCTGAAGGAAAGAATGGAAGAAAGAATGAACAATACAGAAGCAATATGCACCTCCAACTTCTTTGAAGTTGGGGGTATAATAACTATAAGAGTAATGGGCCCGGGAGCCATTTTTTGTCTGTAGCAGCAACAGCTCGTGAATAGCTTGTATGGAGAATAAGTTAAGATTCTTAACCCATTAAGTACCGGAAACCCCAAAACTGGTACCCTGGCAAACAGTGCCGGCCCAGATCAGACGCTGCAGAACGCGGCGTCTGATCAGGGCCTACACGGTTTGCAATAAGTACAGCCATTTTCCTAACTAAATTTTGAAGAAAACACAAACTGACACCCCTAAGTTTCTAAATGGACTCGTGCTATATATAAGGAGGAAGATTCCATTTGGTATACAAGAGGGCCCAGAGGGCCCTGGTTCGCTCACCTGATCCAATATATAATAAGTGGGCCCCGGGCGGGGTCAATTTCGGCCCCAGGGCTATAATTTGAACACTCTTGGTAGAGGTCCACACGTTGGTGCTTCATATCCAATATGAATAACCTGGGCTTTGTGGTTTCAGAGAAGAAGATTTTAAAGGTTTACCATGCATAAAGAAGTCTATGTAAAACAAGATATTCCCTAAATAAGTCTAGACTATGTAAAACCAAAGGGCCCCCGGAGTGGGGACATTTTTGGCCCCAGGGCTATAATTTGAACAATCTTGGTAGAGGTCCACTAGCTGAAGCTTCATAACAAATATCAAAGACCTAAGCCTTGTGGTTTCAGAGAAGAAGATTTTTAAAGATTTTCCCTATATAAGTCTATGTAAAACCAAAGCGCCACATGGCGGGGGCATTTTTGGTCTCGGGGCTATAATTTGAACAATCTTGATAGAGGTCCACTAGCTGAAGCTTCATAACAAATATCAAAGACCTAAGCCTTGTGGTTTCAGAGAAGAAGATTTTTCAAGATTTTCCCTATATAAGTCTATGTGAAACAAAAGGGCCCCGAAGTGGGGGCATTTTTGGCCCCAGGGCTATAATTTGAACAATCTTGGTAGAGGTCCACAAGATGAAGCTTCATATCAAATATCGAAGGCCTGGGCCTTGCAGTTTCAGATAAGATTTTTTCAAGATTTTCCCTATATAAGCCTATGTAAAACCAAAGGGGCAGGGGCATTTTTGGCCCCAGCACTATAATTTGAACAATCTATGTAGGGGTCCACTAGATGAAGTTTCATACCGAATAGCAAAGACCTGGGCCTTGCAGTTTCAGAGAAGAAGATTTTTAAAGTTTTACCCTATATAAGCCCATGTTAAACAAAAGGGCCCCCGGGAAGGGGCATTTTTGGCCCCAGCACTATAATTTGAACAATCTTGGTAGGGGTCCACTAGATGAAGCTTCATACCAAATATCAAAGACCTGGGCCTTGTGGTTTCAGAGAAGAAGATTTTTTTTAAAGAATTTCCCTATATAAGCCATGTAAAACCAAAGGGCCCCGGTGCGGGGGCATTTTTTGCTCCAGCACTATAATTTGAACAATCTTGGTAGGGGTCCACTAGATGAAGCTTCATACCAAATATCAATGTCCTGGGCCTTTTGGTTTCAGAGAAGAAGATTTTTAAAGATTTTCCCTATATAAGCCCATGTAAAACAAAAGGGCCCCGGTGCGGGGGCATTTTTAGGTCCAGCACTATAATTTGAACAATCTTGGTAGGGGTCCACCAGATGAAGCTTCATACCAAATATCACAGACCTGGGTCTTGCGGTTTCAGAGAAAAAAACAGGAATAAGAAGTAAAGGTACCCATAGCCTGATATCTGTAGAAGCAGTGGGTTGTGACTTGAGGGGGTATCAAAACAGGAATAAGAAGTAAAGGTGCCTATAGCCTGATATCTGTAGAAGCAGTGGGTTGTGACTTGAGGGGGTATAAAAACAGGAATAAGAAGTAAAGGTGCCCATAGCCTGATATCTGTAGAAGCAGTGAGTTGTGACTTGAGGGGGTATAAAAACAGGAATAAGAAGTAAAGGTGCCCATAGCCTGATATCTGTAGAAGCAGTGAGTTGTGACTTGAGGGGGTATAAAAACAGGAATAAGAAGTAAAGGTGCCCATAGCCTGATATCTGTAGAAGCAGTGGGTTGTGACTTGAGGGGGTATAAAAACAGGAATAAGAAGTAAAGGTGCCCATAGCCTGATATCTGTAGAAGCAGTGAGTTGTGACTTGAGGGGGTATAAAAACAGGAATAAGAAGTTTTTGTTTGATTTGAGGTTTAATGTCTCTGTCAACACTGTGAAGGTCATTTTGGAGACATTGCTTCCAATTTTGTGGGACTTTTACCAGACCTTGAGATGTAATGACATCTCAAGACCTGTCACCCAATGAAACCAATATGGTTTATAAGCATGGACAGTCTGACTTGCACCGCTTTGCCTGGGCAGGCTTAGATCCTCTAAGCGGTTTACCAGTACTCGTGTTCGGGTCAGATTCAGCTCTGCGTGGAAGCAACATGCAGCCCATATATTTCTTCAAGAATAAGAAGTAAAGGTGCCCATAGCCTGATATCTGTAGAAGCAGTGAGTTGTGACTTGAGGGGGTATAAAAACAGCAATATGAAGTAAAGGTGCCCATAGCCTGATATCTGTAGAAGCAGTGGGTTGTGACTTGAGGGGGTATAAAAACAGCAATATGAAGTAAAGGTGCCCATAGCCTGATATCTGTAGAAGCAGTGGGTTATGACTGGCTGCAGCATGTGAAAGACAGAATATATAGTGAAATTCAAATACTAGTCTTATTCATCTAATAGTAAGACCAGCTAAAATTAAGACTTATTCTTCTTTAAAGCATTTTAGAGCTTTCAGTTTTACTTTCAGTTTTTTAATCTGTCTTCTAGAAAGAGACCACCTTCAGGACTAAATTTTAATAGAAATATTTTTTAGCTCACCAGAGCCGAAGGCTCCGGGGGAGCTTATAGGATAGGCAGTTGTCCGGCGTTGTCGTCGTCGTCGTTGTCGTTGTCGTCGTCTGACGTCAACACTTTCAAACATCTTCTTCTCTGAAGCCACTGGACCGATTCAGCCCAAATTTTATCTGTAGCATCCTTGGGCAGGGGGATTGAAAGTTTGTGTTTTTTATGAAAATCGGCCCATTAGTTTGGTTGCTATGGCAACTTAGAGTTTCCATAGACTTATAATGGGGAAAATTGAAAAATGGCATTTACTGCCAAGTCATTGCAGATATTTGGACAAAACTTTTATAGAAATGTTTCTTGAGTAAAATTCTTTCAGCCATATGCTTTTATGCCAACCTGAGGGTCCCCCAGGTTGTGCCGGGGCCATGCCCCACCCCCTCCACTTCATAAAAGGCCATATATCTCAGAAACCATTCAGATCCCGAACCCTAAACCATATATATTCTTGTTCCTATTGATAAGACGCATTTAGTAACACCAACCTTGGGGTCCTCAGGGATGCGCCGAGGTCATGCCCCACCCCCTCCACTTAATAAAAGGCCCAATATCTCGGAAACCATTCAGATCCCCACCCCTAAACCATATATATTCTTGTTCCTTATGATAAGACCCATTCGGTGACATCAACCTGGGAGTCCCCTGGATGCGCCGGGGCCATGCCCCACCCCCTCCATTTCATAAAAGGCCCAATATCTCGTAAACCTTACAGATCCCCGCCCCTAAACCATATATATGCGTGCTTCTTATGATAAGACACATTCATTGACACCAACCTGGGGGTCCTCAGAGATGCGCTGGGGCCTTGCCCCACCCCTCTACTTCACAAAAGGCCATATATCTCAGAAACTGTTCAGATCCCCACCCCTAAACCATATATATTCTTGTTCCTATTGATAAGACGCATTCAGTAACACCAACCTGGGGGTCGTCAGGAATGCGCACAGGTCAGGCCCCACCCCTCAACTTTATAAAAGGCCCAATATCTCGGAAACCATTCAGATTCCCACCCCTAAACCATATATATTCTTGTTCCTTTTGATAAGACCCATTCAGTGACATCAACCTGGGAGTCCCCTGGATGCACCGGGGCCATGCCCCACCCCCTCCATTTGATAAAAGGCCCAATATCTCGGAAACCTTACAGATCCCCGCCCATAAACCATATATATGTTTGCTTCTTATGATAAGACACATTCATTGACACCAACCTGGGGGTCCTCAAAGACGCGCTGGGGCCTTGCCCCACCCCTCCACTTCAAAAAAGGCCATATATTTCAGAAACTGTTCAGATCCCCACCCCTAAACCATATATATTCTGGTTCATTATGATAAGACGCATTCAGTAACACCAACCTGGGGGTTCCCAGGGATATGCTGGGGCCATGCCCCACCCCCTCCATTTCATAATATCACAATATCTCGGAAACCCTACAGATGGCCACCCCTTAACCATATATAGTCTTGTTCCTTATGATAAGACACATTCATTAACACCAACCTGGGAGTCTCCCTGGGCCTTGCACCACCCCTCCACTTCACATAAGGCCTTATATCTCAGAGAATGTTCTTAGCCCCACCCTAAACCATATATATTCATCTTTCTTATGATAAGACGCATTCAGTGACACCAGCTTGGGAGTCCCCGGGGCACGCCCAGGCCATGCCACACCGCTTTACTTCATTAAAAGCCATATATATCAGAAATAGTTCAGATCCCCACCCCTAAACCATATACTTGTTCCTTATGATAAGACTCGTTCAATCACACCAACCTGGAGGTCTCTTTGTGCTGAGGCAATGTGCCCCGCCCTTCCATTTCATAAAAGGCTTTATATTTCACAAACCATTCAAATCCCCACCCCATAATCATATATGTTCTTGTTCCTTATTATTAGCACACCTACTGTAGCGGGGTCCGCAGGGGCCATTCCTATTTCATAAAAGGGCCTCAAATCTCTGAAACCGGTCAGATTCCCAGCACTGAACCATATATATACTTGGTCCTTATGATAAGACACATTTAGGGACAACAGTTTGGGCTTTCCTGGGATCAACAGGGCATGCCCCAACCCCTCAACTGTTAAAGAGGCCTTACAGATCCCCACTGCTAAACCATATATATTTTTGTTTCTTATGATAAGACCCATTTAGTGATACCAACCAGGGCTCCATTGGGTCCATGCCCCACCCCCTCTACTTCATAAAAGGCCTAACTTTTCAGATGCTGAGTCCACATGGGTGCTCATTTGGACATGGGGGTTCATTTGGTGGATTAAAATGATATCATGTTAAAATACATGGCTGCCATTGGGCAGGATGGGCAGTGCCCACCTGAGCTCTGGTGAGCATAGTGGCCCATGGGCCTCTTGTTTTTTTGATGTGTCTGGTGGTCCGACATGATTCTGTAAACCAGTAAAGTATGGACATGGAAGTTTTTTGCTTTAAGGACGAGGCCTGAACAGTCAGTCTAGACTGTCAAACGGGTGAATGAACAACAGAGTTTGCAATCTCCCGATTTGGCTCGAAGGATAATTTTCAAGAAAATAAATATTTGCATTGTACCTATCTTAATTCTTTATGAAAAAGATGAGCTCTAAAAGTGATTTATTGAGTGATAAATCACTGTTTGGAGGTCAGATGTAAATTGATCAAATCACGAGCACGTAGCTGGAGTTATAAAGCCAAGCAAATTGCACTGGGGATGGCATTCTAAATTTCTACTTGTATATGCTAGAAAAAATATGGGTTTGGCATTCCATGTGCCTAGCTGACCATTAACATGAGCTGTTAAAACTTGTTTCCTAAAAAAATCCTTATTTCCTTGAAAAATTGAAACATTTGAAAATGTCATCATGGTTGGCCGTCTGTGACAAAATACTGGTAGGTATCAAATTTTGGGTAGACTTTGCTTTCATCTGTAACTGACTGCAGGAATTTAAATCAAATAATTATGTTTTTATTTGTGCCAATGCATTAGACACATGCAGAATAAATTATTTTGCCCAGCCACTTTTAACTATTAACCAGTCAAATTACATAATTAACCAACAAAATGAAACCAGTCAAATTACATAATTAACCAACCAAATGAAACCAGTCAAATTACATAATTAACCAACCAAATGAAACCAGTCAAATTACATAATTAACCAACCGAATGAAACCAGTCAAATTACATAATTAACCAACCAAATGAAACCAGTCAAATTATATAATTAACCAACCAAAATGACAAAAAGAAGTCATCTGATCTGGATTTACACTGTTTGCATCTATAGGTAGAGCATATCCTGGCTCAACAGGACAAGGCTGTAAAACTTAACAAATGGACACCTGACATGACACTTGCAGAAATTTATTGTTGACAGATAATTATGGTATGGCACATAAAATTACTTGCAACAGTGCATAATGAGGCCCAATTTCAAAAGTATTCATTTGCAACTACAAACAAAAATATAACCTCAGAAAGAGGCTACAGTGATTTACAGTCGAACTTCAATGGTTCAAACACCTTAGGGACCTCGAAAATCTGTTCCAGACAAGTGTAGTTCGAACCACTGAGGTTACTGTCAGGAGGCATAACGAGATACTTTTACACATCTTTTCGGTGTTCTATAATGAAGTTGTATGCTCTGTGTGTACTCATTAGAATTGCCTCATCGAGGCGATTCTAATGAGTACACACAGCATACATTTGCAAGATAAAAGACTAAAACCGCCTTAATTATGCAGAAGATTTTGCTAGGGACTCAAGAATGGGTTCGACGCATCCATGGTAAACGAGCCATCGGTGTTCGAGCCATCGAAGTTTTACTGTACAAACAAAAATATAAGCTCAGAAAGAGGCTACAATGATTTAGTTTGTTTCTTTGAGGTTCAACAGGTCATATATAGCTGGTCAGTTTACCGAAGCACACTTTCCTCAGCTGACTTACAGTAAAACTTCGATGGCTCGAACTCCGATGGCTCGTTTACCATGGATGAGTCAAACCCGTTCTTGAGTCCGCAGGGAGTTCCTCCAAATACGATATAGAGGTAATTTAGTAAGATTTTCTACATTTATCTTGCAAATGCATGCTGTGTGTACTCATTAGAATCGCCTCGATGAGGTTAAGCGATTCTAATGAGTACACACACCGTACATTTATAATATAGAACACCGAAAAAGATATCCACAATAATCTCCATTATGCCTCCTGGTATGGCGCTAATAGTATCCCTCTGTGCCTCGAACTACCGCTGTCTCGAACAAATTTTCATGGTCCAAAAGTGGTTCGAGCCATCAAAGTTGAATGTACTTATAAGCCATTAACCAGTACAGTGCACGTTCTTTCAACACACATTGACAACTGCCCTTCTAAATCAGTGGAAGAGACAGAATAATCGCAGAAAATTTTTCAAGATCAGTATCCATGGAAATGTTGCCAGAACCCCGTTATGATCCTTAATATTGGGTCAGATAGATCTTGATGAACAGTGAAGACCCAAATCAGACTGCTCCTTCAGGAGCTGTCTAATCAGGATCTACATAGCTTGCCATTCCGTTTGCACCTTTTGGACTACTTGTTGGATCATGAAACAAATTTGTTAAAAATTGTAGGAGAACTACAGCAAGTCCTCAGGTATTGGGTACCGTTTTACTATTTAATACCATTTCAAGATATGTATTATTTTATTACAGATTGTTTGCTTGATTTGAGGTTTAACGTCCCCGTCAACACTGTAAAGGTCATTTTGGAGAGGTTGCTTCCAATTTTGTGGGACTTTTACCCGACACTGAGATGAAATGACATCCCAAGCCCTATCGCCCAATGAAACCAATAGGGTTTATTAGCATGGACGGTCCGCCTTGCACCGCGGTTCCTGGACAGGCTTAGATCCTCTAAGCGGTTTACCAGTACTAGTGTGCGGGCCAGATTCAGCTCTGCGTGGAAGCATCATGCAGCCCATATATTTCTTCAAGCCCCTATGGGCGGGGGCCATTTTATTACAGATAACTATAAATCAAAATAAAGATACTTTTAACATTATTGATATCACAGATATCACAATTTTCAATAACGATTATCAGAAAATATATTATGAATATCAATAAATGCTATTATTGATATCCAAAATTCTTCTTCAATATATTTTTTGTATATATCGAATAATAGATATCTATAATTGGAATTATACATATCCCTTAACATATTATAGATATCATAAAATAAACAAGATGTGTTTGTGAAACAAGAACATGTCCCCAGGCATGGTCATTTTTTTCAAAGTTGGTCACAGTTCAAAGTCAAGGTCACAGGTCAAAATTTTTTGCATGAATGTAAAGCTCTTGTTACAAGGAACCTACATGCCAAATATGAAGGCTCTATCTTAAATGATTAAAAAATTATGAACAATTTTATTTGTTCTTTTAAGTAGGTCAAAGGTCAAGGTCTCGGGGCAAATATTTTTTGCATGAATGTGAAGCTCTTGTCACAAGGAACCTTCATGCCAAATATGAATACTTTAACTCCAATGGTTCAAAAGTTATGACCAATGTTAAAGTTGTCCACTTACAAACCAACCAACAAACAAACAAACCAACAAACAGACATGGCAAAAACAATACACATGTATGTCCAGGGACATAAAAAATAGATATCTAATATTATTTATAGACATCTAATATTTATTGATATCCTATAAATTTATTATAGATATCATTAATTTCATTTTAGATATCTTGAAACTCGATTAAATAGTAAAACGGCACCTCATGCTCAGGGGGTCCCAATTTTTATGATTTTTACGGTAGTAGGTGAGTTCAATGGTTACAGAAATTCTGAATACAGTTTTCCCCATAAACATGAAAGTGCTTTGGGTCAAGGAACATCACAAAGTATACAACAATGACCCTGATCAGACCATAATGATGTGCAGACTAATCTGGTCTTTGCTGCTATCCTGGTGTTCACAACAACCCTTACCTTTGCAAACAGAGTAGATCCAGATAAGATGGCTTCTGAAGCCATTTGATCAGGATCTACACTGTCATGCAGTTTGTAAGATGAATGAATAAAAAATACAATGAATCAAGTAATCTGATTGTCTGTAAGCTGTAAATGGGTGTGGTTTTATATATTCAGCAGGATAAAGACTAAGATATATAACACTTGTTCACCGTAATAGGGTTGTGAATATAGCACAGGTTAAAGATGGACCCCAAAAATGTATAGATTACGTAGAAAAAATTGCCATTTTTCAATCTAATCAAAACATTTTTGTTTGGATTTAATATGACTGTTTCACAAAGATGGTTCCTACTTTGAACCCCAACAATAGTGTTATAAAGGGTTTGTGGTTCACTTGAGTTCTCAGTTTAATTTGCCAAGCTTTTCATCTTCCTTTCTTTTAGCCTTTCCTCGTAAAATAGCCTCTTTGAATAAACTCAGATAATACAGCATTGTGTCCCTGGAATCATCGCTTCCAGGGACTGGGTATGTTATAAGTCGAGGGTCAGCATTCGAGTCACAAATTCCTATTGTAGGTATCAACAACTTAGCATGATCAACAACAGCTGTGTGCTGTTTAAAAGCATTGTTCAGTGTGCTAAGAAAAATGCCTAAATCTGGTAATCGGGTCAGTGTTCCAAAAACTTTGGTCGAGTCCGTAAATACACCACCTTTCCAGTAGCGACAGTGGGCATATTCTCCAACCTCTTTCGCAGTTCTTTCTATCCAGGGCATCATTTGTTTGTTTCTGCTGATAAAGAGAATGATTCCCTCTCTGTAAGCAATATGTGCAGTAAAGTTCAAGGCATCTTGGAAAAGAGGTAGAGTTTGTTCTAGGTCTATTATGTCTGTACCAAGACGGGAACCAAACAGGTAGGGTGCCATGTACTGGTTCCTGCAGCCATATGTGTGACCCAGATGAACATTGTTCTTAAATAAATCATCCAGAGTGACCAGTTCTCGTACACTGAAGTAGTCATGGTGTTGAAGGGGGTCAGCTTCTTCAACTTCTGAAAATAATAATAGCAAGCAATGTTTTAACACAAAAACAAACAATCCCTTGGCCAGTCTAAATATGTTCTATGAAAGGGTTATCCTTTGGAAGCATGGAATACACAGCAGAACTGAACAAGAAGGCCCACAGGGCCCTGGTTCGTTTACCTGTTTGTCAATGTCTCGAGTACTTTCTATTTTTAGCTCTGGTGGCCATCTTGTTCATCAGCAGAGTGATTTTACCTTATTTGGTAGGGAGTAACCTAGGCAACATTCCTGTGAAGTTTGAATCAAATTGGCTTTAGGGTTTAGGAGTTTACGTTTGAATCAAATTTACAATATTTTTCTATTTTCAGCTCCGGTGGCCATTTTGTTCATCGGAGCAGAATCGTTTTAGCCTTTTTGATAGATGGTCATCTAAGCAACATTACTTCGAAGTTTGAATGAAATTGGCCCAAGGGTACAGAAGGAATTGTCGTTTGAAGATTTTTTTTTTATTTTTAGCTCTTGCAGCCATCTTGTTCATTTGTGTGGAATGAGATTTAACTATTTTGGTAGGGAGTCACCTAGGCAAAATTCCGGTGAAGTTTTAAATCCAATTTGCCCAAGGGTTTAGAAGGAGTTCGCATTTGAAGCAAATTTACAATGTTTTTCTATTTTTTTTAGCTCTTGTGACCATTTGTTAATCGTTTATGCTATTTTCCTAGAGGGTCATCTACACAACATGGTTCAAAAGTTAAAATAAAATAGGTCAAATGTCAAGGAAAAAGGTCAAAGATCATTTTATGTATGACTAGAAAGCCCTTGTCGCAAGGAAACTACATGCCAAATATGAAGGCTGTATCTCAAATGCTTCAAAAGTTATGACAAAGTAGGTCAAAGGTCAAGGTCATGGGTCAAAAGTTTTGAATGGTTGAGAAAACCTTGTCACAAGGAACATACATGCCAAATATGAAGGCTCTATCTCATATGGTTCAAAAGTTATGATAAAGTAGGTCACAGGTCAAGGTCACAGGTCAAATCTTTATATGAGTAGGAAGCCCTTGTCACAAGGAACCTATATGCCAAATATGAAGGCTCTATCTCAAACGGTTCAAAAGTTATGACAAATTAACCTACCGATCTACTTTTTGATTTGACATGACCCATATTCGTGCTTAACTGAGATATTGTCCAGATGATCATTCTGAGCAAGCATAATGATGATTTTACTAAAACTGTGGCCTCTTAGAGTGTTCAAAACGTTTTTCTATGATTTGACCTGCTGGCCTACTTTTTGACCCGACATGACCCATATTCAAACTTGACCCAGATATTGTCAAGATGATAATTCTAAGCAAGTTTAATGATGATCGGACCAAAACTGGGACCTCTAGTGTGTTCACAAGGTTTTTCAACAATCTGACCTACTGACCTTCTTATTGACCAGACATGACCCATTTTCGAAATTAACCGAGACATGGTCAAATGATCATTTTGAGCAAGTTTTTTGATGATCGGACCAAAACTGTGGCCTCAAGTGTGTTCAGAGGGTTTTTCTATGATTTGACCTACTGACCTACTTTTTGACCAGACATGACCCGTATTCGAACTTGACTGAGATATTGTCAAGATGATCATTCGGGGCAAGTTCGAATATGATCAGACCAAAACTGTGGCCTCTAGTGTGTTCACAAGGTTTTTCTATGATTTGACCTATTGGTCTACTTTTTGACCCGACATGACCCATATTCAAATTTGACCCAGATATTGTCAAGATGATAATTCTGAACAAGTTTGATGATGATCGGACCAAAACTGGGACCTCTAGTGTGTTCACAAGGTTTTTCAACAATCTGACCTACTGACCTTCTTATTGACCAGACATGACCCATATTCGAAATTACTGACCTACTTTATGACCCGACATGACCCGTATTCGAAATTGACCGAGATTTTGGCAAGATGGTCATTCTGGGCAAGTTTTATGATGATCGAACCCAAACTGTGGCCTCTAGTGTGTTCATAAGGTTTTTCTACGATTTTACCTACTGACCTACTTTTTGACCGACGTGACCCATATTTGAATTTGACTGAGATATTGTCAAGACTATCATTCTGAGCAAGTTTGATGATGATCGGACAAACCTGTGGCCTCTAGTGTGTTCACAAGGTTTTTCTATGATTTGACCTACTGACCTATTTTATGATCCGACATGACCGGTATTCGAACTTGACCGAGATATTGTCAAGATGATCATTCTGGGCAAGTTTTATGATGATCGAACCTAAACTGTGGCCTCTAGTGTGTTCAGAAGGTTTTTCTCTGATTTGACCTACTGACATATTTTTTGACTCAACATGACCCATATTCGAACATGACTGAGATATTGTCAAGATGATCACTCTGGGCAAGTTTGATGATGATTGGACCAAAACTGTGGCCTCTAGTGTATTCACAAGCTTTTTCTATGATTTGACCTACCAACCTGTTGAACCTACATTGTGACCAGACATGACCCATATTCGAACGTGACCAAGATATTATCAAGATGCTCATTCTGAGCAAGTTTGATGATGATTGGACCAGACCTGTGGCCTCAAGTGTGTTCAGAAGGTTTTCTATGATTGAACCTACTGACCTACTTTTTGACCCGACAACGCCCATATTCGACGGGCCTCCGTGGCCTAGAGGTTAAGAGCGCTGACTCTTGATCATTAGGTCTCTCACCGCTGTGGTTCGAGCCTCGCTGGGGTCACATGTGAGACGCCAAGTTCTGCAACGGAAGGTCAGGTGGTTTTCTCCGGGTACTCCGGTTTTCGCCCACCTCTGATTAACTATCGGCTCGATATGAGTGAAATAATCTTGAAAGGGCCGTAAAACCAAAACCAAAAAAAAAAAAAAAAAAAAACCCAAAAACGCCCATATTCGAAGTTGACAGATATTGTCAAGATGATCATTCTGGGCAAGTTTGATGATGATCGGACCAAATCTGTGGCCTCTAGTGTGTTCACAAGGTTTTTCTCTGATTTGACAAATTGACCTCCTTTTTGACCCGACATGACTCATATTCGAACTTGACCGAGATATTGTCAAGATAATCATTCTGAGCAAGTTTGATGATTATCGGACCAAAACTGTGGCCTCTAGTGTATTCACAAGGTTTTTCTATGATTTGACCTACTGACCTACTTTGTGGTCCGACATGTCCCATATTCGAACTTGTCCCAGATATTGTCAAGACGATCATTCTGAGCATGATTGATGACAATTGGACCAAAACTGTGGCCCCTAGAGTGTTCACAAGGTTTTTCTATGATTTGACCTACTGACCTACTTTTTGACCCGGCATAACCCATATTCGAACTTGACCGAGTTATTGTCAAGATGATCATTCTGAGCAAGTTTGATGGCGATCGGCCCAAAGTTTTGGCCTCTAGAGTGTTCACAAGGTTTTTCTTTGATTTGACCTACTGACCTACTTTTGGCCTGCCATGACCCATATTCGAACTTGACCGATATATTGTCATGATTATCATTCTGACCAAGTTTGATGATGATTGGCCCAAAACTGTTACCTCTAGTGTGTTCACAAGAAAAGTTTACGGACGCAGGGACGCACGGACGGACAAAAAGTGATCCCAAAAGCTCACCTTGTCACTACGTGACAGGTGAGCTAAAAATATGGAGAGTGCATGTTTTCTGGGCCAGACTAGCTACTTTCGGCCAATTAGGCCTCATCAGTGACCCTCAAATATTTTTTTTTAGAAGCCTTCGTGGTGCAGTGGTTACGCTACTCGCCTTGTAAACCAGGGATCGCAGGATCGATCCCTGGCTTCTCCAGACTTTCGGTAGAGGTCCACTAAATGAAGCTTAATATCATATATCATAAGCCTGGGCCTTCTGGTTTCAGATAAAAAAATTCTTTAAGGTTTTCCCTATATAAGCCTATATAAAAGATGCAGGCCCTGTGTGTGTTGGGGGGGGGGGCATTTTTGGCCCCTAGGGTAGAATTTGAACAATCTTGGAAGAGGTCCACTAGATGAAGCAGCAAGCGTCATACCAAATATCCGTCCTTTTGGTTTCAGACAGGTATTCCCTATACTTGCCTACGAAAAACCTGGGACAGCGCCATTTTTGGCCCCAGGGCTATAATTGGAACAATATTGGTAGAGGTCCATCAGTTGAAACTTCATACAAAACATCAAAGACCTGGGCCTTCTGGTTTCAGACAAGAAGATTTTTGAAGGTTTTCCCAATATAAGCCTATGTAAAACGAGTGGGTCATGGGGCGGGGACATTTTTGGCCCCAGGGCTATAATTTGAACAATCAGAATCTTGGTAAAGGTCCACTACATGAAGCTTCATACCAAATATCAAAGACCTGAGCATTCTGGTTTCAGAAAAGAAGATTTTTGAAGGTTTTCCCAATATAAGCCTATGTAAAATCAGTGGGGCCCAACGCTGCGCTTTTTTGGCCAAAGGGTAATAATTTGAATAATTTTGGTATCTGTCCACAAGACGAAGCTTCATACCAAATATCAAAGACCTGGGCCTTCAGAAGACTTTCCCTATTAGAAGCCTATGTAAAACAAGTGGGCCCCGGCGTGGGGACATTTTTGGCCCCAGGGCTATAATTTGAACAATCCTGGTATCTGTCCACTAGAGGAAGCTTCATACCAAATACCTGGGCCTTCTGGTTTCTTACAAGAGGATTTTCAAAGGATTTCCCTATATAAGCCTATGTAAAACAAATGGGGCAAAGCGCGTGGGCAATTTTTGCCCCAGGGCTATAATTTGAAGAATCTTGGTAGAGGCCCACTAGACGAAGCTTCGTACCAAATATCAAAGACCTGGGCCTTCTAGTTTCAGACAAGAAGATTTTTAAAGGTTTTCCCCCATTATAAGTCTATGTAAAACCAGTGGTGCGGGGGCATTTTTGGCCCCAGGGCTATAATTTGAACAATCTTGATAGAGGTACACTAGACAAAGCTTCATACGAAATATCAAAGACCTGAGCTCTCTGGTATCAGACGAGAAGATTTTTAAAGGTTTTCCCTATATAAGCCTATGTAAAACAAGTGGGCCCCTTAGCCGGGGCATATTTGGCCCCAGTGCTATAATTTGAACAATCTTGATAGAGGTCCACTAGACGAAGCTTCATACCAAATATCAAAGACCAGGGCCTTCTGGTTTTAGACAAGAAGATTATAAAGAGTTTCCCTATATAAGCCTATGTAAAACCAGTGGGCCCCGGCGCGGGGGCATTTTTGGCACCAGGGCTATAAGTTGAACAATCTTGGTAGAGGTCCACTAGATGAAGCTTCATAACAAATACCTTGGCCTTCTGGTTTCAGACAAGAAGATTTTTAAAGGTTTATTCTTATTTTCTCCTTTTCATTGACACGGCAACCAGAGTTCTGCATAGAATGGAATTCTTTGAACAACTTTGAGAGAGGACCACCCACAGATCATTTCTGCCAAGTTTGGTCAAAATCTGTTCAGTGGTTTAGAAGGAGATGCCATTTATAGAAATTGTGGACGGACATCCGGACGTACGACGGACAAAGACCGATCACAATAGTTCCCCTGAAGCCTTCGGCTCAGGTGAGCTAAAAAGTAGGTCAAGGTCACAAAATATTATGGTACAACTGGAAAGGTCTTGTGATAAGGTATATACCTGTGAAATATGAAAGGTCTATCTATTACCATTCGAAAGTTATGCCCAATGTTAAGGTTTTTGTAGACAAATGGACAGACAGACTAAAAACTATATTCCCCCCCCCCCTCGAATCTCGATTGGGGGGGGGGGGGGCATAAAAACTTGTGTGACAAGCTATGACTCTGATCAGCTAGTAAATCCACTAAGTCTGGCCAGAGCTTTTGCAATCATTTTCCTTTCAGTGTCATGGATGGCATTGACATTACATGCCAATTACCATGTGTTATTGACTATCCTGTATTGATCCGAGGTCAAGTGATACAAGGCTGAGGTCAAAAATCAATAATCATGTTTTCTAATTGTGTCAATTAGTAAAATTGTCATTAATCAAGTAATTTCGTATTGGCCAAGTTACATGTCCTCGGTCAGCTGTATTGGCCTTGGCCTTCGGCCTCGGGCCAATACAGCAAACCTCGGACAGTAACTGGGCCAATACCAAATTACTTGATTAACTAGAGAAAGCGACCAGTGGGTCACGTTTACCCCCGGCAAGTGCCACCCTCTGATATATCTTTCGAGCTTGTATGAAACATGAATGAAGAAGTCAAGAAGCTATAAGAATCTATAATGTGCTTATAAAATCTAAACCAAACATAATCTTTCTAAATGGACCAAGGGAGTGAGAGCATCAAAGTTACTGAAGGGGTGGGGGCATCAATGTTACTGAAGCAGCAGGGTGGGGTATGCATCAATGAAATCTTTGAACTGGTATGCAACATTGATGCAAGTATCAATTGAATTTGTCTTAGAGTTTAGAACATTATGTAACAGGCATCTATAAACTTTGTCATAAAACTTTAAACAAATGTAAACTTTCTAAGTTCATGACCCTGAAGTCTAGGTCACTGTAGGTGGGGAAGCGACATGCATCTCAAAATCTTTGGACTGGTATGCAACATTGATGCAAGTATCAACTGAATTTGTCTTAAGAGTTTAGAACATACATGCATCTATAAACTTTGTCATAAAACTTAAACCAAACATAAAATTTCTAAGTCTGTGACCTTGACCTCAAGGTCATTGTGGGGGTGGGACATGCATCAATGAAATCTTTAGACCAGTATGTAACTTCAGTGTAAGTATCAACTAAATTTATCAAAGGGTTCAAAAGATACAACCTCTTAGAAACTTTAACGCAAAACTTTAACCAAAATGTAAAATTTCTAAGTCTGTGACCTTGACCTCAAGGTCACTGTGGGTGGTGGGACATGCATCAATGAAATTTTTAGACCAGTATGTAACTTCAGTGTAAGTATCAACTAAATTTATCAAAGAGTTCAAAAGATACAACCTCTTAGAAACTTTAACGCAAAACTTTAACCAAAATGTAAAATTTCTAAGTCTGTGACCTTGACGTCAAGGTCACTGTGGGGGTGGGACATGCATCAATGAAATCTTTAGACCAGTATGTAACTTCAGTGTAAGTATCAACTAAATCTATCAAAGGGTTCAGAAGATACAATCTCTTAGAAACTTTATCGCAAAACTTTAACCAAAATGTTAACGGAAGGACGGACGGACAGACGGAAAAACGGACGGATGGACAAATGGCAGAACGAAAACTATATACCCTCATAGCATACTTCGTATGCTGGGGGTATAATAACATTATATAACAAGATGTGTTGTCATATCAATTTTATGACATGACAATGTCTGCTAAATAACAGCTATATGATATGAACACAAAATGTAAGATTCTCTGTTTGTTATGTAGAGAAGAATCCTCTCAAGCAAACCAGTGAGGAAAAAAGAAGTTTGAAAGTCAAAATGTAGAGAATTATCCATCCAAAGATGAGACTTAACATGTCTAAGTACAAACTGAAATCTCAGAATTTCCTGACAACAACACACACCATGATTAGCAAGAACTTTGTGAAAGTTTCAAAGTTCACCACAGCTTTTCCTGTGCCATGGTGCATTATGGGATCTTAACTTATTAGGTGTACATTTTTCCCCCTTTGTCATAACACTGCTTCTGCACTTGTGCTAACGAGGTAATTGTGCTCAGTCCATGCAAATATTGTCCTGAACCTACTATAGTGGTGGAATCTTAAAATGTTTACTGTAAATTACTACCTTTAATGCATTTTATACTGAATGGAATCTTCCACCTTAAATGTAGCAGGTGTTCATTTTGACATTAGGCATTCCAGTTGAGTTGTTTTTAGAAGGAATATCTTGCAAACAGTGAAGGTCCTGATGTGGGGCCAGTTGTTCAAAACCAACAATGTCATTAGTTAACGTATCGTTAAAACTTTGATCATTTAATATTGCAAATATGCTAATATTTTGCTGAACAAATTCGAGCAATATGCAAAAGCTGCTCATATTTGTTCAGGCAAAATACCAAAATTTTAGATATTATACTTGCTAGAACAGTTAACAATATAATCACTAACGAGTTCGTTAAGCTAATGATGCTTTGAACAACTGGGCTCAGATGTCGTTTTCTGACCAGCCACTCATTTGGTTAACTGCATCTACACATTTTCAGAGTTGAGACTGCAATAATTTCCGAAAAATACACAATTTTGACTTCCCATACAAAAGTCTATGTGAATAAATTTGACCTTGGCACAAAATAGGTCAAGGATGATCTCAAATCCACAATGCTATTTAAAAAGTTTCATGACAATCGACCCTCTGCTTCGGGAGAAGAAGATTCTTAAAGGGTTTTTACCTTATATGGGCATGGTGACCATCTTGGTCATGCGACCAAACTCATTTTAATTAATTTTCATTTCCTTGTTTCTACGGGCGTTTATATGAAAGTTGGTAAAAAAATAAAGGCTTTGTACTTTATGAGGAAAATAAGTTTTAATTTTTCATGAATGACCTTTGGCTAAGATCAAATAATGACCTTGAATACTCATGTAGTTTCATCCAATTATTTAGCAACCCGCATCTACCAATTTTCATATCTCAGGCTGCAATAGTTTCCAAAAATACAAAATTTTGACTTTTTTACCATACAAAAGTATATGTGACCAGATTTGACCTTTGCATAAAACAGGTCATGTTCATCCGAGGGACATCATTTGAACAAATTATGATGGGTCTGAGTCCTCATTGCTACATGCCAAGTTTCATGGCAATCAACCTACTGGTTCTGGAGAAGATTTTTGAAGGATTGTTTTACCTTATATGGGCAAGGCGGTCATCTTGAAAATTTAATTTTCATTTCCTTGTTCCTAAAGGCATTTACATGAAATTTAGTTACAAGTGGCTTCTGAGGAAAATAAGTTTGAATTTCTCATACCTGAATGACCTTGGGCCAAGGCCAAACAATGACCTTGACTTAAACTTTGAATACTGATGCAGTTTCATCCTCTCATTAAGCTAACTACAATCACAGGCTGCAATAGTTTCCGAAAAATAAGCAGTATAGACTTTTTCCCATACAGAAGTCTATGTGACCAAAAATCTAACAGAACAGAAGAACCTACATATGTATGTATGTAATCAGAATAGAAGTGAAGGCAATGATCAGGAGTCGATACAATTAACCCACAGCTCCCATCAGAGACACCAAGGGAAAGAAAACAAACATGAAATAACGAAACAGCACTAGCGGAAAGCCAAAAGGACAGTTACTTTCCCACAAAATGGCCAATTGGCTATCCAAAGCAAAATAATATAAGTGATACACACACTCAAAGACAAGCCATAACAAAAATAAAACACGACAGAAGAACTGCCTTGGAATGGTCAGTGAAAAAAATTCCACTGGGGGCTTAAATCTATTTTACGCGGCCTGGTGACATCTGGTGAAGCAAACTGATGACAATGGCAGAAATATTTTAGATGAATCCATACTCCATAAACATACCTATAGCTTTCGGACTGGTTTCTGTGGCAAAGTTCTTCTCACTATTAGAAATACATCTCCTCTGGATAGTGGCCAGACCACTCCATACTCCTAAAATGATAAAATGTACAAGATACAAAATTTTGTTAAGGGCAGATAACTCAAAAAGACCATTATAATGATCTGGTTTTTACTCTTATCAAGCTAAGTATATTTCACACCCACCTCTGAAGCTAAGTATATTTAAGAATTTCGTGAAAAACAAGATGTGTTTGTGAAACACGAACATGTCCCTGGGCATGGTCTTTCTTTCAAACATGATCACAGTTCAAAGTCAAAGTCACAGGTCAAGATTTTTGGTTTGAGTGGGAAGCCCTTGGCACAAGGATCTTACATTCCAAATATGCAGGCTCTTTCTTAAACCGTTTGAAAGTTATGAACAATAATAATTTTTTTTTCTTTAAAGTAGGTCAATGTCACAGGTAAATGAATGCACCTGTGAAGTTTCATGAATATATTCCATACGGTTTAGGAGTTACGGCCCGGACACGGTTTATTATATGGTACTAAGTCAAGGGCAGATAATCAAAACAACAACTAGAAAAAGTGTCCATAGGACACGGATATCCCCGCCAAATGCCATTCATGAAACGGTTTAGTATATGGAACTTAATCAAGGGCAGATAATCCAAAAATGCAAGAGTTGTCCTCCTTGTTCATGACACATAGTCTCAGCGTGATGAATGCACCTGTGAAGTTTCATGAATATATTCCATACAGTTTAGGAGTTTACGGTTTACTATATGGTACTAAGTCAAGGGCAGATAATCCAAAAACCAAAAATGCAAGAGTTGTCTTCCTTGTTCATGACACATCGTCTCAGTGTGATGAATGCACCTGTGAAGCTTCATGAATATATTCCATACGGTTTAGGAGTTATGGCCCAGACACGGTTTACTATATGGTACTAAGTCAAGGGCAGATAATCCAAAAACCAAAAATGCAAGAGTCGTCTTCCTTGTTCATGACACATCGTCTCAGTGTGATGAATGCACCTGTGAAGTTTCATGAATATATTCCATACGGTTTAGGAGTTATGGCCCGTACACGATATCGGGACGGGCGAACGAACGGACAGACAAGGGTAAAACTTAATGCCCTTCCTCTATTGTCTGAATAGGCGGGTGCATAAAAATGCAAGAGTTATCTTCCTTGTTCATGACATATCGTCTCAGTGTGATGAATGCACCTGTGAAGTTTCATGAATATATTCCATACTGTTTAGGAGTTATGGCCCGGACACGGTTTACTATATGGTACTAAGTCAAGGGCAGATAATCCAAAAACCAAAAATGCAAGAGTTGTCTTCCTTATTCATGACACATCGTCTCAGTGTGATGAATGCACCTGTGATGTTTCATGAATATATTCCATAAGGTTTAGGAGTTATGGCCCGGACACGATGTCGGGACAGACGAACGAACGGACAGGGGTAAAACTTACAACAGCGCACCCAGCAAGTTAGCAATACGTCATGTCCCGTCGGTTCATTAAAGAGCAGATACGTCAAAAAACGCTGACACGCTACACCAGAATAGGTTTTACAAGTGACAAGAATGTCAAAGTGACCGTAATCAACACTTAACATCACCATCCAATACCGGTTAACCCACAGGAGAGGGCGGAGCTAAGCGATTGTCAAAAATCTACTGCATGACGCCACAGGTCATGTAAAAAATTAATCACCAATTAGCGTATATGATTTCAGTAGAGAATGTTCGCTGTGAGAGGCTTGGCAAGCAATGGAGACTCAGATCAGGCGCCACAGAACGCGGCGTCTGATCGGGGTCTACACTGTTTACATAGAAAGTGGAATTTAGGGCTTGAACGAAAGTTTGGATCCCAGTCCGGGACTATTTCCCAGCCTACACTCGGTGGCAGTAGGGGACGCTTCCCCTTTCCGCTGGTCGCCTTTGTCGTCCGCTCGCGACTGCCGACGACTGTCCGGTCTGATTACATACATGTGCATACCTTTATCTATAATGGTTGAGTTTAGTCCTTTGCATCTCGCCTTGATTTAGTGTTGCTACGTCCTAGCGCTTATCATACAACAGCTTGTTGAGAACTGATATATAATTACTATTGCCTAACATTTAAACCTCCATGAAAGAATTAACCCTTTGTTCCATATTTTGCTTTCACAAAACAACTTCTTTATACACAATGTATTTTTGACACGAATCCTTGTATTTCATCCTCCTTGTGCAATTCCTATGCGTACAGAAATGGTCGGCCCCCGCCCATCGGGGCTTGAAGATATAGATGGGCAGCATGAGGCTACCACGCAGACTACATGAGTACTGGTAAAGCGCTTAGAGGATCTAAGCCTGCCCATACAAAGTGATGCGAGGCAGCCCGCCCATACTTATAAACCCTAATGGTTTCATTGGGTGACAGGGCTTGAAGGGTCATTTCATCTCAATGACGGGTAAAAGTCCCACAAAATTGGAAGCAACGTCTCCAAAATGACCTATACAGTGTTGAAGGGGACGTTTAACCTCAAATCAAACAAACAGAAATGGGCACAACAGAAGGCTCAGTTATAAAGTGGCTTTAGTGTATATTTAACCCATAACAACCCCTACTTTTGCAAACAGAGATGAGGTCCTACACTGTTTGCCATGCAGCTTGTGAATAATGTTAAGAAATTTTAATGTTTGACATTCGGCAATGGCTGTGGCTAAATGTATATATTCAGCAGGATAAGGGTTAAGACTTATTGGTTTTTCTGGGTTTCTTCTCTTTTTTTCCCGCCCATTTTTGTCCAGTTGTGAGGAAGGTTTCAAAATTTAAAAGGGTGGGCCCATAAAATCACGAGAAAAACACGCAAAAATCCGCCCAAATATTTTACTAACCGTCGAGTCAAGCAATTAAGTGACAAATATATTTTTTCAGACTTTCAGTGGAATGCATACACCTTCAGGGGAGGCAACTCTTTCAAGCGTATTTTAGTCTCCCATGTCAATAAGGGTCAACTCCTAAAGGAAAGAATTTGCTCCTAAGGAGCAAATTCTTTCCTTAGGAGCAAATTCTTTCCTTTAAGAGTAGACCCCTTTTTCGTGGGACAAAGCTTATAGAAAAGCAAACAGGAAGTTCTGAAAGTTGTCCCCTTTTGAAAAATGTGGAAAATCTGCCAAGTCATTCCCATCAGATTTCATGTGACCAATAACATGTGACTTTAATTGACCAATATTTCTGCTTTTCTGTTAGATTGTTTGTTTACTTGATTTGAGGTTTAACATCCCCATTAACATTATTTAGGTAATTTTGGAGACATTACTTCCATTTTTGTGTGAAATTTTACCCGACATTTAGATAAAATGACATTTCAATCCCTGCCGCCCAGTTAAACCAATATGGTTTATATATGCTCGGCTGGTCCGACTCGCCAGGGCAGGCTTTGGGAGTTTATGGCTAAAGTTAACAGACATCTGAAGCGTTGCATGTCCGACTCGCCAGGGCAGGCTTTGGGAGTTTATGGCTAAAGTTTACAGACATCTGAAGCGTTGCATGCTGTGCCAGTATTATAGGCTGTTGTGTCAGGCAGCTTCATGAACATGTGTCTCGTAAGGATCCGAAAGACTTTGGGGCTTGAACCATATGTAATTCGGGTCATTTCTCCGGTCAGTCGCAATGGCGAACTTCCACATAAAAAGCTTGTTTTTTTTTTGTTTTTTTTCGAATCAATTTTTAAAATTCAAACAAATGCATCTGATAAAATAAACTTCAGTCATGATTAGTTTGGTTATTCTATTTTTAAAGTTTAATAGCCAAAAATTGATTTTATTTGCCAGTTTAACTCATTTTGTTATTTGTTGATGGTATGGATAATGGTGTTGGATAGGGAATCGCAATATCGACGATTCTGTTTGTTTTTATCATAATATAGGTAATGATCGCTTTCTTTAATTATGCCCCGACATTTTCTCAATAATCAAATTACCGATAATCCAAGTGTGTGTACAAAAATCCGGGAAGCAAAACATTCAATAAGTGTTAATCAGCCACATGCTTGATTTGTCACAGCACACCCGACTGGAAACTTTACACAAAATCTGGCTTAAAAATACGCCGGATCCGGCATTTCCCATCATTGATGCTTCCCAACACTGTGAATATAAGTAAGCCTGCACATCTTCATAGTCTACCGGTCCCGATAGCTCAGTTGGTAGAGTGTCCGCTCCGGGGAACGAGAGGTCACGGGTTCGATCCCGGGCCGCGACATACCAAAGTCTTTAAAAATGGTACTAGCTGCTCCTCGCTTGGCACTCAGATTTACGAGGTAGACCTAGGACTGGTCGACCCAGTGTCAGGATAATGTGACTGGGTGTGGTATCATGTAATGTGTCTGGGACATGATACTTCAGTGAGGCAGCACTAATAAAGTGAGCATTGAGCTCCCTGTCGCAACCAGACACCGTCGTGATATGACTGAAAAATTGTTGAAAGTGACGTTAAACCCTAATTCACACACACACACACACACACACACACACACACACACACACACACATCTTCATAGTCTCGTAGTTGATACGAACCATAAAAAAACACACCTTTTTTAATTTTGACCCCTACCACTCAACGTTGGAACTTCCTACTGTTTCTGTGAATAGCCCCGCCCATCATGGCTTGCAGAAATAGACTGGGCTGCATGATGTTTCCACGCAGAGCTGACCGAACACGAGTACTGGTAAACAGCTTAGAGGTTCTGAGCCTGCCTAGGAAATGTGTTGCGAGTCAGACCGTCCATATATATAAACCCTATAGGTTTCATTGGGCGACAGGGCTTGAGATGTCATTTCATCTCAATTTCTGGTAAAAGTCCCACGAAATTGGAAGTGACGTCTCCAAAATGACCTATAGTGTTGCGGCACCCGCCCATTGGGGCTTGAAGAAATACATGGGCTGCATGATGCTTTGATAGTCAACAATGGGTGTGGCTAAATTAATTTATTCAGCAGGATAAGGGTTAAGTCTCCTAAACGAGACATTAGTTTTTCTGGGTTTCTTCTCTTTTTTCCGCCCAATTTTTGTCCCGATTAGTTCTCAGTAACCACTAGACAGATACGAAAATGAAGTTGTGCAGGAAGATTTCAAAATTTAAAGGTGTGGACCCAACAGGTCTCCTGGGTGGGGGGGGGGGGGGGTGGGGGGGACGCAAAAATCAGTAACCGTCGAGTCGAGCAATTAAGTGACAAATATTTTTTTATTTATTTATTTTCTGATTTTTTTTTATTTATTTATTTTCTTTTCTTAAAGGAAAGAATTTGCTCCTCTCCAATTCATTCTTTCTACTATTTCTATCTATATCGGTCGAATCAACATTGGAGCGTTTTCAATTCTAGTGTGATCGGTCATCGCCGATCCAGGTTTGCAGGATGAAAACATAAAATCATGTAACAACGAAGAGATCTTTAACCTGCAAAGAATGAGCCTCCCTGCACGTGCAGGGGGTCCCCAGTTAACGTCCCGATGCGGAGGACGATGCACTTTGTGGCATTCACCCGGAGCATGTTCGGACATCGCAGTTTTATTACCGCTGCCGGGAATCAAACCGGGGGCCTCTAGCATCACAGGCAGGTGCACTATACCATTGAGCTACCACGCTTGATTCAATGTCGAGTGCCGGCTGGGCCACTTTAATACATGTATATACAGGGGTTCACCATTGTTCTTTCTTGTTTCTGCTACAGCCTCGAGGTTTTAACGAGTATCCACAGTCTGTTTTGAGGAGAATATATATTCGCTTGTGGGTACTGCTGGTAAGAAACGCCTCGAGGTTTTGTTTGTTTTGTTTGATTTGAGGTTTAACGTCCCCGTCAACACTTTATAGGTCATTTTGGAGACGTTGCTTCCAATTTTGTGGGACTTTTACCCAACATTGAGATGAAATGACATCTCAAGCCCTGTCGCCACCTAGAGGTTTTAACGAGTATCCACAATCTCTGTTTTGAGCAGACTATAGATTGTGGGTACTGCTGGTTAGAACCGCTTCGAGGTTTTAACGAGTATCCACAATCTTCTTTTGAGCAGTATTACAAATCGATTGTAACATTAACTGACAGCGCTATTGTCCCGCCCACGCTTAAAACGTCCAAAGACGGTTGTCAATCATCTCAAATACCGGTTCAGAAGCACATGATGGAAAGTTCAAAACGGTGCAACAAAGCTTTCGGCACGTATTTGATATTCGTCTCAAACAACATCAAAAGTACGTTTGGTAGAAGACAGATTGCTAACTTGCCGATTGCGCTGTTGTAATGCCCTTCCGCTATTCTCCAAATAGGCGGGGGCATAATAATTTGATACCAAACTTACCACAATATATATCTTACTTTTAACAAGAGATGAAATATAAAATCTTTGGATCGGCATTTTTGGCTGGACGCGGCCTTGGCTTTTATACCCGACCTCCTTTCTTGAAGATCTGTTCGTTTGTATTTGATTTTATGTCCCAGTCAACACTATTTATGTCATTTTTGAGCCAGTCAGTTCGACTATCCACACTTTTCCTGGGCAAGCTTATACATTTTGTATGTTTGATTTGAGGTTTAACCTCCCTGTCAACACTGTAAAGGTCATTTTGGATATGTTGCTTCCAATTTAATGGGACTTTTACCCAACATTGAGATGAAATGACATCTCAAGCCCTACCGTCCAATGAAACCAATAGGGTTTATAAGTTTATAAGTCTGATGCCCACCGCTTTGCCTGGACAGGCTTAGATCCTCTAAGCTGTTTACCAGTACTCTTGTGCGGGTGGGTTTCAGCTCTGCATGGAAGCATCATGCAGCCCATCTATTTCTTCCAGCCCCGATGGGTGGGGGTAAACTTGTACGTAAGCGGTTAACTGGTACACTGCTTATTCTTTTCACCAGAAACTGACAACTGGCCTTCTTGAGTCCATGGTAGGGACAGAGTGACGTCAGAAAAGATTTCACGATCAATCTCCATGAACGAATGTTGCTGACCCCGCCCCGATGGGCGGGGGGCAAGCTTGTACGTAAGCGGGTAACCGGTTCAGTGCACATTCTTTCACCAGAAACTGACAACTGGCCTTCTTGAGTCCACGGTAGGGACAGAGTGACCGCAGAAAAGATTTCGTAATCAATCTCCACGGACGAATGTTGCTGACCCCGCCAGGTATTGAACCCACATCCTGATACATCAGAATCAGAATTGTTACTGGTGACACGTCAAATGACATTCATACACCAGGACCTGTGACATATTGTGACTGAGCTACCGAGGCCAGCTCTTTTTTTATGAAGAGTGGCCAAATTCTTTGGGGATTTCTTTCTATCTAAAGTATATATATTATAAAATGCTGTTTCTGGGATATAGTGGAATATAGTCCAGCCCTGGCAGTCCTCAGACTGCTTTTTATATATGCTTTGCACAAAGCATATTCTGATTTGGAAATTCTGGATATATTCTTGTCTAAAAGTTCTCTGGTGGGGTTTTCCCATAGTACTATTACGCTGTAGTACTATTACGCTGTACTACTATTACGCTGTAATAGTATTACAGTGTAATTACAGTGTAATACTATCATCCTGAAATATTATTACTTTATAATACTATTACGCCATAATACTATTACGCTGTAATATTATTACGCTGTAATACTATTACGCCGTAATACTATTACGCTGTAATACTATTACATTGTAATACTATTACAACGTAATACTATTACGCTGTAATACTATTACGTTGTAATGCTATTATGCTGCCTTTCTATTAAGGGTTTACCATAGTACTATTACCCTGTAATAATATCATACTGTAATGCTATATTGCACAAAAATCAGACTGTCATTAGAAACATATTTACCATTCACCATTTTTCTTCCTTGCAAATTTCTTCTATAATCTTCATATTTTTCATTATTAATCCAAGGTCAGTTGCGCACTTCTGTAAATTTGGATATTTCTCTACAAGTTTAAACAGTCTCACAAGGGCATAACAATATGAAACGGAATATTTTATTCCTCTCTGAGTTAAAAACACGCCTATGTTTCCACTTTTAATTTCTTTCAGATGATGAATCACTTTACCCACCAATGCAGATTTGTAAATTATATCTCGTTTATTACTTTGAATGGCCAGTTCTAATAAACGAATTGTTTCTACACAATTATCCTCTGTTGATATATTAATGCTTATCTCTCCTTCAATGCGTCTTTCTTCTGAAAATGAGTTTAACAACTTTGTTTTGATATTAGCTTTTATCACGCTCCGCGTCCGTTTCAGGCTTGGTCTTTGTTGCTGCTGTTTTTGTTGCTGCTGTTGCTGCTGCTGCTGTTGTTGTTCTTGATATTTCATAAACCACATTCGTATATTCTCATCACTTGGATATGTTGTAGTGAGATAGTTATAAAGTTCTTCCAGTAGAGATTGTTCAGCCATTGCAAGGAAGGCGTTTTACACTTTGAATCATTCACAGTATGTACTACGCGAAGGGGGCGTTTTGCACTTTGTGCTGATATCTACTTTATCAGCTGATAAATGGTCACCGCCTTGGCGGAAACGACCGAATACTAACGAAGTATTTATAGAATGGCAGGTCAAAAATTAGACTGTGGCCATTTATAAATACAAATTTATTGAATAACATCGCGTATCTTTTATCTTTTTTTTTTTTGAATGGCACTCAGTGCTAGTGCCTTTCCCTTTTTTACTAAGTAAATCCAATTTTCTAAGACTTTTATACTTTTTACACAATTATCGACGGAATCTACTCCCGGTAATTCACCACGTATTCCTTCATAATTTTCAGAGTATGATTCTAACAAGCGGTCTTTTAGTTCACTTTTTATAACACTGCGGGTTCTCTTCAAGATGGGTCGCTTTTTGAAGAATTCACTTTCATAATTTTGTTTCCACTTTTCTATAAATTCGTCCTTAGGAAGTACTTTATCCAGATAATCGCACAATTCTTTAACACAATTGTCTCTTTTTTCCGCCATCACAAAAAAGGGGCGTATCATGTGCACTTTGTATCAAGGTGTGATGCGTCTCAGTCAGTGTTCAGATAACAATAATTAGAGGTGATATTAAAAATCTGCTCCGACAAAAGTCGCGGATAGACACTATATAGAAACATATTAAAAAGAATTTTGAAAATTCCACTTTGGGGCAAAAACTTTAACCCCTCCTGAAAGTGCCTTTACATAATCCAATGACCACCAGATTTTGCACATATAACAAGACTTTAAGGCTGTATAACATATTAAAATTCCAAGTTCCTATGACAACTTTTGGAATTTCTGAAAGTCTTTGAGTCTTCCTAAAAGTGGAATCCCATCAACCGATTAGTCTCAGATTTTGCATATGTATTTGGGTTGCATATATACATATTATCACAAAATTTCAAAGTTCTAGCATCATTTTGGAATTTCCTGCAAGTCTTTGAATATAACATTGGTTCAACTAATTACCACCAAACTTTGTACATATGTTTCAACATACAAAATGCACATTCTTATAAAATTTCAACATTGTAGGTCGGAAGTGAAGCAAAAAAAAAATATTAACTTTCATATTTTGGTGGTGGGTCATTTACTATTGTAATTTTATTGAATAAAATCAAGCATTTTCTATCTTTTTTTTCATTTCATTCTTTGCTTGAGCCTTGCCTTCCTCAATAAGTTTCTTTCTCTCACTTTCACTCAATCCTGTTTGTTTTGAATGTATATTGTCTTTGAGTTTATTATATTTGTCCAACTCATCCAACACAAGTTTAAATTCATTCTCAGATATCTGTCCGTCTGTCAAAGCCTTAGAAATCAAATCCTTTATACTATTCAACTTACTATCAGCAATAGTTTTAATCTCATAATGTTTCTGTGCTTTTGAAGTCATTTTACGCCTAATTAGTTTAACACACACACCCAAACTCCCACACACAACAGCACCAATCTCTAAAGGCAACATAATTGGAACAGTTAATCCAACACCTGCCAAAATAACACTTGTTGATATCAAACCAGTATCAACTCCATCAGTAATATTTATTCCACGTTTGTATTTTTTGTATAATGCTTTTCTCACATCTCTCTCATTAATTAACGTCTTCTCTATCTCAGATATCTTTTGTAATCTATAATTTTGCCCATCTTCAATAGGCAACTCTGGATATAGCGGTGCATTAGGTTGTTTCATTTTTTTTTCTTGATAACATATATTTTTTTTATTCAATAAATAATTCAATTATCATCGAAGCCACAGTATTAACACATGTAGCATTATTAGTCTGACAAACAAAATCAATTGCATCACCAGCCTCAACCTTTAACGGTGTAGCAAAGTTATCGTGTTTTCTTAAAATATTATTCAATGATATATCATATCCTGCTTGTGGATTTCCATTAATTGCAATCGCCACAGACACATCGCCTTTTATTCTTTTACTCGACAGTCCAACACCTATTATCTGGCCAGGAAAGTTCATCACATATCCAACACCTACTTCTCTACCACCATTTCCAAAGCCAAACACTTCATTCTTCTGTAAGGAACCTTTACTCTCCGCACAAATGCTTATCATTTTTCTGTCTGACATATTATCAACCTTATTATATAATAATCGATGATTGAGATACATATCCCGAAATCTATCTTGAAGTCCTGTATGTCTATCATTCAATGTATTTATTTGTGTAAATGCTTGACTTCTCATATTAAATATTTCTTGTTTCAGCCCCAATGCATCTACGTGTTTTCTCTTAGCACCAAATATACTCATTTTTTTATTATAATTATATAATTTCCAAAACGCAATTAATTGGTAGATGATTAATTACCTTGTTGTTATTTTCATCCCTGATTTCTAATTTCAATTCTGCTATAGCATCATTCACCAAACACTTATATTCTGGATGCTCAAATCTCACTGTTGTTATCTCTCCAAACTCTTTATTTTCCACTGGAACAACAGCCAACACAGTACTCGGCATACCATCTAAATAATTATTTGAAGTATTAATCTGTTCCAAATGAACATACAATGATTTATAAACAGCAAAATCTACAGCTCTCTCACCATAATGAGTTTCATTAACAGCAAACTTTTGCTTATTTCCAAACCCCAACATTTGTTTTAAGCCCTTGCTTATCTTCAATTCATCCGGTGTAATTAAAGAAGCAATTCCATTTGTTTCATTTACAGATAATGTAATATTATTACTTTGAAATAAATCTGCTATTTGTTGGAAACTATAATAACCATCTATAATCTTATGAGGTCTCTCTCCAGTCTTCTGCAAATATTCATCAACAACATTATACCATCCAACACCATATGTTATAGATTTCAAACCAATACGTTTATTCCCATCTCTGTTATCAATGTATTGTTGCAAGTTTATATTCGAAATTGTATGATACATTTTTATTTTTTATATATAATCAATAATAAAAATGATACCTAAAGAATTCAAGTACAATCCCAATGCATCATATAACCCCAATACTAAATATACCGAAAAGAATATTGAACTTATAAAACAAACGATTTATGTTAACAAAGACGACCATTTTCCAGTAACGTTTCCCGACTTATTTCAAAACTATCAAAATCCAACATTACACACCAATGAACCGTGGAATACATGGCTTCATTCATCATTTGACTGGTGGCAATGTCAATTAAATTTTGCTGTCTGGTGTGCCACTGCAGGATGTGGAGTAAGTTATCAAGACCATTTGCAAAACACTTCAGGACTAACTAAAACAGTATATACATTTCATGTTTATTATTGTATTGCTCGTATTTTGAAAGAACTTAAAACACCTTTACAAACAGATGCATCATTTTGTTATTACAAAAACCCATACGACAAAGCAACCTATCAAAAGTTATGCAATGAATTCAATGTTTCACCTAATACAGATTGGCGTCAAAAATTAGAAAGTAGTTCTAAATGCAGTGGTCTAGGGAGTTACACACAATATTTTAAACCAAGTGGAAAATATAGACAAGAACATCGAAGTGAAGGTCCATTCTTTAATCCAAATGATAAAATAGAACATACAGTAGATATAAGTGACGCCTGGACAATGTTTATATTAGACAAATCAGAAGGCTTCACAAAAACAGGTATTGAACGAATTAACGAAAGTATTAGAATGTTTGTATGGGCTCTATTAGGAGCACAATCTCAAACACGTGTAGAAATACTAAAAATAGGCACAGGATTTGATGCTCAGAAACAATTTCTTGCTAACATTGAAGACGCTATTAATAGTCCAGTTGTTTTACCAAGTCAAATACAAAGATATCAAAACACACTCAAATATGCAAGAAGTAAAGTAGATTTTGTTTATGGTATTGGATTATATATGTCTCCCAGTGATATGATTTTACAAATTGGCACTATCGCTGGATATAATAATAAAATTGTAATTGCAACAGAAAATCAAACACTTGGTTTCAATAGTGATGTAAATGTTAAACCTGTTGCACCTACTACACAACCTGCAACTATACAAGGCACACCAACAAAGAAATCTCTACCAGAACCAAAACATCAGGAAACAAAAACAAAGAAATCTCTACCAGAACCAAAACATCAGGAAACAAAAACAAAGAAATCTCTACCAGAACCAAAACATCAGGAAACAAAAACAAAGAAATCTCTACAAGAACCCGTTGAAAAAAAAGAAGCAATACAACACGAAGACAACAAAACAGCATTGATAGTTGGCAGTATTGTAATTGGACTATTAATTATGTATGAAATTTATTAAGTTCTTTTTTTCTTATAAACTCTCTTGCAGATGCATATAACAATCCAGCAACCAATACAACTAATGCCCATAGATGTTCTCCAAACCAATTAACAACTTTACCCGCAGAAGACAACAACCAAGACACAATAGAACCAATAACACCTGGTAATGTAGTAGCTACTTTTCCTGCAAGGGTAGAAAGTAATTTACCAAGATTTGATAATTGTTTCTTAACCCAATCTTTTACACCACCTTTTGGTGGAGAAGGAGGGGTTGAAGTAGTACCACCACCAGTAGGAATAACAGCTTCTACAATAATAGCAATAATCATTCCAAAAGCGGTTAAAATACTAACAATTGTAATGCCTTGTTCTCTGAATAATGTTCTAATTCTTTCACCCAATGTAGTGTCTTCTTTTAATACTTTGTTTATAGTCTCTTTGATTCTATTTACCTGACTACGTAGTTTTTCTTTATTAACATTAATAACTTCCAATCTTGCACTTCTCTCACTTTCTAACTCTTTGATTCGACTACTTATCCTCTCTATTTGAAATTCATCATTGTCTGCTTTGGCTTGTTCTAATTTTGTATTTTCTTTTGCTAAGTCTTTATTTGTTTCATTCAGTTTTGCCAATTCATTTGCTATCTCTTCTTTGACTGTTGTCATTGCATTTGCTATTCCAACAATCTCTCTTTTTGTCCGATCTGTTTGTGTTTCTTGTTCATTAGTAAATGATGTCTCCAATGTTTTCACAGCAGTTTCTACATCAACTGTTGTATTTAATAGTTCTTGAGTTTGTTCTTGTGATGATATATCTTGTAAAGGTATTTCTTCTTCTGTTTGTGTTATTTGAGTTCTCGTTTGAAGTAATTGTGCGAATGCTGTTCTACCTTCTTTAAGTCTTGTAGCAGATGGTTTAAAATCATCTACACCTAATACATTCCTAACAAAATCAACACCATATTTCCTTTGCAAAGTATTAAATGATAAAAATGTTGCTATTTCATCTGGTGCATTGGAACGATAATATGTTAATGCAATATCCTTTCCACCTTCATCTTTAACATATAACATTGGTCTCCCTATATCATCTTTCTTGAGAGACAAACCTTTGATTTTACGTTTAGGTTCTTCATTCCTTTCGTAAAATCTATCTATCATTTTTTGACCTATGCTATTAAACAGAGTTTTCCTATCATCACCGGTTAAATCATTCAAACCAGCAAACTGACTATTTAATGTTCTCTGAAACTCTTCTTCATCTGTAAAAGATGTTTCTGCTTCTTCATCATAATCCTCCCTGTCATACTCAGGATTTTCATATTCAGCCATTATTTATTTATTATTTAAAAATATTTTTTATCTTTTAATAAAAACATGTCGGCTTACGGAGATAAACTAAACCCTTACAGAAAATTAAGAGAACCACGAGGTGTGAGAGGTATCCGTCAAAGTGTAGTGATAACCAATAATCCATCAACTATTGGCCAAAATCAACAATTGTTAGTGAGATTTCCTAATCTAAGTGGTAATGATGTTATTGTTCCCGGAACAGTCAGATTAGCATTTGAAATTGAACTAAACTCTAAAGATGCAAATGCAACTATATTTCAAAACATAGGAAGAGCAATAATTAAGAAAACAACAATTAGAATTAGTGGAAATGAAGTTATGTCCATTGACGATAGTGACATCTATCATTGTTATATTGATTTATGGAAGTCTATTACAGAACGCGTAAATATGGCATACCAAGGCATTGGCAAAGAGAACATGTTGAAACATAGAGTGGGTGCAGGAAACGCAACAGCGGATAAAGAAGATAAAGCCATCGCAAAAGCATATGGAAACAGGTTTTGCATCCCACTTGATTTTGAATTATTGGAAACCCATATGCCATTTTATCAAGCTGGATTAGGAGATAGACTTGAATATGAACTTACATTCAATGATTATAATAAAGTAATTAAATCAGGCGATGCAACTTCATCTTATACAATCAAAAATATTTGTTTGGAATTTGATATTGTTTCTGATACTGAATTAGCAAGACAAATAAGACAGCAAGTTGATGGTAAAATGGTTATTTTGTATGACAGAATACTAAGACACAGAAAAATAACTAAAAACAAATCTGATATACTATGGAATATCAATCTAAATGTTCCTGCAAGAAGTATGAAAGGAATTCTTATGCTATTCGAAGAACCTGAAAGGACCAGCACAGAAGAATATTATAATCCAGAAATTACAAAAGTGGAAATGACAATAGAAGGGATTCCGAATCAATTGTATAGTCAAGGAATGAAGTCCCACCAACACTGGGACGAAATAAATAAATTCTTTGCTTTGAATTCAAAAAGAAACAAAGAAACAAGTATGGTCGTTAAAGATTTATATTTTACTGATACAACAATAGAAAAATATCTAACGAACAGGTATGCTTTATGGTTGGATTTACGTTCAACTGATGATAATACACTTCATGGTTCTGGAAGAAGAATTGAAAATGCATCAGAAGGTATCACAATACAAATAACGAAAGAAGCAGGAGCAGTTGAACCAATCAATCTTTATTTGTTTGTTATACAAGATGCACAAATCAACTTTGAAGATGGTAGATTTAAAGAAGTCAGTTATTAATATTTTTTTTTTTACAAATAAAAATGGAACTACCAAAATATCCTCATTGTGCTATTATATGTGGTCAAACTGGATGCGGGAAAACAGAGTTTGTCCTTGACCTTTTGGAAGAGGAATATCGTCATGTATTTAAACATATTGTTATACTTTGCCCAACCATTCAATGGAACAAGGCTTATAAAAATCGTGAGTGGATTGGTGATGTCAGGAAACCTAAAACAAAGAATCTTATAATTGTTAATCCTATTATTAATGATGAAGAGAAATTACAAGAACTACTAAGAATGTTCTTTAATAAATATGCTGGTCATTCTACTCTCTACATTATTGATGATTGCAGTGCAACGAAAGAACTAACAAAGAAAAAAGATATGTTATCAGAATTAGCATTTTCTGGTAGGCATGCAGAACAATCAGTGTGGGTTATTTCGCAGAGATATAATTCTGTGTTAAAAGATTTAAGAGAACAAACAAAATGGCTATGCATGTTCTACACAAAAGATAGAGATAGTTTTGAAAATTGTTTAAGAGAGAATGATGTTATTCCTACTTTGGAAGAACGACAGAGAATAAAAGAACTGAAAAAAAAGAAGCATCGTAAGTTAATTTTGAAGACTGACCAGCCTACTGGTTATTGGTTGGTTGATTGATTATTTTTTTTAGCAATGATTAAGTAATGCTTATACAATGCTGTAGCAAATCTTAAGTAATGCTATAGCAAATCTTAAGTAATGCTTATGCAATGTTTTAAGTAAAATAGCAATACTAAAAAACAATGCTGTTAGAAATATTATCAATCACTGCAATCTTATCAATAATCATAACAAACACTGCAATCTTATCAATAGTCGGATATGCGATGTTTTATTTTTTAAAAATAAAAAATAAATTACATAAAATAAAAATGAATGCTGAAGAATTATTACAAGACATTGAATGTGAAAGCACTTATGTAGAAAATAATGAACAAGAAACAAAACGTGAGCGATTATCAGCCATTGTTGCTGGTGGTGGTAGTAAGCAGTATCTTGGTAAAGACTTACAACTATCAGACATTGATACAATGACAGCAGAACAAATAAACAAACTTTACTGCAGATATGAAGCAAGATTGGGAGCAAGTATGACTAAGACATTGGGTAATTCTTTCATTAGCTTATACGTTATGGGTGTATCAAAGTATTTCAATGTTGTTAAACCACCTAAACTGATACAAGACTTAGAGGAAGACCCTTTTATCAATCACGCTTTGACAAGTTCGTGTTGTGAATTGTATTATAGATATGGAATGTATCTTGCTCCATTAACTGCAATGCTAACAACAGCAAGACATATTGATTTTAATAAAAAAGAAAATATCCCCTTAGAAAAAGATAATGAGTGATGGTGAAGTTAAAACAAAAGACCCAAGACGAGTAATTGCTGGTAAGAAAGGTGCAGAAGCAAGAAAAAGAAATGCAGAATTAAGAAGAAAGGAGACTGATACTATAAAGAAAGAAAACATGGAATTAAAATCTATAACAAAAGATGATGAAGTCGGCTCTCCAAATTCACAGAATATAAATATATACAAAAATTATACACCATTATGCATAACAGTTGGAGTTGTTGGAATAGGATTGTATATGTACAAGTCTAAACAAGTTGTACCACAACAACCTATGATGCAACAACCTGCACCTATTATACAACAAAAAGAAATTGACCCATTTGAATTTAATTAATTTAAAAAAATAATATTCTCATTAAAAAAAATGACAACCTCAATAGACGGAAAACAAATTGCAAACATGTTATATCATGCTGGAGTGGAAACTGTATTAACTGTTGGATATTCAGAATTAGGTAGAAAACTATTGAAAAGACCAGCACCAAAAGTAGATTTTAATATGACAGATATTGGTATGTTGTCCATTGATATATTACTTGCAATGGCAACAAAGGATATGCTTGTTAAGCAAGGTATTATTCCTGCAGATATTATGAAGTAATTTTAATATTTTTTTTTATCCATTATATAAAATGGCAAGTGCAGTAGCATTAATGGTTGGAGGAGCAATTACAAACGCCTTAGCCTTTTCAGGTAGTAATTATTTATTTTCACACATAGGTAGCAATAGTGATGAAGAGAGAAAGAGGCATGATAAGGCGATGGAACAATTAGAATCAGCAACAACTGCGTGGAATGAGAAGAGAACAGAAAGATTGGATTTTATTAACGAACAACTGAAGAAGGAACATCATGCTTTGAATGAGTTCAGTGATGCTGATACTGCTATGAGACAGTATTACTATATTACAGGAAAACAATTGCCAGATAATTTATCCACACCAAAACCTACATTAAGTGATTTTTACACTCCATCAGAAGACCAGAAAAATAGAGAGATTGCATTTGTTGTTGGTGGTATGGCATTGACAGGATTTGTTGCTTGGAAGTTGATGTAGGTAAAAAAAAATTATTTTTTGACATAATCTTTATGCATGTAATTCTTTCTTTGGAAAAACTAAATCATAAGCATGATATTTATTTTTTTTATTATTCTTACATGGTTTCAAACCAAGTGGTCTTACATAAAATGGTGGTTCTTTACCTTCTATCTTCTTTGTGAGATGTGCAGGACTCCATACTTCACCATTGTCTTTGAGAGTTAAAATTACACTCACACCATTGTCTGTGTTAATTTCTCTGTAGTCAGTGATTGTATAAATGTTGTTGATTTCTAAATCAGTCCATTTCTTTGTGTCAAATTGACTTTGTTCCTTTAACAGCTCTTCAAACTCTTCTTTTGTAGGTGTATAGTCATCATCAAGCAATTGTGCTATATTTTGCGTTTGTGCGTTCTTTGACATCTTTTTATATATAAATATTTTTTCTTAAATAAAAATAAATGGAGAAGATATACTATAGTCCAAAAGGTTTCTGGAAAGGACACTCAGCAGTTAGTAAATTAGCAAAAGAAGCAAAGGTTAGTCAGAAACAAGCATTAGAGTTCTTAAAGAAACAAGCAATTTGGCAAATATATTTACCTGCACCTAAGAGAATAATAAGACCAAAATTTGATGTGTCTGCAGAGAATGAAGTTCATCAGGCTGATTTGTTGTTTTTACCTCACGATACTATTGGTAGAAAAACATACAAGTATGCATTAACAGTGGTTGATATTGGAACAAGATATAAAGAAGCCGAACCTTTGACGTCGAAAGATAGTAAAGAAGTTGCAAATGCTTTTGAGAAGATTTATAAAAGACATTTGAAGTATCCTAAGCTATTGCAAGTTGACCCTGGTAGAGAATTTATGAGTTCTGTTTCAGCTTTGATGGATAAGCATAGTACCAAAATAAGAAGAGGCAGAAAAGAAATACACAGAGACCAAGGCATTGTAGAAAGATTTAATAGAACCTTAGCAGAAAGATTGTTTGGTTATCAGTATGCTAAAGAGATTGATACTAAAAAAAGAAACAGAGAATGGGTTAAGAGATTATCTGATGTTATTAAAGCATTAAATAAGGAGACGAAAAAACCTCCTCCAATTATAACAAGAAAAGTTGATGCTGAAATTTGTCCTTATGCAAATGTTAGATATTTGTATCAACCTGGAGAATTAGAAGGTGGTGGAAAGAGAAGGGCTACTGACCCAGTATGGTCTGTTGATATTCATAAGATTGACTATCATATTACAACGCAGGGAATAAGAGTTTATTATTTGAAATCTCCTGCACCTAAGAGAGGGTTTGTCAAAGAGGAATTACTTATTGTTCCGGCTGATACCCATACGCGTATGTCGTGATTCCATCGTCAGTTATGTATCTTTTTGTGTCTAAAGGAGAAAGTGTAGTCTTATTTACTTTTAATCCATATATGTTGTGATGCATTGAGCGTAGCATGTTCATTGAGTGTGTGTATTTCTTTTTGTTGAATAATGCATCTCTGTAGTTTTCAAAATTGATTTGTTTTTTGATTACATATTTTTTTGTTCCTTTCGCTTTTTTGATGACTTGTTCATCTGCTCTTAATACTGAATATAATTTAGGACGAAGACCAATATATTCTGATATTGGAACACCAGCACATTCATCCTTCATCTTACCTATGACCTTCTTGTTTGTTTCATCGTATAGTGGATGTTCTTTTGGATAATCAGAGAAATCGTATTCATCTTTCATTTCAGACATATCTTTGTAAGCATCTTTGGTTTTGATATCTACTAATAAACTGTCTGTGTCGGTGTATAACAAGGTGCAGTTATTACCATACTTTTTTTTCAATGTATTATAATAATAATCATACATAAGATGTTTTGATAAATCTAAAACACAGAAGCCAACATATATTGGTTTATTTAGAGTTAATCTTGTTTTATTCACTTGAATGGCAGATAACTCATCAGAGAACTTTACTCTACGATTGAAGTTTGGTTTGGCTATTATCTTGCGGATTTTTTCATTTTCACTGCCATCTGTTTTGACTAATTTAATATCAACTCTTTTACGTATGTTTTCCATTGTTTTGCCAAATACTGAGTTGTTCATAAGTTTAAAGAAATCTTTTTCAAATGTAGTCTTTGCTTTTTTACGTAATTCTGTATTCAGACGTATGTAAGGTTCCATCCAAGGTTTCTCATCAAATTCTAATATTCTGTGTATTTTTGTTATTTTCATACCAAGTTGTTTGTATAGTCTCAAGTTCTTGTAATGTACTACATATTTCTTCTTATCCATTAGATTGGGGACAAGTTTTTCTGTTTTTAACATACTATTTTCAATTAGTTCATTTTGATAGTCGGATAACCATTCTTTTTTAATTGCTAATTTTTCAGGTGCAAGTGGATAGTCGTTATGTAGTTTATGTAAATGTTTGGGATATTCTAAATCTACTTCATATATTCTTCCTCTACCTTTTTTTAGTGGTTGAAGTTCTCCATCTATTAAATCTTTATTAGTTATCCATTTGAAACCACCATATGGAAGTGGTTGGCTCATTGAATGACCATATAAATTATTTGCATCTAAATACATTATGTAATTGTCTTCTTCATCTGGATTATAATCTGCGACATATTTATTGTTTGCTTTTGCGTGTCTTTTAGAAACCATACTTATTCCACCTCTCATTCCCTTTTCAATGAAAAGATGCATATCCAAATCTGATAAAAGTTGTAATTCTATTTTTGTGTATTTTAGAAGAGCATCCCAAGATAGACCAGGTGCAGTGTAGTAATGTAGAGGGTCAAGTTTATAGTTATTCATACAGGTTTCTCTAAACTTTTTGAAAAACATCTGCAAGTAAGAGAACATCTGTTTTGAGATATAAATCATGATAATCACCAAGTGTTTTACAATTAAATTGTTTCCATACTTTTTGAGCGTGTTCATAGTCTTTTTGTTTGATACTTTCATCTGTTAGAGAACTGTAGAATTTGTCTATTGGTGGTAGTTCAGTTTCATTGAATCTTTCTTGACTGTCAATATATTCGTATGGATAGATACCTTTACGAGCAAGAAGATGTGAGTTAGTTGTATGTTTTACAGTTAATGGTAAGTCTGATTTGTTGAGTTGTTTATATCTTGTATTGTGGCATTTTTTTACATTTTGCTGTTAATAACCAATTTTCATTGATGTTTATTTCTTCTGTATCTTTACATTTTTCACATTCTGTACTTACACCAATTGCTCCATCTACTAACTTTTCAAGAGAGGAAGCCATAAATTTAAAACTGTCTAAGAATTTTAGCTGTCCAATGTTGAATGAGATGAATTTCTCTGAATTATTTGCAATACAAGTAATGTTTCCACTTGTTTTGTGTATTTTCTGCATTATTAGATGACTATCATAACCTTTTAAGTTGTGGAAGATAACTGGAATTTTGGTTTTATTTGGTTTGATTGCAAGTTTGAGATTACAAGATTTATGTGCTGGTCCTCTGTATTCTCCAGTGAAATGACAGTGGTCTTTTACTTTTGGATTTTTTCATTGTCAATTGGATTTTCACATATCCAGCAATGAGTAGCCTCTTCATAATCTTGTATGTTCTGTTCTGTCATTATTATTTTTTTAGGATGTTTGAAAACGTTGTTAGTATTTTTTACTTCGCATTCTAAGTGATTTAAAAAAACTTCAGCTGTATCTTCACCTCTGTAGATTACCGGTTTTTTAGCTTTACCATCATATCTAACAACTTGATATCCAAATCCACACGCTTCATGTTCGCTTGTTATTTCTGATTTGTCTCCTTTTTGTTGTGATTTGGGTTTGATTTGTGCTTCAAAGTCAGCATAGATAACAAATGGAACGGGCATTTGATTTTGATGGTTTTTAAACTTGATAGTACCGTTTGAGGGCATTTCTATTCGCATTGGAGATTTGTTGATGCCTTCACAGTCTTCTTTGTGTTTGATTAGTAGGTCTTCTCTTGAAAAACCGTGAAGACATCTTTCACAAAAGTAAGTAGTTCCGTGTTTGTTATTCTGATTACGAAGTAATCTATTTAGGCTTTTAATCCAACAGTAGTGATATTTTGTTTCCTTTTGTGGTTTTTCATCTGGATTATAATTTTCATCTATTTCTCCTTCTTCATTATCATCAATTTCCTCTTCAACTTCTGTTATCAAATGCAGGTTAATTCTTTCTTTATCATTTGATTGATTTGAAATATGATATGGAAATACAGTAAGTTTCTCTGTCTTTTTTGTGATTGTATATCCATAAACATTGATTGCTATATTGTTTTGTTTCTCAACTTTTGGTATTTGTGAGATTGGTGTGAGAAAGTCAATTCCTTCCATATTCAGATTAGGGCATTTAGTGTAGCTATATTTATTCGAAACATTATTCTTTGCTGGATATAAAGCTGATTTAAGAGCCCATTCTAAACATCTATCATCGTCGTTTTGCACGTTGATTATTGCTTTTTTGTTTGCCAATGCTTCAGGTAAAGAAATGTATGATGAGCCTTTAAGTGGTTCATATTTTGCTATGTTAACATAGAGTTTGATACAATGGTCAATTTCTAAACCTGTTGCGGTATTTGTGAATTTTTCAATCCATGTTTGTATATAAGTTGTTTGTTTGTTATAGTTTTCATCTAAATTATTTTCATTAAGAACTGCACATTGTTCTCCGTGTGATGCACCGATAACTTCTTTTCTTTCACCATTAAGTTCATCTTTAAAAAACTTTATAGATAACCCAATTGAAAATTTAATACCATTGTATTCTTTAATGTTTTCATTAATTTTATCTATAATGACAGATTTTTATCATTAAACAAAATATTTGGGTCTTTATATTTATGAGCATCTATTTCATACGCTTTGAAGTAATTGCATAATGGATTATCAACTAATTTTATATCATCATTTATTACTTCTGCATTGACGGCTTGTTTTCTTTTCTTTTTATTTCTACGTCTTTTACACAGATTATCTAATGCAGAAGTTTGTTGTGGTGCATCACTCTTCTGTTTCTCAATATCTAAGGATTTAAGACCCTTGTCTAAAGCCTCATCACTAATTCTTCCTTCACTATGCAATTGTATCAGTCTCTCTACAGAACTCATTTTTTGTTTTCTTTTAAACTATAAAAATTTTTTTTTAAATATAATAATAAAAATGGATATAGAAAAAGCAAAGATGCAAAATATATGTGCTATGTTGCCGTTAGGTTCAAATAAACCATGTAAAAACAAATCAGTAAAGCATTCTATATACTGCAAGGCTCATAATTTTATTATAAAACATAACAAAAGTAAAGTAGTGAAATGTTTGCAATGTGGTAAAGGTACTACAGCAAAATATCAAATCTGTGATAAGTGTGGTGGAAAGAATTTTAGAGAAAAACAGAGATATTTTAACTCTATAAAACCTTTTAAGCAGGAAATTGCAAGATTGAGTATGATAGAGTGTTGAGGATGATTCAGGTGTTATTGAGAGGGCGATAATTTAATTTTTTTTTTTATGCTCAAGCGGACACGGAGCGTTGTTAAGCAGGAAGTTAAAAATAAATTGTTAGAATCATATTCAGAAGAGAGGAGGATTAGTGACGAAATAAAAATTAATTTAGAAACGGAAGATAAGTGTGTGGAATCAATAAAATCACTGGAGTTGTGTATTAGGAGCAATAAAAGAGACATTATTTATAAATCTGCTTTAGAAGGCATTACAACGTAATAGTATTACAGCGTAATAGTATTACGTTGTAATAGTATTACAATGTAATAGTATTACAGCGTAATAGTATTACGGCGTAATAGTATTACAGCGTAATAATATTACAGCGTAATAGTATTATGGCGTAATAGTATTATAAAGTAATAATATTTCAGGATGATAGTATTACACTGTAATTACACTGTAATACTATTACAGCGTAACAGTAGTACAACGTAATAGTACTACAGCGTAATAGTACTATGGGAAAACCCCACCAGAGAACTTTTAGACAAGAATATATCCAGAATTTCCAAATCAGAATATGCTTTGTGCAAAGCATATATAAAAAGCAGTCTGAGGACTGCCAGGACTGGACTATATTCCACTATATCCCAGAAACAGCATTTTATAATATATATAAAGTGGTATGCATATGGTTACAGAATGATGCCAGTAGAGCCTGTTCGGACTCAGCAATTTTATTACCGCTGCTGGGAATCAAACCGTAAATTCAAACTGCCACTGGATATGGCATGATATAGTGGAGTGTGATAGCTCAGTGGTTAGTGCACTTGCCTCTGATGCTAGAGGTCCCAGGTTCGATCCCCGGCAGCGGCCATAAAATTTCGGTGTCTGAACACGCTCCATTGGCATCATTTGCAGGGATGAATGTCATAAAGTGCACCGTCCTTCGAATCGGGACGTTAACTGGAGGCCCCCTGTGCAGGGAGAACCATCCCCTGTGCAGGTTGAAGATCCCTACCGTAATTACATATTAAAGTCTTTGTCAGAGGTATGAGACTGATTTAAAATATTTCTTGTGCACATTTGGTAAGGTCATATAGCAGAATGCCTTTGTTTACACCTCCGAAAAATGGCGGACCTCAGCAGAAGTGACGTAACGCCGATTGTCCTTATAGACGGATCCAATGTTTTGACACGTGACCTTGTTTACCTGTCATTGCGCATGCGCAAAATTACTTTTCCTTTAGATTACAATATTGGGTGCATACATTTACCGGAAAGCACCAAAATACCGGAAAGCAAACTAAAATACCGGAAAGCACATATAAATACCAAAAAGCACTTTGTACTTGGGTTTTTTTTAGCGGAGGAACATGTTAAAAAATGAAATTTAGGCCTATGTATGAGATTTATATTGATAATTTTACCTAAAAAACATTTATCCCCGATCCCCTAGGGTATTGTCAGAATGACATGCACGTTTCAAGAATTACACGCTGCTATCTATATAGATCTATCTTCATACACTGCAGCAACCGTTTGAGAGTGTTATGTGCAGTTTATAGAACTTGAACCAGACCGTTCGGAATACATTGGTTAAATAATGTCGTCTTGACATTAGTTCAACATAGGGTGTCTATTCGGAGATCACCACCAAGTGACCATGTATGGTTTACCAGGGTTTCCATTGCTAGAGCGGGGGTAGTGCCTCTGACTAAATACGGTGTATAACACGTCTGTTCCACAATTCACATGGAGATTTAGCAGTTTAGCGGGTGGTGGGGGCTATATAGCCCTTTCAAGATTTTCACATATATCGAGCCGATCGTTTGGGTTGGCAAAAATGGGAGAACCAGGAGAAAATCAGGAAATACTTGTCTTTCACACATGTTTTTTGAGCGGGATGGGAGCCACCAATTAAGCGAGTGTAACTCAGAGAATGACCAAACAGAACTTGTCTCTTGCCACAGTTAACTGAGCGAGGACGCGAAGCACAGCGATGAGCGACCTTTTGAGAAAGAGTCAGCGCTCCTAACCACTAGGCCGCCGAGACCCGTTGAAAAATATTGTATAGGCACAATGCAATGGCAAGGGCATGTTAAAGTGATGCTACATGCATTATAGAAGCAGTATTCCTCTTTATTATATTGGAGTGAGTGAGTGAGTTTTAGTTTTACGTCCCACCAACAGCTAAGGTCATACAGAGACGGGACCTCGGTTTAAAGACTCATCCGAAAGTCTTTTATTATATTGGAAAGTACACGTTAGAACACTCTATATTTTAGAGCAAAATTAAGAAAAATAAGGTTTACCCCTGCAACCCCAAGTTTTTTCTATATAAAACAGGGGTTCAAGGGGGTCAAAGTTATATAGGTGTGTTTTCGTGATGTCGTGTGTTTTCAGGTTTCCTCTGGCTTTCTTTGCCGGATCATTACAGGGTCACTGATGAGGCTTTATTAGCCGAAACTACGTAGTATGACCAATCTTCTTTCTCATGTATGTTTTCATTGCTCTTAAAGGAACTCATTTTTGATTTTTATTTCCCTATCCTAATGTGTAGCATCACGTGATCAGGTCCGTGAAATGAACACCCACTAAACCTTACATATATAGAGAAAATTTGGGTTTACGGGGTAAACAATACTATACTTATTTCCGCTCTTAGGCAAAGGTTGTGGGTACTCGTTATAACTCATCATCCCGAGTTTTCATAAGAAAAGTAGCTATTTTGGAGATGTGAAAAATGCACTTTGTCGCACGTGTGTGTTATCTTAATGTCTATTGGTAAGAAAGTCTCACTGAGACAGTTATAACGAGTACCCACAAGATTTTTTAGGACGAAGAATGGAAAGATAATATTTTCTTTTATGACTGGCTTGATCTTATTTCACTCATATTTGGGTCAATGTGAAACATACACCTGTGGACACAAAAGCGTTCAAACTTTAATGAGCTTCATTTCATTCTGACTTGAAACATCATTCAATATATCCTTACATCCTATCAACAGAAATAAATTCAAAACACAAGGTGGTGTACATTTCGTTGCTGACTCCTGCACTGTCCAATCAAAATACATCTCAAATGTCAATCAGATATTGTTTTCCAAAATGAGACCAATCAATGGCTTGATTTAGTTTTAGAATTCTTTGATGAATGACATTTGCTTGTCAAACTAACTTGATGCAAAAGAGATTCGTTGAAAGTTATTTCATAGGAGTTTGAACGCTTTTGTGTCCACAGGTGTATATATTTTCATCTTCACTTATATTTTTGCACACAAAAATCACTATCATCCTTAAAGGAGCCGTCTGATCGGGAACCGCACTGTTTGCAACTTTGAAAGTAAACAGCAGACGACAATTGTTGTGATTGGCATGTTAAAGGGATAAATGACATAAGGCACGTGCCAACAATTGACCCAATTATCTAAATGTGGTGAAACTTCAACAGGTATTCATTCGTTAATCAACAATCAAGGGCCAGAGCACGACAATTTCTTCTACTTAATTACCTGTGTGTCTGATCAGACCCGTAACAATGGATGATTTCTGTCTGACACTTGATTTGACTTCTGATCAGACTGCGCAAATCATTACGAAAACACGTCTATACAAATACATGAAAAAAAAAATAAGATTAAAAATTGTGATATTTTTTCTTATTCCTGTTCGGGTGGGGCATACTTATCATTGCAATACAATCGCAAGTCCAGAGAGCAACCATAATTGTTCCAGATATGTTATATATTGCATTTAAATACAATTTTCTAATGTTTTCCAGTATGTATAAGTAAGTGCATTTTGGTATTTATATGTGCTTTCCGGTATTTTGGTTTGCTTTCCGGTATTTTGGTGCTTTCCGGTAAATGTATGCACCGTACAATATTTCGTGGTTGGCAAAAAGCCCCTGGTTCCATATAAACACATTGTAAATAGGTTCAATATTACGGGCATATTTTAGTTGAAAGTCACAGAAAAACGATCAAATTACACTTAAAATGAGTAGATAGATATATTACAGAGCTCATTCGTGCATCTTCCGCATTATGTCATTCGTTTTGCGCATTTTTATTACAAATAATTAAGACCGTCCCGCCTCGTTACCTGTATAAGTTTAACCGGTTCGTAGAATTACCGGAACACACCAAAACACCGGAACACACTGGTAATTACCGGAACACACTTAATTTTTTTTTTTTATTTGGCTTAATAAATGTATTTTGGAGGAATATACTATGATATACATTTTATATGCCTTATATTGACCAAATGTAACACAAAAGCATACTTTATAAACCCTAGCCCAGTTACGCATTAAATAATTTATGGCAATGTGATCCGGTATATTTTTGTCACGATGCGTTAGGCATAAGAAAGTTATAAAAAATACATTAAACGTCAAAAATGAATGTTATTTAAATCTAGAATAACTGTTACGGTGGTAATAAGTTGGAGTATTTCATTTTTTTTCAGAACATTTTATGTCTCATTTTGGAGACGTTTCTTTCAATTCTGGGTGATTTTTACCTACATTCACATGAGATGTATTCTCAAGCCCTACCGGCCAATGAAACCGAAGTTTTATATACAAGGACGACCCGACTTGCACCTCTGCCTACGTCCCCAAGACCCGATGGGCGGGGGCTCAAATTATAGTTTTTGTTTGCATTAAACCCCGAAAGGGAATATCAAGGGCGGAATATCAATGATCAGAATGAACAATGTCAATACGAGAACCCGCCTGTATAATTTTGCTCCCCCTCCCTGAAACCCCACTTTTATATAGTACATGTAAAACATTATTTTTCTTATTTCTGCTCAAAAATAAAGATTGTGGGTATCAATAGAGTACGTCGAGGTGTTTCTATAGAGTCCCCGTAATTTATGTTTTGCGCAGAGATAAAAAAATAAAAACAATATGCTATCTTAATCTGTGGAAGAAAACTTTTGTGTGTGTGTGTTTTTTATGTGTTTTTTAGCGCCTTTCTGACATTGATTGAGTCGATGTCCTCAAGAAGTGACATCAGTGATCTAATCAAGATAGTTACGATTAACAAACCATATAATCCCCTTAAGCTCCGCAAGTTACCCGTTTGCTACCTGGGGATTAGTGTATAATGCAATAGTAACTGCACGCGCTAATAAACACGCTTCCGTTAATCGTAAAGCAAGATAATGATCAGACTGCATGATGTCCGCTCTTGTCGTTAAATGTCCGTGCCTGTCCAAATCCTGTTTTATTCCTTCGCTTGAGATTTTAGTTCGTACTAATTTCTAAATTCGCTTGAGTTTTTAGGTCTTAAAATTAAATGTATAAATTAATCGATAAACCAATAATCAGATCAGACAATAGTAAAACAAAATTATAACAAGATCTTTGAGAAAAAAAAAAAAACATGCCTTTTTAGATTTAGTGAAAAAAAAAAAAAATAAAGAATGAAAATTTTCAGATTAAAAATGTGACAATTTTCATATTTCTGATACAAACATAGATTGTGAGTGTTCGTTAGAACCGCCTCCCTTCGGGAGTTACTAACGAGTACCCACAATCTATGTTTTAGAGCAGAAAAATACCCCCGTCAACTTCGTTTTTACTACAAAAAAGTGGGATTAAAGGGGATTAATGATATATAGGTCTGTTATAATGACAATAATTTCATCGATATTTTGTTGTAATCTGTTTGGTTCTTTGTGTTGGAGTTTAACGGCCCAGTCCATATTATTTTGGTTACCCGTACAGTAAGAAAAAAGCTTACCTTCTTAAATCAGCGGAAGGGAGAGAATGATAGAAGAATATATTTCATGGTCAATATCCACGAAAAAAATGTTGCCTGTCCCGGCAGGCAAGTCTAATCAAACAGTGCAGAACCAGAACGGACGACGGCGGCAAAAGGAATAATCCCGTCAACACCACTCAGGTTATATTGGAGATGTTTCTCGTCACCCATTGAAACCAAATTTGGCAGTCCCATTCGCAACACTGACTGGAAAGGCTTATGGTGTCTTTGGTGGGTGGAGAAAAATTGATTGTATCGATTTGTTTTACTTCTACTTAATAATTCTAAGTCGTTTATCATTACTCGAATGCAAACAGTTTCAGCTCAGCGCGGGAGCACCTTGCAGCACGATCGGTCTCCCCAAGCCAAGAGGGCGGGGTGCTTTGAATATACATTTTGTTTTTATATACTTATGTTGTTATTAGAGAGAGAGAGAGAGAGAGAGAGAGAGAGAGAGAGAGAGAGAGAGAGAGTCATATAACATAATTACAATGAATTGATGAATTTTGAAATAATGCACTATGGACGGAATGATCTATGCTGTTGACTGGACCAGAAATTATAATAATAAAAAACAACAACAAAAAAAAAAAAAAAAAAAAAAAACACAAGAAAATGACACAGAGTTGCCACTTAGCAAACTTGGTAAAAATCTGATATAAAAAATAAAATTTTTACGAGCTAAGGTTTTTGACATTTCATGTTTTTCTTCCCAATGGCGACACTATGCTGGAAATGTCAAGCTTTTTTGTGGCTAGAAGAATTGTCAAACTGTATTCTTTTGGTCATCAAATGAGTTATATCAGAGAGAGCTAATCTAAACATAAACTGCTCAGTATAATTACTTGTATATATTTAGACCCACAGGACCGGAACACATTTCATAAAACACTGAACTAAGATAAATTTATTTATCCTTTTAACATCAGAAATGTTTTCAACAACACCATACACAATAAAACAATGCAAATAAGTCAAAGATAACATTCCTAATAAAAGAAATATTAAAAAATTCAAGTGTGTTCCGGTAATTACCAGTGTGTTCCGGTGTTTTGGTGTGTTCCGGTATTTCTACGAACCCAAGTTTAACAGGTAATTTAATCATCGAAACATCCTCAAATCTTCTAGAAACCAATAATTACTAGCCAAGACATGTCTATTATAAAAGTTTAAAGGTCAATTTTGTCATTTCGATTCCAAACAAAATACAAGTTTAGAGAAAATAACATCGCATTTACACTGGCGATAAACGGCCAAAGACGTTTTCTGCCAACCACCGGTCAGTCCCGGCATATAGTATTATTGAGTGATGACGTAGTGTTTGGATGTGTCTATACACCTGCGGTAATGGTCAAATGTGACCGACGCAGTATCAGAAGATAGATATGTCCAAAATGTGAGGTGTGCAACATTTCAGACTCCTTCTTTGATGAATATATATGTCACAGGGGTGGAAAAAGAACATGACTCAACCGGGACTCGAACCCAGGGCCTTTCACATACCGTGCGAACACTCTACCGACTGAGCTACCGAGCCACACGGTCGACCTGCTACATATAGAACTGAGTAAGCCAAACAGGTCTGAACCTCTGTCCTGGTGAATGAATGTCATTTGACGTGTCACGTGTCCCTATTGAGAGGAGGCTTATACAGATCAGAAGAAGTCACCAGTAACAATTCTGATTCTGACCCGGGGCCTCTAGCACCTAGGCAAGTGCACTAACTACAGCGCTACCACGCTCCATCAAATTCAGGCCCAAATTCAATGTTAGCTTGCATCCTAGAAACGGTCTTTACTTCGATTTAAGACGCCACCAACCTACCAAAATGTCTGAATCGACAATGAAAGCGAGTTAATTTTGAGACCACATTTTGACAGGAAGTCATGTTTTATCGGATTTTGTTTCGATCTAAGTAGACATACGCTGTTCCGGCTTACTCCTTTCTGAGGGTCCCCCTATTTGCAGTCAAGAACCGTCAAGAACCGACAAGAACCTTTTTTGCCTATTTATCATAAAATATAATTTAAAATGGTAATGTATTTTTGATAACCCGTATGTGGGACCAGGACTGGAGTGTATGTAATATACACCTGCGGTAATGGTCAAATGTGTTGTGCCGGTAGATCCACCTTCGACCCTAGGAGTCCGGAAAAGGAGGAATATTACCACAACAAGATGTCGGTATAGTCCGTAACCCATCGGGACACGTGACCAACTTTTCCACGAGATTCTTGGGCCTATATTCTACGTGGACAACGCATTAGACGACTACAGCTACAGGCGACAGCACCTACCCTTACAGAGCACAGCTTATGTGACATGATACTCAGGTGAGTTGACAGCTTAACAAATGGCGACGAGGATATAAGGTCAGTAAATTGTTGAACAATGTAACTATATTTTAAGCGTAATGTTCATAAATTGTTGGCTGTAGTTCGGTGGGGAGACACCATTTTTGGAAAAAAGAAAAAAAAATCGAAAATGTTAAAATAATCTATTTTTTTTGACACGTGGCAAAAATTATAAAGAATTAATTTTGTTTAAGTAGAAATTAATATTCTGGAAATGTTTTTCGGCAGAATTTAAATAATTTTACAACCAGTTTTAGAAACCGTCATAATTCGTCCTTTGCGGTTCATTTCATTATCTTCTAAAACTGGATGGCTCCCTACATTTCCAGTCTTTTTGGCGCAATTTGGATTTCAGGTAAGCCACATGAAAATTCGGAATTCTAAAATGTAATTTATAAATTTCAGAGCTCAATTTTTTTCCCGGAAACCATGAGCTACAGTTTTCAATCTTCATTATGATCTATAGGTGTCATTTTTAGCTTCTGTCCTCTTCGCTAGCTTGATAAAGCGAATTTGATCCGGAGGAGCAAATTCTTTCCTTTTTAGTAATGACAAAAAATTCCAACATGTCACGTGCGACCGGTTACTTGAAAAAATATGAAGGCTTACTGTCTTTTTATAATTTGGGTATTTTTGGCCATGTAATGTATTAACCCTATCACTGGGTTATTTTTAAAAAAAAAAAAAAAAAAAAAAAAAATTGTGTGAAGTCATTCTGTAGAATGTCTTATATGGTTGCACTACCTCCATTTCAATTATTCGGAGAAAAATTTCCCCGAATGTCGGTGAACTCATTTTTGTAGGCTGTCTTATATAGTTGCCATATCTATTCCATTTATTTGGAAAAAGAGTTCCCCCGAATGTCACGTGAGATTATTGTCGTAGAAAAGTGTGTTTTATATAATTGCCATGCCCCCGTGTTATTTGCATGAAACCTTTGTCTGAGTCTTTTTTTTATATAATTGCCATGCCCCCGTGTTATTTGCATGAAATCTTTGTCTGAGTCTTTTTTGATATATCACGTATGAATTCTCTCTATTGGAGAAATATCTGACGTTACGTAGTTATTTTATCAAAAGAGGCTTTTTAGAATATCTTGTCTCAAGTGTTATTTCACATTACACTTTATTATTATTGTGTACTGTGATACATTGCACTATCTCCGGTTAATTGTCGTTATTGTCATTATTTTTGTGCTATTGGCATTTTGCTTATTTTGTAAAATGGCTGTGAATATTTATGCATGTACACAAGCTGACCTAGAGTCACTTCATGGCGTTGGATCAAAAACAGCGAGCGAAATAATTGCTCTCAGAAAGGAAGTATTGGATGGTAAAAGACCACCACTAAAAATACAAGATCTGGCGGAAGTCCGCCTAGACGCTGGTGTTTGGCAACAATTTATTGACAGCAAATTGCTGTCTATAACAATGCCAACTCCAGAGTTGCAGGCACTTGATGCTCCAATGCCTGTTTCAGATAGGATTGGTGCAACAGCACAACCAGTAGTGTCTGTACAAGCGGCGTATATACCCATAGATACTCAATACACTGGTGAAATGAAAATTTTACCAGATGGTACAGTACAGGCACCGGAACAGGTTGCACACCTACCGCCGCCACAGACATCACCAATTACTAAACCAAAGTCCCAAAGACCAAATGAGAAATCGACCCAAGAATTGATGCAAGAAACAATTTCCATTTTGGCAAACAAATTAGATAATATGGACCGCAATATCTATGATATGGGTACCACTATGGCGAGTCAAATTGCGTCACTTACCAAAAATATGGATAATTTGCAAAAATTGAATGTTGGCATGAAATCTAATTTGGAATATTTGAACAAGCAAAACACGGGTATTCAGTCCCAGCTATCATCACATGATGCTTTTTTGCAGGATATTAACAAATATTTGATACCGCCTACCCCGGTTTCAGCAAACTTGCCCATATTTGCTGATTCTATAAATCCGCAAAACCCTGCACAACCTTTAATGCCCCAAGTGATGACACCAAGTGTTGTTCAACCTCAGGTACCTCAAGGTATGACACCAAATATGGGGTTTATACCACAAAAAATATCACATAATACAATGACGTTGCCAACTTATACCTGTCAACACCCAAATGTGGGTCCCTTGACTTCATTACAAACAGTGTCTACACCATCTTCAATAGACATTAAACCTAAAACTTCACAACAAATTGTGATTGACAAAATTACAACAGTTATTCCAAAAGCTGCAATATATCCCCCTACAAGTGCAGCAAATCAATACCAAACTAATCAAATTAAAAATGACACTACTGTTTCGACAGACTCAAATAATGCACAAGTTTTATTTTCGGCGAAAGCGGGTGACAGGGGTAATACACAAACTGCTAATACAATCAATTTGACTACCATTGCATGTACAAATAGTACACCCACAGCTTATGCATCTCAACTAGATGCAAATATGGAAATAGTGAATGATCGAGGTCGATCTAGAACAAGAAATCTGTCAACAACTGCTAGTCGGAGTAGAAGTAAATCTCCCGCGCCTCCGAGACTCCAGTTATTTTCTGGGGATCCCGAAGGCCTATCATGGTCATCTTTTATAATGAAGTTTGACCGTGTGGGAATAAGACGTGGTTGGTCTGAAGACAAAAAATTAAACAGATTATATGACTGTTTGACAGACAAGGCTCTTGAATATGCAAGTAAATCCGAGAATAAAGAAAATTTCTCAAAGTTAAAACAAGAATTAGCCTTAAGATTTGATTTCAAAGAAGAACCTATAGCCGCTAGACAACGTCTTCATCTTGCGAGGCAAAATGAAGATGAAACACTTGAAACTTTCCTCCAGCGCATACTTCAAATTGCGATGGATGGATATAAGGATGAAACATCTACTATATGGCAACAATTGGCAACAGACGCATTTTTACGTGGATGCAGACACAAAGATGCAGCCATGATTGTAATGAATGAAAGCCCAAAATCAGTACATGAAGCGTGTAAGCGCATCAAAACAATTATTGCTAACAAAAAGGCTATTTCAAGTGGGAAAGTAACTTTCCAAGAAAAGGCTTTTTCTTTTCAAGAGGAAACGAGGGTTTCTAATATTGAAAAGAAGGTAGATGATTTAGTCCATCTGATAAAGACCACACCCAGTTTTTATAGATCTCCCTCAAATTCTCCAGCTCGGTACCCATCTGGCTCACAGAACCAAAATTGGCCCAGGCAAAGGTCTCCAGATGTATACCGAGGTGGGTCCCCTCGTGGTAGACAGTCATATGGTTATAGGAATTCGCCATCAAGACAAGAAATGCCTTATAGAGGCGATAGAACATTCAATTACTCCAATAGAAGTCCTAATAGGGTGAACGGTGGAAGCAACTATACTATGGGTGATAGGTATCACCGAGGCTATAGTCCTCCATCAGGTCCTGCATACGCACCCATTCCTTCAAATAGAGTGAACGGTGGCAGTAACTATACTATGGGTGATAGGTATCACCGAGGTTATAGTCCTCCACCAGGTTCTGCATACACACCTATTTCTCCAAATCAGTATCCTCCGAGATACCCATCTCAGCAGTATGTATATGATGGATATCCATCATCTGATACTGTTGGAAATAGAGACTACAGACGAGATCATTTGTCTCAAGGGTATCAAGAGGGAAATAAACAGAGCTTTAACATTAAATCACAAAATCGAGATTCGGTTGCGGGAGTCGATAGGTCATATCTATCGAATACGCCTAGAAGCCCCGAGGCTTTTGTTCGGTCCGTATCCGGTCAAGATTTTGGATCTCAAGATATCCAGGAGGATTTAAACAAGGACGGACTAGGTCCAAGGGCGACGGAAGCCTAGTCCGATCAGAGTCAAGTCGCCATTGTGAGGTCCTTGAGGTATCCCTACCAAGTCAAAGAAATTTAACTGCATCGGTGAAAACTCTTTTAAATGGAAAACCAACTTCAGCAATCCTAGATACAGCTGCCATGGTGACACTGGTTAGGGATGACTATTTAACCTGTATGAATAATTCTGAGCAGCTGGGTCCTGTTTGTGTTCTGACAGGGATTGGCGCAGATCCGGTGCAGGGTCGGATTGTGCATAATGTGCCAATCACTGTCGGATCCCAAACTTTCTTGCATACAGTCTGTGCAGCCCCAGTAAAGGATACTTGTCTGTTAGGTCTTGATTTTTTGATGGCCACTGCCAGTGTCCTTGATCTTGGAAATGAGACATTGACAATTGGGGAGGATGTTATTCCTGTTAGTGTTACCGTGACCCCTGACTATCAGATTTCCAAGGTCACTGTCGTGAGACGTACAGTGATCCAGCCCAATTCTGTAGGCTTCATTAAAGCTGAATTAGATACCCCTATTGAGGGATCCTATATTGTTGAATGTCCTATGCAAAATGCTCTGTCGTCTCGGGTATACGGCAAGGGTAAACATATTACCTTAAAGGTAGTCAATGATTCAGATACATATATAACATACAAAAAGGGAAAGAAAATAGGGCATGCCGAACCGGCTGTGGAAATTTCACCACATATTGAACAGGCTAAGGTTTTTCAGTGTAATAATGGGAATAGCGATGAAATGCAGCCACAGGAGCCAATGGCAGATGAGAATATTGACATGCCTTCTCATGTCAAACAAATGTATTTTGACAATATTTCTGGTTTGTCTGATGAGCAAAAATCTAAATTTAAAAACCTGGTTTCTGATTATGCTGACATATTTTCAAAAGACGATTTTGATTTAGGTTGTTTAAATTCTGGAGTGGAACATAAAATCCAAACATTTGATGAAGTCCCTATTAATGAAAAATTTCGGAGAACACCACTTCAGTTTCAAAAACAAGAACAAGAGTACATTGAAAAACTATTAAAGCAAGGTGTTATAGAACATTCCGTGTCTGAATGGTCGGCAGCCCCCGTTCTGGTCCGAAAGAAAACAGGAGAACTTAGATATTGTATAGACTATCGTGCCCTCAATGCAAAAACTTATAAGGATAATTACTCTTTACCTTTGATTGAGGATTGTCTTGATTCCTTGTATGGTAAATGTGTGTTTTGTGTTCTGGACCTGTCGAGTGGTTACTATCAAATTCGCCTGGAGGGCAGCTCCAAGCACAAAACTTCATTTAGCACACGTTTTGGCAGCTTTCAATGGTCACGTTTGCAACTCGTACTCCGGGGCTTGACCTGGCAGGAGGTCATAGTTTACCTGGATGATGTAATTGTCCTTGGAACAGATTTCAATGACACATTGTTGGCATTAGAAAAGGTTTTCACTCGCTTCCGTGAGCATAACTTGAAACTAAAACCCAGGAAATGCCACTTTTTTAAAGAACAAGTGGAGTTTCTTGGTAAATTGGTTAGTGGAAACGGTGTATCAATATCCCCGGACAAGTTAGATGCTGTGAAAGAATGGCCCATTCCAACAAATGTAAAAGAACTTCAATCCTTCCTTGGTTTTATGAACTACCATAGGAATCATATTCAGAATTTTGCCCAGGTCTCAGCTGACCTATATACCCTTATAACGGTAGAATCTTTCATTTGGAATGACAAGCATCAGTCATGTTTTGATAAGCTGAAAGAATTGGCAATATCAGCCCCAATGCTTTCTCATCCGTCACCTGACGGATTGTTTGTAATGGATTGTGATGCCAGTGATCGTCAGATCGGCGCAGCTTTATATCAGTTTCAGGAAGGTATCTTAAAGCCCATCTGCTTTGCCAGTCATGTTCTTTTAAAACAGCATAGAAACTATTGTACCACCCGGAAGGAATTATTGGCTGTAGTAAAGTTCTGCCGTCAGTTCCGACACTATTTGCTGGGCCGATTCTTCTTAATTCGCTCAGATCATAATTCCCTAGTTTGGCTGACCCGTTTCAAACATTTGGAGGGACAATTAGCACGTTTTCTCGAGGAACTGTCCCAGTATAACTTCAAACTGATTCATAGAAAAGGGGTAGACCATTTGAACGCCGACGCCCTCAGTCGCATTAGTGATCCTTTAGAGGAATGTGACTGTTACAGGGCTGGACAGAATCTGTGTGATCTCCCCTGTGGAGGTTGCCATTATTGTACGCGGGCACATAATCAGTGGGCTCGTTTTAATGAGGACGTTGATGATGTTGTCCCTTTGGCAGTGCGTAGTGTGGACGCCGTGGGGGTTGACCATACGCCAATTATGTCTTGTACACACTCAAACTGGGTAGATAGCCTTTCTTCCTTCGAGCTAAGAAGGGCTCAGATTGATGATCCGAACATAGGCATTGTCATGAATTGGTTAGAACACTCTTACGAGCCTACCACTCGTGAACTTCAGCTCACTGATCCCGAAACCAGAGCCCTTTGGCTATCTAGGGATTATTTGAAACTACGGGATGGAGTTTTGTACTATTCCTGGGCAAACCTTGAAGGCCGCTCTGATTGCTTTGTCGTTCCTACGGAACTCCGGCCTAGAGTCTTATATCATTCTCATGACTCAAAAGGTTCGGGTGGACATCTTGGCCAAAAGAAAACTTTAGATAAGTTGAAACAGAGATTTTATTGGTATGGTATGTCCAGGGATAGTGACCTATATATCAAACAGTGTTCGACCTGTAATAAGAACAAAAAGGGGAATCGGACACCCAGGAGTGCTCTTGAGAGCTTTCATGCTGGATATCCCATGGAACGTGTCCATTTGGATATCCTTGGTCCTATAAATCCAAGGAGTAAATCAGGCTCTGCTTATGTTCTGGTCATGGTGGACCAATTCACAAAATGGGTTGAACTTGCACCTTTACCAGCCCAAAATGCAGAATTGACAGCAATGGCATTTTTGAAACATTTTATTGTTACTTTTGGTTGTCCATTAGAAGTACATACAGATCAAGGTAGAAACTTCGAAAGTGATCTGTTCCTTGCTTTTTGTAAGGTACTAGAAATTACAAAAACCAGGACTACCCCATATCATCCCTCTGGGAACGGCCAGGTAGAGGTTTTTAACCGTGTCATTCTGCAAATGATTCGATCATACGTCTCCCGGGGTGTAAAGGACTGGGATGAGCACCTTCCCCTTATTGCTATGACCCTACATTCTATGAAAAACAGGTCAACAGGTTTTTCTGCCAATATGCTTATGTTGGGGAGAGAAGTTCTGCAACCAATAGATCTGATTTTGGGTATTATAAAACCCACTCCCCAGGACCCTCCAACTTGGGTCCACAATCTGACCCGTAATCTCTCAAACGTTCACCAATTGGCCAGGGAGAAGATTGGTAATACTCAGCTGCGCCAGAAGAGGGATTACGATTTAAGGGTATTTGAAAGGTCCTATAAGGAAGGAGATGTGGTCTATTTACGAGACTCATCAACCCAAATAGGGATAAGTTCAAAGATGAGACCACCTTGGATTGGTCCATATTTAATTATAAGGGCTCAGCCTCCGGTCTATACTCTCCAGGGAAAACGTCGTGTGCAAATTGTTCACCATGACCGGATAAAACCTTGTAACGACTCCTCTTATCCTTTATGGTTGCAGAGAAAGAGACATGTCTTACTTAATATAGCACCTTTGGGTGATGAGGAGGATCAGGACATGGAGTCTGAGGAACCAATTCAGGATGACTCCCCTAGTATTGGTTTGTTTGATCCAGATCAAACACTCCCATATATGTTGGGAAGTGATTCAGATATGACGTTGCCTTATATGTTTGGTGAACCATATTTAGCCCCAAATTCTGAAGATACTGATGTCAGCGATACTGACAGCCCCACAGATGTAACACTTGGCGACTCTGACTCTGATTCTGGCGGGGTTTTAGTCACACCGTCAGGACCACAGACTACTAGAACAGGTAGGAAAATAAAATTGCCTGCCAGATACAGGGATTAGGGGCCAGATTGTTCGTCTGTTCAGGGACGGATAGTCTTGTCCCATTCTCCCTGTGTTCGGACTGAAAAGTGGCATCAGTTTGAGTGGCGATTCACAATAGTTCTTTGTACCTGTGTGGACGTCATCCATTCTGATGACATGCATTTTCATGTTTTCTTGAGTGACATCGGTTTGAGTGGCGATTCACAATAGTTCTTTGTACCTGTGTGGACGTCATCCATTCTGATGACATGCATTTTCATGTTTTCTTGAGTGACATCAGTTTGAGTGGCGATTCACAATAGTTCTTTGTACCTGTGTGGACGTCATCCATTCTGGTGACATGCATTTTCATGTTTTCTTGAGTGGCATCAGTTTGAGTGGCGATTCACAATAGTTCTTTGTACCTGTGTGGACGTCATCCATTCTGGTGACATCCATTTTCATGTTTTTTGGAGTAGCATCGGTTTTGTTGATGCGGCGCAGTAGTGCTTTGCAGCTGTGTGAGCGTCATATATTCTGATGTCAAAATTTCATATTTTTATGATTCATCTCAAAGATATGGTGTTTGGTCTGGGACTGGTCCATGCTAGTACTTTAAAACTGCAGGATTTGTCCCTGATCAGGTTCCATGGGTCTACGTTTCATGCTGTCATATGCATATCATCATCATACCTATCTTGGCAACTGTCGTGGTAAAAGCCCTGAAATGCCAGATTTTTGTCAATTTAGGTTTCTGTCATTTTTAAGGATGCAACCATTATATGGCCAATGATGGCTATTAAGTTCTGTTGGCTGTTCCAATAAAAGGGCAGCTGAAGTTCAAATTATTATAAGTGATAAATGCACTCCGGTCGGTTGTTGTGTGTATAAAATGTATTAACTGACAAGGCACTCCGGTCAGTTGTCGTGTGGATAAAATGTATTGACTGACAGTGCACTCTGGTCGGTTGTCGTGTGGATAAAATGTATTAACTGACAGAGCACTTTGGTCGGTTGTCGACTAGTCGTGTGGATAAAATGTAGTGACTGATAATGCACTCTAGTCGGTTGTCATGTAGATAAAATATATATATTGACTGACGGTGCACTCTAGTCGGTTGTCATGCGGATAATGTTCTTGTTGACAGTGCTGTTTTGTCAATTTTTATGTTGATGAAATATTTTGGCATTGTCCTATTTGAAATGCTCATTTAAATAGCCTCATACGAGGCCATGATTCGGTAGAGAATAAAAACCATATGTATGACCATGATTGGTCTGGCCGATGTACTGTATTTATACAGTCATGGGTTGGACCGGTATGATCAGATATATGCATACATATATATGCATGTGCCTGTCTGGATGGTGGACTCAAAGATACGTTTTTTTTTGTATATGAATGGCTTTTGATACTCCCAGTTATTCATATCGTTCTAGGATGCCACCAAAATCTAACAGAGCAAGAAGTCGTTTCTACGACCATTGTCAGGTCTGCGGGGCATACTCTCCCCATGTTCATAAGCACATGCTAAGGGCCCATTTACCTTGGTATCTGGACCCTCCCACTTCATGTGTAGACTGCCATATGTCAACGGGAAAGGGGAGTGAGTGCCAGAAGGTGCATGGTCAGCACCAGGTTTTCAGTGGGGAATATCTGCTGCAGGCCTGGTTTCTGCTGATGAACGGGTTATTCCTGTTCATCAGTCAGGAACTTGGCCTGGGGTCCCCCATTGAGTTGCTGGGCTGTGCTGCAATTCAGGGGCTGGCTCCCTCTACCGTTAATTTCTCGGAGGAAGAATATTTCTTCCTCAGAGAGTACGACCAGAGAGCTGGGTTGGAGCCACTTCAACCTGGTGAGTACATGGTGATTCCCCCTAAACGACTCATTTGCCTGATACACCCTGAAACAATGTCTCGACTTACCTTCCACCTCAACTCTCAGGCAATGGCTAGGCTTCAGAATTACGCCAGGTATTCTTTGGCTAATGGTTCCGATCCGCAATTAGGGCATCCTGTGGTGAAGAGGGGCATCATAGATACCCATTTTCACCTGGATAGCTACTTTGGTCGTCAAAACCATTCATTGTCAGACCTGGAGTACTCGGAATCTCTCCCTATACGTATTCCTTTTGCTGTGGCAAACTATGTGTTCCCTAAAAAGTGGCATCTTCTATCTGATCATGTGGGGGCGGACCAGAGGTTAAGAATAACCTTAGGGGTCCACCCACACATGATCTCAAATAATCAAGTTGACCAGCTATATGGCAGACTGAAGAGTTTGTTGGATGCACATCCAGAGGCCGTTGGAGTCGGCGAGGTTGGCTTGGACCTGACCACACAGTGTAGACATGGCTGTCATAACCCGAAACATTGTTATGATCAAAAGGTCCAGGGACAGCGTGGATTCCTTCGACTGGCTTTTCAGCTTGCTAAAGAAACAAATAAAGTACTGGTATTGCATATACGAGATAGTGGTACTGGTGAAGCTGCTGAGGAGGTTCTAAAGATCCTCACAGAAATGGACATGCTTCGACACCCCATTCACCGCCATTGTTTTGTTGGGAAGGAGAAGGAGTATATTCAGTGGTATACTTCTTTACCCAACTGTTACTTTAGTATTTCCCCTGTGACTGTTGATGACCCGGTAACTATGTCTGCTCTGAGAACACAGGATTTCTCGAAGCGTATTTTGCTTGAGTCGGACGCTGGATATTTAGGCAAATTCCCCTGGGCTGTCCATAAAGTAGCAAATGATGCTGCAAGATCATTGAACATGACTGTTACAGAGTTAGTGTGGAAGTGCAATAATAATGCAGCCAGGTTGTACAACTTGCCCTGGTAATTTCACGCTATTCATGATATAGCCACTGTTAAACCCTATTTGGTATTATGCAGCCAGTTCGCGGAAGATTTGACATGTTTGATTGTTTATTTTTGGGATTCGGATTCAGTCAGTCTTCATTTTACATTGAATACACTTCGCGTTAGTTTGCAATGACTCTAAAAACCTCTAAAATATTGTAAGTGGGGCTTGTTACTTGAAAGGAAAATGAGGTATGTTTAGGGTAAGCTAGCTCGTTAAGACTCGCTACCCTGGCATGGATTATATAACTGTTTGCTAAGCTGACTCCTTCATTTATTTTGGTTGCAGTTCGGAAATCTAAATAACAGTAAGTGATACGTGTAAATTGTCACTGTAGTGGTTTGGAGCTGCACCCTCCTTGTATGAGCATGTTTTAGGATTCACTATGAAATGCGCATGCTATATATATGTTTGTAACATAGGGGAGCAATGTCATTTTTTGTTATCTTTATAATTGACCAATTTGGTGCCGGAGGCCCAAAACGGGTAGTCTGATCAGGATCTACACTGTTTGCAATCTACACTTTTCCTTATAGGTCAATTACCGTTGTGGATTCTGGCCTCGCCTGGGCCATGTGCTGAATGCCAGATTCTGCATTGGAAAGGCCAGTGTTTTTTCTTCAGGTACTCCAGTGTTCGCTAACCTTTGATGAATAATCGGGTTCACATGAATATTAAAAGTGGAAAATATCATTCATCTTTATTCGTACATAACCAAAATGTTGTAAAGCATGCGCATGGTGGTGATTCTTAAGAGAATGCTATTTCTAGCTTTAGAGTAGTCTTTCAAGTTTTATATTTAGTCAATATTTTGACTATACTATTGGTCGTTTTCTACACTTTGTTCTAGTATAGGCCACGAGTGGTTGCAGCTTATTTTTTCTGTCCAAAGGTCTCGAGTCTTCAGGTCTTACACTGATATATTTTTTCAGCAATACACATTGTATTATATTTTGCTTGTAAGTGTGGAGCTGAATTCTCATATGGCCTATGGCATGAAGTGGCTATATATATAATTTGTATCATAAGATTTAGGGAAGTTCCTATGTCTGAGGAACAGCTTTTCGAATGTGTAGAATTTTGTGCATATATATGTATAAGGTACTGCAGTAAAATATCACAGATGGATTGTCACTGGACTATCAAGTTTCAAAAACATTCATGTCATCTGGGAAAGGTTCGTTCTCTGGGAGTTGGGAGTGTTCCGGAGAACTGTAACTTATTAGGACATTTCCTCTTGGTCCAGACTGGTTGCTTCCGGTTAGCTGAGTTCCATCAATGATCCCCATATGTTGAGTTTCAGTGATGGATTTCGGTTGGCATATATTTATGCATGAAATAAATCCTGTCTCGGGAAGTTATGGTTGGTCAGAGGTAATCCGAGTCCAGTGGCGGTGCATCTTATTTTGTGCATACTAATTAGGATGTTGTAAATGTAATATTCTGTTTAATGCTACATGTATTATGGTCTCTGGTGGTGGTTTTCGTGCTATTCATTTAGTCTGACTATCTGTTAATCTTAAGGTATTCCACATCTCTATATGACCACATAGAAGCTGACTATTTGTTAATCATTAGGTATTCCATATTTCTATATGATCACACATAAGGTTACTGAAAACTTTCTTCATCGCAAAGTTGTCTCTGTAAGGGCCATTTCTGACTATAATTCTAAATCTTACAACTAATAAAGATAAAAGTAGGGGTTCTTAAAAGTTATATTAATTAGTTAAGGTTAATAACATTTTATTAAGATTAAATAAGTCTCCTAGCAGTTGAAATCTAGCATTTATTTTAAATGCGTGTTAGAGTTTTTGTAATAGGGGGAGAGTGTTGTGCCGGTAGATCCACCTTCGACCCTAGGAGTCCGGAAAAGGCGGAATATTACCACAACAAGATGTCGGTATAGTCCGTAACCCATCGGGACACGTGACCAACTTTTCCACGAGATTCTTGGGCCTATATTCTACGTGGACAACGCATTAGACGACTACAGCTACAGGCGACAGCACCTACCCTTACAGAGCACAGCTTATGTGACATGATACTCAGGTGAGTTGACAGCTTAACAAATGGCGACGAGGATATAAGGTCAGTAAATTGTTGAACAATGTAACTATATTTTAAGCGTAATGTTCATAAATTGTTGGCTGTAGTTCGGTGGGGAGACACCATTTTTGGAAAAAAGAAAAAAAAATCGAAAATGTTAAAATAATCTATTTTTTTTGACACGTGGCAAAAATTATAAAGAATTAATTTTGTTTAAGTAGAAATTAATATTCTGGAAATGTTTTTCGGCAGAATTTAAATAATTTTACAACCAGTTTTAGAAACCGTCATAATTCGTCCTTTGCGGTTCATTTCATTATCTTCTAAAACTGGATGGCTCCCTACATTTCCAGTCTTTTTGGCGCAATTTGGATTTCAGGTAAGCCACATGAAAATTCGGAATTCTAAAATGTAATTTATAAATTTCAGAGCTCAATTTTTTTCCCGGAAACCATGAGCTACAGTTTTCAATCTTCATTATGATCTATAGGTGTCATTTTTAGCTTCTGTCCTCTTCGCTAGCTTGATAAAGCGAATTTGATCCGGAGGAGCAAATTCTTTCCTTTTTAGTAATGACAAAAAATTCCAACATGTCACGTGCGACCGGTTACTTGAAAAAATATGAAGGCTTACTGTCTTTTTATAATTTGGGTATTTTTGGCCATGTAATGTATTAACCCTATCACTGGGTTATTTTTTAAAAAAAAAAAAAAAAAAAATTGTGTGAAGTCATTCTGTAGAATGTCTTATATGGTTGCACTACCTCCATTTCAATTATTCGGAGAAAAATTTCCCCGAATGTCGGTGAACTCATTTTTGTAGGCTGTCTTATATAGTTGCCATATCTATTCCATTTATTTGGAAAAAGAGTTCCCCCGAATGTCACGTGAGATTATTGTCGTAGAAAAGTGTGTTTTATATAATTGCCATGCCCCCGTGTTATTTGCATGAAACCTTTGTCTGAGTCTTTTTTTTATATAATTGCCATGCCCCCGTGTTATTTGCATGAAATCTTTGTCTGAGTCTTTTTTGATATATCACGTATGAATTCTCTCTATTGGAGAAATATCTGACGTTACGTAGTTATTTTATCAAAAGAGGCTTTTTAGAATATCTTGTCTCAAGTGTTATTTCACATTACACTTTATTATTATTGTGTACTGTGATACATTGCACTATCTCCGGTTAATTGTCGTTATTGTCATTATTTTTGTGCTATTGGCATTTTGCTTATTTTGTAAAATGGCTGTGAATATTTATGCATGTACACAAGCTGACCTAGAGTCACTTCATGGCGTTGGATCAAAAACAGCGAGCGAAATAATTGCTCTCAGAAAGGAAGTATTGGATGGTAAAAGACCACCACTAAAAATACAAGATCTGGCGGAAGTCCGCCTAGACGCTGGTGTTTGGCAACAATTTATTGACAGCAAATTGCTGTCTATAACAATGCCAACTCCAGAGTTGCAGGCACTTGATGCTCCAATGCCTGTTTCAGATAGGATTGGTGCAACAGCACAACCAGTAGTGTCTGTACAAGCGGCGTATATACCCATAGATACTCAATACACTGGTGAAATGAAAATTTTACCAGATGGTACAGTACAGGCACCGGAACAGGTTGCACACCTACCGCCGCCACAGACATCACCAATTACTAAACCAAAGTCCCAAAGACCAAATGAGAAATCGACCCAAGAATTGATGCAAGAAACAATTTCCATTTTGGCAAACAAATTAGATAATATGGACCGCAATATCTATGATATGGGTACCACTATGGCGAGTCAAATTGCGTCACTTACCAAAAATATGGATAATTTGCAAAAATTGAATGTTGGCATGAAATCTAATTTGGAATATTTGAACAAGCAAAACACGGGTATTCAGTCCCAGCTATCATCACATGATGCTTTTTTGCAGGATATTAACAAATATTTGATACCGCCTACCCCGGTTTCAGCAAACTTGCCCATATTTGCTGATTCTATAAATCCGCAAAACCCTGCACAACCTTTAATGCCCCAAGTGATGACACCAAGTGTTGTTCAACCTCAGGTACCTCAAGGTATGACACCAAATATGGGGTTTATACCACAAAAAATATCACATAATACAATGACGTTGCCAACTTATACCTGTCAACACCCAAATGTGGGTCCCTTGACTTCATTACAAACAGTGTCTACACCATCTTCAATAGACATTAAACCTAAAACTTCACAACAAATTGTGATTGACAAAATTACAACAGTTATTCCAAAAGCTGCAATATATCCCCCTACAAGTGCAGCAAATCAATACCAAACTAATCAAATTAAAAATGACACTACTGTTTCGACAGACTCAAATAATGCACAAGTTTTATTTTCGGCGAAAGCGGGTGACAGGGGTAATACACAAACTGCTAATACAATCAATTTGACTACCATTGCATGTACAAATAGTACACCCACAGCTTATGCATCTCAACTAGATGCAAATATGGAAATAGTGAATGATCGAGGTCGATCTAGAACAAGAAATCTGTCAACAACTGCTAGTCGGAGTAGAAGTAAATCTCCCGCGCCTCCGAGACTCCAGTTATTTTCTGGGGATCCCGAAGGCCTATCATGGTCATCTTTTATAATGAAGTTTGACCGTGTGGGAATAAGACGTGGTTGGTCTGAAGACAAAAAATTAAACAGATTATATGACTGTTTGACAGACAAGGCTCTTGAATATGCAAGTAAATCCGAGAATAAAGAAAATTTCTCAAAGTTAAAACAAGAATTAGCCTTAAGATTTGATTTCAAAGAAGAACCTATAGCCGCTAGACAACGTCTTCATCTTGCGAGGCAAAATGAAGATGAAACACTTGAAACTTTCCTCCAGCGCATACTTCAAATTGCGATGGATGGATATAAGGATGAAACATCTACTATATGGCAACAATTGGCAACAGACGCATTTTTACGTGGATGCAGACACAAAGATGCAGCCATGATTGTAATGAATGAAAGCCCAAAATCAGTACATGAAGCGTGTAAGCGCATCAAAACAATTATTGCTAACAAAAAGGCTATTTCAAGTGGGAAAGTAACTTTCCAAGAAAAGGCTTTTTCTTTTCAAGAGGAAACGAGGGTTTCTAATATTGAAAAGAAGGTAGATGATTTAGTCCATCTGATAAAGACCACACCCAGTTTTTATAGATCTCCCTCAAATTCTCCAGCTCGGTACCCATCTGGCTCACAGAACCAAAATTGGCCCAGGCAAAGGTCTCCAGATGTATACCGAGGTGGGTCCCCTCGTGGTAGACAGTCATATGGTTATAGGAATTCGCCATCAAGACAAGAAATGCCTTATAGAGGCGATAGAACATTCAATTACTCCAATAGAAGTCCTAATAGGGTGAACGGTGGAAGCAACTATACTATGGGTGATAGGTATCACCGAGGCTATAGTCCTCCATCAGGTCCTGCATACGCACCCATTCCTTCAAATAGAGTGAACGGTGGCAGTAACTATACTATGGGTGATAGGTATCACCGAGGTTATAGTCCTCCACCAGGTTCTGCATACACACCTATTTCTCCAAATCAGTATCCTCCGAGATACCCATCTCAGCAGTATGTATATGATGGATATCCATCATCTGATACTGTTGGAAATAGAGACTACAGACGAGATCATTTGTCTCAAGGGTATCAAGAGGGAAATAAACAGAGCTTTAACATTAAATCACAAAATCGAGATTCGGTTGCGGGAGTCGATAGGTCATATCTATCGAATACGCCTAGAAGCCCCGAGGCTTTTGTTCGGTCCGTATCCGGTCAAGATTTTGGATCTCAAGATATCCAGGAGGATTTAAACAAGGACGGACTAGGTCCAAGGGCGACGGAAGCCTAGTCCGATCAGAGTCAAGTCGCCATTGTGAGGTCCTTGAGGTATCCCTACCAAGTCAAAGAAATTTAACTGCATCGGTGAAAACTCTTTTAAATGGAAAACCAACTTCAGCAATCCTAGATACAGCTGCCATGGTGACACTGGTTAGGGATGACTATTTAACCTGTATGAATAATTCTGAGCAGCTGGGTCCTGTTTGTGTTCTGACAGGGATTGGCGCAGATCCGGTGCAGGGTCGGATTGTGCATAATGTGCCAATCACTGTCGGATCCCAAACTTTCTTGCATACAGTCTGTGCAGCCCCAGTAAAGGATACTTGTCTGTTAGGTCTTGATTTTTTGATGGCCACTGCCAGTGTCCTTGATCTTGGAAATGAGACATTGACAATTGGGGAGGATGTTATTCCTGTTAGTGTTACCGTGACCCCTGACTATCAGATTTCCAAGGTCACTGTCGTGAGACGTACAGTGATCCAGCCCAATTCTGTAGGCTTCATTAAAGCTGAATTAGATACCCCTATTGAGGGATCCTATATTGTTGAATGTCCTATGCAAAATGCTCTGTCGTCTCGGGTATACGGCAAGGGTAAACATATTACCTTAAAGGTAGTCAATGATTCAGATACATATATAACATACAAAAAGGGAAAGAAAATAGGGCATGCCGAACCGGCTGTGGAAATTTCACCACATATTGAACAGGCTAAGGTTTTTCAGTGTAATAATGGGAATAGCGATGAAATGCAGCCACAGGAGCCAATGGCAGATGAGAATATTGACATGCCTTCTCATGTCAAACAAATGTATTTTGACAATATTTCTGGTTTGTCTGATGAGCAAAAATCTAAATTTAAAAACCTGGTTTCTGATTATGCTGACATATTTTCAAAAGACGATTTTGATTTAGGTTGTTTAAATTCTGGAGTGGAACATAAAATCCAAACATTTGATGAAGTCCCTATTAATGAAAAATTTCGGAGAACACCACTTCAGTTTCAAAAACAAGAACAAGAGTACATTGAAAAACTATTAAAGCAAGGTGTTATAGAACATTCCGTGTCTGAATGGTCGGCAGCCCCCGTTCTGGTCCGAAAGAAAACAGGAGAACTTAGATATTGTATAGACTATCGTGCCCTCAATGCAAAAACTTATAAGGATAATTACTCTTTACCTTTGATTGAGGATTGTCTTGATTCCTTGTATGGTAAATGTGTGTTTTGTGTTCTGGACCTGTCGAGTGGTTACTATCAAATTCGCCTGGAGGGCAGCTCCAAGCACAAAACTTCATTTAGCACACGTTTTGGCAGCTTTCAATGGTCACGTTTGCAACTCGTACTCCGGGGCTTGACCTGGCAGGAGGTCATAGTTTACCTGGATGATGTAATTGTCCTTGGAACAGATTTCAATGACACATTGTTGGCATTAGAAAAGGTTTTCACTCGCTTCCGTGAGCATAACTTGAAACTAAAACCCAGGAAATGCCACTTTTTTAAAGAACAAGTGGAGTTTCTTGGTAAATTGGTTAGTGGAAACGGTGTATCAATATCCCCGGACAAGTTAGATGCTGTGAAAGAATGGCCCATTCCAACAAATGTAAAAGAACTTCAATCCTTCCTTGGTTTTATGAACTACCATAGGAATCATATTCAGAATTTTGCCCAGGTCTCAGCTGACCTATATACCCTTATAACGGTAGAATCTTTCATTTGGAATGACAAGCATCAGTCATGTTTTGATAAGCTGAAAGAATTGGCAATATCAGCCCCAATGCTTTCTCATCCGTCACCTGACGGATTGTTTGTAATGGATTGTGATGCCAGTGATCGTCAGATCGGCGCAGCTTTATATCAGTTTCAGGAAGGTATCTTAAAGCCCATCTGCTTTGCCAGTCATGTTCTTTTAAAACAGCATAGAAACTATTGTACCACCCGGAAGGAATTATTGGCTGTAGTAAAGTTCTGCCGTCAGTTCCGACACTATTTGCTGGGCCGATTCTTCTTAATTCGCTCAGATCATAATTCCCTAGTTTGGCTGACCCGTTTCAAACATTTGGAGGGACAATTAGCACGTTTTCTCGAGGAACTGTCCCAGTATAACTTCAAACTGATTCATAGAAAAGGGGTAGACCATTTGAACGCCGACGCCCTCAGTCGCATTAGTGATCCTTTAGAGGAATGTGACTGTTACAGGGCTGGACAGAATCTGTGTGATCTCCCCTGTGGAGGTTGCCATTATTGTACGCGGGCACATAATCAGTGGGCTCGTTTTAATGAGGACGTTGATGATGTTGTCCCTTTGGCAGTGCGTAGTGTGGACGCCGTGGGGGTTGACCATACGCCAATTATGTCTTGTACACACTCAAACTGGGTAGATAGCCTTTCTTCCTTCGAGCTAAGAAGGGCTCAGATTGATGATCCGAACATAGGCATTGTCATGAATTGGTTAGAACACTCTTACGAGCCTACCACTCGTGAACTTCAGCTCACTGATCCCGAAACCAGAGCCCTTTGGCTATCTAGGGATTATTTGAAACTACGGGATGGAGTTTTGTACTATTCCTGGGCAAACCTTGAAGGCCGCTCTGATTGCTTTGTCGTTCCTACGGAACTCCGGCCTAGAGTCTTATATCATTCTCATGACTCAAAAGGTTCGGGTGGACATCTTGGCCAAAAGAAAACTTTAGATAAGTTGAAACAGAGATTTTATTGGTATGGTATGTCCAGGGATAGTGACCTATATATCAAACAGTGTTCGACCTGTAATAAGAACAAAAAGGGGAATCGGACACCCAGGAGTGCTCTTGAGAGCTTTCATGCTGGATATCCCATGGAACGTGTCCATTTGGATATCCTTGGTCCTATAAATCCAAGGAGTAAATCAGGCTCTGCTTATGTTCTGGTCATGGTGGACCAATTCACAAAATGGGTTGAACTTGCACCTTTACCAGCCCAAAATGCAGAATTGACAGCAATGGCATTTTTGAAACATTTTATTGTTACTTTTGGTTGTCCATTAGAAGTACATACAGATCAAGGTAGAAACTTCGAAAGTGATCTGTTCCTTGCTTTTTGTAAGGTACTAGAAATTACAAAAACCAGGACTACCCCATATCATCCCTCTGGGAACGGCCAGGTAGAGGTTTTTAACCGTGTCATTCTGCAAATGATTCGATCATACGTCTCCCGGGGTGTAAAGGACTGGGATGAGCACCTTCCCCTTATTGCTATGACCCTACATTCTATGAAAAACAGGTCAACAGGTTTTTCTGCCAATATGCTTATGTTGGGGAGAGAAGTTCTGCAACCAATAGATCTGATTTTGGGTATTATAAAACCCACTCCCCAGGACCCTCCAACTTGGGTCCACAATCTGACCCGTAATCTCTCAAACGTTCACCAATTGGCCAGGGAGAAGATTGGTAATACTCAGCTGCGCCAGAAGAGGGATTACGATTTAAGGGTATTTGAAAGGTCCTATAAGGAAGGAGATGTGGTCTATTTACGAGACTCATCAACCCAAATAGGGATAAGTTCAAAGATGAGACCACCTTGGATTGGTCCATATTTAATTATAAGGGCTCAGCCTCCGGTCTATACTCTCCAGGGAAAACGTCGTGTGCAAATTGTTCACCATGACCGGATAAAACCTTGTAACGACTCCTCTTATCCTTTATGGTTGCAGAGAAAGAGACATGTCTTACTTAATATAGCACCTTTGGGTGATGAGGAGGATCAGGACATGGAGTCTGAGGAACCAATTCAGGATGACTCCCCTAGTATTGGTTTGTTTGATCCAGATCAAACACTCCCATATATGTTGGGAAGTGATTCAGATATGACGTTGCCTTATATGTTTGGTGAACCATATTTAGCCCCAAATTCTGAAGATACTGATGTCAGCGATACTGACAGCCCCACAGATGTAACACTTGGCGACTCTGACTCTGATTCTGGCGGGGTTTTAGTCACACCGTCAGGACCACAGACTACTAGAACAGGTAGGAAAATAAAATTGCCTGCCAGATACAGGGATTAGGGGCCAGATTGTTCGTCTGTTCAGGGACGGATAGTCTTGTCCCATTCTCCCTGTGTTCGGACTGAAAAGTGGCATCAGTTTGAGTGGCGATTCACAATAGTTCTTTGTACCTGTGTGGACGTCATCCATTCTGATGACATGCATTTTCATGTTTTCTTGAGTGACATCGGTTTGAGTGGCGATTCACAATAGTTCTTTGTACCTGTGTGGACGTCATCCATTCTGATGACATGCATTTTCATGTTTTCTTGAGTGACATCAGTTTGAGTGGCGATTCACAATAGTTCTTTGTACCTGTGTGGACGTCATCCATTCTGGTGACATGCATTTTCATGTTTTCTTGAGTGGCATCAGTTTGAGTGGCGATTCACAATAGTTCTTTGTACCTGTGTGGACGTCATCCATTCTGGTGACATCCATTTTCATGTTTTTTGGAGTAGCATCGGTTTTGTTGATGCGGCGCAGTAGTGCTTTGCAGCTGTGTGAGCGTCATATATTCTGATGTCAAAATTTCATATTTTTATGATTCATCTCAAAGATATGGTGTTTGGTCTGGGACTGGTCCATGCTAGTACTTTAAAACTGCAGGATTTGTCCCTGATCAGGTTCCATGGGTCTACGTTTCATGCTGTCATATGCATATCATCATCATACCTATCTTGGCAACTGTCGTGGTAAAAGCCCTGAAATGCCAGATTTTTGTCAATTTAGGTTTCTGTCATTTTTAAGGATGCAACCATTATATGGCCAATGATGGCTATTAAGTTCTGTTGGCTGTTCCAATAAAAGGGCAGCTGAAGTTCAAATTATTATAAGTGATAAATGCACTCCGGTCGGTTGTTGTGTGTATAAAATGTATTAACTGACAAGGCACTCCGGTCAGTTGTCGTGTGGATAAAATGTATTGACTGACAGTGCACTCTGGTCGGTTGTCGTGTGGATAAAATGTATTAACTGACAGAGCACTTTGGTCGGTTGTCGACTAGTCGTGTGGATAAAATGTAGTGACTGATAATGCACTCTAGTCGGTTGTCATGTAGATAAAATATATATATTGACTGACGGTGCACTCTAGTCGGTTGTCATGCGGATAATGTTCTTGTTGACAGTGCTGTTTTGTCAATTTTTATGTTGATGAAATATTTTGGCATTGTCCTATTTGAAATGCTCATTTAAATAGCCTCATACGAGGCCATGATTCGGTAGAGAATAAAAACCATATGTATGACCATGATTGGTCTGGCCGATGTACTGTATTTATACAGTCATGGGTTGGACCGGTATGATCAGATATATGCATACATATATATGCATGTGCCTGTCTGGATGGTGGACTCAAAGATACGTTTTTTTTTGTATATGAATGGCTTTTGATACTCCCAGTTATTCATATCGTTCTAGGATGCCACCAAAATCTAACAGAGCAAGAAGTCGTTTCTACGACCATTGTCAGGTCTGCGGGGCATACTCTCCCCATGTTCATAAGCACATGCTAAGGGCCCATTTACCTTGGTATCTGGACCCTCCCACTTCATGTGTAGACTGCCATATGTCAACGGGAAAGGGGAGTGAGTGCCAGAAGGTGCATGGTCAGCACCAGGTTTTCAGTGGGGAATATCTGCTGCAGGCCTGGTTTCTGCTGATGAACGGGTTATTCCTGTTCATCAGTCAGGAACTTGGCCTGGGGTCCCCCATTGAGTTGCTGGGCTGTGCTGCAATTCAGGGGCTGGCTCCCTCTACCGTTAATTTCTCGGAGGAAGAATATTTCTTCCTCAGAGAGTACGACCAGAGAGCTGGGTTGGAGCCACTTCAACCTGGTGAGTACATGGTGATTCCCCCTAAACGACTCATTTGCCTGATACACCCTGAAACAATGTCTCGACTTACCTTCCACCTCAACTCTCAGGCAATGGCTAGGCTTCAGAATTACGCCAGGTATTCTTTGGCTAATGGTTCCGATCCGCAATTAGGGCATCCTGTGGTGAAGAGGGGCATCATAGATACCCATTTTCACCTGGATAGCTACTTTGGTCGTCAAAACCATTCATTGTCAGACCTGGAGTACTCGGAATCTCTCCCTATACGTATTCCTTTTGCTGTGGCAAACTATGTGTTCCCTAAAAAGTGGCATCTTCTATCTGATCATGTGGGGGCGGACCAGAGGTTAAGAATAACCTTAGGGGTCCACCCACACATGATCTCAAATAATCAAGTTGACCAGCTATATGGCAGACTGAAGAGTTTGTTGGATGCACATCCAGAGGCCGTTGGAGTCGGCGAGGTTGGCTTGGACCTGACCACACAGTGTAGACATGGCTGTCATAACCCGAAACATTGTTATGATCAAAAGGTCCAGGGACAGCGTGGATTCCTTCGACTGGCTTTTCAGCTTGCTAAAGAAACAAATAAAGTACTGGTATTGCATATACGAGATAGTGGTACTGGTGAAGCTGCTGAGGAGGTTCTAAAGATCCTCACAGAAATGGACATGCTTCGACACCCCATTCACCGCCATTGTTTTGTTGGGAAGGAGAAGGAGTATATTCAGTGGTATACTTCTTTACCCAACTGTTACTTTAGTATTTCCCCTGTGACTGTTGATGACCCGGTAACTATGTCTGCTCTGAGAACACAGGATTTCTCGAAGCGTATTTTGCTTGAGTCGGACGCTGGATATTTAGGCAAATTCCCCTGGGCTGTCCATAAAGTAGCAAATGATGCTGCAAGATCATTGAACATGACTGTTACAGAGTTAGTGTGGAAGTGCAATAATAATGCAGCCAGGTTGTACAACTTGCCCTGGTAATTTCACGCTATTCATGATATAGCCACTGTTAAACCCTATTTGGTATTATGCAGCCAGTTCGCGGAAGATTTGACATGTTTGATTGTTTATTTTTGGGATTCGGATTCAGTCAGTCTTCATTTTACATTGAATACACTTCGCGTTAGTTTGCAATGACTCTAAAAACCTCTAAAATATTGTAAGTGGGGCTTGTTACTTGAAAGGAAAATGAGGTATGTTTAGGGTAAGCTAGCTCGTTAAGACTCGCTACCCTGGCATGGATTATATAACTGTTTGCTAAGCTGACTCCTTCATTTATTTTGGTTGCAGTTCGGAAATCTAAATAACAGTAAGTGATACGTGTAAATTGTCACTGTAGTGGTTTGGAGCTGCACCCTCCTTGTATGAGCATGTTTTAGGATTCACTATGAAATGCGCATGCTATATATATGTTTGTAACATAGGGGAGCAATGTCATTTTTTGTTATCTTTATAATTGACCAATTTGGTGCCGGAGGCCCAAAACGGGTAGTCTGATCAGGATCTACACTGTTTGCAATCTACACTTTTCCTTATAGGTCAATTACCGTTGTGGATTCTGGCCTCGCCTGGGCCATGTGCTGAATGCCAGATTCTGCATTGGAAAGGCCAGTGTTTTTTCTTCAGGTACTCCAGTGTTCGCTAACCTTTGATGAATAATCGGGTTCACATGAATATTAAAAGTGGAAAATATCATTCATCTTTATTCGTACATAACCAAAATGTTGTAAAGCATGCGCATGGTGGTGATTCTTAAGAGAATGCTATTTCTAGCTTTAGAGTAGTCTTTCAAGTTTTATATTTAGTCAATATTTTGACTATACTATTGGTCGTTTTCTACACTTTGTTCTAGTATAGGCCACGAGTGGTTGCAGCTTATTTTTTCTGTCCAAAGGTCTCGAGTCTTCAGGTCTTACACTGATATATTTTTTCAGCAATACACATTGTATTATATTTTGCTTGTAAGTGTGGAGCTGAATTCTCATATGGCCTATGGCATGAAGTGGCTATATATATAATTTGTATCATAAGATTTAGGGAAGTTCCTATGTCTGAGGAACAGCTTTTCGAATGTGTAGAATTTTGTGCATATATATGTATAAGGTACTGCAGTAAAATATCACAGATGGATTGTCACTGGACTATCAAGTTTCAAAAACATTCATGTCATCTGGGAAAGGTTCGTTCTCTGGGAGTTGGGAGTGTTCCGGAGAACTGTAACTTATTAGGACATTTCCTCTTGGTCCAGACTGGTTGCTTCCGGTTAGCTGAGTTCCATCAATGATCCCCATATGTTGAGTTTCAGTGATGGATTTCGGTTGGCATATATTTATGCATGAAATAAATCCTGTCTCGGGAAGTTATGGTTGGTCAGAGGTAATCCGAGTCCAGTGGCGGTGCATCTTATTTTGTGCATACTAATTAGGATGTTGTAAATGTAATATTCTGTTTAATGCTACATGTATTATGGTCTCTGGTGGTGGTTTTCGTGCTATTCATTTAGTCTGACTATCTGTTAATCTTAAGGTATTCCACATCTCTATATGACCACATAGAAGCTGACTATTTGTTAATCATTAGGTATTCCATATTTCTATATGATCACACATAAGGTTACTGAAAACTTTCTTCATCGCAAAGTTGTCTCTGTAAGGGCCATTTCTGACTATAATTCTAAATCTTACAACTAATAAAGATAAAAGTAGGGGTTCTTAAAAGTTATATTAATTAGTTAAGGTTAATAACATTTTATTAAGATTAAATAAGTCTCCTAGCAGTTGAAATCTAGCATTTATTTTAAATGCGTGTTAGAGTTTTTGTAATAGGGGGAGAGTGTTGTGCCGGTAGATCCACCTTCGACCCTAGGAGTCCGGAAAAGGAGGAATATTACCACAACAAGATGTCGGTATAGTCCGTAACCCATCGGGACACGTGACCAACTTTTCCACGAGATTCTTGGGCCTATATTCTACGTGGACAACGCATTAGACGACTACAGCTACAGGCGACAGCACCTACCCTTACAGAGCACAGCTTATGTGACATGATACTCAGGTGAGTTGACAGCTTAACAAATGTGACCGACGCAGTATCAGAAGATAGATAGATAGATAGATAGATAGATAGGACTGGGGACGGGACAGGAAGAAGTCTTACCTGGGTAAATGGTTGATAATCTCCCTGGCAGAGGCTCTGGTCTAGTTGGTTTAAGTGGCTCAGCTAGACTGAGGAGCGTGGTCTCTGCTGCATGCTTTTCTCGCTTCCTGGGTACCATTAATTATTCAAGTGGGTAAAACCCATCACCTTCCGGTCGGCGTTTCTGGATAGCTCACGACACAACACTCCTCCCCACTTTATCTTGAAGGCCTTGTCACCAGCTGCCAGGTTCATCCTTGAGTGGGACTGATGTCCCACTGTCACTTCGGGCTTGGACGAGACTAGAAGTCTCAGTCTATTGTCTGGCTTGAAGGAGACGAAGAAGCCTCACTTGCAAGCTGCTGTGTTGAGTCTAGCTTGTTATTTGACAGCTTGAGCGGACAAAGAAGACACACTCAATTTGCTGTCTGGCCACCTTGTTAAGTCCAACAGATTTCGAACTAGAAGTCCAGAAATCGTGACAGAACTAGAAGCTCAATGTCATTTAGTGGACTATTACAGAAATCCGCGGGTAGACTGCCGTCTAGAAGACACATTTCTGGATTTGTGCGATCTAGAAAATCAATCTTTCCTTCATTCATGGTGGATACCTCCAAAACATCAGCACAGTTTGTTAACCAGTGAACTTAAGTAATCAGTAAACCTAATGGTTACCGGGTAATTCTTTATCCGTGTGCATCTTCTAGTAACAATTTGTCTTTCATCTCTGTGGTTGTCTCCTTATGGCATATCCCATCATTTTTCCTCCCTGCCCAGCTAATTGTACCTGAATGGAGCCACCCACATTTACCGTGAACCTGACCCATTAAACATCTGGCCTGGTGCAGTAATGACAACCACTGCAGGGCAAAACTACAGCTTGTGTGTCAGATAGATACATTTTCTGTTTACCTGACCCCGAGACCCAACGTCCCAATCAACACCGCCTAGGCCACCCCGGAGATGCCGCCCCTAACCCTGCGCGATCCTTACCAGAGATGAAATGACATCTCCATTCCTGCCGCCCAAGGAAACCAGCATAGCCTATATGCATGGACAGTCAGACTTGCACTACCCCGTCCGGGCAGGCCCGGACCCCCTTAGTAGATTACTAGTACTCATGTGCGGTATGCTGCACATGGCATCAGAGGATCTGAATTCCTTAACTGTCTGTATTTTAATTAATATTAAGCCTTATTGGGATAATCCCTCAACCCATTTAGCTAGCTGACCCTTGAAGCTCCCTGAACATTAAAAACCATGTTAAACTTGAATGAGCCTTTTCAAAATCTTGCCTAGAAGATAGTACCCAAGATAACTGGTAAACAATACTGTGGCTAATTTACAGAGTTCTAGTTAATTCCAAATTAGGAGTAATTTACTCCAACTTTTTCATTTCTGACTCCCAACTTTTTGAAAAGTATGGTAAAACTCCAACTTTTTCTGGAGGACTGCATTTTTACTCCAATTTTCAAAACCCTAGGGAGAACTCTGCTAAAATCTCATTCCTGTTCATTCAAATGTGTTTTCCATGGAGGCAAAGAGAAACTGCTATTATAAGCCTATACTCTTCCTACCCCAGCAAAAATCTATTTTGTTCATTCAAGCGTGTCTTTCTTATGGAGGCAAAGAGAAACTGCTATTTACAAGCCTATACTCTTTCAACTCCAGCTAAAGTCTTCAATTCGTTCAATTGCATCTTTCTTTAAAATGGAGGCAAAAAGAAACTGCTATTTAAAAGCCTATACTTTTTCTACTCCATTTTAAACTTGCTAATGTTTGGAAGCATTCACATATCAAAATAAAGGGACCTGTATCATAAGGTTTGGACAAATTTTCTTTGTTGTTTTAGAAGCCTTATTTGCCATCATTATTCTGACTAGTTTTGCCTGTCATAGTTTGCGTTTGTCATATTATTTGCCATTTTCTTGCCTTGCACTCAAGTGTAAGCTTTTCCTAGTGGCTAGAAGCCTACTTAAGAAACTGTTTTCATCACGCCATTTCAAAATTTAGTGTAGAAGTCATTAGACAATTGGTTCTTCCACCGATGATCTGAAAATACCAACGTGGATCATTCCATTTGATGTTTCATTCTTGTTTCGTTCAGATCTTGTCGATCAATCCCATTAGCAGTCAGTCATTGTACCCGGGATTCTGTTAGTGAGCTGACTGTTAATGGAAAACACCTTTTCTTTCCCCATTGGAATGTCTCTTTCTTTCCACAGCTTGGGATTTGCACTGGTGTTGTACTCTATTAAGAACAGCTTTCATACTGAAACATGCTTGGCTGTCTATCAGCATATCCCGACAAAATCTTGAAATAGCCTCCTGCATCCGATACTTTTCAGGCAGGTCTCTAAATGTGGCAGTGGCAAGGGTCAGAACTTGGTCAGCTGTTCTTCCAAAGATCTTTCCCATCTTGAAATGATTGCTGGAATTTCATTCTTGCTGTATCCCAATCTATCCTCAAATCTCTTCCCAGTCCTGCAGTGATTGCGAAGAAATCCAAAGCTTTGCCCTCGAAAGACCAATATAGGTAATCACAACATTCTCTGTCGAACCATTTTAAAACTGACCAGCAGCTTTCAAACTTGTGTCTGTCAGAAAAACATCCAGCACACATTTCCATCAAATTCATGTTCTTTGGAAGCTGTTTCAGATCACCACGCCTCTCTCTCCATGAGTGTCTAGAAGACTCCTCAGGAGATATGTTATCATCACTCACTTTTCCCACATCAGTAGCGGTATGCCATGGTGACCTTGACCTAGAAGTACTATATCATTAGTGTCCTGACACGCTCGACCTTGAATATGTCCTTGGTGACCTTGACATCCGGTGTCGAGCGTATGATCTTGTATGCGACCCTGACCTTGCACATCTGGAGCATGACCTTGGCTTCTCATGCTTTCTTGGTGACCTTGACCTGTCATACTTTCTTGATGGTGACCTTGGCCTGCCATGCCTTCTTGAAGAGTCAACCTGTCATGCCTTCTATGTGTCCTTGACATGTTATGCCTTCTAGATGTCCTTGACATTCCATGCCTTCTTGAAGGGGACCTTGACGCTTCACGTCCTCTTGAAGGTGACTGACCTTCCTTACCCTCCTGAAGGTGACCTTGACATCATAACCTTGAAGGTGATTTCCTCATATCATGTCATCTTGAAGGCGTTTTTGACCTTTCATGCCTTCTAGAAAGTGACCTTGACAATTCCTGTCTTCTTGAAGGGGAGCTCAACCTTCCATGCCTCCTAGGTGGCCTTGACAATTCCTGTCTTCCTGATGGTGAACTTGACCTTCCCGCCTAGGTGACCTTGACAATTTCTGTCTCCTTGAAGGTGAGCCCGACCTTCCATGCCTTCTAGAAGGTGTCTCCAGTCTTGGCTTAATCTGCCGTCTAGTGGTTGTTCCTGACCTTTAACCCCTGGAGTTTAGCCTTGGTCTGGTTTGCCTTCTTGACTCTTCGAACTTCCTACCATGTGATCTTGACCATGAATGTCACTCTCGGCTGTAGGAATCATATTTACTGGCATGAGGCCTATCTTTTTTCTTCTTATCAAGTTCATTTTCATATCTGCTTTCGGAGAGACCAAAGACTATTTTTTCACGTGAAACTATTTTTTCATTCTTGTCTGATGATGTCAACCAAAGCACATGTGTCTAGAAGACTCCAAGCACTCCGGTGAACCATCTGGCTGATCACAATCACTACTTTCTGTTCATTTTTAAACTCTTCCTGAAATCCAATGCATGTCCTCTTCTGTTCCTTCCTAGCCATGAGGATTAGAAATCAACTCCATGACTGCTCTACTGTTCTTGGCAATGGGGATTAGAAATCAACCCAATGTGCTCTACTCTTCCTAGCCATGAGGATTAGAAATCAACTACATGACTGCTCTACTACTGTTCTGGGTGATGGGGATTAGAAATCAACGCCATGCCCACTACATTCTTCTATCAATTCTGTTCACGTGAAAGCATTTCTTCATCCTTTGACTGATGGTGTCGTCCGGCGCCTGTGTATCCAGAAGACGACTAATACCCCATCAAGCCATCTGTCTGGTCAATAATCTTTGCCTCAACATTTGCTATCTTTTATTTGTGCAAGGAGTGACAAATACAAACTTGTGTAAAGTGTAATATAAATATTTCAAGAATAACCTCTGTGTATAGAATACTCCAGAGATTCTTTCCCAAAATATTTATCTTTTTTTTTTCTGGCTTTTCGACAGGCAGAACACTTTTCAATAATTTTCGCGTATAGAATACTGCGAAAACCCTAGAAAAGTCTGTCTTTTAAGTGATAAGCAGTTATTTACTAATAATTTTGAGAATATATTACAGTCGAGTCCGGCAACTTTGCATGGCCGTTTATTTTGCGCACCCTGCATTCGCATTTTCACAAACTGTATCCCTAATTATCAATTCCACTATATTCAGTGCATCGGCATTAAGTTTAACTTTAACCCGAAAAAGATGTCCTGCACGTGCAGATGAAATAGCCTCGCGGAACCCCCCAATTTTTCTCAAAATACGAACTCTTAAAAGTCAAGACTGAGTTTAAAACTAGCCAAAGTCGCTATTCCCTTGATTCTAAACTTACTGCTTCTGACAACATTGCAGAAGAACGAATCAACAACTTATGAGTCAACCCTCATGTTCAAACTGTTCAACAAACATATTGTGCGCAATGTTAGGCGACAAAATTGGTAGTTCAATTTCAAGGGGGCATCCCTTTTCATAGTATTCTTTGTCCTGTATATTAATAACTTCAGAGGCCAATTTTCATTGCAGCTGGTCGATAGGGAAATGCTGCAATGTTGTTGACTGAAAATTGAGTGGTGGCTTGAACAAAGTCACACATAGCTATATAAACTTTATATGCGCAATGTTACCGGACCGCACCGTACTTCTAAAACGTTAGAACAATGTTTTTTAATGGATGGCTGGCTTCTTTTAAGTAATAAGCAGTTCTTTTTAACTATTTTGGGTATAGAATACTCCTAAAATGTAAGAACTATGCTTTTTCAATATATGGCTGTTTGCCAATTCTTTTCAATACAACAAATTTGAAGAAAAAGGACTATTTTCGGTTTAGAAAACTCAAGAAAATAACCCTTTCTCGTCTGCAACCAACCAACCCCTTCAAAAATGCAGACAGCTATTTGTCACCAATTTTATTCAAGAAAGTACTTTGTGTATAGAATACGCCAAAGATTTTACGTAGGTTTCTTGAATTAATACCACAATGATACAGGTTAGGGATTTCTTTTATAATAATGGTCGCGTATAAAATACAGCGAACAATCGAAGAAAAGTACATGTAAATCTTGGTTTAGAAAACACAGAGATTACCTTTTCTTCTTTCTTGACAACCAGGTATTCCTCTGCCATTCCACGGAGAAAATCAGCCACCCAACCAGGCAAAACTAAACCCCAACTGGCAAGGGACAATTTAGAATTTTTCCAAACTAAAAATTACCCCAAGAAAAAACTGGCAGAAGACAAACAAAAATCAATCCAATTAGCTAAACTTAAATTAATTTAAGACTGCCTTAAGAATTGGTTCATTCAGCTAAATGCCAAACTCACCGGTTGTCCCCAAAACTGACTGGCTCCACGTTGCCGAAAAAATAAACAGGCCAAATCAAGAAGCTAAATGCCTCTGAACTTCCCCTGCCCACAATTTCAACCCGTCAGGCTATCAAGAGTTGAACCCTTCACAGTTCCCTCTGTAAACAAAAGGAACCGCGTATCATGTTCACCGTCCTCCACGTCCGAAAACGTGAAGTAAATTTGAACCCTTCACAATCCCCAACGTTAAATAAATAACGAAGTGGACCGCGTATCATGTTCACCGTCCCTCACGAATCCGAGGATAACTCGTGAAGTAGTAATACACCTCTAACGAAATGACCGGAGAATTCCCCCCTTCCGTTTTATCGCTCGTCGCCAAATAATGTATTTTTAATAACCCGTATGTGGGACCAGGACTGGGGACGGGACAGGAAGAAGTCTTACCTGGGTAAATGGTTGATAATCTCCCTGGCAGAGGCTCTGGTCTAGTTGGTTTAAGTGGCTCAGCTAGACTGAGGAGCGTGGTCTCTGCTGCATGCTTTTCTCGCTTCCTGGGTACCATTAATTATTCAAGTGGGTAAAACCCATCACCTTCCGGTCGGCGTTTCTGGATAGCTCACGACACAACAATGGTATTTTAAACCAATTTTGATATATTTCGATGCGATAATATCATTTTTATACATGTGTGATAAGTTTATTTAGAGGGGTGTCTGCAATGGGCATATCTGATTGGCCAATGATGGCCTATAATTTGATTGGTGAGTTAAGAGCGCCACCTGGGGTGGCCCCTATGTGCCCATGGCGCCCGGTTACCTTAAAAACATCTGTCAGTCAGAGCGCCACCTATATGGGTATATAAGGCCTTGCAGCTGGTGGAGAGCTCATATCGGTATAGGGTTCGCCGGTCATCCGGGTACTTTCGTTTGTCACGTGATAGCAACGAGCACGCGGGTGAATACAAACGCCATTTTGAATAAGCAAATAGTGTAAATAAAACCCAAGTCACTAGCATATTTCTTACAATTTTGATAAAACATGCCAAAAATCTGTAGTGCAGGTGGTTGTACAAATCATCATTTACAACTGGATAAAAAGCTATCGTTCTATCAGTTCCCAAATGGAGAAAAACATCCAGAGAGACGGTCTCGGTGGATAAGGGCCTGCAGTCGCCAGAACGCTGATGGTTCAGACTGGATTCCTACATCAAAATATGTTTACATGTGCAGTGAACATTTTATAACAGGTAATTGATTCACAATACACTATTCTTTGGGCCATGCTTTGTTGATAATGAACTGAAATTGTCCTTTCTATTGGTAAAATTGTCTGTTGATTTCTCTCTAGTGCTCGTATTTCTCCTTTCAACAACATTTCTGCACTTACCGAGGCGATCCCTTGGAACATCACCAGAGGTGTTGGATGGGTGACTAAATTTAGAAATTGATTGTAATTAACTTTAAAGTGTAGAAAAAAACCCCTCCTTACTGGGTGTGCTAAAGAAGATGAACAGGGGTCCTAAAGTGAATGCCTCTGATCTAAAGGTCAAAACAACAACAAGGTCTTTAGTATGTGTGCCTTGTAAATGAACTAACAAACTAGCCTGTCCCCCTAGCCTTGGCATAACCTCGGATCTGGGTTCACACTATTTGCAGAAATGACATATGACATGCAAACAGTATGGGCCCAGATCAGATGAGCAGTCTGATCTGGGTCCACACTGTTTGCAGAAATGACTTAAAGCTACCGCAGTCAACGATTTTTTACAGACAAACAGTGTGGACTCAGATCAGACAGCTCCTCTTAGCAATCTGATCTGTGTTATTTTGATAATAAACAGAATGTCAAACCTACCTTGACACTTGGATAGAGTATATTTCCCGAGTCCATGACACCTCCGAATACACAACACTTGACACTAGTCCGTAGACATCGGTTATCAGGCAGCTGTTATTTCACTAAATGGAAATTTTCCGCCTCGTTATTCTTTACTTTTAATCACTTTTACTTACAGTAACATGCATTTTCAGCTTAAAAAAACGATTTTATTCAATGTAAATGATAGCGATCTAAAGGGTAATTGCCGGTCGCTCTGCTATTGTTTTCACCTAAAAAATGGCGGCCTATCGGTTGCTACGGGCAGTGACGTCACGCCGGCGAACCCTATTGGAAGTCTCAGCGAACAGTGGAAGAAAATAATAAATAACTGGTAAGTTTTTAATTTCCTGAAAAGGAATAAATATAGTTTCTGAAAAGAAACGATTGTTATTACTTACCGTATCGAGCAAGAAAACCTGAATAAGGTTAGGCAACGCTGAGAGAAGGTTCAAGGAAAGAGAAAGACGCTGACAGTTGATTGTTTATCCCGCCATATTTGTTTGATGTAATTTATTTTTTTAAACACAGATAACTCCAATCATTTTCATTCAATGTATAACTGCAGCTTCGTTTTTTACCAATCATTGTTTTGGAACAGGGAGCTCTGTCTAAATTGAGGTTTAATCTGAATCTATCTAATATACCGCTCGGGAAACACAAGTTTGTTACATTTTGATGGCAGCGCCTGGATACGGAAATAAGCCAGTTTTCTTTTAAATTTCGCTTTTTGTAATAGAATTTGTCCTGAAATATGGACGAAGTAAGGGCACCGATTACTAAAGGCGATACACTGACAACCCCTGTATTCAGTACTGTAAGGGATAGGCGTGATGCACCTCCTTCATTAACTAGAGAGCCGTCTATAGCCAGACGACTAGACGACTCCTTCATGGATCTTGGTGTGAGATCAGCGCAGCAAAAGGCTGATCAAGAGATGCAGCAGAAGAATAGAGCTGATAAAGGAGAACAGTCCTTGTTACTGCTCTCTGAGATTCACAAAATGCGTGAAGAAACTAGAAGGCGTGATGAAGAATACAGGATGGAAGCTATGAGAAAAGATGAAGATATTAGAAAGCTGATTGCGGATAGCCAGAAAAAGGATGAAATCATTCTTTCATTGATCACATCTTTTAAAGAGCAGATGTCTTCCACAGCAGCTCGATATCTAGAAGCAAAGAGGAGCCGCAATATTATACTGAAACAGAATCTGATTTACTGCGTCCCCACTCAGATAAATGGTCTATCGGAAGGCCAGAAATGGCCGACAATATACGGGGCGAAAAAACGGCAGCATTGAGAAGCACTAAAATAGAAAATCAGAGTTATGACCCACTAAATAACACTGAAAAGACAAACACTATGCAGGAGACAAATTTTCAAGGCTCTAGGTATCCTGGTTTTTCCACAGGTATAAATGGAGGTCTTTATACTGAAGCAGATGCACATTATGCAACTAGCCAGCATAAGCAAACTCCGTCTATGATGTCTGAAAGTTTACTAAGTGATCTAAAAACCGTCAGGGCAAAAACAAGTTTAATATCCCAAAAAGAAAACAATGCTCATGACTTACGCCAAAGCTCTTCAAAGACTGGTGTAAAAATGAAACCTGCGACATTCGATGGCTCAGCCTCATGGATTGACTATAAGACACATTTTGACATGTGTGCTGAATTGAACGGTTGTGATGCTAGTCAGAAGGGCCTATACTTAGCAGTGAGCCTTCGTGATCAGGCACAAGGTGTGTTAGGGAATCTACCTGTAGAGGAAAGAAACAATTTTGAAAAATTAAGTAAAGCTTTGGCTGAGCGTTTTTCACCAGCCAGCCAAACTGAATTATATAGAGCACAACTGAAAGAACGGCAGTGGAAGCACGGTGAAAATATTCCTGAGTATGGCCAACGCATATTAAGATTAACCACACTGGCATACCCTGATGCAAGTTCGGCTTTAGTCGATACTCTGGCCATGGGGGAACTTTATAGATGCCATTTCAGATCCAGAAATGCGTTTGAAGATACAGCAATCTAGACCCAAGGTCTTAAATGAAGCCGTCAAAGTAGCTGTAGAGTTAGAAGCATTCGATAAGGCAGAGAAGCAACGACAGACCAATAAATACATAAGGGGTGTTTCTGAAACGCCAGTAGATGCAGAAATAAGAAAATCAGACATCAATATTCAGGACATAATGAAACGTCTGGATCAATTGATCAAACAACAGCAAAAGCTGACATCTATAAGTGACAAATCATTGCCGCCTGATAGGACAAAAAATCGTTGCTATAAGTGTAAGAACTTTGGACATATAATGAGAAACTGTCCGGATAATAAAAATCAAAGTACTGAGAGTACTGGAAATGTTAAACGAGTAGGTCGATTTTGTAATAAGAGTCTTCACCAAAAAGGGAAACGACCAAAACAAATAGGGCATGCAAGAGAAAGTACAAAACCGCTAGAAGCTGGCATGTATTTACCTGTAAATATCAATGGTATTGATACAAATATGTTAGTAGATTCAGGGGCCACAGCATCATTACTTTCACAAGACATATACAACAGCATTCCTGTTGAAAATCGACCTAGACTAGACCCTGTAAAAGGCGAAATGGTCGCCGTAAATGGCATGTCTTTAGAGATTCTTGGCAGTGGTGAGTTTGACATTTTTCTTGGGGGGTTTTGCTACCCGTCAACGGTCATTGTGGCAAAACTTAACACAACCGCAATATTGGGGCTTGACTTTCTGTCTGCTCACGATTGTGACGTTAGTTTGAAAAACAAATCAATAATTATAGGTGGCAAAATAGTTAAAAGTGATATCAAAGGGAAAATTGGATGTTACCGAGTAAATGATTTTTGTCATGATATAGATGGAATAGGAATACTAGAACCTGCAGAAAAGTTTAGTAAAAATGGTAAGGCATTGCTAGGACGTACATTGGCTACCGCTGAAGAAAATATTCCAGTTCGACTGATGAACCCATCGAACGAATCCGTAGTGGTGTACAAAGGTTCAATAGTTGGTGAGTTTGAACAAGTTGACCATGCGCCAGTATGTCAATACAAAGTACAGATCAGAAGTAGAGAATTGTCAGAACCGTTAGAAAATCTGCTTAAAAAAGGTTCAGAGGACCTGGATGAGAATCAGACTGACAAAGTGCGAGAGACGTTGACAGAGTATAGTGATATCTTTGCTTCAACAGATAAAGACCCAGGACGAACAGATGTTGTTTTACACGAAATTGACACAGGTGATGCAAAACCGGTTAAACACAGACTAAGAAGATTACCTCAATATGCCGTTGAGGAAGCAGATAGACAAGTTGATGACATGCTTGAACGTGAAATAATAGAGCCATCCAATAGTCCTTGGGCAGCTGGAATCGTGCTTGTTAGAAAGAAAGACAACACTCTTAGATTTTGCGTCGATTATAGGGCATTGAACGCCCTGACAATAAAGGATGCATATCCATTGCCAAAAATAGACGAAACGCTGGACAACTTAGCAGGCGCATCGTGGTTCTCGACCCTTGACCTGCGAAGTGGATATTGGCAGGTTGGTGTCGATTGGTGTGCTAAAGAAGATGAACAGGGGTCCTAAAGTGAATGCCTCTGATCTAAAGGTCAAAACAACAACAAGGTCTTTAGTATGTGTGCCTTGTAAATGAACTAACAAACTAGCCTGTCCCCCTAGCCTTGGCATAACCTCGGATCTGGGTTCACACTATTTGCAGAAATGACATATGACATGCAAACAGTATGGGCCCAGATCAGATGAGCAGTCTGATCTGGGTCCACACTGTTTGCAGAAATGACTTAAAGCTACCGCAGTCAACGATTTTTTTACAGACAAACAGTGTGGACTCAGATCAGACAGCTCCTCTTAGCAATCTGATCTGTGTTATTTTGACAATAAACAGAATGTCAAACCTACCTTGACACTTGGATAGAGTATATTTCCCGAGTCCATGACACCTCCGAATACACAACACTTGACACTAGTCCGTAGACATCGGTTATCAGGCAGCTGTTATTTCACTAAATGGAAATTTTCCGCCTCGTTATTCTTTACTTTTAATCACTTTTACTTACAGTAACATGCATTTTCAGCTTAAAAAAAACGATTTTATTCAATGTAAATGATAACGATCTAAAGGGTAATTGCCGGTCGCTCTGCTATTGTTTTCACCTAAAAAATGGCGGCCTATCGGTTGCTACGGGCAGTGACGTCACGCCGGCGAACCCTATTGGAAGTCTCAGCGAACAGTGGAAGAAAATAATAAATAACTGGTAAGTTTTTAATTTCCTGAAAAGGAATAAATATAGTTTCTGAAAAGAAACGATTGTTATTACTTACCGTATCGAGCAAGAAAACCTGAATAAGGTTAGGCAACGCTGAGAGAAGGTTCAAGGAAAGAGAAAGACGCTGACAGTTGATTGTTTATCCCGCCATATTTGTTTGATGTAATTTATTTTTTTAAACACAGATAACTCCAATCATTTTCATTCAATGTATAACTGCTGCTTCGTTTTTTACCAATCATTGTTTTGGAACAGGGAGCTCTGTCTAAATTGAGGTTTAATCTGAATCTATCTAATATACCGCTCGGGAAACACAAGTTTGTTACATTTTGGTGGCAGCGCCTGGATACGGAAATAAGCCAGTTTTCTTTTAAATTTCGCTTTTTGTAATAGAATTTGTCCTGAAATATGGACGAAGTAAGGGCACCGATTACTAAAGGCGATACACTGACAACCCCTGTATTCAGTACTGTAAGGGATAGGCGTGATGCACCTCCTTCATTAACTGGAGAGCCGTCTATAGCCAGACGACTAGACGACTCCTTCATGGATCTTGGTGTGAGATCAGCGCAGCAAAAGGCTGATCAAGAGATGCAGCAGAAGAATAGAGCTGATAAAGGAGAACAGTCCTTGTTACTGCTCTCTGAGATTCACAAAATGCGCGAAGAAACTAGAAGGCGTGATGAAGAATACAGGATGGAAGCTATGAGAAAAGATGAAGATATTAGAAAGCTGATTGCGGATAGCCAGAAAAAGGATGAAATCATTCTTTCATTGATCACATCTTTTAAAGAGCAGATGTCTTCCACAGCAGGCTCGATATCTAGAAGCAAAGAGGAGCCGCAATATTATACTGAAACAGAATCTGATTTACTGCGTCCCCACTCAGATAAATGGTCTATCGGAAGGCCAGAAATGGCCGACAATATACGGGGCGAAAAAACGGCAGCATTGAGAAGCACTAAAATAGAAAATCAGAGTTATGACCCACTAAATAACACTGAAAAGACAAACACTATGCAGGAGACAAATTTTCAAGGCTCTAGGTATCCTGGTTTTTCCACAGGTATAAATGGAGGTCTTTATACTGAAGCAGATGCACATTATGCAACTAGCCAGCATAAGCAAACTCCGTCTATGATGTCTGAAAGTTTACTAAGTGATCTAAAAACCGTCAGGGCAAAAACAAGTTTAATATCCCAAAAAGAAAACAATGCTCATGACTTACGCCAAAGCTCTTCAAAGACTGGTGTAAAAATGAAACCTGCGACATTCGATGGCTCAGCCTCATGGATTGACTATAAGACACATTTTGACATGTGTGCTGAATTGAACGGTTGTGATGCTAGTCAGAAGGGCCTATACTTAGCAGTGAGCCTTCGTGATCAGGCACAAGGTGTGTTAGGGAATCTACCTGTAGAGGAAAGAAACAATTTTGAAAAATTAAGTAAAGCTTTGGCTGAGCGTTTTTCACCAGCCAGCCAAACTGAATTATATAGAGCACAACTGAAAGAACGGCAGTGGAAGCACGGTGAAAATATTCCTGAGTATGGCCAACGCATATTAAGATTAACCACACTGGCATACCCTGATGCAAGTTCGGCTTTAGTCGATACTCTGGCCATGGGGGAACTTTATAGATGCCATTTCAGATCCAGAAATGCGTTTGAAGATACAGCAATCTAGACCCAAGGTCTTAAATGAAGCCGTCAAAGTAGCTGTAGAGTTAGAAGCATTCGATAAGGCAGAGAAGCAACGACAGACCAATAAATACATAAGGGGTGTTTCTGAAACGCCAGTAGATGCAGAAATAAGAAAATCAGACATCAATATTCAGGACATAATGAAACGTCTGGATCAATTGATCAAACAACAGCAAAAGCTGACATCTATAAGTGACAAATCATTGCCGCCTGATAGGACAAAAAATCGTTGCTATAAGTGTAAGAACTTTGGACATATAATGAGAAACTGTCCGGATAATAAAAATCAAAGTACTGAGAGTACTGGAAATGTTAAACGAGTAGGTCGATTTTGTAATAAGAGTCTTCACCAAAAAGGGAAACGACCAAAACAAATAGGGCATGCAAGAGAAAGTACAAAACCGCTAGAAGCTGGCATGTATTTACCTGTAAATATCAATGGTATTGATACAAATATGTTAGTAGATTCAGGGGCCACAGCATCATTACTTTCACAAGACATATACAACAGCATTCCTGTTGAAAATCGACCTAGACTAGACCCTGTAAAAGGCGAAATGGTCGCCGTAAATGGCATGTCTTTAGAGATTCTTGGCAGTGGTGAGTTTGACATTTTTCTTGGGGGGTTTTGCTACCCGTCAACGGTCATTGTGGCAAAACTTAACACAACCGCAATATTGGGGCTTGACTTTCTGTCTGCTCACGATTGTGACGTTAGTTTGAAAAACAAATCAATAATTATAGGTGGCAAAATAGTTAAAAGTGATATCAAAGGGAAAATTGGATGTTACCGAGTAAATGATTTTTGTCATGATATAGATGGAATAGGAATACTAGAACCTGCAGAAAAGTTTAGTAAAAATGGTAAGGCATTGCTAGGACGTACATTGGCTACCGCTGAAGAAAATATTCCAGTTCGACTGATGAACCCATCGAACGAATCCGTAGTGGTGTACAAAGGTTCAATAGTTGGTGAGTTTGAACAAGTTGACCATGCGCCAGTATGTCAATACAAAGTACAGATCAGAAGTAGAGAATTGTCAGAACCGTTAGAAAATCTGCTTAAAAAAGGTTCAGAGGACCTGGATGAGAATCAGACTGACAAAGTGCGAGAGACGTTGACAGAGTATAGTGATATCTTTGCTTCAACAGATAAAGACCCAGGACGAACAGATGTTGTTTTACACGAAATTGACACAGGTGATGCAAAACCGGTTAAACACAGACTAAGAAGATTACCTCAATATGCCGTTGAGGAAGCAGATAGACAAGTTGATGACATGCTTGAACGTGAAATAATAGAGCCATCCAATAGTCCTTGGGCAGCTGGAATCGTGCTTGTTAGAAAGAAAGACAACACTCTTAGATTTTGCGTCGATTATAGGGCATTGAACGCCCTGACAATAAAGGATGCATATCCATTGCCAAAAATAGACGAAACGCTGGACAACTTAGCAGGCGCATCGTGGTTCTCGACCCTTGACCTGCGAAGTGGATATTGGCAGGTTGGTGTCGATTGGTGTGCTAAAGAAGATGAACAGGGGTCCTAAAGTGAATGCCTCTGATCTAAAGGTCAAAACAACAACAAGGTCTTTAGTATGTGTGCCTTGTAAATGAACTAACAAACTAGCCTGTCCCCCTAGCCTTGGCATAACCTCGGATCTGGGTTCACACTATTTGCAGAAATGACATATGACATGCAAACAGTATGGGCCCAGATCAGATGAGCAGTCTGATCTGGGTCCACACTGTTTGCAGAAATGACTTAAAGCTACCGCAGTCAACGATTTTTTACAGACAAACAGTGTGGACTCAGATCAGACAGCTCCTCTTAGCAATCTGATCTGTGTTATTTTGACAATAAACAGAATGTCAAACCTACCTTGACACTTGGATAGAGTATATTTCCCGAGTCCATGACACCTCCGAATACACAACACTTGACACTAGTCCGTAGACATCGGTTATCAGGCAGCTGTTATTTCACTAAATGGAAATTTTCCGCCTCGTTATTCTTTACTTTTAATCACTTTTACTTACAGTAACATGCATTTTCAGCTTAAAAAAAACGATTTTATTCAATGTAAATGATAGCGATCTAAAGGGTAATTGCCGGTCGCTCTGCTATTGTTTTCACCTAAAAAATGGCGGCCTATCGGTTGCTACGGGCAGTGACGTCACGCCGGCGAACCCTATTGGAAGTCTCAGCGAACAGTGGAAGAAAATAATAAATAACTGGTAAGTTTTTAATTTCCTGAAAAGGAATAAATATAGTTTCTGAAAAGAAACGATTGTTATTACTTACCGTATCGAGCAAGAAAACCTGAATAAGGTTAGGCAACGCTGAGAGAAGGTTCAAGGAAAGAGAAAGACGCTGACAGTTGATTGTTTATCCCGCCATATTTGTTTGATGTAATTTATTTTTTTAAACACAGATAACTCCAATCATTTTCATTCAATGTATAACTGCTGCTTCGTTTTTTACCAATCATTGTTTTGGAACAGGGAGCTCTGTCTAAATTGAGGTTTAATCTGAATCTATCTAATATACCGCTCGGGAAACACAAGTTTGTTACATTTTGGTGGCAGCGCCTGGATACTTTTGTTTGTTTGATTTGAGGTTTAACGTCCCCGTCAACACTGTAAAGGTCATTTTGGAGACGTTGCTTCCAATTTTGTGGGACTTTTACCCGACATTAAGATGAAATGACATCTCAAGCCCTGTCGCCCAATGAAACCAATAGGGTTTATCAGCATGGACGGTCTGCCTCGCACCGCGGTTCCTGGACAGGCTTAGATCCTCTAAGCGGTTTACCAGTACTAGTGTGCGGGCGGGATTCAGCTCTGCGTGGAAGCATCGTGCAGCCCATATATTTCTTCAAGCCCCTATGGGCGGGGGCGGCAGCGCCTGGATACGGAAATAAGCCAGTTTTCTTTTAAATTTCGCTTTTTGTAATAGAATTTGTCCTGAAATATGGACGAAGTAAGGGCACCGATTACTAAAGGCGATACACTGACAACCCCTGTATTCAGAACTGTAAGGGATAGGCGTGATGCACCTCCTTCATTAACTAGAGAGCCGTCTATAGCCAGACGACTAGACGACTCCTTCATGGATCTTGGTGTGAGATCAGCGCAGCAAAAGGCTGATCAAGAGATGCAGCAGAAGAATAGAGCTGATAAAGGAGAACAGTCCTTGTTACTGCTCTCTGAGATTCACAAAATGCGTGAAGAAACTAGAAGGCGTGATGAAGAATACAGGATGGAAGCTATGAGAAAAGATGAAGATATTAGAAAGCTGATTGCGGATAGCCAGAAAAAGGATGAAATCATTCTTTCATTGATCACATCTTTTAAAGAGCAGATGTCTTCCACAGCAGGCTCGATATCTAGAAGCAAAGAGGAGCCGCAATATTATACTGAAACAGAATCTGATTTACTGCGTCCCCACTCAGATAAATGGTCTATCGGAAGGCCAGAAATGGCCGACAATATACGGGGCGAAAAAACGGCAGCATTGAGAAGCACTAAAATAGAAAATCAGAGTTATGACCCACTAAATAACACTGAAAAGACAAACACTATGCAGGAGACAAATTTTCAAGGCTCTAGGTATCCTGGTTTTTCCACAGGTATAAATGGAGGTCTTTATACTGAAGCAGATGCACATTATGCAACTAGCCAGCATAAGCAAACTCCGTCTATGATGTCTGAAAGTTTACTAAGTGATCTAAAAACCGTCAGGGCAAAAACAAGTTTAATATCCCAAAAAGAAAACAATGCTCATGACTTACGCCAAAGCTCTTCAAAGACTGGTGTAAAAATGAAACCTGCGACATTCGATGGCTCAGCCTCATGGATTGACTATAAGACACATTTTGACATGTGTGCTGAATTGAACGGTTGTGATGCTAGTCAGAAGGGCCTATACTTAGCAGTGAGCCTTCGTGATCAGGCACAAGGTGTGTTAGGGGATCTACCTGTAGAGGAAAGAAACAATTTTGAAAAATTAAGTAAAGCTTTGGCTGAGCGTTTTTCACCAGCCAGCCAAACTGAATTATATAGAGCACAACTTAAAGAACGGCAGTGGAAGCACGGTGAAAATATTCCTGAGTATGGCCAACGCATATTAAGATTAACCACACTGGCATACCCTGATGCAAGTTCGGCTTTAGTCGATACTCTGGCCATGGGGGAACTTTATAGATGCCATTTCAGATCCAGAAATGCGTTTGAAGATACAGCAATCTAGACCCAAGGTCTTAAATGAAGCCGTCAAAGTAGCTGTAGAGTTAGAAGCATTCGATAAGGCAGAGAAGCAACGACAGACCAATAAATACATAAGGGGTGTTTCTGAAACGCCAGTAGATGCAGAAATAAGAAAATCAGACATCAATATTCAGGACATAATGAAACGTCTGGATCAATTGATCAAACAACAGCAAAAGCTGACATCTATAAGTGACAAATCATTGCCGCCTGATAGGACAAAAAATCGTTGCTATAAGTGTAAGAACTTTGGACATATAATGAGAAACTGTCCGGATAATAAAAATCAAAGTACTGAGAGTACTGGAAATGTTAAACGAGTAGGTCGATTTTGTAATAAGAGTCTTCACCAAAAAGGGAAACGACCAAAACAAATAGGGCATGCAAGAGAAAGTACAAAACCGCTAGAAGCTGGCATGTATTTACCTGTAAATATCAATGGTATTGATACAAATATGTTAGTAGATTCAGGGGCCACAGCATCATTACTTTCACAAGACATATACAACAGCATTCCTGTTGAAAATCGACCTAGACTAGACCCTGTAAAAGGCGAAATGGTCGCCGTAAATGGCATGTCTTTAGAGATTCTTGGCAGTGGTGAGTTTGACATTTTTCTTGGGGGGTTTTGCTACCCGTCAACGGTCATTGTGGCAAAACTTAACACAACCGCAATATTGGGGCTTGACTTTCTGTCTGCTCACGATTGTGACGTTAGTTTGAAAAACAAATCAATAATTATAGGTGGCAAAATAGTTAAAAGTGATATCAAAGGGAAAATTGGATGTTACCGAGTAAATGATTTTTGTCATGATATAGATGGAATAGGAATACTAGAACCTGCAGAAAAGTTTAGTAAAAATGGTAAGGCATTGCTAGGACGTACATTGGCTACCGCTGAAGAAAATATTCCAGTTCGACTGATGAACCCATCGAACGAATCCGTAGTGGTGTACAAAGGTTCAATAGTTGGTGAGTTTGAACAAGTTGACCATGCGCCAGTATGTCAATACAAAGTACAGATCAGAAGTAGAGAATTGTCAGAACCGTTAGAAAATCTGCTTAAAAAAGGTTCAGAGGACCTGGATGAGAATCAGACTGACAAAGTGCGAGAGACGTTGACAGAGTATAGTGATATCTTTGCTTCAACAGATAAAGACCCAGGACGAACAGATGTTGTTTTACACGAAATTGACACAGGTGATGCAAAACCGGTTAAACACAGACTAAGAAGATTACCTCAATATGCCGTTGAGGAAGCAGATAGACAAGTTGATGACATGCTTGAACGTGAAATAATAGAGCCATCCAATAGTCCTTGGGCAGCTGGAATCGTGCTTGTTAGAAAGAAAGACAACACTCTTAGATTTTGCGTCGATTATAGGGCATTGAACGCCCTGACAATAAAGGATGCATATCCATTGCCAAAAATAGACGAAACGCTGGACAACTTAGCAGGCGCATCGTGGTTCTCGACCCTTGACCTGCGAAGTGGATATTGGCAGGTTGGTGTCGATCCAAAAGACAAATCAAAAACTGCGTTTATAACAAGAAAGGGATTATTTCAGTTCCGCGTTTTGCCTTATGGATTATGCAACGCACCAGCAACATTTGAGCGTCTGATGGAGACAGTATTGGCTGGTCTACAGTGGGACATTTGTTTGATATACATCGATGATGTGATTGTATATGGAAGGACCTTTGATGAGGCACTTGGAAATTTGAAAAGAGTGTTTGAAAGGTTAACACAGGCTGGATTAAAATTAAAGCCAGAGAAATGCAAATTATTTAGCAAATCCGTCTCCTTTCTTGGGCATATTATTTCTGATAAAGGGATTGCCACGGATCCAAACAAAATCAAGGTGGTGCGCGAATGGCCAATTCCCGCAAATCTAACAGAACTGCGTAGCTTTCTAGGCCTCTGTAGTTATTATCGGAGGTTTATAGCAGGATTTTCTATGATTGCTAAGCCCTTGTATCGCCTAACTGAAAAAGAACAAAATATCCTATGGTCAGAAGAGTGTGATGCATCGTTTGAAGCTTTAAAGCAAAAATTAACAGAGGCACCCATTATAGCTTACCCTGATTTTTCAGAGGCATTTATTTTAGATACTGATGCGAGCGATTCAAATATTGGGGCAGTGCTCTCGCAGGTTCAAAATGGTACTGAGAGGGTAATTTGTTATGGAAACCGGTCTTTAAGTAAGGCAGAAAAGAAATATTGCGTTACCAGAAAGGAATTGCTGGCCTTGGTTTATTTTATAAAGTACTATAGGCATTATTTGTTAGGCAGAAAGTTTACCGTTCGTACTGACCATAATTCCTTAAAGTGGATGATGAAAACTAAAAACCCAGAAGGTCAGTTAGCGCGATGGATAGATACTTTGTCCTCTTTTGAATTTGAAGTGCAGCATAGGCCAGGCCGTAAGCATTCAAATGTTGACGCATTAAGTCGTATGCCATGTAGATAATGTGGCGAAAAAGGTGAGAAAATTGCCGATAAGGTACATATAGGAGCAGCAAAACAAACAAATGATAATCAAGATTTAAATCTAGTTGATGCTCAGAGTAATGACAGTGAGCTTGTGATGGTGAGAGAGTGGGTAGTAGCTAAAAAGAAACCAGTATGGAAAGACGTAAGAAAATACAGTGCAAAAGTTAAAGCATATTGGTCGCAGTTTGACAGAATGCAGGTAGAAAATGGTTTGCTATGTAGATTGTGGTATGAAAGGGGAAAACCAGTTAGATCTCAAATTCTTGTTCCATCAAAACTACGCTCAACAATCTTAAAATATTGTCATGATGAGAAAACAGCAGGCCATTTTGGTATCAGAAAAACGCTTGCAAAAGTTCAGGGCAAATATTATTGGTATGGAATGCAAAGTGATATTCATAACTGGGTTAAAAGTTGTACAATCTGCAGTCGGCGAAAATCACCATCAAAAACGAAAAGAGCTCCTATGCAACTTGTTGGAGCTGGTCACCCCATGGAACGCATTGCCACAGATATTTTAGGTCCCTTACCAGAAACTTCATCGGGCAATAGGTACATATTGGTTATCAGTGATTACTTCACAAAGTGGGTAGAGGCAGTCGCGATTCCGGACCAGACTGCAAGAACAGTAGCCACTGTGTTAGTTGAAGAGGTTGTCTGTAAGTTAGGTACACCTGCTTATATTCATTCAGACCAAGGTCGTCAATTTTAAGGGGTCATTTATCAAGAAATGTGTAGGCTTCTTGGCATCAAAAAGACGAGAACCACCCCCTACCATCCTGAAAGTGACGGGATGGTAGAGCGATATAACAAAACACTTGCAAGATTATTAAGTGCCTTCATTAGTGAAGATCATAGTGACTGGGATCAGTTACTACCATACGTTTTAATGGCATATCGATCAGCAGAGCATGAGACAACATGATTTACACCTAACTTAATGATGTTAGGCAGGGAAATTTCTGTGCCTCTTGATATTCAATTTGGCTAACCACAGGAACAAAAGTTTGCGAGTGAGTGGGTAAGAGATCTGAGAGAAAGACTTGACTGGGCTCATGAATTAGCACGCAGAACGACAGCAGGGCAGATGTTACGGCAAAAGAGATATCATGATACTAAACTTAATTGGGAAGATTTCAAATCAAATGATAAGGTTTATGTGTATTTCCCAGTTACGCAACCAGGCAGATCTCGTAAATTAACAAGTGTTTGGCGAGGACCATATACAGTGGTCGACACACTTTCGGATGTCACTTACAAAGTCAAAAATGACGAGAGAAGAACAGAGCATGTAGTGCATATAGATCGTATGAAAAGATGTGAAAGTCGATTTCCAGATCTGATAGAAACTAAACCAGATGAAGATGTTTTTCACGAAGATGAATCTGAGAATGAAAACGTTAACTTCGGAGAGAAAGAGCTTGAGAGTCTTGACAGAGAGAGGAAGAGGAAAAAGGCAGAGAAAAATTCCATTGAAATTTTCTGATTATGTATTATAATAAAGCCCTTTTCCTTGTGTATTTCAGACAATGCCGCCTAAGATTCGATATTCATCCCTGAGATACAGATGTTTGTACTGTGGCATAGGCTTCTGGGACATGGGTGAACTTCAGGAGCATGTAAGGGATTGTAAGCGAGACTCAAAGACTGTAGCACCAGAACCCAAGAAGACAACATTTGAAGGCCCAGAAGCACGTACGAAAATGTGTGAATACTGTCCAAAATTGTTTGCAAGGATGGCTGATTTAAGGCGCCATATTAGAAGAGTGCATACTTCTGTTACTGTTACTTCGTCTGCAGCCACTCTAATTGCAAATGATGAACTGGGATCAGACCCTGATGTCGAAGTATGTGCAGAAAGTGAAGAAATTAACAAAACTTCAGATATCTCAGTGATAAGAAAACCCACTAGACCTCTGCCTGTGGTATCTGGAACAAAACTTCCTCTTGTGTCACTGTCTGGACAGTCATTCAGTTTCGGAGATAAAGTCGTGACAGACAATATTACTACAGTATCGAGTGGTGTGGCTGCAGGCCCAAGTATGTCTTTAGAGAAACAGAAAGATTCCGTGAGTGAAGTAACTGCGGTGACGGCATCTGTTGTAAAGACTTCGGAAACAGCAAAGACGGAACTCAGCAAGAGAAGTTATGGTGTTCAAGTAAAGATGGAGAGAATCAAAGTGGAACACCATAAAATTGTTGAAACTGTGAAAGTGTATAAAGAGGGTGATACTCAGGTGACCAGAAAAGAGACACATGAGAGCAAGTGGACGGAATAAATATTACATTTGTGAAAGCTTAAATGATTTTGTATGAACAGGACGTTCAAATTAGACAGACAGTCTAATACTTGGAAACTTTCACAGCTGTATCCTTTAGCTAAGACATGCCTGCATTTTATATGCTCTTTATATGTATGTGTATATATATGTGTGTGTTTCAGTGATACTGATAGTTCTAGGCAAGAAACTATCATGGTAGATAAATACCATTAAAGAAGGGTAAAATTATTATGTCCTTTATTATTAAAAAAAAAAAAAAAAAAAAAAAAAAAAAACATGAAATCAAAAGTCGGGACGACTTATATCGGAGGCGTGGGTAGTGTGATAAGTTTATTTAGAGGTGTGTCTGCAATGGGCATATCTGATTGGCCAATGATGGCCTATAATTTGATTGGTGAGTTAAGAGCGCCACCTATATGGGTATATAAGGCCTTGCAGCTGGTGGAGAGCTCATATCGGTATTGGAAGTCTCAGCGAACAGTGGAAGAAAATAATAAATAACTGGTAAGTTTTTAATTTCCTGAAAAGGAATAAATATAGTTTCTGAAAAGAAACGATTGTTATTACTTACCGTATCGAGCAAGAAAACCTGAATAAGGTTAGGCAACGCTGAGAGAAGGTTCAAGGAAAGAGAAAGACGCTGACAGTTGATTGTTTATCCCGCCATATTTGTTTGATGTAATTTATTTTTTTAAACACAGATAACTCCAATCATTTTCATTCAATGTATAACTGCTGCTTCGTTTTTTACCAATCATTGTTTTGGAACAGGGAGCTCTGTCTAAATTGAGGTTTAATCTGAATCTATCTAATATACCGCTCGGGAAACACAAGTTTGTTACATTTTGGTGGCAGCGCCTGGATACGGAAATAAGCCAGTTTTCTTTTAAATTTCGCTTTTTGTAATAGAATTTGTCCTGAAATATGGACGAAGTAAGGGCACCGATTACTAAAGGCGATACACTGACAACCCCTGTATTCAGTACTGTAAGGGATAGGCGTGATGCACCTCCTTCATTAACTAGAGAGCCGTCTATAGCCAGACGACTAGACGACTCCTTCATGGATCTTGGTGTGAGATCAGCGCAGCAAAAGGCTGATCAAGAGATGCAGCAGAAGAATAGAGCTGATAAAGGAGAACAGTCCTTGTTACTGCTCTCTGAGATTCACAAAATGCGTGAAGAAACTAGAAGGCGTGATGAAGAATACAGGATGGAAGCTATGAGAAAAGATGAAGATATTAGAAAGCTGATTGCGGATAGCCAGAAAAAGGATGAAATCATTCTTTCATTGATCACATCTTTTAAAGAGCAGATGTCTTCCACAGCAGGCTCGATATCTAGAAGCAAAGAGGAGCCGCAATATTATACTGAAACAGAATCTGATTTACTGCGTCCCCACTCAGATAAATGGTCTATCGGAAGGCCAGAAATGGCCGACAATATACGGGGCGAAAAAACGGCAGCATTGAGAAGCACTAAAATAGAAAATCAGAGTTATGACCCACTAAATAACACTGAAAAGACAAACACTATGCAGGAGACAAATTTTCAAGGCTCTAGGTATCCTGGTTTTTCCACAGGTATAAATGGAGGTCTTTATACTGAAGCAGATGCACATTATGCAACTAGCCAGCATAAGCAAACTCCGTCTATGATGTCTGAAAGTTTACTAAGTGATCTAAAAACCGTCAGGGCAAAAACAAGTTTAATATCCCAAAAAGAAAACAATGCTCATGACTTACGCCAAAGCTCTTCAAAGACTGGTGTAAAAATGAAACCTGCGACATTCGATGGCTCAGCCTCATGGATTGACTATAAGACACATTTTGACATGTGTGCTGAATTGAACGGTTGTGATGCTAGTCAGAAGGGCCTATACTTAGCAGTGAGCCTTCGTGATCAGGCACAAGGTGTGTTAGGGAATCTACCTGTAGAGGAAAGAAACAATTTTGAAAAATTAAGTAAAGCTTTGGCTGAGCGTTTTTCACCAGCCAGCCAAACTGAATTATATAGAGCACAACTGAAAGAACGGCAGTGGAAGCACGGTGAAAATATTCCTGAGTATGGCCAACGCATATTAAGATTAACCACACTGGCATACCCTGATGCAAGTTCGGCTTTAGTCGATACTCTGGCCATGGGGGAACTTTATAGATGCCATTTCAGATCCAGAAATGCGTTTGAAGATACAGCAATCTAGACCCAAGGTCTTAAATGAAGCCGTCAAAGTAGCTGTAGAGTTAGAAGCATTCGATAAGGCAGAGAAGCAACGACAGACCAATAAATACATAAGGGGTGTTTCTGAAACGCCAGTAGATGCAGAAATAAGAAAATCAGACATCAATATTCAGGACATAATGAAACGTCTGGATCAATTGATCAAACAACAGCAAAAGCTGACATCTATAAGTGACAAATCATTGCCGCCTGATAGGACAAAAAATCGTTGCTATAAGTGTAAGAACTTTGGACATATAATGAGAAACTGTCCGGATAATAAAAATCAAAGTACTGAGAGTACTGGAAATGTTAAACGAGTAGGTCGATTTTGTAATAAGAGTCTTCACCAAAAAGGGAAACGACCAAAACAAATAGGGCATGCAAGAGAAAGTACAAAACCGCTAGAAGCTGGCATGTATTTACCTGTAAATATCAATGGTATTGATACAAATATGTTAGTAGATTCAGGGGCCACAGCATCATTACTTTCACAAGACATATACAACAGCATTCCTGTTGAAAATCGACCTAGACTAGACCCTGTAAAAGGCGAAATGGTCGCCGTAAATGGCATGTCTTTAGAGATTCTTGGCAGTGGTGAGTTTGACATTTTTCTTGGGGGGTTTTGCTACCCGTCAACGGTCATTGTGGCAAAACTTAACACAACCGCAATATTGGGGCTTGACTTTCTGTCTGCTCACGATTGTGACGTTAGTTTGAAAAACAAATCAATAATTATAGGTGGCAAAATAGTTAAAAGTGATATCAAAGGGAAAATTGGATGTTACCGAGTAAATGATTTTTGTCATGATATAGATGGAATAGGAATACTAGAACCTGCAGAAAAGTTTAGTAAAAATGGTAAGGCATTGCTAGGACGTACATTGGCTACCGCTGAAGAAAATATTCCAGTTCGACTGATGAACCCATCGAACGAATCCGTAGTGGTGTACAAAGGTTCAATAGTTGGTGAGTTTGAACAAGTTGACCATGCGCCAGTATGTCAATACAAAGTACAGATCAGAAGTAGAGAATTGTCAGAACCGTTAGAAAATCTGCTTAAAAAAGGTTCAGAGGACCTGGATGAGAATCAGACTGACAAAGTGCGAGAGACGTTGACAGAGTATAGTGATATCTTTGCTTCAACAGATAAAGACCCAGGACGAACAGATGTTGTTTTACACGAAATTGACACAGGTGATGCAAAACCGGTTAAACACAGACTAAGAAGATTACCTCAATATGCCGTTGAGGAAGCAGATAGACAAGTTGATGACATGCTTGAACGTGAAATAATAGAGCCATCCAATAGTCCTTGGGCAGCTGGAATCGTGCTTGTTAGAAAGAAAGACAACACTCTTAGATTTTGCGTCGATTATAGGGCATTGAACGCCCTGACAATAAAGGATGCATATCCATTGCCAAAAATAGACGAAACGCTGGACAACTTAGCAGGCGCATCGTGGTTCTCGACCCTTGACCTGCGAAGTGGATATTGGCAGGTTGGTGTCGATTGGTGTGCTAAAGAAGATGAACAGGGGTCCTAAAGTGAATGCCTCTGATCTAAAGGTCAAAACAACAACAAGGTCTTTAGTATGTGTGCCTTGTAAATGAACTAACAAACTAGCCTGTCCCCCTAGCCTTGGCATAACCTCGGATCTGGGTTCACACTATTTGCAGAAATGACATATGACATGCAAACAGTATGGGCCCAGATCAGATGAGCAGTCTGATCTGGGTCCACACTGTTTGCAGAAATGACTTAAAGCTACCGCAGTCAACGATTTTTTACAGACAAACAGTGTGGACTCAGATCAGACAGCTCCTCTTAGCAATCTGATCTGTGTTATTTTGACAATAAACAGAATGTCAAACCTACCTTGACACTTGGATAGAGTATATTTCCCGAGTCCATGACACCTCCGAATACACAACACTTGACACTAGTCCGTAGACATCGGTTATCAGGCAGCTGTTATTTCACTAAATGGAAATTTTCCGCCTCGTTATTCTTTACTTTTAATCACTTTTACTTACAGTAACATGCATTTTCAGCTTAAAAAAAACGATTTTATTCAATGTAAATGATAGCGATCTAAAGGGTAATTGCCGGTCGCTCTGCTATTGTTTTCACCTAAAAAATGGCGGCCTATCGGTTGCTACGGGCAGTGACGTCACGCCGGCGAACCCTATTGGAAGTCTCAGCGAACAGTGGAAGAAAATAATAAATAACTGGTAAGTTTTTAATTTCCTGAAAAGGAATAAATATAGTTTCTGAAAAGAAACGATTGTTATTACTTACCGTATCGAGCAAGAAAACCTGAATAAGGTTAGGCAACGCTGAGAGAAGGTTCAAGGAAAGAGAAAGACGCTGACAGTTGATTGTTTATCCCGCCATATTTGTTTGATGTAATTTATTTTTTTAAACACAGATAACTCCAATCATTTTCATTCAATGTATAACTGCTGCTTCGTTTTTTACCAATCATTGTTTTGGAACAGGGAGCTCTGTCTAAATTGAGGTTTAATCTGAATCTATCTAATATACCGCTCGGGAAACACAAGTTTGTTACATTTTGGTGGCAGCGCCTGGATACGGAAATAAGCCAGTTTTCTTTTAAATTTCGCTTTTTGTAATAGAATTTGTCCTGAAATATGGACGAAGTAAGGGCACCGATTACTAAAGGCGATACACTGACAACCCCTGTATTCAGTACTGTAAGGGATAGGCGTGATGCACCTCCTTCATTAACTAGAGAGCCGTCTATAGCCAGACGACTAGACGACTCCTTCATGGATCTTGGTGTGAGATCAGCGCAGCAAAAGGCTGATCAAGAGATGCAGCAGAAGAATAGAGCTGATAAAGGAGAACAGTCCTTGTTACTGCTCTCTGAGATTCACAAAATGCGTGAAGAAACTAGAAGGCGTGATGAAGAATACAGGATGGAAGCTATGAGAAAAGATGAAGATATTAGAAAGCTGATTGCGGATAGCCAGAAAAAGGATGAAATCATTCTTTCATTGATCACATCTTTTAAAGAGCAGATGTCTTCCACAGCAGGCTCGATATCTAGAAGCAAAGAGGAGCCGCAATATTATACTGAAACAGAATCTGATTTACTGCGTCCCCACTCAGATAAATGGTCTATCGGAAGGCCAGAAATGGCCGACAATATACGGGGCGAAAAAACGGCAGCATTGAGAAGCACTAAAATAGAAAATCAGAGTTATGACCCACTAAATAACACTGAAAAGACAAACACTATGCAGGAGACAAATTTTCAAGGCTCTAGGTATCCTGGTTTTTCCACAGGTATAAATGGAGGTCTTTATACTGAAGCAGATGCACATTATGCAACTAGCCAGCATAAGCAAACTCCGTCTATGATGTCTGAAAGTTTACTAAGTGATCTAAAAACCGTCAGGGCAAAAACAAGTTTAATATCCCAAAAAGAAAACAATGCTCATGACTTACGCCAAAGCTCTTCAAAGACTGGTGTAAAAATGAAACCTGCGACATTCGATGGCTCAGCCTCATGGATTGACTATAAGACACATTTTGACATGTGTGCTGAATTGAACGGTTGTGATGCTAGTCAGAAGGGCCTATACTTAGCAGTGAGCCTTCGTGATCAGGCACAAGGTGTGTTAGGGAATCTACCTGTAGAGGAAAGAAACAATTTTGAAAAATTAAGTAAAGCTTTGGCTGAGCGTTTTTCACCAGCCAGCCAAACTGAATTATATAGAGCACAACTGAAAGAACGGCAGTGGAAGCACGGTGAAAATATTCCTGAGTATGGCCAACGCATATTAAGATTAACCACACTGGCATACCCTGATGCAAGTTCGGCTTTAGTCGATACTCTGGCCATGGGGGAACTTTATAGATGCCATTTCAGATCCAGAAATGCGTTTGAAGATACAGCAATCTAGACCCAAGGTCTTAAATGAAGCCGTCAAAGTAGCTGTAGAGTTAGAAGCATTTGATAAGGCAGAGAAGCAACGACAGACCAATAAATACATAAGGGGTGTTTCTGAAACGCCAGTAGATGCAGAAATAAGAAAATCAGACATCAATATTCAGGACATAATGAAACGTCTGGATCAATTGATCAAACAACAGCAAAAGCTGACATCTATAAGTGACAAATCATTGCCGCCTGATAGGACAAAAAATCGTTGCTATAAGTGTAAGAACTTTGGACATATAATGAGAAACTGTCCGGATAATAAAAATCAAAGTACTGAGAGTACTGGAAATGTTAAACGAGTAGGTCGATTTTGTAATAAGAGTCTTCACCAAAAAGGGAAACGACCAAAACAAATAGGGCATGCAAGAGAAAGTACAAAACCGCTAGAAGCTGGCATGTATTTACCTGTAAATATCAATGGTATTGATACAAATATGTTAGTAGATTCAGGGGCCACAGCATCATTACTTTCACAAGACATATACAACAGCATTCCTGTTGAAAATCGACCTAGACTAGACCCTGTAAAAGGCGAAATGGTCGCCGTAAATGGCATGTCTTTAGAGATTCTTGGCAGTGGTGAGTTTGACATTTTTCTTGGGGGGTTTTGCTACCCGTCAACGGTCATTGTGGCAAAACTTAACACAACCGCAATATTGGGGCTTGACTTTCTGTCTGCTCACGATTGTGACGTTAGTTTGAAAAACAAATCAATAATTATAGGTGGCAAAATAGTTAAAAGTGATATCAAAGGGAAAATTGGATGTTACCGAGTAAATGATTTTTGTCATGATATAGATGGAATAGGAATACTAGAACCTGCAGAAAAGTTTAGTAAAAATGGTAAGGCATTGCTAGGACGTACATTGGCTACCGCTGAAGAAAATATTCCAGTTCGACTGATGAACCCATCGAACGAATCCGTAGTGGTGTACAAAGGTTCAATAGTTGGTGAGTTTGAACAAGTTGACCATGCGCCAGTATGTCAATACAAAGTACAGATCAGAAGTAGAGAATTGTCAGAACCGTTAGAAAATCTGCTTAAAAAAGGTTCAGAGGACCTGGATGAGAATCAGACTGACAAAGTGCGAGAGACGTTGACAGAGTATAGTGATATCTTTGCTTCAACAGATAAAGACCCAGGACGAACAGATGTTGTTTTACACGAAATTGACACAGGTGATGCAAAACCGGTTAAACACAGACTAAGAAGATTACCTCAATATGCCGTTGAGGAAGCAGATAGACAAGTTGATGACATGCTTGAACGTGAAATAATAGAGCCATCCAATAGTCCTTGGGCAGCTGGAATCGTGCTTGTTAGAAAGAAAGACAACACTCTTAGATTTTGCGTCGATTATAGGGCATTGAACGCCCTGACAATAAAGGATGCATATCCATTGCCAAAAATAGACGAAACGCTGGACAACTTAGCAGGCGCATCGTGGTTCTCGACCCTTGACCTGCGAAGTGGATATTGGCAGGTTGGTGTCGATCCAAAAGACAAATCAAAAACTGCGTTTATAACAAGAAAGGGATTATTTCAGTTCCGCGTTTTGCCTTATGGATTATGCAACGCACCAGCAACATTTGAGCGTCTGATGGAGACAGTATTGGCTGGTCTACAGTGGGACATTTGTTTGATATACATCGATGATGTGATTGTATATGGAAGGACCTTTGATGAGGCACTTGGAAATTTGAAAAGAGTGTTTGAAAGGTTAACACAGGCTGGATTAAAATTAAAGCCAGAGAAATGCAAATTATTTAGCAAATCCGTCTCCTTTCTTGGGCATATTATTTCTGATAAAGGGATTGCCACGGATCCAAACAAAATCAAGGTGGTGCGCGAATGGCCAATTCCCGCAAATCTAACAGAACTGCGTAGCTTTCTAGGCCTCTGTAGTTATTATCGGAGGTTTATAGCAGGATTTTCTATGATTGCTAAGCCCTTGTATCGCCTAACTGAAAAAGAACAAAATATCCTATGGTCAGAAGAGTGTGATGCATCGTTTGAAGCTTTAAAGCAAAAATTAACAGAGGCACCCATTATAGCTTACCCTGATTTTTCAGAGGCATTTATTTTAGATACTGATGCGAGCGATTCAAATATTGGGGCAGTGCTCTCGCAGGTTCAAAATGGTACTGAGAGGGTAATTTGTTATGGAAACCGGTCTTTAAGTAAGGCAGAAAAGAAATATTGCGTTACCAGAAAGGAATTGCTGGCCTTGGTTTATTTTATAAAGTACTATAGGCATTATTTGTTAGGCAGAAAGTTTACCGTTCGTACTGACCATAATTCCTTAAAGTGGATGATGAAAACTAAAAACCCAGAAGGTCAGTTAGCGCGATGGATAGATACTTTGTCCTCTTTTGAATTTGAAGTGCAGCATAGGCCAGGCCGTAAGCATTCAAATGTTGACGCATTAAGTCGTATGCCATGTAGATAATGTGGCGAAAAAGGTGAGAAAATTGCCGATAAGGTACATATAGGAGCAGCAAAACAAACAAATGATAATCAAGATTTAAATCTAGTTGATGCTCAGAGTAATGACAGTGAGCTTGTGATGGTGAGAGAGTGGGTAGTAGCTAAAAAGAAACCAGTATGGAAAGACGTAAGAAAATACAGTGCAAAAGTTAAAGCATATTGGTCGCAGTTTGACAGAATGCAGGTAGAAAATGGTTTGCTATGTAGATTGTGGTATGAAAGGGGAAAACCAGTTAGATCTCAAATTCTTGTTCCATCAAAACTACGCTCAACAATCTTAAAATATTGTCATGATGAGAAAACAGCAGGCCATTTTGGTATCAGAAAAACGCTTGCAAAAGTTCAGGGCAAATATTATTGGTATGGAATGCAAAGTGATATTCATAACTGGGTTAAAAGTTGTACAATCTGCAGTCGGCGAAAATCACCATCAAAAACGAAAAGAGCTCCTATGCAACTTGTTGGAGCTGGTCACCCCATGGAACGCATTGCCACAGATATTTTAGGTCCCTTACCAGAAACTTCATCGGGCAATAGGTACATATTGGTTATCAGTGATTACTTCACAAAGTGGGTAGAGGCAGTCGCGATTCCGGACCAGACTGCAAGAACAGTAGCCACTGTGTTAGTTGAAGAGGTTGTCTGTAAGTTAGGTACACCTGCTTATATTCATTCAGACCAAGGTCGTCAATTTTAAGGGGTCATTTATCAAGAAATGTGTAGGCTTCTTGGCATCAAAAAGACGAGAACCACCCCCTACCATCCTGAAAGTGACGGGATGGTAGAGCGATATAACAAAACACTTGCAAGATTATTAAGTGCCTTCATTAGTGAAGATCATAGTGACTGGGATCAGTTACTACCATACGTTTTAATGGCATATCGATCAGCAGAGCATGAGACAACATGATTTACACCTAACTTAATGATGTTAGGCAGGGAAATTTCTGTGCCTCTTGATATTCAATTTGGCTAACCACAGGAACAAAAGTTTGCGAGTGAGTGGGTAAGAGATCTGAGAGAAAGACTTGACTGGGCTCATGAATTAGCACGCAGAACGACAGCAGGGCAGATGTTACGGCAAAAGAGATATCATGATACTAAACTTAATTGGGAAGATTTCAAATCAAATGATAAGGTTTATGTGTATTTCCCAGTTACGCAACCAGGCAGATCTCGTAAATTAACAAGTGTTTGGCGAGGACCATATACAGTGGTCGACACACTTTCGGATGTCACTTACAAAGTCAAAAATGACGAGAGAAGAACAGAGCATGTAGTGCATATAGATCGTATGAAAAGATGTGAAAGTCGATTTCCAGATCTGATAGAAACTAAACCAGATGAAGATGTTTTTCACGAAGATGAATCTGAGAATGAAAACGTTGACTTCGGAGAGAAAGAGCTTGAGAGTCTTGACAGAGAGACAGAGTTAGGAAGAGGAAAAAGGCAGAGAAAAATTCCATTGAAATTTTCTGATTATGTATTATAATAAAGCCCTTTTCCTTGTGTATTTCAGACAATGCCGCCTAAGATTCGATATTCATCCCTGAGATACAGATGTTTGTACTGTGGCATAGGCTTCTGGGACATGGGTGAACTTCAGGAGCATGTAAGGGATTGTAAGCGAGACTCAAAGACTGTAGCACCAGAACCCAAGAAGACAACATTTGAAGGCCCAGAAGCACGTACGAAAATGTGTGAATACTGTCCAAAATTGTTTGCAAGGATGGCTGATTTAAGGCGCCATATTAGAAGAGTGCATACTTCTGTTACTGTTACTTCGTCTGCAGCCACTCTAATTGCAAATGATGAACTGGGATCAGACCCTGATGTCGAAGTATGTGCAGAAAGTGAAGAAATTAACAAAACTTCAGATATCTCAGTGATAAGAAAACCCACTAGACCTCTGCCTGTGGTATCTGGAACAAAACTTCCTCTTGTGTCACTGTCTGGACAGTCATTCAGTTTCGGAGATAAAGTCGTGACAGACAATATTACTACAGTATCGAGTGGTGTGGCTGCAGGCCCAAGTATGTCTTTAGAGAAACAGAAAGATTCCGTGAGTGAAGTAACTGCGGTGACGGCATCTGTTGTAAAGACTTCGGAAACAGCAAAGACGGAACTCAGCAAGAGAAGTTATGGTGTTCAAGTAAAGATGGAGAGAATCAAAGTGGAACACCATAAAATTGTTGAAACTGTGAAAGTGTATAAAGAGGGTGATACTCAGGTGACCAGAAAAGAGACACATGAGAGCAAGTGGACGGAATAAATATTACATTTGTGAAAGCTTAAATGATTTTGTATGAACAGGACGTTCAAATTAGACAGACAGTCTAATACTTGGAAACTTTCACAGCTGTATCCTTTAGCTAAGACATGCCTGCATTTTATATGCTCTTTATATGTATGTGTATATATATGTGTGTGTTTCAGTGATACTGATAGTTCTAGGCAAGAAACTATCATGGTAGATAAATACCATTAAAGAAGGGTAAAATTATTATGTCCTTTATTATTTAAAAAAAAAAAAAAAAAAAAAAAAAACATGAAATCAAAAGTCGGGACGACTTATATCGGAGGCGTGGGTAGTGTGATAAGTTTATTTAGAGGTGTGTCTGCAATGGGCATATCTGATTGGCCAATGATGGCCTATAATTTGATTGGTGAGTTAAGAGCGCCACCTATATGGGTATATAAGGCCTTGCAGCTGGTGGAGAGCTCATATCGGTATTGGAAGTCTCAGCGAACAGTGGAAGAAAATAATAAATAACTGGTAAGTTTTTAATTTCCTGAAAAGGAATAAATATAGTTTCTGAAAAGAAACGATTGTTATTACTTACCGTATCGAGCAAGAAAACCTGAATAAGGTTAGGCAACGCTGAGAGAAGGTTCAAGGAAAGAGAAAGACGCTGACAGTTGATTGTTTATCCCGCCATATTTGTTTGATGTAATTTATTTTTTTTTAAACACAGATAACTCCAATCATTTTCATTCAATGTATATAAATGCAGCTTCGTTTTTTACCAATCATTGTTTTGGAACAGGGAGCTCTGTCTAAATTGAGGTTTAATTTGAATCTATCTAATATACCGCTCAGGAAACACAAGTTTGTTACACATGCATGAGAGGCATAAAGTTGTCCACATTATTCTCTTGACGGTAAATTCTCGTGTCGGTAAATTCTCGTGTCGGTATTTATAGCAAACGTCAATTTTGTCACTAGATGACAGCTATGTATGTTCATCATGAACAAACGTGATTAATTATTTAAAAAATATACCTAGCAAACAACAGTTCCATCATTAGATGTTAGCTACGGACGTGCATCGTGGATAAGATTTATGAACAAAACAACAACAACAAAAACAAAAAATTCTCTTGACGGTAAATTCTCGTGTCGGTAAATTCTCGTGTCGGTATTTATAGCAAAAGTCAATTTTGTCACTAGATGACAACTATGTATGTTAATCATGAACAAACGTGATTAATTATTTAAAAAATATACCTTTTTATACATGCAATAGGAGGTATAAAGTTGTCCACATTATTCTCTTGATGGTAAATTCTCGTGTCGGTAAATTCTCATGTCGGTATTTATAGCAAACGTCAATTTTGTCACTAGATGAAGCTTATAACTATACTTTAAATTATGAGAATATCTAACATATTTTTTTGCGAATATCATATGTGATATACTACTTAGACAACAGGATAATGGGATAATGTAAGTTTAAAAACTTTGCAAATAACATTTTGCTATAACATAGAGAATTTCTCTTACCAGTATTTGCCGACAAGAAAAATGGCTTGACAGCGTTTGTCAGATTTTGTTTCTTTGAAACTTATAGTCCAAACAAGCAGTTGAGCATATATTTAGAAACTTTTGGAACAGCTCCACGAGTTGACAAGATAACATTGACTCAAATATTATTCTAGCTAGGAGCCGCCAATAGTCTCTTGTCGGTAAATTGCTCTTGACGGTATTTCCGATAAGAACACTTTCTCGGCAAATAACTGAATGATTTTCTTGTCGGTATTCATTGACAAGGAGAAGAGATATCATGGATATTTATGGATATTATGCATAGATGGTATTCTCTAAAACGTAGATTGTGGGTACCCGTTAGAACCGCCTCATTGTACAGACTTGTGAGTGTAATGAATCTCTTGTCGGTATTTACTGACAAGAAGAGGAGCGATATCATGCAGATATATTATGATCTAAAACATAGTATGTGGGTACCCGTTAGAACCGCCTCATTGTACAGACTTGTGAACGTAATGAATCTCTTGTCGGTATTTACATAGCTAACATTTGGTAACGGAACTGCTCTTTGAAATAAATACCGACAAGAGAATTTACCGTCAAGGGAATGTAGACAGATATCTTTGTAGAGGCGGTTCTAACGAGTACGCACAATCTATGTTTTAAGCAGAAATACGAAAAATGTCAGATTTTTTTTTTCTGAAAATTTTCATTTTTGTGGTGGTACACTTTTCAATATATTGAATAGGAGATCTCGAGTTTACTGTCAAGAGAATGTAGACAGCAGTGGCAATTAAAAACAGACAAACATTTGTGTGCCGATTTACCGACAAGAGAATTTAGACACTTTTCTTCAAAGGTGAAAATGGTCTTGTAAAATAGTTATTTTTTTTTACTGAAATCACATCTGGTCATGATTACCATGCATAGCTGATGTCTAGTGACTACCGTTTGCTATAAATACCGACACTAGAATTTACCGTCAAGAGAATTTGTTATTGTTTTTTTTTTTTTTTTTTTTTTTTTTCATAAATCATATCCACGATGCACGTCCGTAGCTAACATCTAATGATGGAACTGTTGTTTACTAGGTATATTTTTTAAATAATTAATCACGTTTGTTCATGATGAACATACATAGCTGTCATCTAGTGACAAAATTGACGTTTGCTATAAATACCGACACGAGAATTTACCGACACGAGAATTTACCGTCAAGAGAATAATGTGGACAACTTAATGCCTCTCATGCATGTATAAAAATGATATTATCGCATCGAAATATATCAGGATTGGTTTAAAATACCATTTTAAATTATATTATATGATAAATTGGCAAAAAAAGGTTCTTGTCGGTTCTTGTCGATTCTTGACTGTTCTTGTCGGTTCTTGACGGTTCTTGTCTGCAAATAGGGGGACCCCTTTCTGACCGGTGCGTAACCAGACCTGGACAAGGCCAGTTTGCACTATTGCCACAGCTGTATCCGGTGTCCCTCAAGGTGCAATGCTCGGACATTTATCATTCTGCCCATGCGTAAATTACCTGCCACAAAAAGTCAGCTCTGGAACTGACCTTCCTGCTAATGACCTTCTTTTATATCACCAACTCTCAAGCATGACTCATACTGCAGTATTTCACAGGGAACTTGAAAGACTACAGCAATGTTCATAATGGAATACAGACTGGCAAAAGTCTTTTCAACCCAACCAAATGTGCGGCCGTCAGGGTAATAAAACAGAGCACATTGCCATCAACTATCAGTCTAAAAGACTTGAAAGTACCTGGGTATCCTTTATGTCAGAAACATGTCATGGGAAACCCATTTTGATGCAACTGCAAAAAAAAAGCTGCCAGGCGTTTCTTTGGAAGGAACATAAGCAGCTGTTCTGAAGATGTTAAAGCATGATGGAAGAGACCATGATTAGACATATCCTGGATTATGCAGCATCAGTATGGGATTCACATTTTGTATCCAGCGGCTGGAGACGGTGCATCGGCGAGTAGCTCGGTTTGTCAGAGGTGACTACCACACAGCCAGCATTACTTCCCGAGTGATGCAACACTTTGGCCGGCAAACTCCCCAGCATTGACATCTTGTGTCAAAGTTTTGGTGGCATCTCTCCTGGCTAAGCGGACGTCCATGCTCGCAGTGCCTCCAACCCGAAAGAAGCGAACTGTATAGGATACTCCTGCGAAACATGTGTCAGCTCTCCTTCTGACTTATTTCACGTCACTACAGCTGTTGTCTGGGAATGTGTGGCGGCCGAAAAAGTCTCCCTGGCGTACATCATAGTATAGTTTATATTTTCTTGTCCTTTGGGATCATTGATTTCATTGTGGAATTTTGAAAATATTTGAGGGTCATTGATGAGGCCTAAATGGCCGAAACTAGCTAGTCTGGGCCAGAAAACATGTACACTACATATTTTCCCGTTTTATGTTGTATTCCTTGCTTCCAAAAGATGAACCCTTTCTAGAACATATTTAACGTCACTACAGCTGTTGTCTGGGAATGTGTGGCGGCCGTAAAAAGTCTCCCTGCCCTACATCATAGTGTAGTTTATATTTTCTTGTCCTTTGGGATCACTGATTCCATTTTGGAATTTTGAAAATATTTGAGGGTCACTGACGAGGTCTAAATGGCCGAAACTAGCTAGTCTGGTCCAGAAAACATGTACACTCCATATTTTCCCGTTCTGTGGTGTATTCCATGCTTCCAAAGGATAACCCTTTCTAGAACATATTTAAGGACAAACTTCCACAGAGTATTATCACAACAGGGATCATTGAGGGCTCCAAGAGGGATCGTGCAAGTCTTCCCTAAACTACGTAAAAACTGTCTTTCAAAGTTTTTAATTTGTTCTGTTGTGAGGCAAAGGTGTCGCTTGCATCACTGGGGAGTCCAACTGATATTGACTAAGGCCTGCTGTCCTTGCAGCAGGTAGGGTAGAGGTTAGGGCGTTGCTACTTTTGTTTCTACACTTTATTCATTTTTCCCCTTCTGCCCTGTGCCTCCCTCTCTTCTCCTCTACTACCACTTTTATCTCTTTTGTCCCTTTCTCTAAGAAACGACAGAAAATGACCTTATCAATAGTTTGAGCTTCACCGCCGCTTTGCACATACCCTAAATATGATGATGCTCCAATGTTTGTCCTGTTTGCACTTCACGGGAAGAAAATTAGATAGGGTGACTCAGTTAGTTTGCAGCATGGATACTTTAAAGTATTCTGAAGCACTAGCGCTATGCTATGGAATTTAGGGCTCATCATCGCTTTGTAAATCTTGGAAAGGTAGAAATCAACAGGTAGCCAGATAGCTCATTGTGTCTCTTACTATTCCCGGAACTTTATTGTATACCGGAGTAAATTTGTGAAAAAGTTTTAATTGCTTGTCCAGGTGAGAAGCGCTTTCCACCCTACCGAGAAGTTCCGGTAAATCCTTTGGTAAATCTCCGGTAAATCGTTGGTCCAAGCGCGGTGCTGTGTTTTACCGGCTAATACCTGACGTAGTTTCGAAACTTTCCCGCTGTAAAACTTCAGCGTTTGATGCAACAGTCTTTGAAAAGAACTTTTTAAAATTATTTCGACGTTTTTTGTGTTTCTGTTGTAATGGAACTTGACTCTTTTTTTGGTTTTGAGAAGCAATTTTGGATATGAATACAATTCTCCTGAACTCTGTAAAGATGGCGGATTATCGCGAGAAATTGAACGAGATTCCAGGCGAGATTTGGGTGCCTAAGTATGTTGTTCCAGCCTCTCTACAGTAAAGCAAACACTTCGTGTGTTTGCTATTAATTTTTTTTTCACCTGCAAATTGAGTTCATCCTTAAATAAATACCATTTTTGAAAATCCTTTGATTGCCTTGTGCAATAATATGAAACTTAAACACTGTTACATTGCAGTATGACCATAGCAATACAGAATTGCCTTATCTATCTCTATCTATCTATCTACTACTACTGCGTCGGTCACATTTGACCATTACCGCAGGTGTACATTACATACACTCCGTGTTTGCAGGATGAAAGCCTACACAGTAAGCATGCAATTACGGTAGGGATCTTTAACCTGCACAGGGAATGGTTCTCCCTGCACAGGGGGCCTCCAGTTAACGTCCCGATCCGAAGGACGGTGCACTTTATGACATTCATCCCTGCAAATGATGCCAATGGAGCGTGTTCGGACACCGAAATTTTATCGCCGCTGCCGGGGATCGAACCCGGGACCTCTAGCATCAGAGGCAAGTGCACTAACCACTGAGTTATCACGCTCCACTAGATTATTTTAGAAGAGATTAATCAAACTTATATCATTGTAAACCCTACTTTTCTCTACATAAAATGTTTTTCCAGGGTATTCATTACATGCACTTGATAACGTGATTATTTTTGTTTATTTCTCCTGTTCGTACGTTCGTCTCCTTGTGGGATATACAATTCCTTTTTTTTTTTCTCATTTCTGCTGTTGATCATAGATTGTGGGCACTCACTAGAACCTCCTCATTTGGACTTTCCTAACGAGCACCCACGACGTTTGTTAAAATAAGAAATAAGAAACACATATCAAAATCAGGCCCCCGCCCATCGGGGCTTGAAGAAATAGATGGGCTGCATGATGCTTCCACGCAGAGCTGAAATCGACCGCACGTGAGGACTGGTAAACCACTTAGAGGATCTAAGCCTGCCCAGGCAAAGCGATGCGAGTCGGACCGTCCATGCTTATAAACCCTATTGGTTTCATTGGGCGATAGGGCTTGAGGTGTCATTTTATCTCAATGTCGGGAAAGTCCCACAAAAATGGAAGCAACGTCTCCAAAATGACCTGTACAGTGTTGACGGGGACGTTAAACCTCACAATTTCAGGTTTATAACTCAAATATACTTTAATCGCTTTGAACTGGCAGAATTTAAATCGACTGACAAATTATTGTGTGCCTTGTTATTTTATCTTTATTTTTTCTTTAATTCCTTTCTTGAGATCATGAGATTAACAACTACCCATTCGACTATTATCAAATTATCAAACTCAAAGGAACTGGAAAGTTTGGTTTAAAATAACAGTAGTTTGAGACAAAAAATGAAATCTAATGAACAAATAAAAAAATGAAACAAAAATGGCCAAAATCTAGATTCATTAAACAGTAGTTTGAGATATCAGGGTTTGATATAACGAGAATCAACTGTAACATGACTCATAATAGCGAAAGAACGTCAAGTTAACACGTCCATGAAATGAATACCCCGCAACCCCTACTTATATAGAGAAAACTGAGGTCTACGGTGGTATTCATTATTTTCCTTACTTTTGCTCAAAAACATAGATTGTGGGTACTCGTTAGAACCGCCACACCGGGCATTCTGACGAGCACTCACAACCTGTGTTTGCAATATAAATAAGAAAAATTATCACAGATTTCCATCAGAAAAGTCCCCACTTTGGAGATATGAAATAATGCACAATGTCACACGGATATCGTAATGATAATTAATAAATGGATTCGTAAATTGGTGCGTGCGTGCGAGCATGTGCGTGTGTGTTTTACATCCCACCAACAGCAAAATTCAAACAGAGACGGGACCTCGGTTTAAAGACTCATCTAAATGTCTGGAGAAGCCCGTGATCGAACCCACGACCCCTATTTTGTGATCAAGTAGCATAGCCACTACACCACGGAGGCTTCTAAGTAAATCGGTAAGATATTTATATAAAAAGGCACATGTCTATGCCCGATATGTCAGTATGCATTAGAGTGTCATACTATCTTGTTCTAGAAATAACGATTTGGATGAATATCTGTAATGTTTTCAACTTATTTCCGCTCCAAACACCACTAGGGAAAGTGATTGTGGTGGCTCTGATGCACTGAGTGAATTTGTGAACTGACCCATATTCCAAATTTGACAAATTTATTTGTGAAAAAGGGCGTGCACAATGTGATAAAAGATGAAAATAGTGTGTTTTCTATATAAATGTCCTAAAAGTATGGCGGAAACCGGGGTGAAATTATTCCGTTCCGGTAATTAGGTCCGTTCCGGTAAATTCTGATCAAAGATTCTTATATTTTTCATATTTTTGCTCAGGTGCTCGTTAGAAACGCCTCGGCGAAGCGGTAATAACGATCACCAACGGTCTGTGTATTTTGGCGCGGAAATATGAAAAATGATGTGTTGCATATTCGTTGTGTGTTTTGTGGGTAGTACCCATAGGTGTCATTTGACGTGTCACCATGAACAGTTCAGATTCAGATCCGTTCGTCCGTCCGTCCATCTACACAAGCATCACTTCATTCATTCATTCATTCATTCATTCATTCATTCATTCATTTCCGTTTGTCCATCTACCAATACTCTCCATTCATTCATTCATTAACTTATCTATCTCCGTATAATCAAAATGCCGTCCGTTAATTCGTATGTCCGTCCATCTACCAATGCACAGCCCCATTCACCCATTTATTCGTTTATTTATTCATCCATCTGTACATTTACTCATCCATTCCGTTTGTCACTCCCTTAAAATATAATTGTGGCGAAACGATCCACGGGCGAAACGACTCACGGGCGAAACGATTCACCAGGTAAGGGCGAAACGACTCACACCCAAAATTAGAACCGCCTCTACCTATGTTTGCAGTATAGATAAGAAAAATACCACAAATTTTCATAATAAAAGTAGTCATTTTAGAGATGTGAAAACCTGCACTATGTCGCACGGCTGTGTTATCGTACTGGTCTGTTTAATAGCTTGCATTACGAAAACATGCTTATTCAAATACTGGAAAATTCTACCACCAAATAAAAAAATATCAAAATTGTTCTGATCAAAGATTCTAATATTTTTCATATTTCTGCTCAGGTGCTCGTTAGAAACGCCTCGGCGAAGCGGTTCTAACAATCACCAACGGTCTGTGTATTTTGGGGCGGAAATATGAAAAATAATGTGTTGCATATTCATTGTGTGTTTTGTGGGTAGTACCCATAGGTGTCATTTGACGTGTCACCATGAACAGTTCAGATTCAGATCCGTTCGTCCGTCCGTCCATCTACACAAGCATCACTTCATTCATTCATTCACTCATTCACTCACTCATTCATTCATTCATTCATTCATTCATTCATTTCCGTTTGTCCATCTACCAATACTCTCCATTCATTCATTCATTAACTTATCTATCTCCGTCTATTCAAAATGTCGTTAGTTCATCCGAACGTCCGTCCATCTACCAATGCACAGTCCCATTCACCCATCTATTCATTTACTTATTCATCCATCTGTACATTTACTCATCCATTCCGTTTGTCACTCCCTTAAAATATAACTGCGGCGAAACGACCCACGGGCAAAACGACTCACGGTCGAAACGACTCACCAGGTAAGGGCGAAACGACCCACCCCCAAAATTAGGGGGAAACGGCTCAGGGCGAAACGACCCGGCGAAACGACCCATGGGCGAATCGACCCGGAACCCTCACGGGTAGATATAAAATACGAAATCAACTTGATTTCGCGAAATCAGTTCTATTTAGCGCAATCAACCTAATATGAAACAGGTGACACCTAAACTGCAACCAACCAACTTATTGCAGCTGAGGGCTAGATATATATTACTGTAAGAAAACAAACAAAACATGACATTGAAACCGGCATGCAAAAGAGAGAGAGAGAGGGGGGGGGGGGTGAGCTTTAATCGATTTTACGTGGCCACAATCCTCGCCCTTACTTCCGTCGCGATAATGCAAATATTTTGTTCAGTCCGCATGAAGGCCTCCTAACTCATCAGTGCAACATATCCGTGAACACAAAAATCAATCAACCACAGAGATGAAACAACGGTGAGGACTCGACAGCAAGAAACTACTGAAATGCTGGAGCAAAAGGAGACCAACAGGTAGACTCCGATGGGCCCGACCAGAGACAGAGCATCAGGTACCAACCGACATTACATAAAATTAGATATCCTCTAATTCTCAAAGCTTTTACGCTGGAACCGTCATAGAATCTGAGGCCTGACCCACCGATGTGCAATTAAAAAGGAAAGCAAAGTTGTCAACCGTGATTGGGTTAACTACCATGCATGCAGTCTGTCGCATAACATTTATATTGTACCCCCTCTTTTTATTCGAAGAATGATATTTCGAAATTGGGTGCTGAAGTCATTGCATTTATATATTTTTCTGAATTTATATATTTTTCTGAAATTATGTACTAAGTCAACATAAAAATCGGGTTCCGAAAGACCTTGTTGCAGAAGAGATTTAAGTCCAACATTGAATTTTGAAATTATATCGGAATGACGTCTATCAAATTTTGAAAAGGTTTTGCGTAGTTTATGATAACGATAACCCTGATCAAGAAGTTTAGCAGTTAACAATTTCAAGATGAGATAGTGAGGTGAGCAGGGGGCGGGGGGTCTTAAATAGATTTTACGCGGCCACAACATTTATGTTGTACCCAATCTTTTTATATCGAAGAATGATTTTACGAAATTGGGTGCTGAAGTCATTGCGGTTATATATTTTTTCTGAATTTATATGCTAAGTCTATCAAGCATGGATGTAACGCTTGACCTTGTGTTATAGTCACTGGTGGTCCAGCGAGCAGCCCACCTTTGGATTTTTTCTAACTGGAGTATCTTGGTTTGGGTAAAGGTGTCCCATATATGGGCTGCATACTCCAATTGGGACCGTACCAGAATGTTGTAGGCAGTGTGGTAGTTTGGTTTTGATGATCCTTCTAAGGAATCCAAGTCTCCTGTGTGCATTTGCGGTAATCTTGTCTATGTGGGAGTCCCAGGACAGGCCACCGGATATGTTCACCCCTAGTACCTAGCACTGGTGGTCACCCAAGGACCTGCCCATGCAGGTGATACAGGAAGTTGATTGGTCTCCTGGAAGTAGTAATCCTTACTTCGAGGGTTGAACTCCATATCCCACCTGAACTCCCATGCAGACAGGGTGTTTTGATCATTTTGTAGCACCTGACCACTATCCGCCCTTTCTACAAAGACTCTAAGAAATCGATAGAATGTGAGGACTGCGAAAGGCGTTTTCATTCCTCTTGTTCTGAATTGGATAAAACCAACTGCTTGAGCTTGAAATTTGAGTTGGAACTTGGTATTGCAAAGATTGCAAAGCTGACTGTGGCCTATGCAGCGGTGATGTTCTGAATGAATATAAGGCAGTTCGGTGTGACCAGTGTGAAATGTCGAGTCACACAGATTATGCATGCCTTTTAGATGCCATGTATGGCAAATTGGTAAATTCCAGTTGTTCGTGAATATGCTCGAAGTGCGAGGTTTTCAATTTTTCTGACTCGTTCGTCATCGAACCTATAGAAATGGAAAAGGGAAACAAATTTCAACAAATTTGAACCTCTGCCAAAGGAAAAAGGAGTTAAATCTCCGACAACTGACACGAAAAATAAAAATCAAAAATGAGTTCCTGTAAGAGCAATGAAAACATTCATAAGAAAGAAGATGGGTCATACTACGTATTTTGTAAAGTTTTGCAATCTTTGCAATACCAACTTTGCAGTATAAACACTAAAGGAATAAGAGGAAAAATACTTGAATTTTTTAGCTTTCCTCGATACTTACCAACCACATATTCTGGCTATGAAGGAAACAAAGAGTGACAGTTCAATTATGGCTTCGTAGCTTTTCCCTGAAACTTTTGAATACAGTGTCTACAGAAAAGATAGAAACTCTCATGGCTGCGGGGTGATGTTGCTCGTTCACAGAGGCAAATATGTGTAATAAACAGTTTCAGTCTGCATTCACTCGTGGAACTGATGTTGAGCTTCCATCCAAAGGTAATAGCACGTTTCATAACAGATGACCCCAAAGGAGTCGCTAAACTGTTGGATAAGCTCAAAATGCATAAGGCATCTGGTCCGGACGACAAGGGTGCTTAAAGAATGTAGTGCTGAAATAGCTCCTCTTGTGGCCTTTATCTTTAATGAATCACCTGCTCAGGGCGCTGTACCAGATGATTGACGACAAGCACATGTTACTCCGGTATATTAAAAAGAGAAAGATATGATGCTGCAAATTACAGACCAGTGTCGCTTATACGTGCATCTGTCAATAGTTTCTCATGAAACTTGGCTCATAATTATATAAGCGCATTATAATAATAGGTAATATTTTTATGTTTTATGTTAGTTTTGGAAAATGTTTATTTTACAACGTTGATTTCGCTAAAATGGGTGTGAATTTCTGCTTCAGCGAAATCAATTCGCGGAATAGATTTTCCTCAGAAACACAAGCTAGACATCAAAATTTTTACATAAAACGTGGCTCTTAAATGTACAACAGCATTCTTAATACGCATGTATAAAAATAGTAGTGGAGGAAATGATCAGGAATCGATACAATCAACCCACAGCTCCCATCAGAGACACCAAAGGGAAAGAAACACAAACATGGAACAACATACACTTATGGAAATATCAATAGCGGAAAGCCAAAAGGACAGTTACTTTCCCACAAAATGGCCAATAGGCTATCCAAAATAAAATAATATAAGCGACACAAACACACAAAGACAAACCATAACAAAAATAAACCGCGGTCAGCGGAAACGAATTCCAATGGGGGGCTTAAATCGATTTTACGTGGCCACAATCCTCGCCCTTACTTCCGCCGCGATTTAGACAAATAATTTGTTCAGTCCGCATAAAAAGGCTTTAGTCGGTTTTCGGGAAAAAATTATTTTATACCATGATTGATTTCGCTAAAGAGTTGATTTCGCACATGTGACTGCAAGCGAAGTCATGTGGTAGAATAGATTCTCCTCACAAATACATACTAAATATTCAAATTTCGTCATGAAACTTGCCTCATAAATGTATAACAACATTCTCAATAATATGCATAAAAAACGTTTTAGTCAGTTTTCGGACAAATGTATGTTATACATTGATTTCGCTAAAATGAGTATATATATGCAAAGTGCTCCAACGGCGATATATTCATTGTCCGTATAGCACCGATTGGAGCATATATATTATACCACAATTTTCCAACGGCGATACAAACTATATCGCCGACTTTTATCGGCGATACAAACTATATCACCGATTGAAGCATTATACATAGCATAAAACAATGTAAATACAATTTTTGACACAATATACATCAACAATACACCACAATATATACACTATATTTTATACCTCTATAAACAATAATGTTAATTTCCAAACACATCCTCTTTCAAATACATCTATATCTGAGATATGAAATGACATACTGGACTGATTCACGGATAAAGGTCATGACCTATACAGATAGGCTTGCGCAGGCCTTTTTATCAGTTGTAGTGTGTGTATTTACCTATCGCCACACTGATAGCGTAGTCATTTATTTACGTTCAATTTCTTAATATACTAGTACAAGCCGTGATAGCCGAGTGGTCTAGACGGTTTGGACTGTAAATGGTGGGGCATGAGTTCGAATCCCGGAAATGACATGATCTTTTTATGACGGAATATTGAGTAAAATGTTATACGCCGTCATCGGTTTAAATAAAAAGTGTTGCTAAGCGATAAAAAAGGTTGAAAAAAGAAAAAAATACAAAAAAATCCTGGTAACACTGTAATCGGTTTAATTAAGAAAGGTTGCTAAGCAACTCGATAAACAAGAACCGTCACCAGGCAGCATATCTGGGCATTCTAAAAATAAATTGTAGAAAATACTTTCGTTCGTTATATCGCCGATTGGAGCATAATCTATATATTATACCACAATTTTCCAACGGTGATACAAACTATATCGCCGACTTGAGCATAAAAAAATTAAATTATCATCCTCAACACTCTATCATACTCAATCTTGCAATTTCCTGCTTAAAAGGTTTTATAGAGTTAAAATATCTCTGTTTTTCTCTAAAATTCTTTCCACCACACTTATCACAGATTTGATATTTTGCTGTAGTACCTTTACCACATTGCAAACATTTCACTACTTTACTTTTGTTATGTTTTATAATAAAATTATGAGCCTTGCAGTATATAGAATGCTTTACTGATTTGTTTTTACATGGTTTATTTGAACCTAACGGCAACATAGCACATATATTTTGCATACTTTGTGTTTCTATACTCATTTTTTATTTTATATTAAAAAAATATTTCTATAGTTTAGAAGAAAACAAAAAATGAGTTCAGTAGAGAGACTATTACAATTACACAGCGAAGGAAGAATTAGTGATGAGGCTTTAGACAAGGGTCTTAAATCCTTAGATATTGAGAAACAGAAGAGTGATGCACTACAACAAACTTCTGCATTAGATAATTTGCGTAAAAGACGTAGAAATAAAAAGAAAAGAAAACGACAGCAACAAAATGCTGTTAAAACAAGTGAAAAAATTAATAATGAAGATATAGATGATGATACTAAAGAAGAGAAAAGTGCTCTGAAATTAGTTGATAAACCATTATGCAACTACTTTAAAACATATGAAATTGATGCTCATAAATATAAAGACCCAAATATTTTGTTTAATGATAAAAAATCTGTCATTATAGATAAAATTAATGAAGACATTAAAGAATACAATGGCATTAAATTTTCAATTGGGTTATCTATAAAGTTTTTTAAAGATGAACTTAATGGTGAAAGAAAAGAAGTTAACGGTGCATCACACGGAGAACAATGTGCAGTTCTTAATGAAAATAATTTAGATGAAAACTATAACAAACAAACAACTTATATACAAACATGGATTGAAAAATTCACAAATACCGCAACAGGTTTAGAAATTGACCATTGTATCAAACTCTATGTTAACATAGCAAAATATGAACCACTCAAAGGTTCTTCATATATTCCTCTTCCAAAAGTAATAGCAAACAAACAAGCAATAATTAATATGAAAAACAACGATAATAGATGTTTAGAATGGGCATTAAAATCTGCCTTATATCCAGCAAAGAATAACTTGAATAATGTATATAGTTATAAAAAATGTCCTAATCTGAATATGGAAGGAATTGACTTTCCCACACCAATCTCACAAATACCAAAAGTTGAGAAACAAAACAATATAGCAATCAATGTTTATGGATATACAATCACAAAAAAGACAGAGAAACTTACTGTATTTCCATATCATATTTCAAATCAATCAAATGATAAAGAAAGAATTAACCTGCTTTTGATAACAGAAGATGTTGAAGAGGAAATTGATGATAATGAAGAAGGAGAAATAGATGAAAATTATAATCCTGATGATTATCCAGATGAAAAACCACAAAAGGAAACAAAATATCACTACTGTTGGATTAAAAGTCTAAATAGATTACTTCGTAATCAGAATAACAAACACGGTGCTACTTACTTTTGTGAAAGATGTCTTCACGGTTTTTCAAGAGAAGACCTACTAATCAAACACAAAGAAGACTGTGAAGGCATAAATAAATCTCCAATGCGAATAGAAATGCCATCAAAAGGTCTTATCAAGTTTAAAAACCATCAAAATCAAATGCCCGTTCCATTTGTAATCTATGCTGACTTTGAAAGCATAATCAAACCCAAATCACAACAAAAAGGAGACAAATCAGAAATAACAAGCGAACACGAAGCGTGTGGATTTGGATATCAAGTTGTTAGATATGATGGTAAAGCAGACAAACCAGTAATATACAGAGGTGAAGATGTTGCAGAGGTTTTTCTAAATCATTTAGAATGTGAAGTAGAAAACATTAACAACGTTTTCAAACATCCCAAAAAAATAATAATGACAGAACAGAACATACAAGATTATGAAGAGGCTACTCATTGTTGGATATGTGAAAAAGAAATTGATGATGAAAAGAATCCAAAAGTAAAAGACCACTGTCATTTCACAGGAGAATATAGAGGACCAGCACACAAATCTTGTAATCTAAAACTTGCAATCAAACCAAATAAAACAAAAATTCCAGTTGTCTTCCACAACTTAAAAGGTTATGATAGCCATCTAATAATGCAGAAAATACACAAAGCAAGTGGAAACATTACTTGTATTGCAAATAATTCAGAGAAATTCATCTCATTCAGTATTGGACAACTTAAATTTTTAGACAGTTTTCAATTTATGGCTTCCTCTCTTGAAAAGTTGGTAGACGCAACAGATAAATCTGATTAATGCTCTTATTTTTCCAATCCTCAGGGATTGCTTATACAATTGCTTTTCACTGTTCCATCAATTGACATCCTTTAGATACCTGTTGAAGGTTATTATTAAACCGATGTTCGTTCCTCGTTGTATAACAACTGCTTGTTTGACATCCCTGTACTTTAAGTAGACTAGGATGTTTTGTGGGCTTTTGTTGTACCTTCCTTCTATTCGAAGGAATCTTCTTCAGTAATTTTATATGCTGTTTTATTTATTTATTTAATAACCGGTATGAACATCGCTTTAGTATTGACGGTATCACAACCTTACTAACCAAAATGAGTATTACAAATACATTTAAAATATCAATATCACCCCTTAGGTTACACTCTGCTTCTTCTGTACGGATTCCCCATTCTATTAAGAACTTTAATACTATGTTGCCTTCGGTATTGGTTAGACCCTTAAATTTGTCTTCTGTAACTTCAGTTAATCTCAAAGGAGCAGGCAATACCAATGTTTTTGGGAGTAGTCTTCGTATAAGACTATCTCCTCTCAAATCGCCCATCCTTCGAAAATATACTAATCCGTGGAAAAGAAGTGGAATGTATCCCAGTATTTCTAAGTGCAATGCCAAGAGGTGCAGATGTTGTTCGCATTTAAGCACTGCGTCTACCGTTACTTCATCTGTAAACGGTAGACGCTTCTCTGTAGTTAACATGTCTGATTTGACATGACAGTCTACAGATTTAATTTATCTAATTACTTGACGTGCTACAAACTGTAATATGCAGTACGTCGGTCAAACTAACCGCATGCTTAAAACTAGATTGAACGAGCATTATCGTAGAATGAGTAAGCCTAAGAAAACTGACACTTTCTTGTACCGTCACTTTCGACGTACAGGTCATTCTGTAAATAACATTGTTATACAACCAGTGGAAAAACTTTATTACGATGCAAATTCTACAACTAGATTCAAAATAATCAAAAGACATGAAGCTGAACTGAAATGGATTAAATTTTTACAGACCCCTTTTCCACTGGGATTTAATGACAACATTTATCATGAGGGTAATATTTCCAGAATGCCGGACTTTGATATTTTCTCACTCCTGGAATGTCGAAAACGCAGAACTAGATCTCACGGCACCAGGAAAAATGGTAACTTTAAACGTAAAACACGTGCGTTTAAACGAAACAATACTAGACTGAAGTGACTGTCAATTATATTATTAAATCATGGACGCCACTCTATGCTTTCATTTTTAAGTTCATTACCCGTTTCTGTTTTACGTCTTCTGGACACCGAGGCGAATAAATTCTACGATAGTTCTCATCAGTTATATGATGCGGCTCTCTTAACTAGAGGCTATACTCAGCATACTCTCCGTCCTTACATTGATTCTGAAATTAATCATAAACGCCATTTCTTCAAAATATCCTTCATTAATAAGGGTATGGATTTTATAGATTTGCCCAGTATCTTCCGTGAGAGATCGGTACTTTCTTCCATTCCTGCTTATTTTCAAAATACTGAAACACCTATAATTTGCTATAAATATAACAAACCTGTTAGATCTATCATTTTTAATTTCAATAAACTTGTTTCAGATCTTGATATTGATACTAATACTCCTGATTCATGTGATTGTAAAAACTCAAAGTATTGCTATCCTGCTGCTGGTCATGTAATTACTGGCAATTTGAAAATTATTCCTGATTCTAGGATAAGGAATATAATTTCTAAAGGACCGAAATATCGGTTTCCTTCTAAAATTGATTTCAGTAAATGTAGAGATGAAATCGCTGCTTCCTTGAATGAATTCGGTAATCGATGGTGTAAGCGAGAGTATGTTGAGCATAAAGCCCTTAAGGACTGGAAACTTAGCATTTTAAAACTAGTAAATAAACGCATTTCTTTCTATTCTCAAAATACTAACTTATTACCTCCTAAGCCCAAGACGTCTTTACGTCATCTTAAACTAGGTATTCAAGAATTTCATAAGAAGTTTGTTTTGGCCCCTGCAGACAAGGCCGCTAACAACGTCGTCGTTGTGTGACGGCTCCACTATGTTAACACGCTTAAGCAGGAGCTTGGTGGTACTATGGCCTATGAACTTCAGCCTTTAGCTGAAGAGAGAGTTATAGTAGATAAACATGTTTGTCTTTCAGCCACCAAGTTTGCTGTGTGTGTTAACGAAGGCCAAGACAAGCTTCCTACGCTATACTGGTTACCAAAACTTCATAAAAAACCTTACAAAGCACGGTTTATTGCAAATTCTAGCTCTTGCACTACCACTGAACTTTCTAAATTATTAACTTCCTGTCTTACTGCTATTAAAACGCATGTAATTAAATATTGTGATAAAGTCTTTGAAAGATCAGGAAGAAATCTGTTTTGGTCTATAAAAAATTCGAATGAGGTTTTAAATAAATTGAAATCTAGACATTTTCGTGCTTCTAGTCTGTCTACCTACGATTTTTCCACTCTTTACACTACACTTCCTCATAATCTTATAAAAGAAAAGCTTAATGATTTAATTGAATGGACTTTTCACAGAGAAGATTCTCTCTATCTTGCATGTAATGTCAGAAATGCATTTTTCACTTCTAAAGAGCATAAGAATTATACACTTTGGTCATGTCAGAAAGTGTGTGATGCCCTCACCTTTCTACTTGACAATATTTATATTAGATTCGGTACTAAGTTATTTAGACAAATTGTGGGTATTCCGATGGGTACTAATTGCGCACCTCTTGTGGCTGATCTGTTCTTGTATTGTTATGAAAGAGACTTCATTTTGTCGCTTTCCATTGATAACCAATCTGAAATTATTGAAGCTTTTAGCTCTACTTCTAGATATTTAGATGATTTATTAAATATTGATAATACCTATTTTGATGGTTTGATCAGTCAGATTTACCCCCTTGAACTTCAGTTAAATAAAGCAAATTCTTCTGATACCGAGGCCCCGTTTTTGGATTTACATCTGTCTATTGTAGATGGATTTGTTTCGTGCAAAATTTATGATAAACGCGATGACTTTGATTTTGAGATTGTAAATTTTCCTTTTTTGGATGGTGATGTTCCTCGTGCGCCATCCTATGGCGTTTATATTTCGCAATTAATTCGATTTGCTAGAGTGTGTAGTCATGTAACTGACTTCAACACTCGTAATAAATTATTAACGGCTAAACTCCTTAATCAGGGTTATCGGTACCATAAACTACGCAAAGCCTTTTCAAAATTTTATAGACGCCATTCTGATTTAATTTCAAAATTCAATATTGGACTTAAATCTCTTCTGCAACAAGGTCTATCGGAACCCGAATTTTATGGTGACTTAGCATATAAATTCAGAAAAATATATAACCGCAATGACTTCAGCACCCAATTTCGTAAAATCATTCTTCGATATAAAAAGATTGGGTACAACATGGATATTATACGACAGACTGCATGCATGGTAGTTAACCCAATCACGGTTGGCAACTTTGCTTCCCTCTTTAATTGCACGCCGGTGGGTCAGGCCTCAGATTCTATGACGGCTCCAACGTAAAGGCTTATTGAGAATTAGAGAGATCTAATTCAAGGTAATGTTGGTTGGTGCCTGATGCTCTGTCTCTGGTCGGGCTCATCGGAGTCTAACTGTTGGTTTTCTTTTGCTCCAGCATTTCAGTGGTTTCTTGCTGTCGAGTCCTCACCGTTGTCTCACCTCTGTGGTTCTTTGATTTTTGTGTTCACGGAGATGTTGCACTGATGAGTTAGGAGGCCTTCATGCGGACTGAACAAATTATTTGTCTAAATCGCGACGGAAGTAAGGGCGAGGATTGTGGCCACGTAAAATCGATTTAAGCCCCCCAGTGGAAATCTTCTACTGACCGTTCCAAGGCGGCTCTTCTGTGGCGATTTATTTATGTTGTTGTTTGTTACTTACTGTGTGTATCACTTGTGTCTTTTGGTTTTGGATGGCCATATGGCCATTTTGTGGGAAAGTAACTGTCCTTATGGCCTTCCTTTGTTTGGGTTTCCATTATGGTCTGGTCGCTTAATGTTTGTATTTCTTTCCCTTTGGTGTCTTTTATGGGTGGAGTAAGTTAATTGTATCAATTCCTGATCTTTGTTTTACTTCTACTTTAAAATAACTAAATCTCAATTTGGTGATAAGACTGATTTACTTTTGCGTAAAGGTGTATATCCGTATGAATATATTGACAGTTTTGATAGATTTGATGAAACACAACTACCACCCATAGACAAATTCTACAGCAGTCTTACAGATGAAAGTATCAAACAAAAAGACTATGAACACGCTCAAAAAGTATGGAAACAATTTAACTGTAAAACACTTGGTGATTATCATGACTTATACCTCAGTTCTCTTACTTGCAGATGTTTTTCAAAAGTTTAGAGAAACCTGTATGAATAACTATAAACTTGACCCTCTACACTGCACCTGGTCTATCTTGGGATGCTCTTCTAAAATACACAAAAATAGAATTACAACTTCTATCAGATTTGGATATGCATCTTTTCATTGAAAAAGGAATGAGAGGTGGAATAAGTATGGTTTCTAAAAGACACGCAAAAGCAAATAATAAATATGTAGCAGATTATAATCCAGATAAAGAAGACAATTACATAATGTATTTAGATGCAAATAACTTATATGGTCATTCAATGAGTCAAGCACTTCCATATGGTGGTTTCAAATGGATAACTAATAAAGATTTAATAGATGGAAAACTTCCAAAATTACAAAAAGGTAGAGGAAGAATATATGAAGTAGATTTAGAATATCCAAAACATTTACATAAACTACATAATGACTATCCACTTGCACCTGAAAAATTAGCAATTAAAAAAGAATGGTTATCCGACTATCAAAATGAACTAATTGAAAATAGTATGTTAAAAACAGAAAAACTTGTCCCCAATCTAATGGATAAGAAGAAATATGTAGTACATTACAAAAACTTAAGACTATACAAACAACTTGGTATGAAAATAACAAAAATACACAGAATATTAGAATTTGATGAGAAACCTTGGATGGAACCTTACATACGTCTGAATACAGAATTACGTAAAAAAGCAAAGACTACATTTGAAAAAGATTTCTTTAAACTTATGAACAACTCAGTATTTGGCAAAACAATGGAAAACATACGTAAAAGAGTTGATATTAAATTAGTCAAAACAGATGGCAGTGAAAATGAAAAAATCCGCAAGATAATAGCCAAACCAAACTTCAATCGTAGAATAAAGTTCTCTAATGAGTTATCTGCAATTCAAGTGAATAAAACAAGATTAACTCTCAATAAACCAATATATGTTGGCTTCTGTGTTTTAGATTTATCAAAACATCTTATGTATGATTGGTATTATAATACATTGAAAAAGAAGTATGGTAATAACTGCACCTTGTTATACACCGACACAGACAGTTTATTAGTAGATATCAAAACCAAAGATGCTTACAAAGATATGTCTGAAATGAAAGATGAATACGATTTCTCTGATTATCCAAAAGAACATCCACTATACGATGAAACAAACAAGAAGGTCATAGGTAAGATGAAGGATGAATGTGCTGGTGTTCCAATATCAGAATATATTGGTCTTCGTCCTAAACTATATTCAGTATTAAGAACAGATGAACAAGTCATCAAAAAAGCGAAAGGAACAAAAAAATATGTAATCAAAAAACAAATCAATTTTGAAAACTACAGAGATGCATTATTCAACAAAAAGAAATACACACACTCAATGAACATGCTACGCTCAATGCATCACAACATATATGGATTAAAAGTAAATAAGACTACACTTTCTCCTTTAGACACAAAAAGATACATAACTGACGATGGCATTACGACATACGCGTATGGGTATCAGCCGGAACAATAAGTAATTCCTCTTTGACAAACCCTCTCTTAGGTGCAGGAGATTTCAAATAATAAACTCTTATTCCCTGCGTTATAATATGATAGTCAATCTTATGAATATCAACAGACCATACTGGGTCAGTAGCCCTTCTCTTTCCACCACCTTCTAATTCTCCAGGTTGATACAAATATCTAACATTTGCATAAGGACAAATTTCAGCATCAACTTTTCTTGTTATAATTGGAGGAGGTTTTTTCGTCTCCTTATTTAATGCTTTAATAACATCAGGTAATCTCTTAACCCATTCTCTGTTTCGTTTTTTAGTATCAATCTCTTTAGCATACTGATAACCAAACAATCTTTCTGCTAAGGTTCTATTAAATCTTTCTACTATTCCTTGGTCTCTGTGTATTTCTTTTCTACCTCTTCTTATTTTGGTATTATGCTTTTCCATCAAAGTTGAAACGGAACTCATAAATTCTCTACCAGGGTCAACTTGCAATAGTTTAGGATACTTCAAATGTCTTTTATAAATCTTCTCAAAAGCATTTGCAACTTCTTTACTATCTTTCGACGTCAAAGGTTCGGCTTCTTTATATCTTGTTCCAATATCAACCACTGTCAATGCATACTTGTATGTTTTTCTACCAATAGTGTCATGAGGTAAAAACAATAAATCAGCCTGATGAACTTCATTCTCTGCAGACACATCAAATTTTGGTCTTATTATTCTCTTAGGTGCAGGTAAATATATTTGCCAAATTGCTTGTTTCTTTAAGAACTCTAATGCTTGTTTCTGACTAACCTTTGCTTCTTTTGCTAATTTACTAACTGCTGAGTGTCCTTTCCAGAAACCTTTTGGACTATAGTATATCTTCTCCATTTATTTTTATTTAAGAAAAAATATTTATATATAAAAAGATGTCAAAGAATGCACAAACGCAAAATATAGCACAATTGCTTGATGATGACTATACACCTACAAAAGAAGAGTTTGAAGCGTTGTTAAAAGAACAAAGTCAATTTGACACAAAGAAATGGACTGATTTAGAAATCAACAACATTTATACAATCACTGACTACAGAGAAATTAACACAGACAATGGTGTGAGTGTAATTTTAACTCTCAAAGACAATGGTGAAGTATGGAGTCCTGCACATCTCACAAAGAAGATAGAAGGTAAAGAACCACCATTTTATGTAAGACCACTTGGTTTGAAACCATGTAAGAATAATAAAAAAAATAAATATCATGCTTATGATTTAGTTTTTCCAAAGAAAGAATTACATGCATAAAGATTATTTTTTTTTTTTTACCTACATCAACTTCCAAGCAACAAATCCTGTCAATGTCATACCACCAACAACAAATGCAATCTCTCTATTTTTCTGGTCTTCTGATGGAGTGTAAAAATCACTTAATGTAGGTTTTGGTGGTAATGGTGTAGATAAATTATCTGGCAATTGTTTTCCTGTAATATAGTAATACTCTTTCATAGCAGTATCAGCATCACTGAACTCATTCAAAGCATGATGTTCCTTTTTTAACTGTTCATTAATAAAATCCAATCTTTCTGTTCTCTTCTCATTCCACGCAGTTGTTGCTGATTCTAATTGTTCCATCGCCTTATTATGCCTCTTTCTCTCTTCATCACTATTGCTACCCATATGTGAAAATAAATAATTACTACCTGAAAAGGCTACGGCGTTTGTAATTGCTCCTCCAACCATTAATGCTACTGCACTTCCCATTTTATATAATGGATAAAAAAAATATTAAAATTACTTCATAATATCCGCAGGAATAATACCTTGCTTAACAAGCATATCCTTTGTTGCCATTGCAAGTAATATATCAATGGACAACATACCTATATCAGTCATATTAAAATCTACTTTTGGTGCTGGTCTTTTCAATAGTTTTCTACCAAGTTCTGAATATCCAACAGTTAATACAGTTTCCACTCCAGCATGATATAACATGTTTGCAATTTGTTTTCCGTCTATTGAGGTTGTCATTTTTTTTAATGAGAATATTATTTTTTAAAATTAATTAAATTCAAATGGGTCAATTTCTTTTTGTTGTATAATAGGTGCAGGTTGTTGTGGTACAACTTGTTTAGACTTGTACATATACAATCCTATTCCAACAACTCCAACTGTTATGCATAATGGTATATAATTTTTGTATATATTTATATTCTGTGAATTTGGAGAGCCGACTTCATCATCTCTTGTTATAGATTTTAATTCCATGTTTTCTTTCTTTATAGTATCAGTCTCCTTTCTTCTTAATTCTGCATTTCTTTTTCTTGCTTCTGCACCTTTCTTACCAGCAGATACTCGTCTTGGGTCTTTTGTTTTAACAGTTTCGCTCATCTTTTCATTAACTTCACTCATTTTTTTCTAAGGAGATATTTTCTTTTTTATTAAAATCAATATGTCTTGCTGTTGTTAGCATTGCAGTTAAAGGAGCAAGATACATTCCATATCTATAGTACAATTCACAACACGAACTTGTTAAAGCGTGATTGATAAAAGGGTCTTCCTCTAAGTCTTGTATCAGTTTAGGTGGATTAACAACATTGAAATACTTTGATACACCCATAACGTATAAGTTAATGAAAGAATTACCCAATGTCTTAGTCATACTTGCTCCCAATCTTGCTTCATATCTGCGGTAAAGTTTGTTTATTTGTTCTGCTGTCATTGTATCAATGTCTGATAGTTGTAAGTCTTTACCAAGATACTGCTTACTGCCACCACCAGCAACAATGGCTGATAATCGCTCACGTTTTGTTTCTTGTTCATTATTTTCTGTGTTTTCACATTCAATGTCTTGTAATAGTTCTTCAGCGTCCATTTTTATTTTACGAAATATATTTTTTATTTTAAAAAAATAAAACATCACATATCCGATTATTGATAAGATTGCTGTGTTTGTTATGATTATTGATAAGATTGCAGTGATTGTTAATATTTCTAACAGCATTGTTTTTTAGTATTGCTATTTTACATAAACATTGCATAAGCATTACCTAAGATTTGCTACAGCATTACTTAATCATTGCATAAACATTACTTAATCATTGCTATCAATCAACCAACCAATAACCAGTAGGCTGGTCAGTCTTCAAAATTAACTTACGATGCTTCTTTTTTTTCAGTTCTTCTTTTATTCTCTGTCGTTCTTCCAAAGTAGGAATAACATCATTCTCTCTTAAACAATTTTCAAAACTATCTCTATCTTTTGTGTAGAACATGCATAGCCATTTTGTTTGTTCTCTTAAATCTTTTAACACAGAATTATATCTCTGCGAAATAACCCACACTGATTGTTCTGCATGCCTACCAGAAAATGCTAATTCTGATAACATATCTTTTTTCTTTGTTAGTTCTTTCGTTGCACTGCAATCATCAATAATGTAGAGAGTAGAATGACCAGCATATTTATTAAAGAACATTCTTAGTAGTTCTTGTAGTTTTTCTTCTCCATTAACAATAGGATTAACAATTGTTATATTTTTTGTTTTAGGTTTCCTAACATCACCAATCCACTCACGATTTTTATAAGCCTTGTTCCATTGAATGGTTGGGCAAAGTATAACAATATGTTTAAATACTTGACGATATTCCTCTTCCAAAAGGTCAAGGACAAACTCTGTTTTCCCGCATCCAGTTTGACCACATATAATAGCACAATGAGGATATTTTGGTAGTTCCATTTTTATTTGTAAAAAAAAAAAAATATTAATAACTGACTTCTTTAAATCTACCATCTTCAAAGTTGATTTGTGCATCTTGTATAACAAACAAATAAAGATTGATTGGTTCATCTGCTCCTGCTTCTTTCGTTATTTGTATTGTGATACCTTCTGATGCATTTTCAATTCTTCTTCCAGAACCATGAAGTGTATTATCATCAGTTGAACGTAAATCCAACCATAAAGCATACCTGTTCGTTAGATATTTTTCTATTGTTGTATCAGTAAAATATAAATCTTTAACGACCATACTTGTTTCTTTGTTTCTTTTTGAATTCAAAGCAAAGAATTTATTTATTTCGTCCCAGTGTTGGTGGGACTTCATTCCTTGACTATACAATTGATTCGGAATCCCTTCTATTGTCATTTCCACTTTTGTAATTTCTGGATTATAATATTCTTCTGTGCTGGCCCTTTCAGGATCTTCGAATAGCATAAGAATTCCTTTCATACTTCTTGCAGGAACATTTAGATTGATATTCCATAGTGTATCAGATTTGTTTTTAGTTATTTTTCTGTGTCTTAGTATTCTGTCATACAAAATAACCATTTTACCATCAACTTGCTGTCTTATTTGTCTTGCTAATTCAGTATCAGAAACAATATCAAATTCCAAACAAATATTTTTGATTGTATAAGTTGAAGTTGCATCGCCTGATTTAATTACTTTATTATAATCATTGAATGTAAGTTCATATTCAAGTCTATCTCCTAATCCTGCTTGATAAAAAGGCATATGGGTTTCCAATAATTCAAAATCAAGTGGGATGCAAAACCTGTTTCCATATGCTTTTGCGATGGCTTGATCTTCTTTATCTGCTGTTGCGTTTCCTGCACCCACTCTATGTTTCAACATGTTCTCTTTGCCAACGCCTTGATATACCATATTTACACGTTCTGTAATAGTCTTCCATAAATCAATATAACAATGATAGATGTCACTATCGTCAATGGACATAACTTCATTTCCACTTATTCTAATTGTTGTTTTCTTAATTATTGCTCTTCCTATGTTTTGAAATATAGTTGCATTTGCATCTTTAGAGGTTAGTTCAATTTCAAATGCTAATCTGACTGTTCCGGGAACAATAACATCATTACTACTTAGATTAGGAAATCTCACTAATAATTGTTGATTTTGGTCAATAGTTGAAGGGTTATTTGTTATTACTACACTTTGGCGGATGCCTCTCACACCTCGTGGTTCTCTTAATTTTCTGTAAGGGTTTAGTTTATCTCCGTAAGCCGACATGTTTTTATTAAAAGATAAAAAATATTTTTAAATAATAAATAAATAATGGCTGAATATGAAAATCCTGAGTATGACAGGGAGGATTATGATAAAGAAGCAGAAACATCTTTTACAGATGAAGAAGAGTTTCAGAGAACATTAAATAGTCAGTTTGCTGGTTTGAATGATTTAACCGGTGATGATTGGAAAACTCTGCGTAATAGCATAGGTCAAAAAATGATAGATAGATTTTACGAAAGGAATGAAGAACCTAAACGTAAAATCAAAGGTTTGTCTCTCAAGAAAGATGATATAGGGAGACCAATGTTATATGTTAAAGATGAAGGTGGAAAGAATATTGCATTAACATATTATCGTTCCAATGCACCAGATGAAATAGCAACATTTTTATCATTTAATACTTTGCAAAGGAAATATGGTGTTGATTTTGTTAGGAATGTATTAGGTGTAGATGATTTTAAACCATCTGCTACAAGACTTAAAGAAGGTAGAGCTGAGCTTACAACTTTAATAGAAAACCAGTTGAGAGAGACACAATCTGATTTATTATCAGAAAAATTCAAGAATCTTGATAATGATGTATCATCACAACAAGAAGCACAAGAACTATTAGAAACTGCAAATAATGCAGAAACATCTGTGAAAACATTAGAGACATCATTCATTGAAAGTGTTAGTAGTGAAGCAGGAACACAAACAGATTGGACAAAAAGAGAGATTGATGGAAAAGCAAATGCAATGACAACAGTCAAAGAAGAGATAGCAAATGAATTGGCAAAACTGAATGAAACAAATAAAGACTTAGCAAAAGAAAATACAAAATTAGAACAAGCCAAAGCAGACAATGATGAATTTCAAATAGAAAGGATAAGTAGTCGAATCAAAGAGTTAGAAAGTGAGAGAAGTGCAAGATTGGAAGTTATTAATGTTAATAAAGAAAAACTACGTAGTCAGGTAAATAGAATCAAAGAGACTATAAATAAAGTGTTAAAAGAAGACACTACATTGGGTGAGAGAATTAGAACATTATTCAGAGAACAAGGCATTACAATTGTTAGTATTTTAACCGCTTTTGGAATGATTATTGGAGTTATTGTTGAAGCTGTTATTCCTACTGGTGGTGGTACTACTTCAACCCCTCCTTCTCCACCAAAAGGTGGTGTTAAAGATTGGGTTAAGAAACAATTATCAAATCTTGGTAAATTACTTTCTACCCTTGCAGGAAAAGTAGCTACTGCATTACCAGGTGTTATTGGTTCTATTGTGTCTTGGTTGTTGTCTTCTGCGGGTAAAGTTGTTGGTTGGTTTGGAGAACATTTATGGGCATTAGTTGTATTGGTTGCTGGATTGTTATATGCATCTGCGAGAGAGTTTATAAGAAAAAAAAGAACTTAATAAATTTCATACATAATTAATAGTCCAATTGCAATACTACCAACTATTAATGCTGTTTTGTTGTCTTCGTGTTGTATTGCTTCTTTTTTTTCAACGGGTTCTGGTAGAGATTTGATTTTTGGTTCTGGTAGAGATTTCTTTGTTTCCTGATGTTTTGGTTCTGGTAGAGATTTCTTTGTTGGTGTGCCTTGTATAGTTGCAGGTTGTGTAGTAGGTGCAACAGGTTTAACATTTACATCACTATTGAAACCAAGTGTTTGATTTTCTGTTGCAATTACAATTTTATTATTATATCCAGCGATAGTGCCAACTTGTAAAACCATATCACTGGGAGACATATATAATCCAATACCATAAACAAAATCTACTTTACTTCTTGCATATTTGAGTGTGTTTTGATATCTTTGTATTTGACTTGGTAAATCAACTGGACTATTAATAGCATCTTCAATGTTAGCAAGAAATTGTTTCTGAGCATCAAATCCTGTGCCTATTTTTAGAATTTCTACACGTGTTTGAGATTGTGCTGCTAATAGTGCCCATACAAACATTCTAATACTTTCGTTAATTCGTTCAATACCTGTTTTTGTTAATCCTTTTGATTTGTCTAATATAAACATTGTCCAGGCGTCACTTATATCTACTGTATGTTCTATTTTATCATTTGGATTAAAGAATGGACCTTCACTTCGATGTTCTTGTCTGTATTTTCCATCTGGTTTAAAATATTGTGTGTAACTCCCTAGACCACTGCATTTAGAACTACTTTCTAATTTTTGACGCCAATCTGTATTAGGTGAAACATTGAATTCATTGCATAACTTTTGATAGGTTGCTTTGTCGTATGGGTTTTTGTAATAACAAAATGATGCATCTGTTGGTAAAGGTGTTTGAAGTTCTTTCAAAATACGAGCAATACAATAATAAACATGAAATGTATATACTGTTTTAGTTAGTCCTGAAGTGTTTTGCAAATGGTCTTGATAACTTACTCCACATCCTGCAGTGGCACACCAGACAGCAAAATTTAATTGACATTGCCACCAGTCAAATGATGAATGAAGCCATGTATTCCACGGTTCATTGGTGTGTAATGTTGGATTTTGATAGTTTTGAAATAAGTCGGGAAACGTTACTGGAAAATGGTCGTCTTTGTTAACATAAATCGTTTGTTTTATAAGTTCAATATTCTTTTCGGTATATTTAGTATTGGGGTTATATGATGCATTGGGATTGTACTTGAATTCTTTAGGTATCATTTTTATTATTGATTATATATAAAAAATAAAAATGTATCATACAATTTCGAATATTGACAAGACAATAAACTTGCAACAATACATTGATAACAGAGATGGGAATAAACGTATTGGTTTGAAATCTATAACATATGGTGTTGGATGGTATAATGTTGTTGATGAATATTTGCAGAAGACTAAAGAGAGACCTCATAAGATTATAGATGGTTATTATAGTTTCCAACAAATAGCAGATTTATTTCAAAGTAATAATATTACATTATCTGTAAATGAAACAAATGGAATTGCTTCTTTAATTACACCGGATGAATTGAAGATAAGCAAGGGCTTAAAACAAATGTTGGGGTTTGGAAATAAGCGAAAGTTTGCTGTTAATGAAACTCATTATGGTGAGAGAGCTGTAGATTTTGCTGTTTATAAATCATTGTATGTTCATTTGGAACAGATTAATACTTCAAATAATTATTTAGATGGTATGCCGAGTACTGTGTTGGCTGTTGTTCCAGTGGAAAATAAGGAGTTTGGAGAGATAACAACAGTGAGATTTGAGCATCCAGAATATAAGTGTTTGGTGAATGATGCTATAGCAGAATTGAAATTAGAAATCAGGGATGAAAATAACAACAAGGTAATTAATCATCTACCAATTAATTGCGTTTTGGAAATTATATAATTACAATAAAAAAATGAGTATATTTGGTGCTAAGAGAAAACACGTAGATGCATTTGGGCTGAAACAAGAAATATTTAATATGAGAAGTCAAGCATTTACACAAATAAATACATTGAATGATAGACATACAGGACTTCAAGATAGATTTCGGGATATGTATGTCAATCATCGATTATTATATAATAAGGTTGATAATATGTCAGACAGAAAATTGATAAGCATGTGTGCGGAGAGTAAAGGTTCCTTACAGAAGAATGAAGTGTTTGGCTTTGGAAATGGTGGTAGAGAAGTAGGTGTTGGATATGTGATGAACTTTCCTGGCCAGATAATAGGTGTTGGACTGTCGAGTAAAAGAACAAAAGGCGATGTGTCTGTGGCGATTGCAATTAATGGAAATCCACAAGCAGGATATGATATATCATTGAATAATATTTTAAGAAAACACGATAACTTTGCTACACCGTTAAAGGTTGAGGCTGGTGATGCAATTGATTTTGTTTGTCAGACTAATAATGCTACATGTGTTAATACTGTGGCTTCGATGATAATTGAATTATTTATTGAATAAAAAAAAAAAATATATGTTATCAAGAAAAAAAATGAAACAACCTAATGCACTGCTATATCCAGAGTTGCCTATTGAAGATGGGCAGAACTATAGATTACAGAAGATATCTGAGATAGAGAAGACATTAATTAATGAGAGAGATGTGAGAAAAGCATTATACAAGAAATATAAGCGTGGAATAAATATTACTGATGGAGTTGATACAGGTTTGATATCAACAAGTGTTATCTTGGCAGGTGTTGGATTAACTGTTCCAATTATGTTGCCTTTAGAGATTGTTGCTGTTGTGTGTGGGAGTTTGGGTGTGTGTGTTAAACTAATTAGGCGTAAAATGACTTCAAAAGCACATAAACATTATAAGATTAAAACTATTGCTGATAGTAAGTTGAATAGTATAAAGGATTTGATTTCTAAGGCTTTGACAGACGGACAGATATCTGAGAATGAATTTAAACTTGTGTTGGATGAGTTGGACAAATATAACAAACTCAAAGACAATATACATTCAAAACAAACAGGATTGAGTGAGGCAGAGAGAAAGAAACTTATTGAGGAAGGTAAGGCTCAAGCGAAGAATGAAATGAAAAAAAAGATAGAAAATGCTTGATTTTATTCAATAAAATTACAATAGTAAATGACCCACCACCGAAATATGAAAGTTAATATTTTTTTGCTTCACTTCCAGTTGGCCTACAATGTTGAAATTTTATAAGAATGTGCATTTTGTATGTTGAAACAAATGTACAAAGTTTGGTGGTAATTAGTTGAACCAATGTTATTTTACAACAATTCAAAGACTTGCAGGAAATTCCAAAATGATGCTAGAACTTTGAAATTTTGTGATAATATGTATATATGCAACCCAAATACAAATGCAAAATCTAAGACTAATCGGTTGATGGGATTCCACTTTTAGGAAGACTCAAAGACTTTCAGAAATTCCAAAAGTTGTCATAGGAACTTGGAATTTTAATATGTTATACAGCCTTAAAGTCTTGTTATATGTGCAAAATCTGGTGGTCATTGGATTATGTAAAGGCACTTTCAGGAGGGGTTAAAGTTTTTGCCCCAAAGTGGAATTTTCAAAATTCTTTTTAATATGTTTCTATATAGTGTCTATCCGCGACTTTTGTCGGAGCAGATTTTTAATATCACCTCTAATTATTGTTATCTGAACATAGCAATACTTTATTGGCGATTATACGATAATCATCAACAAATTATTGTCATACTACAATATATTTGTAAATTAAATGCACCATTAACTGGGTCAAAATAATTATGCTGTAAGCAATTTGACATATATATCAGTGATTGTTTATAGCAATACTTTATTGGTGATTATACTATAATCATCAACAAATTATTGTCATATTAAACCTTATAAGGAAGAGATAAAGAGATTGAGTATGATAGAGTGTTGAGGATGATAATTTAATTTTTTTATGCTCAAGTCGGCGATATAGTTTGTAAGAGTTTTCTACAATTTATTTTTAGAATGCCCAGATATGGTTCTTGTTTATCGAGTTGCTTAGCAACCTTTCTTAATTAAACCGATTACAGTGTTACCAGGATTTTTATGTATTTTTTTTTTTCAACCTTTTTTATCGCTTAGCAACACTTTTTATTTAAACCGATGACGGCGTATAACATTTTACTCAATATTCCATCAACAACACACATAAAAATATGTCATTTCTGGGATTCGAACTCATGCCCCAAAAAAACCCCACCATTTACAGTCCAAACCGTCTAGACCACTCGGCTATCACGGCTTGTACTAGTATATTAAGAAATTGAACGTAAATAAATGACTACGCTATCAGTGTGGCGATAGGTAAATACACACACTACAACTGATAAAAAGGCCTGCGCAAGCCTATCTGTATAGGTCATGACCTTTATCCGTGAATCAGTCCAGTATGTCATTTCATATCTCAGATATAGATGTATTTGAAAGAGGATGTGTTTGGAAATTAACATTATTGTTTATAGAGGTATAAAATATAGTGTATATATTGTGGTGTATTGTTGATGTATATTGTGTCAAAAATTGTATTTACATTGTTTTATGCTATGTATAATGCTTCAATCGGTGATATAGTTTGTATCGCCGATAAAAGTCGGCGATATAGTTTGTATCGCCGTTGGAAAATTGTGGTATAATATATATGCTCCAATCGGTGCTATACGGACAATGAATATATCGCCGTTGGAGCACTTTGCATATATATTGCGTTGATTTCGCACATGTCACTGCAAGAGAAATCATGTGGCAGAATAGATTTTCCTCTCAAAAACATAATAAATATTCAAATTTTGTCATGTAACTCGGCTCATAAATGTTTAACAACATTCTGCACAAATACGTTTTAGATCCAGTCAGTTTTTGGAAAAGGGTTTTGATTTCGCATATGCGATTACCAGCAATATCAAGTGCCAGAATAGATTTTCCTACCAAAACATACTAAATATTCAAATTTTGTCATGAAAATTGGTTCATAAATGTATAATAACATTCCAGATAATATGCAAGAACAAGTTTTGCCTATTTTTTTAATGTGTATTTTATAGGTTGATTTCGCTGCTCATCAACCTTTCCGGGCTAAACTTCCTCGAAGAAAGATATTTCTGTGGAAGAGGGCAGATGCAGAGAAGATTAAGCAACACCTTAAAGAACTCAGTCACACTTTCATGAAGGAAACATCTCAGTCAGTGGAATGCATATGGACACTATTCAAGTCTGCCATCACATCTGCTGTAGAGAAGTATGTGCCAACGAAAATGTCCAGCACTCGACAAACCCACCCATGGGTTAATACAAGTCTGCGCCGAGCTATGAGACGTAAACAAAGAGCCCATTGGAGAGCACAAAAACACAAGGACTGGAACCGTTACAGGAGGTTGCAAGCAGCGGTCCAAAGAGAGACTCGAACAACAGAAAAGACTTATCCAATCCTCAGGGATTGCTTATGCAATTGCTTTTCACTGTTCCATCAATTGACATCCTTTAGATACCTGTTGAAGGTCATTATTTAAACCGATGTTCGTTCCTCGTTGTATAACAACTGCTTGTTTGACATCTCTGTACTTTAAGTAGACTAAGATGTTTTGTGGGCTTTTGTTGTACCTTCCTTCTATTCGAAGGAATCTTCTTCAGTAAATTTATATGCTGTTTTATTTATTTATTTAATAACCGGTATGAACATCGCTTTGGTTTTGACGGTATCACAACCTTATTAACCCAAATGAGTATCACAAATACATTTAAAATATCAATATCACCCCTTAGGTTACACTCTGCTTCTTCTGTACGGATTCCCCATTCTATTAAGAACTTTAATACTATGTTGCCTTCGGTATTGGTTAGACCCTTAAATTTGTCTTCTGTAACTTCAGTTAATCTCAAAGGAGCAGGCAATACCAATGTTTTTGGGAGTAGTCTTCGTATAAGACTATCTCCTCTCAAATCGCCCATCCTTCGAAAATATACTAATCCGTGGAAAAGAAGTGGAATGTATCCTAGCATTTCTAAGTGCAATGCCAAGAGGTGCAGATGTTGTTCGCATTTAAGCACTGCGTCTACCGTTACTTCATCTGTAAATGGTAGACGCTTCTCTGTAGTTAACATGTCTGATTTGACATGACAGTCTACAGATTTAATTTATCTAATTACTTGACGTGCTGCAAACTGTAATATGCAGTACGTCGGTCAAACTAACCGCATGCTTAAAACTAGATTGAACGAGCATTATCGTAGAATGAGTAAGCCTAAGAAAACTGACACTTTCTTGTACCGTCACTTTCGACGTACAGGTCATTCTGTAAATAACATTGTTATACAACCAGTGGAAAAACTTTATTACGATGCAAATTCTACATCTAGATTCAAAATAATCAAAAGACATGAAGCTGAACTGAAATGGATTAAATTTTTACAGACCCCTTTTCCACTGGGATTTAATGACAACATTTATCATGAGGGTAATATTTCCAGAATGCCGGACTTTGATATTTTCTCACTCCTGGAATGTCGAAAACGCAGAACTAGATCTCACGGCACCAGGAAAAATGGTAACTTTAAACGTAAATCACGTGCATTTAAACGAAACAATACTAGACTGAAATGACTGTCAATTATATTATTAAATCATGGACGCCACTCTATGCTTTCATTTTTAAGTTCATTACCCGTTTCTGTTTTACGTCTTCTGGACACCGAGGCTAATAAATTCTACGATAGTTCTCATCAGTTATATGATGCGGCTCTCTTAACTAGAGGCTATACTCAGCATACTCTCCGTCCTTACATTGATTCTGAAATTAATCATAAACGCCATTTCTTCAAAATATCCTTCATTAATAAGGGTATGGATTTTATAGATTTGCCCAGTATCTTCCGTGAGAGTTTGGTGCTTTCTTCCATTCCTGCTTATTTTCAAAATACTGAAACACCTATAATTTGCTTAATAATTAATATTAAGCCTTATTGGGATAATCCCTCAACCCATTGAGCTAGCTGACCCTTGAAGCTCCCTGAACATTAAAAACCATGTTAAACTTGAATGAGCCTTTTCAAAATCTTGCCTAGAAGATAGTACCCAAGATAACTGGTAAACAATACTGTGGCTAATTTACAGAGTTCTAGTTAATTCCAAATTAGGAGTAATTTACTCCAACTTTTTCATTTCTGACTCCCAACTTTTTGAAAAGTATGGTAAAACTCCAACTTTTTCTGGAGGACTGCATTTTTACTCCAATTTTCAAAACCCTAGGGAGAACTCTGCTAAAATCTCATTCCTGTTCATTCAAATGTGTTTTCCATGGAGGCAAAGAGAAACTGCTATTATAAGCCTATACTCTTCCTACCCCAGCAAAAATCTATTTTGTTCATTCAAGCGTGTCTTTCTTATGGAGGCAAAGAGAAACTGCTATTTACAAGCCTATACTCTTTCAACTCCAGCTAAAGTCTTCAATTCGTTCAATTGCATCTTTCTTTAAAATGGAGGCAAAAAGAAACTGCTATTTAAAAGCCTATACTTTTTCTACTCCATTTTAAACTTGCTAATGTTTGGAAGCATTCACATATCAAAATAAAGGGACCTGTATCATAAGGTTTGGACAAATTTTCTTTGTTGTTTTAGAAGCCTTATTTGCCATCATTATTCTGACTAGTTTTGCCTGTCATAGTTTGCGTTTGTCATATTATTTGCCATTTTCTTGCCTTGCACTCAAGTGTAAGCTTTTCCTAGTGGCTAGAAGCCTACTTAAGAAACTGTTTTCATCACGCCATTTCAAAATTTAGTGTAGAAGTCATTAGACAATTGGTTCTTCCACCGATGATCTGAAAATACCAACGTGGATCATTCCATTTGATGTTTCATTCTTGTTTCGTTCAGATCTTGTCGATCAATCCCATTAGCAGTCAGTCATTGTACCCGGGATTCTGTTAGTGAGCTGACTGTTAATGGAAAACACCTTTTCTTTCCCCATTGGAATGTCTCTTTCTTTCCACAGCTTGGGATTTGCACTGGTGTTGTACTCTATTAAGAACAGCTTTCATACTGAAACATGCTTGGCTGTCTATCAGCATATCCCGACAAAATCTTGAAATAGCCTCCTGCATCCGATACTTTTCAGGCAGGTCTCTAAATGTGGCAGTGGCAAGGGTCAGAACTTGGTCAGCTGTTCTTCCAAAGATCTTTCCCATCTTGAAATGATTGCTGGAATTTCATTCTTGCTGTATCCCAATCTATCCTCAAATCTCTTCCCAGTCCTGCAGTGATTGCGAAGAAATCCAAAGCTTTGCCCTCGAAAGACCAATATAGGTAATCACAACATTCTCTGTCGAACCATTTTAAAACTGACCAGCAGCTTTCAAACTTGTGTCTGTCAGAAAAACATCCAGCACACATTTCCATCAAATTCATGTTCTTTGGAAGCTGTTTCAGATCACCACGCCTCTCTCTCCATGAGTGTCTAGAAGACTCCTCAGGAGATATGTTATCATCACTCACTTTTCCCACATCAGTAGCGGTATGCCATGGTGACCTTGACCTAGAAGTACTATATCATTAGTGTCCTGACACGCTCGACCTTGAATATGTCCTTGGTGACCTTGACATCCGGTGTCGAGCGTATGATCTTGTATGCGACCCTGACCTTGCACATCTGGAGCATGACCTTGGCTTCTCATGCTTTCTTGGTGACCTTGACCTGTCATACTTTCTTGATGGTGACCTTGGCCTGCCATGCCTTCTTGAAGAGTCAACCTGTCATGCCTTCTATGTGTCCTTGACATGTTATGCCTTCTAGATGTCCTTGACATTCCATGCCTTCTTGAAGGGGACCTTGACGCTTCACGTCCTCTTGAAGGTGACTGACCTTCCTTACCCTCCTGAAGGTGACCTTGACATCATAACCCTTGAAGGTGATTTCCTCATATCATGTCATCTTGAAGGCGTTTTTGACCTTTCATGCCTTCTAGAAAGTGACCTTGACAATTCCTGTCTTCTTGAAGGGGAGCTCAACCTTCCATGCCTCCTAGGTGGCCTTGACAATTCCTGTCTTCCTGATGGTGAACTTGACCTTCCCGCCTAGGTGACCTTGACAATTTCTGTCTCCTTGAAGGTGAGCCCGACCTTCCATGCCTTCTAGAAGGTGTCTCCAGTCTTGGCTTAATCTGCCGTCTAGTGGTTGTTCCTGACCTTTAACCCCTGGAGTTTAGCCTTGGTCTGGTTTGCCTTCTTGACTCTTCGAACTTCCTACCATGTGATCTTGACCATGAATGTCACTCTCGGCTGTAGGAATCATATTTACTGGCATGAGGCCTATCTTTTTTCTTCTTATCAAGTTCATTTTCATATCTGCTTTCGGAGAGACCAAAGACTATTTTTTCACGTGAAACTATTTTTTCATTCTTGTCTGATGATGTCAACCAAAGCACATGTGTCTAGAAGACTCCAAGCACTCCGGTGAACCATCTGGCTGATCACAATCACTACTTTCTGTTCATTTTTAAACTCTTCCTGAAATCCAATGCATGTCCTCTTCTGTTCCTTCCTAGCCATGAGGATTAGAAATCAACTCCATGACTGCTCTACTGTTCTTGGCAATGGGGATTAGAAATCAACCCAATGTGCTCTACTCTTCCTAGCCATGAGGTTTAGAAATCAACTACATGACTGCTCTACTACTGTTCTGGGTGATGGGGATTAGAAATCAACGCCATGCCCACTACATTCTTCTATCAATTCTGTTCACGTGAAAGCATTTCTTCATCCTTTGACTGATGGTGTCGTCCGGCGCCTGTGTATCCAGAAGACGACTAATGCCCCATCAAGCCATCTGTCTGGTCAATAATCTTTGCCTCAACATTTGCTATCTTTTATTTGTGCAAGGAGTGACAAATACAAACTTGTGTAAAGTGTAATATAAATATTTCAAGAATAACCTCTGTGTATAGAATACTCCAGAGATTCTTTCCCAAAATATTTATCTTTTTTTTTCTGGCTTTTCGACAGGCAGAACACTTTTCAATAATTTTCGCGTATAGAATACTGCGAAAACCCTAGAAAAGTCTGTCTTTTAAGTGATAAGCAGTTATTTACTAATAATTTTGAGAATATATTACAGTCGAGTCCGGCAACTTTGCATGGCCGTTTATTTTGCGCACCCTGCATTCGCATTTTCACAAACTGTATCCCTAATTATCAATTCCACTATATTCAGTGCATCGGCATTAAGTTTAACTTTAACCCGAAAAAGATGTCCTGCACGTGCAGATGAAATAGCCTCGCGGAACCCCCCAATTTTTCTCAAAATACGAACTCTTAAAAGTCAAGACTGAGTTTAAAACTAGCCAAAGTCGCTGTTCCCTTGATTCTAAACTTACTGCTTCTGACAACATTGCAGAAGAACGAATCAACAACTTATGAGTCAACCCTCATGTTCAAACTGTTCAACAAACATATTGTGCGCAATGTTAGGCGACAAAATTGGTAGTTCAATTTCAAGGGGGCATCCCTTTTCATAGTATTCTTTGTCCTGTATATTAATAACTTCAGAGGCCAATTTTCATTGCAGCTGGTCGATAGGGAAATGCTGCAATGTTGTTGACTGAAAATTGAGTGGTGGCTTGAACAAAGTCACACATAGCTATATAAACTTTATATGCGCAATGTTACCGGACCGCACCGTACTTCTAAAACGTTAGAACAATGCTTTTTAATGGATGGCTGGCTTCTTTTAAGTAATAAGCAGTTCTTTTTAACTATTTTGGGTATAGAATACTCCTAAAATGTAAGAACTATGCTTTTTCAATATATGGCTGTTTGCCAATTCTTTTCAATACAACAAATTTGAAGAAAAAGGACTATTTTCGGTTTAGAAAACTCAAGAAAATAACCCTTTCTCGTCTGCAACCAACCAACCCCTTCAAAAATGCAGACAGCTATTTGTCACCAATTTTATTCAAGAAAGTACTTTGTGTATAGAATACGCCAAAGATTTTACGTAGGTTTCTTGAATTAATACCACAATGATACAGGTTAGGGATTTCTTTTATAATAATGGTCGCGTATAAAATACAGCGAACAATCGAAGAAAAGTACATGTAAATCTTGGTTTAGAAAACACAGAGATTACCTTTTCTTCTTTCTTGACAACCAGGTATTCCTCTGCCATTCCACGGAGAAAATCAGCCACCCAACCAGGCAAAACTAAACCCCAACTGGCAAGGGACAATTTAGAATTTTTCCAAACTAAAAATTACCCCAAGAAAAAACTGGCAGAAGACAAACAAAAATCAATCCAATTAGCTAAACTTAAATTAATTTAAGACTGCCTTAAGAATTGGTTCATTCAGCTAAATGCCAAACTCACCGGTTGTCCCCAAAACTGACTGGCTCCACGTTGCCGAAAAAATAAACAGGCCAAATCAAGAAGCTAAATGCCTCTGAACTTCCCCTGCCCACAATTTCAACCCGTCAGGCTATCAAGAGTTGAACCCTTCACAGTTCCCTCTGTAAACAAAAGGAACCGCGTATCATGTTCACCGTCCTCCACGTCCGAAAACGTGAAGTAAATTTGAACCCTTCACAATCCCCAACGTTAAATAAATAACGAAGTGGACCGCGTATCATGTTCACCGTCCCTCACGAATCCGAGGATAACTCGTGAAGTAGTAATACACCTCTAACGAAATGACCGGAGAATTCCCCCCTTCCGTTTTATCGCTCGTCGCCAAATAATGTATTTTTAATAACCCGTATGTGGGACCAGGACTGGGGACGGGACAGGAAGAAGTCTTACCTGGGTAAATGGTTGATAATCTCCCTGGCAGAGGCTCTGGTCTAGTTGGTTTAAGTGGCTCAGCTAGACTGAGGAGCGTGGTCTCTGCTGCATGCTTTTCTCGCTTCCTGGGTACCATTAATTATTCAAGTGGGTAAAACCCATCACCTTCCGGTCGGCGTTTCTGGATAGCTCACGACACAACAATGGTATTTTAAACCAATTTTGATATATTTCGATGCGATAATATCATTTTTATACATGTGTGATAAGTTTATTTAGAGGGGTGTCTGCAATGGGCATATCTGATTGGCCAATGATGGCCTATAATTTGATTGGTGAGTTAAGAGCGCCACCTGGGGTGGCCCCTATGTGCCCATGGCGCCCGGTTACCTTAAAAACATCTGTCAGTCAGAGCGCCACCTATATGGGTATATAAGGCCTTGCAGCTGGTGGAGAGCTCATATCGGTATAGGGTTCGCCGGTCATCCGGGTACTTTCGTTTGTCACGTGATAGCAACGAGCACGCGGGTGAATACAAACGCCATTTTGAATAAGCAAATAGTGTAAATAAAACCCAAGTCACTAGCATATTTCTTACAATTTTGATAAAACATGCCAAAAATCTGTAGTGCAGGTGGTTGTACAAATCATCATTTACAACTGGATAAAAAGCTATCGTTCTATCAGTTCCCAAATGGAGAAAAACATCCAGAGAGACGGTCTCGGTGGATAAGGGCCTGCAGTCGCCAGAACGCTGATGGTTCAGACTGGATTCCTACATCAAAATATGTTTACATGTGCAGTGAACATTTTATAACAGGTAATTGATTCACAATACACTATTCTTTGGGCCATGCTTTGTTGATAATGAACTGAAATTGTCCTTTCTATTGGTAAAATTGTCTGTTGATTTCTCTCTAGTGCTCGTATTTCTCCTTTCAACAACATTTCTGCACTTACCGAGGCGATCCCTTGGAACATCACCAGAGGTGTTGGATGGGTGACTAAATTTAGAAATTGATTGTAATTAACTTTAAAGTGTAGAAAAAAAACCCTCCTTACTGGGTGTGCTAAAGAAGATGAACAGGGGTCCTAAAGTGAATGCCTCTGATCTAAAGGTCAAAACAACAACAAGGTCTTTAGTATGTGTGCCTTGTAAATGAACTAACAAACTAGCCTGTCCCCCTAGCCTTGGCATAACCTCGGATCTGGGTTCACACTATTTGCAGAAATGACATATGACATGCAAACAGTATGGGCCCAGATCAGATGAGCAGTCTGATCTGGGTCCACACTGTTTGCAGAAATGACTTAAAGCTACCGCAGTCAACGATTTTTTACAGACAAACAGTGTGGACTCAGATCAGACAGCTCCTCTTAGCAATCTGATCTGTGTTATTTTGATAATAAACAGAATGTCAAACCTACCTTGACACTTGGATAGAGTATATTTCCCGAGTCCATGACACCTCCGAATACACAACACTTGACACTAGTCCGTAGACATCGGTTATCAGGCAGCTGTTATTTCACTAAATGGAAATTTTCCGCCTCGTTATTCTTTACTTTTAATCACTTTTACTTACAGTAACATGCATTTTCAGCTTAAAAAAACGATTTTATTCAATGTAAATGATAGCGATCTAAAGGGTAATTGCCGGTCGCTCTGCTATTGTTTTCACCTAAAAAATGGCGGCCTATCGGTTGCTACGGGCAGTGACGTCACGCCGGCGAACCCTATTGGAAGTCTCAGCGAACAGTGGAAGAAAATAATAAATAACTGGTAAGTTTTTAATTTCCTGAAAAGGAATAAATATAGTTTCTGAAAAGAAACGATTGTTATTACTTACCGTATCGAGCAAGAAAACCTGAATAAGGTTAGGCAACGCTGAGAGAAGGTTCAAGGAAAGAGAAAGACGCTGACAGTTGATTGTTTATCCCGCCATATTTGTTTGATGTAATTTATTTTTTTAAACACAGATAACTCCAATCATTTTCATTCAATGTATAACTGCAGCTTCGTTTTTTACCAATCATTGTTTTGGAACAGGGAGCTCTGTCTAAATTGAGGTTTAATCTGAATCTATCTAATATACCGCTCGGGAAACACAAGTTTGTTACATTTTGGTGGCAGCGCCTGGATACGGAAATAAGCCAGTTTTCTTTTAAATTTCGCTTTTTGTAATAGAATTTGTCCTGAAATATGGACGAAGTAAGGGCACCGATTACTAAAGGCGATACACTGACAACCCCTGTATTCAGTACTGTAAGGGATAGGCGTGATGCACCTCCTTCATTAACTAGAGAGCCGTCTATAGCCAGACGACTAGACGACTCCTTCATGGATCTTGGTGTGAGATCAGCGCAGCAAAAGGCTGATCAAGAGATGCAGCAGAAGAATAGAGCTGATAAAGGAGAACAGTCCTTGTTACTGCTCTCTGAGATTCACAAAATGCGTGAAGAAACTAGAAGGCGTGATGAAGAATACAGGATGGAAGCTATGAGAAAAGATGAAGATATTAGAAAGCTGATTGCGGATAGCCAGAAAAAGGATGAAATCATTCTTTCATTGATCACATCTTTTAAAGAGCAGATGTCTTCCACAGCAGGCTCGATATCTAGAAGCAAAGAGGAGCCGCAATATTATACTGAAACAGAATCTGATTTACTGCGTCCCCACTCAGATAAATGGTCTATCGGAAGGCCAGAAATGGCCGACAATATACGGGGCGAAAAAACGGCAGCATTGAGAAGCACTAAAATAGAAAATCAGAGTTATGACCCACTAAATAACACTGAAAAGACAAACACTATGCAGGAGACAAATTTTCAAGGCTCTAGGTATCCTGTTTTTCCACAGGTATAAATGGAGGTCTTTATACTGAAGCAGATGCACATTATGCAACTAGCCAGCATAAGCAAACTCCGTCTATGATGTCTGAAAGTTTACTAAGTGATCTAAAAACCGTCAGGGCAAAAACAAGTTTAATATCCCAAAAAGAAAACAATGCTCATGACTTACGCCAAAGCTCTTCAAAGACTGGTGTAAAAATGAAACCTGCGACATTCGATGGCTCAGCCTCATGGATTGACTATAAGACACATTTTGACATGTGTGCTGAATTGAACGGTTGTGATGCTAGTCAGAAGGGCCTATACTTAGCAGTGAGCCTTCGTGATCAGGCACAAGGTGTGTTAGGGAATCTACCTGTAGAGGAAAGAAACAATTTTGAAAAATTAAGTAAAGCTTTGGCTGAGCGTTTTTCACCAGCCAGCCAAACTGAATTATATAGAGCACAACTGAAAGAACGGCAGTGGAAGCACGGTGAAAATATTCCTGAGTATGGCCAACGCATATTAAGATTAACCACACTGGCATACCCTGATGCAAGTTCGGCTTTAGTCGATACTCTGGCCATGGGGGAACTTTATAGATGCCATTTCAGATCCAGAAATGCGTTTGAAGATACAGCAATCTAGACCCAAGGTCTTAAATGAAGCCGTCAAAGTAGCTGTAGAGTTAGAAGCATTCGATAAGGCAGAGAAGCAACGACAGACCAATAAATACATAAGGGGTGTTTCTGAAACGCCAGTAGATGCAGAAATAAGAAAATCAGACATCAATATTCAGGACATAATGAAACGTCTGGATCAATTGATCAAACAACAGCAAAAGCTGACATCTATAAGTGACAAATCATTGCCGCCTGATAGGACAAAAAATCGTTGCTATAAGTGTAAGAACTTTGGACATATAATGAGAAACTGTCCGGATAATAAAAATCAAAGTACTGAGAGTACTGGAAATGTTAAACGAGTAGGTCGATTTTGTAATAAGAGTCTTCACCAAAAAGGGAAACGACCAAAACAAATAGGGCATGCAAGAGAAAGTACAAAACCGCTAGAAGCTGGCATGTATTTACCTGTAAATATCAATGGTATTGATACAAATATGTTAGTAGATTCAGGGGCCACAGCATCATTACTTTCACAAGACATATACAACAGCATTCCTGTTGAAAATCGACCTAGACTAGACCCTGTAAAAGGCGAAATGGTCGCCGTAAATGGCATGTCTTTAGAGATTCTTGGCAGTGGTGAGTTTGACATTTTTCTTGGGGGGTTTTGCTACCCGTCAACGGTCATTGTGGCAAAACTTAACACAACCGCAATATTGGGGCTTGACTTTCTGTCTGCTCACGATTGTGACGTTAGTTTGAAAAACAAATCAATAATTATAGGTGGCAAAATAGTTAAAAGTGATATCAAAGGGAAAATTGGATGTTACCGAGTAAATGATTTTTGTCATGATATAGATGGAATAGGAATACTAGAACCTGCAGAAAAGTTTAGTAAAAATGGTAAGGCATTGCTAGGACGTACATTGGCTACCGCTGAAGAAAATATTCCAGTTCGACTGATGAACCCATCGAACGAATCCGTAGTGGTGTACAAAGGTTCAATAGTTGGTGAGTTTGAACAAGTTGACCATGCGCCAGTATGTCAATACAAAGTACAGATCAGAAGTAGAGAATTGTCAGAACCGTTAGAAAATCTGCTTAAAAAAGGTTCAGAGGACCTGGATGAGAATCAGACTGACAAAGTGCGAGAGACGTTGACAGAGTATAGTGATATCTTTGCTTCAACAGATAAAGACCCAGGACGAACAGATGTTGTTTTACACGAAATTGACACAGGTGATGCAAAACCGGTTAAACACAGACTAAGAAGATTACCTCAATATGCCGTTGAGGAAGCAGATAGACAAGTTGATGACATGCTTGAACGTGAAATAATAGAGCCATCCAATAGTCCTTGGGCAGCTGGAATCGTGCTTGTTAGAAAGAAAGACAACACTCTTAGATTTTGCGTCGATTATAGGGCATTGAACGCCCTGACAATAAAGGATGCATATCCATTGCCAAAAATAGACGAAACGCTGGACAACTTAGCAGGCGCATCGTGGTTCTCGACCCTTGACCTGCGAAGTGGATATTGGCAGGTTGGTGTCGATTGGTGTGCTAAAGAAGATGAACAGGGGTCCTAAAGTGAATGCCTCTGATCTAAAGGTCAAAACAACAACAAGGTCTTTAGTATGTGTGCCTTGTAAATGAACTAACAAACTAGCCTGTCCCCCTAGCCTTGGCATAACCTCGGATCTGGGTTCACACTATTTGCAGAAATGACATATGACATGCAAACAGTATGGGCCCAGATCAGATGAGCAGTCTGATCTGGGTCCACACTGTTTGCAGAAATGACTTAAAGCTACCGCAGTCAACGATTTTTTACAGACAAACAGTGTGGACTCAGATCAGACAGCTCCTCTTAGCAATCTGATCTGTGTTATTTTGACAATAAACAGAATGTCAAACCTACCTTGACACTTGGATAGAGTATATTTCCCGAGTCCATGACACCTCCGAATACACAACACTTGACACTAGTCCGTAGACATCGGTTATCAGGCAGCTGTTATTTCACTAAATGGAAATTTTCCGCCTCGTTATTCTTTACTTTTAATCACTTTTACTTACAGTAACATGCATTTTCAGCTTAAAAAAAACGATTTTATTCAATGTAAATGATAGCGATCTAAAGGGTAATTGTCGGTCGCTCTGCTATTGTTTTCACCTAAAAAATGGCGGCCTATCGGTTGCTACGGGCAGTGACGTCACGCCGGCGAACCCTATTGGAAGTCTCAGCGAACAGTGGAAGAAAATAATAAATAACTGGTAAGTTTTTAATTTCCTGAAAAGGAATAAATATAGTTTCTGAAAAGAAACGATTGTTATTACTTACCGTATCGAGCAAGAAAACCTGAATAAGGTTAGGCAACGCTGAGAGAAGGTTCAAGGAAAGAGAAAGACGCTGACAGTTGATTGTTTATCCCGCCATATTTGTTTGATGTAATTTATTTTTTTAAACACAGATAACTCCAATCATTTTCATTCAATGTATAACTGCTGCTTCGTTTTTTACCAATCATTGTTTTGGAACAGGGAGCTCTGTCTAAATTGAGGTTTAATCTGAATCTATCTAATATACCGCTCGGGAAACACAAGTTTGTTACATTTTGGTGGCAGCGCCTGGATACGGAAATAAGCCAGTTTTCTTTTAAATTTCGCTTTTTGTAATAGAATTTGTCCTGAAATATGGACGAAGTAAGGGCACCGATTACTAAAGGCGATACACTGACAACCCCTGTATTCAGTACTGTAAGGGATAGGCGTGATGCACCTCCTTCATTAACTAGAGAGCCGTCTATAGCCAGACGACTAGACGACTCCTTCATGGATCTTGGTGTGAGATCAGCGCAGCAAAAGGCTGATCAAGAGATGCAGCAGAAGAATAGAGCTGATAAAGGAGAACAGTCCTTGTTACTGCTCTCTGAGATTCACAAAATGCGTGAAGAAACTAGAAGGCGTGATGAAGAATACAGGATGGAAGCTATGAGAAAAGATGAAGATATTAGAAAGCTGATTGCGGATAGCCAGAAAAAGGATGAAATCATTCTTTCATTGATCACATCTTTTAAAGAGCAGATGTCTTCCACAGCAGGCTCGATATCTAGAAGCAAAGAGGAGCCGCAATATTATACTGAAACAGAATCTGATTTACTGCGTCCCCACTCAGATAAATGGTCTATCGGAAGGCCAGAAATGGCCGACAATATACGGGGCGAAAAAACGGCAGCATTGAGAAGCACTAAAATAGAAAATCAGAGTTATGACCCACTAAATAACACTGAAAAGACAAACACTATGCAGGAGACAAATTTTCAAGGCTCTAGGTATCCTGGTTTTTCCACAGGTATAAATGGAGGTCTTTATACTGAAGCAGATGCACATTATGCAACTAGCCAGCATAAGCAAACTCCGTCTATGATGTCTGAAAGTTTACTAAGTGATCTAAAAACCGTCAGGGCAAAAACAAGTTTAATATCCCAAAAAGAAAACAATGCTCATGACTTACGCCAAAGCTCTTCAAAGACTGGTGTAAAAATGAAACCTGCGACATTCGATGGCTCAGCCTCATGGATTGACTATAAGACACATTTTGACATGTGTGCTGAATTGAACGGTTGTGATGCTAGTCAGAAGGGCCTATACTTAGCAGTGAGCCTTCGTGATCAGGCACAAGGTGTGTTAGGGAATCTACCTGTAGAGGAAAGAAACAATTTTGAAAAATTAAGTAAAGCTTTGGCTGAGCGTTTTTCACCAGCCAGCCAAACTGAATTATATAGAGCACAACTGAAAGAACGGCAGTGGAAGCACGGTGAAAATATTCCTGAGTATGGCCAACGCATATTAAGATTAACCACACTGGCATACCCTGATGCAAGTTCGGCTTTAGTCGATACTCTGGCCATGGGGGAACTTTATAGATGCCATTTCAGATCCAGAAATGCGTTTGAAGATACAGCAATCTAGACCCAAGGTCTTAAATGAAGCCGTCAAAGTAGCTGTAGAGTTAGAAGCATTTGATAAGGCAGAGAAGCAACGACAGACCAATAAATACATAAGGGGTGTTTCTGAAACGCCAGTAGATGCAGAAATAAGAAAATCAGACATCAATATTCAGGACATAATGAAACGTCTGGATCAATTGATCAAACAACAGCAAAAGCTGACATCTATAAGTGACAAATCATTGCCGCCTGATAGGACAAAAAATCGTTGCTATAAGTGTAAGAACTTTGGACATATAATGAGAAACTGTCCGGATAATAAAAATCAAAGTACTGAGAGTACTGGAAATGTTAAACGAGTAGGTCGATTTTGTAATAAGAGTCTTCACCAAAAAGGGAAACGACCAAAACAAATAGGGCATGCAAGAGAAAGTACAAAACCGCTAGAAGCTGGCATGTATTTACCTGTAAATATCAATGGTATTGATACAAATATGTTAGTAGATTCAGGGGCCACAGCATCATTACTTTCACAAGACATATACAACAGCATTCCTGTTGAAAATCGACCTAGACTAGACCCTGTAAAAGGCGAAATGGTCGCCGTAAATGGCATGTCTTTAGAGATTCTTGGCAGTGGTGAGTTTGACATTTTTCTTGGGGGGTTTTGCTACCCGTCAACGGTCATTGTGGCAAAACTTAACACAACCGCAATATTGGGGCTTGACTTTCTGTCTGCTCACGATTGTGACGTTAGTTTGAAAAACAAATCAATAATTATAGGTGGCAAAATAGTTAAAAGTGATATCAAAGGGAAAATTGGATGTTACCGAGTAAATGATTTTTGTCATGATATAGATGGAATAGGAATACTAGAACCTGCAGAAAAGTTTAGTAAAAATGGTAAGGCATTGCTAGGACGTACATTGGCTACCGCTGAAGAAAATATTCCAGTTCGACTGATGAACCCATCGAACGAATCCGTAGTGGTGTACAAAGGTTCAATAGTTGGTGAGTTTGAACAAGTTGACCATGCGCCAGTATGTCAATACAAAGTACAGATCAGAAGTAGAGAATTGTCAGAACCGTTAGAAAATCTGCTTAAAAAAGGTTCAGAGGACCTGGATGAGAATCAGACTGACAAAGTGCGAGAGACGTTGACAGAGTATAGTGATATCTTTGCTTCAACAGATAAAGACCCAGGACGAACAGATGTTGTTTTACACGAAATTGACACAGGTGATGCAAAACCGGTTAAACACAGACTAAGAAGATTACCTCAATATGCCGTTGAGGAAGCAGATAGACAAGTTGATGACATGCTTGAACGTGAAATAATAGAGCCATCCAATAGTCCTTGGGCAGCTGGAATCGTGCTTGTTAGAAAGAAAGACAACACTCTTAGATTTTGCGTCGATTATAGGGCATTGAACGCCCTGACAATAAAGGATGCATATCCATTGCCAAAAATAGACGAAACGCTGGACAACTTAGCAGGCGCATCGTGGTTCTCGACCCTTGACCTGCGAAGTGGATATTGGCAGGTTGGTGTCGATCCAAAAGACAAATCAAAAACTGCGTTTATAACAAGAAAGGGATTATTTCAGTTCCGCGTTTTGCCTTATGGATTATGCAACGCACCAGCAACATTTGAGCGTCTGATGGAGACAGTATTGGCTGGTCTACAGTGGGACATTTGTTTGATATACATCGATGATGTGATTGTATATGGAAGGACCTTTGATGAGGCACTTGGAAATTTGAAAAGAGTGTTTGAAAGGTTAACACAGGCTGGATTAAAATTAAAGCCAGAGAAATGCAAATTATTTAGCAAATCCGTCTCCTTTCTTGGGCATATTATTTCTGATAAAGGGATTGCCACGGATCCAAACAAAATCAAGGTGGTGCGCGAATGGCCAATTCCCGCAAATCTAACAGAACTGCGTAGCTTTCTAGGCCTCTGTAGTTATTATCGGAGGTTTATAGCAGGATTTTCTATGATTGCTAAGCCCTTGTATCGCCTAACTGAAAAAGAACAAAATATCCTATGGTCAGAAGAGTGTGATGCATCGTTTGAAGCTTTAAAGCAAAAATTAACAGAGGCACCCATTATAGCTTACCCTGATTTTTCAGAGGCATTTATTTTAGATACTGATGCGAGCGATTCAAATATTGGGGCAGTGCTCTCGCAGGTTCAAAATGGTACTGAGAGGGTAATTTGTTATGGAAACCGGTCTTTAAGTAAGGCAGAAAAGAAATATTGCGTTACCAGAAAGGAATTGCTGGCCTTGGTTTATTTTATAAAGTACTATAGGCATTATTTGTTAGGCAGAAAGTTTACCGTTCGTACTGACCATAATTCCTTAAAGTGGATGATGAAAACTAAAAACCCAGAAGGTCAGTTAGCGCGATGGATAGATACTTTGTCCTCTTTTGAATTTGAAGTGCAGCATAGGCCAGGCCGTAAGCATTCAAATGCTGACGCATTAAGTCGTATGCCATGTAGATAATGTGGCGAAAAAGGTGAGAAAATTGCCGATAAGGTACATATAGGAGCAGCAAAACAAACAAATGATAATCAAGATTTAAATCTAGTTGATGCTCAGAGTAATGACAGTGAGCTTGTGATGGTGAGAGAGTGGGTAGTAGCTAAAAAGAAACCAGTATGGAAAGACGTAAGAAAATACAGTGCAAAAGTTAAAGCATATTGGTCGCAGTTTGACAGAATGCAGGTAGAAAATGGTTTGCTATGTAGATTGTGGTATGAAAGGGGAAAACCAGTTAGATCTCAAATTCTTGTTCCATCAAAACTACGCTCAACAATCTTAAAATATTGTCATGATGAGAAAACAGCAGGCCATTTTGGTATCAGAAAAACGCTTGCAAAAGTTCAGGGCAAATATTATTGGTATGGAATGCAAAGTGATATTCATAACTGGGTTAAAAGTTGTACAATCTGCAGTCGGCGAAAATCACCATCAAAAACGAAAAGAGCTCCTATGCAACTTGTTGGAGCTGGTCACCCCATGGAACGCATTGCCACAGATATTTTAGGTCCCTTACCAGAAACTTCATCGGGCAATAGGTACATATTGGTTATCAGTGATTACTTCACAAAGTGGGTAGAGGCAGTCGCGATTCCGGACCAGACTGCAAGAACAGTAGCCACTGTGTTAGTTGAAGAGGTTGTCTGTAAGTTAGGTACACCTGCTTATATTCATTCAGACCAAGGTCGTCAATTTTAAGGGGTCATTTATCAAGAAATGTGTAGGCTTCTTGGCATCAAAAAAGACGAGAACCACCCCCTACCATCCTGAAAGTGACGGGATGGTAGAGCGATATAACAAAACACTTGCAAGATTATTAAGTGCCTTCATTAGTGAAGATCATAGTGACTGGGATCAGTTACTACCATACGTTTTAATGGCATATCGATCAGCAGAGCATGAGACAACATGATTTACACCTAACTTAATGATGTTAGGCAGGGAAATTTCTGTGCCTCTTGATATTCAATTTGGCTAACCACAGGAACAAAAGTTTGCGAGTGAGTGGGTAAGAGATCTGAGAGAAAGACTTGACTGGGCTCATGAATTAGCACGCAGAACGACAGCAGGGCAGATGTTACGGCAAAAGAGATATCATGATACTAAACTTAATTGGGAAGATTTCAAATCAAATGATAAGGTTTATGTGTATTTCCCAGTTACGCAACCAGGCAGATCTCGTAAATTAACAAGTGTTTGGCGAGGACCATATACAGTGGTCGACACACTTTCGGATGTCACTTACAAAGTCAAAAATGACGAGAGAAGAACAGAGCATGTAGTGCATATAGATCGTATGAAAAGATGTGAAAGTCGATTTCCAGATCTGATAGAAACTAAACCAGATGAAGATGTTTTTCACGAAGATGAATCTGAGAATGAAAACGTTGACTTCGGAGAGAAAGAGCTTGAGAGTCTTGACAGAGAGACAGAGTTAGGAAGAGGAAAAAGGCAGAGAAAAATTCCATTGAAATTTTCTGATTATGTATTATAATAAAGCCCTTTTCCTTGTGTATTTCAGACAATGCCGCCTAAGATTCGATATTCATCCCTGAGATACAGATGTTTGTACTGTGGCATAGGCTTCTGGGACATGGGTGAACTTCAGGAGCATGTAAGGGATTGTAAGCGAGACTCAAAGACTGTAGCACCAGAACCCAAGAAGACAACATTTGAAGGCCCAGAAGCACGTACGAAAATGTGTGAATACTGTCCAAAATTGTTTGCAAGGATGGCTGATTTAAGGCGCCATATTAGAAGAGTGCATACTTCTGTTACTGTTACTTCGTCTGCAGCCACTCTAATTGCAAATGATGAACTGGGATCAGACCCTGATGTCGAAGTATGTGCAGAAAGTGAAGAAATTAACAAAACTTCAGATATCTCAGTGATAAGAAAACCCACTAGACCTCTGCCTGTGGTATCTGGAACAAAACTTCCTCTTGTGTCACTGTCTGGACAGTCATTCAGTTTCGGAGATAAAGTCGTGACAGACAATATTACTACAGTATCGAGTGGTGTGGCTGCAGGCCCAAGTATGTCTTTAGAGAAACAGAAAGATTCCGTGAGTGAAGTAACTGCGGTGACGGCATCTGTTGTAAAGACTTCGGAAACAGCAAAGACGGAACTCAGCAAGAGAAGTTATGGTGTTCAAGTAAAGATGGAGAGAATCAAAGTGGAACACCATAAAATTGTTGAAACTGTGAAAGTGTATAAAGAGGGTGATACTCAGGTGACCAGAAAAGAGACACATGAGAGCAAGTGGACGGAATAAATATTACATTTGTGAAAGCTTAAATGATTTTGTATGAACAGGACGTTCAAATTAGACAGACAGTCTAATACTTGGAAACTTTCACAGCTGTATCCTTTAGCTAAGACATGCCTGCATTTTATATGCTCTTTATATGTATGTGTATATATATGTGTGTGTTTCAGTGATACTGATAGTTCTAGGCAAGAAACTATCATGGTAGATAAATACCATTAAAGAAGGGTAAAATTATTATGTCCTTTATTATTTAAAAAAAAAAAAAACAAAAAAAAAAAACATGAAATCAAAAGTCGGGACGACTTATATCGGAGGCGTGGGTAGTGTGATAAGTTTATTTAGAGGTGTGTCTGCAATGGGCATATCTGATTGGCCAATGATGGCCTATAATTTGATTGGTGAGTTAAGAGCGCCACCTATATGGGTATATAAGGCCTTGCAGCTGGTGGAGAGCTCATATCGGTATTGGAAGTCTCAGCGAACAGTGGAAGAAAATAATAAATAACTGGTAAGTTTTTAATTTCCTGAAAAGGAATAAATATAGTTTCTGAAAAGAAACGATTGTTATTACTTACCGTATCGAGCAAGAAAACCTGAATAAGGTTAGGCAACGCTGAGAGAAGGTTCAAGGAAAGAGAAAGACGCTGACAGTTGATTGTTTATCCCGCCATATTTGTTTGATGTAATTTATTTTTTTTTAAACACAGATAACTCCAATCATTTTCATTCAATGTATAAATGCAGCTTCGTTTTTTACCAATCATTGTTTTGGAACAGGGAGCTCTGTCTAAATTGAGGTTTAATCTGAATCTATCTAATATACCGCTCAGGAAACACAAGTTTGTTACACATGCATGAGAGGCATAAAGTTGTCCACATTATTCTCTTGACGGTAAATTCTCGTGTCGGTAAATTCTCGTGTCGGTATTTATAGCAAACGTCAATTTTGTCACTAGATGACAGCTATGTATGTTCATCATGAACAAACGTGATTAATTATTTAAAAAATATACCTAGCAAACAACAGTTCCATCAATAGATGTTAGCTACGGACGTGCATCGTGGATAAGATTTATGAACAAAACAACAACAACAAAAACAAAAAATTCTCTTGACGGTAAATTCTCGTGTCGGTAAATTCTCGTGTCGGTATTTATAGCAAAAGTCAATTTTGTCACTAGATGACAACTATGTATGTTAATCATGAACAAACGTGATTAATTATTTAAAAAATATACCTTTTTATACATGCAATAGGAGGTATAAAGTTGTCCACATTATTCTCTTGATGGTAAATTCTCGTGTCGGTAAATTCTCATGTCGGTATTTATAGCAAACGTCAATTTTGTCACTAGATGAAGCTTATAACTATACTTTAAATTATGAGAATATCTAACATATTTTTTTGCGAATATCATAATTGATATACTACTTAGACAACAGGATAATGGGATAATGTAAGTTTAAAAACTTTACAAATAACATTTTGCTATAACATAGAGAATTTCTCTTACCAGTATTTGCCGACAAGAAAAATGGCTTGACAGCGTTTGTCAGATTTTGTTTCTTTGAAACTTATAGTCCAAACAAGCAGTTGAGCATATATTTAGAAACTTTTGGAACAGCTCCACGAGTTGACAAGATAACATTGACTCAAATATTATTCTAGCTAGGAGCCGCCAATAGTCTCTTGTCGGTAAATTGCTCTTGACGGTATTTCCGATAAGAACACTTTCTCGGCAAATAACTGAATGATTTTCTTGTCGGTATTCATTGACAAGGAGAAGAGATATCATGGATATTTATGGATATTATGCATAGATGGTATTCTCTAAAACGTAGATTGTGGGTACCCGTTAGAACCGCCTCATTGTACAGACTTGTGAGTGTAATGAATCTCTTGTCGGTATTTACTGACAAGAAGAGGAGCGATATCATGCAGATATATTATGATCTAAAACATAGTATGTGGGTACCCGTTAGAACCGCCTCATTGTACAGACTTGTGAACGTAATGAATCTCTTGTCGGTATTTACATAGCTAACATTTGGTAACGGAACTGCTCTTTGAAATAAATACCGACAAGAGAATTTACCGTCAAGGGAATGTAGACAGATATCTTTGTAGAGGCGGTTCTAACGAGTACGCACAATCTATGTTTTAAGCAGAAATACGAAAAATGTCAGATTTTTTTTTCTGAAAATTTTCATTTTTGTGGTGGTACACTTTTCAATATATTGAATAGGAGATCTCGAGTTTACTGTCAAGAGAATGTAGACAGCAGTGGCAATTAAAAACAGACAAACATTTGTGTGCCGATTTACCGACAAGAGAATTTAGACACTTTTCTTCAAAGGTGAAAATGGTCTTGTAAAATAGTTATTTTTTTTTACTGAAATCACATCTGGTCATGATTACCATGCATAGCTGATGTCTAGTGACTACCGTTTGCTATAAATACCGACACTAGAATTTACCGTCAAGAGAATTTGTTATTGTTTTTTTTTTTTTTTTTTTTTTTCATAAATCATATTCACGATGCACGTCCGTAGCTAACATCTAATGATGGAACTGTTGTTTGCTAGGTATATTTTTTAAATAATTAATCACGTTTGTTCATGATGAACATACATAGCTGTCATCTAGTGACAAAATTGACGTTTGCTATAAATACCGACACGAGAATTTACCGACACGAGAATTTACCGTCAAGAGAATAATGTGGACAACTTAATGCCTCTCATGCATGTATAAAAATGATATTATCGCATCGAAATATATCAGGATTGGTTTAAAATACCATTTTAAATTATATTATATGATAAATAGGCAAAAAAAGGTTCTTGTCGGTTCTTGTCGATTCTTGACTGTTCTTGTCGGTTCTTGACGGTTCTTGTCTGCAAATAGGGGGACCCCTTTCTGACCGGTGCGTAACCAGACCTGGACAAGGCCAGTTTGCACTATTGCCACAGCTGTATCCGGTGTCCCTCAAGGTGCAATGCTCGGACATTTATCATTCTGCCCATGCGTAAATTACCTGCCACAAAAAGTCAGCTCTGGAACTGACCTTCCTGCTAATGACCTTCTTTTATATCACCAACTCTCAAGCATGACTCATACTGCAGTATTTCACAGGGAACTTGAAAGACTACAGCAATGTTCATAATGGAATACAGACTGGCAAAAGTCTTTTCAACCCAACCAAATGTGCGGCCGTCAGGGTAATAAAACAGAGCACATTGCCATCAACTATCAGTCTAAAAGACTTGAAAGTACCTGGGTATCCTTTATGTCAGAAACATGTCATGGGAAACCCATTTTGATGCAACTGCAAAAAAAAAGCTGCCAGGCGTTTCTTTGGAAGGAACATAAGCAGCTGTTCTGAAGATGTTAAAGCATGATGGAAGAGACCATGATTAGACATATCCTGGATTATGCAGCATCAGTATGGGATTCACATTTTGTATCCAGCGGCTGGAGACGGTGCATCGGCGAGTAGCTCGGTTTGTCAGAGGTGACTACCACACAGCCAGCATTACTTCCCGAGTGATGCAACACTTTGGCCGGCAAACTCCCCAGCATTGACATCTTGTGTCAAAGTTTTGGTGGCATCTCTCCTGGCTAAGTGGACGTCCATGCTCGCAGTGCCTCCAACCCGAAAGAAGCGAACTGTATAGGATACTCCTGCGAAACATGTGTCAGCTCTCCTTCTGACTTATTTGACGTCACTACAGCTGTTGTCTGGGAATGTGTGGCGGCCGAAAAAGTCTCCCTGGCGTACATCATAGTATAGTTTATATTTTCTTGTCCTTTGGGATCATTGATTTCATTGTGGAATTTTGAAAATATTTGAGGGTCATTGATGAGGCCTAAATGGCCGAAACTAGCTAGTCTGGGCCAGAAAACATGTACACTACATATTTTCCCGTTTTATGTTGTATTCCTTGCTTCCAAAAGATGAACCCTTTCTAGAACATATTTAACGTCACTACAGCTGTTGTCTGGGAATGTGTGGCGGCCGTAAAAAGTCTCCCTGCCCTACATCATAGTGTAGTTTATATTTTCTTGTCCTTTGGGATCACTGATTCCATTTTGGAATTTTGAAAATATTTGAGGGTCACTGACGAGGTCTAAATGGCCGAAACTAGCTAGTCTGGTCCAGAAAACATGTACACTCCATATTTTCCCGTTCTGTGGTGTATTCCATGCTTCCAAAGGATAACCCTTTCTAGAACATATTTAAGGACAAACTTCCACAGAGTATTATCACAACAGGGATCATTGAGGGCTCCAAGAGGGATCGTGCAAGTCTTCCCTAAACTACGTAAAAACTGTCTTTCAAAGTTTTTAATTTGTTCTGTTGTGAGGCAAAGGTGTCGCTTGCATCACTGGGGAGTCCAACTGATATTGACTAAGGCCTGCTGTCCTTGCAGCAGGTAGGGTAGAGGTTAGGGCGTTGCTACTTTTGTTTCTACACTTTATTCATTTTTCCCCTTCTGCCCTGTGCCTCCCTCTCTTCTCCTCTACTACCACTTTTATCTCTTTTGTCCCTTTCTCTAAGAAACGACAGAAAATGACCTTATCAATAGTTTGAGCTTCACCGCCGCTTTGCACATACACTAAATATGATGATGCTCCAATGTTTGTCCTGTTTGCACTTCACGGGAAGAAAATTAGATAGGGTGACTCAGTTAGTTTGCAGCATGGATACTTTAAAGTATTCTGAAGCACTAGCGCTATGCTATGGAATTTAGGGCTCATCATCGCTTTGTAAATCTTGGAAAGGTAGAAATCAACAGGTAGCCAGATAGCTCATTGTGTCTCTTACTATTCCCGGAACTTTATTGTATACCGGAGTAAATTTGTGAAAAAGTTTTAATTGCTTGTCCAGGTGAGAAGCGCTTTCCACCCTACCGAGAAGTTCCGGTAAATCCTTTGGTAAATCTCCGGTAAATCGTTGGTCCAAGCGCGGTGCTGTGTTTTACCGGCTAATACCTGACGTAGTTTCGAAACTTTCCCGCTGTAAAACTTCAGCGTTTGATGCAACAGTCTTTGAAAAGAACTTTTTAAAATTATTTCGACGTTTTTTGTGTTTCTGTTGTAATGGAACTTGACTCTTTTTTTGGTTTTGAGAAGCAATTTTGGATATGAATACAATTCTCATGAACTCTGTAAAGATGGCGGATTATCGCGAGAAATTGAACGAGATTCCAGGCGAGATTTGGGTGCCTAAGTATGTTGTTCCAGCCTCTCTACAGTAAAGCAAACACTTCGTGTGTTTGCTATTAATTTTTTTTTCACCTGCAAATTGAGTTCATCCTTAAATAAATACCATTTTTGAAAATCCTTTGATTGCCTTGTGCAATAATATGAAACTTAAACACTGTTACATTGCAGTATGACCATAGCAATACAGAATTGCCTTATCTATCTCTATCTATCTATCTACTACTACTGCGTCGGTCACATTTGACCATTACCGCAGGTGTACATTACATACACTCCGTGTTTGCAGGATGAAAGCCTACACAGTAAGCATGCAATTACGGTAGGGATCTTTAACCTGCACAGGGAATGGTTCTCCCTGCACAGGGGGCCTCCAGTTAACGTCCCGATCCGAAGGACGGTGCACTTTATGACATTCATCCCTGCAAATGATGCCAATGGAGCGTGTTCGGACACCGAAATTTTATCGCCGCTGCCGGGGATCGAACCCGGGACCTCTAGCATCAGAGGCAAGTGCACTAACCACTGAGCTATCACGCTCCACTAGATTATTTTAGACGAGATTAATCAAACTTATATCATTGTAAACCCTACTTTTCTCTACATAAAATGTTTTTCCAGGGTATTCATTACATGCACTTGATAACGTGATTATTTTTGTTTATTTCTCCTGTTCGTACGTTCGTCTCCTTGTGGGATATACAATTCCTTTTTTTTTCTCATTTCTGCTGTTGATCATAGATTGTGGGCACTCACTAGAACCTCCTCATTTGGACTTTCCTAACGAGCACCCACGACGTTTGTTAAAATAAGAAATAAGAAACACATATCAAAATCAGGCCCCCGCCCATCGGGGCTTGAAGAAATAGATGGGCTGCATGATGCTTCCACGCAGAGCTGAAATCGACCGCACGTGAGGACTGGTAAACCACTTAGAGGATCTAAGCCTGCCCAGGCAAAGCGATGCGAGTCGGACCGTCCATGCTTATAAACCCTATTGGTTTCATTGGGCGATAGGGCTTGAGGTGTCATTTTATCTCAATGTCGGGAAAGTCCCACAAAAATGGAAGCAACGTCTCCAAAATGACCTGTACAGTGTTGACGGGGACGTTAAACCTCACAATTTCAGGTTTATAACTCAAATATACTTTAATCGCTTTGAACTGGCAGAATTTAAATCGACTGACAAATTATTGTGTGCCTTGTTATTTTATCTTTATTTTTTCTTTAATTCCTTTCTTGAGATCATGAGATTAACAACTACCCATTCGACTATTATCAAATTATCAAACTCAAAGGAACTGGAAAGTTTGGTTTAAAATAACAGTAGTTTGAGACAAAAAATGAAATCTAATGAACAAATGAAAAAATGAAACAAAAATGGCCAAAATCTAGATTCATTAAACAGTAGTTTGAGATATCAGTGTTTGATATAACGAGAATCAACTGTAACATGACTCATAATAGCGAAAAAAACATCAAGTTAACACGTCCATGAAATGAATACCCCGCAACCCCTACTTATATAGAGAAAACTGAGGTCTACGGTGGTATTCATTATTTTCCTTACTTTTGCTCAAAAACATAGATTGTGGGTACTCGTTAGAACCGCCACACCGGGCATTCTGACGAGCACTCACAACCTGTGTTTGCAATATAAATAAGAAAAATTATCACAGATTTCCATCAGAAAAGTCCCCACTTTGGAGATATGAAATAATGCACAATGTCACACGGATATCGTAATGATAATTAATAAATGGATTCGTAAATTGGTGCGTGCGTGCGAGCATGTGCGTGTGTGTTTTACATCCCACCAACAGCAAAATTCAAACAGAGACGGGACCTCGGTTTAAAGACTCATCTAAATGTCTGGAGAAGCCCGTGATCGAACCCACGACCCCTATTTTGTGATCAAGTAGCATAGCCACTACACCACGGAGGCTTCTAAGTAAATCGGTAAGATATTTATATAAAAAGGCACATGTCTATGCCCGATATGTCAGTATGCATTAGAGTGTCATACTATCTTGTTCTAGAAATAACGATTTGGATGAATATCTGTAATGTTTTCAACTTATTTCCGCTCCAAACACCACTAGGGAAAGTGATTGTGGTGGCTCTGATGCACTGAGTGAATTTGTGAACTGACCCATATTCCAAATTTGACAAATTTATTTGTGAAAAAGGGCGTGCACAATGTGATAAAAGATGAAAATAGTGTGTTTTCTATATAAATGTCCTAAAAGTATGGCGGAAACCGGGGTGAAATTATTCCGTTCCGGTAATTAGGTCCGTTCCGGTAAATTCTGATCAAAGATTCTTATATTTTTCATATTTTTGCTCAGGTGCTCGTTAGAAACGCCTCGGCGAAGCGGTAATAACGATCACCAACGGTCTGTGTATTTTGGCGCGGAAATATGAAAAATGATGTGTTGCATATTCGTTGTGTGTTTTGTGGGTAGTACCCATAGGTGTCATTTGACGTGTCACCATGAACAGTTCAGATTCAGATCCGTTCGTCCGTCCGTCCATCTACACAAGCATCACTTCATTCATTCATTCATTCATTCATTCATTTCCGTTTGTCCATCTACCAATACTCTCCATTCATTCATTCATTAACTTATCTATCTCCGTATAATCAAAATGCCGTCCGTTAATTCGTATGTCCGTCCATCTACCAATGCACAGCCCCATTCACCCATTTATTCGTTTATTTATTCATCCATCTGTACATTTACTCATCCATTCCGTTTGTCACTCCCTTAAAATATAATTGTGGCGAAACGATCCACGGGCGAAACGACTCACGGGCGAAACGATTCACCAGGTAAGGGCGAAACGACTCACACCCAAAATTAGAACCGCCTCTACCTATGTTTGCAGTATAGATAAGAAAAATACCACAAATTTTCATAATAAAAGTAGTCATTTTAGAGATGTGAAAACCTGCACTATGTCGCACGGCTGTGTTATCGTACTGGTCTGTTTAATAGCTTGCATTACGAAAACATGCTTATTCAAATACTGGAAAATTCTACCACCAAATAAAAAAATATCAAAATTGTTCTGATCAAAGATTCTAATATTTTTCATATTTCTGCTCAGGTGCTCGTTAGAAACGCCTCGGCGAAGCGGTTCTAACAATCACCAACGGTCTGTGTATTTTGGGGCGGAAATATGAAAAATAATGTGTTGCATATTCATTGTGTGTTTTGTGGGTAGTACCCATAGGTGTCATTTGACGTGTCACCATGAACAGTTCAGATTCAGATCCGTTCGTCCGTCCGTCCATCTACACAAGCATCACTTCATTCATTCATTCACTCATTCACTCACTCATTCATTCATTCATTCATTCATTCATTCATTCATTCATTCATTCATTTCCGTTTGTCCATCTACCAATACTCTCCATTCATTCATTCATTAACTTATCTATATCCGTCTATTCAAAATGTCGTTAGTTCATCCGAACGTCCGTCCATCTACCAATGCACAGTCCCATTCACCCATCTATTCATTTACTTATTCATCCATCTGTACATTTACTCATCCATTCCGTTTGTCACTCCCTTAAAATATAACTGCGGCGAAACGACCCACGGGCAAAACGACTCACGGTCGAAACGACTCACCAGGTAAGGGCGAAACGACCCACCCCCAAAATTAGGGGGAAACGGCTCAGGGCGAAACGACCCGGCGAAACGACCCATGGGCGAAACGACCCGGAACCCTCACGGGTAGATATAAAATACGAAATCAACTTGATTTCGCGAAATCAGTTCTATTTAGCGCAATCAACCTAATATGAAACAGGTGACACCTAAACTGCAACCAACCAACTTATTGCAGCTGAGGGCTAGATATATATTACTGTAAGAAAACAAACAAAACATGACATTGAAACCGGCATGCAAAAGAGAGAGAGAGAGGGGGGGGGGGTGAGCTTTAATCGATTTTACGTGGCCACAATCCTCGCCCTTACTTCCGTCGCGATAATGCAAATATTTTGTTCAGTCCGCATGAAGGCCTCCTAACTCATCAGTGCAACATATCCGTGAACACAAAAATCAATCAACCACAGAGATGAAACAACGGTGAGGACTCGACAGCAAGAAACTACTGAAATGCTGGAGCAAAAGGAGACCAACAGGTAGACTCCGATGGGCCCGACCAGAGACAGAGCATCAGGTACCAACCGACATTACATAAAATTAGATATCCTCTAATTCTCAAAGCTTTTACGCTGGAACCGTCATAGAATCTGAGGCCTGACCCACCGATGTGCAATTAAAAAGGAAAGCAAAGTTGTCAACCGTGATTGGGTTAACTACCATGCATGCAGTCTGTCGCATAACATTTATATTGTACCCCCTCTTTTTATTCGAAGAATGATATTTCGAAATTGGGTGCTGAAGTCATTGCATTTATATATTTTTCTGAATTTATATATTTTTCTGAAATTATGTACTAAGTCAACATAAAAATCGGGTTCCGAAAGACCTTGTTGCAGAAGAGATTTAAGTCCAACATTGAATTTTGAAATTATATCGGAATGACGTCTATCAAATTTTGAAAAGGTTTTGCGTAGTTTATGATAACGATAACCCTGATCAAGAAGTTTAGCAGTTAACAATTTCAAGATGAGATAGTGAGGTGAGCAGGGGGCGGGGGGTCTTAAATAGATTTTACGCGGCCACAACATTTATGTTGTACCCAATCTTTTTATATCGAAGAATGATTTTACGAAATTGGGTGCTGAAGTCATTGCGGTCATATATTTTTTCTGAATTTATATGCTAAGTCTATCAAGCATGGATGTAACGCTTGACCTTGTGTTATAGTCACTGGTGGTCCAGCGAGCAGCCCACCTTTGGATTTTTTCTAACTGGAGTATCTTGGTTTGGGTAAAGGTGTCCCATATATGGGCTGCATACTCCAATTGGGACCGTACCAGAATGTTGTAGGCAGTGTGGTAGTTTGGTTTTGATGATCCTTCTAAGGAATCCAAGTCTCCTGTGTGCATTTGCGGTAATCTTGTCTATGTGGGAGTCCCAGGACAGGCCACCGGATATGTTCACCCCTAGTACCTAGCACTGGTGGTCACCCAAGGACCTGCCCATGCAGGTGATACAGGAAGTTGATTGGTCTCCTGGAAGTAGTAATCCTTACTTCGAGGGTTGAACTCCATATCCCACCTGAACTCCCATGCAGACAGGGTGTTTTGATCATTTTGTAGCACCTGACCACTATCCGCCCTTTCTACAAAGACTCTAAGAAATCGATAGAATGTGAGGACTGCGAAAGGCGTTTTCATTCCTCTTGTTCTGAATTGGATAAAACCAACTGCTTGAGCTTGAAATTTGAGTTGGAACTTGGTATTGCAAAGATTGCAAAGCTGACTGTGGCCTATGCAGCGGTGATGTTCTGAATGAATATAAGGCAGTTCGGTGTGACCAGTGTGAAATGTCGAGTCACACAGATTATGCATGCCTTTTAGATGCCATGTATGGCAAATTGGTAAATTCCAGTTGTTCGTGAATATGCTCGAAGTGCGAGGTTTTCAATTTTTCTGACTCGTTCGTCATCGAACCTATAGAAATGGAAAAGGGAAACAAATTTCAACAAATTTGAACCTCTGCCAAAGGAAAAAGGAGTTAAATCTCCGACAACTGACACGAAAAATAAAAATCAAAAATGAGTTCCTGTAAGAGCAATGAAAACATTCATAAGACAGAAGATGGGTCATACTACGTATTTTGTAAAGTTTTGCAATCTTTGCAATACCAACTTTGCAGTATAAACACTAAAGGAATAAGAGGAAAAATACTTGAATTTTTTAGCTTTCCTCGATACTTACCAACCACATATTCTGGCTATGAAGGAAACAAAGAGTGACAGTTCAATTATGGCTTCGTAGCTTTTCCCTGAAACTTTTGAATACAGTGTCTACAGAAAAGATAGAAACTCTCATGGCTGCGGGGTGATGTTGCTCGTTCACAGAGGCAAATATGTGTAATAAACAGTTTCAGTCTGCATTCACTCGTGGAACTGATGTTGAGCTTCCATCCAAAGGTAATAGCACGTTTCATAACAGATGACCCCAAAGGAGTCGCTAAACTGTTGGATAAGCTCAAAATGCATAAGGCATCTGGTCCGGACGACAAGGGTGCTTAAAGAATGTAGTGCTGAAATAGCTCCTCTTGTGGCCTTTATCTTTAATGAATCACCTGCTCAGGGCGCTGTACCAGATGATTGACGACAAGCACATGTTACTCCGGTATATTAAAAAGAGAAAGATATGATGCTGCAAATTACAGACCAGTGTCGCTTATACGTGCATCTGTCAATAGTTTCTCATGAAACTTGGCTCATAATTATATAAGCGCATTATAATAATAGGTAATATTTTTATGTTTTATGTTAGTTTTGGAAAATGTTTATTTTACAACGTTGATTTCGCTAAAATGGGTGTGAATTTCTGCTTCAGCGAAATCAATTCGCGGAATAGATTTTCCTCAGAAACACAAGCTAGACATCAAAATTTTTACATAAAACGTGGCTCTTAAATGTACAACAGCATTCTTAATACGCATGTATAAAAATAGTAGTGGAGGCAATGATCAGGAATCGATACAATCAACCCACAGCTCCCATCAGAGACACCAAAGGGAAAGAAACACAAACATGGAACAACATACACTTATGGAAATATCAATAGCGGAAAGCCAAAAGGACAGTTACTTTCCCACAAAATGGCCAATAGGCTATCCAAAATAAAATAATATAAGCGACACAAACACACAAAGACAAACCATAACAAAAATAAACCGCGGTCAGCGGAAACGAATTCCAATGGGGGGCTTAAATCGATTTTACGTGGCCACAATCCTCGCCCTTACTTCCGCCGCGATTTAGACAAATAATTTGTTCAGTCCGCATAAAAAGGCTTTAGTCGGTTTTCGGGAAAAAATTATTTTATACCATGATTGATTTCGCTAAATAGTTGATTTCGCACATGTGACTGCAAGCGAAGTCATGTGGTAGAATAGATTCTCCTCACAAATACATACTAAATATTCAAATTTCGTCATGAAACTTGCCTCATAAATGTATAACAACATTCTCAATAATATGCATAAAAAACGTTTTAGTCAGTTTTCGGACAAATGTATGTTATACATTGATTTCGCTAAAATGAGTTGATTTCGCACATGTCACTGCAAGAGAAATCATGTGGCAGAATAGATTTTCCTCTCAAAAACATAATAAATATTCAAATTTTGTCATGTAACTCGGTTCATAAATGTTTAACAACATTCTGCACAAATACGTTTTAGATCCAGTCAGTTTTTGGAAAAGGGTTTTGATTTCGCATATGCGATTACCAGCAATATCAAGTGCCAGAATAGATTTTCCTACCAAAACATACTAAATATTCAAATTTTGTCATGAAAATTGGTTCATAAATGTATAATAACATTCCAGATAATATGCAAGAACAAGTTTTGCCTATTTTTTTAATGTGTATTTTATAGGTTGATTTCGCTGCTCATCAACCTTTCCGGGCTAAACTTCCTCGAAGAAAGATATTTCTGTGGAAGAGGGCAGATGCAGAGAAGATTAAGCAACACCTTAAAGAACTCAGTCACACTTTCATGAAGGAAACATCTCAGTCAGTGGAATGCATATAGACACTATTCAAGTCTGCCATCACATCTGCTGTAGAGAAGTATGTGCCAACGAAAATGTCCAGCACTCGACAAACCCACCCATGGGTTAATACAAGTCTGCGCCGAGCTATGAGACGTAAACAAAGAGCCCATTGGAGAGCACAAAAACACAAGGACTGGAACCGTTACAGGAGGTTGCAAGCAGCGGTCCAAAGAGAGACTCGAACAACAGAAAAGACTTATCCAATCCTCAGGGATTGCTTATGCAATTGCTTTTCACTGTTCCATCAATTGACATCCTTTAGATACCTGTTGAAGGTCATTATTTAAACCGATGTTCGTTCCTCGTTGTATAACAACTGCTTGTTTGACATCTCTGTACTTTAAGTAGACTAAGATGTTTTGTGGGCTTTTGTTGTACCTTCCTTCTATTCGAAGGAATCTTCTTCAGTAAATTTATATGCTGTTTTATTTATTTATTTAATAACCGGTATGAACATCGCTTTGGTTTTGACGGTATCACAACCTTATTAACCCAAATGAGTATCACAAATACATTTAAAATATCAATATCACCCCTTAGGTTACACTCTGCTTCTTCTGTACGGATTCCCCATTCTATTAAGAACTTTAATACTATGTTGCCTTCGGTATTGGTTAGACCCTTAAATTTGTCTTCTGTAACTTCAGTTAATCTCAAAGGAGCAGGCAATACCAATGTTTTTGGGAGTAGTCTTCGTATAAGACTATCTCCTCTCAAATCGCCCATCCTTCGAAAATATACTAATCCGTGGAAAAGAAGTGGAATGTATCCTAGCATTTCTAAGTGCAATGCCAAGAGGTGCAGATGTTGTTCGCATTTAAGCACTGCGTCTACCGTTACTTCATCTGTAAATGGTAGACGCTTCTCTGTAGTTAACATGTCTGATTTGACATGACAGTCTACAGATTTAATTTATCTAATTACTTGACGTGCTGCAAACTGTAATATGCAGTACGTCGGTCAAACTAACCGCATGCTTAAAACTAGATTGAACGAGCATTATCGTAGAATGAGTAAGCCTAAGAAAACTGACACTTTCTTGTACCGTCACTTTCGACGTACAGGTCATTCTGTAAATAACATTGTTATACAACCAGTGGAAAAACTTTATTACGATGCAAATTCTACATCTAGATTCAAAATAATCAAAAGACATGAAGCTGAACTGAAATGGATTAAATTTTTACAGACCCCTTTTCCACTGGGATTTAATGACAACATTTATCATGAGGGTAATATTTCCAGAATGCCGGACTTTGATATTTTCTCACTCCTGGAATGTCGAAAACGCAGAACTAGATCTCACGGCACCAGGAAAAATGGTAACTTTAAACGTAAATCACGTGCATTTAAACGAAACAATACTAGACTGAAATGACTGTCAATTATATTATTAAATCATGGACGCCACTCTATGCTTTCATTTTTAAGTTCATTACCCGTTTCTGTTTTACGTCTTCTGGACACCGAGGCTAATAAATTCTACGATAGTTCTCATCAGTTATATGATGCGGCTCTCTTAACTAGAGGCTATACTAAGCATACTCTCCGTCCTTACATTGATTCTGAAATTAATCATAAACGCCATTTCTTCAAAATATCCTTCATTAATAAGGGTATGGATTTTATAGATTTGCCCAGTATCTTCCGTGAGAGTTTGGTGCTTTCTTCCATTCCTGCTTATTTTCAAAATACTGAAATACCTATAATTTGCTATAAATATAACAAACCTGTTAGATCTATCATTTTTAATTTCAATAAACTTGTTTCAGATCTTGATATTGATACTAATACTCCTGATTCATGTGATTGTAAAAACTCAAAGTATTGCTATCCTGCTGCTGGTCATGTAATTACTGGCAATTTGAAAATTATTCCTGATTCTAGGATAAGGAATATAATTTCTAAAGGACCGAAATATCGGTTTCCTTCTAAAATTGATTTCAGTAAATGTAGAGATGAAATCGCTGCTTCCTTGAATGAATTCGGTAATCGATGGTGTAAGCGAGAGTATGTTGAGCATAAAGCCCTTAAGGACTGGAAACTTAGCATTTTAAAACTAGTGAATAAACGCATTTCTTTCTATTCTCAAAATACTAACTTATTACCTCCTAAGCCCAAGACGTCTTTACGTCATCTTAAACTAGGTATTCAAGAATTTCATAAGAAGTTTGTTTTGGCCCCTGCAGACAAGGCCGCTAACAACGTCGTCGTTGTGTGACGGCTCCACTATGTTAACACGCTTAAGCAGGAGCTTGGTGGTACTAAGGCCTATGAACTTCAGCCTTTAGCTGAAGAGAGAGCTATAGTAGATAAACATGTTTGTCTTTCAGCCACCAAGTTTGCTGTGTGTGTTTACGAAGGCCAAGACAAGCTTCCTACGCTATACTGGTTACCAAAACTTCATAAAAGACCTTACAAAGCACGGTTTATTGCAAATTCTAGCTCTTGCACTACCACTGAACTTTCTAAATTATTAACTTCCTGTCTTACTGCTATTAAAATGCATGTAATTAAATATTGTGATAAAGTCTTTGAAAGATCAGGAAGAAATCTGTTTTGGTCTATAAAAAATTCGAATGAGGTTTTAAATAAATTGAAAGCCAGACATTTTCGTGCTTCTAGTCTGTCTACTTACGATTTTTCCACTCTTTACACTACACTTCCTCATAATCTTATAAAAGAAAAGCTTAATGATTTAATTGAATGGGCTTTTCATAGAGAAGATTCTCTCTATCTTGCATGTAATGTCAGAAATGCATTTTTCACTTCTAAAGAGCATAAGAATTATACACTTTGGTCATGTCAGAAAGTGTGTGATGCCCTCACCTTTCTACTTGACAATATTTATATTAGATTCGGTACTAATTTATTTAGACAAATTGTGGGTATTCCGATGGGTACTAATTGCGCACCTCTTGTGGCCGATCTGTTCTTGTATTGTTATGAAAGAGACTTCATTTTGTCGCTTTCCATTGATAACCAATCTGAAAATATTGAAGCTTTTAGCTCCACTTCTAGATATTTAGATGATTTATTAAATATTGATAATACCTATTTTGATGGTTTGATCAGTCAGATTTACCCCCCAGAACTTCAGTTAAATAAAGCAAATTCTTCTGATACCGAGGCCCCATTTTTTGGATTTACATCTATCTATTGTAGATGGATTTGTTTCGTGCAAAATTTATGATAAACGCGATGACTTTGATTTTGAGATTGTAAATTTTCCTTTTTTGGATGGTGATGTTCCTCGTGCGCAAACCTATGGCGTTTATATTTCGCAATTAATTCGATTTGCCTGAGTGTGTAGTCATGTAACTGACTTCAACACTCGTAATAAATTATTAACGGCTAAACTCCTTAATCAGGGTTATCGGTACCATAAACTACGCAAAGCCTTTTCAAAATTTTATAGACGCCATTCTGATTTAATTTCAAAATTCAATATTGGACTTAAATCTCTTCTGCAACAAGGTCTATCGGAACCCGAATTTTATGGTGACTTAGTATATAAATTCAGAAAAATATATAACCGCAATGACTTCAGCACCCAATTTCGTAAAATCATTCTTCGATATAAAAAGATTGGGTACAACATGGATATTATACGACAGACTGCATGCATGGTAGTTAACCCAATCACGGTTGGCAACTTTGCTTCCCTCTTTAATTGCACGCCGGTGGGTCAGGCCTCAGATTCTATGACGGCTCCAACGTAAAGGCTTATTGAGAATTAGAGATATCTAATTCAAGGTAATGTTGGTTGGTGCCTGATGCTCTGTCTCTGGTCAGGCCCATCGGAGTCTAACTGTTGGTTTTCTTTTGCTCCAGCATTTCAGTGGTTTCTTGCTGTCGAGTCCTCACCGTTGTCTCACCCCTGTGGTTCTTTGATTTTTGTGTTCAAGGAGGTGTTGCACTGATGAGTTAGGAGGCCTTCATGCGGACTGAACAAATTATTTGTCTAAATCGCGACGGAAGTAAGGGCGAGGATTGTGGCCACGTAAAATCGATTTAAGCCCCCCCCCCCCCCCCCGTGGAAATCTTCCACTGACCGTTCCAAGGCGGCTCTTCTGTGGCGATTTATTTATGTTGCTGTTTGTTACTTACTGTGTGTATCACTTTTGTCTTTTTATTTTGGATGGTCATATGGCCATTTTGTGGGAAAGTAACTGTCCTTATGGCCTTCCTTTGTTTAGGTTTCCATTAACGTATTGTCGCTTAATGTTTGTATTTCTTTCCCTTTGGTGTCTTGTATGGGTGGAGTAAGTTAATTGTATCAATTCCTGATCTTTGTTTTACTTCTACTTTACATGGAAGACGTCGTGAGTGGTGATTTGAAGCAAAACGCCAAACGCTTCTATTCATACATAAAAAGCAAAAGGCAAGAGTCGGAAGGAGTGTCTTCGCTCATAGACAAGAATGGCTTCCTTCAGAGTGATAGCACAAAGAGAGCTGAAGTACTGAATGACCAGTTCGTCTCTGCCTATACTAAAGAAGACACAGAAAGTCTTTCGAGTAAAGGGTCCAGTCCATTCTCAGTCATGCAGAAGATTATTGTAAGCCCAAATGGAGTCGCAAAGCTTCTTCGTGACCTAAAACCACATAAAGCCTCCGGACCTGACAGGATTCCAACATACATATTGAAAGTGGCTGCTGATGAAATTTCCCCGGTCTTAACAAAGATATTTCAGATGTCCCTTGATACAGGTGAAGTCCCTGCAGACTGGAGGAAAGCTAACATTGTGCCACTCTTCAAGAAAGGTGACAAACATCAAGCCTCTAACTAATGACAGCCTTTTATATCACGTGGACTCAAGCATGACTTATACTGCACACTTCAGAGGGATGTTGACAGGCTACAACAATGCCTATAATGAAATATGGACTGGCAAAAGTCTTCTCAATCCAGCCAAATGTGTGACAGTCAGGGTACAAAATGGAGAATAAAAGTGAAGGCAATCACCAGGAAAGCTGAGCGAAGATTTGGAACAACTCGCATGTTAAAGATACACAGCCATGAACTGTCAATGTTATAGACTTTAAAGTGCCTGGGCATCATTTATTTCAGAAACATGTCGTGGAAATCCATTTTGATGTACCTGTAAAAGGCAAACAGCGGCCTGGCGTTTCTTTGGAAGGGAGATAACCAGCGGGTCTGAAGATGTTGAAGCATGATGGTAGAGACCATGATTAGACTTATCCTGGATTATGCCCATCAGTATGGGGCCCACATATAGTATCCAGCAGTTCGAGACGGTGCGACGGCGAGCAGCTTGAATTGTCATAGATGACTACCACACACCTGATTACCTCCCAAGTGATACAGCACCTTCGCCGACAAACTCACCAGCATTGACACCAAGTTGTCAATGCTGGGCATAATCTACATGTATCTCTAGGCTAAGTGGACATCTATGCCTGCAGGTTCTCCGACCCAAGAGTGGCGAACATTAGGGGATACTCCTTGGAGTATATGGACCGACATCTTCTTTAAACTCTCCTTCATCGGCACAGGCATCAGACTTAAGGGCCAACTTCAACAGAATATTGTCACTTCTTGGATCATTAAGGGCTTCAAAAGGGATCTTCTCTGAACTACATAAAAGACTGTTTTAAAAGTGTTGATATGTTCTGTTGTGAGGCAAAGGTGACGGGAGTCCAACTGAAATTGATTTACAGGTGGGCAAGGCCTGTTGTCCTTGCAGCAGGTAGGGGTAGAGGGGGAGCGTTGTTACTTCTTCTCTTTGTACACTTTTATTCATTTTCCCCTATCTCCCTGCCCCCCCCCCCACCACCTCTCTTCTCCTCTACTACCTCCTCTATCTCGTTAGTCCCTTTCTCTGGGAGATGACTCTTAGAAGCCTTCGTGGTTCAGTGGTTACGCTGCTCGCCTTGTAAACGAGGAGTCGCAGAATCGATCCCGGGGTTCTCCAGATTTTCGGATGAGTCTTGCCTCCACTTCTACTTTAAACCGAGGTCCCGTCTCCGAATGACCTTAGCTGTTGGTGGGACGCAATATTCAAACACTCACTCACTCTGGGAGACGACTCAAAATGACCCACTAGGGTTGACGTGTCATTAAACCCAAAACAATTGTTTGCGCTTCACCGCCGCTTTGCCACTGATGATGATCCAGTGTGCACCTCATTGGAAGAAAATTAGAGAGTGTGACTCAGTAAGTCTGCAGCATGGTCATTAAAATATCCTGAAGCCTTAGCGTTATGCTATGGATCTGGGGCTCATAATCATTTTGTAAATCATGGAAAGGTAGAAATCCACAGGTAGTCAGATAGCTCATTGTGTCTCTTACTATTCCTGGGTCTTTATTCTACACCCCTGAGTATTTTTGAAAAGTTTTAAATGGTTGGCCAGACGAGAAGCGCTTTCCTCCCAACCGAGGTCTCCGGTAAACGCTTCGGTAATTGCTCCGGTAACTCGTGGGCCCAATCGCGGTGCTGGATTTTACCGGCTAACCTTTTCGGCTCAGTGCGGTACGTTTCATTTCATAAATGCGTGATGTAGTTTCGAAACTTTACCGCGACCAAACTTCGGCGTTCAAGATGCAACTGTCTCTCGAAGATAGAAATCCGCAGGTAGCCAAAAAATACTATTCCCAGGGCTTTATTTTAAACCCGAGTAATAATGTGAAAAGTTGTAATTGCTTGCCCAGACGAGAAGCGCTTTCCAGCCTAACTAGAATCTCCACATTCGGTAAATGCTTCGGTAACTCGTTGGTCCAAGCCCGGTGCTTGATTCTATCCGGCTAACATTTTCGGCTCAGTGCGGTACGTTTCAGTTCATTTAAACGCGCGACGCAGTTTCGAAACTTTCCCGCGATCAAACTTCAGCGTTTGTTGCAACGGTTATCGAAAAGAGCTTTTTAAAATTATTTCGATGCTTTTTGTGTTTCTTTTGTAATGGGACTTCGACTCCTTTTGGTTTTGAGAAGCAATTTTTGGATGTGAATACAATTCTCATGAACTCTATAAAGATGGCGGATTATCGCGAGAAATTGAACGAGATTACAGGCGAGATTTTTGTGCCTAAGTACGTTATTCCAGTCTCTCTACAGTAAGGCAAACACTTCGTGTGTTTGCTATTAATTAGGAACGGTCGGGTATAAAAGCCAAGGCCGCGCCGGGCCGGGCCGATCCGCCGAATCCGGGACGTTTCGGCCCTGAGTCGTTTCGGTCGGGTCGTTTCGGCCTGGATCGTTTCGGCCTAAATTTGGATCTGGGTCGTTTCGGCCTATTTCGATGGGTCGTTTCGGTCCTGGGTCGTTTCGGCCTGGGTCGTTTCGGCCCGATTTTATAAGATAACATTTTTCTGTATAAAACAGTATTATTTAAATTTGGGATATTATTGAAACGCCCTGTCACGTTAGCCATGGTTATGATAGCCCAAAGAAAGTGTTTTTACTAATTTAACTTATTCAGCAGAATCTAAGGTCTAAGAATTAAAACTATATACTTTTCTTTCTACAGTGATTGAATTTGGTAACAAAATCAGAAGGCAAAATCACATACATACATACATACATACATACATACATACATACATACATACATACATACATACATACATACATACATTTATCGCTCCCGCCCATCGGGGCTTGAAGAAATAGATGGGCTGCATGATGCTTCCATGCAGAGCTGAACCAGGCCACATACGAATACTGATGAACAGCTTAGAGTATCTAAATCTGCCTAGGCAGAGCGGTGCGAGTTGGCCAGCCCATGTTTATAAACCCTATTGGATTCATTGGGCGACAGGGCTTGGGGTGTCATTTCATCTCAATGTCGGGTAAAAGTCCCGCAAAATTGGAAGCAACGTCTCCAAAATGACCTATACAGTGTTGACGGGCACGTTAAACCTCAAATCAAACAAACAAATCTCCCTCGCCTATCAGGGCTTGGAGAATAGATTGGGCTACATGATGCTTCCACACAGGGTAAAAACCGACCGCACATAAGAACACATAAATAAAGAATAAAAAATTAAATATTAAGTAAAAATTATATCAAATACTGATTAAAATACCTGTCACATAGTTGATCACTTATATACAAAATAGGGGATTAGCTAACGAAACCACCCGTGACAGAGCCGCCGAGCCAAAAAATGCCGAACCAAAAATTTTATATTTCGTCTCATGGCACAATGAAGCTATATACTGCAGTCAGTTTGCTATAAAATTATTATGAATAACATATTCGATAAATACACGAAGGTTCATCTCTCTACATTGTTTTATTTTCTGGTATTAACAAATTTTCCGAAATCGATGGGTATAAAAGCCAAGGCCGGGAAAAATGGAAATATTTCTTAATTTCTTACGATTTTATCGGTTAAAGAAATTCTTTTTGCCCTGATGTTATTTACATTTGATAATTTTTATCATGTGTACATAGAAAATATAATAAACATATCAAAATCACCTAAAATGATCTTATTTCTTATTTTGTAATGGTTTCTATTTTTAGATTAACTTTACTAAAGGAAACGACCGAAATGTACCGAAAAGGTAAAACAAGTATTGTTGCTGCTAGATGGAATTCAAGAAATATAAAAATTGATTGTTATATTTGCTAACATGTATGGGTATATTAAAATGATAAAGAAAAGAAATTGTTATTTTTTATTTTTCTTTAATTCTAGCTAGCAGTAAACAAAACTTTCTTCCCTTTCGGTTCTTTTCCGTCGTTTTCTTTAATTAAGTCAATCTAAAAATAGAAACAATTAAAAAGTAAGAAAATTGATAATTCAAGGTAGTCTTATATGTTTGTTATATTTTTCTATGGACAAGTGATGACAATAATCAAATTCAAATATTTTCAGGACAAAAAAAGAAGTACTTTAACCTGTAGATTTGCAAGAAATTACGAAATAATATGATTTTCCCCGACCCTGGCTTTTATACCCCTCGATTTCGGAAAAACGGTTATTTCAAGAAAATTAAACAATGTAGAGAGATAAACCTTCGTGCAGTTATCAAATATGATATTTATAATAATTTGATACCCAACTGACTACAATATTTATCTGAATTAAAACAAGAGACGAAATATAAAATCTTCGGATCGGCATTTTGGCTCGGCGGCTCGGCCCGGCCTGGCGCGGCCTTGGCTTTTATACCCGACCATTATGGCCTTATTTTCCTATTTTATGCATTTTTATTATAACCTTTTATTATTTTTTTTTAACCTGCATATTGAGTTGAACCTTAAATAAATACCATTTTTGAAAGTCCTTTGATTGCCTTGTGCAATAATATAAAACTTAAACACTGTTACACTGCAGTATGACCATAGCAATACAGAATTGCTATTATTTTAGACGAGATTAATCAAACTTATATCATTGTAAATACTTTATAGAACAAGCTACACTGACCAGTAGAATGAGTCACCATAGGCAGCTCTCTAACACTGAAAATGCCATTGAGCTTTTTTTACTAACCTTGGCTCAAGTAGGTTTGCTGAGCTTGTGCTATCAAGTATAAACCCTACTTTTCTCTGCATAAAATATGGTTTTCCAGGGTATTCATTACATGCACTTGATAACGTGATTATTTTTGTTTATTTCTCCTGTTGGTACGTTCGTCTCCTTGTGGGATATACAATTCTCTTTTTTTTCTCTCTCATTTCTGCTGTTGATCATAGATTGTGGGTACTCACTAGAACCTCCTCATTTGGACTTTCCTAACGAGCACCAATGATCTTTGTTAAAATAAGAAATAAGAAACACATATCAAAATCAGGCCCCCGCCCATCGGGGCTTGAAGAAATAGATGAGCTGCATGATGCTTCCACGCAGAGCATAAATCGACCGCACGTGAGGACTGGTAAACCACTTAGAGGATCTAAGCCTGCCCAGGCAAAGCGATGCGAGTCGGACCGTCCATGCTTATAAACCCTATTGGTTTCATTGGGCGATAGGGCTTGAGATGTCATTTTATCTCAATGTCGGGAAAAGTCCCACAAAATTGGAAGCAACGTCCCCAAAATGACCTGTACAGTGTTGACGGGGACGCTAAACCTCACAATTTCAGGTTTATAACTCAAATATACTTTAATCGCTTTGAACTGGCAGAATTTAAATCGACTGACAAATTATTGTATGCCTTGTTATTTTATCTTTATTTTTTCTTTAATTCCTTTCTTGAGATCATGAGATTAACAACTACCCATTCGACTATTATCAAATTATCAAACTCAAAGGAACTGGAAAGTTTGGTTTAAAATAACGGTAGTTTGAGACAAAAAATGAAATCTAATGAACAAATAAAAAAATGAAACAAAAATGGCCAAAATCTAGATTCATTAAACAGTAGTTTGAGATATCAGTGTTTGATATAACGAGAATCAACTGTAACATGACTCATAATAGCGAAAAAAACATCAAGTTAACATGTCCATGAAATGAATACACCGCAACCCCTATTTATATAAAGAAAACTGAGGTCTACGGTGGTAGTGATTATTTTCCTTACTTTTGCTCAAAAACATAGATTGTGGGTACTCGTTAGAACCGCCCCACCGGGCATTCTGACGAGCACTCACAACCTGTGTTTGCAATATAAATAAGAAAAAATATCACAGATTTCCATCAGAAAAGTCACCACTTTGGAGATATGAAATGAGCCCCGCCAAGCGAATTTGGGTCTTCGAGCATTCTGTCATGACAATTTTTAACTGCGCATGCCCAGCCATTCAGAGGGGCCAGGGATATGGCTTTCTGTCTGAAGGTTCCGCTTGAGTCACTGCTTGTATGAGCGAGCAGCGAAGGTTCTGGCGAGACTGCGCGGATGCGCAGGCTCGCCTGAACCTTCGCTGCTCGCATATGCGATAAGTACCAAAATCGCTTGACGGGGCCCAAATAATGCACTATGTCACACGGATATCGTAATGATAATTAATAAATGGATTCGTAAATTGGTGCGTGCGTGCGTGTGCGTGTGTGTTTTACATCCCACCAACAGCAAAAGTCATACAGAGACGGGACCTCGGTTTAAAGACTCATCTAAATGTCTGGAGAAGCCCGCGATCGAACCCACGACCCCTGTTTTGTGATCAAGTAGCATAACCACTACACCACGGAGGCTTCTAAGAAAATCGGTAAGATATTTATATAAAAAGGCACATGTCTATGCCCGATATGTCAGTATGCATTAGAGTGTCATACTATCTTGTTCTAGAAATAACGATTTGGATGAATATCTGTAATGTTTTCAACTTATTTCTGCTCCAAACACCACTAGGGAAAGTGATTGTGGTGGCTCTGATGCACTGAGTAAGATTGTGAACTGACCCATATTCCACATTTGACAAATTTATTTGTGAAAAAGGGCGTGCACAATGTGATAAAAGATGAAAATAGTGTGTATTTTATATAAAATTCCTAAAAGTATGGTGGAAACCGGGGTGAAATCATTCCGTTCCGGTAATTAGGTCCGTTCCGGTAAATTTATGCACCCCTTCAACAATGGTCGGGTATAAAGGTAACAAGACGTTTCGCCCCAAAGACTTTGCCGTTTCCTCCCTTGTCGTTTCGCCCCTTTTTGGCCCCTAGTCAAAAAAACTCGTTGAAAGGTGTACTTATATCAAAAGGGTGACTATGAAACTATGAGGAAGGATGCCCTAAAATTTGCAAGTCTCCCGTTTGATATAAGTACCACCGGGTGCGTTCAACAATGATCGGGTATAAAGGTAGCAAGACGTTTCGCCCCAAAGACGTTTGCCGTTTCCTCCCTAGTCGTTTTGTCACCTTTTTGGCCCCTAGTCAAAAATCTCGTAGAAAGGCGTACTTATATCAAAAGGGTGACTATGAAACTATGAGGAAGGATGCCCTAATGGTCATTCAGACGCCCTGTCTGTCCAGGAGAACTTTGATTTGATAAAGTCTTTCATTCAAGCTTCGTCCGAAAATCATATCCCCTCCAAAACTACCAGCACCGATAGCTCAGTGGTAGAGCGTCCGCTTCGGGAATTGGAGGTCGCGGGTTCGATCCCCGGCCGCGCCATACCAAAGGCGTGAAAAATGGTACTAGGAGCTCCCTTGGCTGACGCTCGCATTAACAGGGGTAGTCCTAGAAAGAATGAAGGCAGGTAAGTATTTGTTAAAGGATACTTTGTTTGTCGCAATAAAAGCTCTACAGAGCTTATGTTATTTGTTTCGGATATGCGACGTTAAATAAAGCTTCTTTATCTTTATCTTTAGGTCTGTATCTTCAATTCCCTGGATTATACCAGAAATAAGAAGAAAAATTCGAAGGAGAAATAAGATTCATGCTAAGGCAAAAAAGTTGGGAAGTGGTAAACTCAGAACAAAATTTGAAAACTTGAGACGAGAAATTAAAAGTGACATCAAAAATCAGCATGATCTGTATGTAAATAACTTGGTAGGTGATGAAAAGGCCAATCCCAGAGACTTCTACAGATATATCAATAGCCAGAAGAAAGATAGGCAAGGTATCCCACCCCTTAATAAAAGAGGAGGGAACTGGGTCGCTGAATCGGACTCTGAAAGGGCAGAGGAATTAGTTGGTCAATTCAATGATGCATTTAATAAAACTGAGTTCAACGAGGTTCCATTGCCTGGAAGATCGGCCCCTTTCATTGAAAATATTGTTGTATCCTCGGCGGGAGTGATCAAGGTACGTAAAGGCTTGAACCCGTCTATAGCTTTAGGGCCTGATGAGCTTCATCCTAGAGTCCTGAAGGATCTAGCAAACGAGTTAGGTCCAGTTTTTGCTCATCTTTTCCAACAATCTCTCGATATGGGTGAAATTCCCAAAGAATGGCTCCTAGCGAACATCTGTCCACGTTTCAAAAAAGGAGACAGGGCTCTTGCTCGTAATTATCGCCCGGTGTCACTGACCTGTGTTCTATGTAAATTGCTTGAACACATAGTCTGTTCAAACATCATGGCCCACTTGGATGAACATAAACTTTTGTCAGACAGACAACATGCATTAAGGAAAAGGCATACTTGCGAAACTCAGTTGAGCACGGTTATTAATGATTGGGCAAAAATCCTGGACAAAGTGGGGGGCAGGTGGACACATTTATTCTGGACTTCGAGAAGGCTTTTGACACCCTCCTCATGAACTACTTAAATCCAAATTATTTGGTTATGGAATTGGAGGGAGGACCCTCAGATGGATAGATTCCTTCCTTTGCTACAGAAAACAGCGTGTTGTTGTTAATGGTGAATCTTCAGTATGGGTGCCAGTTTTATCTGGGGTCCCCCAGGGTACTGTTCTTGGTCCGCTGCTATTCTCCCTGTACATCAATGACATTTCCACTGGCATTGCCTCGGAAATAAGACTGTTCGCAGACGACTGTGTTTGCTATCGGGAAATCAGTGATACTGGGGACTCAATGAAACTTCAGAAGGATATAGATAGATTAGCTATAGGATGTTGGGCTCGAAAATGGGGCATGAGATTTCAACCCGTTAAATGTAATATTATGCAGATAACTAGGAAAAGAATAAATAAAATTGAGGCTTCTTACACCTTAGAGGGAACGGTCCTCGAAAATGTGAATTCCATTAAATACCTTGGTGTGACAATCACTCACGATTTGAGATGGAATACACACATTAGCAACATGTGTACAAAGGCGAATAGAACACTTGGTTTCCCGAGGCGAAATCTTCACCAGTGTCCTCAGGATGTGAAAGAGACAACATATAGGGGACTTGTTCGCCCAATCATGGAATATGGTAGTTGCAACTGGGACTCAAGCGGAGTGGTCCTCAATGAAGAAATTGAAAAAGTTCAGAATACAGCTGCAAGATTTGTAACAGAAAATTACTGCTTTGAAACTGGGAGCATGACTGGAATTCTAGGAATATTAAGATTGGAGTCTCTCAAGAAAAAGAGAAGAGACAGTAGGCTCATACTCTTATACAAAGGTCTAAAGGGTGCTGCCAGGATCCCAAAAGATGACCTTGTTCCCCCAGCTAGGCACTGTAGAAAGCACCATTCAATGACGTTTCAGACCCTTACTGCAAGAACGGACATTTATAAAGAATCATTCTTCCCCCGAACCATTAGAGATTGGAATGCCCTTCCCGATTAGATTATTTCGACGGCTGAAGGTGCTGAGGATTGTGTAACTAAGTTTACCTCTTTGGTTAGAGCTAGGGACTGATTTCCCGTATCACAGGTCCCTGGTGTATGAATGTCATTTGACGTGTCACCGTAACAATTCTGATTCTGATTCTGATAGTCGTTTCGCCCCCAAACCCTAGTTGTTTCGACCCCAACCGGTAGGTATAAAATACGAAATCAACTTGATTTCGCGAAATCTGCCGGATTTAGCGAATTCAACCTATAAAATACACATTTAAAAAAAACAATAGACAAAAATTGCTCTTGCATATTATCTGGAATGTTATACATTTATGAACCAATTTTCATGACAAAATTTGAATATTTAGTATGTTTTGGTAGGAAAATCTATTCTGTCACTTGATTTCGCTGGCAATCGCATGTGCGAAATCAAAACCCTTTTCCAAAAACTAACTGGATCTAAAAAGTATTTGTTTCGGTGTGCAGAATGTTGTTAAACATTTATGAGCCGAGTTACATGACAAAATTTGAATATTTAGTATGTTTTTGAGAGGAAAATCTATTCTGCCACATGATTTCTCTTGCGAAATGTGCGAAATCAACTCATTTTAGCGAAATCAATGTATAACATACATTTGTCCCAACGTCCTTATGGCCATCCTTTGTTTAGGTTTCCATTATGGTCTGGTCGCTTCATTTTTGTGTTTCTTTCCCTTTGGTGTCTTTGATGGGTGGAGTAAGTTAATTGTATCGATTCCTGATCTTTGTTTTACTTCTACTTTGGATTCGTTAGAAGGATCATCAAAACCAAACTACCACACTGCCTACAACACTCTGGTACGGTCCCAATTGGAGTATGCAGCCCCTATATGGGACCCCTTTACCCAAACCAAGATACCCCAGTTAGAAAAAATCCACAAGTGACTATAACACAAGGCCAAGCGTTACAGCCATGCTTGATAGACTTAGATTATTTCGACATCAACCATAGTGCAGTTTATATTTTACTTTTGGTCATTTGAGATCAGCGTGAATATTCTGAGAAATCAGAAATAAATTATTGGTTTAGACTCATATTCTAGACAGGTTTTTATTATTTGGACCCCATTGAATCGACTGCCTATTCGAAATTCGCAAAATTGCAGTATGTTTCCTCTGGCTTTTTTTGCCGGATCATTACAGGGTCACTGATGAGGCTATATTAGCCGAAACTACGTAGTATGACCCATTTTCTTTCCTATGAATGTTTTCATTGCTCTTAAAGGAACTCATTTTTGATTTTTCATTAGTATATAAATTCAGAAAAAATATATAACCGCAATGACTTCAGCACCCAATTTCGTAAAATCATTCTTCGATATAAAAAGATTGGGTACAACATAAATGTTGTCGCCGCGTGAAATCGATTTAAGCCCCCCCCCCCCCCCCCCCCCCCGCTCACCTCACTACCTTATCTTGTAATTGTTAACTGCTAAACTTCTTGATCAGGGTTATCGGTATCATAAACTACGCAAAGCCTTTTCATAATTTTATAGACGTCAGTTCGATATAATTTCAAAATTCAATGTTGGACTTAAATCTCTTCTGCAACAAGGTCTTTCGGAACCCGAATTTTATGTTGACTTAGTATATAAATTCAGAAAAATATATAATATAAATTCAGAAAAATATATAAATGCAATGACTTCAGCACCCAATTTCGTAATATCATTCTTCGAATAAAAAGATGGGGTACAATATAAATGTTATGCGACAGACTGCATGCATGGTAGTTAACCCAGTCACGGTTGACAACTTTGCTTTCCTTTTTAATTGCACACCGGTGGGTCAGGCCTCAGATTCTATGATGGTTCCAGCGTAAAGACTTACTGAGAATTAGAGGATATCTAATTATATGTAATGTTGGTTGGTACCTGATGCTCTGTCTCTGGTCGGGCCCATCGGAGTATAACTGTTGGTCTCCGTTTGCTCCAGCATTTCAGTAGTTTCTTGCTGTCGAGTCCTCACCGTTGTGTCATCTCGGTGGTTGATTGATTTTTGTGTTCACGGATATGTTGCACTGATGAGTTAGGAGGCCTTCATGCGGACTGAACAAATTATTTGTCTTAATCGCGACGGAAGTAAGGACGAGGATTGTGGCAACGTAAAATCGATTTAAGCCCCGCCCCCATCCCCCCCCCGCCCCCCCGTGGAATTCGTTTCACTGACCGTTCTAAAATATGTCACATTTTTAAATATAAACAGTCAGTTTGAAGCCATAAATCCCATTTTATTGCAAAGACTTGTTAACCTTATGTGAGCTCAAATATCTTTCTCAAAAAGGTGGTAGCGCAGTTGCTCAAACCTGAAGTAGATGCCGTCAGTAGGTCGTCCAGCTGCACCAAACGAGGGCAAAACCATGTTTTCCGGAACTCCCAATACCCCTATCGATCCCTTCACATACCAAAACAAACATAACCTCAATCAATAGGGCTTGAAAAAAATAAGGGCGAAACGACCCACCTAATCAGGGCGAAACGACCCACGGGCGAAACGACTCTGGGCGAAACGACCCAGAGCGAAACGACCCACGGGCGAAACGACTCATTGGCGAAGCGACTCACGGGCGAAACGACCCGAGACCGACGGCATTATGAATATACGGAGATGGATAAGTTAATGCATGAATGAATGAATGAATGGAGAGTATTGGCAAATGGACAAACGGAAATGAATGAATGAATGAATGAATGAAGTGATGCTTGTGTAGATGGACGGACGGACGAACGGATCTGAATCTGAACTGTTCATGGTGACACGTCAAATGGCACCTACGGTAGGGTGGTGTATGGACTGGCTCGTTTCAGAGTTCGGATATATAGGATGTATAAGAAGGATTTAAAATTTGCAATTTTTTTTTCAAGAGAGAGAGAGAGAGAGAGAGAGAGAGAGAGAGAGCGAGAGAGAGAGAGAGAGAGAGAGAGAGCGAGAGAGAGAGAGAGATGTGGTCGTTTTGGCAGTCAATATAAATAGTTAAGTGTGAAAACAAGTGCACACTGTGACTAATTACTTCAGCATTTGCTTTGACAAAGGCGCTAATCCACCAAGATAATTCTTAAACACTTATAATCACACATAAACGAGTGAGAATAATTGTGATTGTTAATTAAACGTTTTGTCTCTTTCGGCGAACGGCGGCCGACGTTCCAGGAAGGCACCACTGTTTAAAAATATTTTGTTTATTGGAATTGAGATTTAAGGGTTTAACGTCCCCGTCAACACAATTAACGTAATAATGTAAACAATTATATCACGTCACTATTTGTGCTGAAAGAACAACTGATAAGTAAATAAAACATCATGTTAGCAAGTCTATGCAATTACGTCCCCTCTAAACCCAACCTCTAAACCCAACCTCTAAACCCAACTTATCTGAGGGTCACTGATGAGGCCTAATTGGCCGAAACTAGCGAGTCTGGCCCAGAAAACATGTACACTCATTATTTTTCAGTTCTGTGGTGTATTCCTTGCTTCCAAAGGATAACCCTTTTATAGAACATAGTGTACTTCACTACAGCTGGTGTGTGGGAATGTGTGGCGGTGGTAAAACGTCTCCCTGCCCTACATCATAGTGTAGATTATATTTTCTTGTCCTTTGGGATCATTGATTCCATTGTGGAATTTTGAAAATATCTGAGGGTCACTGATGAGGCCTAATTGGCCGAAACTAGCTAGTCTGGCCCAGAAAACATGTACACTCCATATTTTTCAGTTCTGTGGTGTATTCCTTGCTTCCAAAGGATAACCCTTTTATAGAACATTTTTATACAGTGAAAAATGGATTTTTGCATATGCTTTATCTCTCTTATTTCTGATTCTAAAACTTAGACAATTAGACGGTTCTAATCAAAAATCTATGGTTTGAGCAGAAAGAAAAATATGACACATTTTTAAATATAAACAGTCATTTTCACAGCCATAAATCCCATTTTATTGCAAAGACTTGTTAACCTTATGTGAGCTCGAATATCTTTCTCAAAATGGTGGTAGCGCAGTTGCTCAAATCTGAAGTAGAAGCCGTCAGTAGGTCGTCCAGCTATCTATCTATCTATCTATCTATCTATCTATCTATCTATCTATCTATCTATCTATCTATCTATCTATCTATCTATCTATCTATCTATCTATCTATCTATCTATCTATCTATCTATCTATCCTATCTATCTATCTATCTATCTATCTATCTATCTATCTATCTATCTATCTATCTATCTATCTATCTATCTATCTATCTATCTATCTATCTATCTATCTATCTATCTATCTATCTATCTCTTTTAGGGGAATTGAAAGTAAAAACAGTGTTAGTAAAGTAGAGATTAAAAGCAGATAAAAACAATGTTTCACGCTTCATGGCATCGGGTGATGGAGGGTGCATATGGTCGATCTGAAAGAATCCAGATCGGAGCACCCAACAGCATGAGGAGGAAGGTGATTCCATTGTACCACAGCCAAGGGAAAGAAACTGTATTTATAGTAACTGGCAGTAGTAGGGATTTGAATGTAGTGCATAGTATGCATGTTTTTGGTAGTTCTGATTGGATGTCGGATGTATGTTGGGAGCGGAATCTCGACAAGGCCATATACTATCTTGTAGATCAATAGGAGGCGAGCATCTGCCCGCCTCTGTTCCAATGATCTCCATCCCAGGGTATTAAGCATCTGGGTCACACTACTTTATGAAGAGTAGTCATGTTTGACCCATCTAGCTGCTCTTCTTTGGACTTGCTCAACCTTGTTTATATTTGACTGGGTATAGGGGCTCCACACAGGGGAGGCATACTCAAGCTGGGGCCTAACAAGGGTATTATAAGCTGTTTCACCTATACCTTGATGTTTGGTGCGTATATTCCTACGTATGAAGCCCAGGGTCCGATTTGCTTCGGTGGTCACGTTATGAATGTGGGTGTTCCAAGTTAAATCACGGCTAAACTCAAGGCCCAGGTACTAGGCATGATCAGCCTCCTGGAGGACTTCACCGTGGAGAATATAATTGTGTCTAATGGGTACTTTAGAACGGGAAATGTGTAGGACCTGGCATTTACCCGGGTTAAATTCCATTTCCCAGTTCTTTTCCCAAGTTTCAAGCTTTTGGAGGTCCCTTTGCAACAAGGTACAGTCAGCATCACTGCTGACAGCCAAATATATTGCCGTGTCATCTGCGAAAAGTCTGACCTGTGAGTGGATCTGATCAAGTAGGTCATTAATGTATAGAAGAAACAGGATCGATCCCAGTACTGATCCTTGGGGAACCCCAGATATGACCGGAATTTGGGATGAGGTTTCCCCCTCTAGGGCTACACGTTGGGTACGGCCAAAAAGAAAAGCTTTGGTCCAGTTTAGGGTGTTTGAGGTTATGCCATGTTGGTGCAGTTTGTGGGGTAATTTAATAGGCAGTGGCTAGAGATACGGATCCGTATCTCTAGTCTCGGAGGCTAGAGATACGGATCCGTATCTCTAGTCTCGGAGGCTAGAGATACGGATCTGTATCCCTAGCATTTTCCAATAGGCCTGGCTAGAGGTACAGTTTGATAAGACTTATAATTGTTTCAAACAGAGATACCATTGCTGTTTTGACGCAATTTGCAAAGTAGCATAACTCTACTAAGGTGAAAGGTGGAAAAAGTAATATGAATTCTGAAATGGGACACGACCAATGGCAATCCTGTATTGTATTATTATTATTGTTATTATTATTGTTATTAGCTTTATATGTTGTATTTGATTATCATTTTTTCGACCTGTCATGTTAGCCTATGGATGAGTCAAATATACCAGTGTAAAAGTTGAATTTTGAATGTCATATTACCTTTAATTTATTGCATCATATGAATTATATTTGCGCCATCCATAGTTTCTGGCCAGCACCAAACGGGGAGATACGACTAGGTCTTGCTGCAAAGAACTGATGAAACTAATTCCAAGAGTTGTTTACACGTATCTTAGCGGATTTGGTTGCCACTTTTTGTATTATTTTAAATTTTGCAAGTCTCGCTACTTTGGACATCTCCTTCCTGATGCCCGGGGCCTCCGTGGAGTGTGGGCCATGTTTGCTGATGTTGGCTCAGTGTGTGCGTGTGTGTGTGTGTGTGGGGGGGGGGGGCTATAAGTCCGCGCGTGGGCGTCTCTTGCCTGATGTCTCCAGTTGACCTGTCTCATGAGCTACGTCGGTCGGTGTGTGCTCAGAGGGGGGCTGTGCTGTGTTTGTCGGGTCTTGTCCGTCATCCGTTTCGGTTTCAAAACTTTGGGGTTGAGACACACTGATGAAGATTAAATATCAGAAAGGCCTCTGTGTCATTACATTGCAACCACTGGGACGTTATCTCTGTTGGTGGATGGTTCGTTCGTCCCCGAGGGTATCATCAGCTCAGTATCAGTTCCTTAGTGCTGAGGTTTATACTGCGGTGTTGATTTCAGTACTCAAGTACTGATTTAAATAACTATATTAAATCTTTATTTTTTGCGGTATAAATTTCCATTTTTTTCTAAAACTAAGACTGACTTGTCTGGTGGGACATGTATCTTAACGGATTCGGTTGACACTTTTTGTAATATTTTAAATTTTGCAAGTCTCGCTACTTTGGACATCTCCTTCCTGATGCCCGGGGTTTCCATGGAGTGTGGGCCATGTTTGCTGATGTTGGCTCGGTGGGGGACGCGGGTGGGCGTCTCTTGCCTGATGCCTCCAGTTGACCTGTCTCATGAGCTACGTCGGTCGGTGTGTGCTCGGAGGGGGGTGTGCTGTGTTTGCCGGGACACACTGTTGAAGATTAAATATCAGAAAGGCCTCCTGTGTCACTAAATTTGGTATAGTTACGCCTTAATTACAGCCATTTGCCAGCCTTTTTTTCTCTTATTTCTTTTTTTTTTCTTTTCTTTATCTTCATTCCTTTTTCGTTGTCAAATTTTCTTTCCTTTATCTTTTTTTTTCATTTAATATCATTGTTAAATTAGCCAACCCAAGAGAAAATTGGTACTTATCATTGAGCAAAGGTTCATGAGAGCTTGCTCGAAAGAATTTTATACCATCTACGAATTTTAATGGCTGTAAAAATGACAATTTTCAGTTCAGTTGAGATTTTTTTATTTTTGCTTAAAACATAGATTGTGGGTACACGTTCGAGTACCAACAATCTATGTTTTAGAGCAAATATTAGAAAAAAATGTGCAACCCAGTAAACCCCAGTTTTATATGATAAATGTGGGATGCGAGGGGGTATGGTGAAGTAAGCATAACGGATCAGATCACCTTTTTCTCGTATGTTGGCTGTCATTTTTCCTAACTCTAAATAAACATATAAAGACACAGATCGAGTGTGCAAATGTGCAGGCTGGTCAGCGCCCTTGCTTTCTCGCTACATAAAAATAATATCCTTAGATCAAATACGCAATGATGCAGGATGATCACTACATTTTTGCTTCCTCTAGTACATGTATATGTGACATACAAGTGCACAGATCAGATACATGTCAGCACAGGCTGATCGTAAATTCTAGCTTCTGTCCAACAACAAGCTCATTGCTAGCTAGAAGAATGTAATTGAGCCGCGTCATGAGAAAACAATTGTTTGCATATACGAAAACAAAGGCAGATGATCAGGGCATTTGTTTTCGCTACATTGATTATACAATCTCTCTACTTCCTAAATCCGAAATTTCAAAGCTCTAGCCATCTTCTGTGGCTGTATAGCCTGGTTTGAGTCGGGCTAGGTCGGTCGGAAACCTCGAAGACAGGTTTTGTCCTGACGCGGCTCGTTCCTTAGTATGCGAAAAATCAAACGCGCAGATCAGATATGCATCGGCGCAGGCTGAACAGCGCCTTTGTTTTTGGTTTTCACTCGCTGCCAAGATAGTATATATCCGAAGTATATAAACACAAACCCAAAATATATAAAAACAAACTAGTAGTCTACTATAAATGGGCTTTCTTTCTTAGCATACTCCTGCTTGCCATGTCACCAGACATTCAGAAAAACCCAGGACCAACCATGATGCCGGATGTAGCAAACAATTCCTCTGTCTTTCCATGTGGCAGCTGTGAGCAGCCAGTCACGTGGTTGTGTAGAGGGGTGGAATGTGACTTTTGCTATATCTGGTACCATGCAGACTGCCAAAGCATCTCTGATAGCCTGTACGACAGACTTGGCAACCAAACAAGTTTGGCCTTGAAGTGTCTTCAGTGTGAAAACATGAATGTCTCCACACCAGGATTCACTAGTCTAGACTCCCTCCACACTCCAAACAAACCCACAAACCTAACAGACGTGGTAGATTCAAGCAGCTATTTGTCAACTCCCCCACAGACTAAACAGGACACTGACAACTTACCCAACACATCCACCCCCAAAACGTGCAAACAAACCACACAAGGGCTAAAAAACAAGAACACTGTCAGACGGTCCCTCAAAATCCTAATAGTGAACTGTAGGTCTATAGTTGAAAAGAAGCTGGAATATGAAAACATGATAGAGTCCACCAAGCCAGACATAGTCCTAGGTACTGAGTCTTGGCTCAAGCCAAAGCACTATACTAATGAAATTTTCAACCCGGACCTGGGCTATACTGTTTACCGACGAGACCGACAAAAACAAGTAGGAGGTGGCGTGTTCATCGCGGTCAAAAACTGCTTCATTTCACAAGAAGAAACACGCTACCAAACTGACTGTGAAAATATATGGATCAAAATGGAACTCCACGGTAGCAAGCCACTCATTATAGGTTGCTACTACAAACCAAAAGAAAATGACCAACATAGTTTAGAAGAACTTAAAAAATCTCTCTCCTTGGTATCCAAATCAAATTCTACTGTCTGGTTTGGAGGAGATTTCAACATGCCTAAAATGGACTGGGAAAATATGTCACCTACAAGGGACTGTAAACTAACAGTACACTACAGAGATTTTATTGACACACTGTATGACAACAACCTGACACAAGTAGTCCAGGAACCCTCAAGAGAAAGTAACCTATTAGACCTATTCCTTACAACAAACCCATCCTTCATAAATAGAACTAGCACAATACCTGGCATTAGTGATCATGATACTGTCTTGATCGAGTCCAACACCTCTGCCTCAGTAAAGCCTCAGGTACCCAGAAAAATTCCTTTGTATAAAAGAGCAGACTGGGATGGTTACCGCTCCCATATCTCAAACTTACATTATTCCCTTCTGTCCTCCAACTGCTATAAATCAGACTCCCTTGAATCCCTTTGGAATACTGTTTCTTCTGAAATTGACAAATCATGTGACCTGTTCATTCCAATCAAACGGGCCTCAACAAAGAATAAGCTACCCTGGATCAAGAGGGACCTGAGACGATTATACAGGAAACGGGACAAAACCTATAAGAAATATAAATCAAACAAGCACAACACTACAAAACAACAATATTTGGACATAAAGCACCTGTGCAGAAAAGAAACAAAACTTGCCTACCGGAAGTACCTAGAAGATATCTTAAATGTTAACACTGAGACACAAAATACACATGAACAAACACAAACACGGCCTAACAACAAAAAGTTGTATTCACTGCTAAAGCATTCCAAACAGGACTCAAATGGCATTGACACTCTAAAAAAACACAACAAATTGCACACCACAGACACAGCCAAGGCACACATTTTAAATCAACAGTTTCAATCTGTCTTTACTGCAAAGTCACCTCTCTCTTTGAAAGCACTCGCAGGCATGAAAGTTCAGGAACTAGCTGATGCAGGTATGGAGACTGTCCAACAAAATCCTAGCCCCCATGTACCCATGCCTGATATTGACATCTCCATAGCTGGAGTGGAGAAACTACTTAAAAACCTAAATCCCCATAAGGCTTGTGGACCCGATCAAATAAAACCCATTGTCCTTAAGAATGCACACCAGGAACTTGCCCCGATTATTACCCAGCTGTTCAAAAAATCACTTGAGACCCATTCCCTACCTGAAACCTGGAAAATGGCAAATGTTGCACCCATCTATAAGAAAGGCCCGAGGTCAGACCCAGCAAATTATCGCCCGATCTCCCTTACCTGTATTCTATGCAAAACTCTTGAACATATCATTGCCTCCAGTATCATTAAGCACTTTACACAACATAACCTCTTCTATGACCTCCAGCATGGATTCAGGGAAAAACGCTCCTGTCAAACTCAGCTCCTTATGCTTCTTGACGACATCCTCCAGGCAGTAAATGACAAAAGCCAGGTAGATCTCATTCTACTTGACTTTTCGAAGGCTTTTGACATGGTCAATCATGAAAAACTACTGTACAAGCTTCACTTCTACGGTATACGGGGCCAAACACTGCAGTGGATTAAGAGTTTCCTAGACAACAGGTCTCAGTCTGTTGTAGTGAATGGATCAACCTCCTCTTCTATCCCTGTTTCCTCTGGAGTCCCTCAGGGCTCTGTTCTTGGTCCCCTTCTGTTCTTAATATACATTAACGACCTCCCTGAGGCTGTTAAATCTTCTATAGTCAGATTATTCGCTGATGACACTGCTATCTATCTAGCTATCTCTACCTTAGCCCACTCAAGACTTCACCTGCAGCAACTTGAGATCTGGGAAAAGACCTGGGACATGTCCTTTAACCCAGTTAAGTGTCAGGTCCTGCAAATCACTAAACGAAAAACCCCAATACTTACCCAGTATTTTCTTCACAACACTCCTCTGGACACTGTAGATGCAGCCAAATACTTAGGTGTGACACTCACAAAAGACCTCACCTGGCACGCACACATAGACAACATCACTAAAAAGGCAAACCAGACACTAGGCTTTCTAAGGCGTAACATCAAAGTCCATTCTGAACAGCTAAAATCAGTAGCATATAAGACTCTTGTAAGACCACAACTCGAATACTGCTCTGTGGTCTGGGCACCCTACACAAGCAATCTCATGGACCAACTTGAAGCAGTGCAGAGGAGAGCTGCTCGCTGGACCAAACGGGACTCCGGGCAGACCTCCTCTGTTACTGACATGCTAAATTCTCTACAGTGGCGACGACTTGACCTCAGACGCATTGACCAACGCCTTGTTATGTTCCAGAACATTCTGCATAGCAGGGTTGCCATCCCCATACCCAACTCCGTGACCCCTCTCTCTAGACCCTCCAGAACTTCTCATTCTCAGGCATTCCAGCAAATACATACAAAAACTGACTATCACAAGTACTCTTTTTTCCCCAGAACTATTGTCCACTGGAATGCCTTGCCCCCTGACGTTGTCACCCTGTCCGGCCCTGAGTTCAGTCTGGCTGTAAGCCAGATTGAACATGTCTCACCATAGTGCTCTTGCCCTGTTTTTATCTATTTTTAACATTTCTTTTCTGTCTTTTATGCTTCTACTACACTTTAAACCTTCTTGGCGGTTGACGCGCGTCAAAGTCTATGTCCCCGCGAGGGGTTTGACTATACGGGAGATAGATAGATAGATACTGTTGCGTGCATTATGGAAACAACCTTGTACAAAAATGACGCTATCATTTCACTATATCTCTAGTCTCGGAGGCTAGAGTGTATCTCTAGTCTCGGAGGCGTCAAAACAGCAATGGTAATTATTATCAGTCTTATCATATCTCTGTTTGAAACAATTATCAGTCTTATCAAACTGTACCTCTAGCCAGGCCTATTGGAAAATGTTAGGGATACAGATCCGTATCCCTAGCCTCCGAGACTAGGGATACGGATCCGTATCTCTAGCCTCCGAGACGGATCCGTATCTCTAGCCACTGCCAATTTAATAAGGCTAACCTTATCGAAAGCACTAAACGAGGGCAAAACCATGTTTTCCGGAACTCCCAATACCCCCATCAACCTATATACATACCAAAACAAACATAACCTCAATCAATAGGGCTTGAAAAAATAATGACGAAACGACCCACCTAATCAGGGCGAAACGACCCACGGGCGAAACGACCCAGGGCGAAACGACCCACGGGCGAAACGACTCATTGGCGAAACGACTCACGGGCGAAACGACCCGAGACCCTGTTGAACGCACCACCGGTGATTTGTTGCACTAATTCCGAAATTACTACTCGTGTACGACCGTTGGGATCACGTGATCATTAAAATGGCTGCCCCCATGTTGAATTTCAACGTTGGCGTATTAGGCCACGTTGACAGTGGTAAAACGAGCTTGTCAAAAGCTCTTAGCACTGTAGCGAGTACTGCAAGTTTTGACAAAAATCCTCAGAGTAAAGAACGCGGAATAACTTTAGATCTGGGCTTTTCATCGTTCGAGGCTGATGCACCAACCCACATTTCACAAGAAATTACCTCGGGAAAAATCCAGTACACTCTGGTTGATTGCCCTGGCCATGCATCTCTTATCAAAACAATCATTGGAGGCAAGTATAGACAGATCCAATGCGTTGACAAGTGACTTTGATTTCATTTCATCGGTCATTCTCTCCCGGTGCTTCAAGAAGGTCGCGGGTCGTTTTGTTCCTGAGTCATTTCGGCCGGGTCCTTTCCGGCCCAATTTCGGGGGAGGGTCGTTTCTGTCAAATCGGTGGGTCGTTTCGGCCTGATTTTTTGTATCATTTTATTTATATAGGGTTCGTCGGTCATCCGGGTACTTTCGTTTGTCACGTGATAGCAACGAGCACGCGGGTGAATACAAACGCCATTTTGAATAAGCAAATAGTGTAAATAAAACCCAAGTCACTAGCATATTTCTTACAATTTTGATAAAACATGCCAAAAATCTGTAGTGCAGGTGGTTGTACAAATCATCATTTACAACTGGATAAAAAGCTATCGTTCTATCAGTTCCCAAATGGAGAAAAACATCCAGAGAGACGGTCTCGGTGGATAAGGGCCTGCAGTCGCCAGAACGCTGATGGTTCAGACTGGATTCCTACATCAAAATATGTTTACATGTGCAGTGAACATTTTATAACAGGTAATTGATTCACAATACATTATTCTTTGGGCCATGCTTTGTTGATAATGAACTGAAATTGTCCTTTCTATTGGTAAAATTGTCTGTTGATTTCTCTCTAGTGCTCGTCCGTATTTCTCCCTTTCAACAACATTTCTGCACTTACCGAGGCGATCCCTTGGAACATCACCACAGGTGTTGGATGGGTGACTAAATTTAGAAATTGATTGTAATTAACTTTAAAGTGTAGAAAAAAAAAAACCTCCTTACTGGGTGTGCTAAAGAAGATGAACAGGGGTCCTAAATTGAATGCCTCTGATCTAAAGGTCAAAACAACAACAAGGTCTTTAGAATGTGTGCCTTGTAAATGAACTAACAAACTAGCCTGTCCCCCTAGCCTTGGCATAACCTCGGATCTGGGTTCACACTATTTGCAGAAATGACATATGACATGCAAACAGTATGGACCCAGATCAGATGAGCAGTCTGATCTGGGTCCACACTGTTTGCAGAAATGACTTAAAGCTACCGGCAGTCAACGTTTTTTTACAGACAAACAGTGTGGACTCAGATCAGACAGCTCCTCTTAGCAATCTGATCTGTGTTATTTTGACAATAAACAGAATGTCAAACCTACCTTGACACTTGGATAAAGTATATTTCCCGAGTCCATGACACCTCCGAATACACAACACTTGACACTAGTCCGTAGACATCGGTTATCAGGCAGCTGTTATTTCACTAAATGGAAATTTCCCGCCTCGTTATTCTTTACTTTTAATCATTTTTACTTACAGTAACATGCATTTTCAGGTTAAAAAAACGATTTTATTCAATGTAATTGATAGCGATCTAAGGGGTAATTTCCGGTCGCTCTGTTATTGTTTTCACCTCAAAAATGGCGGCCTATCGGTTGCTACGGGCAGTGACGTCACGCCGGCGAACCCTATGTACATATATTTTGTTTGTCGAAGATCAGCCTGTGCTTTTGCTATCTTAACACTTGCTCGTTGACACTTAAATAAGTCAGAAAACAGATTGCTTATGTAACAGGTGAAAAAAATGCTAATCACCTTTACCCGGCCGGGGATCGAAAACGGGCCGCCGGATTGGTAAGCAAACACTCTACCACGTCGCTACAAAAGCCGGCTTGTACCGCGAGGCAGTACAAGTGTGCTATATACCTATACCCTATGACATTCTCCCCCTCCACATTGAAATTCGTCCTCGAATTTCTTAGAGTCCGAGCATCAAGTGAAATGATTATCAAGGAGTTCTAATGCACAAGTGGGTTATTTACGGTGGGCGCCAAATGTAACAGGTGAAAAAATTGCTAATCACCTTTACCCGGCCGGGGATCGAACCCGGGCCGCCGGATTGGTAAGCAAACACTACTATAAAAGCCGGCTTGTACCGCGAGGCAGTACAAGTGTGCTATATACCTATACCCTATGACATTTATTTTTTTCAAACTGTGTAGATCTGACCACAATGAACAGATTTATAGATTAAAAGGTCTTTAAAGGTATCAGTTGCATGCTGATCATATAAAATAATTAATTCGTAAAGTCCCTGAAAAAGGATGCGTTTGGGATCACTTCGCTAAGGGAAAATGGAATTCTAAAAACAGATGCGCGCGATAAGGCTAATATTTGCAATAAACAGTTTCAATCAGCATTTACGCATGAAACTGATGGTGAGCTGCCATCTAAAGGTGCAAGTCCGTTCCCCTCTATGGGGGACATAACAGTTGACCCCAATGGGGTCGCTAAACTGTTAGGTAAGCTCAAGATACATAAGGCATCTGGGCCCGATCACCTGAATGCCAGGGTACTTAAGGAATGTAGTGCTGAAATATCTCCTGTGTTGGCCTTTATCTTCAATCAATCACTTGCCCAGGGCACTGTACCAGATGACTGGCGACAAGCAAATGTAACCCCGGTCTATAAAAAAGGGGAAAAATATGATGCAGCAAATTATAGACCAGTGTCGCTAACATGCATCTGTTGCAAAACCCTGGAGCATATATTAGTAAGCAACATCAACAAGCACTTAGCCTTTGAGAGCATTCTTGCTGACTGTCAACATGGTTTCCGGAGTCAAAGGTCTTGCGAAACGCAGCTTGTTCAATTTTACCATGACATTGTGAGCAATCTGGATGGGGCCATAAACCGTGGCCACAAACAGACTGACTTGATCATCATGGACTTTGCTAAGGCCTTTGACAAGGTACCTCACAGTAGGCTATTACATAAACTGGAGTACTATGGGATAAGAGGATCCACGCATACAAATGTAGGTGGATTAGCTCATGGCTCTCTGGACGCTCACAACAAGTTGTACTTGATGGCCAAGCGTCTGATCCAGTCCCTGTTTTATCTGGAGTCCCCCAAGGTTCGGTCCTTGGACCGGTCCTTTTCTTGGTTTTCATTAATGATCTCCCCGATAATATCAGATCATCGGTCCGTTTGTTTGCTGATGATTGTGTCCTGTATAGGAACAGATATTCTCCTTCTGACTGTCTTATTTTACAAGATGACCTGGATCAACTTGCACAGTGGGAGGCCGATTGGCAAATGAAGTTCAATGTGGCCAAATGTCACTCAATGAGAGTGTCACGACACCCTCCGGACAAGCAAATTAAGTTTGACTATACTCTTCACCAGCAAGTTTTGGAGCATGTTCAATCCACCAAATATCTTGGTATCACCATCACTGACGATCTTGATTGGGGTCAACATATCTCAGAGATTACATCTAAAGCAACTAGGACTTTGGGATTCCTTAGACGGAACTTGGCTTTTGCACCTAGGCAGACAAAGGATGTTGCATATAAAACATTGGTTCGCCCTCAACTCGAATATGCATCACCCATTTGGCACCTCTATGTTAAAACTCAGACTCAGCAGGTGGAGAAGGTGCAGAGGACAGCTGCTCGATGGACCTGTAGGCGATGGCGAAATAGAAGTAGCGTCGGTGACATGCTTAATGAGCTAGAGTGGCCGTCCCTGGAGGCCCGTCGTGAGCAGTCCTCTTTAACCTTCTTCTACAAGATACACTCTGATTCAGTGTCTATTGATAAAGATAGGTACTTGACCCCTGTAACACTGTCGACCCAAACAAGAGCATCAAAAGTAAACAACTCACAATATCGTAGATACCAGTCCTATAGTGATGCCCTGAAGAACTCGTTTTTTCCTAGAACTATTCCCCAATGGAATAGTCTTCCCTCCTCTGCGGTGAATGCCAAGTTCGCAGAAGAGTTCAAAGCCCGCACAGTGTAAGATTGGGACTCAGAGGTATGCGTTTTGGGATACCTCTGTTATGCAGATTGTAAATAGTTTTAAGGACGCATCCAGTGCCTCTCTTCTTTTTTTTTTTGTTTTTTTTTTTGTGTTTTTTTTTCAGCTAAATTCTAAATTTAGCCACCCAATCAACTGAGGTAATGGCCAGAGATGACCGACTCAGTATAAGAAGATAGATAGATAGATAAATTACAGCGTTCAGATATAAGTAGCTCAGAAAAAAGAGGGCTTTTTCAAACTGCGTAGACTCTGATCACAATGAACAGATTTTTAGGTTATTAAGTATTTGAAGGTATCACAACGACAGATGGAGGCTGATCATATAAAATAATTAGGCTACATTTCGCAAATATTTCGCATGCTGTTCTCAAAATGTGCGTGTCATTGATACTAGTAAATACTGATCATCCTGCAGTGCTGTGTGATCAGTATCTGCTAACCGCAGAAGCCTTTTGCCATCCCAGGTCTATTTAGAAAAAAAAAAACAACCTTAGAATGTATGCGTACCATGCATGTCTATACATGTATGTGGCACAAGAAGTAGACCATTGTGCGCTTGCTTGCAGTCTAATCATACCTTTGAGACGAACTTCACAAACCTTTCAAACTTTTTTGGAACATTCTGCAGGCACAGCAACATACAACATGACGAAAACACGCCTATATAATTTTGTCATTATCCGACAATGAAAGACTCAGACAATCCTGCGCGACAGTAGTGTGCAGTCTAATCATGGTCTCCAAAACTATTAACCTTCTGCAGCCATCATGACACCCCAACTGTTATATATTTATTTATTTACAGACTTTAAAGTTCTTGACTTTTTAAGAAGTAATTATATCATCACATGATAATGGCCCGTTAATCACTTCTGATGGAGTTAGCTAATCCCCTTATTTTTGTTTATAAGTGATCAACTATGTAATTACGTTAACGTAACAGTTTGACATGCAACTCATCCAACTAGTTGAAGACCTAGGAAGACAGCTCACCAAAGGTAAACAAACTGATTAAGTCTTATTAGACTTCAGTAAAGCATTCGATAAAGTGAATCATTTGAAGCAACCGCAAGCATTAGCAACCGCAAGCAGCAGGTCCTGCTAGAAGGTGAGAAATCTTCACAGGCAGACGTAGTTTCCGGCGTACCCCAGGGAACAGTCCTAGGTCCACTACTTTTTCTCGCCTACATCAGTGACCTGCCAGAATGCCCAACCCACTCCGAAACCCGCCTTTTTGCAGACGACAGTGTCCTCTTCCGTTTCATAGGGAACCAACACGATGCTGACCTCCTACAACAGGACCTTGATGCCTAGAGAAGTGGGAGAGTGACTGGCAAATGATGTTCCATCCAGCCAAGTGCACAGTATCCCCGCCATCGGATCGAGACCAAGTATACTCTCCATGGTGAGACACTCCAGTCAGCAGATAGCAGCAAGTACCTGGGTGTCACATTAAGCGAGGATCTTCAGTGGAAGAAACACGTCAACAACACTGCTGCTAAGGGCAACCGCACACTCGGCTTTGTGAGACGTAACCTTACAGCCTGCTCCACTAAGGTCAAGGCAGCTGCATACACTACCATCATCCGACCAGGGCTGGAATATGCCAGTAGTGTATGGGATCCAGCCACAGCTATAGAAGCTCACACACTGGAACAGGTCCAGAGGAAAGCCGCCAGGTTTGTGTAATAGTTACACTGACCGCACTCCAGGATGTGTAACTCAGATGATCAACGACCTTGGTTGGGACTCATTGCAATACCGTCGCTACCTGGCCAGAGTCACCATGCTGTTTAAGATCAGCAACAGTATTGTTGAGGTGCCAGAGAACCCACTCGTGCACAGCGATGCCAGGACCAGAGGGGCCAACAGATTCTATCAGATCCCCGCCTCAGTCAGTTCCTACAAGAACTCGTTCTTCCCAAGAACCATCAGGGATTGGAACCTGCTGCCGGCCAACATCACCAACTGCCAGACGCTGGAGAGCTTCAGGGCAGAGGTCAGGGCCTTCCAACCCCAGCAGTAGTACCAGAGCGAGATGTACATAGTTTTAATTGTAAAATAGCCAGCTGTTTTATTGGGCACCACAGTTTTAACGCAGGGTACTAGACGTTCCGCCAGGATCAATACCCTTACATCGGAAGAAGAAGAAGAAGAAGCTATTGTTCAAACTTTCACCGCATGGAGTCAAAGGTAACACACTCAACTGGATAAAAGCCTTCCTAGTGGATCGAACCCAGGCTGTAGTGCTGGAGGGAGAAAGGTCATCAGAAGTGCCTGTAACTTCTGGTGTACCACAGGGCTCTGTCCTTGGTCCTCTCCTCTTCCTGCTCTACATCAATGACCTACCTCATAACATACAGTCACAGGTAAGATTATTCGCCGATGACATGGCAGTCTACCTTACAGTCAGCTCACCAGAGGATGCAAATATTCTCCAGTCTGACTTAGACACCATTCAAGAATGGGAACGAACCTGGGACATGGAGTTTAATCCAGGCAAGTGCCAAGTACTCCATATCACAAGATCCCGAAAACCACTCCTGTCTCAGTACACCCTCCATGGCCAAGTCTTAGAAGCTGTAGATAGTGCTAAGTATCTCGGCGTTACAATATCCCATGATTTGAATTGGAATAACCATATATTCACATCATCACGGCAAAAGCCAGCAGAACCCTTGGTTTCATAAAAAGAAATGTCAAAACCAAAAATGAAGCCGGCAAAGAACTGGCATACAAAACAATAGTTAGAGCCCAAGTAGAATATGCTTCAACAACTTGGAGCCCCCACACCAAACAGAATGACCCAAAGGCGAGCTGCCAGATCATCAGATGGGTCAAAAACAACTCCCCATATGAGAGTGTCTCACATGCTTGATGACCTGGGTTGGCGATCTCTGGAAAACAGGCACATTGACTGCCGATTGGTCCTGTTCTACAAAATTATGTATGGCCATGTTGCTATCCAAATACCGGCATACTTAAAAAAACCCAGCGCTACACTCGTCATATGTGCCCTCTTGCTTTTAGACAGATCCACATATCTGCCACTTATTATCAGCAGTCTTTTTACCTAGCAACAATTGTTCTTTGGAATGCTCTGCCAGCAGAACTTGTCCTTAGGACCGATCTTGACTCCTTCAAAGAAGGGGTCAGCAACATCAACCAAAAGTCACTTTAACTTGTTGACACTGTTTTTAACCTGCTTTTAACTTCACTCTTCACTAACACCATCACACTTTTATCGTGCCTCACTTTTTAGCCTTCTAGCATCTTGCTTTTACCTCTGCACTGACTGCGCAAACTGCACATAATACTCACAAGAGGGTGCTGCAGAATGAAAAGACAGATAGATAGTCTGTATGAAAGCCTCCTAACTCATCAGTACAACATCGCCATGAACACAAAAGTCAAACAACCACAGAAATGAAACAGCGGTGAGGACTCGACAGCAAAAAATCACTGAAATGCTTGAGCAAAAGAAAACGAAAAGTTAGAGTGATTGGCCCGACCAGAGACAGAGCATCAGGCACCTACCAACATCACATAAAATTAAATTCTCTCTAATTCTCAGTAAACCTTTACACTGGATCTGTCATAGAATCTGAGGCCTGACCCACCGGCGTGCAAATAAAGAGTGAAGCAAAGTTGTCAACCATGATTGGGTTAACTACCATGCATGCAGTCTGTCGTATTACATTTATGTTGTATCCTATCTTTTTATATCGAAGAATGATTTAACGAAATTGGGTGCTGAAGTCATTACAATTATATATTTTTCTGACTTTATATACTAAGTCACCATAGGCATAAAATTTTGTTTCGATAGACCTTGTTGCAGAAGAGATTTAAGTCCAACATTGGATTTGAAATTAATCGGAATGACTATAAAATTTCGAAAAGGCTTTGCATAGTTTATGATACCGATAACCCTGATTAAGAAGTTTATAAGTTAACAATTTATTTTGAGTGTTGAAGTCAGTTACATGACTAGACACTCTGGCAAATCAAATTAATTGCGAAATATAAATGCCATATGATGCCGCACAAGGAACATTAGCATTCAAGAAAGGAAACTTTACAATCTCAAATTCAAAATCATCGCGTTTATCATAAATTTTGCAGGACACAGACCCATCTACAATAGATAGATGTAAATCTAAAACATGGCCTCGGTTTTCAGAAGAATTTGCTTAATTTAACTGACGGCCCCCGTCCATTGGGGCTTGAAGAAATCGATGGGATGCATGATGCTTCCATGCAGAGCTGAAACCGACCGCACGTTAGTACTGGTAAACTGCTTAGAGGGTCTGAGCCTGCCCAGGCAAAGCGGTGTGAGTCGGATCGTCCATGCTTATAAACCCTATTGATTTCATTGGGTGACAGGGCTTGAGATGTCATTTCATCTCAATGTTGGGTAAAAGTTCCACAAAATTGGGAGCAATTGGTCTCCAAAATGACCTATACGGTGTTGATAGGGACGTTAAACCTCAACTCAAACAAACAAATTTATTTAACTGAAGTTGGTAGGTGGGGGTGGGGTAAATCAAAATAGGTACCCTCAGTGGAATTCGTTTCACTGACCGTGTAAGCCCCCGCCCATAGGGGCTTGACGAAATATATGGGCTGCATGATGCTTCCACGCAGAGCTGAATCCGGCCGGCACACTAGTACTGGTAAACCGCTTAGAGGATCTAAGCCTGTCCAGGAACCGCGGTGTGAGGCGGACCGTCCATGCTAATAAACCCTATTGGTTTCATTGGGTGACAGGGCTTGAGATGTCATTTCATCTCAATGTCGGGTAAAAGTCCCACAAAATTGGAAGCAACGTCTCCAAAATGACCTTTACAGTGTTGACAGGGATGTTAAACCTCAAATCAAACAAACAAACAATTCACTGACCTTCCGGGGCGGTCCTTTCCCTGTTAATTTTTGTTATGGTTTGTCTTTGAGTGTGTGTTTCGCTTATATTATTTTGTTTTGGATAGCCAGTTGGCCATTTTGTGGGAAAGTAACTGTCCTTTTGGCTTTCCGCTATTGATGTTTTTATAGCACTATTCATGGGTTCCAAAGCAGAAACCGTGTTTGTTAAACAACCATGTTATATCCAAACAAATATGTATAGATTATACACCACAACCTCTTTATAACACTATTAATGGGGTCCAAAGCAGAAATTGTGTTACAACCATGTTATATCCAAACAAAAATGTATAGATTATATAGAAAAATGACCATTTATGGTCATATTTCTGTATAATCTATACATTTTTGAGATCCATCCTGAAACGTGTTATATCCACAACCGTGTTATAACAAACCCTGTAATAATGAGGTTGTGGTGTATAGAAAAATGACCATTTATGCTCATTTTTCTGTATAATCTATACATTTTTATCCATCTTGAAACCGTGTTATAACAAACCATATATTATAATGAGGTTGTGATGTATTTATGTTATTCAGTATTGCTATATGTTGTGGGTTGCATACTGATTTTCTTAGAACAAATGTAAAACTGCTGGTATTTGATCAATAAATCACATATGTGTACATGTAGAATTTATGAATTAGTAAAGTCTGGTGGATGAGGAAATTCCACTTCAGTCAAGAGCTGAAGAAACTGGGAGGATTTATGATATTTTAATAACAGATAAACTAAATGTTTAGGTATCTGATTGTTTGAGTTTTCATGGATTATTGTTATTCAGTATTATTATGTGGGTTGCAAAATATGGACACATATTAATTAACCCTTGTCCTGCTGAGCTCAGATATGTCTTATCTTTCAAACAATGTAGATCCAGATCAGATGGCTTCTGAAGAAGCCATCTGATCAGGATCTACATTGTTTGCCATTCGGGTTGCGAATATCTTGCAATAATATGCATCAAGTAATCTGATTGGTTGATAATCAGTTGTGGGTGTGGCATATTTAAACATTCAGCAGGACAAGGGTTAATAGGGTAATATGGTATTAGGATCTGGTGCATGCTGCCAGAGTGTGTGGAATAAATTACTGTATTTGCACTTTGTGAAATTCTCTATACTTTGCACCTCCCATCATTGTCACAATCATTGTAAAAAGTACAAGCTTCAGAGAGACTAAAACTATCAAGGAACAGAATTGTACCTTTTTCTCATTGATTAGTGATTGCAGAATCATAGGAATTTTCTGTAAAAGCCCTATCATATGAGACTAAAATGTATGCCCTTGTATGAAGAAAATGCTATGACAACATTTAAAAAAAAATGTTAATTATACCCCCGGCATACGAAGTATGTCAAGGGGTATATAGTTTTCGTCTGTCCATTCGTTGGTTCATTTGTCCGTTCTTCCGTCTGTCCCACTGTTCATCAACCTTTACGTCAAAGTTTTGCGTTAAACCTTTTTGACAGCTCATATCTCTGTAACCGCATGTTAGATTCTCTTCATGTTTGGTAAAGGATATCTCTATAGCATTACCTTTCATATGGAATATCTAAGCCCCTGGGTCAAGCCCCTGGGTGGGCTGTCTGTCTGTCAGTCTGTCTGTTCATCTACTTTTACGTCAAAGTTTTGTGTTAAACCTTTTTCATTGCTGATATCTCTGTAACCACACGTTTGATTCTCTTCATGTTTGGTAAACGATATCTCTATACCATTAACTTTCATATGAAATATCTAAGCCCCTGGGTCAAGCCCCTGGGTGGGCTGTCTGTCCATCTGTCTGTTCATCTACTTTTACATCAAAGTTTTGTGTTAAACCTTTTTCATTGCTGATATCTCTGTAACCACAGGTTAGATTCTCTTCATGTTTGGTTGGCTTTCCGTTCATCTGTCTGTTCAGATCAGAATCAGAATCAGAATTGTTACTGGTGACACGTCAAATGACATTCATACACCAGGACCTGTGATGTGGGAAGTTAGTCCCTAGCTCTAACCAAAGAGGTAAATTTAGCTACACAATCATCAGCACCTTCAGCTGTCGAAATAATCGAATCGGGAAGGGCATTCCAATCTCTAATGGTTCTGGGGAAGAACGACTCTTTATAAATGTCAGTTCTTGCGCTAAGGGTCTGAAACGCCAACGAATGGTGATTTCTACAGTATCTAGCTGGGGGAACAAGGTCATCTGTTGGAATGCTGGCAGCACCCTTTAGACCTTTGTATAAAAGGATTAGCCTACTGTCTTTTCTCCTTTTCTTGAGAGACTCCCATTTTAATTTTCCAAGTATTCCAGTCATGCTCCCAGTTTCAAAGCAGTAATTGCCTGTTACAAATCTAGCAGCTCTATTCTGAACTTTCTCAATTTCATCGTTAAGGACCACTCCACTGGGGTCCCAGATACAACTACCATATTCCAAGATTGGGCGAACAAGACCTTTATATGCTGCCTCTTTTACATCCTGAGGGCACTGATGAAGATTTCGCCTCAGGAAACCAAGCGTTCTATTTGCCTTAGTACACATGTTGCTAATATGAGTATTCCATCTCAAGTTGTGTGAGATTGTCACTCCAAGGTATTTAATGGAGTCCACATTCTCGAGGACCGTTCCCTCTAAGGTGTAAGAAGCCTCAACTTTATTAGATCTCTTCCTAGTTATCTGCATAATATTGCATTTAACTGGCTGAAATCTCATGCCCCATTTACGTGCCCAACATCCTAATCTATCTATGTCAGCCTGAAGTTTCAATGAGTCATCTGTATCTCTAATTTCCCGGTAACAAACACAGTCATCTGCGAACAGTCTTATTTCTGAGTCAATGTCAGTGGAAATATCATTGATGTACAGGGAGAACAAAAGTGGACCAAGAACGGTCCCTTGCGGGACTCCAGACAAAACTGGAGCCCACTCCGAAGATTCACCATTAACAACAACCCGCTGTTTTCTGTAGCAAAGAAAGGAATCTATCCATTTTAGGGTCTTTCCCCCAATTCCATAACCAAATAACTTAGATTTAAGTAGTTCATGAGGAGGGGTGTCAAAAGCTTTCTCGAAGTCCAGAATAAATGTGTCCACCTGTCCCCCTTTGTCCAAGATTTTTGCCCAGTCATTAATAACTGTGCTTAGTTGAGTTTCACAACTGTGCCTTTTCCTAAATGCATGTTGTCTGTCTGACAAAAGTTTATGTTCGTCCAAGTGGGCCATGATGTTTGAGCAGACTATATGTTCCAGCAATTTACACAGGACACAAGTCAGAGACACAGGGCGATAATTGCGGGCAAGAGCCCTATCTCCTTTTTTGAAGAGTGGACAAATGTTTGCTAAGAGCCATTCTTTGGGGATTTCACCCGTATCAAGAGACTGTTGAAACAAGTGTGCGAAAACTGGACCCAACTCATTTGCTAGTTCCTTCAGGACTCTGGGATGAAGCTCATCAGGTCCTAAGGCCTTACTGGGGTTTAAGCCTTGAAGTAATTTGATCACTCCTGCAGCTGTCACAACAATATTATTCATGAATGGGGCCGATCTTCCAGTTAATGGGACCTCTGTGAACTCAGTTTTATTAAATGCATCATTGAATTGACCAACTAGTTCCTCTGCCCTTTCAGAGTCTGATTCAGCAACCCCGTCCCCTCCTCTTTTATTAAGGGGCGGGATACCTTGCCTGTCTTTCTTCTGGCTATTAATATATCTGTAGAAGTCTCTGGGATTTGCCTTTACATCACCTACCAAGTTATTCACATACAAATCATGTTCATCTACTTTTACGTCAAAGTTTTGTGTTAAACCTTTTATATTGCTGATATCTCTGTAACCAAATGTTAGATTCTCTTCATGTTTGATAAACGATTTCTTGATGCATGTCCCTGCTCCCCATTCATGACGACCTTGACCTCAAGGTCACGGACTTCGAAATTTTACTTTATGACAAAGTTTACAGATGCCTGTATGTTCTAAACTCTAAGAAAAATTCAGTGGATACTTGCATCAATGTTGCATTTCATTGATGCATGCCCCACCCTGCTGTTTCATTAACTTTGACCCCTCACTCCCTTGGTCCATTTAGAAATTTTATGTTTGGTTTAGCTTTTACAAGCACATTTATAGATTGTTATAGCTTCTTCACTTCATTCATATTACATACAAGCTCGAAAGATATATCAGAGGGTGGCACTGGCCGGGGGTATACGTGACCCACTGGACGCTTTCTCTAGTTTATTTTGGCTATAGTAACTTCTGTTGTATCACAGTCAAAAAAAAGTACAATATCCACTTTGCTGAATGAGTCTTGAATAGAGTAACATCCAACAAAGGAGTGGAGGACATGTTTTTGGTGCAGAAAGATGCTCTTTCTTTTGTTCAAACTTCTATGGACATATGAAAGTGTTGTGTGGCTTTGAGTTTTACCTCCCACCAACAACTAAGGTCATACGGTTTAAACTTTGACAACTCATCTGAAAATCAGGAGACACCCGGAATTGAACCCTCGACCCCTCGTTTGTGAGGCGAATAGCTTAGCCACTACACCATGGAGGCTTCTGCAACATATGAATGAGTCTATGAAGTTATGTCCCCCAATGAAGGGGAGGGGGCATAATGTTGTTGGCATAGATCCCATTTGTGAATTTCGTCCGCCTTAGTTGTTAAACCCATTTCAGACTGGAAACCCCTAAACGGGTACTGTGGCAAACTGCAGGCCCAGATCAGACGCCGCAGAAAGCGGCGTCTGACCAGGGCCTCCACTGTTTGCTAAAAGTTCAGTCGTTTTCCAAATAAATTTTGAAGAAAACACAACCTGACACCTCTAAATTTTGAAATGGACTCCTGCTATATATAAGGAGGAAGATTCCATTTGGTACAAAAAGGGTTAAAGCACCATATCGTCTGGACCAATTCAGGTGGATTCATACCAGGCTTGTATACAGTAGGTGTGTCACTCAGAATCAGAATTGTTACTGGTGACATGTCAAATGACATTCATTTACCGGGACCTGTGAAATGGGAAGTTAAACCTCAAATCAAACAAACGCCAATGTTAAATTTTTGGTCAAAGATTTCTCAGGAAACACAAAAGCTAGAAACCTCAAACGTGGCATGCAATGCAACAATGATGACAAATATCATGCAAGAGACAGTGGGCTGGTGATCAAGAGGTTTTGTATTTCTGTAAAAATGTGCTAAAGTGGGATTATAGTCAGAACTTCTGACAGTTGTAGTTTCTGCTCTACGAAATAGGTTGTGTTGAGATTGGTTTTAGTTTACCTGTGTCAGTGCTCCTGATTTTCCCATAGCTGTATTATCACGAAAATACATCTATATAATTTTGACCCCTTGAACCCCACTTTTATAATAAAGTAAAACTGGGGTTTACGGTTTACAGGGTAAACCTTGTTTTTCTTATTTCTTATTGTCTGCTCCAAAATATAGATGGTGGGTACTCTTTAGAACTCCATCAATGAGGCAGTTCTAACGAGTACCCACAATCTATATTTTGAGCAGAAATAAGAAAAAAATCACAATTTTTTATCTTTAAATATATTGTTTTTTCGGCAGTAAAGTTAACAATGTATTTGTATAGGCGTGTTTTCATAATGTTTCGCTACCATAGGATTTTTTGATTACACATTCTGCTATTGGATGCTGATTAACCTACATTCCACATGGGTTGTGCACATTACCATCAGCGGTGTGCACATTACCATCAGCGGTGTGCACATGACCACCAGCGTTGTGCACACTACCACCAGCGGTGTGCACATTACCATCAGCGGTGTGCACATTACCATAAGTGGTGTCAGCTGATTTACCTATATTCCACATGGGTTGTGCACATTACCATCAGCGGTGTCAGCTGATTTACCTACAGTCCACATGAGTTGTGCACATTACCATCAGCGGTGTCAGCTGATTTACCTACATTCCACATGGTTTGTGCACATTACCATCAGCAGTGTCAGCTGATTTACCTACATGTACATTCCACATGGGTTGTGCACATTACCATCAGCGGTGTCAGCTGATTTACCTACAGTCCACATGGGTTGTGCACATTACCATCAGCGGTGTCCGCTGATTTACCTACAGTCCACATGGGTTGTGCACATTACCATCAGCAGTGTCAGCTGATTTACCTACAGTCCACATGGGTTGTGCACATTACCATCAGCGGTGTCAGCTGATTTACCTACATTCCACATTGCTTGTGCACATTACCATCAGTGGTGTCAGCTGATTTACCTACATTCCACATGAGTTGTGCACATTACCATCAGCGGTGTCAGCTGATTTACATTTGTAAAGCATTCATGCTATCATTACTTACGTGAAACAACAAAGAAAGTAAGAAAACAATAAAAATCAACAATCAAAACTAACAACAGAATAAAAATAGGTTTGGAACTACCCTGTCTTTCCCCTGTACTGCAAATTCACAAATTGAATGTCCAACAGTGTAGATCCAGATCAGATGGCTTCTGCCCTTGCAGAAGCCATCTGATCTGGATCTACACTGTTTGCAAAGGTAAGTGTTGTTGTGAACAGCAAGACTTTCTCTTTATGGTGTACCTTTAACAAGTCTTCATTGTAATACATTGCAGGTGCACAAATCATTGATTTGATGTTATTGGTTGTTGATGTTGTGAAAGGAATGCAGACCCAGACTGCTGAATGTTTGGTAATTGGAGAAATAACCTGCCAGAAAATGATTGTTGTCCTGAACAAAGTTGATCTTTTACCAGCTGAGAAGAAAGCACAGATGATTGATAAGGTTAGCAAAACTTCTTGACCATTTCAGCAAGAAGAAGGGGCTTGAAAAAATATATGGGCTGCATGATGCTTCCACGCAGAGCTGAATCCTGCCCGCACACTAGTACTGGTAAACCGCTTAGAGGATCAAAGCCTGTCCAGGAACCGCGGTGCGAGGCGGAACCGTCCATGCTAATAAACCCTATTGGTTTCATTGGGCGACAGGGCTTGAGATGTCATTTCATCTCAATGTCAGGTAAAAGTCCCACAAAATTGGAAGCAACGTCTCCAAAATGACCTTTACAGTGTTGACGGGGACGTTAAACCTCAAATCAAACAAACAATCAGCATTTTTATGTCCCCAGTAGCGATAGCGGAGACATTGTTTTTGCCCTGTGTGTCTGTTTGTTGGTTTGTATGTGGACAACTTTAACCCTTGCATGCAGGTTCCTTGTGACAAGAGCTTCACATTCATGCAACAAATTTTGACCTGTGACCTTGACCTTGATGTGTGACCAACTTTGAAAAAAGGCTTTTCCCAGGGACATGTTCGTGTTTCACAAACACATCATTCTTGTTTTATCATAAATGTGTAGGAACAAAGGTTTCAGAGCCTAGACGCATGTACATACAAATTCCGCTATTAAGACCCCCTAAAATTAAGACTAATTCTGTTTTAAAAAGCTTACTTAGAAGGGTGTAATTATTCTTTCTTCACGTTTTCTGCACACAATGTCCTCTGGTCAGGGACCACCTTTGGGGCTGTTCAAAAGTGGTCTTAAAGACCACTTTTGAACAGCCCCAAAGGTGGTCTTACTATAGGAAATTTACTGTACATACATTTATCAAACAGAAGTGTCTTTGTAGAAACTTGCTAGTTCATTTTAGCTCCTGTAAAAGAGCTACATATGCTTCTAGGCTGACTTCTATAAATGCAAAATGTTGTGGCAAGATAAAAAAAAAGAAAGTTTTTATTAAAAAGCTACATTGATAATTTTTGTTGTTGTTTCTTTTCCACTAGGTCTGATGTTTTTAGTTTAGTAATATTAATTTTTACCAATGGTTAGCAATGTCTAAGGTTTAATTTAAGTGTTGGAGCATACAGTATGTTGTTACATTTTATTTTACCATACTCACCATAATGTAGGCTGAGAACGCTTAGACATTTTATTCTACAGTCGAATTTCAAAAACTCAGACACCTTTGGAACTTTGAAAATTTGTTTGAGATACGGATAGTTTGAACTCCTATGTGTTAATAATAGGGCATGGTCATGAGGCATATTTACTTGCTCTTCTGTAGAATAAAGGAATGTTGTGTGCACTCATTAGAATCGCCTCATAGGTGATTCTAATGAGTACACACAACATACCTTTTCAAGTTGAAATCAGAGAAAGTCTATAAAGGGTCCTGATATACAGTAGAACTTCGATCGCTCGAACACCGATGGCTCGTTTACCATGGCTGGGTCGAACTCGTTCTTGAGCCCCTAGGGAAATCCCCTACATAAGAAATAGTGAGAGAAAATTTAGGAGAACTTCGTCCTTTATCTTGCAAATGTATGCTGTGTGTACTCAATAGAATCGCCTCGATGAGGCGATTCTAATGAGTACACACAGCATACAATTTTATTATAGAACATCGATAAAATCTCAAAAAGTATATCATATACCTCCTGGCAGTAGCCTTCAGAGGCTCGAACTACCCCTGTCTCGAACAGATTTTCAAGGTCCCAAAGGTGTTTGAGCCATTGAAGTTCGACTGTATATGGATATCAGAAGCTACTGGAAGAATTCACTAGAGAATCCATAATGAGTACGAATTAGCCATTGTTAACAAGGTAGCCGTGTTCGAGTTATCAAAGTCTCAGTGAAGTTGTAAAATAAACGCCTATGGTCAGGTGCACCCATATGCTCCATATGCTGACTTTGGTCAAACCAAACATTTCCTAAGTTCACATAAGGAGGACACATACCGTAAGAATCCTAAAAATTCAGACACCTTGGGGACTTGCTGTAATTCTCGAAACATTTAAACAAATTTGTTTCACGATCCAGCAAGGAGTCCAAAAAGTACAGATGGAATGGCAAAGTGTAGACCGCAGGCTGATCTGGGTCTGCATTGTTTGCATAGGCCTGGCAGTAGTTTGTACCTCTTTTATGCTCGATTGGTATGGGGGATCAGTTACTCTATTTCAACCTAAACATACTGTAAGATCTTGCATTGTTAATTCATGTAAAATACATTTCTTGAAATAATAGTGGTGTGTGTTAATTAGATCATATTAGACCATTTACACTAATTGAGGCAAATGCAATTTATGTGCTTTAAATTTTAGTCTAGAGCTTAGAAGATTCAAATGTAAGATGTTTTTGTGTAAACTTTTCAAGGAATTAAAATGCTAAATCCGGTTCAGGAATATGGGGCATCATTTGCGGAATTCATTTTTAGCAAACGGTGCAGACCCAGACCTTCAGGAGCAGTCTGATCAGGGTCTACACTGCTTGCCATTCAGTCTGCACTTTTGGACTGCTTGCTGGATCATGACACAAATTTGTGAAATATTAGGAGAATTACAGCACAGTTCTCTCAAGGTGTCTGAATTTTTATGATTTTTACGCTAGTTCTGAACAACTGAGCCTTGACGTAATAATGCTAACAAGTCCGTGAAATGAACACCCCCTTACACCCCACTTTATATAGAGAAAACTGGGGTTTAGGGGTATACATTATTTTCCTTATTTCTGCTCATAGAAATAGGTTGTGGGTACTCGTTAGAACCGCCTCAATGAGGCGGTTCTAACGAGCACCCACAATCTATGTTTTGAATATAAATAAGAATAATATCACAAATTTTCATCAGAAAATTGAACGTGTTGGAGATCTAAAAAATGCATTGTGGCCCACGGGTGTGTTATCGTATTGGTAATAATTTCAGATGAAAAAGAAGATGCAGAAAACCTTAGAGAATACAAGATTTTCTGGTTGTCCTATTGTAGCTGTGGCAGCAAAACCTGGAGGACCTGAGGTGAGTTTGCCTTTGTTTGTGTTTAGGGTAGCTAATCGTAGCTTGATTTATTGTGAAAACTAGCAAGAAAAGGTCATTCAGGAAAGGTCACAATCTAAGAATGCAGCCGACTCAAGTCTCATATAGAAAGTGACATAGAGGTTCACACAAAAACAGACGAAACATGAACCAACAGCACAAAGCCAAATATCAAATAAGACACTGGAAAAGAATGACCGCCTTGTAATAAAATACATGATAAAATGGTTATGTATTAATATCATCATGAATAAGGCTGCCATGATTAATCTTATAATCGATTAATCGATCGATAAATTCCACAAAAATGATTATCATTTCTGATTTGCTTTTAATCGATTACTTGATAGGTACAATTTACTTCCCAAAGTTATGCCTAAAATAGCTGGATAAGTGTCAAACAGTGCAGACCCTGATGAGACGCCGCATTATGCGGCGTCTCATCTGGGTCTGCACTGTTTGCTTAGGCCTGTCTGTTCAAATATACATATGGTAACATGCAACATATGGTAAGAGTCCTGCTCAGACAGAAAGCCAGACAGGTAAAATTATGACAAAAAACCTCAGCGATTACTAATCGATTATCGATCACAATGACAGGACTGATAATCGATTATCTTTTCAGCTCCGATTAGCCAGCTCTAATCATGAATCAGGGTTAAGGAGTCACCAACAGTCTGACGTCAGTGCAAAAGAAAACCACCAGTTAGATCACGGAGGATCGAACCCAAGAAATATCCAGCTCCACCGTCCCCAAATAATTGCCCAATTCAAAGGATTTAGGGTGGGACCGTCATCAAAGAGTCCGAAGTCCGGCCCACCGCCGTGCAACCAAAGAGCGAAGCAAAGGTGTCCACTGTAAAAGGGTTGACAACCAAACACATTGTCTGTCACAAAATAGAAATGAAGGCAATGATCAGGAATCGATACAATTAACCCACAGCTCACATCAGAGTAAGCCTGTTGTTTTTAGCTCACCTGTCACGTAGTGACAAGGTGAGCTTTTGGGATCACTTTTTGTCCGTCGTCCGTCGTGCGTCCGTGCGTGCGTCCGTGCGTCCGTGCGTGCGTGTGTGCGTCCGTAAACTTTTCTTCAAACGACATCTCCTCCTAAACCACTGATCGTATTTTGACCAAACTTCACAGGAATGATCCTTATGTGGTCCCCTTTCAAAGTTGTTCAAATGGTTCCGGTCCGTTGCACATATAGGTCACAGTAGCCAAAAATAGATTTTTTTCACCGCAAACTTAAAAAATCTTCTTCTCTGAAACCGCAAGGCCCAGGTCTTTGATATTTGGTGTGAAGCTTCATCTAGTGGACCCCTACCAAGATTGTTCAAATTATAGTGCTGGGGCCAAAAATGCCCCCGCACGGGGGCCCTTTGGTTTTATAGGGCTTATATAGGGAAAATCTTTAAAAATCTTCTTCTCTGAAACCGCAAGGCCCAGGTCTTTGATATTTGGTATGAAGCTTCATCTAGTGGACCCCTACCAAGAGTGTTCAAATTATAGTGCTGGGGCCAAAAATGCCCCCGCACAGGGGCCCTTTGGTTTTACATGGGCTTATATAGGGAAAATCTTTAAAAATCTTCTTCTCTGAAACCCCAAGGCCCAGGTCTTTGATATTTGGTATGAAGCTTTATCTGGTGGACCCCTACCAAGATTGTTCAAATTATAGTGCTGGATCTAAAAATGCCCCCCACACGGGGGCACTTTGGTTTTACATGGGCTTATATAGGGAAAATCTTTAAAAATCTTCTCCTCTGAAACCGCAAGGCCCAGGTCTTTGATATTTGGTATGAAGCTTCATCTAGTGGACCCCTACCAAGATTGTTCAAATTATAGTGCTGGGGCCAAAAATGCCACCACACCAGGGCCCTTTTGTTTTACATAGCCTTATATAGGGAAAATCTTTAAAAATCTTCTTCTCTGAAACCGCAAGGCCCAGGTCTTTGATATTTGGTATGAAGCTTCATCTAGTGGACCCCTACCAAGATTGTTCAAATTATAGTGCTGGAGCTAAAAATGCCCCCCACACGGGGGCCCTTTGGTTTTACATGGACTTATATAGGGAAAATCTTGAAAAATCTTCTTCTCTGAAACCGCAAGGCCCAGGTCTTTGATATTTGGTATGAAGCTTCATCTAGTGGACCCCTACCAAGATTATTCAAATTGTAGTGCTGGGGCCAAAAATGCCCCCGCACCAGGGCCCTTTTGTTTTACATAGGCTTATATAGTGAAAATCTTGAAAAATCTTCTTCTCTGAAACTGCAAGGCCCAGGTCTTTGATATTTGGTATGAAGCTTCATCTTGTGGACCTCTACCAAGATTGTTCAAATTATAGCCCTGGGGCCAAAAATGCCCCCACACCGGGGCCCTTTGGTTTTACATAGACGTGTATAGGGAAAATCTTGAAAAATCTTCTTCTTTGAAACCACAAGGCTTAGGAGTTCGATATTTGTTATGAAGCTTCAGCTAGTGGACCTCTATAAAGATTGTTCAAATTATAGCCCTGAGACCAAAAATGCCTCCGCCATGTGGCCCTTTGGTTTTACATAGACTTATATAGGGAAAATCTTTAAAAATCACTTCTCTGAAACACAAGGCTTAGGTCTTTGATATTTGTTATGAAGCTTCAGCTAGTGGACCTCTACCAAGATTGTTCAAATTATAGCGCTGGGGCCAAAAATGCCCCTGCTCCGGGGCCCTTTGGTTTATCATAGACTTATATAGGGAAAATCTTGTTTTACATAGACTTCTATATGCAGGGTAAACCTTTAAAATCTTCTTCTCTGAAACCAGAAAGCCCAGGTCTTTCATATTCGATATGAAGCTTCATCTTGTGGACCTCTACCAAGTTTGTTCAAATTATAGCCCTGGGGCCAAAATTGACCCTGCCCCGGGCCCACTTGTTATACATTGGATCAGGTGAGCGAACCAGGGCCCTCTGGGCCCTCTTGTTTCAAAAATATTTCCTTAAAGTTACAGAAAATGTGAGGTTTGTGGCCCAGAAGGAGCTACCACCCCATCCCCAGAGCTCAAGATTGGTCGGTAAATACCACTGGTGGGAATTCTCACTGGTATTTACCTGTAATTACCATCCTGGGAAATACTTCAAATTTCAGCCAAAATGGGAAATACTGGGAAATATGATTATTTTGTTATTTATTTGAAAAGCACTATTAATATTTGTGTAATTCAATTGGAATTACGAACAATTAGCTATTTTGCAACATACCTCCTGTTACATAAAAGTCAACAGTCTTGCAAACAAGTGTAATAGGTGTGTTTCATCCCTGCCAGGACTCATCAGATGGCTTTCTGGCTCCAATGACAGTTTTTTATTTTATTTGTATAAAAGCTCCTGGCTTAAATGCAACAATGTCTTGAAAAACCTCAAACCACCAGCCCCTCTTTACAGTTAAAATATACATGCACTTTTAATGGGAAGATTAAACGACACTTTCCTTGGGAAGGTGAAGTTTGATCTAGATTTTATCCTGTTTTCTTTTTCACTTGCACCAAATACATTGCCTTGGCAGACATAGTATGGATTCTGATCATTGCCTTCACTTCTATTTAGACCTTTTAAGCAGTTAAAGCGCACCCGCCCATCGGGGCTTAAAGAAATAGTTGGGCTGCATGATGCTTCCATGCAGAGCTGAAACCGACAGCACACGAGTACTGGTAAACGGCTTAGAGGATCAGAGGATCTAAGCATGCCCAGGAAAAGCAGTTTGAGTCGGATTGTCCATGCTAATAAATCCTATTGGTTTCATTGGCCGACAGGGCTTGGGATGTCATTTCATCTCAATGTCGGGTAAAAGTCCAATGAAATTGGAAGCAACATCTCCTAAATGACCTATATAGTGTTGACGGCGACGCTTAACCTTAAATCAAACAAACATATTGAAATGTTTGGTGGGTTTTTGCTCTGCACAGAGACATCATACAGCCTAATAAATTTCTACAGCCCCTGGTGGGCCCCTGATGGGCGGGGTCTTCATTAACTGTATGAGATAGCAGGGAAATTTTAACCAAATGCAAAAGCCTAATACCAATTCCAATAAAAATCTTAGTGTCAAGTAACCACAACTCTATCCCCTGTTGTCAGTGTCAGCATCTGTATATGGTTACATTTTTACCCATAAGCTTACATACATTGAATACAGTAGAACTTCGATGGCTCGTTTACCATGGATATGTCGAACCCATTCTTGAGCCCCTAGCGAGATCCTCTACATAAGAAATAGTGGGGGATAGTTAAGGAGATTTTAGTATTTTATCTTGCGAATGTATGCTGTTTGTACTCATTAGAATCGCCTCGATGAGGCGATTCTAATGAGTACACACAGCATATATTTTCATTATAGAACACCGGAAAGATGTCTAAAATTATCTCATTATGCCTACTGACAGTAACCCTCAGTGGCTCGAACTACCCGTCTCGAACAGAATTTCGAGGTCCCAAAGGTGTTCGAGCCATTGAAGTTCGACTGTAGTATCACACCTGTTGAAGGCTGTCCTCTCATACTTTGCATGTATTCTTCTAAGGCGTATATCTTAATGATTCTGTTATCAGACTGACCTTATATCAGGGCTGTGGTTACTTGACACAGAAATTTTTGTTGCAGTTTGTACCAAAATAGCTAAAATGGATTCCAGAGATAAAAACAGAAAAAAACAACAACCTATAAATGGCAACTTCTACACCTCTTGTCCATTTCACTCAAACTTCACAGGAATGTTGCTTAGGTGACCCTTTAACAAATAAGCTAATACGGGTCTACTCCAATGAACAAGATGGCAGCCAGAGCATAAAATGGAAAAAAAACAGGAGCAGTCTTATCTGGGTCTGCACTCTCTGCACAGGCCTATCTGCCCTGATACATAGGATCATAATTGTTAAGATAAACAACAAAGGTAATTTATTTAACCCTTGTCCTGCTGAATATTCATATATGCCACACCCACTGCCGATTATCTCCCAATCAGATTACTTGATGCAAATTATTACAACAAATCACAATCTGAATGGCAAACAATGTAGATCCTGATCAGATGGCTTCGTCAGAAGCCATCTGATCAGGATCTTCATTGTTTGGAAAATAATGCATATCCGGGCTCAGCAGGACAAGGGTTAACATTCATTTAAGAAATGAAATTTATTTTTCTGCAGTTCATGGAAGTATGAACGCAGTGGGTCGCGTGCAAAGTAAATGAACCCCGAAGGGGTTCATGTAAACTTTGCTAGCGACCCACTGTCGTTCATACTTTCATGAAGAGCAGAAAAATTAAGTTTATTTTTTATATTTACATTATTTGCCCCACATCACTGGGCGAAAAAATGCTTGTAGGGTGAACTTTTAAAGCTGAAAAACATTTGCACGCTGGTTTTCTACAAAGAGCGGAGCAGCGTTGACGTCATCAACGCCCGTAGAGAACAATGCTTTAAAATGACGTCACTTAACGTCACTGAAAATCATGTGATTCGATGCGTTCATGAAAGTATGAACGCAATTGTTTTGTAAAGGTTTACATTAGACTTTACACTGGAAATGTAAATATTTAAGAAATGAAATTTATTTTTCTGCAGTTCATGGAAGTATGAACGCAGTGGGTCGCGTGCAAAGTAAATGAGCCCCGAAGGGGTTCATGTAAACTTTGCTAGCGACCCACTGTCGTTCATACTTTCATGAAAAGCAGAAAAATTAAGTTTATTTTTTATATTTACATTATTTGCCCCTCATCACTGGGCGAAAAAATGATTGTAGGGCAAACTTTTAAAGCTGAAAAACATTTACACGCTGTTTTTCTACAATGAGCGGAGCAGCGTTGACGTCATCAACGCCCGTAGAGAACAATGGTTTAGAATGACGTCACTTAACGTCACTGAAAATCATGTGATTGGATGCGTTCATGGAAGTATGAACGCAACTGTTTTCTATAGGTTTACATTAGACTTTACACTGGAAATGTAAATATTGAAATATGACAACATCTGGTCATGAGTTTAAGTGAAATCCTAACACTGACGTGGTGTTGTTCATACTTCAGTTTATCTTAAATAACTACCTGTTTGTCTGAATGAAATTTAAAATAAGAGAACAATTGTACACAGTCTTAGCAGCACATCAACTCTTTGGTGGAATCTCTGTTGAAAATTTTCTCAACTAGTTTGTGTTTTTATAGTATGTTTAACTTTTCACATTTTTCAGGCCCCAGACACAGGAGCTGCTGGTCTTGAAGAACTTATTGAAACCTTGAAGTCTCACACTTATATACCTAATAGAGATGCTGCTGGTCCCTTCATTTTCTCTGTGGACCATTGCTTCAGTATAAGAGGGCAGGGTACCATCATGACAGGAACTGCTTTAAATGGATGTGTAGCTGTAAATGATGTAAGACATCTATTGATAACTACTGTCATGTCTTGTAATGTTGTTTTTATGCCCCCATCATTGGCATGATTGGCATGATTGGGGGGGGGGGGGGGCAGTTTTGTTGGTTTTCAGTAAGTGCTAACAAATTTACAGCCTTCCATATTGGTGTGTGTATGTATTTACATGTACATATGTGATCCTGTAACCTCAGGTTAAGGCATTTGTACAGGTAGAACCTGAACTCTGAACTCATATTTTCCAAACCATATGATTGATTTGATTCATATTTGGTATAGATACAGGACCAAAGTTTTATTTGGCAATACCCCCAATCTATGGCCTGAAGGTCAAGATCACAGAGTTTGAAATTTTTAGTGTTTAAGTTTTTTAAGAGCTCATATTTTCCAAACCATAAGATGAATTTGCTTCATATTTTGTATGATGATAAATATAGGTCCAAGGTTTTATTCAGCAACACCCTCCCCAAGGTCAAGGTCACAGACTTAGATATTTTAAATGTTGCAGTTTTTTAAGAGCCATGTGATGGATTTGGTTTATATTTAGCATGATGATAGATAAGGGTCCATAGTTTTATTCAGCAATACCCACATGCCCATGACCTTAAGGCCACAGGCATAGAAAGTTTTAATGTTAAAGTTTTTAAGAGCTCATATTTTCCAAACTGTATGATGGATTTTGTTCATATTTTGTATGATGATAGATATCTGTCAAAAGGGTTAAGCGATAATACCCCAGCCTATGCCTATGACATCAAGGACACTTTTCCAGGCGAGCTATGCTGTCTGATGACAGTTGTTGCAGCAACATGCTTTTATCATGCGGGTGAGGAGGGAACCGGGGTGGGGGCATCTGTGTTGTATTGACAAATTTCTAGTTCATGAATGTGTTTTTCTGTGTTTGTATGTCAGTGACTGTCCTGCTGAGACAGTTGTGTTGCAGTTTTGATATACAAATAAAACATATCACTTATAAACAAAGCTGTTGTGAGTGAATTATTTGATGAGGCCATTACAATAGTTTTTCTTATAATACAGACAATTAATGTAAATGTGTTGTAGAAGCAGTTTACAGAGAGCATATTATTATAATAAAAGGATCAGTTTCAGACACAGTTACATCAACTACACTACAACCTCCTTATAAGATAGTTCATTATAACATGGTTTTGGATTTAACATGGTTTTCAAGATGGATCCCAAAAATGTATAGATTATATAGGAAAATGACCATAAATGGTCATTTTTCTATATAATCTATACATTTTTGTTTGGATATAACATGGTTGTATAACTAAAACAGTGTCTGTTTTGGACCCTATTAATAGTGTTATAAAGAGGGTGTGGTGTACATAATACCAGGAACCAGTTGCTCTGAGTATTGTTACCATACCAAACTCATTTGTAGAAGAAACATTCAGTGTTGTATCTACCGTAAAATCCTAAAAATTCGGACACCTTGAGGACTTGCTGTAATTCTCCTAAACTTTTACAAATTTGTTTCGCGATTCAGCAGTGAATCTAAAAAGTAGAGCCAGAACGGCAAACACTGTAGACCCTGATCAGACTGCTCAGGAGCAGTCTGATCAGGGTCTGCATAGGCCTCTGCCCATCGGGGCTTGAAGAAATAGATGGGTTGCATGATGCTTCCACGCAGAGCTGAAACCAACAGCACATGAGTACTGGCAAATTGCTTAGAGGATCTAAGCCTGCCCATGGAAAGCTGTGTGAGTCTGACCGTCCATGCTTATAAACCCTATTGGTTAATTTGGACGACAGGGCTTGAGAAGTCATTTCATCTCAATGTCGGGTAAAAGTGCCACAAAATTGAAAGCAATGTCTCCAAAATAACCTACACATTTTTGACAGGGAGGTTAAACCTCAAATCAATCAAACAAATAAGGTCTGTACTGTTTGTTTAGGGCTGTCTGTCCCAATACTTAGGATCATTTCAGTAAAACAATATCTAAAACACTCATGATTTTATTGAAAAAATGTGAGAAGCTTTTGCGATTCAAAAATACTCACATTTCTTATCAGCAAAAATTACTTACGAATTTTTGCCCTACTGAATAAATTAATTTAGCCACACCCATTTCTGACTTTCAAGCAATCAGATTACTTGATATAATTTATTCCTACAAACTCACAAAGTGAATGTCAGACAGTGTAGATACTGATCATATGACATCTTCAGAAGTGATCTGATCTGTTTATTTTGTTTGAATTGAGGTTTTATGTCCCCATCAGCAGTGTAAAGGTAATTTTTGAGACATTGCTTCCAGTTTTGTGGGACTTTTACCCGACATTGAGATGAAATGACATCTCAAGCCCTTCCACTTGCCTGCACCTTCACTAGGGCTGGCTAATCGGAGCTGAAAAGATAATCGATTATCAGTCCTGTCATTGCGATCGATAATCGATTAGTATCGCTAAGATTTTTGTCATGGCTTTCTGTCTGAGCATGACTCTTACCATATGTTGCACTTTACCATATGTATATTTGAACAGACAGGCCTGAGCAAACAGTGTAGACCCAGATGAGACGCCGCATCATGCAGCGTCTCATCAGGGTCTGCACTGTTTGCCACTCATCCAGCTATTTTAGGCTTAACTTTGGGTAGTAAATTGAACCTATCAAGTAATCGATAAAAAGCAAATCAGAAATGATAATCATTTTTGTGGAATTTATCGATCGATTAATCGATTATACGATTAATCGTGGCAGCCTGCACCTTCACTATATGTATTACTATACACACCCATGAAGAGTGAGGTGGCTATGATTGATGGACAGAATCAGTGTAAAAGGAGTTGTTTTCTATGGCTGAAACATTTTTTTGTGGCTAAAATGTAGTCACGTTGGTATCATAACAACTAAAGGTAGACAAGAATGTCCTTATTACCCTATGTATTCAGACATTTTTCAAAAACCCTTAAAGTATCATAAATTATTCATGATACTGTAAAAACACTAAAAATTCAGACACCTTAAGGATTTGCGGTAATTCTCCTGAAATTTTTACAAATATGTTTCATGTTCCAGCAAGGAGTTCAAAAGGTTCATCTGAAATGGCAAACAGTGCAGACCCTGATCAGACTGCTCCTTCAGGGGCAGTCTGAACTTGGTCTGCACTTTTTGCTTAGGCCTATCTGTCCCAATACTTGGGTTAATTTTGGTATGTTGTTTTGCCATATTTTTTTTCTTAGTGGCAAATTATGTGGACCCTGATCCCTATCTGGGTCTGCCCTGTTCGATGAGGCTGATTTTTATGACTTTTTTGTCCGAATTTAGGTTAATTTAAGAGTATATTGTTTTCGTGTCAGAGTCTAGTGTCTGTCAGTCTGTGGGTCTGTATGTATCTATCTATGTATGTATGTATGTATGTGTGTACGTACATCTGTCATGTTTGAAACCGGTAAAGATACAGTTTTTAAACTTTGCCTGTGCATAGTATCGGTACATGGGATGTAGATGGCACTGGGCTACTTTGGGTGTGACCGTGGCCTCAACATGACCCCAAGGTCAACGGTTAAAAAGTATGACTTTAGTTTCATAGAAAAAGTGGGTATTTGCAATGGTATATCATCGGCTGCGCAATCTAGTTTGATTTTATATTGAAAAGGTATAATGTGTAAACTCATTAGAATTGCCTCAATGAGGGGATTCTAATGTTTACACACAACATACCTTTATTTTATAAACAATCATGACATATCTCGAGGTCAAAACCATTACACCTCACAGTCTGGCAATTTGAGTTATCATCAATAGTTTGAAACAGCCCTATCATATTTACCCCATGCATTCTGACAGACGGGCCTGAGCAAACAGTGTAGACCCAGAGGAGATGCCAAAGGATGTGGCGTCTCATCAAAGTCTACACTATTTTCCATTCATCCAGCTATTTTTAGACACAACAACATCTGTTATTATATCTTACATTACGATAACACACCCGTGCAAATTGGTGCATTTTACTCATCTCCAAAATGGCCATTTTTCTGATGAAAATCTATAATATTTTTCTTATAAATACTGCAAACATAGGTTGTGGGCGCTCGTTAGAACCGCCTCATTCAGGCGGTTCTAACGAGTACCCACAACCTATGTCTTGGAGCAAGAATAAGAAAAATAATGTATACCCCCGTAAACCCCAGTTTTCTCTATATAAAGTGGGGTTTAGGGGGGTCTTTATTTCATGGACTTGTTCACGTGATGTATATCATACTTGTTCAAATTTTAGAACAAGTATGATAAAGAGTTGAGGTGTCAGAATATTTAGAGTAAATACAGTACATAACTACAGATAATGATTGGCAGCAAGGATAGTTTGGGCATAAATTTTCTTATTTCTCCGTTACACCATATGTTTTGGGTGTTTGCTATAACAACCTCATTGAGGCAATTATATCAATGATCCACAACATACTTTGATTATCCCAGCTGTTACTCCCCCTCAGCTGGAGTTCTGAATTATCTATTTCTTTTCTTCAGACAATAGAAATTCCATCCTTGAAAGTAACAAAGAAAGTAAAATCCATGCAGATGTTCAAGAAACCTGTGGAGAAAGTCATTCAGGTATGTATGTTACATAGCAGAACAGAATGAGGAGTAAAAATGAGGATTATTAAACCTTATCCTGCTGAATAATTAATTTAGCCACATCCATTTCTGACTCTGAACCAATCAGATTACTTAATGTAATATACACCTGCAAATTCACAGATTGGATGTCAAACAATGTAGATCCTGATCAGATGGCTTCTTCATCTGATCTGGATTTGCAATGTTTGGAAAACAGGGATTGTCCTGAACAGCGAATAAGACTTCTTCAGAAGCCATTTGATCTGGATCTGCACTGTTTGTAAAGGTAGGGGTTGTCGTGAACAGCAGGATAAGACTTCTTCAGAAGCCATTTGATCTGGATCTGCACTGCTTGTAAAGGTAGGGGTTGTCATGAACAGCAAGATAAGACTTCTTCAGAAGCCATTTGATCTGGATCTGCACTGTTTGTAAAGGTAGGGGTTGTCATGAACAGCAGGATAAGACTTCTTCAGAAGCCATTTGATCTGGATCTGCACTGTTTGTAAAGGTAGGAGTTGTCATGAACAGCAGGATAAGACTTCTTCAGAAGCCATTTGATCTGGATCTGCACTGTTTGTAAAGATAGGGGTTGTCATGAACAGCAGGATAAGACTTCTTCAGAAGCCATTTGATCTGGATCTGCACTGTTTGTAAAGGTAGGGGTTGTCATGAACAGCAGGATAAGACTTCTTCAGAAGCCATTTGATCTGGATCTGCACTGTTTGTAAAGGTAGGGGTTGTCATGAACAGCAGGATAAGACTTCTTCAGAAGCAATTTGATCTGGATCTGCACTGTTTGTAAAGGTAGGGGTTGTCGTGAACAGCAAGATAAGACTTCTTCAGAAGCAATTTGATTTGGATCTGCACTGTTTGTAAAGGTAGGGGTTGTCATGAACAGCAGGATAAGACTTCTTCAGAAGCAATTTGATCTGGATCTGCACTGTTTGTAAAGGTAGGGGTTGTCATGAACAGCAGGATAAGACTTCTTCAGAAGCAATTTGATCTGGATCTGCACTGTTTGTAAAGGTAGGGGTTGTCATGAACAGCAGGATAAGACTTCTTCAGAAGCAATTTGATCTGGATCTGCACTGTTTGTAAAGGTAGGGGTTGTCATGAACAGCAGGATAAGACTTCTTCAGAAGCAATTTGATCTGGATCTGCACTGTTTGTAAAGGTAGGGGTTGTCATGAACAGCAGGATAAGACTTCTTCAGAAGCCATTTGATCTGGATCTGCACTGTTTGTAAAGGTAGGGGTTGTCATGAACAGCAGGATAAGACTTCTTCAGAAGCCATTTGATCTGGATCTGCACTGTTTGTAAAGGTAGGGGTTGTCATGAACAGCAGGATAAGACTTCTTCAGAAGCCATTTGATCTGGATCTGCACTGTTTGTAAAGGTAGGGGTTGTCGTGATCAGCAAGATAATGTGTGTGTGTGTGTGAATTCGGGTTTAACGTCGCTTTCAACAATTTTTCAGTCATATCACGACGGTGTCTGGTTGCGACAGGGAGCTCAATGCTCACGTTTATAGTGCTGCCTCACTGAAGTATCATGTCCCAGACACATTACATGATACCCCACCCAGTCACATTATCCTGACACTGGGTCGACCAGTCCTAGCTCTACCCCGTAAATCTGAGTGATCAGCAAGATAAGGGGAGGGGATAATTTTCTTTATTTCATGTTAGAATCATAGTGTGAATGCTTGTTAGAATCTTTGACATCTCAATGACACTTTTCTAACAAGTACCCACAACATAATATATAATGGAATTCTGATTGGTTGAAAGCATGCTAGGTTCAGGGCCATGAATTATCATAGTCCCCTGCAATATCCCCTCTGACATCACTACTCAAAAGTACAAGTGCATTGACTGAAAGAATCTCTGAAAGTTAGAATTTGGTATAATAAGTCATTTGTTGCCCTTATGTGAGAAGAATTTGACGAATTGTTCACCCTCGACAAGTAATGTTGTCCTCGGGATTCGCCCTTGGGCAATATTTACCGCTCGGGTGAACAAATTGTCATATTCCCCCTCTCACAAGGGCAATAAATTAACTCTTATCTTGCTGTTCACGACAAACCCTATCTTTGCAAACAGTGTAGATCCAGATCAGATGGCTTCTGAAGAAGCCATCTGATCAGGATCTACACTGTTTGACATTCATTTTATGAATTTGTAGGAATAAATTACATCAAGGAATCTGATTGGTTGATAATCAGTAGTGGGTGTGGCATATATGAATATTCAGCAAGAGAAGGGTTAATAATATTACAATAAAGGAATATTTCCCATAATTATTCTCAGTTCTCTGGTTTATTTTTATTAGCTATTATGTTTGCTTAACTCATAAAATGCCAATCACGACAAATGTCGTGTGCTTTGTTATCTGCAGGTTACTTTAAAAGTCATTTGTGCAAACCGTGTGGATCCAAATCAGACTGCTCCTGTGGTAGCGGTCTGATCTGGACCCACACTGTTTGCCTGTTTGAAAAAATGTTTCTAAAAAGTTTGCAAGAAGATTTAGCAGATGACATAAGCAGACAACATTTTCAGGTGTAGTTTTTCTCAGCATCTTGAGGGTTAATATGCATGAAAAATGTTTCTAAAAAGTTTGCAAGAAGATTTAGCAGATGACATAAGCAGACAACATTTTCAGGTGTAGTTTTTCTCAGCATCTTGAGGGTTAATATGCATGAATAAGTAAATTACAGTTGGTGAGAAAACCCATCTACTGAGGGTCCCGTGTGAGACAGAGACTGCCCAGCTCAGCTACACAGGCTTGCTAGTCTTGAAATTTTAGACATACCATAAAAATCCTAAAAATTCGGGCACCTTGAGGACTTGCTGTAATTCTCCTAAAATTAACCCTTATCTTGCTGAATATTCATTTAAGCCACACCCATTTCTGTCTATGAACCAATCAGATTACTTGATGTAATTTTTTCCTACAAATTCATAAACTGAATGTCAAACAGTGTAGATCCTGATCAGATGGCTTCTTCAGAAGCCATCTGATCTGGATTTACACTGTTTCCAAAGATAGGGGTTGTCGTGAACAGCAAGATAAGGGTTAAACAAATTTGTTTCTTGATCCAGCAAGGAGTCCAAAAGGTGCAAACGGAATGACAAACAAGGTAGACCCTGATTAGACTGCTCCTACAGGAGCAGTCTGATCTGGGTCTGCACTGTTTGCCTATGCCTAGGCCCATCTGTTGCAGTAGTGAGCATCATTACGGTAGAAACTTGAGGTATGTTATACTATTCAAACAGCAAACACCAATGTACTGATCAGATTGCACAGATACACAGGTTGTTCTTGTCCAGGTAAAGTGTAGAAGGTAGTTCTGTGCTTCTGTTGTTTGAAAATGGCAGAAATAGAATTTCTTATGGCATGTATCATATTTTATATGTACAGTCGAACTTCGATGGGTCGAACTCGGTAGGCTCGAACACCACGTTTGGGTCGAACTGACTTTTCAGTCCCGGCAAAATTCCTATTCATTTTAACTAAACATGCCACCCTTGGCTCGAACCACGATGGCTCGAACCCTCGAACTCTAAGCCTGGTCCTTAGAGTGCATTTTCTAAGTAAAATCCCACCGATGGCTCGCACTAATTACCTTTTTAAAAATTCCAATTTTATCGACCAAGTCACGCAGGCGCGTGATCAGTATCATAACACGGACCAAAAATACAACTCATCATCCACTCTTAAATTATGACCGACAAATGTATCGGAAGTCACCAAAATCGCCGCAGCTATGATAAAAAATCATAGTACACAAAGATGGATCTTGCCGAGTTGGACTCCAATGGCTCGAACTACCGATGGCTCGAACTTTTTTCGGCGGTCCCGGCGAGTTCGAGCCATCGAAGTTCGACTGTATTTTGGTTTTATTAAGAGTTTAATGGCCCAGTCAACACTGTTTAGGTCATGTGAAGCAAGTCGGTTTACCTGATCACACTTTTCCTGGACAGGCTTATGCAGTTAGCAATCTCCACAAATTAATGTCATTTCATAGGAAAATTAACATATAATTAAATTATCTTATTTTGCAATGAAAAAAATATTGATCCAAGATTTTGTGCAGTTTTGAATTATTGTATATTTCACTGTGATAAATTTGTGCTCTTCACAGGTAATTTCAGACTTTTCAAGTGCAACTGTTTACATCAGACCAACAATATGTCATGTTGTAGAGACAATACCATGCCTTAAAGTCTCATCCAAAGAATTCAGGTGATTCAAAAGCATCAACATGTACACCATAAATGGCAAAAAAACTAAAAGTTGCACTCATTTTATATAGTTTCATAATTTTTTTTTTTTTTTTTTTTTGGTTTGGGTTTTACGGCCCTTTCAAGATTATTTCACTCATATCGAGCCGATCGTTAATCAGAGGTGGGCGAAAACCGGAGTACCCGGAGAAAAACCACCTGACCTTCCGTTGCAGAACTTGGCGTCTCTGTAGTTTCATAATAAAAGTTAGTGTTTCATGACAACAAAGAGATGAGTGTTTCAAGATAAGTAGTTCTGACATGGATGTATTTGCTTTGTTTCATATTAGGGGCTACTTTAAACCCTTGTCCTGTTGAGCTCTGATGTGTCTCACCTTTCAAACAATGGTAAGTCCAGATCAGATGTCAGATGGCTTCTGAAGAAGCCATCTGATCAGGAGCTACATTGTTTGTCATTCATATTGTGAATTTGTTCCAATATTTTGCATCAAGTAATCTGATTGGCTGGTAATCAGTAATGGATGTGGCATATTTAAATATTCAGCAGGACAAGGGTTAAAGAACTTTTGTCAGGGGAGCAATTTCTTTCCTTTAAGACCAGTCTTTCATTGATGTGGAAGGCAGAAAGAAACTCTTGTCTCCGAGAGGAATATCCTTGCCCCGTGTATAAAACTAGCTTGAAATTGTTATTAAATTATCTAATCGGGTTAACAAGTCCCTGTACTGAACACCCCCCTAAACCTTTTATATAGAGAAATATGTGGCTTATGGGGATAATTATCATTTTCCTTATTTTTGCTTAAAAGCATAGAGTGTGGGGACTCAGTAGAACCATCTCATTGAGGTGGTTCAAACAAACTCTAACAATCTATATTTGGACTAGAAATAAGGAAAATGTTTTATCATATGACGTCGCGTCTGAGCGTGTAATAACGCCATGTAATATTTTAGATAATCCACTAGTGGATTAAATATGCAAATTAGCTAGATACGTCCCGTAATGTTACATGTACGACGTCCTTAACGACATCGCATTTTCTATCGGCGGAATAGTGACATTTTTGTATACAATCGTGAATAAAAAGCGTTTGAAATGCCATATGATAAATAGAATCTTGCATTCGTGCTAATGTATTACTGAATTTATTAAACTCGTTGAGGAAAAGGGATAAAATGCTCGGCAAAGCCTCGCATTTTATCCCTTTTCCTCAGCTTGTTTAACCTTTAACCTGCTGAATATTCAATTAAGCCACACTCATTTCTGACTTTGAACCAATCAGATTACTTGATGCAGCTTATTTCTACATATTCATAAACTGAATGTCAAACTGTGTAGATCCTGATCAGATGGCTTCTTAAGAAGCCATCTGATCTGGATCTACACTGTTTGCAAAGATAGGGCTTGTCGCCTACAGCAGGGTAAAGGTTAATAAATTCAATAATACATGACCACTCATGTAAGATCATCTATGAACATATTCATCTGAAAACCAAAATGCTTGTTCTAGAGATAAGAAGAATGTCATATTCTAACACAGCGCGCCTATATAGGCAATGGAAAACAACTGTGTTTTATTCTACAAGAAATCACGTCTAGGAAGAGCGTGACAGGTGACGTCATTAAAAACTGCCAATTGATGACGTCACTAGTCGATTTCCTTGACGTTAGACGGTGTAACGTCATTTTCTCGCATCGAAAACATCAGAAAAGGATGTAAATGCATGTGTTTCAGTCGTTAATTTGAGCGGGATTTCTTCTAACAATGGCGAAAAGTTGTGAGATTTTGAAGGAAACAACAACATTAGTGGCGATTTTCAGCGTGTTAGAATCAAAATAGATCAGCTCTAGTCTGTGATTTATTGAGTAATAAATTGCAGTTTGTCGGTCAGTTGTAAGTAGACAAATCACGAGCGCTACGCGCTCGTGATTTGTCTACTTTACAACTGACCTCCAAACTGTGATTTATTACTCAACAAATCACAGTTAGAGCTGATCTATTTCTTAATTAGCACATTGCTGTGTAATCAGAATGTGTACCTCTCTTGTATTACAGGGAGACAGAGCAGGAGTTTGTGTAACCCAGTTTGATCCAAAACTTCTGGAGAGGGGAACCATTTGTACCCCTGGTGCCCTGCCCACTGTTGAAGCGGGAATCATTTCTGTTTTCAAGATCCCCTACTACAAAGGCTCAATACTAACAAAAGCAAAATTCCATATGACAACAGGGCATGATACTGTCATGGGGAGGCTGACATTCTTTGGTTTATATGAGGACCAACCAGCTGACTCAGAAGCTATGTTAGTGAAAGGTGCTGCTAAGTTAGCTATAGCTGATAATGATGTGATAGATTACACAAAGGAGTATTTATATCAAGATGAACTCATTTCTCCTCATGATAAGAAAAGTAGTGCCAGTGGTGATGTGACGGAAAAATATAGCGTCCCTGTGAAACAGTTTGCTTTGGTTCAGTTTGAAAAACCAGTTGTGTGTCAGAGTCATTGTTTAGTGATTGGTTCCAAACTGGATACAGATATTCATGCCAATGTGTGTAGAATTGCTTTCCATGGAAAGCTACTGGATGGCTTTACTGACTCCAAATATATGGCAACTGCTTTACCAAAACTTAAGGTTTATAAGACAAAAATTCGAGAAGGTTTGGTAGAGAGAGCAGTCAGCGCACACGAAGTAATTGGGAAGAACTTATTTAAGAAAGAAACTAATATTGAGGCTTTTTCGGGGTTAAAGGTCACATTGTCATCCGGGCAGAAAGGGACTATTTTAGGAGGTTTTGGACAGAGTGGTAAAGTAAAGATACAAATGACAGGTATGTATCTACATAAAAACTTCAATGGCTCAAATTTTGATAGCTCATTTATCACTGCTGTTTCAAACTATATGTAGTTTTTGGAGCCCCTGAGAAATTTCTTATGCCGTAAAAATCCTAAATCTTCAGTAGCACTGACCGGCCCCGATAGCTCAGTTGGTAGAGTGTCCGCTCCGGGGAACGGGAGGTCTCGGGTTCGATCCCGGGCCGCGACATACCAAAGTCGTTAAAATGGTACTAGTTGCTCCTCGTTTGGCACTCAGATTTACGGGGTAGAGCTAGGACTGGTCGATCCAGTGTCAGGATAATGTGACTGGGTGTGGTATCATGTAATGTGTCTGAGACATGATACTTCAGTGAGGCAGCACTATAAACGTGAGCATTGAGCTCCCTGTCGCAACCAGACACCGTCGTGATATGACTGAAAAATTGTTGAAAGCGACGCTAAACCCGAATTCACACACACACACACAAATCAGTAGCACTGAAGACTTGCTGATATTCTCTAAAAAATTTGACAAATTTGTTTCCCAATCCAGCAACTAGTAAGAAAAAATACAGACAGAATGGTAAACGATGTAGACCCTGATCAGACAGCTCCTGCAGCAGCAGCCTGATCTGGGTCTGCATTCTGTGCTTAAGCCTCACTGTGCCAGTATTTAGGATCATTATTGTTGTAAGTGCAGATATACAGTGGAACTTTGATGCTTTGAACACTGAAGGCTCGTTTACCATGGCTGGCTCCAACCTGTTCTTGAGTCCCTAGAGAAATCCTCTACATAAGAAATAGTTGGGGATAGTTTAGGAGATTTTCGTAATTTTATTTTGCAAATGTATCCTGTGTGTACTCATTAGAATCGCCTCGATGAGGTGATTCTAATGACTTCACAAGGCTACATTTTCATTATAGAGCGCAGAAAAGTTGTCAAAATGTATCTCCTTATGCCTCCTGACAGTTACCTCAGTGGCTCGAACTACCCCTGTCTCGAACAGATTTTCGAGGTCCCAAACGTGTTAGAGCCATTGACGTTCGACTGTATGTGTATTTTGGGTAATTTTCTTATTTTATTTTAAAAATGTATGTTGTGTGCACTCACTAGAATTGCTTCAATAAGTTATAATTATTACACACCACATGCCTTTATTTAAAGGAGCCTGGCACTGACATGGCACTGATAAACCCTGCATCGTTTAAACTATCCCTGTCTCAAACACATTTTCATGGTCCCGAAAGTGTAGGGGTGATTGGGTGGCTGGAAAGGTGATGTGTATCTTGACTCACTTGGGCGTCCAACTGATATTGACTTACAGTTGTGCAAGTGGGGGAGCATTGTTAATTCTTCTTTATCATATGACGTTGCATCTGAGATTGTAATAACGCCATGTAATATTTTCGATAATCCACTAGTGGATAAAATATGCAAATTAGATAGTTACGTCCCGTGACGTTGCGTTTACTAACGGCGGAATATTGACATTTTTCCCTTTTCTTCAACTCGTTTAATAAATTCAATAATACATGAACACTCATGTAAGATCCTCTATTTCTCTACACTTCCATTCATTTTTCTCTTTCTCCCCTATCCCCCACTTTCATCTCTACTGTCTCTTCTATCTCTTTTCTCCCATCATGCGAACAAGACCGTGAAATGAACACTTCACACCCTAAACCCCACTTTATATAGAAAAAACTGGGGTTTACGGGGGTAAACATTGTTTTTCTTATTTCTGCTCCAAGACATAGGTTGTGGATACTCGTTAAAACTGCCTGAATGAGGCCATTCTAATGAGCACCCACAGCCTGTGTTTGGAGTATAACTATGAAAAATATATTTTTCATCAGAAAACTGACATTCTAGGAGGTATGAAAGAATATAAGAATCTTATATGGGGTTCTGTTGTAGATGAGCGTTTCCAACCCGAGGGATGACCGTGCTGAGCGGAACCGAGGCTATGCCGAGGTTCCGCTCAGCACGGTCATCCCGAGGGTTGGAAACACCCATCTACAACAGAATCCCATATTGGATTCTTTTTCTTGCACAACACCTCCGGTTAGTTTTGACAGCTCGCACATGTATATTGTTTACAGAATAAAAGTAGTGCGGAAGTAGTTCCGACAGTTGAATAGAATTGAAGCGCATTTATGTTAGTTGCCTGGGTTGGAACATCAGGGTCAGAACATGAATTTCTATCCCAGGGTAAAATCACGGATTTCCTTGTCTGGTGTGCAAGAATGCACTATATCAAACAGATGTGTTATTGTAATGCTTTCTCTGGGAGACACCACAAAGTGTCCCATGAGTTGACGTGTCGTTAAACCCAAAACAAGCAATCAATCAATGGTCCCTAAATTGTTTGTGCCACTGAAGTAACATTGCTCCGGACAACAGGAAGTACAGTAGAACTTCGATGGCTCGAACACGGATGGCTCGTTTAACATGTATGTCTCGAACCCATTATTGAGCCCCTAGCGTAATACTCTACATAAGAAATAGTGGGGGATAAATTAAGGAGATTTTAGTCTTTTATCTTGCAAAAGTATGCTGTGTGTACTCATTAGAATCGCCTCGATGAGGCGATTCTAATGAGTACACACAGCATACATTTTCATCATAAAACACCGAAAAGATGTCTAAAGGTATCTCGTTATGCCTCCTGACAGTAACCTCAGTGGCTCAAACTACCCCTGTCTCGAACAGATTTTCGTGGTCCCTAAAGTGTTCGAGCCATTGATGTTCGACTGTATTATGGATAATTTTGGGTTAAGTTTTCTTATTTCTCCAATAAAAACATACATTGTGGGTACATGCACTTGTTAGAATAACATCAGCCATCCGTTCCTGAGGAGGAGATTTTTAAAGCTTTTTTTCACATGTGGGCATGGTGGCCACCTTGGTCGTGACCAATATCCGATCCCATGAACAGACTTTTAATCTCCCAACAAATGGAGGTTCCATGTGTAATTTGGTTTCAATTTACCCAGTGGTTTCAGTGATGTTTAAAAATGTTGACGACGACGCAGACAACAGACTACTGCCTGTACTATAAGCTCCCCTGGAGCCTTCAGCTCTGGTGAGCTAAAAAACCAAACCCCTATGGTTGAAATTGTTTGTCATTAACACTTGTCCTTCTTAATAAATTAATTTTACCACACCATTTTCTGTCAACCAATCAAATTACTTGATATACTGATCTGGATCTACATTGTTTGCAAAGGGAAGATATGTCATGATCAGCAGGACAAGTTAAGTAATGGATATTCTTTCTTTTTTATGTCCCTTTCAAGATTATTTCAGCCGATTGTTAATCAGAGGTGGGCAAAAACTGGAGTACCCGGAGAAAAACCACCTGACCCTCTGTTGCAGAACTAGGCATCTTGCGTATGGCCCGAGCCAGTCTCCAATCACAGCAGTGAGAGACCTAATGATTAAGAGTCAGTGCTCTTATCCACTAAAGCACAGAGGCCCGTTGATGGATATGATGCTCGTATTGCAAAAGTTTCTCACTTGTTTAGCCAAGGTTCAGTTTTGAAGGGTTACTCTAGTAGCTTCATTCTGTGCTCATACATTTGGCATTTGTTGTCAGATTAATGAATGTAAGATATTTGTTTGTTTGTAGTTTTACAGCCCAGTCAACACTATTTAGATCATATCGAGCCAGTCTTTTTTTTTTTCAACTAACCATACTTTTCCTGGACAGGCTTTACACAAAAGTGCATAACCAGTTTAGTGTACATTCTTTCATCAGAAAGTAACAGCTGTCCTTGAATCAGTGGAAGGAGAGAATGACCATAGAAAAGATTTCATTATTAATCTTCATGAAAGAAAGTTGCTGACACTGTAGGAATGGAGCCTGTTAACTCCTGATTACCAGTCAGATCCTCAGTACACTGACAAAATCAGTAAATATCAAGCAGTCAGGTGCCCCAGTCAGGTGCCCCTAGGATAAGTACACTACTACCGTATTTACTGTATGTTTATGGACAGACAGGCCCAAGCAAACATTGTAGACCCAGATGAGATGCCGCAAAACGGCATCTCATCAGGGTCTACAATGTTTGCCAGTCCCCCCAGCTATTTTTAGACACAAAATCAGTGAGTTATTTGTACTTGTTCAAATTTTGGAACAAGTATGGTGAGGAGTTTAGGTGTCCGAATTTTTATGGTAAATATGGTTATCACCTCACTAGGTGCTGCCTTTGATATTCACTGGCTCCTGTTGAACAGTGGCAATAAAACTTTCAAAATATTTTGAGTGCTACCACTTAGGTAATCTTTCGATGCAAGGGACTTGCATATTTAGTTTATTTTGCAGACCAACTTCCAGTGGAGATAGTGCAGAGGTATTCCAAATCAAAGAAGAAAGGAAAAGGTGCAGAGGCAGAGACCAATCAGAATGAAGGAGACACAGAGAATCAACCAATAAAAATATTCCTTACATTCAAACGTTATATCTATGATCCAGACAAGAAGATGAAGCAGACATAGAGGAACACTGAAACTGAGAATTCACTCAAACTGTGCGACAAACATTCAATCCTTGACTTACCATAATCGCCCCCCACCCATCGGGGCTTGGAGAAATAGATTGTAGTGCATGGTGCTTCCACGCAGTGCTGAAACTGACAACAGATGAGCACTGATAAACCGCTTAGAAGGACTATACCTGTCCAGGCAAAGTGTTGTGAGTCAGACCTCCCAGTGCACGTAAGCCTTTTGGTTTCATTGGGCGGCAGGGCTTGAGATGCCATTTCATCTCAATGTTGGGTAAAAGTCCCACAAAATTGGAAGCAACATCTCCAAAATGACCTAAGTAGTCTTGACGGGGACTCTAAACCCTCATTTCAAACAAACAAACCATTATGATCCTAAGTATTGGGACAGAAAGGCTTAAGCAAACAATGCAGACCCAGATCAGACTGCTCCTGAAGTCTGATCACGGTCTACACTGTTTGCCATTTGCTCTGCACCTTTTTGGTCTCCTTGATGGATCATTAAACAAATCTGTTGAAATTCTAGTAGAATTACACCAAGCCCTCAAGGCGTCCAAATTTTTTTTGATCTTTATGGTACATCTTCAACTTGAGTAGATAAGCTTTAATGGGAGACAACTCTTGACCAAAATATCTTTGTTTGCCATATCAAAAGATCTGCTGCTAAAACACACAAGAGTCCAGAAACCAGTTGTTCAAAGCATTGTGAGCTTAATGAGCTTTGTGTTGAGGTTTCATTTCCCCTTCAACACCATTCAGGTCATTTTGGAAATGTTGCTTCTGAACTGTGGGACTTTTACCTGACATTGAGATTGAATGACACCAAGCTCTACCACCCAAAGCAACGGCTAGGGGTAAAGGAGCAATTGGACTCGCACCACATTCCCTTGGCCAGACTTAAACCTAAACGGTCTACCAGTACACAAGTTCGGTCGGTTTCAGCTCTGCGTGGAAGCACCATGCAGCCCAATCTATTGCTCCAAACATGGATGGGGTCACAGCTTAATGAGCTTGTCTGTGGTCAAAGCCTTAAGTGTTCTAGCAAGTATAATATTTAATACAGTGGTATTTTTGCTGAATAATAATTCTGAGAGGCTTTTGCATTTTCAAAGCAAAAGCTTTCCACATGTAGTTTAATATATTTTCCATAAAATGGTCAAAGCGTTAACAGTATGTTAACCCTTATCTTGCTGTTCACGACAACCCCTATCTTTGGAAACAGTGTAGATCCAGATCAGATGGCTTCTGAAGAAGCCTTATCCTGCTGTTCACGACAACCCCTATCTTTGCAAACAGTGTAGATCCAGATCAGATGGCTTCTGTAGAAGCCTTATCCTGCTGTTCACGACAACCCCTATCTTTGGAAACAGTGTAGATCCAGATCAGATGGCTTCTGGAGAAGCCATCTGATCAGGATCTACACTGTTTGGCATTCAGTTTATGAATTTGTAGCAATAAATTACATCAAGTAATTTGATTGGTTGATAGACAGAAATGGGTGTGGCTTAAATGAATATTCAGCAAGAGAAGGGTTAACTAACAGTATTGTTAATTTTGAACAACTAGGGCCAGTTCAAAACTAACCATGTCATTGGTTAACATATCGTTAAAATTTTGATAATTAAATATGGCAAATCTACTAATATTTTTGCTTAAAAAATGTGTGGAGCTTTTGCATTTTGCATATGCAAAAGCTACTCACATTTTTTCAGCAAAGATAAAATTTTAGATATTGCACTTTCTAGAACAGTTAACAATAAGACCACTAATGAGCTCGTTAACCTAACGAGGCTTTGAACGACTGGCCCTTCAACAGAGTTGTTCAAAATTAACAACATTGTTAGTGAACATGTTGTTAAAACTTTGGTGATTGAATATGGCATATACACTAATATTTCTGCTGAAAAAAAATCTTGAGTAGCTTCTCTGTATGCAAAATCTACACAAATTTGCTGGCAACAAAAATTATACTAGAGTATTAGATATTGTATTTGCTAGAATAGTTATACATATTGGTCACTTATTATCTTGTTAACCCTTATCTTGCTGTTCACGACAACCCCTATCTTTGCAAACAGTGTAGATCCAGATCAGATGGCATCTGATCAGGATCTACACTGTTTGGCATTAAGTTTATGAATTTGTAGCAATAAATTACATCAAGTAATCTGATTGGTTCAAAGTCAGAGATGGGTGTGGCTAAAATGAATATTCAGCAAGAGAAGGGTTAAGCTACCGTAAAAATCCAAAAAACTCTGGACACCTGGAGGACTTGCTGTAATTCTCCTTAAGTTTTAACTATTTTGTTTCATGATCCAGCGAGGAGTGCAAAAAGTGCAGACAGAATGTCAAACAGTGAGGCCCTGATCTGGGTCTGCACTGTTCCCTTAGGCCTATCTTTCCCAATACTTAGGATCATTATGGTAAAATTGCTTTGAACAACTGGAGCATAAGGAGAAAATTTCTGCCTTTAAATTTAGAACCCTGGTTTTAGAAGACTTCAGTTCACAGGACAGACAGCAAACAGAAAATTACAAATATTATGCATGACAAGCCAATTGCACAATAAATCTTTAAATCACTGTTTGAACTTGAAATCCCAGTTAAAAGTTTTCAAACTAAAGTTTGAAAAGTTCAAATCACTGTTTCAGAGAAAAACTGCACAATGATTCTTTAAACCATAGTTTCAGCTTTCAAACTGGGGTTTAAGCATTTATTGTGCGTCAGGTGTTAAAATGACAATTTGAAGGCAAAAGAAATAAAAACCCCTAGTTTGAAAGTTGAAACTATGGTTTACAGAATTATTGTGGAGTTGTTTCAAGTTCAAACTGTGCTTTGAAGATTAATTGTTTACTTGGCTTGCCACAGTAAACGAAAATGAAATATTCTTTGTGCAAATTGCATCTTAACCCGAGTTTCAAATTTGAACCATGGTTTGAAGATTTATTAAGTATATTTGGCATTGGGTTTGAAGTTTTTCAACTTGGGATTGAAGTAAAGGTATTAGAAAACAAATTAAACCCCAGTCTGAAAGTTGAAACCATGGTTTTAAAGAATTATTATGCAGTTTTTCTCTAAAACCATGGTTTGAATTTTTCAAACCATACTTTGAAAACTTCAAATTGGGGTTTCAACTTCAAATTGCAGCATAAAGATTTATTATGCGCTTGGCTTGCCATATTTATCTCCTGAGCTGTTCAAATTTTTTGCCATCATATTTTATGAGTTTTAGGATTTTCTGAAGTGATTGGCATCATATTTATTAATAGTTTCTTTATCTTATACCAGCAGATTGTGATACCTTGTTAAAAGATGTTTACCGTACTAGAGCAATAAAATTTTAATTTATACTTGTCCAAATCTTTTTGTCTTGCATTGCATGACATTAAATATTGGAATGTTTGTAGCTGTTTTGTGCAGACATTGTTCTGAACTATTAAGGGGAACGTATACACCTTCAGGGGAGGCAACTCTTGCAAAAGTATTTTTATCTGCCATTTCAATACAGGGTCAACTCTTTAAGGAAAGAATTTGCTCCTGAGGAGCAAATTCTTTCCTTTAAGAGTAGACCCCCTTTTCAGTGGGACTGAGCCTGTAGAAAAGTGAACAGGAAGTTCTGAAAGTTGTCTCCCTTTGAAAACTGGTGTAAAAAAAAATTGTGCTAGGAGTTAGAGCCTGGCTCGGGTCACATGTGAGACACCAAGTTCTGCATGGAAGGTCAGGTGATTTTTCTCCAGGTACTCCGGTTTCCCCCCCCCCCCCCCCCCCCTCTGATTAATGCTCGATTTGATATGAGTGAAATAATCTTGAAAGGGCCGTAAAACCAAAAAAAAAAAAAAAAACTAGAATTTGTTTTTCTACAAAAACACAGATTTCTCCCCCTTTTTGACCTCTAAGTATGACCTTGACATTGGAGGTATGGACCTAGGTCTTGTGTGCAACACATCATCTAATGAAGATGATCATTTCTGCAAGGTAACTTTAAAAAGTTCATAGAGAAATAAGAAAGTTATTGACATTACGCAAAAAAGCCCTTTTTTACCATTGACATCTTAGTGGCCCCCGCCCATAGGGGCTTGAAGAAATATATGGGCTGCATGATGCTTCCACACAGAGCTGAATCTGGCCAGCACACTAGTACTGGTAAACCGCTTAGAGGCTCTAAGCCTGTCCAGGAACCGCGGTGCAAGGCGGACCGTCCATGCTAATAAACCCTATTGGTTTCATTGGGCGACAGGGCTTGAGATGTCATTTCATCTCAATGTCGGGTAAAAGTCCCACAAAATTGGAAGCAACGTCTCCAAAATGACCTTTATAGTGTTGACGGGGACGTTAAACCTCAATTCAAACAAACATTGACATCTAAGTATGGCCTTGACCTTTGAGGTACAACACATCGCCTCATGATGGTTCACATTTCTGCCAAGTGATTTCATCATCCATCAAAGAATAAAAAAGTTATTGACTGTACACGAAAAGGCCCCTTTTTTGACCTTTGAACTCTAGGTATGACCTTGACATTGGAGGGATGGACCTTGGTCTTGCACACAACACATCATCTATTGAAGGTGAACATTGCTGCATGGTTACTTTAAAAAGTCCATCCAGAAATAAAAAAAATATTGACTGTACACCAAAAAAAAACAACTTTTTTTTACCTTTGACCTCTTAGTATGACTTTGACCTTGGAGGTACCGACCTGAGTCTAGCGCGCAACACATTCTCTCATGATGGTTGACATTTCTGCCAAGTAATTTCACAGTCTATCCAGGAATAAGAAAGTTATTGACTGAACACTAAAAAAGGCCCCTTTTTTACCTTTGACCTCTAAGTATGACCTTGACCTTTGAGGAACCAACATGGGTCAAGCAAGAGACACATTGTCCCATGGTGGTTAACATTTCTGCCAAGTAATTTCAAAAGTTAATGACCAAACACGGAAAAAGGCCCCTTTTTGACCTTTGACCTCTAAGTATGACCTTGACCTTTGAGGTACCCACCTGGGTCATGCAGGCAACACATTGTCTCATGGTGGTTAACATTTCTGCCAAGTATTTTTTCAAAATCCATTAAAAAAATAAGAAAGTTATTGACCAAACACGAAAAAAAGGCCCCTTTTTTACCTTTGACCTCTATGTATGACCTTGACCTTTGAGGTACCAACCTGAATCATGCATGCAACACATCGTCCCATGATAGTTAACAATTCTGCCAAGTAATTTCAAATTCTATCTAAAAATAAGAAAGTTATTGACAAAACACGAAAAAAAGGCCCTTTTTGACCTTTGACCTCTAAGTATGACCTTGACCTTTGAGGTACCAACCTGGGTCATGCACGCAACACATCGTCTCATGGTGGTTAACATTCTGCCAAGTAATTTCAAAATCCATCTGAAAATAAGAAAGTTATTGACCGGACACAATTTGCCCATACATACATACATACCGACGAACCAAGGGAGATAATTCAAAAAGTATGAATGTGAGAGTTATAGTTCTTGCGCACTGCACGTCGTCTAATATTGATTATTATTTATATGAAATTTCGTGAAGATAGCTTGAACAGTTTTCAAGTTATAGAGCGGACAAGATTTTAAGACAGACGGACAGACAGACGCCTGGGGGAAAAACTATGTCTCTCCGAAAAATTTTTTTTCGGGGGAGACATAAAAATAAACTAGAGCTGTCAGAGGATCTGACTATAGCCCCGCTTCAGCGGTGTCAGAGAAGAAAGTTATTTAAGCTGCAGAGAAAACAGTTATGAACAAGAAATAACTGTTGAAAATTTTACATTATCTGGAAAAACTCTAAGAGTTGTGAGCCCTTGTCCCTTATTTCAATGAGCATGATACATTACCAGAATGTCCATGTTTATACTAAATTTCATCTTCCATTTTTCAATGTTCAAAGGGTAATAACTCCTAAAGTAGGCAAATCAGGGTCAGGGTTCCTGCGCTCTGCACATTGTCTCATGGTGCTTTACACTTGTGTGAAGTGTCATGAAAATATCTTAAATGGTTTGTGAGTTATGGAGCCGACACAGTCAAAATTGCCTTTTTAAATGTTCAAAGGGCAATAACTCCTAAAGTAGGCAAACCAGAGTTATGTTTCCTGCACTCTGCACATCATCTCAAGGTGCTTTTCATTTATTTGAAGTTTCATGAAAATATCAGAAACGGTTATGGAGCGGACATAGTTAAAATTGCCATTTTTTAATATTCAAAAGCCTATAACTGAAAAAGTAGACAATCCAGAGTTTGGGTTCCTGCGCTCTGCACACGTAATATGGTGCTTTACATTTGTGTGAAGTTTCATAAAATTATCTCAAACGGTTTTTGAGTTATCGAGCAAAGACGGCTAAAATTGATATTTTTCAATATTCAAAGGGAAATAACTCAAAAATTAGGCAATCCAGAGTTATGGTTCCTGCACTCTGCACACCATCTCATGGTGTTTAATGTTTGTGTGAAGTTTCATGAAAATATGTGAATGGGTTTTAAAGTTATGGAGCGGACACGAAAATTGTTAACAGACACAGACAGACACACAGACAGACACACAGAAAATACGAAAACCAGAGTTATGGTTCTTGCGCTCTGCACATTGTCTCATAGTGCTTAACATTTGTGTGAAGTTTCATGAAATTATCTCAAACGGTTTTCGAGTTATGAAGCGGACACTGTTAAAATTGCCATTTTTCAATGTTCAAAGGGCAATAACTCCAAAAAATAAGCAATGCAGAGTTATGGTTTCTGCGCTCTGCACATCGTCTCATAGTGCTTAACATTTGTGTGAAGTTTCCTAAAAATATCTCAAACGGTTTTCGAGTTATGAAGCGGTCACAATTAAAATTGACATTTTTCAATGTTCAAAGGGCAATAACTCCAAAAGTAGGCAATCCACAGTTATAATTCCTTCGCTCTGCACATTGTCTTATGGTGTTTAACATTTGTGTGAAGTTTCATGAAAATATGTTAAGCAGATACAAAGTTATGGAGCCAACACAAATTAACGGAATCACGGAATTACGGAATTACGGAAAATGTTCAAAGGGCAATAACTCCAAAAGTAGGCAATCCACAGTTATAATTCCTTCGCTCTGCACATTGTCTTATGGTGTTTAACATTTGTGTGAAGTTTCATGAAAATATATTAAGCAGATACAAAGTTATGGAGCCAACACAAATTAACGGAATCACGGAATGACAGAAGGACATGGCAAATCCAATATAGCCCCACTTTTTCAAAGCGGGGCTATAATAAATAATTGTTAATAGTTGCTGCTATTAAGCATGGATGATCAGTTACTCATTAGAGGGGTCTTTGATCTTTAGCTTTCTCTAAACTCCATACTGGCCACCGCCCATCGGGGCTTGAAGACATAGATTGGGCTGCATGATGCTTCCACGCAGAGCTGAAACCGACTGCACATGAGTATTGGTCAACTGATTAGAGATTCTAAGCCTGCCCAGGAAAAGTGTTGCAAGTCGGCCCATCCATGCATATAAACTCTGTTAGTTTCATTGGGCGGCAGGGCTTGAGATGTCATTTCATCTCAATGTTGGGTAAAAGCCCCACAAAATTGGAAGCAACGTCTCCAAAATGACTTACAGTGTTGACGGGGACGATAAACCTCAAATCAAACAAACAACAAAACTTAACTCCATTCTGTTTCACGATCTGATTTTCTTGCCTTTCTTCCCTGAAAACATTGGAAACAGTATTTTTTGCAATGGCTGCAAGTTCTGGGTGCACAAGAAATGCAGTGGGCTCAAGCGCTTGACACAGGACCCTGATTACAGATGAACATGGTGCCAAGGAACTACACGCCCCTTAGATGGCACACTACAGCGGGAAGTCCAAGTCAGACCTGACAAGCTGGGAGTGATAGGTTCCTTTTGCCACTTAGGTGACATGCTCTCGGCAGCAGGTGGCTGTGATCTTTCGACCACATCACGTGTGAAAACATGCTGTAAGAAATTCAAGGAGCTGCTACCAGTTCTTTTTTCGCCACCTCTTGTTCAAGACATGCAACCTTGTGTACAGCTCTTGTGTGTGGACTGTGGAGCGCAATGCTTCATGCCAGTTAAACTTGGCTGTTGACATAGCCAAACCTCCAGCGTCTGCAGCTGAATGACAGGGCAATGATCAGACAGGTCTGCAATGTCAAGCCACAGGACACTGTCAATGTCGGGTCCAGTGAGCTACTTGCACGGCTTGGCATTGAGGACCTGGACCTCATCCTGAAAGAAAGACTCTGCTGGTATGGACATGTGGAATGCTCCAACGGTGCAGTCAAGACTGCATGTGACATACAAGTAGATGGAAGGCGTGGGCCTGGGAGGCACAAGATGACCTGGAGAGAGATCACAGAGTGTGGAAGTTCTCTGCTATCGACCCCCATGATAGACAAACCTGGAGATCTGGTGTGAGATATGCCATGCATGCAGCAAGCCAGCTACCTGGAACAGGGCCTGTTTATGTGGATGTTGCCCCTGTACCTGCAAGTTAATCAACACATGATGATGATGATGATGATGATGATGATGATGATGACTGGAATAAATTGTAGCCACAACTAAGATTGGGGAGCATTTCAGGTGATACCCTCCGTATGTCAACTTCACCCAGTCACAATAAGAGTCTGTAGAGTGCCTTTTGCAATTACCTGAATGGTGTTTTTATCATCAAAATTGCCATTACACCTCTAATCTGAAAATTAAGTAGTTTTGTTTGGATTTTTATGGCCAAGTCAACACTAGTTAATATCATTACAAAAACATGCATATTCAAACTATATTGAGAATTTTGCTACAAAACAAAATGAAAATTTTCTGATATTTTTCATATTTCTGCGAGGCATTTCCAAAGAGTACTTGAGCAGAAAGATGAAAAATAATGTATACCCCTGACAACCCATTTTTTAATATGAACCAGTGCACGACAAAACCTGCAATAAGATGTGTGCCCAGCAAAGACTCAGATCAGCCTGCACATCCCCAGAGTCTGATCAGTCTTCGCTGTGCACTCTAAGGATAGCTAAGGGCCCAATGCTCCTCCATGCAGCAAGAGAAGTCTCTGGTTAGACTATATGGATGCGCAGGCTGATTGGCTTCTTCGCTGGACACACGTCTTATTGTAGGTTTTATCGTGTGCCGGGTCATATATGAAAGTGGGTTTGAGGGGGTCAAAATTACATAGGCATGTTTACCTAACAACACTTAGTCTATGCAGGCTTATACACAACAGCTAACCAGTACACATTCTTCTGCAGAACAAGAGGGCCCAGAGGGCCCTGGTTCGCTCACCTGTGTGTCACTGTCTCGAGTGCATTCTATTTTTAGCTCTTGTGGCCATCTTGTTCATCAGCAGAGTGATTTTAGCTTATTTGGTAGGGAGTAACCTAGGCAACATTCCTGAGAACTTGGAATCAAATTGGCCTTAGGGTTTAGGGGGAGTTTCCGTTTGAATCAAATTTACAACTTTTTCTATTTTTACCTCCGGTGGCCATTTTGTTCATCCGAGTGGGATTGTTTTAGCCTTTTTGGTAGAGGATAATCTAAGCAACATTGTCGCAAGGAACCTACATGCTAAATATGAAGGCTGTATCTCAAATGCTTTAAAAGTTATGACAAAGTACGTCAAAGGTCAAGGTCATGGGTCAAAAGTTTTGAATGGCTGAGAAAACCTTGTCACAAGGAACATGCATGCCAAATATGAAGGTTCTATCCCATATGGTTCAAAAGGTATGATAAAGTAGGTCACAGGTCAATGTCACAGGTCAAATCTTTATGAGTGGGAAGCCCTTGTCAGAAGGAACCTACATGCCAAATATGAAGCCTCTATCTCAAACGGTTCAAAAGTTATGACAATAACCAACTGATCTACTTTTTGATTTGACATGACCCATATTCAAACTTAACTGAGATATTGTCCAGATGATCATTCTGAGCAAGTTTTATGATGATTTGACTGAAACTGTGGCCTCTTAGTGTTCAAAAAGTTTTTCTATGATTTGACCTGCTGACCTACTTTTTGACCCGACATGTCCCATATTCAAACCTGACACAGATATTGTCAAGATGATCATTCTGAGCAAGTTTGATGATGATCAGACCAAAACTTGGGCCTCTAGTGTGTTCACAATGTTTTTCAGCAATCTGACCTACTGACCTACATATTGACCAGACATGACCCATATTCGAAATTAACCGAGATATTGACAAATGATCATTTTGAGCAAGTTTGATGATGATCGGAGCAAAACTGTAGCCGCCAGCGTGTTCAGAGGGTTTTTCTATGATTTGACCTACTGACCTACTTTTTGACCCAACCTGACCCATATTTGAACTTGAATGAGATATTGTCAAGATGATCATTCTGGGCAAGATTGATGATGATCGGACCAAAACTGCGGCCTCTAGTGTGTTCACAAGCTTTTTCTATGATTTGACCTACTGACCTACTTTTTGACCCGACATGACCCGTATTCAAACTTGACCCGGATGTTGTTAAGACTATCATTCTGAGCAAGTTTGATGATGATCGGATTAAAGCTGTGGCCTCTAGTGTGTTCACAAGGTTTTTCTCTGATTTGACCTACTGACCTACTTTTTGACCCTAGAAGACCCATATTTGAACTTGCCCGAGAAATTGTCAAGATAATCATTTTGAGCAAGTTTCATGATGATCAGACAAAAACTGTGGCCTCTAGTGTATTCACAAGGTTTTTCTATGATTTGACCTACTGACCTACTTTGTTACACAACATAACCCATATTCGAACTTAACCGAGATATTGTCAAAATGATCATTTTGGGCAAGTCTGATGATGATCGGACCAAAACTGTGGCCTCTAGTGTGTTCACAAGGTTTTTCTATGATTTGACCTACTGACCTACTTTTTGACCCGACATGACCCATATTCAAACGTGACTGAGATATTGTCAAGATGATCATTCTGGGCAGGTTTGATAATGATTGGACCAAAACTGCGGCCTCTAGTGTATTCACAAGGTTTTTCTATGATTTGACCTACTGACCTACTTTTTGACCTGGCATGATTCATATTCGAATGTGACCAAGATATTATTAAGATGATCATTCTGAGCAAGTTTGATGATGATTGGACATAAATTGTGGCCTCTATTGTGCTCAGAAGGTTTTTCTATGATTTGACCTACTGACCTACTTTTTGACCCGACAACACCCATATTCGAACTTGACTGAGATATTGTCAAGATGATCATTCTGGGCAAGTTTGATGATGAGCAGACCAAAACTGTGTCTCGTGTCTTCACAAGGTTTTTTTTCTGATTTGACCTACTGACCTACTTTTTGACCCGACATGACCCATATTCAAACTTGACCGAGATTTTGTGGTGGTACAAATTGTGTGCAAGTTTAGTTAAATCATAAATGAAACATCTATCATGCAGACAAGACCAAAATAGGCAATTTTTGCCCTTTCAGGGGCCGTAACTCCGTAACACATGATGGGATATGGCTGGTTCAAGAAAGGAACCCAGATCTCATGGTGGTACAAGTTGTGTGCAAGTCTGGTTAAAATCAAATCAAAAATGAAGATGCTATCATGCGGACAAGACCAAAATAGGCAATTTTTGCCCTTTCAGGGGCCGTAACTCCGTAACACATGATGGGGTATGGCTGGTTTAAGAAAGGAACCTAGATCACATGGTGGTACAAGTTGTGTGCAAGTCTGGTTAAAATCAAATCATAAATGAAGATGCTATCGTGCGGACAAGAAATTGTTTACGCACGCACGGACGGACGCACTGACGACGGACAAAATGTGATCACAAAAGCTCACCTTGTCACTACGTGACAGGTGAGCTAAAAAACAACTGCCTTTTTCATTCAGCAGATGGCCTGATGGGCATCATTAAGGGTTGATGAAATATAACAATTCTCTTAGCATCCATAAAAAAAATTTATTTGACCGTAATTTTATCACATAATTGTCTATCTATAACATAAAAATTCTACAGAACAACATTCACAGAAAGATTGGTCCTTCAGAAGCATCAAAATCAGTAGTACTGGTCTGACCCTGCATGTTGACTTTTGCCCTATGTAATGCCTGTCAATATCACTATGATAGTGGGGAAAAAAGTTTATCAGAAACATGTTGGTATTTCTGCCCTTATTAACTCTTTTCGTGACCTAGTCACATAATTGTGACTGCCTAGCAGAGCACCCTAGTCGCATTTTTGCAACCTGGAGAATATATGTGATTCTGCCTTTTAGATCAACCAATTAAGTAGACCTGTGATTTCGGCACTTAAAAAAATTGTCTGATCATGTCTGATCTTTACATGGTTCAAGTTGCAGAATAGGCCAGGGCCTTAAAAGAAATTTGGCGCTTGAAGTTATGTTTAGAAATCAATTTTGTGCCTAAAGAGTTAAGTCTTCTCATGACAACCCCTATCTTTGGAAACAGTGTAGATCCAGATCAGATGGCTTCAGATCAGAAGACATTAAGTTTATGGCTTTGTAAGTATAAATTACATCAAGTAATCTGATTGGTTCAAAGTCAGAAATGGGTGTGGCTAAACTGAATATTCAGCAAGAGAAGAGTTAAATGGTCACACTACATAATTATGAGGGTATAAATGTACAGGTGGGAAACCAGCTGTGTTGGTTTGTAAGGCTAAACCCTTACTCTGCTGCCACACACATGCCTGACATCAACCAATCAAATTACTTGATACAATGTATTTGTTCATTTCACAATTAGAATGTCAGTGTAGATCCTGATCAGATAACATCTGATCTGAATCTAGACTGTTTCAAAGCATTACGAAAACACGCCTATACAAATACATTGCCACCTTTATCGCCAAAAAATGAAAATTTTATGGTGAAAAATTGTGATATTTTTCTTATTTCTGCTCAAAATATAGATTGTGGGCACTCGTTAGGACCGCCTGATCTAGGCGGTTCTAACGAGTACTCACAATCTATATTTAGAGCAGAAATAAGAAAAATAAGGTATACCCCCGGAAGCCCCCGTTTTACTATATAAAAGTGGGGTTCAAGGGGGTCAAAACTATATAGGCGTGTTTTCGTGATGGGTAGGGATTGTCATGTTCAGCAAGACCAGATTTACAGTGCAACCAAGGAAGCTGCATTAACTCTTCACATAAATGTTAGCAAAAATAGATTAAATAATCCCAAGGTAAATTTTATCATTGACAGCAATTCATGTATCAAATTTCATCCAACTGCACCATGTCAGAGTAGAAAACCAATTTTGAGATCGAAGCTTAACTCACAGATGTAAAACATGTAAACATTCCATGATAGACCTTATATTAATTCATATGGCAAATTAAATCCTAAGTCATCATGCTCTTCAGACACTTGACTGGAAGCCTTTTATAACTCAACTGTATAAGCTCTTATCCTGCTGAACACAACCCCTCTTTGCAAACAGTGTAGATCTTGATCAGATTTAGAAGCCATCTGATCACATCAAGAAAACATGCCTATATAATTTTGACCCCATTGAAAACCACTGGGGTAAACCTTGTTTTTTCTTATTTCTGCTCTATAATATAGTTTGTCGGTACTCGTTAAAACCGACCGATGAGGCAGTTCTAACGAGTACCCACAAACTATATTTTAGAGCAGAAATATTTTCTTTTATTTTTTTTTTTGGCAATAAAGGTTACAATGTATTTGTATAGGTGTGTTATCGTAATGATGATCTATACTGTTTATCAAGTTAATTGCTTGACTGACAGTCAGCTATGGGTGTGGTAAGATTTATTTATTCAACAGGACATTGAAAGCTGATGCAAAATCTTAACAGCTTTGGTGGAAAATGTCGTCCTTTCTGAAAATATTGACAACAAAAGACCTGTACAGACATATGGACACCTAAATTTACCCTAAGACAGGCCTATGCCTTCAAAGTGGTTAGCCAGTACAGTACAACTGGCCACTGTCCTTCTTGAATCAGAGAAATGCCTTCAAAGTGGTTAGTCAGTACAGTACAACTGACCACTGCCCCTCTTGAATCAGAGGATTGCCTTCAGTGGTTAGTCAGTACAGTACAACTGACCACTGTCCTTCTTGAATCAGAGGATTGCCTTCAGTGGTTAGTCAGTACAGTACAACTGACCACTGCCCTTCTTGAATCAGAGGATTGCCTTCAAAGTGGTTAGTCAGTACAGTACAACTGACCACTGCCCTTCTTGAATCAGAGGATTGCCTTCAAAGTTGTTAGTCAGTACAGTACAACTTACCACTGCCCTTCTTGAATCAGAGGATTGCCTTCAAAGTGGTTAGTCAGTACAGTACAACTGACCACTGCCCTTCTTGAATCAGAGGATTGCCTTCAAAGTGGTTAGTCAGTACAGTACAACTGACCACTGGCCTTCTTGAATCAGAGAAATGCCTTCAAAGTTGTTAGCCAGTACAGTACAACTGTTCTTGAAGCAGAGAAATGCCTTGAAAGTGGTTAGCCAGGACCATACAACTGACCACTGCCCTTCTTGAATCAGAGAACTGCCTTCAAAAGGGTTAGCCAGTACAGTACAACTGACAACTGCCCTTCTTGAATCAGAGAAAGGTAGAGGATGACTAGAAAATATTTCTAGGTCAATCTCAACATAAGAAAGAAGCTGGACCTGGCACAGTTATTATAGCACAATGTATATTTCCAAATTTTATGTACTTTGAACATGCTCACTTAGGCCGACTTCACCTGAAGCCAATGGCCTTTGGTTGCTGTTCCATTTTCCTATATCATGCCTGCAGCATGGGCCAAGTTAGGCAAATCCATAAACATCCAATCAGAAACAAAGACTTACCTCCATTTTAAAGAGTGCTCATGAGTGCCTATGCATGGAAAACTGGACTAATCATTTCTCAAGGCACGGTATCATTGGTAATATTGACATGGGCAGATACAGATCACATGACCTGGCAATAGTACTAGCATTCTATGTTCAACTGATCCCGTCATTGCTATCTGACGTAGTGTGGTTAGAGGTGAAGTCAGCCTTACATATTCCTGTAGCACAACTGACAGCTGCCAGGTGAAATGTTTCTTGACCCATTTTGTACCGGAAACCCCAAAAGGGATACCTTGGCAGACAGTGCAGACCCAGATGAGACGCCGCAGAACACGGCGTCTCATCAGGGCCTACACTATTTGCAGGAAGTTCAGCCATTTTCCAAATCAATTTTGAAGATACCGCAACCTAGCACCCCTAAATTGTGAAACGGACTCCATCTATATATAAGGAGGAAGATTCCATTTAGTACAAAAAGGGTTAAAGTTGATTTTTAGCTCACCTGGGCCGACGGCTCCAGGGGAGCTAATAGGATGGTAGTCCCTCCGTCGTCCGTCCACACTTTTGACCAGCTATATCTCTGCAGCCTGCAGGCTGATCTCAATCATTTCTTCTCTGTAGCATGTCTCTGGTGGGGCATTGATGACATTACCTTTTTCTCGAAATCGAATGAAACCTTTGGTTGCTATAGCAACCCCAAGGTGCCATAGACTTACAATGGAAAAATGCTTGTCATCACCGTAGCACCTTCAGTTTTGATCAGATCTTTCTGAAACTTGTATATAAGTAGACTGGGGATGACAGCTTGGATAAGTTCGAAAACTGGCAAGGTCGGCCCCTTAATTATAGAGTTACATCCCCTTGATTGTTATAAATGCCTATATATTACCTTGTCATCACCATAGCCCCTTCAGTTTTGATCGGATCTTTCTGAAACTTATATGTACCTGGCTTGGGATAAAAACTCGGATGAGTTCGAAAACCGGCCAAGTCGGCCCATTTTCCATAAAGTTACATCCCTTTGATTGCTGAAAATGCCTATTTATGTCTCCACCGAGAAATTTTTTTACGGAGAGACATACTGTTTTTCCCCCGGGCGTCTGTCTGTCCGTCTGTCACACATTCGTGTCCGCTCTGTAACTTGAAAACCGTTAGAGCTATCTTCACGAAACTTCGTATAAATATTAATCAGCATTAGACGACTTGCAGTGCGCAAGAACCATAACTCTCACATTTATACTTTTTGAATTATCTCCCTTGGAAGTTTGTTGGAATGTATATATGTATGGGCAAATCGTGTCCGGTCAATAACTTTCTTATTTTATGATGGATTTTAAAATTACTCGGCAGAAATATTAACAACCATAAGACGATGTGTGGTGCGCATGAGGCAGGTCGGTACCTCAAAGGTCAAGGTCATACTTAGAGGTCAAAGGTCAAAAAAGGGGCCTTTTTTTTCGTATTTGGTCAATAACTTTCTTATTTTGAGATGGATTTTAAAATTACTTGGCATAATTATTAACAACAATAAGACGATGTTTGGTGCGCATGAGGCAGGTCGGTTCCTCAAAGGTCAAGGTCATACTTAGAGGTCAAAGGTCAAAAAAGGGGCCTTTTTTCGTATTTGGTCAATAACTTTATAATTTTGAGTTGGATTTTAAAATTACTTGGCATAATTATTAACAATCATGAGACAATGTGTGGTGCACATGAGGCAGGTCGGTACCTCAAAGGTCAAGGTCATACTTAGAGGTCAAAGGTCAAAAAGTGGGCCTTTTTTCCGAATTTGGTCAATAACTTTATTTTGAGATGGATTTTGAAATCACATGGCAGAAATGTGAACCAATATAAGGCGATGTGTTGCTCGCATGACCCAGGTTGGTACCTCAAAGGTCAAGGTCATACTTAGAGGTCAAAGGTAAAAAAGGGGTTTCGTCAATAACTTGCCTATTTTTAAATACGCAAACATGTTAACTATCATGGGACGATGTGTTGCATGCATGATTCAGTTTGGTACCTAAAATGTCAAGGTCATACATAGAGGTCAAAGGTAAAAAAGGGGCCTTTTTTCGTGTTTGGTCAATAACTTTCTTATTTTTAGATGGATTTTGAAATTGCTAGGCAGAAATGATAACCACCATGAGATGATGTGTTGCACGCATGACCCAGTTTAATACCTGAAAGGTCAAGGTCATACATAGAGGTTAAAGGTAAAATAAGGGCCTTTTTTGTGTTCTGTCAATAACTTTCTTATTATGCCCCCAACTTTGAAAAAGTTGGAGGGGCATATTGGTTCTGGTTCGTTCGTCCGTCCGTTACGCTTTTGATGCATAGCATAACTAAAGAACCGTATATGCTAGGGTTTTGAAATTTCATATATGGATTCCTCATGGAAAATTAGCATACGCGTAATTTTTTTCTCGTCAGGATTATGCCCCCTTCAAGAGTTATTGCCCTTTAATTTTTTTTTTTTTATTAAAATCTTGTCAGCAAGATATCTCAAAAACTATTGGAGTTAGAGCCTTGAAAGTTGGTGAATATATTGATGGTGATGAGTAGATGAATTGATTAACTTTTGACAAAATTCCGAAAAATACTTTGTAAGTTATGGCCCTTTGTCATTTTGGTAATTTGTGCCCATTGTAATGTATGCTAAAAGTGATGCATAGCATAACTTTAGAACCGTGTATGCTAGGGTTTTGAAATTTCATATATGGATTCCTCATGGAAAATTAGCTGACGCGTATTTTTTTTCTCGTCCGGAATATGCCCCTTTCGAGAGTTATTGCCCTTTGAAATTTTTTTAATAAAAACTTGTCAGCAAGATATCTCAAAAACTATTGGAGCTAGAGCCTTGAAAGTTGGTAAATAGATAGTTGGTGATGAGTTGATGAACTGATTAACTTATGACAAAATTCCGAAAAATACTTTGTGAGTTATGGCCCTTTGTCATTTTGGTAATTTGTGCCCATTGTAATGTATGCTAAAAGTGATGCATAGCATAACTTTAGAACCGTGTATGCTAGGGTTTTGAAATTTCATATATGGATTCCTCATGAAAAATTAGCTGACGCGTATTTTTTTTCTCGTCCGGATTATGCCCCTTTCAAGAGTTATTGCCCTTTGAAATTTTTTTTAATAAAATCTTGTCAGCAAAATATCTCAAACACTATTGGAGCTAGAGCCTTGAAAGTTGTTGAGTATATTGGTGGTGATGAGTATATTAACTGATTAACTTTTGACAAAATTCCGAAAAATACTTTGCGAGTTATGGCCCTTTGTCATTTTGGTAATTTGTGCCCATTGTAATGAATGCTAAAAGTGATGCATAGCATAACTTTAGAACTGTGTATGCTATTGTTTTGAAATTTCATATATGCATTCCTCATGAAAATAAGCCGACGCGTATTTTTTTTCTCATCCGGATTATGCCCCTTTCAAGAGTTATTGCCCTTTGAATTTTTTTAATAAAATCTTGTCAGCAAGATATCTCAAAAACTATTGGAGCTAGAGGCTTGAAAGTTGGACCATGAGTCATGTGCAAGACCAAGGTCCATAACTCCAATGTCAAGGTCATACCTAGAGGTCAAAGGTAAAAAAAAGGACAGTCAATAACTTCCTTATTCTTTGATGGATTATGAAATTACTTGGCAGAAATGTTAACCATCATGAGACGATGTGTTGTACCCCAAAGGTCAAGGCCATACTTAGAGGTCAAAGGTAAAAAAGTGCTTTTTTTGTTTATGGCCAATAACTTTTTTATTTTTCTTTGAACATTTTTAAAGTTACTATGCAGAAATGTTCATCTTCATTAGATGTTGTGTTGCACACAAGACCCAGCTCAATACCTCCAATGTCAAGGTTATACTTAGCAGTCAAAAACGGGGGAGACATCTGTGTTTTTGTAGAAAAACAAATTCTAGTTTTGACCTTGTCATCACCTTAGCGCCTTTAGTTTTGATCGGATCTTTCTAAAAACTTATATGTAAAGTGGCTGGAGATAAAAACTCGGATGAGTTTGAAAACTGGCCAAGTCGGACCATTTATCATAGAGTTACGTCCCTTTGATTGCTGAAAATGCCTTTTTTTGACCTTGTCATCACTAGCGAATTCAGTTTTGATAGGATCTTTCTGAAACTTATATTTAAGCTGGCTTGGGATAAAAACTCAGATGAGTTCGAAAAACAGCCAAGTCGGCCCATTTATCATAGAGTTACATCCCATTGATTGATGAAAATGCCTATTTTTGACATTGTCATCACCGTTGCACCTTCGGTTTTGATCGGATCTTTCTGAAACTTATACATAAGGTTGCTTGGGATAAAAACTTTGATGATCTTGAAAACCGGCCTAGTAGGCCCATTTATCATAGAGTTACGTCCCTTTGATTGCTGAAAATGCCTATTTTGACCTTGTCATCACCATAGCACCTTCAGTTTTAATCTGATCTTTCTGAAACTTATACGTAATGTGGCTGGGGATAAAAACTTGGATGAGTTCGAAAACCGGCCGAGTCGGCCCATTTATCATTGATTGCTTATTTTCAGCTCACCTGGGCCGAAGGCTCCAGGGGAGCTTATAGTATATACAGTGGGTTGTCCGTCAGTCTGTCGTCCATCCATCCACACCTTTGAGCAGTTATATCTCTGCAGGCTGATTTGTTTGTTTGTTTAATTTGAGGTTTAACATCCCCTTCAACACTGTAAAGGTAATTTTGGAGACGTTGCTTCCAATCTTGTGGGACTTTTACCCAACATTGAGATGAAATGACATCTCAAGCCCTGATGCCAAATGAAACCAATAGGGTTTTTAAGCATGGACGGATCGACTGGCACAGCTTTAACTGGGCAAGCTTAGATCCTCTGAGCAGTTTACCAGTACTTGTGTGCAGTCGGTTTCAGCTCTGCGTGGAAGCATCATGCAGCCCATCTATTTCTTCAAGCCCCAATGGGCGGGGGCCGCTCTTCAGACTGATCTCAACCATTTCTCATCTTTAGCATCCCTCTGGTGGAGCATTGATGACGTAAGCTTTTTTTTTTTGAAATCGAACAAAAACTTCCACAATGGTTGCTATGGCAAACACAATGTCCCATAAACTTACAATGGGAAAATGCTTGTCATCACCGTAGCGCCTTCAGTTTTGATCAGATCTTTATGAAACGTATAAGTTTACTGGTTTTTGACCTTGTCATCACCATAGCCCCTTCAATTTATATAGGATCTTCGTGAAAGCTACATATAAGCAAGTCAGGGATAAAATCTAGAATGAGTTTGAAAACTGGTGAGGTCAGCCTATTTATCATAGATACATTCTACTTGATTGAAGAAAATGCTTACAGTGCCATCACCTTGTCCTCAAATAAATCCTTCAGTAAAGGTTGGCACTTCCTGAAACCTTGAATCCGTTAGCTCAGGTGAGCGATATAGGACCATCTTGGTCCTCTTGTTCTTTTTTGCAGAATTTTTCAGCGATAATTTTTTTATTATTGATGAACACATCCAGCAGGAAAGCTGTTGAGAAGCTCCGCCAATTTCTCGTTAACCCTTTTTGTACCAAATAGAATCTTCCTCCTTATATATAGGAGTCCATTTCGAAATTTACGAGTGTGAGGTTGTGTTTTCATCAAAATTTATTTGGAAAATGACTGAACTTTTAGCAAACAGTGGAGGCCCTGAACAGACGCCTCATTCTGCGGCATCTGATCTGGGCTTGCACTGTTTGCCAACTACTCATATTGGGGTTTCCGGTGTCATATAATATTTTGACCCGCCTAAAAAGTGACCCGCGGGTCATAATATTATGACCCGCGGGTCAATATATTATTATAATATTTTGACCCCCCCCCTATAATATTTTGACCCCCCTCCCTAACTTCACAAAAGTTACATTTAAATGACCAAATATGGTGAGGTAACTGTTATGCAGTAAAACTATGACAATTGTGGTGGTTTTTCCTGCTGATTTTTACACTTGGGCAGTGTCTGAGGGGTGGGGTGGGATAGTTCTAGATCTGAAAATCTACAGCAAGAATAATGACTATAATATATGAGAAAGGGCAATCATGTTTAAAGGGAAATGGCTAAAAAGCAGCAAAAAAGATAAAAAATAACAGAAAAAAAACACATGACTAAAATGGTATTGAGAGAACCAGCCTATGCATGTGTGTGTGTGTGGGGGGGGGGGGGGGGGGGGGGGTCAAATTATTATAGCTATAATAAAATGACCCACCCTTTTTATCTGTTATTGATATACTGGTATTTGAGTTAATTCAATTAATTAAACTTTTCATTGAATTAGATGGCTTGTAATACACTAGATTCAGTAAGGTTCAGTATGTGGGAGGGGTTGTAACTTAATGACTTGAAATAAGGGGGGGGGGGTCAAATTATTATAGCTATAATAAAATGCCCCACCCTTACTATTTGTAATTAGTGTACTGGTATTTGAGTTCACACAGTTAAATTAAAACTTAAATTGCTTTATATGGCTAGAAATAGACTATATTCAGTAAGGTTCAGTATGTGGGAGGGGTTTTACTTATTGACTTGAAATTGGCCGGGGGGGGGGGGGGGGAGGGGGGGTCAAATTATTATAGCTATAATAAAATGACCCACCCTTACTATTTGTAATTAGTGTACTGGTATTTGAGTTCAAACAGTTAAATTAAAACTTATATTGCTTTATATGGCTAGAAATAGACTATATTCAGTAAGGTTCAGTATGTTGGAGGGGTTGTTACTTAATGACTTGAAATTGGGGGGAGGGTCAAATTATTATAGCTATAATAAAATGACACACCCTTATTATCTGTTATTGATATACTAGCATTTGAGTTCACTCAATAGATTAAACTATTAATTGAATTAGATGGCTTGTAATACACTAGATTCAGTAAGGTTCAGTATGTGGGAGGGGTTGTAACTTAATGACCTGAAATGGGGCTATAATATAATGACCCACCCTTATTATCTGTTATTGATATATTGGTATTTGAGTTCATTCAATTAAATAAACTTTTCATTGAATTAGATGGATTGTAATACACTAGATTCAGTAAGGTTCACTGGTTCAGTATGTTGGAGGGATTGTAACTTAATTACTTTAAATTGGGGGGGGGGGGGGGTCAAATTATTATAGCTGTAATAATATGACCCACCCTTACTATTTGTAATTAGTGTGCTGGTATTTGAGTTCACACAGTTAAATTAAAACTTAAATTGCTTTATATGGCTAGAAATAGACTAGATTCAGTAAGGTTCAGTAGTTGGGAGGGGTTGTTACTTAATGACTTGAAATTGAGTGGGGGGGTCAAATTATTATAGCTATAATAAAATGACCCACCCTAATTATCTGTTATTGATATACTGGTATTTGAGTTCACTAAAAAAAAATTAAACTTTTAAAGCTGCTGGCCCATGGCTCAATATCGAAAATATATTTTTTTTTAAAAATCGCCTAAAACAGCTTATTGTGGAAGGAAATATAAAAAAATAAAGATCCAATGTTGAAATCTTGAGAAATTTTCCGTATATTTGTAATTAAATGTCTTCAAATCCAAAAGCGTTTGCAACGGTTTTGAACGTTTGTATATAAATATGTGGCGTCTTGGTACCACACCATGCTAAATCGTTATTTTCAAAGTGAAATATATCTAAATTGTACGTAGATTATCCGATAATATTATGATCATTATATTTACTTATACACAGCCTTTCAAATACTACCTTTAGATTTTATTCCTATATTTGACATGAAATCCGTGGGCTAGCAGCTTTAATTGAATGAGATGGCTTGTAATACACTAGATTCAGTAAGGTTCAGTATGTGGGAGGGGTTGTTACTTAATGACTTGAAATTGGGGGGGGGGGGGGGGGGTCAAATTATTATAGCTATAATAAAATGACCCACCCTTTTTATCTGCTATTGATATACTGGTATTTGAGTTCACTCAATAGATTAAACTTTTAATTGAATTAGATGGCTTGTAATAGAAAAGATTCAGTAAGGTTCAGTATGTGGGTTGGGTTGTAACTTAATGACCCCCCCCCCCCCCTCTTTTCTTGGAAGCAACACCCATTTCAAAAGAGAATATATTATTCTGCATTAATTTTGTCAAATGTGAAATGATTTGTTGATATTATTGTCCAGTACTATTATTTTGAGTCCATTTCCTTTGTTGAAAAAGATACTTGGGGGGGGGGGGGGGGGGGGGGTCATTTTATTATGGGTATAATATTTTGACCCCCCCCCCCTTCTAAGCAGCAACACCCATTTCAAAAGAGAATATTATTCTTCATTATCTTGTTAAATGTGATATAATATGTTGTTTTATCCGTGTTCTTGACATGATATTATTGTCCAGTACTTTGTAAATTGTACTGTGGGGGGGGGGGGTCATTTTATTATAGCTATAACATTTTGACCCCCCCCCCCCCCTTTCTTGGCAGCAACACCCATTTCAAAACAGAATATTATTCTGCATTAATTTTGTCAAATGTGAAATAATCTGTTGATATTATTGTCAAGTACTATTATTTATTTATCGATAAAAGTCCACTTCTGATTTATTTTGCTGAAGTTTTAGGGGCGGGTCAAAATATTATAAGGGGGGTCAAAATATTACTGTAATATGTTGACCCGCGGGTCAAAATATTACACGGGTCAAAATATTATCTGACACCGGTACTAAATGGGTTAAGCATTCAGCCTCCAGGGTTGTATACTTTTTCATCTAATCAGATGGACTTTTTATAATATTTGAAGTTTTCAATAAAAATTAAGTCCAATTCTGTCACTCACACTCTCAAACTGTAAATAAATGACTAGCCTATTTGTAACAACATATATGGATAAATCCCGCACAGCCAACAACGCGTCCAACTGAAGGGAAGTGGTACAAAGCATTACAGTGTAGACAGTCAAAAACATGAAAAATGTGGTTTTAGCCGGCAAATCGGACACCTTTGATCAATATTAATCAAATATTTAAAATACTACATCAGTCACTGTGAGTGTGTTTCACTCTCAAATGTGCACAATGTAAACATGCAAGATATTGGAATGACCACATAATTATCCTTCAGTTGCGCACTGAACAGACGACAAATCGTCAAACGACACCGTCAATGTGGGACTGAAGGAAACAGAAAATTTCACACAAGCTTGAAATTGCAGAAATCTAAATCTGATTACAGCTTTGCTCATATAACTTTGGGGAATGAAACCCTTTTGAGAAATTGGCAGAGCTTCTCCTCTAAAACTTTCTCGCTGGATGTGTTGACCAAAACTCAAAAATAAAAGTATTGCCAAAACACGCAGCAAAAAAGATAAAAAGTCGACTTCAGTTAGACAATACATGGGTAAGCAGCAGTGCCAGCAATTCTACCAGTGTAAACAGATAAACAGTATCACTAAATACAAACACAACTGTCATATCTAAAACAACAACATTCTATTCAACATTGTAAAATATGCTTCTAACATATAGATACACAAAGAACCTCTTTATAACACAATTCATAAACCTCTATATAACACTGTTATTTATATCAAGGTTCATAAACCTCTTTATAACACTGTAATTTAAATAAAGACTCATAAACCTCTTTATAACACTGTTATTTATATCAAGATTCATAAATCCCTTTATAACACTTATTTATATCAAGATTCATAAACCTCTTTATACCACTGTTATATCAAGATTCATAAATCTCTTTATAACACTTATTTATATCAAGATTCATCAACCTCTTATAACACTTATTTATAACAAGAGTCATAAATCTCTTTATAACAGTGTTATTTATATCAAGATTCAAAAATCTCTTTATAACACTGTTATTTCTATCAAGATTCATTAAACTCTTTATAACAATGTTATTTATATCAAGATTCATGAATCTCTTTATAATAATGTTATTTATATCAAGATTCATAAATCTCTTATAACACTGTTTTTATATCAAGATCCATAAATCTCTTTATAACACTGTTGTTTATATCAAGGTTCATAAATCCCTTTATAAAATTTATTTATATCAAGATTCATGAATCTCTTATAACACTGTTATTTATACCAAGATTCATAAATCTCTTTATAACACTTATTATATCAAGATTCATAAACCTCTTTATAACACTGTTATATCAAGATTCATAAATCTCTTTATAACACAGTTATTTATATTAAGATTCATAAATCTCTTTAAAACACTGTTATTTATAACAAGATTCATAAATCTCTTTATAACAATGTTATTTATATTAAGATTCATAAACCTCTAATAACACTGTTATTTCTATCAAAATTCATAAATCTCTTTATAACACTGTTATTTATATCAAGGTTCATAAATCTCTTTATAACACTTATTTATATAAATATCAAGATTCATCAATCTCTTATAACACTGTTATTTATATCACGATTCATAAATCTCTTTATTACACGTATTATATCAAGATTCATTAACCTCTTTATAACATTGTTATATCAAGATTCATAAATCTCTTTATATAACACTGTTATTTATATCAAGATCCATTAAGCTCTTTATAACACTGTTATTTATATTAAGATTCATAAACCTCTTTATAAACTGTTATTTAATATCAAGGTTCATAAATCCCTCTATAACACTGTTATTTATATCAAGATTCATAAACCCATTTATAGCACTGTTATTTATATCAAGATTCATAAATCTCTTTATAACACTGTAATTTATATTAAGCTTAATAAATCTCTTTAAAGCACTGTTATTTATATCAAGGTTAAAGATGGGTCCAAAATATATATAGACTTTAAAGGAATGTTGCTTTGAGATGCCTAACAGCATTGTGGACAAGTTTTCTAAAAAACAAAGATGATGCCTGCCCATCTGCCCACTGAGACAGAAAATTCTTTCCAACTAGAAATTTGTCAATATGCCATTGGGGCCTTTCTCATCCTCCAAAAAGCATGTTGAAACAACAGCTGTCATTAGACTACATAAAGTGTCCTTGAAGGCATTGGTGGGAATATTACTGGTCAGACCTTCGGACAAATGTGTACCGTCAAAACCAAATATATTCAATTAAACTCATATGGTCTGGAAAATATAAGCTCTTGAAACATTTACATTAAACATTTTTCCCAGCATGTGACCTTGAGGTCATGGGCATGGGATATTACCGAATTAAACCATGGACCTCTATCTTATCATCACCAGATCCATCACATGGTTTGAAAAATATGAGCTCTTAAAAAAACTTTAACATTAAAAATATGTGACCTTCACCTTGAGGTAGTTGGTGGGGGTATTGCAGAAAAAAACTAGAAATTGTATTCGTAAAACACTAAGCCCTAAACCATAAGCTTGCCCCTGAATGCCAAAATTTTCAAAAGGCCTTAACTTAAGAACACAATTTCATCCAAGCATTTTTTTGGATTTTCTTCAAAAGTTAATCAGGTCATCAATGCACTCATCAACTTTCAAGGCTCTAGCTTTAGTAGTTTTTGAGATATTTTACTGACAAGATTTCATCAATATTTTTTCAAAGGGCCATAGCTCAGGAAGGGATATAATCCCGACAAGAAAAACAAGAGGCCCATGGGCCACTATGCTCACCAGAGCTCAGGGGGCACTGCCCACTGGCAGCAATGTTATTTTAATTAACCATGGAAGCCCTGCGCCCAAGGATGCTACAGATAAAGTTTGGACCCAATCAGCCTAGCGGCTTCAGAGGTCTGATGTAGCTTGAATGTGTTGTTGCAGGACAACAGATGGCAACTGACAATTACCAATCTGTGGCAACTAATAGGCCTAAAAGAACATTATTAGAGGAACACTTCTATGAAAGTTGGACAAAATATCTTGAAAGCCATAAATGTCATTTTTCAATTTTCCCCATTATAAGTTAATAGAAACTCTTAACTTGCCATAGCAAACAAACCAAAGAGCCACATTTCATAAACCAGAGCTCAGGTGGGCACTGCCCAATGGCAGCCATGTATTTTAACATGATATGATTTTAATCAACCAATTATAAAGTCTCCCAAACAAACCCCATACTCAAATGAGCACTCATGTGGACTGTATCTGAAATATTAGATGTTTTATAAAGTAGGCAGGGTGGGGCATGAACCCAATGAAGCCCTGGTTGGTGTCACTAAAAGTGTCTTATCAAAAGGAACAGAGACATATGGTTTAGCGGTGGGGATATGTATGGCTCCTGAGATGTAAGGCCTTTTAAGCAGTGGAGGGATTCAGGCATGACGGGTACCAGAACGGCCCAGGATTGTCACTGAATGCTGAACGGTTTCTGATATATGAGGCCATTTTATGAAGTGGATGGCAGAGAAATGGCCCCTGTGGATCCCCTAAAATGGGGGTGACTGAATGTGTTTAATAACAATGAACAAGAATATATGCGATTATGGGGATGGGATTTAAATGGTTTCTGAGATATATGGCCTATTATGAAGTGGGGTCTTATCATAAGGAACAAGAATATATATAGTTAAGGGGTGGGAATCTGAACGGTTTCTGAGATATATGGCTTTTAATGAAGAAAAGGGGTGGGGCATGGCCCGTGGCACCTCAGGGGGACCCCTATGCCGGTAACACAGATTGCTTCTTATCATAAGGAACAAGAATTTAATGGTTTAGGGGTAGGGCTCTGAACAGTTCCTCAGATATATTGTCTTTTGTGAAGTGGAGGGGGTGGGGCATGTCCCCGGCACATCCGTGGGGGACACCAGGTTGGTGTCACTTAATGCATCTTATCATAAGGAACAAGAATATATATGATTTAGGGGTAGGGTTCTGTAAGGTTTCTGGAATTTTTAGCCTTTTATGAAGTGGAGGGGCTTTGGCATGGCGTCGGCACATCCCGAGAGGCCCCCAGGTTGGAGTCACTGAATCCGACTTGTCATATAAGGAACAAGAATATATATAAGGTTATGGGTTGGGGATCTGTAAGGTTTCTGGGATATTGGGTCTTTTATGAAATGGCGGGGTCACTGAATGCGACTTATCATAAGGAACAAGAATATAATATGGTTTAGGGGTGGGGATCTGTACGGCTTCGGGGATATTGCGTCTTTTATGAAATGGAGGGGGTGGGGCATGGCCCGGCACATCCCAGGGGACCCCCATGTTGTTATCACTGAGTGTGTCTAATCATAAGGAACATGAATATATATGGTTTAGGGGTGGGGATTTGAATGGTTTCTGAGATAAATGGCATTTAATGAATTGGAGGGGGTGGGGCATGTCCCTGGCACATCCGGGGGGACCCCCAGGTTGGTGTTACTTAATGCATCTTATCATAAGGAACAAGACTATATATGGTTTAGGGGTGGGGATCTGTAAGGTTTCTGATATATAAGGCATTTTATGAAGTGGGCGGGGCGGGGCATGGTCCCGGCACAACCTTCGGGACCCCCAGTTTGACATAAAGGCATATGACTGAGATAGTTTTACTCAAGGAACATTTCTATGGAAGTTTTGTCAAAATATCTGCAAAGGCTTGGCAGTGAATGCCATTTTTCAATTTTCCCCATTATAAGTCTATGGAAAATCTAAGTTGCCATTGCAACCAAATTAAACAGCCGAATTTCATAAAAAATACAAAACCTGTAAAGGCAAATATGGTGAATATTTCCATAAACTCTCAGCCTCATATAACCTAAGGTTTCTGAGGAGATGATTTTTTAAGTTTTTTTTTTCTATTTTTTTCATTTTGGTTTCCATGGCAACCAATACAAATGAGCAGTAGGCCTAAAATCATATGGCCGATAGAAGATTGCCTATGGAACATTTCTATGAAAGTTTTGTCAAAATATCTGCAGAGGCTTGGCAGTAAATGCCATTTTTCAACTTTCCGCATTATAAGTCTATGGAAACTCTAAGTTGCCATAGCAACCAAACTAATAAGCCAAATTTCATAAAAAACACAAATGTTTAATCCCCCAACCCAAGGATGCTACACATGAAATTTGGGCCCAATTGGCCCAGTGGCTTCGGAGGAGATGTTGTTGAAAGTGTTGACGCAGATGACATACGTCATACGACGATGGACAACTGCCTATCCTATAAGCTCCCCCGGAGCCTTCGGCTCTGGTGAGCTAAAAATTTGTCAGCTATTTTTTCATGAGGAATCCATATATTAAATTTCAAAACCCTAGTATAAATGGCTGTAAAGTTATGCTATGCATCACAAAGCATGCAATGTACAAATGCCCAAATTTACAACGGACCAAAACTCATGAAGTATTTTTCTGAATTTCTTCAAAGGTTTATCAGTTAATCTACTTATCACTAACAACCCACTCATCAACTTTCCGGGCTCTAGCTTAACCCTTATCTTGCTGTTCACGACAAACTCTATCTTTGCAAACAGTGTAGATCCAGATCAGATGGCTTCTGAAGAAGCCATCTGATCAGGATCTACACTATTTGACATTCAGTTTATGAATTTGTAGTTATAAATTACATCAAGTAATTTGATTGGTTGATAGACAGAAATGGGCGTTGCTTAAATGAATATTCAGCAAGATAAGGGTTAAATAGTTTTTGAGATATTTTGCTGTCAAGATTTCATCAAAATTTTTTCAAAGGGCCATAACTCAGGAAAGGGGCATAATCCTGAATTTCAAAACCCTATAATATAATGTTATTAATCAAGTAATTTCGTATTGGCCTAGTAACAGGTCCGAGGTCTGCTGTATTGGCAGCAGGCCGAAGGCCGAGGCCAATATAGCTGACTGAGGACCTGTAACTGGGACAATACGAAATTACTTGATTTATGACAATTTTATTAATTGACGCAATTAAAAACATGTTTTATGATTTTTTAATATTGGTTTACTTGGTGTAATACAGGATAATCAATTAATAATGCATGGTTCTAAAGATATACTATGCATCAAAAAGTGTAACGGTCAAATGGACAAATGGACGAAAACCCAAAAGCAATATGCCCCTTCAACTTCTTTTGGGGGCCTAAAACCAACAACTTTGGATCATACGATAAACAAACCAAATCATATTGGATGGTTTGGCAAAAGATGAGCTCCTAAAAAACTTTCACATCAAGATTTTCTTGAAGTCATGGGCACAGGTGGGGATACTGCTGAATAAACTTTGGACCTGTATCTATCAACAACATACCAAATATGAACCAAATCCATCAAGTACAATTTACTACCCAACTTGTCTAAAAATAGCTGGATGAATGGCAAACAGTGAAGACCCTGATGAGATGCATGCGGCATCTCATCTGGGTCTACAGTTTGCGCAGGCCTGTCTGTCTAAATACATAGGGTAAATATGGTATTTGCCATTCTGTTTATTAACTGACCAAATACATTAGATCAAGTACATGTAATTTGATTGGTTGTCATCTTGACTCTTGCTTCATCTACAAAACACAGAATACTCCATACAGAATAATATGACAGACATATCCAGCAAAGCAAATCATGTGGGCTTTTGAAAGCATGCATTTACTGCACACAAATCTTGTAAACTGTTAAAGTCAGTGAAGCTGAACTTTGTTTATCCACTGATGTTATTTTTCATTATGGAACTAGTCAGAATTTCTACAATTGCAATCCTGGGAAGATATGGCTGCTTTTTAATTACAATTTTATTTAACTACTTCGCAAACATAATTGTCTATTTACATACAATGTACTTACTATGGAATATAAGCAATCATCTAAGCCAGGAGGACCCATAAACTAATTGTGACGAGTAATGTTTTCAGAAGAAAATTAAGTATCTGCAATATGTCCATTGACTTGGAAAATAAGGTCAAGGTCACCGAAGAACAACAAGTTATGCCATGATATATGCCAGAATTCTTCTATGGGTTCAAAAGATATAGTGCATACAAGCAAAAGGAACAATCTTTGGACCCATTTGACCTTGCAAAGTAGGTCAAGATCACTGAAAATTTGCCAATTCATTGTATGTATAGCTCACAATTTTTTTGTTCATCAAGTAGCTCTGGAGGTATAGTGCAGACAAGGCAAAAATTGACAATCTTGACACTTGTGTGGCCTTGAAAATAAGTCAAGTCAATGTCACCTAAATCTAATCAAGTCTTTGGAAGGTCTGATCACAGTTTATAAAAAGGATGTAGACAAGCTATTTTTTTTTGCACAAATTTGATGGTTTTAGGGAGCCTGTGATCTTGAAATTGTTCTTAAGGTCACCAAAATCTAATTAAGTCTTTAACAGCTTGCAATGATTTCTTTTTTACACAGTTGACCACAATTCAGAAATTCATCCAGGAGAGAGCTTTTTTTGTATTTTAAACAGAAGGTGGTCTGATATCTGTTTATCATGAAACTTCCCTGTTATCATGTCATAAAACAGATAATAACACATGCTTATGTTTTCTTATGCACTCCTTTGACGATAAAATCCAGTTTAAGGGGAATGGACAAACCTTCCGGGAGGCAACTCCTTCAAAAGTGTTTTTGTCTCCCATGTCAATAGGGGTCAACTCTTAAGGGAAAGAATTTGCTCCTGAGGAGCAAATTCTTTCCTTTAAGAGTAGACCCCTTTTTCCATGGGACAGAGTTTATATACAAGAGGGCCATGATGGCCCTGGATCGCTCACCTGATCCTATTGTACAATCGGAATTGTGGGTAATATATGGTGGAGTGGAGGGTTTGAGCAATTTTGGTTGGACCCAAAGACCATTTCTGTGAAATTAATTCAAAATCAGTCTGCCTGTTTAGGAGTAGAAGTCATTTTGAGAAGTAGAAGTCATTTTTGATGAAATGACCTCTCAAGCCCTGCCGCCCAATGAAACCAATGGGGTTTAAATGTATTGATGGTTCCACTTGCACCACTTTGCCCAGACAGGCTAAAACCTTCAAAGTGGTTTACCAGTACTCCTGTAGAAGCACCTTGCAGCCAAGGTGGGTGGGGGCCAAAACTTTCAAAAGACATCTGTCTCTAAAAGGAAGCAATTTTATAGGAATGTTCCATGAGTGACCCTCTAACAAAATTGCTAAAAATATTTTGCTTCACTGAGCATGATGGCCACCACTGCTAAAAACCTCAAACCTCATTCCTGTCAAATAATTTCATAATCAATCCACAGGTTAAGGAGAAGAAGTTGTTTGAAGGTTTTGTTTGGCGGCCATTTTGTTGACCTGAGCGGAACAGTTTGAGCAATTTTGGTAAAGGGTCACCCAAGGAACATTCTGGTGAAATAATTTCAAAATCCATCCACTGGTTAAGGAGAAAAGTGCGTTTAAAGGTTATTCTATTTTTAGCTCTGGCGGCCATTTTGTTAACCCGAGCTGAACAGTTTGAGCAATTTTGGTGTAGGGCCACCCAAGGAACATTCCTATTGAGTGATTTCAAAATCCATCCGCTGGTAAAGAAGAAGTCGTTTAAAGGTTTTTCTATTTTAAGCTCTGGCGGCCATTTTGTTCACCCGAGCGGAACAGTATGAGCAATTTGGGTAGAGGGTCACCAAACAAACATTCCTGTGAAATAATTTCAAAATCCATCCACTGGTTATGGAGAAGAAGCTGTTTAAAGGTTTTTCTATTTTTAGCTCTGGTGGCCATTTTGTTCACCCGAGGGGAACAGTATGAGCAATTTTTGTAGAGGTTTACCAAAGGAACATTCCTGTGAAATAATTTCAAAATCCATCCACTGTTTAAGGAGTAGAAGGTTTTTAAAGGTTTTTCTATTTTTAGCTCTGGCGGCCATTTTGTTGACCTGAGTGGAACGGTTTGAGCAATTTTGGTAGAGGATCCCCCAAGGAACCTTCCAGTGAAATAATTTTAAAATCCATCCACTGGTTAAGGAGAAAAAGTCGTTTAAAGCTTTTTCTATTTTTAGCTCTGGCGACCATTTTGTTCATCCGAGCGGAACGGTTTGGGCAATTTTGGTAGAGGGTCACCGAAGGAACTTTCCTGTGAAGTAATTTCAAAATCCATCCACTAGTTAAGGAGAAAAAGTCGTTTAAAGCTTTTTCTATTTTTAGCTCTGGCGGCCATTTTGTTCACCCGAGCGGAACGGTTTGAGCAATTTTGGTAGAGGGTCACCCAAGGAACATTCCTGTCAAGTAATTTCGAAATCCATCCACTGGTTAAGGAGAAGAAGTCGTTTAAAGCTTTTTCTATTTTTAGCTCTGGTGGCCATTTTGTTCACCCGAGCGGAACGGTTTGAGCAATTTTAGTAGAGGGGCACCCAAGAAACCTTCCTGTGCAATAATTTCAAAATCCATCCACTGGTTAAGGAGAAGAAGTTGTTTAAAGGTTTTTCTATTTTTAGCTCTGGCGGCCATTTTGTTCACCCGAGCGGAACGGTTTGAGCAATTTTAGTAGAGGGGCACCCAAGAAACCTTCCTGTGCAATAATTTCAAAATCCATCCACTGGTTAAGGAGAAGAAGTTGTTTAAAGGTTTTTCTATTTTTAGCTCTGGCAGCCATTTTGTTCACCAGAGCTGAACGGTTTGAGCAATTTTGGTAGAGGGTCATCCAAGGAACATTCCTGTGAAACAATTTCAAAATCCATCCACTTGTTAAGCAGGAGAAGTCGTTTAAAGAATTTTCTATTTTTAGCTCTGGCGGCCATCTTGTTCACCCGAGCGGAACAGTTTTAGCAATTTTGGTAGAGGATCACCCAAGGAGCATTCCTGTGAAATTAGATCAAAATCTGTCCAGCAGTTTTGGAGGAGAAGTTTTTTAAAGCAAAAGTTGACGACGGACGCACGCACGCACGCACGCACGGACGACGGACAAAGACTGATCCCAAAAGCTCACCTTGAGCACTTCGTGCTCAGGTGAGCTAAAAAGTGAAAAGGCAGCCCATAAAGTTGTCTCCCTTTGAAAAATGCCAGAAATTTGCCAGGTGTACTCATTCCCATTAAAATGTTATCTGATAGATGTTTATTTCATAAATATCATATGAAATGACCACTCGTGTAAGATCATATTTATTCAGCAGGGCAAGGGTTAATAATGGAAGTGAGTTTTCATGTAACAGGAAAAATTCAAAATGATATGGCATCACATCATACAGTACCCTTTCAATATCCAAAGTAATGTATACACAATATCCAGTGAAATTTACACTCAAAACATACATGCATATAGACTATTTTCTACAAAAACAGTGATTTGTTTGTTTGATTTGAGGTGTAACGTCCCTGTCAGCACTGTAAATGTCATTTTGGAGATGCTGCTTCCAATTTTGTGGGACTTTTACCCGACATTGAGATGAAATGATATCTCAAGCCCTGTCGCCCAATGAAACCAATAGGGTTTATTAGCATGGACGGTCCATCTCGCACCACTGTTTCTGGACAGGCTTAGATCCTCTAAGCGGTTTACCAGTACTAGTGTGGGGGCTGGATTCAGCTCTGCGTGGAAGCATCATGCAGCCCATATATTTCTTCAAGTCCCTATGCGCGGTGAGTCAATGTAAAATGAACAACACTCACACTTATATTATATGGTCTAGCTGTTCAAAGCATTGTTAGCTTGCATACAAATCTGGTCTGCAGTGTTGAAAGGGTTAATGAGACCTTAACAAACTATGTAAAAATATAACATGTATAAACAAGAGGGCCCACAGGGCCCTGGTTCGCTCACCTGTCTGTCACTGTCTCGAGTACATTCTATTTTTAGCTATGGTGGCCATCAGCAGTGATTTTAGCTTATTTGGTAGGGAGTAACCTAGGTAACATTCCTGTGAAGTTTAAATCAAATTGGCCTTAGCGTTTAGGAGGGGTTCACGTTTGAATCAGATTTACAATATTTTTCTATTTTTAGCTCCGGTGGCCATTTTTTTCATCAGAGCAGGATTGTTTTAGCCTTTTTGGTAGAGGGTCATCTAAGCAACATTACTTCAAAGTTTGAATGAAATTGGCCCAAGAGTACAGTAGGAATTGTCATTTGAAGATTTTTTTTTATTTTTAGCTCTGGCAGCCATCTTGTTCATTGGAGTGGAATAATTTTGGTAGGGAGTCACCTAGGCAACATTCCTGTGAAGTTTAAAATCCAATTGGCCCAAAGGTTTAGAAGGAGTTCGCATTTGAAGCAAATTCACAATGTTTTTTCTATTTTTAGCTCTTGTGACCATTTGTTAATCGTTATGCTATTTTCCTAGAGGGTCATCTACACAACATTCCAATGAAGTTTAGAAGCCTTCATGGTACTGTGGTCATGTTACTTGCCTTGTAAACCAGGGGTAGCAGTATCGATCCCAAGCTTCTCCAGACTTTCAGATTGGTTTTTAAACAGAGGTCCCATCACTGTATGACCTTAGCTTTCGGTGAGACTTCAACTCAAACACTCACTCCTATGAAGGAACCTTTATGCCAAATATGAAGGCAGTATCTTAAATGCTCCAAAAATTATGACAAAGTAGGTCAAAGGTCAAGGTCATGGCTAAAAAATTTTGAATGATTGGGAAAACTTTGTCACAGGGAACATACATGCCAAATATGAAGGCTCTATCTCATATGGTTCAAAAGTTATGATAAAGTAGGTCACAGGTCAAAGTCACAGGTCAAATCTTTATGTGAGTGGGAAGCCCTTGTCACAAGGAACCTACATGCCAAATATGAAGGCTCTATCTCAAACAGTTCAAAAGTTATGACAAAATAACCTACTGATCTACTTTTTGATTTGACATGACCCATATTCGAACTGAATTGAGATATTGTCCAGATGATCATTCTGAGCAAGTTTTATGATGATTTGATTAAAACTGTGGCCTCTAAGAGTGTTCAAAACTTTTTCTATGATTTGACCTGCTGACCTACTTTTTGACCCGACATGACCCATATTCAAACTTGACCCAGATATTGTCAAGATGATCATTCTGAGCAAGTTTGATGATGATCGGACCAAAACTGGGGTCTCTAGTGTGAACACAAGGTTTTTCAGCAATCTGACCTACTGACCTACTTACTGGCCAGATATGACCCACATTCAAAATTAACTGAGATATTGTCAAATGATCATTTTTAGCAAGTTTGATGATGATCAGACCAAAACTGTGGCCTCTAGTGTGTTCAGAGGGTTTTTCTATGATTTTTTCTACTGACCTACTTTTTGGACCGACATGACCAATATTTGAACATGACTCAGATATTGTCAAGATGATCATTCTGGGCATGTTTGATGATGATCGGACCTAATCTGTGGCCTCTAGTCTGTTCACAAGGTTTTTTTATGATTTGACCTACTGACCTACTTCTTGACCTGAAATGACCCATATTCGAACTTGACCGAGATATTGTCAAGACTATCATTCCGAGCAAGTTTGATGATGATTGGACCAAAAATGTGGCCTCTAGTGTGTTCACAAGGTTTTTCTATGATTTGACCTACTGACCTACTTTTTGAACCAACATGACTCATATTCGAACGTGACTATGATATTATCAAGATGATCATTCTGAGCAAGTTTGATGATGATTGGACATAAATTGTGGCCTCTAGTGTGTTCAGAAGGTTTTTCTATGATTTGACCTAATGACCTACTTTTTGACCCGACAACACCTATATTCGAACTTGACTGAGATATTCTCAAGATGATCATTCTGGGTTTGATGATGATTGGACCAAAACTGTGGCCTCTAGTGTCTTTACAAGGTTTTTTTCCTGATTTGACCTACTGACCTACTTTTTGACCAAACATGACCAATATTCGATCTTGACCGAGATATTTTGTGGTGGTACAAAATGTGTGCAAGTTAAGTTAAAATCAAATCATAAATGAAACAGCTATCATGCAGACAAGACCGAAATAGACAATTTTTGCCCTTTCAGGGGCCTGTCTCCGTAACACATAATGGGGTATGGCTGGTTCAAGAAAGGAACCCAGATCCCATGATGGTACAAGTTGTGTGCAAGTCTGGTTAAAATCAAATCATAAATGAAGATGCTATCATGCGGACAAGACCAAAATAGGCAATTTTTGCCCTTTCAGTGGCCGTAACTCCAAAGCACATGATGGGATATGGCTGATTCAAGAAAGGAACCCAGATCCCATGGTGGTACAAGTTGTGTGCAAGTCTGGTTAAAATCCAATCATTAATGAAGATGTTATCGTGCGGACAAGACCAAAATAGGCAATTTTTGCCCTTTCAGGGGCCGTAACTCCGAAGCACATGATGGGATATGGCTGATTCAAGAAAGGAACCCAGATCTAATGGGGGTACAAGTTGTGTGCAAGTCTGGTTAAAATCAAATCATAAATGAAGATGCTATCATGCGGACAAGACCAAAATAGGCAATTTTTGCCCTTTCAGGGGCCGTAACTCAGTAACACATGATGGGATATGGCTTGTTCAAGAAAGGAACCTAGATCTCATGGGGGTACAAGTTGTGTGCAAGTCTGGTTAAAATCAAATCATAAATGAAATGCTATCGTGCGGACAAGACCAAAATAGGCAATTTTTGCCCTTTCAGGGGCCGTAACTCTGTAGCACATGATGGGATATGGCTGGTTCAAGAAAGGAACCCAGATCTCATGGTGGTACAAGTTGTGTGCAAGTCTAGTTAAAATCAAATCATAAATGAAGATGCTATCATGCGGACAAGACCAAAATAGGCAATTTTTGCCCTTTCAGGGGCCATAACTCAGTAACACATGATGGGATATGGCTGGTTCAAAAAAGGAACCTAGATCTCATGGGGGTACAAGTTGTGTGCAAGTCTGGTTAAAATCAAATCATAAATGAAGATGCTATCGTGCGGACAACAAATTGTTTACGGACGCACGCACGGACGGACGCACGCACGGACGACGGACAAAATGTGATCACAAAAGCTCACCTTGTCACTACGTGACAGGTGAGCTAAAAAGACGAACACAAATTTATTGTTTTTCTAATGTTGCTACCTGCTGGCTACAGGTAGCCGTTAACCCTTACTGTGAAGAAAATGCAATGACAGCGCTAAAAGCAATCAAACATCTAAGTGCACCCAACTGCTGAGGCAAGATATTTTGCTTCTCTGTAATCATCTGAGCTTGAGGTGTCATTTCATCTAAATGTCTGGTAAACGCAGGTTTGATTTGAAGTTTAACGTCCCATCAACACTGTATAGGTCATTTTGGAGACTTGCTTCCAATTTTGTAGGACTTACCCGATATTGAGATTCAAGCCCTGTCGCCCAATGAAACCAATAGGGTGTACAGGCATGGAAGAGCTGACTCGCACCGCTATGCCTGGGTAGGCCACATCCTCTAAGCGGTTTACCAGTCGGTGCCAGCTCTGCGTGGAAGCATCATGCAGCCCATCTATTTCTTCAAGCCCCGATGGGCGGGGGCAAGTCTGGTTAAAGTCCCGCAAAAGTGGAAGCAATGTCTCCAAAATAGTACAGATGAGGGTGTCAAGCTATAAATCATACACATATACAAAGCCAGTTGTCACTAATGCAAAGGGGTTCTGTAAATAGCAGTATACTTCACTACAGGTGAGCTAAAAAGCAACCTTTGCATCCCACATTGGTATCCTTCAAGTGAGCAGGGACTGAGCCATCACTCACCTACTAGTCACACCATCTATACAGGACTCCTCATTTGCTGCGTCGTCCCCTGCCCAGCGTGGCTTGAAGAAATAGATGGGCTGTATGATGCTTCCACACAGAGCTGAAACTGACATGCACAGTACTGGTAAACCGCTTAGAGGATCTAAGCTTGCCCAGGCAAAGCAGTGCGAGTCGGCCTGTCCATGCTTATAAACCCATTTGGTTTCATTGGGCAGCAGGGCTTGAGATGTCATTTCATCTCAATGTTAGGTAAAAGTCCCACAAAATTGGAAGCAACGTCTCCATAATTACCTTTACGGTGTTGAAGGGGAAGTTAAACCTCAAATCAAACAAAAACAAGAGGGCCATGATGGCCCTAGATCGCTCACCTGATCCAAACTGCAAGATAGTAGGTTATATGTTTAGTTTAATGTTTAGGTAATACTATTAAAATCCATCAATAAATGTTAGAGCTAGGGTAAAGAAGTTTTTTTTTTCTAAAGATAGCAACAAGAACCTTAACCTTGATCCCTACAGCCTGAAAGCCATGCCAAACAAGAGTGTCCACAAGGTTTTTCAATGATTTGATCTACTGCCCTACACTTTGGACAGGTCCCATTTTCGAACTTGATCGAGATATTGTAATGACAATTATTCTGAGCAAGTTTCATGATGATTGGACCATAACCATGTTCTCTCAGAGTGTTCACCGTAAGTCACGCTTTGCCTAAGTTGTGCAAAGGCAAATTTTCAGACCCATAACAGAAACAGAGTCACAAAGAGAGAATCCAGTGCTATATCAATATTGGGGATCATGTATGCTTCAAGTCTGTAACATTAGTATCCCTTTTAATTCCATTTAACCCTTAGACATGAATCAGCTAATCAAAATAATGTCGAATATAAAGGGTTCCATCTCAAATGATTAAGAAGTTATATCAAAGTAGGTCACAGGGCAAAGGTCAAGGTCACAGGTCAAAATTTTATGTATAAGTGGGAAGGCAATGTACAAGCAACCTAATAGCCAAATATGAAAGCTCTACCTAAACAATAAGAAAGTTATGATAAAGTAGGTCACAGGTCAAGGGTCTAAGTCACAGGTTGAGTGGAAAAACAGTGTCACAAGGAACCTACATGTAAAATATGAAGGCTCTATCTCAAATGGTTAGAAAGTTATGATAAAGTAGGTCAAAGGTCACAGGTAAAAGTCACGGGTAATTTTTGTTTTCGTATGAGTGGTAAGTCAATGTCACAAGGAACCTACTTGCCAAATATGAAGGCTCTATCTTAAGTGGTTAAACAGTTATGATAAGTAAGTCAAAGGTCCAGGGTCAAGGTCATAGGTCAAATTGGAAAGGGAATATAACAAGGAACCTACATGCCAATATGAAGGCTCTATCTCAAATGGTTAGAAAGTTATAATAAAGTAGGTCAAAGATCACAGGTCAAGGTCACTAGTATTTTTTTTGTATGAGGGGTAAGGCAATGTCACAAGGAACCTGCATGCCAAATATTTATGCTATATGGCAAATGGTTAAAAATTTATGATAATGTAGGTCAATGGTCTAGGGTAAAGGTCAAAATATTTTTATATGAGTGGAAAAACAATGTCACAAGGAACCTACATGCGAAAATATGAAGGCTCTAACTCAAATGCTTAGAAAGTTATGATAAAGTAGGTCAAAGGTCACAGGTCGAAGTCACAGGTATTTTTTTGTATGAGCGGTAAGGCAATGTCACAAGGAACCTACATGCCAAATATGAAGGCTCTATCTCAAATGGTTAAAAGTTGTTATAAGTAGGTCAAAGGTCAGGGGTCAAGGTCACAGGTCAATTGTATGAGTGAAAAGGCAATGTCACGAGGAACCTACCTGCCAAATATGAAGGCTCTATCTCAAACGATTAGAAAGTTATGATGAAGTAGGTCAAAGATCACAAGTCAAGGTCACAGGTAAAATTTTTTTGTTTGAGTGGTAAGGCAACGTAACAAGGAACCTACATACCCATTTTTAAGGCTCTATCTCAAATGGTTAAAAAGTTATGATAAGCAGGTCACAAGGTCAGGGGTCAAGGTCAAAGGTCAAATTGTTTTGTATGAATGCAAAGGCAATGTCACAAGAAACCCACATGCCAAATATAAAGGCTCTATCTCAAGCGGTTATAAAGTTATGATAAAACAAAAAATAGTGTCCACAAGGTTTTTCTATTATTGACCTACTGACCTACTTTTAGATCCGACATAAATCATATTCAAACTTGACCGTGATAATGTCATGGTGATCATTCTGAGCAAAATTTGTTGATAATCTGACCAAACCTGTGGCCTCTAGAGTGTTCACAAGGTTTTTCTATGATTTGACCTACTGACCTACTTTTTAACCCAACAGGACACATATTTAAACTTGATCGAGATATTGTCACAATGATCATTCTGAGCCGGTTTGATGATGATTGGACCAAAACTGTGGCCTCTAGAGTGTTCACAAGGTTTTTCTATGATTTGACCTGCTGACCTACTTTTTGACCTGACATGACCCATATTCAAACTTGACCTAGATATTGTCATGATGATCATTCTGAGCATGTTTGATGATGATTGGACCAAAACTGTGGCCTCTACAGTGTTCACAAGGTTTTTCTATAATTTGACCTACTGACCTACTTTTTGACCCGACATGACCAATATTCAAACTTGATCGAGATATTGTCATGATGATCATTCTGAGCAAGTTTGATGATGATTGGACCATAACTGTGGCCTCTAGAGTGTTCACAAGGTTTTTCTATGATTTGACCTACTGACCTACTTTTTAACGCGACATGACCCATATTCAAACTTGACCGAGATATTGTCATGATGATCATTCTGAGCAAGTTTGATGATGATTGGACCATAACTGTGGCCTCTAGAGTGTTCACAAGGTTTTTCTATGAATTGACCTACTGACCTACTTTTTGACCCGACATGACCCATATTCAAACTTGACCGAGATATTGTCACGATGATCATTCTGAGCAAGTTTGATGATGATTGAACCATAACTGTGCCCTCTAGAGTGTTCACAAGGACTATCTATGGTTTGACCTACTGACCTACTTTTTGACCCTACATGATCCATATTCGAACCTGACCGAGATATTGTCATGATAATTATTCTGAGCAAGTTTGATGATGATTGGACCAAAACTGTGCCCTCTAGAGTGTTCACAAGGTTTTTCTATGATTTGACCTACTGACCTACTTTTTCACCCGACATGACCCATATTCGAACTTGACCGAGATATTGTCATGATGATCATTCTGAGCAAGTTTGATGATGATTGGACCAAAACTGTGGCCTCTAGTTTGTTCACAAGAAAAAGTTTACGCACGACGGACGACGGACGACGGACGACGCACGACGACGCCGGACATCTTACGGTCACAAAAGCTCACCATGACCTTCGGTCAGGTGAGCTAAAAATCATTTGCTGCTTACGAAAGTAGGACGTGAGTAGAGCATGACATCACCAGCAATGACTCGGATCAGTCTGTGTGTCAATCAAGTTAAAACTGTGCCAGTACTTGTTGTTTGGCTAGCTCAGAGGTAATAGAAGGCTCAGGCAAATCAATCAGGTTGATCAGACTCTAATGATGCACGGACTGATCTAAATCTTTGTTGGTTTTAAATGTCTTCTGGTCAGTTTTGTCTGGCTCCAGTTCACACAAACCATATAGCAGAAGGTGCCTAAAATTATCCAATAAGTGATTTACCCTAATGATCTTAAGAGTTGGGACAGACAGGCCTAAGCAAACAGTGCAGACCCAGATCATTTGTTTGTTTGATTTGAGGTTTAACGTCCCCGTCAACACTGTAAAGGTCATTGTCGAGATCAGACTGCTCCTGGAGGAGCAGTCTGATTGCTCCTGGAGGAGCAGTCTGATCAGGTCTACACTGTTTGCTGGTCAGGGTCTACACTGTTTGCCATTCCATCTGCACCATTTGGACTCCTTGCTGCATAATGAAACAAATTTGTCATACAGTCCAACCTGTAATAAGCAAGCACCTCAGGGATGATCAAAATGTGCTTGCTTAAGATAGGAGCTTGCTTAATACAGGTGAATTTTAATGCAGCTGCCTTTTTCGGGAACTGAATGCATGCTTGCTTAAGACAGGTTGCTTGTTTAATAGGTGGCCACTATGACAGGTTTCACTGTACTTTAAGGAGAATTACAGCAAGGTCTCAAAGTGTCCAAATTTTTAGGACTTTCAAACTTGTGCTTGCAGCAATTAATACCTAGAGTTCACTTTTTTTAGCCCTTATCCAACTGAATATGACAAACCCTACCTTTGCAAACAGTGCAGATCCAGATCAAATGATTTCTGAAGAAGTCATCTGATCAGGATCCACACTGTTTAGTCATGAGATTTGTGAATTGAACAAGTACATTATATCAAATAATTTGTCTGGTTGACAGTCAGAAATGGTAGTGATTAAATTTATTTATTCAGCAGGTTAAGGGTTAATAACATACAGTCGAACTTCAATGGCTCAAACACCTTTGGGACCTTGAAAATCTGTTCGAGACAGGGGTAGTTCGAGCCACAGAGGCTTACTGCCAGGAGGCATAATGAGATACTTTTTGACATATTTTTGGTGTCCTGTAATGAATATGCATGCTGTGTGTACTCATTAGAATCGCCTCATCGAGGCGATTCTAATGAGTACACACAGCATACATTTGCAAGATAAAATACTAAAATCTCCTGAATTATCCCCCACTATTTCTTATTTAGAGGACTTCCCTAGGGGCTCAAGAATGTGTTCGACTCAGCCATGGTAAACGAGCCATCGGTGTTCGAGCTGTCGAAGTTCTACTGTACATTCTAATGCACTTGTATATGTAACGCAATGTTTGTTTGGATAACGTCAAAGATTGCGACAGAAAATCGCTGACATCATGATGTAAACTCACTTTTCATTGGGTAGCACTTGGTGTAACGCAGCTTGCCCCTTTGTTTGTTTGATTTGAGGTTTAACATCCCCGTTAACACTGTAAAGCTCATTTTGAAGATGTTGCTTCCAATTTTGTGGGGCTTTTACCCAATAATGAGACTAATTCAGATATAACACCATTGTTTAACTACTAAGTTTTTACTTTTGACCCAAGCAACATTTATGAAGAGATTGGGTGTGCTTTTATTCCATATTATACATCAAAACAGTTTCTTAGTCTATTGCATCATGACATTAACAAGTCTATATGTTGAACATCAGTTTATACAGAGAACTGTAGGGTTTATAAGGATATTATTTTTCTTCTTTTTGCTTTGAAAAAAGATTGTGGGTACTCGCTAGAAATGCCTCCAGGCAGCTGTAACAATAGACTGTGGGAGATCAAACGATGCTCTATGTTTCCAGCAGAAATAATAAAAGTATCAAATTGTGAAATATTAAATAACAGAAAAAATTAAATATCAGAAAAAATAAAGTTCTTGGAGCCATGAAAGAAAGAGCAACTATAAAAATCCTAAGAATTTGGACACCTTGAGGACTTGCTGTAATTCTCCTAAAATTTATATAAAAAAAAAGTTTAACAATCCAGCAAGGAGCCAAAGAAGTGCAGATGGGCTGGCAAACAGCAAAGACCCAGATCAGACTGCTCCTTCAGAGGAGCAGTCTGATCTGGGTCTGTGCTGTCTGACTGGCAAACAGCAGTCAAAAGAAGTACAGATGGACTGGCAAACAGCAGAGACCCAGATCAGACTGCTCCTTCAGAGGAGCAGTCTGATCTGGGTCTGTGCTGTTTGCCTAGGCCTGTATGTCCCAATTCTTATTATCATCATTATCGTATATCACATGAATGTCTTATCCCAATGGGCTGTTTAAACACTGTAATCTATATGCTGATAATGGCACTTTGGGCCAATGCCCGAACTTGACTAGTGTCCAGCACTGAGATCATCTCATCCACCCTCAATCATGAAGATGATGATAATGATGATAAAATAACAACTAAATGACACTGACTCACAATACAATAAATAATATGATGACAATAATTAAAATTAGGAGTAAAATTCCTATTGCACAACACTGGCGTTTATCTGAAATAGAAAAAGACAAAGATATATATTACATATTGTAACAATCCCTCTGAAGAGCTTATATTGCGACAAACAAAGTATCCTTTAACAAATAGTTACCTGCCCTCATTTATCTTCCTAGGACTACCCCTGATAATGCGAGTGTCAGCCAAGGGAGCGCCTAGTACCATTTTTCACACCTTTGGTATGGCGCGGCCGGGGGTCGAACCTGTGACCTCCCATTCCTGAAGTGGACACTCTACCACTTGGAGATTTCATCGATTATTATTTCATAGAAGTTAGAAAAGCCGGATTTGAATGTGAATCACACTAACTTGTGTTTAGATGGAAGGCAACTTAATTTGGTAAACTCTCACTTTTTAATGCAACTTGTCTCATTACCATGAAAAAAAGAGAAGAAAATAAAGTCAGGTCTCATTTTTCTTTTCTGCCTCAATTTCATAACCATATAATGTCTGGGCCATTGACAGATACTAGACTGTTCAAAGTTTATTCTGAAGAAAAGCTACACTGTTTGCCCATTCCCACCACCGTTAGAGCAAAGTCATCCTATTTAAATTGTTCATAAATGCAAAAACTGGTCAAAATTGTTCTTATAGCTAAATAATGGCAGAATTAATGTGGATAGAAATCTCTCAATGAGGCAGCTCCAACAAAAACAATCTGTGTTTGCTGCCGAAATAATAAGAATATCACAGTGGGATAAATTCAGTGGAGACACCGATTGAAAATATTTTTGTTTCCTTTATAAACAGGGGATACTCTTAACCCTTATTCTGCTGAATAAAGGTCTCCCTAAGGAGGTTTTTTGGCCTCCTAACGATTTTGTTTATTTCTGGCTTATTGTTAGCATACATATGCCTAATTATTTGGAACATATGTGGTTTTGGTATTTAAGCAGTTTTTTCTGAGTTACAGGCTCTTTAAAGTGGGTGGGGTAACTCTACACAGTTTTGACATGTATTTTGTGTCCCATTTAAAGGTAGAAAAATAGTACCATACATGACACATTATTATATTAAATTACAGGGGAAGGTCTAACTCTATGTTTTGTCACAAGTTTATTCACCAAAATACACTTTGTTTTGGAAAAATATGGTTTAAGGAACCTTGGGTCATTTTTGAGATTTTGTAACAGTAAAGTTCTTTTTTTCTTCTTATATCTTCTGTAAAAATTATCCTATTGTGGTGAAACTCCTACCCTGCAAGCATACTGATGAGGCAATATAACTCAAATGATCATTTGAGATGTTGACCTATATTTCACGGTTGAATGAACATTCTTATTTCATGTTTATAGGTTAGATTATTGTTTCCATCAGTTCAAGAGTTTAGATATTTCTGGCATTTGGATAAACATGCGATGAGTTTAAACATATTTAAATCAAACGAAAAAAACAATAGAAATGTGTCCAAAGTACACAGATGCCCCCGCCAGTTTGACTTTGCCAATTTAGCTGCATGACCCCTGGGAGACACACTAGCATCAGATATATATGTTCAGGATGGGTATCTCAATATTTTCTAAGATATTTGGATTTTGATGATATGAAATGGGCAGGGCAGGGAGCTGGGGCTGGGGCATTATTGTGTGTGTCATTGAATGCATCTGACCATAAACAACATCAAATAAACAAGAGGGCCCAGAGGGCCCTGGTCTGGGCCCTGGTTCGCTCACCTGATCCAATGTATAACAAGTGGGCAGGGTCAATTTTGTCCCCAAAGCTATAATTTGAACAATCTTGGTAGAGGTCCACAAGATGAAGCTTCATATCGAATATGAAAGACCTGGGCTTTCTGGTTTCAGAGAAGAAGATTTTAAAGGTTTACCCTGCATATAGAAGTCTATGTAAAACAAGATTTTCCCTATATAATTCTATGTTAAACCAAAGGACCCCGGAGCAGGGGCATTTTTGGCCCCAGGGCTATAATTTGAACAATCTTGGTAGAGGTCCACTGAAGCTTCATAACAAATATCAAAGACCTAAGCCTTGTGTTTCAGAGAAGATGATTTTTAAAGATTTTCCCTATATAAGTCTATGTAAAACCAAAGGGCCACATGGCGGAGGCATTTTTGGTCTCAGGGCTATAATTTGAACAATCTTTATAGAGGTCCACTAGCTGAAGCTTCATAACAAATATCGAAGACCTAAGCCTTGTGGTTTCAAAGAAGAAGATTTTTCAAGATTTTCCCTATATACGTCTATGTAAAACCAAAGGGCCCCGGAGCGGGGGCATTTTTGGCCCCAGGGCTATAATTTGAACAATCTTGGTAGAGGTCCACAAGATGAAGCTTCATACCAAATATCAAAGACCTGGGCCTTGCGGTTTCAGAGAAGAAGATTTTTCAAGATTTTCCCTATATAAGCCCATGTAAAACCAAAGGGCCCCCGTGCGGGGGCATTTTTAGCTCCAGCACTATAATTTGAACAATCTTGGTAGGGGTCCACTAGATGAAGCTTCTTACCAAATATCAAAGACCTGGGCCTTGCGGTTTCAGAGAAGAAGGTTTTTCAAGATTTTCCCTATATAAGCCCATGTAAAACCAAAGGGCCCCCGTGCAGGGGCATTTTTGGCCCCAGCACTATAATTTGAACAATCTTGGTAGGTGTCCACTAGATGAAGCTTCATACCAAATATCAAAGACCTGCGCCTTGCGGCTTCAGAGAAGAAGATTTTTAAAGATTTTCCCTATATTAGCCTATGTAAAACAAAAGGGCCCTGGTTTGGAGGCATTTTTGGCCTCAGCACTATAATTTGAACAATCTTGCTAGGGGTCCACTAGATGAAGCTTCATACCAAATATCAAAGACCTGGGCCTTGCAGTTTCAGAGAAGAAGATTTTTCAAGATTTTCCCTATATAAGCCCATGTAAAACCAAAGGGCCCCCGTGCGGGGGCATTTTTAGCTCCAGCACTATAATTTGAACAATCTTGGTAGGGGTCCACTAGATAAAGCTTCATACCAAATATCAAAGACCTGGGCCTTGCGGTTTCAGAGAAGAAGATTTTTAAAGATTTTCCCTATATAAGCCCATGTAAAACCAAAGGGCCCCCCTTGCAGGGGCATTTTTGGCCCCAGCACTATTATTTGAACAATCTTGGTAGGGGTCCACTAGATGAAGCTTCATACCAAATATCAAAGACCTGGGCCTTGCGGTTTCAGAGAAGAAGATTTTTCAAGATTTTCCCTATATAAGCCCATGTAAAACCAAAGGGCCCCCGTGCTGGGGCATTTTTAGCTCCAGCACTATAATTTGAACAATCTTGGTAGGGGTCCACTAGATGAAGCTTCATACCAAATATCAAAGACCTGGGCCTTGCGGTTTCAGAGAAGAAGATTTTTCAAGATTTTCCCTATATAAGCCCATGAAAAACCAAAGGGCCCCCGTGCGGGGGCATTTTTAGCCCCAGCACTATAATTTGAAAATCTTGGTAGGGGTCCACTAGATGAAGCTTCTTACCAAATATCAAAGACCTGGGCCTTGCGGTTTCACAGAAGAAGAATTTTTAAGTTTGCGGTAAAAAAATTATTTTTGGCTACTGTGACCTATATGTGCAACGGACCGGAACCATTTGAACAACTTTGAAAGGGGACCACCTAAGGATCATTCCTGTGAAGTTTGGTCAAAATACGATCAGTGGTTTAGGAGGAGATGTCGTTTGAAGAAAAGTTTACGGACGCACGCATGCACGCACGGACGCACGCACGCACGACGGACAAAAAGTGATCCCAAAAGCTCACCTTGTCACTACGTGACAGGTGAGCTAAAAAGGTTGGAATCAACAGTTTCTGAGATACATATTTATTTTACATTTTCTTTGGTCTAATCAAATAGCCCCACCCCAGACTGAAACAGTGACCATAAACATGCTAAACAGTTATGAGCTGCAGGAGAAATGCAGACATAAATGTGCACCTAAACGTGAACATGGTTATGAACATAATAATGTGTGACATAGTACGCACATACGAACATTACATCACATCGAAAAAATATATATGCCTCACTCACTCCTTCCTTTGGCATGCAGAGATATAAGAAAGGTCTGCTTGAATATCTTTAATACTCCCACTTCAAGAGCACACCTAAAAAGAATGCGGTACACCTACGTGAAGACACAGGCATAAATATTTGAAAATGGTTGTTCACAACTGTATTCTGACATGCTTTGGGGGTGAAAAATAATGCTATATTTATTTTAGGACTATACAGATGTCATATGTAAATAACAGTTTACTACACTGCTGTGTGCAACACCTATTTTGATGCGTGACGTTTAAGGAACAATGGTAACATACAGGATCAAAGTAGGTCTCCTGGCAGAACACCTGGAGTACACTATAACTGTGAACAAAATGTTCTTCTTCTACTTATTGTCTTCTTTTTATTATTATTACTATTTTTCTAAAGAGAATGAGAGAACTAAACATTACTCTCAATATTACTGTTCCTGTAAATAATCATAGATCAGTCAGTTTGTTAGTCAAGCTAACAATTCAATTGCCCAGAATGTTTTCCTAAATTGCAGCATCATTCATTGTATCATGTTAAGTACAATAGCAGCATTATCATTAGATGTATCAACAAAGTAAGGTAACATCTTTACTGAATAGTGGAAACAGATAAGCAGATAAAGGGTCTCCTTGTCTAATACCTGAAATACAGAGATAGAGAGGGAGACAGGGAATACAATCTAAGGATTAAGGAAGGCCCTGGGCTAGAGTCCATAATAGGGTGGCAGTGCAAATGAAAACAAGAGGGCCATGATGGCCCTGGATTGCTCACCTGATCCATAGTGTAACAAGTGGGCCCCAGAGAGGGCCATTATTGGCCCCAGGGCTTTAATGTGCATAATGTTGAGGGAGGTCTTAAAGGTGAAGCTTCATACCAAACATCAACAAAGGCTATAATTTGAACAATCTTGGCAAAGGTCCACAAGATGAAGCTACACATCAAATATCAAAGACCTGGGCCTAGCGGTTTCAGAGTAGAAGATTTTTGAAAGATTTTGCCTATATAAGCCTATGTAAAACCAAAAGGGCCCCGGGACGGGGGCATTTTTTGCCCCAGCACTATAATTTGAACAATCTTGGTAGGGATCCACTAGATGAAGCTTCATACCAAATATCAAAGTCCTGGGCCTTGTGGTTTCAGAGAAGAAGATTTTTAAAGATTTTCCCTATATAAGCCTATGTAAAACCAAAGGAACCCCGGGGCGGGGGCATTTTTGGCCCCAGCACTATAATTTGAACAATCTTGGTAAGGGTCCACTAGATGAAGCTTCTGACCAAATATCAAAGACCTGAGCCTTGTGGTTTCAGAGAAGAAGATTTTTAAAGATTTTCCCTATATAAGCTAATGTAAAACCAAAGGGCCCCGTGGCGGGGGCATTTTTTGTCCCAGCACTAAAATTTGAACAATCTTGGAAGGGGTCCACTAGATGAAGCTTCATACCAAATATCAAAGTCCTGGGCCTTATGGTTTCAGAGAAGAAAATTTTTAAAGATTTTCCCTATATAAGCCTATGTAAAACCAAAGGGCCCCTGGGCGGGGGCATTTTTGGCCCCAGCACTATAATTTGAACAATCTTGGTAGGGGTCCACTAGATGAAGCTTCAAACCAAATATCAAAGTCATGGGCCTTGTGGTTTCAGAGAAGAAGATTTTTAAAGATTTTCCCTATATAAGCCTATGTCAAACCAAAGGGCCCCAGGGAAGGGGCATTTTTGGCCCCAGCACTATAATTTAAACAATCTTGGTAGGGGTCCACTAGATGAAGCTTCATACAAAATATCAAAGACATGGGCCTTGTGGTTTCAGAGAAGAAGATTTTTAAAGATTTTCCCTATATAAGCCCATGTAAAACCAAAGGGCCCCGTGGCGGGGCATTTTTTGTCCCAGCACTAAAATTTGAACAATCTTGGTAGGGGTCCACTAGATGAAGCTTCATACCAAATATCAAAGTCCTGGGCCTTGTGGTTTCAGAGAAGAAGATTTTTAAAGATTTTCCCTATATAAGTCTATGTAAAACCAAAGGGCCCCGGGGCGGGGGCATTTTTGGCCCCAGCACTATAATTTGAACAATCTTGGTAGGGGTCCACTAGATGAAGCTTCATACCAAATATCAAAGACCTGTGCCTTGTGGTTTCAGAGAAGAAGATTTTTAAAGATTTTCCCTATATAAGCCTATGTAAAACCTAAGGGCCCCGGGGCGGGGGCATTTTTGGCCCCAGCACTATAATTTGAACAATCTTGGTAGGGGTCCACTAGATGAAGCTTCCTACCAAATATCAAAGACCTGGGCCTTGTGGTTTCAGAGAAGAAGATTTTTAAAGATTTTCCCTATATTAGCCTATGTAAAACCAAAGGGCCCCAGGGCGGGGGCATTTTTGGCCCCAGCACTATAATTTGAACAATCTTGGTCAGGGTCCACTAGATGAAGCTTCATACCAAATATCAAAGACCTGGGCCTTGTGGTTTCAGAGAAGAAGATTTTTTAAGTTTTTGGTGAAAAAAATCTGTTTTTGGCTCCTGTGACCTAGATGTGCAACGGACCGGAACCATTTGAACAACTTTGAAAGGGGACCACCTAAGGATCTTTCCTGTGAAGTTTGGTCAAAATCAGATCAGTGGTTTAGGAGGAGATGTCGTTTAAAGAAATTGCTTACGCACGCACGGACGCACGCACGACGGACGACGGACAAAAAGTGATCCCAAAAGCTCACCTCGTCACTATGTGACGGTGAGCTAAAAATGGTGACGAGGTATTTGATTGCTGTGTCCATATCGCTTCTGTGTTAAAGAACCTCGGTTTTAAGGCCATCAGCTAAAGTCAGTAAAAAATCGTTGAAGTCACAGTATTTGAACAGTGTAACAGATGCTGTTCAAAAAGAGGCAACAGCTCAAGTTCAGGTGACGATGAAAGCTATTCTTCTGTAGATTAATTTGATTCAATATGCGCAAAGCATGTCAGAATACAGTTGTGAACAACCATTTTCAGATGTATATGCCTGTGTCTTCACGTAGGTGTACAACATTCATTTTAGATGTGCTCTTGAAGTGGGAGTATTAAAGATATTCAAGCAGACTGAACCCAATCACGGTTGGCAACTTTGCTTCCCTCTTTAATTGCACGCCGGTGGGTCAGACCTCAGATTCTATGACGGCTCCAACGTAAAGGCTTATTGAAAATTAGAGAGATAATGTTGGTTGGTGCCTGATGCTCTATCTCTGGTCGGGCACATCGGAGTCTAACTGTTGGTTTTCTTTTGCTCCAGCATTTCAGTGGTTTCTTGCTGTCGAGTCCTCACCGTTGTCTCACCTCTGTGATTCTTTGATTTTTGTGTTCACGGAGATGTTGCACTGATGAGTTAGGAGGCCTTCATGCGGACTGAACAAATTATTTGTCTAAATCGCGACGGAAGTAAGGGCGAGGATTGTGGCCACGTAAAATCGATTTAAGCCCCCTGGTGGAAATCTTCCACTGACTGTTCCAGGGCGGCTCTTCTGTGGCGATTTATTTATGATGTTGTTGTTTGTTACTTACTGTGTGTATCACTTGTGTCTTTTGGTTTTGGATGGCCATATGGCCATTTTGTGGGAAAGTAACTGTCCTTATGGCCTTCCTTTGTTTGGGTTTCCATTATGGTCTGGTCGCTTAATGTTTGTATTTCTTTCCCTTTGGTGTCTTTTATGGGTGGAGTAAGTTAATTGTATCAATTCCTGATCTTTGTTTTACTTCTACTTTTCTTATATCTCTGCATGCCAAAGGAAGGAGTGAGTGAGGCATATATATTTTTCGATGTGATGTTATGTTCGTATGTGCGTACTATGTCACACATTATTACGTTCATAACCAGGTTCACGTTTAGGTGCACATTTATGTCTGCATTTCTCCTGCAGCTCATAACTGTTTAGCATGTTTTTTGTCACTGATTCTGTCTGGGGTGGGGCTATTTGATTGGACCAAAGAAAATGTAAAAAAAAAACATGTATCTCAGAAACTGTTCAGATTCCAACCTTTTTTATTTGATGTTTTTTATGGTCAGATGCATTCAATGACATACACAATAATGCCCCAGCCCCAGCTCCCTGCCCTGCCCATTTCATATCATCAAAATCCAAATATCTTAGAAAATATTGAGATACCCATCCTGAACAAATATATCTGATGCTAGTGTGTCTCCCAGGGGTCATGCAGCTAAATTGGCAGAGTCAAACAGGCAGGGGCATCTGTGTACTTTGGACACATTTCTATTGTTTTGTTTTTTTTCGTTTGATTTAAATATGTTTAAACTCATCGCATGTTTATCCAAATGCCAGAAATATCTAAACTCTTGAACTGATGGAAACAATAATCTAACCTATAAACATGAAATAAGACTGTTCATTCAACTGTGAAATATAGGTCAACATTTCAAATGATCATTTGAATTATATTGCCTCATCAGTATGCTTGCAGGGTAGGAGTTTCACCACAATAGGTTAATGTATACCGAAGATATAAGGAGAAAAAAAGAACTTTACTGTTAAAAAATCTCAAAAATGACCCAAGGTTCCTTAAACCATATTTTTCCATATGGTACTATTTTTCTACCTTTAAATGGGACACAAAATACATGTCAAAACTGTGTAGAGTTACCCCACCCACTTTAAAGAGCCTGTAACTCAGAAAAAACTGCTTAAATACCAAAACCACATATGTTCCAAATAATTAGGCATATGTATGCTAACAATAAGCCAGAAATAAACAAAATCGTTAGGAGGCCAAAAAAGCCCCTTAGGGAGACCCGTCCTTTATTTTACAATATCTATTTCTTACTATCCACCAATCAAATTACTTCATATCTTGTATCTGTTCAATTCATGAACTGCATGGCAAACAGTGTAGATCCTGATCAGATGGCTTCTTTAGAAGCCATCTGATCAGGATCTCCTACACTGTTTGCAAAGGTAGGGGTTGTCGTTATCAGGAGGATAAGGATTAAAGGGAAGAATTTGTTTCTCGGGAGAAAATTCTTCGTTGTAGAGAAGAATAGTATTCAGAGGGACTTAGCACATGAAGTAGTGTAAGTTGTCTCCTTTGTAACCAGAAATCAAGAGAACACTATGTCATACCTGTGGGGCCAAACCTAGATACAGTTACATATCCCAAGTTGCAAGTGCGCACCAAGTATCAGTGCTTTAACCCTTCCTGTTCTTGAGAAATGAACTCAAACTTTACAGGCTGAGGAAATATTTATGGTAGGATAACCTCCCGTTTCACAGTGTCAGTGAAACCTGAAATATAGGTCAAAATCAAATGAGGATGCTTGCAAAGAATTTCCTATCCGTAAATGCAAGTGAGTACCAAGTATCATTAACCCTTAATCTGCTGAATATTTAAATATGCCACACCCACCACTGATTATCAACAATCAGATTTCTTGATGCAAATCATTGCAACAAATTCATAGACTGAATGACAAACAATGTAGATCCTGATCAGATGGCTTCTTCAGAAGCCATCTGGTCAGGATCAACATTGTTTGAAAGCTAAGACATATCCGGGTTCAGCTGGACAAGGGTTAATGTAGCTCTTATAGTTCTTTGCAAACTTGAACATCAGGCTCAATGGTAGGGTTGACACAAATATTTCACAAAGTCAGTTAACCATGAAATGTGGGTCAATGGAAAATCTTAATATGACAGCTTTCATTAAAGCTGATTTCCCCAGATGCTAGAGTGTACCATGATTCATTAGTGCAGCTCTCTCAGTTTTTAAGACATTGACTTGAACTTTAAAGGCTAACACTGCAGTTGACCCATTATCTTTACACAGCCATTGAACTATGATATGTAGATCAAGTTCAACTATGAATACAGGATTAAAACTGCTATCCCAAGATCCAAGTCTGTACAAAGTATCATAAGGAAAGCTCATAAAGCTCTTGAGAAATGGATGTGAACATCAGGGCCAATGCTAGGGTTGTTGTAAGTGTTGATTTAATTCAATGAATGGATGGAAAACTGGAGACCTATATTGTGCCATGCTAAAATAGGGTGAGATAAAAATGAGAGAAAGGTCGGCAACATTCTTTCGTGGAGATTGATCATGAAATCTTTTCTATGGTAATTCTCTCCCTTCTGCTCATTCAAGAAGGGTAGTAGTCAGTTTCTGGCAAAAGAATGTGCACTGTACTTGTTAACAGCTGACGTATAAGTCTGCCCAGGAAAAGTGTGGATAGGTAAACTGACCGGCTCAAAAATGATCTAAATAGTGCTGACTCGGCCATTAAACTCCAATACAAACAAACAAACAAATGAGAGAAAATATACTACTCAAAGTTTGATAGGGATCACTTTTTATATACCAAATTTTGCACTGAAAATTAAAAATTTCTTGACAGAATTTGTACTCGGTATATTGGTAAATTTCTAAAACAGAAACTCATGTGCAGTTCAGTAATCATAAAAGTGCACACTTCTCACACTTCGCAAATGAATTCATGCGTCCCCAAAATCTTGCGTAGCACTGCTTTCCAGCAGACCAATCAAACTTGTCAATGTTACTTTACCAAGTGTAAAATGGACTTCATTTGAGTTTGTGAAACACTAAAATGCCTAGAGGACAATTAAGAAACCGTCTGAGCCCCGAAGAAATGAATCGTGGCATCGGAATGTTGGAATCTGGCGTCTTTTAACGTTGTGTTGCTGGGATTCTGAATGTGTCTCAGAGCGTCGTTTCTCGAATGTGGAGTCGGCATCTTACCCATGGAAATCCTTCACACAGACACAGAGGGGTCGAAAAAGGGCTACAGCTCAACGTCGGGGCCGTTCCTTGTTGATTCAGTCTCGACGTCAACGGTCCCTGAACGCTACGTGTTTGTATAACGAGCTTCGGAACGGAACTGGAGCACGAATTTCTGCACAAACTGTCAGAAACGGGCTCCACGAGTTCGGACTTAATGCCATGAGGCCTGCTGTACGTGTTCCGTTGACGAGACAGCACGTGCTAGACCGGCTGGACTTTGCCAGAACTAACGTCAGGTGGACGGTTCATGACTTGACGCCAGTACTGCTTCCTGAGGAGTCCAGATTCTGTCTTAACTTCACTTATAAACGTCAATTAGTGTGGCGAATGTCTAAAGAGCGATTCGATGACTTGGATGTGGCAGAGCATGATCGCTATGGAAAGGGGTCAGTCATGGTTTGGGTTGGGATAAGCGTGAACGGTAAAACTGACTTGTACGTCGTTGAAAACGGAACGTTAATGGCAGTGAGATACTGTAATGATATTCTTGATGAGTTTGTGAGACCATATGCAGATGCTATCGGCCCGGACTTTATTCTGATGGACAATAATGCCCGTCCCAACCGTGCCAACGTCACTGATTGCTATCTGGAACGTTAGACAATCGTTCGTATGGACTGGCCTACTCGGTCACCGGACTTAAATCCGATTGAGCATGCGCAGGGCATGCTTCAGCGTGCTGTGTCAGCCCGACCTGTGCATCCGAGGACTTTACAGGAGCTCAAAGATGCATTGGTTGCTGAATGAAAGCTGATTCAACAAAACCGGATACAGACTCAGATTACGAGCATGCGCAGGCAATGTCGTACTGTGATTGATGCCCGTGGACGACATACACGTTATTAGACACGTTTGTCTAAACACATTTGGAAATTTGTGAAAAATCAGTTGTCCAAATCCCTTCGTGTTACGGCAAATTTTGGGGGTGCCAAGACGGTTGCTGTTGTCAAGCTTGAATGCAGCACCAGCTGACAAAATTATTCACTAGGTTTTGTGAAGGATACGTGTTCTATCATTATGTATCAAATTTGGATTCAGCTGATTAATTCATCCAAAAATTATTTTGCATTAAAAAAGTGATCCCTATCAAACTTTGAGTAGTATACTATATGCCAGCTGTAGCCATTCCAACTTAAACATTGTTTAGAATAAGGCAACTAGAATCTGTAGATACTGTATACCACAACCTCAGCAAACGCCCTGGAACTAAGGTTACTAAAATAGCTCAATGGCATTTTCAGTGTTAGAGATCTACCTGTGATGACTCATTCTGCTGACTACTGTAGTTTGTGGTATAAAGTATGCATGACAGACTTTGTAAAGTGAAATAGCTACACACCTGTAAGGAAATAACTTTTTTTGCTGTGGTAAATTGAGCTCCTCGGACAAAGGGGTCTACTTAAAGGAAAGAGTTTGCTCCTAAGGAGCAAATTCTTTCCTTTAAGAGTAAACCCCTTATGAGGAGAAAGTCAAAAATGTTTTTAGTTCATCTTTGCATGTATGTACTGCTATAATTAGCCATGTGGCTATTCTGTGGTAAAGCATCTGTCCTTTTGGCTTTCTGCTTGTGAAGTTTTCATTATGGTGAAGTTGTTTTATGTTGCCGTTTCTTTCCCTTTGGTGTCTAGCATGGGCGGTGTGAGGTAATTGTATCGATTCCTGATCATTACCCTCACATCTATTTAAGACTGCATACATCTGGTACAAAATGTCAAAAAATATAAGAATGTGCTTGAAGAGTAGAGGGCAATTTAGGCTCCTACACTCATTCCTCCTAATTATAAGACATATGCAATCCTAAACAAGAATTCCGCAGAAGGCGTCGCACCTGCTGAGGGCAAAAGTCACAGGAGCCACAATCAGAATGCAGTTATTAATTAAGTAAATTTCATTCTTAGCAGTTGATAGTTGATGTAAAATGTGTCAAAGTCACTGGACCAAAAAATATAGGCCATGGTCACCAGGTCAAGGTACGTGCCAAATCAGTACATCAAGGAGAAGCACTATGCAAGGTTTTCTGGCTGTAAACCATTTATTTTAGGACATGTCGAACATTGACGTAAAATGTGTTAAAGTCACTAGAGTGCATAATATAGGTCAAGGTCACCAGGTCAAGGTACCCGCAGAGTCAGTACATCTAGGAGCAACATTATGCAAGATTTGATGGTTGTAGGCCTTTTATTTGCAGAGATCTGGAACTTCGACGTAAAATGTGTAAAAGTCAGTGCAGCGTAAAATATAGGTCAAGTCACCATGTCAAGGTACCTGCAGAGTCAGTACATCTAGAAGAAGCACTACGCAAAATTTGACGGTTGTGGGCCTTTTATTGGAGGATATCTGGAACTTCGACATAAAATGTGTCAAAGTCAGTGGAGCGTAAAATATAGGTTAAGGTCACCATGTCAAGGTACCGGCAGAGTCAGTACATCTAGGAGAAGCACTATGCAAGATTTGATGGTTGTAGGCCTTTTATTCGAGAAGATCTGGAACATCGACGTAATATGTGTCAAAGTCACTGGAGCGTAAAATATAGGTCAAGGTCGCCAGGACAAGGTGCTTGCCTAGTCAGGAGCTCAGGGTGATGTTTCATGAAAGGTTTGATGGTTGTTTAGTTTTATAGTTGATTACAATACAAACTTTGACGTAAATGTCGAACTTTGACGTAATGGTAAAAGTCACTGGAGCGCAAAATATAGGTCAAATTCACCAGGTCAAGGTGCTTACAAAGTGAGAAGGTCTATGAAATGTTCATGTAAGGTTTGATGGTAGCTGAGGTTTGTAAAATAAAAACTTTGGCATAAATGTAGAACTTTGACATAAATGTCGAACTTCGACGTAATGGTCAAAGTCACTGGAGCACAAAATATAGGTCAAAGTCACCAGGTCAGGGTGCTTACAAAGTGAGAAGGTGAATGAGATGTTTCATGTAAGGTTTGAAGGTAGCTGTGGTTTGTAGTTGACTTAAACAAAAACTTTGACGTAAATGTTGAACTTCGACATAATGGTCAAAGCCACTGGAGCGCAAAATATAGGTCAAAGTCACCAGGTCAAGGTGCTTACAAAGTGAGAAGGTCTATGAGATGTTTCATGTAAGGTTTGATGTTAGCCGAGGTTTGTAAAATAAAAACTTTGACGTAAATGTCCAACTTCGACGCAAATGTTAACAGATGGACAGACGAACGGACGGACGCACGGACGGAAAATCGGATGCCTATTGCGCCCTGCTACAAGCAGGTGCGCACCCTGCTACAAGCAGGTGCGACAAAAACTGACTCTTACCATTTGACATATGTAAAACTTTTGCCATTTTCTTCATCACATTGTCCATTCTAGATTCTGTTGTGTCTATTTCATGCCCAAACTCATCTAATATGCTAAAATATAATGAGACAACAAAATTTAATGCAACCTTAGTCTAGTTATTCAAAGCTAACAAAGTCGTTAGTTAATATAATGTTAATATTTTGATCATTTAATATAGTAATTACACTTTTAAATATTTTTGCTGGAAAAAGCTACTCATATCTTCTCAGCAAAAGTAACATTGTTTGAAATATTGTACCGAAAAAATCCTAAAAATTTAGACAACTTGAGGACTTGCTGTAGTTTTCCTAAAATTTTTACAAATTTGTCATAATCCAGCAAGGAGTCAACAAAAGCCAATGGAATTGCAAACAGTGTAGACTCAGATCAGACTCCGGAGCAGTTTGATCTGGGTCTGCACTGTTTGCTTAGCCCTGACTATCCAAATACAACTTGTCAGCCTCGATAGCGCAGTGGTTAGCGCGTTCGACTTACGATCGAGAGGTTTTGCGTTCGAATCCGGCCATCGGTATCGAGGTGTGTCCTTGGGAAAGACACGTAATGACACTGCCCCACTCCACCCAGGTGTAAATGGGTAGCAGTGGTGTAAAAGCCACTGCCTCTCTCTCTCTCGCGCGCGTGAAAACACCCGGAATGAGTGTTCGAGAGCGATTCAATAAGCTTGGAGCTTTCATCGCAATCGAACTAAAATAAATTAGTATAAACTAAATACAACTTGGTCCAAGTTATTACATTGCACCAAGTACATAGATAAACATTCTCTCCGGTGTTGAAGAAATAAATGGGCTGCATGATGCTTCCACACAGAGCTGAATCTGACCACACACGAGTACTGGTAAACTGATTAGAGGATCTAAGCCTATCCAGGCAAAGCGGTGCGAGTCAGACAGTCCATGCTTATAAACCCTATTGGTTTCATTGGGCTACAGGGCTTGAGATGTCATTTCGTCTCAATGTCGGGTAAAAGTCCCACAAAATTGGAAGTAACGTCTCCAAAATGACTTATATAGTGTTGCCGGGGGATGTTAAAACATCCAATCAAACAAACAAAATCTACGGTGTAATGTTTTAACAACCCTTTTATTACTGTCAAACTGTCTATTCTACTTGTGTTTCTAACAACAAAAAGTGTAAATATGAAGAATTTAGCCTCATTTGGAAAAGAAAACCAGTTTTCCCAGTTTTGTATGAAAACTACCAGTTTCTGAAACTGTTAAAAGCCTACTTTAAGTTAAGTGATGAATGGGAAATGCTTACTTTTGTGAAAGAAACTTGTACAGTTGTTCCAATCTAGATGAATCAAAGGTAAGTAAATATGAGTGATTGTGGTGCAAATAAATAAAAGTTAAGCATGTTTTGCCAGGTCTCAAGAAAACTTTCAGCTAGACAATTTGGCAAAGATCTACAATAAGATGTATTATGTGGAGACCAACTTATCAGTAACCACAGTAAAATTCCTATATTAAGACCACCTTTGGTACTGTTCAAAAGTGGTCTTTTATACCACTTTTGAACAGTTCCAAAGGAGGTCTAAAGACCACTTTTGAACAGTCCCAAAGATGGTCTCTTATTAGATTGACGGAAGTGACGTTGAGAAGTAAACAAACAAAAATTGAAAGGCGAAATGAAAAATTAGATTTTTAATCAAATCAAAGTCTACAGAACCGTGGTAGCCGAGAATTATAAAGAGTCAGGTGAGAAAAAAGTGTCCTTAAATACCTGTGAATTTTGAAACTCGAGCGGCAAGCTGTTATTATAAAAACTTTGACTTATTGTGCGCCGGACTGAAATGGCAGATTTCATCAGTGTGTTTGTCGACGGCGCATGCAATAATGGTCAGGAGAACCCCCAGGGAGGCTGTGGGGTGTACTGGGGAGAGGAAAATCAACACAACACCAGCGAATTTCTTCTCGGTGAGAAACAAACCAACAATCGGGCGGAACTTACAGCTGCTATCATTGCCCTAGCCCAAGCCAAGCACCATCATTTTCAAAATGTTCAGATTACTACTGATAGCAAGTATGTTAAGGAGGGAATAACAAAATGGATTGTATCACGGAAAGCGAACAGTTGGAAAACTAAACAAAAGACGGATGTTCTGAACAAAGACCTTTGGCTGTTGATTGACTGTCTTTCGAGGGAGATAAATGTGAACTGGTGCTGGGTAGAAGGCCATGGGGAAGTGACGGGTAACATCAAGGCAGATGAGCTGGCGAAGTCAGGAATCTCTTCGGAAAGTTGTCACTGGCAACAATTACTAAAAATCAAAGAAAGCGAGGTGATTTCGGAAAACAAGTCAGCCCGTGAGTCAAGGAAAAGTGATATCCAACAGGCGAAAGAGTCCAGGAAGAATGATGTACTACCAACTAAGGATTTTGATTGTGGCATTTGTACAGAACCAGTCTCTGATGATGGTATTCATTGTGGAGATTGTAAGTTATGGTTTCACTATATATGCTCTAAGTTGCCATCTTATCAGCTTTACATGTATGAGAATTCACAGAGAAAATATACTTGTGAGAAATGCTCCAATATAGATGATGGTTTCAACAGAAAATATGAGAAAATGGTGGTTATGTCAAGAGAAGCGGGAAAATACCAAGAACAGATCAGAAAAGAGGATGGAGAAACACAGCATACTATCACTTCTTGTTGTGCAGAAGTTGGTACTCAGGTTGTAGTGAAACAAAAAGACAACTCCAATCAGACAGAGAGCCGGAGTATGAAAGATAAAAGTACCCAGCTTGATCAAGAAAATTGTAAGAAGACTTCACTATGTACAGATAAAGAAACACAAACACTGGAATCCTTAACAACCATAAGTAAATGCCTGACTGAATTCCAAGATGGAACAATTCAAAGACTGGAAAGTAGTTTCGTTAATGCTGTAGACAACTTTGCCAAGGTAAACAACAATACAGCAGACCTGAATTGCCAAATCCGTAAATTGACACAGGAGAGGGACACATTAAAATTACAGAAGCAACAAGCCACTGCCTCAACAAATCAAGAAATCAAGAAATGCAGTTGCCTTACCTTACAAGCAAAGGTTGAGAGCCTAGAAAAAGAAACAGATAAATTAAAACGACAATGTTACACTGCCAATATGGAAAAAAAATCGAGGTATCTAAACAACAAGGAGCCATGACAATATTAAAACAGAAATATGAGTCAGCTAACACACAGGTTGAAATATTACAGCAGGATGTCGACACTATGGAAAAGAGACTGAAGATTAAGAATGATGTCATCATAGATCTTGAAGAACAAGTTAAGAAACAGAATGCGGAGATGTTGAAGCTGCATGATGAAATACTGTCCTGGAAAATGCATGCCTCCAGAAAGGATGATGATTTGCTGAATATTAGTAACAGGGAACACAAAGTTACAGGAGTGCCATCAGCAGAATCTCACATTAAAGCTAGAGGAGAAGGAAAAAAGACAGATGGTCAAACACATCAGATTTCCTCTAAACATCATGAAGTTATAGATGTAGAGAAGATTGAAGACAAGAAGAAAGTGTTGCTGCTAGGTACCTCAAACACAAAGTTCATCAACACCAGTCATCTATCCAACAACAATGTTGAAGTTGAAAAGCGACTGAAGTATAAATTGAATGAGGCACAGGAATTCATCGACACATTAAAAACGGATGAAAAGAGTTATGATGCCTTTGTCTTACACCTGCTGGAAAACGATATCACAGAAGAAACACCGGAACACTGCTCGGAAAACTGCATCAAATATGTTCAAATATTAAACAGAAAGTAAAAGATTCAAAAGTTGTTGTGTCAATGGGACTACCCCGCTATGAGACAATTAACAGAAAAGTTATTAAGCTAAATGTTCTTCTACAGGAGAAGTTAGGCGACATGGAGTATGTTCATCTCTGTGACAACAGCAATCTTTTTTATCGAGGTCAACCATCACGTGGCATCCTTAATGTGGATGGGAAGCATCTATCACGTCAGGGAACACAGAAACTGGAATCAAATTTAAAGTCTGCGGTCTATAAGGCTCTAGAAGTACCAACTGATAATGACGGAAATAGGTCAAATAGATTCTACGGTAGGAGATATGGCGGCCCATGGAGAAGTAGACCAAGATATGGTTACCGAAGATATAATTAAATGAGGAAACTTCAGTCATCTATAAATATTGGTTACTGGAACATAAATAAACTGATTTCAAAACAGGTTGATAAGTCAAAAGAGGACATTTTTAAGAGGAGTATCAATAATAGTGACATTGTTGGACTTGCAGAAGTGAAAGGTGATATAAATAACTGTAGTTTTGATGATCACATACCCCATTATGTTGAAAGAAAGAATAACAAGGGAAATCAAAGTTATGGTGGTTTAGGAATATTAATAAGAAAAAGTTTGAAGAAAGGTGTCAAATATTTACCATTGTCGTGTTCAGAATATCAGTGGCTTTTATTAGATAAGAAATATTTTGGGTTTGATAAGGATTTATATTTATGTTTTGCTTACATTCCCCCACAATACTCGTCATACTTTATTAATCAGAATATTGATTTTTTAGAGTTACTTGAAGCTGACATCTCAAAGTACAGAAATATGGGGTCTGTTCTAATACTAGGCGACTTTAATGCAAGGACTGCATCTGAAAATGATTTCATATTAAATGATGATGATAACTATTTACCTTTGCATGAAGATTATATTATTGATGCCAATGTAATTCACAGAAATAGTCAGGATACAAAAATTTGTACACGCGGAAAAGAACTGCTAGAAATTTGCATATCTAGTAGGTTAAGGATTCTAAATGGCAGAACGTTTGGTGACTTGCATGGTAAATTTACATCTTACCAATATAATGGCAATAGTGTGATAGATTATTGTTTATGTTCAGAAGAACAAATGCAAAATATATTGTATTTTCATGTTGATGACCCTATACTTAGATTATCAGACCACTCAAAAATCTCAGTCCGATTGATGGCTAATTTTTGGAAAGACGAGAACAAAGATAGTTTACAAAGTTTTCCTGAGCAATTTAAATGGGACAATTTTTCATCACAGCTTTTTTCAGAAGCTTTAAACAGTGAGGAGATCAACAATAAATTGGAAGATTTCTTAGAAAGACAAATAAATAATACTTCTGAAATTAATGAGTTAGTAACTGACTTTTCACAGATCTTGATTTCAGCTGCAAACAAATCCTTGAGAAAAAAGACATTTAAGAAGGGTAAAGTAAACAAAAATAGGAAATGGTTTGATTTAGATCTTATAAAAATGAGGAAAACTTTAGACACTAAAGGAAAACTGCTAGCAAAACACTCAAATGATCCGTTAGTGAGAGGCAATTTTTTCAAATACAGAAAACGCTATAGTAAGATGTGTAAATTTAAAAGGAAAAAATACAAAGCTGACATAATTGATAGATTAGACAATTTGTTTGAAAATAACCCTAAAGCATACTGGTCTCTTTTGGATGAGCTTAAAGAGAACAAAACTAATTCTGTAGATTCGACAACTTCTGAAGAGATGTTTGATCATTTTTCTAAACTTAATACTCTTCAAAGTAAATTTCAAAATCGAATAAAAGAAATAGAGGAAATTTTAGAAAATAAAGAAAACAATCGTTCCTTCAGTGGTTTAGATTTTTTAGTTACTAAGGAAGAGGTATCTAAATGTCTACATTCCTTAAAAAATGGTAAATCAGCTGGGTTGGATCGTATATCAAATGAAATGTTGAAATATGGTGTGTCAACTTTGTTGCCTTACATAGTAAAAATATTTAACAGTGTTTTGCAGGTTGGTGTTTACCCTAACAATTGGAAACTTGGTTACATAAACCCTATACATAAATCAGGGACAAGATCCGATCCTTCAAATTACAGAGGTATCAATATTATTAGTTGCCTTGGTAAACTTTTCAATTCAGTTTTGAATGCTAGGCTAGATGAGTTTCTAAATGCAAATAATGTGATTAGTAAAACGCAAATTGGTTTTCAGAAACAGTCTCGAACTACAGATCATATGTTTGTTTTAAGAACCATAATAGAAAAATATACTAAACAGAGCAAATCACAATTATTCACTTGTTTTATCGATTTCAAAAAGGCATTTGATTCTGTGCTACATCAAGCGCTTTTTCTGAAGATGCAAAATATAGGAGTAAATGGGTTATTTTATAATATAGTAAAAAATATGTATTTGGATAACATTTTGCAAGTAAAGATAGGTCACAATCTTACTCACGACTTTCATTCAGAATTAGGTTACGACAAGGTGACACTTTAAGTCCTAATCTTTTCAAAATATTCATTAATGATTTAGCAGATATATTTGACAATGAGTGTGGTGCTATTTCCCTTGGAACCTTCAACCTCAATTGTTTAATGTATGCAGATGACGTTATACTTATATCGCAGAGTGAGAGCGGGTTGCAAAATTGTCTGAAGAAACTTGAAAGATACTGTGAGCTTTGGTGTTTAGATATAAATATTGATAAAACAAAAACAGTAATACTTAATAAAAGTGGGAAGTTATTACCATACCAGTTTTATTTTACCGGTAAGCCAATAGAAAATGTAAAAACCTATAAGTATTTGGGAGTGGTTTTTGCAGCTTCCGGTTGTTTTTCACAAGCAAAGTCTGATCTTTATAACAGGGGCCTTAAGGCATTTTTCAAACTCAGAAGTATATTTGGAGATGTATCTCCAAGTATTGACACTTGTTTACATATCTTTGATCATACGATCAAACCCATTTTGTTGTATGGTAGTGAAGTTTGGGGTGCATGCTCATCAGTGCCTGCATCAGTACGAAATGAACCAGATTTCAAGTTAGAAAAGGCTTATATGAATTTTGAGTGTGAGAAGTTGTCAACTAAATATTATAAGTATATTTTAGGTGTTCACAAAAGAGCAACAAATTTAGCAGTGATTGGTGAATTGGGCAGAACGCCTTACTTTATTGATATAATATGTGGTATCATCAAGTACTTTAAAAGAATTGAAGCAATGAATAGCAATAGTCTTTTAGTTCAAACTTTAAAGACAAGTAAGGAATTACACGATAATGGCAAACAATGTTGGTACACAGGGTTAAAGTACATTTTAGATCAGCTTAATATTGATGAAACAGTTAGTAAAGATGCTATTAAATCTAATTTAATCAAACGATCAATGCAATATTGGGAAAAACAGATTAAAGAGATAGCGGTGGTTAAACAAGGAAAATTAAGTACTTATTACACTTTTAAATCTACCTTTAAAAAAGAGATATATCTAAAAGCAATTAAAAATAGGGATGTAAGAAAGTGTTTCACTCAGTTCAGAATTAGTGTGCATCAACTAGCAATTGAGAGGGGAAGGTATAGAAATATAAAAGCCACCGAGAGAATTCGTAAATATTGCAACAAAAACGAAACAGAGGATGAACTCCATTTCTTAGTTAAATGCCAAAAGTATTCAACTGAGCGACATAAATTGTTTTCATATATTGAAAAAGAATGCAAAAACTTTAAAGATTTAAATGAAGAAAGCAAATTCATGTGGTTAATGGCAAATGAGGATATTGATATCATACAAAAACTTTCAAGTCACATAAAATTATTTGCTTGTTTTGAAGTTAGGAAACAACAGTCTAGTAACCAATAAAGTCACTTTCAAACAATTAGTAGGTCACTAAAAGCATTTATGTACATATATATGTTTTATTTCAGGTACTCATCACCGGTATTTGAGCCCCGGACATTTACAAGATTGGTTACTTGCAGCGCCTGTTTATCAATGGGACTTGAAGTGTTTGGTGTCAGGAGGGTCAGTTTTGTACGGACAGATTCGGTTTTATATAGTGAAAGGGGAGCTGTCTGTGTAGGACTGATTCCACTTGTTCGGGGGTTTGTTGATGAGGTATTTTATTGGCTTGTTTGGGGTTTGAGGCTCAACGACCAGTGGTATTCATGTTTGCATATGTTGTGCAATATTTATTGATACATGTGTTGTATGTTTGTATATATGACTTATGCCCGGTTAGGGCCCTTTGTGGAATAAATCCTATTCTATTCTATTCTATTCTATTCTATTCTATTAGGAGACACTGTGTGTAGAAAACATATAAAGAATGAATAACTGAAATCTTCTCAACAATCTTTTTCTTAATTTTAGGTTGTCTTAATAACAGAATTTTAGTGTAATCTAATCCTCTACTTCCCTGTACATATTAGAAGCCTCCGTGGTGTAGTGGTTATGCTACTCGCCTTGTAAACAAGGGGTCGCAGGATCGATCCAGGGCTTCTCCAGACTTGTGGATAAGTCTTTAAACCGAGGTCCTCTCTCCGTATGACCTAAGTTGTTGGTGAGATGTAAAAATCAAACACTCACTCACTCCCTGTATTTATTTATTCCAAATACTAGTTATCATACATATGTACATAATACAGACATATATATATGGCTCAGATTGGGTGTAAGCTTGGTCTATATTTGCCCTCTCCTCTCACTCCCTGTACGTTTGTTTTTTTGTTTGGTTTGAGGTTTAACGTTCCCGTCAACACTGTAACGGTCATTTTGGAGACATTGCTTACGATTTTGTGGGACTTTTACCCGACATTGAGATGAAATGACATCAAGCCCTGTTGCCCAATGAAACCAATAGGGTTTATTAGCATGGACGGTCCGCCTCGCACCGTGGTTCCTGGACAGGCTTAGATACTCTAAGCGGTTTACCAGTACTAGTGTGCGGGCCAAATTCAGCTCTGCGTGGAAGCATCATGCAGCCCATATATTTCTTCAAGCCCCTATGGGCAGGGGCCGACTCCCTGTACATATTCAGATGCCTGTTTGTAGTTGACTTATTGTGAAAACTTTTGTTTTAACATTTCATCCTCTACTTCCCTAGTTCCCTGAATATTTTTATGTCTGTTTGTAGTTGACTTTATTGTGAAGACTTTTGTTTTACCATTTCATCCTCTACTTCCGTAGTCCCATGAATATTTTTATGCCTGTTTGTAGTTAACTTTATTGTGAAGACTTCTGTTTTAACATTCTTTTAACTTCTACTCACATATTTTGTTCTTCTAACTCATTGCCAATCTGGTGACTCATATTTTTCAGCACTCCAACACTTGTACCTATCTTGTCCAGTTGATCATCCTGGTCTTTTATAATCAACTGTAATATTAAAAAAACATGCCAATACAAATATATTGTAAATCTTACCGCCAAAAAACGAAGATTTAACCCATTTAGTACAGGAAACCCCTAAAGGGGTACTTGACAAACAGTGCAGGCTCAGATCAGACGCCGCAGAATGCCATTTTCCTATTAAATTTTGATGAAAACACAACCTGACACCCCTTAATTTTTTAATGAACTCCTGCTATATATAAGGAGGAAGATTCCATTTAGTACAAAAAGGGTTAAAGATGAAAAATTGAGATATTTTTTTCTGCTCAAAATATAGATTGTGGGTTCACGTGAGGCAGTTCTAACGAGTGCCCACAATCTATATTTTAGAGCAGAAATAAGGGAAATAAGGTATACCCCCTGCAAACCCTTATATAAAAGTGGGATTCAAGGGGGTCAGAATTATATAGGTGTGTTCTTGTGATGAACACAATAATAACAGTGCTTAGTTGGGTCTCAGTCCTGGTCCTGAGAACAGGAGGGCCATGATGGCCCTGGATCGCTCACCTGATCCATATTGTAAAAACGAAATTGCAGGTAACAGGGTGGAGTAGAGGGTTTGAGCAATTTGGTTGACCTAAAGAAACATTTCCTTGAAATTATTTCAAAATCAGTCTGGCTGTTTAGCATGTTTAGGAGTAGAAGGCATTTTGATGTTTATATTTTGAGGTTTGGTATTTTTAGCTCTGGTGGCCATAATGTTTAGTGAAGCAAAATAGTTTGAGCAATTTCGCTAGAGGTACACCCATGGAACATTTCATAGAATTGTTCCTTTTCGAGAAAGAAGTCTTTTAAAAGGTTTTTCTATTTTAACCCTTATCTTGCTGTTCACAACAACCCCTATCTTTGGAAACAGTGTAGATCTGAAGAAGCCATCTGATCAGGATCTACACTGTTTGGCATTTAGTTTATGAATTTGTAGCAATTAATTACATCAAGTATCTTACGTCACTGGGGCATTCAACTGGTAATGGCTTACAGTTGGGCAAGGTCTGCTGTGCTTGCAGCAGATACAGGTAGAGGGAAAATGTTGTTATTTCTTCTGTTTCTTCACTACCATTTATCACGTGAACAAGTCAATGAAATAAAGACCCCACTAAACCCCACTTTTTATAGAGAAAACTGGGGTTTACGGGGGAAAACATTTTTTTTTTATTTCTGCTCCAAGATATAGGTTGTGGGTACTCGTTAGAACCACCTCAATGAGGCGGTTCTAATGAGCACTCAAAACCTATGTTTGGAGAATTAATAAGAAAAATATCACATATTTTCATCTGACAGAAAAAATGCCTTTTTTTGAGGTTTGAAAAATGTACTATATCACAGAGATATGTTACCGTTATGTATTTTTCTCCTTTCTCCTCTGCCTCGGACTTTCATCTTCTCCACTATGTCTTCTGTCTCTTTTCTCCCTTTCTATGGAAGATGACACACAATGGCCCACAAGGGTTTATGTGTCATTTAGCCCCATCCCAATCATTCAATGGATGACCAAATGATAACAACAATGGTGAAGACTCTCCCTAGTAAACGGCCCCCGCCCATCGGGGTTGAAGAAATAGATGGGCTGCATGATGCTTCCACGCAGAGATGAAACTGACCGCACACGAAACCTGGTAAACCGCTTAGAGGATCTAATCCTGCCCAGGCAAAGCGGTGCGAGTCGGCCCGTCCATGCTTCTAAACCCTATTGGTTTCATTGGGCAACAGGGCTTGAGATGTCATTTCATCTCACTGTTGTGTAAAAATCCCACAAAATTGGAAGCAATGTCTCAAAAATGACCTATACAGTGCTGACGGGGACGTTAAACCTCAAATCAAACAAACAAACAAAAAATCTCCCTAGTAGCCAGAGATATAACTGTGTTTTCAAATGTTACACTTATTATGCAACATTCTATTTATCAAGTCTAATCATGCAGGAGAACTCCCTCTTCCCAAATAGGGGATTGAAGAGATAGATTGGGTTGCACGATGCTTCCATGCAGAGCTGCAACCAACTGCACACAAGTAATGGTAAACCACTTAGCTCTAAGCCTGCCCAGGCAAAGTGGTGTGAGTCGGCCCGTCCATGCATATAAACTCTATTGGTTTCATTGGGCGGCTGGGATTGAGATGTCATTTCATCTCAATGTCGGGTAAAAATCTACCCCAATAGGTATTGAAGTTGCTTGAATACAGGGCAATCCCTTCAGTACTCTACTCACTATAACACGGTTTTGGTTATAACACGGCCAGGTCTTGCCTTCCAAATTGTCATTTTACTATAATTTCTATATAAAATATCCCTTGATAACATGGTTCACTTATAACACAGTCCTGTTCTATGCACCACAAACATAGCATTATAAAGGGACTGCCCTGTATTTACCACTGCTACAACAAACAAGTTCATTATGTAATAAGGGACTCTCCTTACATGGCCTGCAATGTCATAGAATACACAGTAAGATCATTATCTACACCAAATAAAAGCTAGGTATGACCAACAATGTCATGCTCTATAGTCTACACTGCAATAAGAGAAATCTATGGCCTGTAATATCATTATCTACACTGCAACAATCAGACAGATCTGCAATATCAAGCGGCACGACACTGTCACCATCAGGTCCAGCGAGCTACTTGCGCTGCATGGCTTGGAGGACCTGAACCTCATCCTGAAGGAGAGAAGGCTCCTCTGGTATGGACATGTGCAACATTCTAAGGGTGTGGTCAAGACAGTGTTTGACATACAGGTGGATGGAAAATGTGGGCCAGGGAGGTCCCAGATGACTTGGAAGCAGCTGATTGTTTGTTTGATTTGAGGTTTAACGTCCCCGTCAACACTGTAAAGGTCATTTTGGAGACGTTGCTTCCAATTTTGTGGGACTTTTACCCGACATTGAGATGAAATGACATCTCAAGCCCTGTCGCCCAATGAAACCAATAAGGTTTATTAGCATGGACGGTCCGCCTAGCACCGCGGTTCCTGGACAGGCTTAGATCCTCTAAGCGGTTTACAAGTACTAGTGTGCAGGCCAGATTCAGCTCTGCGTGGAAGCATCATGCAGCCCATATATTTCTTCAAGCCCCTATGGGCGGGGGCTGGGAGCAGCTGATACAGTGAGAGAGAGAGAGAATCACAGTGAGTGGAAGCTTTCGGCTATCGGCTCTCATGGTAGACATACATGGAGATCTGGTATGAGGTATGCCATGCATGCAGCAAGCCAGCTGGCTGTTAGGGGGCCTATTTATGTGCATCTTGCCCCTATACCTGCATGTTAATCAAAAATATGATGATGATGATTAATTCTTGACTCACTCTCATTCAAGTACTTTAAGGTATCAATAAACACACAGATATGTTTAAGCTTGTCAAGGCAGACCAAATCAGACCTGTATCTTACCCATGGCGCCTTTATAAGGAGGTTGATGATGATGATTTTGTGTTTAATGATGCGTCAACCCTCTCTGTGGGTCGTAAGCGTCAAACACTCATGGGGCCAGTTGGAACTAATGACATTGTTAGTTAATGAAACGGTAAAACTTTGATCATATAATAAGGTCATTATAATAATATTTTTCCAGAAACAAGAGCACCGCATGCAGGTGCCAATCCTCGGCTGCAAAAATTCTAAGTCGAAAAAGGGGCATAACTATGCCAAAAATATTTTGAGGGTTACCTCACTTATTGGTATGAGTTCCCCTTTTCATAATGAACAAATAGTTCGAGTTTCAAGTGAATATGTTCAGTAATGACAGAGATATTACAAAATGTCCAAGTTTTTGAACGACGACGACGCAGACAACGCCAGAGCTATGACAATACCTCGTCGTTTTCTTCGAAAACAGCCGAGCTAAAAATGTGAGTACTCACATATTGTAATTGCTAGAACAGTTGACAATATGATCACTAACGAGCTCATTAAGCTTAGGATGCTTTGAACAACTGGACTCTGATATTGAGGGATAACAAGGATAATCTAGGGATTATTTTCCTTATTTCTTGATAAAAACATATGTTGTGGGTATTTGTTAGAATCGACTCATCGAGGCAATTGTAATGATCCTAAGTATTGGGACAGATAGACCTAAGCAAACATTGCAGACCCAGATCAGAATGCTCCTGAAGGAGCAGTCTGATCAGGGTTTACACTGTTTGCCATTCCAGCTGCATCTCTTGGACTCCTTGTTGGATTGTGAAACAAATTTTATAAAATATTTGGAGAGTAACAACAAGTTCTCCAGTTGTCCGAATTTGTAGTACCCAGGTCATATGGTTTAATGGAGAAATAAGAAAACAAGAGGGCCCAGAGGGCCCTGAACTGCTCACCTGAGAATTAGTGTCTCTAGTACATTCTAGGCCCAAGGGCTATAATTTGAACAAACTCGGTAATGTTCCACTAGATGAAGCTTAATACCAAATATAAAAGACCTGGGCCTTCGGGTTTCAGACAAGAAGATTTTTAAAGGTTTTCTCTACATAAGCCTATGAAAAACCAAAGGGTCCGGGGTGGGGGCATTTTTGGCCCCAGAGCTATAATTTGAACAATCTTGAAAGAGGTCCACTAGATGAAGCTTCACACCAAATATCAAAGATCTGGGCCTTGCGGATTCAGAGAAGAAGATTTTTAAAGATTTTCCATGTTTAAGCCTATGTAAAAACGAAGGCCCCAGGGGTGGGGGCATTTTTGGCCACAGGGCTATAATTTGAACAATCTTGGCAGAGGTCCACTGGGTAAAGCATCATATCATATAGCATAGACCAGGGCCTTGTGGTATCAGAGAAGAAGAATTTTAAATATTTTCCCAAATTAAGGCTATGAAAAACCAAAGGGTCCCGAATTGGGGGCATTTTTGTTCCTAAGGCTATAATTTGAACAATCTTGATAGAGGCCCAATAGATGAAGCTTCACATCAATTATCTAAGACCTTGGCCTTGCAGTTTCTGAAAAGAAGATTTTTTAAAGATTTTCCCTATATAAGCCTATGTAAAACCAAAGGCCCCTGGGGTGGGGTCATTTTCGGCCCCAGGGCTATAATTTGAACAATCTTGGTAGAGATCCATTAGATTAAGCTTCACACCAAATATCAATGACCTGGGCCTTGGGGTTTCAGAGAAGAAAAGTTTTAAAGATTTCCCCTACATAAGCTTAGGTAAAACCAAAGGCCTCCTGGCCATGGGTGGGGGCATTTTTGCCCCCAGGGCTATAATTTGAACAATCTTAGTAGAGGTCCACTAGGTGAAGCTTCATACCAAATATCAAAGACCTGGGCCTTGTGGTTTCAGAGTCGAAGATTTTTAAAGGATCCCCCTATGAAAAACCAAAGGATTCGGGGCTGGGGGCATTTTTGGCCCCAGGGCTATAATTTGTACAATCTTGAAAGAGGTCCACTAGATGAAGCTTCACACCAAATATCAAAGATCTGGGCCTTGGGGTTTCAGAGGAGAAGATTTTTAAAGATTTTCCCTGTATAAGCCTATGTAAAACCAAAGGCCCCCGGGGCGGGGGCATTTTTGGCCCCAAGGCTATAATTTGAACAATCTTAAGAGAGGTTCACCAGGAAAATTTGAACAATTTTGGTAGAGGTCCACTAAATGAAGCTTCATACCAAATATCCAAGATCTGGACCTTGCGGTTTCAGAGAAGAAGATTTTTAAAGTTTTTGTTTAAAAAATCTATTTTTAGCTCCTGTGACCTAGATGTGCAATGGACCGGAACCATTTGAACAACTTTGAACAGGGACCACCTAAGGATCATTCAAAGTCAAAATCCAATTAGTGGTTTAGGAGGAGATGTCATTTGAAGAAAAAGTTTACGCACACACGCACGCACGACGGACAAAAAGTGATCCCAAAAGCTCACCTCGTCACTACCTGACAGGTGAGCTAAAAAAAAGATGTGTTTGTGAAACACGAACATGTCCCCGGGCATGGTCATTTTTTTTTCAAAGTTGTCACAGTTCAAAGTCAAGGTCACAGGTCAAGATTTTAGGTTTGAGTGGGAAACCCTTGGCACAAGGAACTTACATGCCAAATATGAAGGCTCTATCTAAACGGTTCGAAAGTTATGAACAATAATATTTTTTCTTTAAAGTAGGTCATAGGTGTTGGTCACAGGTCAAAATTTTTTGCATGAATGTAAAGCTCTTGTCACAAGTAACCTACATGCCAAATATGAAGGCTCTATCTTATACAATTCAAAAGTTATGAACATTTTTATTTGTTTTTTTAAGTAGGTCAAAGGTCAAGGTCAGGGTCAAAAAATTTTGCATGAATGTAAAGCTCTTACCACAAGGAACCTACATGCCAAATATGAAGGCCCTATCCCAAACGGTTCGAAAGTAATGACCAAAATGTTAATTTTTTCTTTAAAGTAGGTCAAAGGTCAAGATCACAGGTCAAAATTTTTTGCATGAATGTAAAGCTCTTGTTACAAGGAACTTACATGCCAAATATGAAGGCTGTATCTCAAATGTTTCAAAAGTTATGACCAAAATGTTATTTTTTTATTTTAAGTAGGTCAAAGCTCAAACGGTTCAAAAGTTATGACCAATTTTAACTTTTTCTTTTATGTAGGTCAGAGGTCAAGGTCATAGGTCAAAAATTTTTGTGTGAATGTAAAGCTCTCGTCACTGGGAACCTACATGCAAAATATGAAGGCTGTATCTCAAATGGTTCAAAAGTTATGACCAAAATGTTATTTTTTTATTTTAATAGGTCAAAGGTCAAAATTTTTTGCATGAATGTAAACCTTTTGTCACAAGGAATATACATGCCAACTATGAAGGCTGTATCTCAAGCGGTTCAAAAGTTATGACCAATGTTATTTTTTTTCTTTTAAGTAGGTCAAAGTTCAAGGTCACAGGTCAAATATTTTTGCATGGATGTGAAGCTCTTGTCACAAGGAACCTTCATGCCAAATATGAATACTCTACCTCCAAAGGTTCAAAAGTTATGACCAACGTTAAAGTTGTACAAGTACAAACCAACAAACAAATAAACAAACCAACAAACAGACAGGGCAAAATTAATATGTCCGCGCTGTCGCTATAGTCTTTAAAATGCAGTGAGACGTGACTGCACTTTTAATTTTGGACTATTCCATGTTTTAGGTAAGTCGCCTTCAGTTGGGATTTTACATTGGGTGATACTGTTTTACTGAGATTCGTACTGCATCATATGAACGACTTGGCCATGACTTCGACATAATGGCATTATCAAAAATATATTTTATAATTTTATTATTCTGTGAAAAAAAAAGAAATCCGAAACCTGCTTCCTCTAAAACATGGAATAGTCTTGTCACGCTTGAAAGTTGAACTCTCAAAGGTAGTTGATAAACTATACCGGGGACATAAATATCCCCAAATTATCTTCTATACTCCTTTTACCAGAGGTTAGGTTAAACTTCTGATGAGGTATCATCTATAAAACAAAGAAGATTAAGAGATAATTGTCTTTTATTTCTTGTTTATGGAAACATGTTGGGGATATGAGTTAGAATCACCTCGCCCAGGCACCTCAAATGAATACTGACATGCAAGGTGTTAATGGAGAAAAAGACAAAACTGTCATTCAATAATAATGAAATATCAAGGTGAGGGAAAGGTGTTGTGTATCTTGCGTCACCATGGGATCCAACTAATACTGTTTACAGCTGGGCAAGGCATCACCATGGGATCTAAAAGATACAGTTTACAGCTGGGCAAGGCGTCACCGTGGGATCCAAAAGATACAGTTTACAGCTGGGCAAGGCATCACCATGGGATCCATAGGATACAGTTTACAGCTGGGCAAGGCATCAGCGTGGGATCCAAAAGATACAGTTTACAGCTGGGCAAGGTGTCACCGTGGGATCCAAAAGACACAGTTTACAGCTGGGCAAAGCATCACTGTGGGATCCAAAATATACAGTTTACAGCTGGGCAAGGTGTCACTGTGGGATCCAAAAGATACAGTTTACAGCTGGGCTAGGCTTCACCGTGGGATCCAAAAGATACAGTTTACAGCTGGGCAAGGCGTCACTGTGGGATCCAAAAGATACAGTTTACAGCTGGGCAAGGCATCACCGTGGGATCCAAAAGGTAGTTTACAGCTGGGCAAGGCATCACCGTGGGATCCAAAAGATACAGTTTACAGCTGGGCAAGGCATCACAGTGGGATCTAACTGATAATGTTTACATTTGGGCAAGGCATCACCATGGGATCCAACTGATACTGTTTACAGCTGGGCAACACATCACTGTGGGATCCAACTGATACTGTTTACAACTGGGCAAGCTGTCACTGTTGGATCCAACTGATACTGTTTACACCTGGGCAAGGCATCACCGTGGATCCAACTGATACTGTTTACAGCTGGGCAAGGTGCCACCATAGGATCCAACTGATACTGTTTACAGCTGGGCAAGGCATCACCGTGGGATCCAAAAGATAGTTTACAGCTGGGCAAGGCATCACCGTGGGATCCAAAAGATACAGTTTACAGCTGGGCAAGGCATCACAGTGGGATCTAACTGATAATGTTTACATTTGGGCAAGGCATCACCATGGGATCCAACTGATACTGTTTACAGCTGGGCAACACATCACTGTGGGATCCAACTGATACTGTTTACAACTGGGCAAGGTGTCACCATGGGATCCAACTGATACTGTTTACACCTGGGCAAGGCATCACCGTGGATCCAACTGATACTGTTTACAGCTGGGCAAGGTGCCACCATAGGATCCAACTGATACTGTTTACAGCTGGGCAAGGCGTCACCATGGGATCCAACTGATACTGATTACACCTGGGCAAGGCATCACTGTGGATCCAACTGATACTGTTTACAGCTGGGCAAGGTGTCACCATAGGATCCAACTGATACTGTTTACAGCTGGGCAAGGTGTCACCATAGGATCCAACTGATACTGTTTACAGCTGGGCAAAGGTGTCACCATGGGATCCAACTGATACTGTTTACAGCTGGGCAAGGCATCACCATGGGATCCAACTGATACTGTTTACAGCTGGGCAAGGCATCACTGTGGATCCAACTGATACTGTTTACACCTGGGCAAGGCGTCACCATAGGATCCAACTGATACTGTTTACAGCTGGGCAAGGCATCACCATAGGATCCAACTGATACTGTTTACAGCTGGGCAAGGCGTCACCATAGGATCCAACTGATACTGTTTACAGTTGGGCAAGGCGTCACCATGGGATCCAACTGATACTGTTTACAGCTGGGCAAGGCGTCACCATAGGATCCAACTGATACTGTTTACAGCTGGGCAAGGCGTCACTATAGGATCCAACTGATACTGTTTACAGCTGGGCAAGGCATCACCATGGGATCCAACTGATACTGTTTACAGCTGGGCAAGGGGTCACCATGGGATCCAACTGATACTGTTTACAGCTGGGCAAGGCATCACCGTGGATCCAACTGATACTGTTTACAGCTGGGCAAGGCGTCACAATGGGATCCAACTGATACTGTTTACAGCTGGGCAAGGCATCGCCGTGGATACAACTGATACTGTTTACAGCTGGGCAAGGCGTCACCGTGGGATCCAACTGATAATGTTTACAGCTGGGCAAGGGGTCACCATGGGATCCAACTGATACTGTTTACAGCTGGGCAAGGCATGCTGTCCTTACAGCAGGTAAAGGTTGAGGGGTAATTTGTTATTTCTTCAGGTTCTACACTTCCAATCATTTTCCTCTTTCTCTCATGTCCCTCACTTTCCTCTCCTCTACTCTCTCTTCTATCTCTTTTCTCCCCTTCTCTAAGATGTGTCACAAAATAATCCACAAAGGTTGCCGTGTCGTTAAATCCCAGCATAATCAATGTATCATCAAATACCCACCGCATCATTTTCTATAACTGTATCTTACCTTCTGATGTTGAGAGGTATCATCTATAAAACTTTGGTGGGATCTTTCCATCTCTGTGTCAAGGCGGGTATACTTGTCATATGACTTGTTTGGACTAGAAGAATTCAGTAATGACTGAAAAAACCAACAATATAGTTAGACACATCATGAAGAAACCTGTTTATGCCATTTGTAAAAGGTGCATGTGCATCCAAGCAGTCTTGGAGTTTGCTACTTCAAAAGTACAATAACTCTGGGGGTTTCTGTATCTTTCTAGTCTGTGTCACTGAGCAGATTGGTTTGTTTTCTAACCTTATCACCAAAGTCCGTGAAATGAACACCTTTTTATACCCCATATATATATAAAAGTACATTATTTTTCTTATTTCTGCTCTAATATATAGGCTGTGGGTACTGAGCTACCGAGGCCGGCACACTATTCATGATAAAATGGTTTTGGATATAACACTCCCCTTTCCGCGTTTCCCCAATGTTCATTTTACAATATATTCTATCATGGACAGTCTTATTAGAATCTTTTTTTTGTAGGACTCCCAACAGCAGCATTATACACAGACTCTACTGCATTAGAAGTCAGCCGGCCTCAGTGGCTCAGTCGCATGCGCGTCTGACTGGTGATCAGGAGGACGTGGGTTCGACTCCCGCCGGGGTTGGCAACATTCTTTCGTGGAGATTGATCATGAAATCTTTTCTACGGTCATTCTCTGCCTTCCGCTGATTCAAGAAGGGCAGTTGTCAGTTTCTGGCGAAAGAATGTGCACTGTACTGGTTAACCGCTTACGTATAAACCTGCCCTGGAGAGTGTTGATAGGTAAACTGACTGGCTCAAAAATGACCTAAATAGTGTTGACTGGGCCGTAAAACTCCAATACAAACAAACAAACATAGCATTAGAAGTCTTTTTTCTAAACAGTTTATCTTTCACTTAGCACACAACAATGTAGTATATACAATTGCAACCTCACGACTATATCCCTATTTTGAAAGTGTTGTAAATAAACATACACATTCTGTGTACAAGTCTGTGAAATGAGCACCAGTCTAAACCCAACTTTATATAGAGAAAACTTGGGTTTAAAGGGTATACATTATTGTTATTTCAACCCAAGACATATGCTGGGGGTACTCGTTAGAATTGCCTCAATGAGGCAGTTCCAACGAGCACCCACAATGTATGTTTGCACTAAAAATAAGAAAAACATCACATATTTCCATAAGAAACATAGCCATTTTGGAGATGTGAAAAAGTGCACTATGTTGCACGGGTGTGCACTATGTTGCACAGGTGTATTATCTTAACCCATTTGGCACCAGAAACCCCAAAACAGGTACCTTGGCAAACAGTGAAGGCCCAGATCAGACGCCTCAGAATGCGGCGTCTGATCAGGGCCAACACTGTTTGCTAAAAGTTCAGTCATTTTCCAAATAAATTTTGATGAAAACACAACCTGACATCCCTAAATTTTGGAATGGACTACTGGTATACATAAGGAGGAAGATTCCATTTGGTACAAAAAGGGTTAATGCAGGATATGTATAATTCAATGTGGATAACAGTGGTGATGGCAGAGAATAGTAAACACTATAGCCCACTGATCTTGTATAGGTCTGCATTAGTTGTTGACTGTACAAGTTCATATACTCACTTGTCTGCATTGGTTGTTGATTGTACAAGCTCATATACTCACTTGTCTGCATTGGTTGTTGATTGTACAAGCTCATATACTCACTTGTCTGCATTGGTTGTTGACTGTACACGTTCATATACTCACTTGTCTGCATTGGTTCTTGATTGTACAAGCTCATATACTCACTTGTCTGCATTGGTTCTTGATTGTACAAGGTCATATACTCACTTGTCTGCATTGGTTCTTGATTGTACAAGCTCATATACTCACTTGTCTGCATTGGTTCTTGATTGTACAAGTTCATATACTCACTTGTCTGCATTGGTTCTTTTATTGTACAAGCTCATATACTCACTTGTCTGCATTGGTTCTTGATTGTACAAGCTCATATACTCACTTGTCTGCATTGGTTCTTGATTGTACAAGCTCATATACTCACTTGTCTGCATTGGTTCTTGATTGTACAAGCTCATATACTCACTTGTCTGCATTAGTTGTTGACTGTACAAGCTCATATACTCACTTGTCTGCATTAGTTGTTGACTGTACAAGTTCATATACTCACTTGTCTGCATTGGTTGTTGATTGTACAAGCTCATATACTCACTTGTCTGCATTAGTTGTTGACTGTACAAGCTCATATACTCACTTGTCTGCATTAGTTGTTGATTCTACAAGTACATATACTCACTTGTCTGTATTAGTTGTTGACTGTACAAGTACATAATCACTTGTCTGTATTAGTTGTTGACTGTACAAGTACATATACTCACTTGTCTTTATTAGTTGTTGACTGTACAAGTACATATACTCACTTGTCGTACATTAGTTGTTTATTGTACAAGTACATATACTCACTTGTCGTACATTAGTTTCTTCTCTTGATACAGAGACTGGGCTTGTCATGTGAGATTTCATATCCTGAAAAACAAAAACAAGAGGATCATGATGGCCCTGGATCGCTCACCTCGGGCCAGTTGTCCAAAACTAATGACGTCGTTAGCTAACATATCGTTAAAACTTTGATCATCTGTTACGGCAAATATGCTTATATTTTTGCTGAAAAAATGTGAGCAGCTTTTGCATATGCAAAAGCTGCTCACATTTTTTCAGCAAAAATACTAAAAATTTTAATATTAAACTTGCTAGAACACTTTACAATATGACCACTAAAGAGCTTGTTAAGCAAATGATGCTTTGAACAACAGATCTATACTGTACAAATTAAATGGTGACTGGAATACTAGGAATATTAAGATGGGAGTCTCTAAAGAAAAGGAGAAAAGACAGTAGGCTCATACTTTTATAAAAAGGTCTAAAGGGTGCTGCCAGCATTCCAACAGATGACCTTGTTCCCCCAGCTAGGCACTGCAAAAAACATTCATTGGCATTTCAGATCCTTACTGCAAGAACTGACATTTATAAAGAATCATTCTTCCCCAGGACCATTAGAGATTGGAATGCTCTTCCCAATTTGATTATTTCAGCAGCTGAAGGTGCTGAGGATTGTGTAGCTAAGTCAACCTCTTTAGTGAGAGATAGGGACTAACTTCCCATCACAGGTCCTGGTGTAAGGATGTCATTCGACATGTCACCAGTAACAATTCTGATTCTGTTGGTAATATAACGAGTGGAGAACTGAGCATCTCAGTAGATAGTGACCCAAGAAAAATGTGTGTGAAATTACATGTACATGTATTTAAAAATTAGTCTAACTGTTTATGAGGAGATGAAGTTATTTTAAAGTTTGTCTAGTTTTAACTGTGGTGGCCATCATGTGCATTGCAGTAAAACAATTTTGAGCAATTCTGTTCGAGGGTCACCCATGGAAAAGTCATTTAAAATTATTTCCAAATCTGTCTGGCCTTTTAGAGGAAGAAGTCATTTTAGCATTTTTTCTGTATAAAGCTCTTGAAGCCTGTGTCCTTGAAAACAAAGTCAAGGCCACCAATATCTAATCAAACAGGTAGGTTGCAATGATGTACCAAACAAGAGGGCCCAGAGGGCCCTGGTTCGCTCACCTGATCCAAAGCATAACAAGTGGGCCCCGGGCAGGGTCAATTTTGGCCCCAGGGCTAAAATTTGAACAAACTTGGTAGAGGTTCACAAGATGAAGCTTCATATTGAATATGAAAGACCTGGGCTTTCTGGTTTCAGAGAAAAAGATTTTAAAGGTTTACCCTGCATATAGAAGTCTATGTAAAATATAAGTCTATGTTAAACCAAAGGGCCCCGGAGCAGGGGCATTTTTGGCCCCAGTGCTATAATTTGAACAATCTTGGTAGAGGTCCACTAGCTGAAGCTTCATAACAAATATCAAAGACCTAAGCCTTGTGTTTCAGAGATGATTTTTAAAGATTTTCCCTATTTAAGTCTATGTAAAACCAAAGGGCCACATGGCGGGGGCATTTTTGGTCTCAGGGCTATAAATTTGAACAATCTTTATAGAGGTCCACTAGCTGAAGCGTCATAACAAATATCGAAGACCTAAGCCTTGTGGTTTCAGAGAAGAAGATTTTTCAAGATTTTTCCTATTTAAGTATTTAGAGGTCCACAAGATGAAGCTTCATAACAAATATCAAAGACCTGGGCCTTGCAGTTTCAGAGAAGAAGATTTTTCAAGATTTTCCCTATATAAGCCTATGTAAAACAAAAGGGCCCCGGAGCGGGGGCATTTTTGGCCCCAGGGCTATAATTTGAACAATCTTGGTAGAGGTCCACAAGATGAAGCTTCATACCAAATATCAAAGACCTGGGCCTTGCAGTTTCAGAGAAGAAGATTTTTCAAGATTTTCCCTATATAAGCCTATGTAAAACAAAAGGGCCCTGGTGCGGGGGCATTTTTGGCCCCAGCACTATAATTTGAACAATCTTGGTAGGGATCCACTTAATGAAGCTTCATACCAAATATCAAAGACCTGGGCCTAGCGGTTTCAGAGAAGAAGATTTTTCAAGATTTTCCCTATATAAGCCCATGTAAAACCAAAGGGCCCCTGTGCGGGGGCATTTTTAGCTTCAGCACTATAATTTGAACAATCTTGGTAGGGGTCCACTAGATAAAGCTTCATACCAAATATCAAAGACCTGGGCCTTGCGGTTTCAGAGAAGAAGATTTTTCAAGATTTTCCCTATATAAGCCCATGTAAAACCAAAGGGCCCCCGTGCGGGGGCATTTTTAGCTCCAGCACTATCATTTGAACAATCTTGGTAGGGGTCCACTAGATGAAGCTTCATACCAAATATCAAAGATCTGGACCTTGCAGTTTCAGAGAAGAAGATATTTAAAGATTTTCCCTATATAAGCCCATGTAAAACAAAAGGGCCCCCGTGCGGGGGCATTTTTGGCCCCAGCACTATAATTTGAACAATCTTGGTAGGGGTCCACTAGATGAAGCTTCATACCAAATATCAAAGACCTGGGCCTTGCGGTTTCAGAGAAGAAGATTTTTTAAGTTTTCGGTGAAAAAAATCTATTTTTGGCTACTGTGACCTATATGTGCAACGGACCGGAACCATTTGAACAACTTTGAAAGGGGACCACCTAAGGATCATTCCTGTGAAGTTTGGTCAAAAGTGGATCAGTGGTTTAGGAGGAGATGTCGTTTGAAGAAAAGTTTACGGACGCACGCACGCACGCACGGACGGACGCACGACGGACGACGGACAAAAAGTGATCCCAAAAGCTCACCTTGTCACTACGTGACAGGTGAGCTAAAAAGTAAGATACTTAGAACCAGAACCAAGCTGCTGTCTTCAGTGTGCTCCGATGTTGTTTCAATGGATATGTGTCTACTCAACCTAGGTTTTGTCCAACATGCGGACTCTTCAGGGGATTCTTGTGAGCTGGATTCTGAATGTGTGGATCCAGTGAGGTCAAACTTGCATCAGATCGGGCCTTATATATGGTAGTTGCCAGATCTGGCTCCTAAACCGGCTCCCCGGCCCCCAGAACTAGCCCCAGGAGCCACAAAAACGGCTCCCAGGGACAGCTACCGAGAAAGTCAGCTCCTGAAAGCCAGCTCACAGAGCACCAATAGCGGCTCCAGAAACCGGCTCACTGTTGTTGGACAGCTACCGAGAAAGTCAGCTCCTGAAAGCCAGCTCACAAAGCACCATAAGCGGCTCCAGAAACCGGCTCACTGTTGATCCATGCATCAGGCCCAAGAGCCAGCTAGCCAGCTCCGAATGCAGAACACAGCGTTAATCCAGCATTCCTGTGCTTGGTGGTATGTGCATCAATTATCCTAGCAAAAGACCAAATCTTGGGGCTTCAGAATACTTAAGCAAGTATGAAACTGTTCAAAGAAACGACGACAGCCTCAAATCTTGTGCTTATGTGAGATGACATAACTCAACCTCACCGGATGTAGATTTAATCATCTGTACGCATTTTATCAGCTTGTCCACTGGCCTACCTCTGTCATATTCTGATTCTGCTCTGTGTGCTTCAACAGAAGAGTCGAGGAGAAGAGAAGGTATACTTGCATGATGTTGTGCTCTGCAAACAGTTCTGGGGAAACTGCTACGTATATTTTTAACTCGTCTTCTTTGGATAACCTTGTGGGCTTAAACTTTGCAATACATAGAGCAGTTGTGTTGTATTGCACTAGCTTGTTATGAATAACATTTTGCTTGGCAAAGCATATGTCTCCCATAAAAATTCGGCTCAATTCAACTAGTGGTTTGAAGATTTTTAAGATGGCCAGCATGGAAGCCATCTTAGATAACAGAACAGAATGATTTCAGCAATTCTGAATCTTCATGTTGCCGTGATGCCTCCAATCAAGATTCGGCTCCATCAGACCTTTGGTTTAGTAGCTTATATCATTTCAAGATGGCCATACTGTACATCAGAATGAAACAATTTTAGCAAATCCAAATTTCCATGTAGCCCAGATACCTCCCATCAAGTTTCAGCACGATCTGACCTCTAGTTCGGGAGGAGATGTCTTTTGAAGAATTTCAATATGGTCTACATATGCAGTCATCTTGGATATCGGAACAGAACAATTTTAGATAAATCTGAATTTCCATGTGCATCAAGTTTCAGCTCAATCCAACCCTTGGTTCTTTAAGAGATGTCATTTGAATTTCAGGATGGCCCATCTTGGATATTGGTACAGAACAAGTTTAACAAATCTGAATCGACATTTCGCCCAAATGCCATGCATGAAGTTTCAACTTGATCCAATCTCTGTTTTTTTTTCTTTAGTTTTGGTTTTACGGCCCTTTCAAGATTATTTCACTCATGTCGAGTCAATCGTTAATCAGGTGGGCCAAAACCGCAGTACCCGGAGAAAAACCTCTGTCCTTCTGTAGCAGAACTTGGCGTCTCACATGTGACCCGAGCAAGCTTGAACCACTGCGGTGAGAGACCTAATGATTAAGAGTCAGCGCTCTTAACCACTAGGCCACGGAGGCCCATTCCAACCTCTGGTTTGGGAGATGTCCTTTGAAGAATTTAAAGATGGCCACCATGGCACCAGCTTAGATATAGGAACCAAACAATTTTAGCAAATTTAAATATCCATGTCACCCTGATGCCTCCCATCAAGTTTCAGCTTGATTGGACCTTTGATTTAGATGTCTTTTGAAGAATTTGAAGATGGACGCCATGGCGGCCAGCTTGGATATCCGAACTGAACAATTTTATCGGATATCGGAATGGAATGATTTTAGCAAATCTGAATCTCAATATCATCTTGACACCTCCCAGCAAGTTTCAGCTTGATCAGACCTCCGGTTTGGGAGATGTCATTTGAAGAATTGCAAGATGACCACCATGGCAACCATCTTGGATATAGGAATGGAACAATTTTAGCAAATCTACATATCCATGTCACCCTGATGCCTCCCATCAAGTTTCAGCTTGATTGGATCTTTGGAGGAGATGTCTTTTAAAATTTGAAGATGGACACCATGGCGGCCAGCTTGGATATCCGAACGGAACAATTTTAGCAAATCTGATTGGATATTGGAACAGAATATTTTTAGCAAATCTGAATCTCCATGTCATCTCGATGCCTCCCATCAAGTTTCAGATCAATTCGACCTTTGGTTTGGGAGGAGATGTTGTTTGAAGAATTCCAAGATGGCTGCCATGGTGGCCCTCTTGGATATCCAAATGGAACAGTTTTAGCAAATCTGAATCTCCATGTCAGCCAGATGCCTCCCATCAAGTTTCAGCTCAACTCGACCTTTGGTTTGGGAGGAGATGCTGTTTGAAGAATTTCAAGATGGCTGCCATGGTGGCCCTCTTGGATATCCAAATGGAACGATTTTAGCAAATCTGAATCTACATGTCACCCCGATGCCTCCCATCAAGTTTCAGCTCAATTCGACCTTTGGTTTGGGAGATCTTGATATCCAAACGGTACTAGTTCAGCAAATCTGAACCTCCATGTCACCAGGATGTTTCCCACTTGCTATCAGTTTAATATGACTTCCGCTTCGGGGGAGTTGTTGAAAATGTGAAAAGTTAATGACCGACGGCAGCCAACAGGCCACGGCATAAGCTGACCTCGAGCTTCGCTAAAAACTGTCACAAATTTTCTAAAACAAGAGGGCCCAGAGGGCCCTGGTTCGCTCACCTGATCCAATGTATAACAAATGGGCCCCGGGCAGGGTCAATTTTGGCCCAAGGGCTATAATTTGAACAATCTTGGTAGAGGTCCACAAGATGAAGCTTCATATCGAATATGAAAGACCTGGGCTTTCTGGTTTCAGAGAAGAAGATTTTAAAGGTTTACCCTGCATATAGAAGTCTATGTAAAACATGATTTTCCCTGTATAAGTCTATGTTAAACCAAAGGGCCCCGGAGCAGGGGCATTTTTGGCCCCAGGGCTATAATTTGAACAATCTTGGTAGAGGTCCACTAGCTGAAGCTTCATAACATATATCAAAGACCTAAGCCTTGTGTTTCAGAGAAGATGATTTTTAAAGATTTTCCCTGTATAAGTCTATTGTTACCTCCCTTCCATTATCTACCTTGGTAGATCATATGCATAGCTTCTAGGTTTATAAACACTCTCTGACAACTGCGTCAGGGAGTCGACTCTTTGGCTCAGCGGTTAGAGCACTGGACTGTCACCCGAGCGGCCCGGGTTCGAATCCCACCATAGGCGGGGATTTTTTCAGGCTATGCATCTTTCCTTTGTTACGGCTTTCAGGTCGTAAGATGGGGGCTCGTCCGAAATGCCAGAATTGGCTTGTGCCGAAGTTGGTATCCTTCACGTCATCATAAATGATGACTTCCTGAAGAGGGGGTGTGTTACCTCCCTTCCATTATCTACCTTGGTAGATCATATGCATAGCTTCTAGGTTTATAAACACTCTCTGACAACTGCGTCAGGGAGTCGACTCTTTGGCTCAGGGGTAAGAGCAGTGGACTGTCACCCGAGCGGCCCGGGTTCGAATCCCACCATAGGCGGGGATTTTTTCAGGCTATGCATCTTTCCTTTGTTACGGCTTTCAGGTCGTAAGACTATGTTAAACCAAAGGGCCCCGGAGCAGGGGCATTTTTGGCCCAAGGGCTATAATTTGAACAATCTTGGTAGAGCTCCACTAGCTGAAGCTTCATAACATATATCAAAGACCTAAGCCTTGTGTTTCAGAGAAGATGATTTTTAAAGATTTTCCCTATATAAGTCTATGTAAAACCAAAGGGCCACATGGCGGAGGCATTTTTGGTCTCAGGGCTATAATTTGAACAATCTTTATAGAGGTCCACTAGCTGAAGCTTCATAACAAATATCGAAGACCTAAGCCTTGTGGTTTCAAAGAAGAAGATTTTTCAAAATTTTCCCTATATACGTCTATGTAAAACCAAAGGGCCCCGGAGCGGGGGCATTTTTGGCCCCAGGGCTATAATTTGAACAATCTTGGTAGAGGTCCACAAGATGAAGCTTCATACCAAATATCGAAGACCTGGGCCTTGCAGTTTCAGAGAAGAAGATTTTTCAAGATTTTCCCTATATAAGCCTATGTAAAACAAAAGGGCCCTGGTGCGGGGGCATTTTTAGCCCCAGCACTAATTTGAATAATCTTGGTAGGGGTCCACTAGATGAAGCTTCATACCAAATATCAAAGACCTGGGCCTTGCGGTTTCAGAGAAGAAGATTTTCCCTATATAAGCCCATGTAAAACCAAAGGGCCCCCGTGTGGGGGGCATTTTTAGCTCCAGCACTATAATTTGAACAATCTTGGTAGGGGTCCACTAGATGAAGCTTCATACCAAATATCAAAGACCTGGGCCTTGCGGTTTCAGAGAAGAAGATTTTTCAAGATTTTCCCTATATAAGCCTATGTAAAACAAAAGGGCCCTGGTGCGGAGGCATTTTTGGCCCCAGCACGATAATTTGAACAATCTTGGTAGGGGTCCACTAGATGAAGCTTCATACCAAATATCAAAGACCTGGGCCTTGCGGTTTCAGAGAAGAAGATTTTTCAAGATTTTCCCTATAAAAGCCCATGCAAAACCAAAGGGCCCCTGTGCGGGGGCATTTTTAGATCCAGCACTATAATTTGAACAATCTTGGTAGGGGTCCCTGAGATAAAGCTTCATACCAAGTATCAAAGACCTGGGCCTTGCGGTTTCAGAGAAGAAGATTTTTCAAGATTTTCCCTATATAAGCCCATCTAAAACCAAAGGGCCCCTGTGCGGGGGCATTTTTAGCTCCAGCACTACAATTTGAACAATCTTGGTAGGGGTCCACTAGATGAAGCTTCATACCAAATATCAAAGACCTGGGCCTTGCGGTTTCAGAGAAGAAGATTTTTAAAGATTTTCCCTATATAAGCCCATGTAAAACCAAAGGGCCCCCGTGCGGGGGCATTTTTGGCCCCAGCACTATAATTTGAACAGGCTTGGTAGGGGTCCACTAGATGAAGCTTCATACCAAATATCAAAGACCTGGGCCTTGCGGTTTCAGAGAAGAAGATTTTTTAAGTTTGCGGTGAAAAAAAACTTTTTTTGGCTACTGTGACCTATATGTGCAACGGACCGGAACCATTTGAACAACTTTGAAAGGGGACCACCTAAGGATCATTCCTGTGAAGTTTGGTCAAAATATGATCAGTGGTTTAGGAGGAGATGTCGTTTGAAGAAAAGTTTACGGACGCACGCACGGACGCACGCACGACAGACAAAAAGTGATCCCAAAAGCTCACCTTGTCACTACTTGACAGGTGAGCTAAAAAGGTCAGTTTTTGACGTATGAATAAATGTGCTGTGCCTCTCAGATGTGTCATCATAATACATTTGAAATTATTCAAAAATCCATTTACCTGTTTAGGTGAAGATGTCATTTAAGTAAACTGTTGACAACACACAACGACTAAAAGCATGACGCACGCCGGACACAGTGTGATCACATTAGCTCACTTTGAGCACTTTGTGCTCAGGTCAGCTCAAAACACATGTAAATTTATGTTGATTTGTTTGTTTTATTCTGAAAGGTGAATGATGAGGTACTTGCTCATCATTTTAATGCATATAGAGAAAGTTGGTGTTCACGGCCTACAGACAAAATACCGTCAAATATTACTACCACGAAACTTCCAAATAGTTTCGAAAACTACCAACGTCGATTTTGAAGAAAATCTGGCGGTCCCTGCTGTCACTTCGAGTTATCAAGGTTTGACTGTAATTTAGACAATCACCCAAATGTTTTTGTTTGTTTGTATTGAGGTTTTACCTCCCAGTCAATACGATTTACATCATTTTGGAGATAATGCTTCCGATTTTGTGCGACTTTTGCCAAAAAAAGAAATGAAATGCCATCTCAAGCCCTTCCACCCAAAGAAACTGCTAGGGTTAAAAGACTGTTAAATGTCGCATCATTTTTCCTGCGCATTGTTAGACATTCTAAGCAGTTTACTAGTACCCTGCCGGGAAGCACCATGAAGCCAGGGTCCAGTTGTTCAAAGCATCGTTAGCTTAACGAGCTCGTTAGTGGTCATATTGTTAACTGCTCCAGCAAGTTTAATATTTAAATTTTTGGTATTTTTGCTGAAAAAATGTGAGCAGCTTTTGCGTCCGCAAAAGCTGCTCACATTTTTTCAGCAAAAATTTCAGCATATTTGCCATATTCAATGATCAAAGTTTTAACGATACGTTAACTAACGACGTCGTTAGTTTTGAACAACTGGCCCCAGATCTATTTCTCCAAGCGCTCTATCTCTTCTGATGTACAATATCTAATACACTGGTATTTTTGCTGCACACTCTTAGTTTTTGTTAGTCTTGACCTACGACCTGGACATCACGAAAACACGCCTATATACTTTTGACCCCCTTGAACCCCACTTTTATATAGTAAAACTGGGGTATACAGGGGTTAACCTTATTTTTCTTATTTCTGCTCTGAAATATAGATTGTGCGTACTAACGAGTACCCACAATCTATATTTTGAACAGAAATAAGAAAAATTTTACAATTTTTCACCTTAAAAGTTTTGTTTCTTCGGCGGTAATGTTTACAATGTATTTGTATAGGCGTGTTTTCGTTATGTATTTATGGCAGACATGGTACGCAGTTTTACCTTCACTGTTGTTTTAGTTCTTTCAATGAAGCTTCTTCTGTCCTGCAGTTCTGATATATCTATCTTAAACTTCTTAGGATTTCTTTCCACAATACTTGATTAAAGGTAAGGATAACACAGACATGAGCATGACAAATTTACAAATGTACACCAAAACTTTGTTTGTGTTGAGGATATATCCTCGTCAACCCTATTTAGGTCATTTTGCCAAATGGATACATTGCTTCCGATTTTGTGGGACTTCCCCACATTGAGATGAAATGACATCCCAAGCCCAACCGCCCAAAGAAACTGCTAGGGTGGAAAGGATGGCATGACTTTTCCTAGACAGGCTTAGACCCTCTCAGCTGTTTAACCCTTTTTGTAACAAATGGATTTTGATTGTAAAATGACTGAACTTTTAGCAAATAGTGAAGGTCCAGATCAGATGCTGCTTTCTGCGCTGTTTGCCAAGGTACCAATTTTGGGGTTTCTGGTACAAAATGGGTTAACAGTACTCAAAAGTCTGGTCAGATTCAGCCCGGTGCAGAAGCACCATGCAGCCCTTTCTATTTCTCCAAGCTTTTATAATGCTGTTGTTGGTCCCAAAACAGAAGTGGAGGCAATGATCAGGAATTGACACAATTAACCCACAGCTTCCATCGGAGACACCAAATGGAAAGAAACACAAACATGAAACACAGACCCTAATGGAAACAGCATAAACCATGTGATTTATACAGCTGCATTGTAGCCAAACAAAACTGTATAGATTATATAGAAAAGGGACCATATTTTTTGTACATTACATATACATTTTTGGGATCCATCTTTTAACTGTATTATATCCAAAACCGTGTTATAATGAATAGTGTTAAAAAAAGGTTAAGGTGTACATTAAAGCTATTAACAGGTATGAAATGTGTTGGTTGGTTTGGAGTTGGCACAATTTTGGTCAATTTTCCTGGTTAGTACACATTCATTTACCAGAAATTGACAACTGCCCTTCTTGAATCGGTGGAAGTGAATAGCTGTAGAAAATATTTCATGCTCAGTCTCCATGAAAGAATATTGCAGACCCTGGTGGTGATCACACCAGCAACCTCTTGATGACCAGGCTGACTACATCCTACTGAGTCATCAAGGCCAGCTATATGTGGAATACTCCTTTCAAATACTAGAAAATCACTTCTTTTGGAACTACATATTGTCAACTAAGAAACTTAAAATTATCTGTTTTGGTGGGCAAGGTTCACAATGGGAAGCTATAAATCTTCAAGATGTTCTGTTTTAAATTCAGATTTTATAACATATCCATTAATTACAGTTGTATCAAGTAATCTTCCATCAAGATGGACAAAAAAAAAACAAAAAAAAAACAAGAGGGCCAAATGGCCCTATATCACTCACGTGTGTACCACAAAATCATTAATGATGTTTTAAGAATGCCCATTGGGGCTTGAAGAAATAGACTGGGCTACATGGTGCTTCTATGCAAGGCTGGAACCAACCACACATGAGTACTGGTAAACAGGTGCTAAGCCTGCCCAGGAAAAGTGGTGCCAGTTGGACCGTCCATGCATAATGACCCTATTGGTTTCATTGGGTGGGAAGGTCTTAAGATATAATTTCATCTCGATGTCGGGCAAAAGTCCACCAAAACTAGAAGTAAGGTCTTCAAAATGACCAACACTGTGCTGACAGGGATGTTAAACCTCAAATCAATACAAGGGGATGTAACTCCAAACTTGTTTGTCTCATGCAGCTGAAATTCGAACTCTGTGTAGACTGTATGTCCCTCCTGGTTATCTGCAAGTTTGATGAAGATCAGATCAGAAATGGCGGAGAAAAGTTGGTAACGCCGTTTTTCCATTGTAAGTCTATGGGAAAATTGTGTGCACTCTAAGGGCTGTAACTGCAAAACTGAATGTCAGATTCAAGCCAAATTCAAGCTCATCTGAGGTTTTATGCTTGTTCTCTTTTACTGAAAGTTTCAAAAAGATCAGATTAGAAACGGCTGAGGAAAGGTGGAGACACTATTTTTCACTAATATTTATGCTCAAGGGCAGGTAATTCGAAAGCCTTTTGTCTCATGCGGCCCAAATTCGAACTGAACATAAACTGTCAGCTCCTTCTGGTTATCTGGAAGTTTGATGAAGGTCAAGTTAGAAATAGCCAAGCAAAGTTGGAGACATCGTTTTCCCATTGTAAGTGTTTGGGAAAATTTTTCACCCTCAAGGGGATGTAACTGGAAATCGGTGGTCAGGTTCAAATTGAACTCATGAGAGATTTTATGCTTATCCTTGTTTACCAAAAGTAACAAAAAGATCAGATCAAAAACTGTTGAGAAAAGCTGGATACACCATTTTTCACTAATATTTATGCTTAAGGGCAGGTAACTCAGAAGTCATTTGACCTGCGTGGCCCAAATTCAAACTCAACATAGACTGTATGCCCCTCCTGGTTATCTGCAAGTTTGATGAAGATCTGATTTGAAATGGTCGAGAAAAGCTGGAGACTTCGTTTTCCTATTTTAAGTCTATGGGAAAATTTTCAAACTCAAGGAGATGTAACTGGAAAACCACTGGTCAGATTCAAGTCAACTTCGAACTCGCTCGAGATTTTATGCTTGTCCTCTTTACCAAAAGTTACAAACTGATCCAATCGAAAACGGCTGAGAAAAGCTGGAGACACCATTTATCACTTACATATATGCTCAATGGCAGTTAACTCATAAGCTGTTTGTCCCATGCAGACCAAATTTGAACTCAACATAGATTGTAAGCCCCTCCTGGTTATCTGCAAGTTTGATGAAGATCGGATCAGAAATGGCGGAGAAAAAGTGGAGACATCCTTTTCCCCATAATAAGTCTATGGGAAAATTTTTTCACGCTCAAGGGGATGTAACTGAAAAAAAAAAAACGCTAGTCAGATTCAAGCCAAATTCAAACTCGTCTAAGATTTTATGCTTGTTCTCGTTTATGAAAAGTTAAAAAAAGATCAGATCATAAACGGCTGAAAAAGCTGGAGACACATCCCAAATAAGAATTCTACATAGACTGTAAGCCCCTCCTGGTTATCTGCAAGTTTGATGAAGATAGGATCAGAAATGGCTGAGAAAAAGTGGAGACGTCGTTTTCCCCATTATAAGTCTATGGGAAAATTTTTCACGCTCAAGGGGATGTACTGGAAAACCGCTGGTCAGATTCAAACCAAATTCGAACTCGTCCGAGATTTTATGCTTGGCCTCGTTTATGAAAAGTTACAAAAAGATCAGATCATAAATGGCTGAGAAAAGCTGGAGACACCATTATTCACTTATATTTATGCTCAAGGGCAGGTAACTCCAAAGCTGTTTGTCTCGTGCATCCCAAATTCGAACTCGACGTAGACTGTAAGCCCCTCCTGGCTATCTGCAAGTTTGATGAAGATCGGATCAGAAAAGGTCGAGAAAAAGTGGAGACGTCGTTTTCCCCTTAATAAGTCTATGGAACCTTTTTGTTTCCCTGGCAACCACAGTTATGATCAAAACTGGTCTAAAACCTAATGCAGTCAATCCCCCAACCTAGTGATGCTGCACATAAAATTTGATTGGGTTTGGCCAGCCAGTCACTTAGATATTCAAGTTCAAAGGTGTGGAAGACGGATGGACGGACGACCGATGCCTACCTACATGTATACTATAAGCTCACCTGGCTCGGGTGAGCTAAAAAGATCAGATCATAAACCGCTGAGAAAAGCTGGAGACACCCTTTTTCACTTATATTTATGCTCAAGGGCAGGTAACTCCAAAGCTGTTTGTCCCGTGCAGCCCAAATTCGAACTCGACGTAGACTGTAAGCCCCTCCTGGTTATCTGCAAAATTGATGAAGATCGGATCAGAAATTGCTGAGTAAAAGTGGAGACTTATTTTCCCATTATGAGTCTATGGGAAAATTTTTCACACTCAAGGGGATGTAACTGGAAAACCGCTGGTCAGATTCAAACCAAATTGGAACTTGTGCGAGATTTTATGCTTGTACTCGTTTATGAAAAGTTACAAAACGATCAGGTCAAAAACGGCTGAGAAAAGCTGGAGACACCATTTTTCACTTATATTTATGCTCAAGGGCAGGTAACTCCAAACTGTTTGTCCCGTGCAGCCCAAATTCGAACTTGACGTAGACTGTAAGCCCTTCCTGATTATCTGCAAGTTTGATGAAGATCGGATCAGAAATGGCCGAGAAAAAGTGGAGACGTCGTTTTTCCCATTATAAATCTATGGAACATTTTTATTTCCATGGCAACCAGAATTCCAATCTGATCAGCCCAAAAACTTTATGGAGCCTTTCCCCCTACCTGATGATGTTTCTCATGAAATTTGATCAAGATTGGCCATGGGGTATTAGAGATATACTTATTTGAAATTGTTTACGGACGCACGCACGCACACACGCACGATTGACAAAATGTGATCACAAAAGCTCACCTTGTCACTACGTGACAGGTGAGCTAAAAACTGAAAACATGGGAGAAAACACACACACATGCATACACATACATAGCTTCTGTAAGCAAATTTCAGCTTTCTCACAAGTAACCATTTACAATTCAATTACACAACCAGGCTAGAGAATTACATGTACTTGTCAGTGTTTTCAACCATCAGGGCAATGAGGGCATAGAAAAGCCTGAAAACTTTGTTATAATAGCCACAATTACAAGTCGGTGTTCTCAATCACCAGTAACTTAACCCTTTGAGCACCAAATGGAATCTTCGTCCTTATAAATAACAGGAGTTCATTTCAAAATTTAGGGGTGTCAGGTTGTGTTTTCATGAAAATTTATTTGGAAAATGACTGAACTTTTAGCAAACAGTGGAGGCCCTGATCAGATGCCGCATTCTGTGGCATCTGATCTGGGTCTGCACTGTTTGCCAGGGTACCCGTTTAGGGGTTGCTGGTACTAAATGGTAAAGATCATATCTCAGACTTTGGGGTGGGGTGGGTGCATTGTTGTAATATGAACAAGCCAGCGAAATAAACACCCCATAAACCCCACTTTATATAGAGAAAACTGGGGTTAACGTTTAAAGGTGCATTATTGAGCTACCGGGTCTCAATTTTTTTTTTCTGGTTGTCATGTGTACACTTTTGGAGCCAAATACAGCTTCAGAACTTTGTGAAAATGGTCGTTTTCATTCGTGTTTACCCTTCGCTCTGAACATGTGTTCGGAATTTCTGTTCTAAAAATAAACCTGTCACTTTACACATACATGGCGACAGTATCGTCTCTGAGTGTCGTTACTTATGGCATGGTTTTTGTTTGATTTGAGGTTTAACGTCCCCGTCAACACTGTAAAGGTCAACTTATGGCATGGTATTCAGCGTCATATTTTTTCTGATTCAGGCATGGCCTAAGCAAACAAGGCCAAAAATGAACCTCGCATAACGTCATATATGGGGATTCTATTTTTGTCACGAGCTAAAAATAGATCTAACTAGTGTGCGAAACCTAGTTAGGGAATCCCTCTCAAACTCGTTTACCTGTCATCATAATTGCTCGCATTTTTGCATAAAATGCATTCATTTGTATTGTTTTAAAGAAAAATACCGGCTATATGTATTTTATTTTTGGAAGCATTTTTTTCAGATAGCTCAATAATGCACCTTTAAGGTGGTACACTTTATTTTTCTTATTTCTGCTCCAAGACATAGGTTGTGGGACTCATTAGAACAAACTCAATGTGGCTGTTCTAACATGCACCCACAACCTATGTTTGCAGTATAAATAAGAAAAATATCACGGATTTTCTTCAGTCATATAATTATTTGCAGACTGTCAGTAAGCAGCAGTGTTTTTGTGATGCTGCAAAGTCATATGCCTATAAATACGCAGTAACATTATGATGCCGCTAAGTCATATGATTATATGCAGTAACATTATGATGCCGCTAAGTCATATGATTATATGCAGTAACATTATGATGCTGGTAAGTCATATGATTATATGCAGTGATGTTATAATGTTGCTAAGTCATATGATTATATGCAGTGATGTTATAATGTTGCTAAGTCATATGATTATATGCAGTGATGTTATAATGTTGCTAAGTCATATGATTATATTATGCAGTGATGTTATAATGTTGCTAAGTCATATGATTATATGCAGTGATGTTATAATGTTGCTAAGTCATATGATTATATGCAGTGATGTTATAATGTTGCTAAGTCATATGATTATATGCAGTGATGTTATAATGTTGCTAAGTCATATGATTAAAAGGATATCCACTGTTTCTTCTAAATCTTCCAGGTCCCATTCTATACTTCTTAGACTGTTTCGCAGTTCATTGGTTGTCCAGTCATATTCTTCTTTTGACACAGCCCCAGGTTGCTCAGCTAGCTCACACCATCGGGAGTACAGATTTCTGGCTGTTTGCAGAGCTTTCTGAACTTCACTGCAAATAAATAGAGGATCTTACATTTAATTTATTAAACGAGTTGAGGAAAAGGATAAAATGTGAGGCTTTGCCGAGCATTTTATCCCTTTTCCTCAACGAGTTTAATAAATTCAAAAATACATGGACGCGAATGCAAGATTCAATTTATCATATGATATTTATAATGCATTTTATGCACGATTGTTTAAAAAAAATGTCAATATTTCGCCATTAGTAAACGCGACGTCGTTAAGGACGCCGTACATGTAACATTACGGAGCGTATCTAACTAATTTGCATATTTAATCCAATAGTGGATTATCAAAATTTATTACATGGCATTATTACATTCTCAGATGCGACGTCATATGATAAATTCATTCAGTTTTCTTAATCCTTTTTGTACCAAATGGAATCTTCCACCTTATATACAGCAGGAGTCCATTTCAAAATTTAGGGGTGTCAGGTTGTTTTTTTTATTATCAAAATTCATTTGGAAAATGGCTGAACTTTTAGCAAACAGTGGAGGCCCTGATCAGACGCCGCATTCTGCGGCGTCTGATCTGGGCCTGCACTGTTTGCCAGGGTACCCGATTGGGGGTTTCTGGTACTAAATGGGTGAAGCACAATATCCAAGTCCACCACAAGAACCCTCAGGCAACTGCAGTGCACAAAAATTTCTTGTAAGCCCACAAGTACAAGTGCATATGCCTTACATGAATACAACTTACAGACACAGTCACTGTGCAACACAACATGAACTGGAAATTGGTCAATTATACAACACAGATGGCCACCCTCACCAAGAAACAAGCATGATGCATGTTTTCAAAAGAATGAGTGAATCAGTCAAAATTCTGGAAATGCTTTTCTGTGAAAATATGATTTAACTATCCATACAGGCTGAACAAACTGTAAAATAGTGTATAATTTGGATAGGACCTCCCGTGAAAAAGTCAACTGTGGGTCCGTATTTACTCAGTGATTTGACAGTATACACAGATTTTAGGTGCCCAAATATTACATTCACTTAATAGGCATTTTCATTTAAACCTTAGGCACCCAGGCCAAAATTTATGTGCCTTGGGTGACTGGGGGCCTGTTAGTCTGTATCCCTGGCCCAAGCTGACCAAAAACATTAGGGAAAAGTGACTTCTGAAGTTCTCCCTAACTGGAAAATATGGAGAAGGCTAGTGAGAAGTGAGTGAGGCTGGATGACAGACAAGGTCGGTGTAATGAGCTCTCCTGTAAACCCCATTTTGGGAGAAACGTGTAGTTTACAGGTGTATACATCATACAAATATGATAAACTGATGCTGACCTGTTGAAGAGCGAGATTGGGGTTTTACATGAGGGAGATTTTTTTATTTTTTCAACGCTGTCTTCAAACAGCATTCTGAAAAATGGAAAATAAACCAAAGTCCTAAATTCACATTATACATATACCCTTATTCTCGTTGGGCCCAAAAGTGAAAATGTTTTACTTTAACCAAACAAACATAACTAGATTATACAGAAACATGACAACTTATGAAAATTTGGGTAATAATGTATAAAAATGGGTGAACTGTCATTTGTTATATCCAAACCTTGATATAATAGTGTCACAAAGAGGTTTATGAGTAGTTGTTAGATATACATGTACAAAATTAATGGACAAAAATTATAGATTAAGAAGTTCACTGTGCCTGCAACCACAGTACCTTGTAAAAAAGCTTTTCAAGGGGAGAAACTTCGCTATCAGAATTGTTACTGGTGATGATACGTCAAATGACATTCATAGACCAGGAAATTAGTTGATATTTTCATGACTTTCAACGACACGTGGGTACTGACTGGTAAATAATAACTATTTTTCACTCACAAAATTAACAAGATGTGTTTGTGAAACACTAACATGTCCCCAGGCAGGGTCATTTTTTTCAAAGTTGGTCACAGTTCAAGGTCAAGATCATAGTTCAAGATTTTTTGTTTAAGTGGGAAGCACTTGACACAAGGAACCTATACATCAAATATGAGGACTATCTTAAATGGTTCAAAAGTTATGACCAATAATATTTTTTTCTTTTAAGTAGGTCATGAGTCAAGGTCACAGGTCAAAATTTTTGCATGAATGTAAAGCTCTTGTCAAAAGGAATCTACATACCAAATATATAGGCTCTCTCTTTAACAATTCAAAAGTTATGAACAATTTTATTTTTTCTTTTAAGTAGGTCAAAGGTCATGGTAAAATATTTTGCATGAATGTAAAGCTCTTATCACAGGAAACCTACATGCCAAATATGGAGGCTCTATTCCAAACGGTTCGAAAGTTATTACCAAAATGTTATGTTATTTTTTTCTTTTAAGTAGGTCAAAGGTCAAGGTCACAGGTGAAAACTTTTCACGTGAATGTAAAGCTCTTGTCACAAGGAACCCACATGCAAAATATGAAGGCTGTACCTCAAGCATTTCAAAAGTTATGACCAATGTTATTTTTTTTTTCTTTTGAGTACAATGAAGGTCAAAGGTCAAGGTCACAGGTCAAATTTTTTTGTGAAGCTCTTGTCACAAGGAACCTACATGCCATATATGAAGGCTGTATCTCAAACAGTTCAAAAGTTATGACCAACGTTAAAGTTGTCCACTTACAAACAATCAAAACAGGCAGGGCAAAAACAATACGTCCCAGCTATCGCTACCGGGGACATAAAAATTGCTGCCTATTTATGAAAAATGGGAATGGTACATGAATGAAAGACTGGTAAAGACACGTCAATGACAATCAATAGTAAACACCACTTTCAAGAATTTTAACCTGATATACATTAACAAAAGAATACAGCTGACCCCAAAACAAAGAATGAACCATCACTTTGGCATGAGCTAACGGTACAGATGTACCTATTAATGGCATAATCTTGTGTAATCTTAATAAAAACAATCGAGATTTATGACACTACAACCATGCGAAACATCCAGTAGGTCAAAGGATTTTCAACACCCATTTGTTGTTTTACCGTTACCATTCACACAAGGAAGACAAGTGAAATTTCAAGACAATTTTTTTCTCTTGTGAGATAAAGGTACCACATAGGCATTCTACTATGGTAATGGCCCACGAAAAATGACTGCAGAAAAAAAGGCTTGTCGGGATGATATGGGCCCCCAGGCGAGAGGCGGAAGAAGGGTTTCTAAATAGGGATTTCCCGACGAAATTGGGATATATCACATGTACATGTATGCCAATGTAGTCTGTACCTGGTCATCCCCAAATGCAAGCAATGCGGTCACCTACCCCGGTGCTAACCACAACGCCCGTTGCTTAACCTCATGGTAGTGATAGGTATTAATACACTTGTACTGCCTTGCAGTACAAGCCGGCTTTTATAGTGTAACGAATATGGATATATACCACTTCTACAGCCTTGCTGTAGGAGCCGGCTTTATTGCCAATGGCCCAATGCGGATGGAGTGGTAGGCTTTTTTGCAGAGTTAAGCAACAGATATTGAGGTTAGTACCTGGATGGGTGACAGTGTTGCTTGACTTCGTGAACGACCCAGCATACACTACATTGGTGGCAGCGGTGGGATGAAAACAGTGTCGCTGGTTTGTTGCATAGACCAGCCCTCGGGTTCACCTAGTGTGGCATGTGTGACTTCTGAACGAAGTCAAGACATGAGGGGGTGACATGTAACGTATTATACCACTACTACAGCCTTGCTGCAGGAGCTGGCTCTTTTGGTGATGCAGGTGGAGTGGTTTGCTTTTTCGCACAGTTAAGCAACGGATATTGTGGTTAGGACCTGGATGGGTGACCGCGTTGCTTGACTTTGTGGAAGACACGGCATATGCTACAATAGTGACGCGGTAGAGTGTTGGACTGTCACACTGGTGGACCGGGTTTGATCCCTGGTGGGGTAAACTGATTAGTATTATTTCATCCGTTACATTCGATGTAAATGGCCTAGAGAGGCTTGGAGCAAATCGGGGTACAGGCGAATTTAGTTACATGATTACTGTGTAGGCTTTCATCCGGCAGACCTGCTGTGTATGTAATGTACACCTGCCAGTAATGGTCAGGTGTGACCGATCGCAGTATAAGTCGAAAGAAAATACACTAGTACTGCCTTGTGATTCAAGCCGACTTTTATACTGGTGCGGTAAAGTGTTGACCTGTCACTCCTGTCGACCGATTCGATCCCCGGCCAGGAATAAGTGATATTGTTCAGGTGTGCGGAATTAGCAGACAAAATTGATGGTGTCTTAACATGGGGTGGGGGTGCAGGGGCTGACAAATCCATAGCCCGGCCGCCCGGAACAAGTCCGAAATCGTGCAGGGCAGGTGCACTTTGACCTTACGACGCCCGGTCGGGCAAGTGCAAAAATCGTCTACAACTGTCAGTCTTTTGAGTCCTTAATTACCGTAAAACTAGACCAGTAAATAAATCACAATAATTGCTGCACTGTCCCACTTTGTCAAGCCCCTGCCCATCGGGGCTTCAAGAAATAGATGGGCTGCATGATGCTTCCACCGTTCCACGCAGAGCTGAAACCAACCACACACGAGTACTAGTAAACTGCTTAGAGGATCTGAGCCTGCTCAGGCAAGGCTGTGTGAGTTGGTCCGTCAATGCTTATAAACCCTGTTGGTTTCATTGGGCAACATCTCAATGCCGGGTAAAGGTCCAACAAAAATGGAATCAACGTCTCCAAAGTTACCTATACAGTGTTGACGGGGATGTTAAACCTCAAATCAAACAAACTGTCCCACTTTGATAAATCTATGTATTTATAACGGCTCAATTATGACACTATTGTTAATCTCTGGCAAATAATTGCCAATTAAGAAGTGCATGTCTTCATTTAAGGTGTAGTGTGTATCTCTGGTGCTATTGATAAGCCTACAATGTTTCACATGACAAGGTGTGAAAATAAGGTTAAGTTATGTCTCTTATTTGCGTTTATCCCTCAATCAAAAAATTTAATCCACAATCGATGTGAAAATGATTTAATCGCTCCTAAGACGATTAGCTACACCTAATGGTAGATGTATGCATAATAAAAACATGCTATTCTACTACCTCGTAAATGGTTATGTTTTGGCGGCAAATAGCAGAGGCTTGGCCGGAAAAGTTGGAACGCTTTAAATTGTGTAAACACATATGTATGCTTTTGGTGGTGGTCGGAGCTTCCGGAGATAAGTCGGGTATTGTGCAGGGTGCCGATTTTTATCCACCTCTATCCACAACCGTTTAGCTATTGAGGAAAAAAATTTAAAAGAGATATGCCCCATTAAATACAACAATGACATTAAACCTGTGTGGGGTTGCTGGGGTTGGATGGCAGCATTTACCGATCGTGTGCAGAAAAATGGTAGCAGTGGTTTGTGGACGTCGATGTCGATGGCGGAAAAGTTGCTTATAGGGTGGGTGTGAAAGTTTGGGCTCTTTTTGGATGGTTTGGTTCCTCGTCTTGGATCATTAATTGGAAACTAAACTGTATTCTTTTAATCTCTTATCTCGCTGCCCTGACACTTCTGATCTTTTGAGTATATCGGCTGCAGCTCGTGTTTATCATGCATGTCAAGCTGAATCATTTTATGTAACTGTATCTTAACTTGCTAGTCGGTTATGATGTTATGGCATGTCAGCAATTATTTTGAAACAGTACCGTCATTGACCGTGACAAGTACAGTAGTTCCTACCATATTACCGCATGGAGGGAAATAAAAAGAAGTGTAGGCAATTATCAGGAATCTGTACAATTAACCCACAGCTCCCATTAGAGACACCAAAGGGAAAGAATAGCTAGACCCTAATGGAAAGTTGTTATGCTTGAAACTTGATAGAAACATTGGATTATATTTATAAATGTTGGTCGTCATCATCGTCACCATTATCCTATCGCACTCACCCCCACTTTGAGTTCCAAAATGCTGGGCAAATAGGATATTGAGCTGGGCAAGTGCAAAAGTGTTTTACTTGCCTGGTGTGCAAGTGGAATTTTTTTTTGGATTTGTCAGGCCCTGGGGTGTGTGTCTTTTTAAAGACAGACCAGAATCAGAATTGTTACTGGCTACATGTCAAATGTAATTCATTCACCAGGACCTGTGATGGGAAGTTAGTCCCTAGCTCTCACCAGAGAGGTAAACTTAGCTACACAATCCTCAGCACCTTCAGCCGTTGAAATAATCAAATTGGGAAGGGCATTCCAATCTCTAATGGTCCAGGGGAAAACTGATTCTTTATAAATGTCAGTTCTTGCAGCAAGGGTCTGAAACACCACTAAATGATGATTTCTACAGTTCCTAGCTGGGGGAACAAGGTCATCTGTTGGGATGCTGACAGCATCCTTTAGTCTTAGTCCTTTGTATAAAAGTACGAGCTTACTCAGTGCTGTCTTTTCTCCTTTTCTTGAGAAACTCACATCTTAATTTTCATAGGATTCCAGTCATGCACCCAGTTTCAAAGTAGTAATTGCTGTTTACAAATCTAGCAGCTCTATTCTGAAGGTTATCAATTTCTTCATTGAGGACCACCCCGCTGGGGTCCCAGATACAACTACCATATTCCAAGATTGGGCGAACAAGTCCTTTATATGCTGCCTCTTTTACATCCTGAGAACACCAATGAAGATTTCGTCTCAGGAAACCAAGCGTTCTATTTGCCTTTGTACACATGTTGCTAATATGTGTATTCCATCTCAAATCGTGTGTGAGTGTCACCCCAAGGTATTTAATGGAATCAATGTTCGTGAGGACAGTTCCCTCTAAGGTGTAAGAAGCCTCAATTTTATTTGTTCTCTTCCTAGTTCCGCCCCCGCCCAAAGGGGCTTGCAGAAATATATGGGCTGCATGATGCTTCCACGCAGAGCTGAATCCGGCCCGCACACTAGTACTGGTAAACCGCTTAGAGGACCTAAGCCTGTCCAGGAACCGCGGTGCGAGGCGGACCGTCCATGCTAATAAACCCAATTGGTTTCATTGGGCGACAGGGCTTGTGATGTCCTTTCATCTCAATGTCGGGTAAAAGTCCCACAAAATTGGAAGCAACGTCTCCAAAATAACCTTTACAGTGTTGAAGGGGACGTTAAACCTCAAATCAATCAATCAATCTCTTCCTAGTTATCTACATAATATTGCATTTAACCGCAACATAATTGCACCAGAGAAATTAGTGGTTGCTAATGTCTTTTAACAAGCCAGGACAACTGAATAGCATACTAGTACTGCAAAACAGGTTAAACTGCTTCGAACCCTGGAATGGATGAAAAAAAAGCTCAAAGTCTTAAGTGCGTAGAATTATCCTGTAGCACTGGTGTATGAGCGTTGTATGAATGTCATTTGACGGGTCACCAGTAACAATTCTGATTCTGAAAACTTTTAAAGCATTTTTTCGGACCGGGTTCAATCCGGAGCATAGTTGCCATTGGTGCTAGAGGCCCCAAGTTCGATTCCCGGTAGCGGTTAAAAAATTGCGGTGTCTGAACATGCTCCACTGGCATCATTTGCAATGGGAGGACCCATGTGCAGGGAGAAGTGACCCAGAATCAGACCCCTGTGCAGGTTAAAGACCCCTACCGTAATTTCAAGATTACTGTGTAGGCTTTCATCCTGCAAACCTGGGGTGTATGTAATGTACACATGCGAGTAATGGTCAATTGTGACCGATCGCAGTATCTGTAGAGTGAGTGAGTGTTCACAGTGTTTTAAATCTCACCAACAGCTAAGGTTATACCGAGATGGGACCTCAGTTTAAAGACTCATCCGAAAGTTTGGAGAAGCCCAGGATCGATCCTGCAACCCCTGGTTTGCAAGATGAGTAGCATAACCACTACACCACGGAGCACAGGGACAAGTTTCAAGCTTTTAGAGAGGAAAGATATACAATTCTATAATAATATGTCCCTGTGCCACGGAGGTGTCTAGTAATATACATATTAATAGAATTTCGGCAAACGCAAATAGATCTTGGTTTTATTAAACGGAGCATAAAAACTAAACATAAAGGTGTCCGTGAGGCTGCATACAAAACTATTGTGAGCCCACAACTCGAGTACGCCCCCACTTCATGGAGCCCTTATACCGAAAGCTATTCCCAGAAAATAGAAATGGTCCAGAGGAGAGCTATTCGCTGGACCATGAGTGACTATTCGTCTTACAACAGTGTTTCAAAGATGCAGAAAGCACTTGGCTGGCGGTCACTGGAACAGTGGAGGGCTGATGCTCGCCTCTGTATGTTATATAAAATCGCACACGGCATGGTTGCCATTCAAATGCAACCATATTTCCAGCAGCCAACAAGAGCAACCCGTCAAAGCCTGCACCATCCCTTCGTGTATCGTCAAATCCATACCTCAACCGATTATTACAAGTATTCTTTTTTTCCCTTTGGCTGTTGTGCAATGTTTGCTGATGACTGTGTCCTGTATAGGGACATATATTCTTCTTCTGACTGTCGCGTTTTACAAGATGACCTGGATCGACTTGCACAATTGGAAGCAGATTGGCAGATGAAGTTCAATGTAGCCAAATGCCATTCAATGAGGGTGTCACGACACCTTCAGGACAAGCAAATTAAGTATGATTACACACTTCACCAGCAAACTTTGGAGCAAGTTCATTCCGCCAAATATCTTGGTATCACCATCACTGACGATCTCGATTGAGGTCAACATATCTCTGAAATAACATCTAAAGCAACTTGGACCTTAGGATTCCTTAGATGTAATTTGGCTTTTGCATCTCGGCAGACAAAGGATGTTGCATATAAAACATTGGTTCGCCCTCAGCTTGAATATGCATCACCCATTTGGCATCCATATGTTAAAACTCAGATTCAGCAGGTGGAGAAGGTGCAGAGGACAGCTGCTCGATGGCGAAATAGAAGTAGCGTTGGTGACATGCTTGATGAGCTACAGTGGCCATCCCTGGAGACCCGTCGTGAGCAGTCCTCCTTAACCTTCTTCTACAAGATACATTCTGGTACAGTATCGATTAACAAGGATAGGTATTTGACTCCTGCAACAGTGTCAACCCGGACAAGGGCATCAAGAGCAAGTAACTCACAGTATCGTAGAGTGATGCCCTGAAAAACTCTTTCTTCCCTAGAACTATTCCTCAGTAGAATAGTCTTCCAGCTTCTGCGGTGAATGCCAAGACTGCAGAGGAGTTCAAATCCCGCACAGTATAAGACTGAGACTCAGAGGTATGTGTTTTAGGATACCTCTGTGTTTGGATAGTAAATAGTTTTAAGGACTCATCCAGAGATGATTTTTTTTTTCTGGTGCTAAATTCTAAATTTAGCCACCCACCCAACTGAGGTAATGGCCAAATATGACCGACTCAGTATGAGAAGATAGACAGATAGCTTGCCATTTTCCTTGGTCATGCTGCCAACACTGAATCAGTTCAGTGTGGCAGTTCGGTCTCTTGACCACCAGTTACCCTAAACACAACAGACCTGTTTTTAACCTGATTTTAATCTCATCTTATTAAGTAACACTTTCATCTGTTTTTATTCATCTCACGGCCCATCTCACTATTGCACTTTTATTCTCACTATTCATTCTACCTTTTTATTCACGGCGCGCAATCACCTACACGTAATCCTCGTCGGGGGTGTTGTAGTAGACCTAGATAGATAGACATTTGAAAGAAAGATCAAGCGTGATAGCTCAGTGGTTAGTGCACTTGCCTCTGATGCTAGAGGTCCCAAGTTCGATCCCCTGCGATAAAATTTCTGTGTCCGAACACACTCCATTGGCATCATTTGCAGGGATGAATGTCATAAAGTGCACCGTCCAACAGATCGGGACGTTAACTGGAGGCCCCCTGTGCAGGACTCCCTCCCGTGCAGGTTAAAGATCCCTATCGTAATTACATGATTACTGTGTAGGCTGTCATCCTGCAAACCTGGAGTGTATGTAATGTACACCTGCGGTAATAGGAGGTTTAAGGAATTCCGTTTATGACGTCATTCTTGCGCATGCGCAAAGTACTGGCCGTCAATTGAAACGGCCATCGCTATTCAAATGTATTGGCGGAACTTAAAATGCTAACAATATTCAGACATTTTGAGAGAAAATATACCTGTTTTCATTGAAATAATGCCCCGAGAAGGAAAGAATGATATTTTACTTTCATGTCTGAAATTCATTTATCCTAAATCTATTTTTAATTGACGAAAATCTTTTCGTGAATGACCCATGTCAATGGCTTGAGATACCATTATTCACAAAATAAGTTTTTATGTAACTTTCGTTTTATTCGCTATCTATCTATCTATCTATCTATCTATCTATCTATCTATCTATCTTTTATCTATCTATCTATCTATCTATCTTTCTTGAGAAATCTGTCCAACGATCTGTCTACATGTTCAATTTAAATGCGGCGCAATACTGGCAGTTGAAATAAACTAATGAGTGGACTGACAAAGGAGTTGAGTGAATGTTGGTTCGACGTCATGCCGTCGACACCCACTCCAACTCACTTCATTGTCACATGACCGTTGGCATGAGAGAGAGAGGGTTTTGACTGACAGTATACAGACGACACACAAACCGACTGACTGAATGACTGACTAACATCAGACGGACGGACTGTTAGACAGACAAACAAACATATTGACAGTCGAAAAAAAAACAAAAACAAAAAAAAACAATGAGTGGACTTACAGACGGGCGTCGAGTCAACGTTGGCTCGACGTCATGCCGTCAACAACCACTCCAACTCCCTTCAATGCCACGTGACCGTTAAGATGGTTTGACTGATCCCTGTATCCAAGAAGCCCATAACCCTTTTTGTACCAAATGGAATCTTCCTCCTTATATATAGCAGGAGTCATTTTCAAAATTTAGGGGTGTCAGGTTGTGTTTTCTTCAAATTCTTTTTTGGAAAATGGCCGAACTTTTTGCAAACAGTGTAGGTCCTGATCAGATGCCGTGTTCTGTGGCGTCTGATCAGGGCCTGCACTGTTTGTCACTTACCCCTTTTGGGGTTTCCGGTACCAAATGGGTTAATGCAGACCTAAGGGCTGGGCAGGTTGAACCAATCTACAAATCTACCAAATTTTACTGTAAAAACTCGAACTTGCGAAGGAGTGTTTAACATTCTTATTCTCTGAAAGGGTGTTCTACATTTGTTTTGAATTTAATGTTCCAATCCCACTGAGTCCTGATGGGTCCCAGCACTGGGCAAATGACATTTTATTAAGCTGTGACGTTTCAGCGACGTTGCAATGTCAAATTCAATGCATCGCTTTGAAGTGGGTTTGATGTAGACACGATGTTGTTGACACACTCAGAGCTCTCACTAGGTTTTTGAAAACAGGATTCCAGGAATCCTTCCTTGTAAAAAGTTGGATTCACAGGTAAAAAGTTGGATTCCCACATAGAAAGTTGGATTCCCATATAGAAAGTTGGAGTTCTGATCTTGAACATAGGCAAAAATTTCTTATCAGGCTACACATCCATATGAATAACTGACGTGTAGATTGTGGGTACTAGTTAGAACTATTTCCCTGATGTGTTTAAGAAGCAGCCACAATCTGATGTTTTGTAGAAATATTAGAAAAATTTATACCCCAGTAAAACGCACCCCCCCACCCCACAAAAAACAACCAAAAAAAAAAACATGTAGTTGCTCCGATTTATTCTCACACTTCTAGGATAACAGCAAATATAATGTAAACCCAGATCAGAAAAGAAGCTTTCTATACAGCAATATTTGTGCTTTCAAATTGGGACGTACATGTATGTGACATTAGCTCATAATTTTGTGAACAAATACGTATGGAAGCATTCTAACTAAGACTGACTTCCTGGCAAGTTCCTGCAATTGTTAAAATCATTGCATTTTGAAGTATTACAGATATTTATGTCACCAGTAAATATCAAAACACTCTTTGACCGAGCTATAAAAAGTATGATCTCCTAGTCGCGAAAATACATTACATTGGTAATTCGTCAATAATATCATCTTCACCGTAACCCTGGTTTAACTAAATGTGATATTTTACCGACTAATGTTAATCCATTGATGGTTCATGCTTACATCAATCAGTCTACTAATTAATTGTTATCTGTAATATCACAGGGATTAGCGCGGCGAGATTAAAAAGGTACAATAATTTTTAACACATGCCGCAAACAAAAATACCTGTCAATATGTGGCACGTGTGCTTTCAACACAAAAAGCGGCGCTGCATTTGATCTTTACTGGTATTGCATAAGTGGCCTAAATAAGCTTCTGTTTTTACCACTTCTGTAATTTTGGACGCGTGTCACAATAAAAACACACGTACAGAAGAATCGGCGATAGTGAATTTTACGCATACAACGACAAAAAGTTGGCGTAAAATATGCAGAATCCTGCATTTCCGAGAGCTCTGACGCTACATGTCGGTTGATGTAGCGTCGTTTAACGATAAACTGTAATTTACATTTGCCTGCGCTCGCTAATTGTTGGTACGCTAAGAGAGAGAGAGAGATATCGTATGTACAATATATCATTTTAGTAATGCGAAATTTCACATCTGGCAGCATATCGGTGTTTCTCCCATTATCTTACATTAGAATTCCCCAAAAGTGTAAAAGAATTCCACTGTTTTACGCTGTAATTAACACTTCATCTGTCCCACTGCCTTTGAAGCAATACGACAGATGACGGCCAGGGCTTTTCCCATTCTAGTTTTAGAACTGGAAGTACGTCACGAAAAAAGCTCCTGTAGTCAAATGTGACCGACGCCGTATCAGTAGACAGACAGATCCCTGGCCGGTAACAAGTGTCTAGCCTTTTTATGCCCCCACCTATTCGAAGAATAGGGGAAGGGCATTAAGTTTTACCCCTGTCCGTCCGTTTGTCCATTCGTTCGTCCGTCCCGACATCGTGTCGGGGCCATAACTCCTAAACCGTATGGAATATATTCATGAAACTTCACAGGTGCATTCATCACACTGAGACGATGTGTCCTGAACAAGAAAGACAACTCTTGCATTTTTGGTTTTTGAATTATCTGCCCTTGACTTAATACCATATAGTAAACCGTGTCTATCTATCTATCTTCTGATACTGCATCGGTCACCTTTGACCATTACCGTAGGTGTATATTACATACACTCCAGGTTTTGCAGGACGAAAGCCTACACAGTAACCATGTAATTACGGTAGGGATCTTTAACCTGCACAGGGGATGGTTCTCCCTGCACAGGGGGCCTCCAGTTAACGTCCCGATCCGAAGGACGGTGCACTTTATGACATTCATCCCTGCAAATGATGCCAATGGTGCGTGTTCGGACACCGAAATTTTATCACCGCTGCTGGGGATCGAACCCGGGACCTCTAGCATCAGAGGCAAGTGCACTAACCACTGAGCTATCACGCTCCATAATGTCCGGGCCATAACTCCTAAACCGTATGGAATATATTCATGAAACTTCACAGGTGCATTCATCACACTGAGACGATGTGTCATGAACAAAGAAGACAACTCTTGTATTTTTTGGTTTTTGAATTATCTGCCCTTGATTTAGTTCCATATAGTAAACCGTTTGCCCTGAAGAATTCTTTCTTCCCTAGAACTATTCCTCAGTGGAATAGTCTTCCCTCCTCTGTGGTAAATGCCAAAACTGCAGAGGAGTTCAAAGCCCGCATAGTGTAGATTGGGATCCAGAGGTGTGCGTTTTAGTACACCTCTGAAAGCAGATTGTAAAGTTTTAAGAACTCATCCAGTGGGTGTGTTTTTTTTTTTTTTTTTTTGCTAAATTCTAAATTTAGCGCACCACCCAACTGAGGTAATGGCCAAGTTGACCGACTCAGTATATGAAGATAGATAGATAGATAGATAGTTTGATGAATGGCATTTGGCGGGGGCATCTGTGTCCTATGGACACTTTTTCTAGTTTTACATCTGTTACATACTTACTCTCTGACAATAAAGAAAGGGTCTTCTAAAGACATGTCTTGATTCTTTCTCAATTATTACTCATTCACTGATTTTCAACGCATTTTTGGTTGTTGAACAAATATTCATTTTTATTCCGGAAGTTAAAAGTTGTGAGAGTAAACGAGCCGCAACGGCATGAGCCGTGCCATACCGTATTATTAAGTCTCCGGTCCATAGAAATACCAAATCGCACTAAAACGCACCTGTATTTACGGCCCACACAGGAGCACATAAATCTAACCCTAACCTCTATCTATCATCTTATACTGAGTCGGTCACATTTGGTCATTACCTCAGTTGAATGGGTGGTTAAAATAAGAATTTAGCTAAAAAAAAAAAAAAAAAAAAAAAGAAAGAAACTAGAAATGGTGTTTCTTTTTTTTAGCTAAATTCTTAGGCAGTGGCTAGAGATCCGGATCCGTATCTCTAGTCTCGGAGGCTAGGGATACGGATCTGTATCCCTAGCATTTTCCAATAGGCCAGGCTAGAGGTTCAGTTTGATAAGACTGATAATTGTTTCAAACAGAGATACTATTGCTGTGTTGTGAAATGGCACCGATACACCCTATCTAGGTGAGCCCGTGTTGGTGGTAAGTGATCCTGGGAAATAGGTTTTAGGAGGAAGTGAACCAGTCTAGGGAATTGGATAAGTCAAAACAGTGGGAACCCGTCCAAAAATTTGGGGTTCTCTCATTCTGATGCAGAGCGAGCAAGAAGAAAGAACACAGCCATTTTGTAATAGTGCTGGTTTTTGCTAGTAAAGTGTAAGTTCCCTGTCCCTCCTTCCTTCCTCCTAGTACAAGGGCATCTGGAAATTATATGCAGGGGTTGGGTTACTTTAATGGCGACGAGGATGGGTATCGCATATAATTTCCAGATGCCCTTGTACTAGAAGGATGGTATCATGGATCATGTGTCAATATTACAGCTACAGAAGCACTGGCCATAGAAAAATACAAGTGCAAGCCGTGTCAGGAGAAGCACACTCTATAATGAAACCTCCTTTTTCTGTTTTCAGATCATCATCATGGCTTCTAGTATCCAAGAGCAAGACTTCTTAGCAACGGTGCAAGGTTACCTTGATCGTGGTGAAGTATTTAAAGATGCTGACAAGTTTGTTGCTGATTTGGCCTTATGTCCCAGATGTATCGGCGGAACCAGTCAAAAACAGCTGCTGGAAGAAATTCTTCTGAAAATGGTGACCCTGGTAAAGAAGAAGATGAACGGGGTGAGAAACAAGAAATCCCTGCAAGCTTGGCTTAAGACAGCTGCAAAAGCTCTTGACACGTACCAGGTGATCAGTCGAGACTGGATCGACAAAAACGTCTGGAAGCTTCCCGACCTTCCCAAATCGGAAGAACAGGTCTATGACCCAATGAGGGGAAGAAGGGATATTCGTTTTTATCCGGAAACAGACACCAAACTTCTAGAATTAACTGAAGAAGAAGACATGGAGACCGAACTGGATTATATAGATGAGGACAAGCTTCTGTCCCTCTCTCCCCCGAAAGCAATCCAGAAAGAGAGGGTGGCTGTGGAAAGTCCAAGAAGGTCTCCCCGACTACACAAACCTTCACGTCAGCAGGAGAGGATTGGGGCAGCCGATGTTGCGACTTGTAGTCCAGCAAAGGCAGGAACCTCAAAGAAGTCGGAGTCTGTTGTGACTTGTAGTCCAACGAGAAAGAAGATTCCAGAAGTTGTTAAATCAGCAAGTGCCACTAGTAAAAAATCTATTCTAGTGAAGACTACTTCTGGTGGATCTAGAAGTACTAGTGTAAAAGAAAAAATGGTGAGTTTTGCGGAACCTCGGGAAGATCAACAGGGGAGGGAAAGGGCTTGTAGCTCTTCCAATACCCCAGACACTCAAAGGGACATTCACGTCCAAGCAAGCATGAAGAGGGGTGCCTCAAATCGAACGGAAGACTTGGTCATTTCTACTACCTTCTTGAAGAAAACCAAGACTGAGGATCTCATTCATCAGGTGCGACAGAAGGTGGAGGAACGTCGTGAGACCCAGGAAAAGAAGACAGAGCGGTCTAGAGGCAGATGCTGGGTTCCTGGCTGTGCGGCGGATGCGAGATACTTAAAGGCTCATGCATTCTACGACCACCTTCCCACAATATTTGATGAGAGGCACAACCCGGCAGAAGAATCCATCCTTAAAGGCCGTCGAAATGCACTGAAACAGGCTGGCCGATGGTTGCTTGGGAGACCAGTGGAATTGGACGAGTTGGTCGCTTTTGTTATGGTACAGAAGTTATTGAGTCCGGCAGACAACACGGAAGTAACTAACAGGCAGTTAGCGGCGATGCAGGAGTTTTGTAAATTCCTGCAAGAACCTATTCCAAACAGTTTTGTTCTGCACCCCTGCAATTCAGTGGGAGTTTTACTCCATTGGAAGGCGCTTCTTCTGATTGCCGCCAGTTTAACGGAGGAGGAGAGGGGTTATTGGAGAACCACCTTCCAGGTTCAAGGGGATACCGAACAGCCGGCTGCTCCAGTTGAAGTGTTCCCGTCAGCTTTTGATGCGCACTTTCATCTGGATCGAACTCTGTACGAGATGTATCTTCCAGCTCATGGGACTTTGGATGACATCCTCAATCATGCACCAGCGAAGGAGGGCAAAGAAGTCTCGTTGGTCGGAGCGGTTGCCATTTACTGCGACCCCAAGACCTACCCTTCAGACAGGTTCTTGGAGCATATGCCACCAAATATTTGCATTGGGATAGGATTTCATCCAAAACATGCCAGGAACAGTGTGACCCGAATTGATGAGGAAGTTAGACAGCTTCGAAGGTTACTCAGGAATCCTCGTGTGGTAGCGTTCGGAGAAGTTGGTCTGGATCATTCGGAACCGTTGAAGTACTGGGCATCTCAAGTAGAGCTGTTGCAAAAAGTGTTGCCCTTTCTGGAAGACAGACATGTCCTTGTGATCCATTGTAGAGGAATGCATGGAGACTGTGGAACTGAAGCCTTCTTATTGCTTCTCCATTTTCTAAAGAAGACGGTGCGGCCCGGACAACCTATTCATCTGCATTGTTTCACCGGGAACAGTTATGTTCTTCAGAGATGGCTGCAGGTGTTTCCCAGGACATACTTTGGATTTACAAACAGAGTTCAGTCATTCAGCGAGCATCAAATTGCGGCATTGCGCAGTATAGATAAAAATCGCCGGCTCCTAGAATCAGACTCTCCATATTTTCCAGTTGAGGGATCCAGAGTATCTTCGCCAGGCCATCTGTACACTCTTGCTGAGGCCGTCGCTTCAGTTCGTCAGATGTCAGCTCAACGGGTCCTGGAGATAACCGTGGCGAACGCACAACACCTCTACCAAGGACAACAGTAAAGATTGGCATGGATGCGACTTGGGCTTGTAGCTCAACCGCAAAGAAGCGATACCAACAGTCTTTCAAGGAGTGATGTGTCTTGTAGTCCATCACCCATTCAAGGCCAACTGTAAAAATCATCATGGGTGTGACTTGGGCTTGTAGCTCAACCGCGAAGAAGCGATACCAACAGTCTATCAAGGGGTGATGTGTCTTGTAGTCCATCATCCATCCAAGTTCCACTGGAAATAGTTCATCAGATGCTACTGAATAACTAAGTGACATGTCTTGTAGTCTGTCACTAATTTAGTAGATCTTATTTGCAAAACTCACCAGGAAAAGCCACGATCACCGAACAAAGCTAAGATTATTTAGAGTAATACTTAAAGAATTGCTAGAAGTCAATAGATCAATCCGCCAAATGATTCCAGTAATCTAGAGGATTACTCGGACTTGTAGTTGAAGAGAGCCGGATGACTCCATAGATCTTTGTGACAAGATTACTTGGACTTGTAGTTGAAGAGAGCCGGATGACTCCATAGATCTTTGTGACAAGATTACTTGGACTTGTAGTTCAAGACAGCCGGATGACTCCATAGATCTTTGTGACAAGATTACTTGGACTTGTAGTTCAAGACAGCCGGATGACTCCATAGATCTTCGTGACAAGATTACTTGGACTTGTAGTTCAAGACAGCCTGATGACTCCATAGATCTTCGTGACAGGATTACTTGGACTTGTAGTTCAAGACAGCCGGATGACTCCATAGATCTTCGTGACAGGATTACTTGGACTTGTAGTTCAAGACAGCCGGATGACTCCATAGATCTTCGTATCAAGATTACTTGGACTTGTAGTTCAAGACAGCCGGAGGACTCCATAGATCTTCATGACAAGATTACTTGGACTTGTAGTTCAAGACAGCCGGATGACTCCATAGATCTTCGTGACAAGATTACTTGGACTTGTAGTTCAAGACAGCCGGATGACTCCATAGATCTTCGTGACAAGATTACTTGGACTTGTAGTTCAAGACAGCCGGATGACTCCATAGATCTTCGTGACAAGATTACATGGGCTTGTAGCTCAAGACAGCCAGTGTGCAAAATGATAAAATTACTTGGACCTTCAGTTCAAGACAGCTCGTCGAGGTTACTCAGAAGACTCTGTGGTCTGCCAAGACAGGACATTAATTATGCTTGTAGCTCAACCTGAGAAGTAAGTTCGTCGAGAGTTAGCAGGCGATCCTCTGGTTTGCCAACAGAAGATACCACTTGGGCTTGTAGCTCAAGACAGATTCCTGGGATGGTTCACAACATCAGAGAGGTAATGTCTCTTGTGGCGGCCTGTGGTTGTCACATCTCTTTTCAGGTACCTCCTATGGTGGAAACTTTCATCACAAGAAGGGGAGGAATGTTGTGAAATGGCACCGATACACCCTATCTAGGTGAGCCCGTGTTGGTGGTAAGTGATCCCGGGAAATAGGTATTAGGAGGAAGTGAACCAGTCTAGGGAATTGGATAAGTCAAAACAGTGAGAACCCGTCCAAAAATTTGGGGTTCTCTCATTCTGATGCAGAGCGAGCAAGAAGAAAGAAGAACACAGCCATTTTGTAATAGTGCTGGTTTTTGCTAGTAAAGTGTAAGTTCCCTGTCCCTCCATCCTTCCTCCTAGTACAAGGGCATCTGGAAATTATATGCGGGGGTTGGGTTACTTTAGCTGTTTTGACGTAATTTGCAAAGTAGCATAACTCTTCTAAGGTGAAAGGTGGAAAAATTAATATGAATTCTGAAATGGGACATGACCAATGGCATAAATTATGAAAAGAAACAGCTACATGTATACACTGGTCGTCGCCAATATTAAAAATTAAAATATAGGCTCACGTTTCTCAAAGTCGTTGGCGTAATGTGTCAGTGTGAAAAATTTACGAAAAGAAACAGCTACATGTACATACTAAAGGCCGTCGCCGGTATCGTGGATATGGTGAAATGATAGCGTCATTTTTATACAAGGTTGTTTCCATAATGTATGATGTTAAGCAAAAGTAGACTACTAGTTTGTTTTTATATATACTACTCAAAGTTTGATTGGGATCACTTTTTATATACCAAATTTTGCACTGAAAATAAAAAATTTCTTGACAGAATATATACTCGGTATATTGATAAATATCTTAAGCAGAAACTCATGTGCAGTTCAGTACTCATAAAAGTGCACACTTTTCACACTTCGCAAATGAATTCATGCACCCCCAAAATCTTGCCTAGCACTGCTTTCCAGCAGACAAATGAAACTTGTCAGTGTTCCTTTACCAAGCGTAAAAAGGACTTCGTTTGATTTGTGAAACACTAAAATGCCTAGGGGACAATTAAGAAACCGTCTGAGCCCCGAAGAAATGAATCGTGGCGTCGGAATGTTGGAATCCGGCGTCTCTCAACGTCGTGTTGCTGGGATTCTGAATGTGTCTCAGAGCGTGGTTTCCCGAATGTGTAGTCGGTGTCTTACCCACGGAAATCCTTCACACTGACACGACGGGGTCGAGAAAGGGCTACAACTGAACGTCAGGTCCGTTTCTTGTTGATTCAGTCTCGACGTCAACGGTTCCTGAATGCCACGCGTTTGCATAACGAGCTTAGGAACGGAACTGGAGTACGAATTTCTACACAAACTGTCAGAAACGGGCTCCACGAGTTGGGACTTAATGCCATGAGGCCTGCTGTACGTGTTCCGTTGACGAGACAGCACGTGATAGACCGGTTGGACTTTGCCAGAACTCACGTCAGGTTGACGGTTCGAGACTTGACGCCAGTACTGTTTACTGAGGAGTTCAGATTCTGTCTAAACTTCACTTATAAACGTCAATTAGTGTGGCGAATGTCTAAAGAGCCATTCGATGACTTGAATGTGGCAGAGCATGATCGCTATGGAAAGGGATCAGTCATGGTTTGGGCTGAGATAAGCGTGAACGGTAAAATTGACTTGTGCCTCGTTGTAAACGGAACGTTAATCGCCGTGAGGTACTGTGATGAGTTTCTTGATGAGTTTGTCAGAGCATATGCAGATGCTTTCGGCCCGGACTATATTCTGATGGACGATTATACCCGTCCCAACCATGCCAAAGTCACTGATTCCTATCTGGAATGTGAGACAGTCGTTCGTATGGACTGGCCTGCTCGGTCACCGGACTTAAATCCGATTGAGCATGCGCGGGACATGCTACAGCGTGCTGTTTCAGCCCGACTTTATCTATCAGAATCAGAATCAGAATTATTACTGGTGACACGTCAAATGACATTCATACACCAGGACCTGTGATATGGGAAGTTAGTCCCTAGCTCTAACCAAAGAGGTAAACTTAGCTACAAAATCCTCAGCACCCCCAGCCGCCGAAATGATCGAATCGGGAAGGGCATTCCAATCTCTAATGGTTCGTGGGAAGAAAGATTCTTTATAAATGTCCGTTCTTGAATGGTGCTTTCTGCAGTGCCTAGCTGGGGAAACAAGGTCATCTGTTGGAATGCTGGCAGCACCCTTTAGACCTTTGTATAAGAGTATGAGCCTACTGTCTCTTCTCCTTTTCTTGAGAGACTCCCATCTTAATTTTCCTAGAATTCCAGTCATGCTCCCAGTTTCAAAGCAGTAATTTCCAGTTACAAATCTGGCAGCTCTATTCTGAACTTTTTCAATTTCTTCATTGAGGACTACGCCGCTTGGGTCCCAGATGCAACTACCATATTCCAAGATTGGGCGAACAAGTCCCCTGTCTCTTTCACATCCTGAGGACACTGATGAAGATTTCGCCTCAGGAAACCAAGTGTTCTATTCGCTATTGTACACATGTTGCTAATGTGTGTATTCCGTCTCAAATCGTGATTGATAGTCACACCAAGGTACTTAATGGAATTCACATTTTCGAGGACCGTTCCCTCTAAAGTGTAAAAAGCCTCAATTTTATTAGATCTCTTCCTAGTTATCTGCATAATATTGCATTTAACTGGCTGAAATCTCATCCCCCATTTTCGGGTCCAACATCCTAATCTATCTATGTCAGCCTGAAGTTTCAGTGAGTCATCTGTAACTCTAATTTCCCGATAACAAACACAGTCGTCTGCGAACAGTCTTATTTTTGAGTCAATGTCAGCGGAAATATCATTGATGTAAAGAGAGAACAATAGAGGACCAAGAACAGTCCCTTGCGGGACTCCAGACAAAACTGGCGCCCATACTGAAGATTCACCATAAACAACAACCCGCTGTTTTCTGTAGCAAAGGAAGGAATCTATCCATTTTAGAGTCTTTCAACCAATTCCATAACCAAATAATTTGGATTTAAGTAGATCATGCGGAGGGGTGTCAAAAGCCTTCTCGAAGTCCAGAATAAATGCGTCCACCTGCCCCCCTTTGTCCAGGATTGTTGCCCAATCATTAATAACCGTGCTCAACTGAGTTTCGCAACTATGCCTTTTCTTAAATGCATGTTGTCTGTCTGACAAAAGTTTATGTTCATCCAAGTGGGCCATGATGTTTGAGCAAACTATGTGTTCAAGCAATTTACATAGAACACAGGTCAGTGACACCGGGCGATAATTTCGAGCAAGAGCCCTGTCCCCTTTTTTGAAAAGTGGACAGATGTTCGCTAGTAGCCATTCTTTGGGAATTTCACCCGTATCGAGAGATTGTTAGAAAAGATGAGCAAAAACTGGACCTAACTCGTTCGCTAGTTCCTTCAGGACTCTAGGATGAAGCTCATCAGGCCCTAAAGCTTTAGAAGGGTTCAAGCCTTTAAGTAACTTTATCACTCCAGCCGAGGATACAACAATATTTTCCATGAAAGGCGCCGATCTTTCAGTCAATGGGACCTCGTTGAACTCAGTTTTATTAAATGCATCATTGAATTGACCAACCAATTCCTCTGCCCTTTCAGAGTACGATTCAGCGACCCCGCTCCCTCCTCTTTTATTAAGGGGTGGGATACCTGGCATTTGGCTACATTGAACTTCATCTGCCAATCTGCTTCCGATTGTGCAAGTCGATCCAGGTTATCTTGTAAAATGCGACAGTCAGAAGAAGAATATATGTCCCTATACAGGACAAATCATCAGCAAACAAACGGACAGATGACCTGATGTTATCAGGGAGATCATTGATGAATATTAAAAAGAGGACCTGTCCAAGGACCGAACATTGTGGGACACCAGATAGAACAGGGACTGGATCAGACGCTTGGCCGTCAAGTACAACTTGTTGAGAGCGCCCGGAGAGCCATGAGGTAATCCAATTATGTGTGGATCCTCTTATCCCATAGTAGTCCAATTTGTACAATAGCCTTCTGTGAGGTACCTTGTCAAAGGCCTTGGCGAAATCCATGATGATCAAGTCAGTCTGTTTGTGGCCACGATTTATGGCCCATCCAGATTACTCACAATGTCATGGAAGAATTGAACTAGTTGAGTTTCGCAAGACCTTTGACTTCGGAAACCATGTTGACAGTCAGCAAGAATGCTCTCAAAGGCTAAGTGTTTGTTAATGCTGCTGACTAATATATGCTCCAGGGTTTTGCAACAGATGCATGTTAGCGATACCGGTCTATAATTTGCTGCATCATATTTTTCACCTTTTTTTATAGACCGGGGTAACATTGGCTTGTCGCCAATCATCTGGTACAGTGCCCTGGGCAAGTGATTCATTGAAAATAAAGGCCAGCACAGGAGAAATTTCAGCACTACATTCCTTAAGGACCCTGGCATTCAGGTCATCTGGCCCAGATGCCTTATGTATTTTGAGCTTACCCAACAGTTTAGCGACCCCCTTAGGGTCAACTGTTATGTCGCCCATAGTAGGGAACGTACTATTGCCTTTAGATGGTAGCTCACCGTCAGTTTCTCGCGTAAATTCAGATTGAAACTGTTTGTTGCATATGTTGGCCTTATCGCGCGAGTCTGTTTTCAAAATTCCGTTTTCCCTTAACGAAGTGATCCCAAATGCGTCCTTTTTTAGGGATTTTACAAATGACCAAAACTTTTTAACCTTACTATTCTTCTGGGGGCTATCGGGATCTATGTTGTCATCTTCGAAGGTAAATATGCTGGAAACATGCTTCCAATATGCATCTCTAATTACCTTTTGTACATGTGCTATGAACCTTTTGTAATGGTTCTTAATGTCAGGGCTGCTAGACTTGCGAGCACGAAAATACATCCTATTACGTCTTCTAATGAGGTGTTTGATCGTGTTATCGATCCAGGGTGCACTATACTTGGTTTTGGTCATTTTTGTTGGAATAAACCTTTCCATTGCCGTGATTAATTCGGACTTAAAACTGGCCCACGTGTCGTTGACAGACATGCGTGAGAGGTCAGAGGAAAGGAGCGAATCCTTAAATCGCGCCATATGGTCTCGCAGACCATCCATATCCGCACGTTTGTATAAAAATATTTTACGCGGGGCTTGTCAATCGTTTAGCTTTTATATCGTATTGCGTTTGTTTAACTTTATTTCCCTTGTCCTTTATTTCCAACATTTCTATATTGACCAGCAAAAGTCCAATCCCATTGAAACAGGTACAGGTAGTGTGATGTAGTGTAGCGTTAAGGCGTAGTAATTTGCATGCTCACTTACTGTTAACCTCTGTCACCATGCTCCATTGCATTCGCCTTTCAACCATTGTTGACATAACATCATCACATTACTATACATGACTGGTTCATGTTAAATATATTTTTGTAATATATTTGCAGGTATGTAAGTTACATTCATTTCATCTAGACATCATTACATTAGTTGATATATTGTGATACCCAAAATATGTTAAACTGATGTTGTGGGTACTCGATAAGAATATTTGTTTTCATGACATTTCGGGAATCCTGTCCGTTGGCAAGGTGGGGTAGCAAAGGGACATTGATGTTAAATCTAACATTAATGACACATTAATGTTACTTTTAATACCAATGGTGTAGCTTGTATGTCCATCCATGTTTTGTCATTGTGCTATTTATGTTATTTGTGTAATTTGATACATTTTGGCATTCGCCTTTCAACCATTGTTGACATAACATCATCACATTACTATACATGACTGTTTCATGTTAAATATATTTTTGTAATATATTTGCAGGCTTGCTTGATATTGAGAACCCACGTGGGCATGGGAGCGTAATCTAGAAGACCCCTAAAACAAACCCGCGACAAATGGTGGCCAGTGTGGGGGGGCCAAGGTTGTAACAGGTTTTACTAGGAAGTCAAGAGACGTTGAATCTGCGGTAACAGAACCGGCAGAGGAAGGCGCAACGTCCAGGGTGACTGTGTGTCCTAGGGTTGTCACTCTCAGTAAACCTGGTACATCAGCTAGAGTTCCTGTCAAGATTTTCAATATGTCTGCCAAGCCTGTGACAATTCCAGCTAAATCGCCGATTTGCGAACTGAAAGAAGTAACTGTTCTTCGATCAGCTGACATTGCAGTCAGTGGCAAGTCCAAAACTTCTGCTAACGTTCAACAGCACACTGCTGCAACATCTTCTGATACAGCCGATCAGATGGTCAACTTAGATCAGTCATGTCTATCAGAAGAGCAGAAGAAGGAGACAAGGAGTTTCTTAGGGCGATGGCAGCATTTATTTTCAACTGGACCTCTAGATCTTGGTCATACAAAGGCAGTGAAACATGAAATTCACCTTGAAGATGAACATCCTTTCAAGGAACCTTATAGGCATATCCCGCCTTCCCTAATCCAAGAAGTCAGAGAACATCTTCAAGAGATGTTGCAAGTTGGCGCGATTAGGGAATCGTCCAGCCCCTTCAGCTCCAATGTGGTGATCGTCAGGAAGAAGGATGGAAGCATCAGATTCTGCATTGATTACAGAAGACTGAATCAGCGCACCATCAAAGACGCTTATGCCATCCCTCGGATTGACGATACATTGCACTTGCTTGCCGGTGCCAAATACCTTTCCACTTTAGATTTAAAAAGTGGCTACTGGCAAGTGGAGCTCAGGGAGCAAGATAAGGCGAAGACAGCATTCCAGGCTGGTCCGCTTGGCTTCTTTGAATGCAATCGCATGCCGTTTGGGTTATGCAACGCTCCGGCAACATTCCAAAGGCTTATGGAGAGGAGTATGGGCGAGCTCAACTTGAGAGATTGTCTTATATATCTAGATGATATTATCATCTTCTCCAGAACCTTTGAAGAGCATATTGAAAGGCTAGAGGCAGTATTTAAACGTTTGCAGGAGTATAACCTAAAACTAAAGCCTTCTAAGTGCGAATTGTTTAGAAGCCAAGTGGTGTATCTTGGACATGTAGTGTCTGAGGATGGTATACACACCGATCCTTCCAAAATAGAGGCAGTGAAAAACTGGCCTGTTCCCAAGACCACGAGGGATGTCCGTAAGTTCCTAGGATTTACGGGCTACTATCGTAGGTTCATCAAGGGATATGCCGCAATTGCTCGACCACTTAATGATCTGTTGATTGGGCACCCAACAGGATCTAAAGCTAAGAAGAAAGCTGCAACCAAGGGAACGCCATTTAGATGGGATGAAGAACAGCAATGCGCCTTCGACGTCATCATCAGCCATCTCACAAACCCTCCTGTACTAGCATATGCAGACTACAGTCGTCCTTTTGAGCTTCATACAGATGCCTCCATAAATGGGCTAGGAGCAGTACTGTATCAGGAGCAAGATGGAAAGAAACGAGTCGTTGCATATGCCAGCAGAAGTTTGAAGCAATCAGAAAAGAACTACCCCGCTCACAAGCTCGAGTTCTTGGCACTGAAGTGGGCAGTGGTGGAAAAATTCCATGACTATCTATATGGAAGTAAGTTTGAGGCTGTAACCGACAACAACCCTCTAACTTACATTTTCACCACAGCCAAGCTCGATGCGACAGGACAGAGATGGGTAGCTTCTCTTGCTAATTACAGCTTTAGCATAAGGTACAGGAGTGGAAGGAACAACGCTGATGCTGATGGTCTTTCAAGGAAAGATGATAACCAGGAAGGCAATCTAATATTTCCTGAGGTGATGAAGGCCGTTTGCCAGTCGACAACTGTAGCAAACCCATTTGTTGAAAGTGTTGCCTTGAACTGCAATGTGACCGCTGCAGAGAACGTCCCGGAAGAGCTTCTTGAAACTTATGGTTTGTCTTCAAGAGACTGGCGTAAGGCTCAGAGAAAAGACCCTACACTGAAGTACATTGTCGACAATCTTGAGATAGGTTCTAGGGTGACTGCTCCGCAGACCCAAGAAAATTCTACAGTTGATCGTCGGTACTTCAAAGATGTGGATCGTCTCTTCCTTTCACAGGGCATTCTGTACAGGAAAGTTGCATTGAATGGGCAAGATTTTCAGCAGCTTGTTCTTCCTATGGCGTTCCGGGAAGTTGTTTTTCATGCTTTGCATGATGATCTTGGCCACCAGGGTCGAGACAGAACAACTTCTCTAATCAAGCAGAGATTCTTTTGGCCTGGGATGGACTCCTACATCAAGGATAGAGTGAGACAATGCAACCGTTGCATTCTACGGAAAACTCGACAGGATAAGACTGCCGGCCTGGTCAGCATCGTCTCCTCCGCGCCAATGGAAATCATCTGCATTGATTACTTGTCCCTCGAACGGTCTAAGGGAGGCGTAGAGAACATTTTGGTAATCACGGACCATTTCTCACGCTACGCGCAGGCTATTCCCACAAGAAACCAGACAGCCCGCACGACAGCCAGGGTGTTGTTCGACAATTTCATTGTCCACTATGGCTTTCCAGCGAGAATACACAGCGACCAAGGACAGACCTTTGAGTCTAACCTCATCAAGGAGCTGTGTGGGATCGCTGGAGTGGAGAAGTCAAGGACAACACCCTATCACGCTATGGGGAATGGCCAATGTGAGCGCTTTAACCAGACGCTCCTGAAGATGTTGGGCACACTCGAAGAGTACCAGAAGAGTGACTGGAAGGCACATGTTCCTACATTGGTCCATGCATATAATGCTACCTTTCATGACAGCACTGGGTACTCTCCGCACTTTCTCATGTTCGGTCGGCATCCAAGGTTAGCAATAGATGCTTTCCTTGGCTTGTCAACGGATTCCCTGTCTGCCGTTAATAAGACCGAATATGTAAGAAAGCTTCAGGATAGGCTCCACTTCGCCTATAAGACTGCCAAAGAGACAGCAAAGCGCAGTTCTGCCCATCATAAGAAGTATTATGACCTTAAAGTCAGGAGCTCCGGTTTACTTCACCCCGGTGATCGTGTCCTTGTTAAGAACGTTGGACTCAGAGGGAAGCAGAAGCTAGCTGATCGTTGGGAGCGCGAGCCATATGTCATCGTGTCGCAGCCCAATCCAGAAATACCAGTTTATACTGTCAAACTGGACAGTTCCAAGTCCAAGAAGATCAGGACGCTCCATAGGAACCTCCTTTTGCCATTCATGGGCTTACCGAGTAACCAGCCTACCAGAGCTACTCAGTCGGACGACTCATCTGACCCGGTTTTAAATGGCGACCATCATAAAGGTTCAGTAGATTTGGACAGTACAACACATGAACCGACCCAAGCAGGATCATCTGAACCGAAAGATGACAGTGATCGCATGCCTGACAGATATACTATTCCAATGCGTCGACAGCCCGGTAGTCCTGGTTTGTTACCAAGGACGAAGCCAGTAGAGGCCATTGAGGCGCCTCCTAACCGTGCTCCCAGAGTAAAAAGGAAACCGGCTTGGATGAGCTCGGATGACTGGGTGTTCAAACAGTAGTACACTGCTATGTTTGCAGGGCCTGTTTTGGTAAGCCCTTGGCAAAAGGGAATCCAAATTAGTATATTTTGTTCCAGTGTGTAAATAGTTTTAATTTTTACTTAACCTCAGTAATAGCTTCATGACTGATGCTATACTGTGGTGGTTTAATATACCTGTATTTTAGCTACTGTTAATCATTCGCCTCTGTTCTAGTGTGCTGCTATCAAAGGGCTGAGTAGTTATGTTCAATTAGAACAATATATTTTCGTTAATGTTTGAATTATCATTATAAATGATAATAAAATGCAGTGTGACTTGATACATAAGTATGTAGGTCGGCTATATTTCGAATGGTAATTTTAACCATTCACAATTTTAATGTGAAAGACCTCCAGTATCAAGTTCAGTGTATGATTTATGTAATCATGTTATTGTATGACAGATCATGTATTATAAGTTCCTTTCAGGAGAATGAATTGGTACCTTGTGATAACAACAATGTTTCATATTGTTAACGATTTACAGTTTCGATATTTCGAGACATCCTCGTAATATGCAGTTGTGTTGATATAGCCTGTGTGTTGATCAACGCAATTTGCGTGTTTCGTGTCCTTGTCTCGTATTTTATCACGGATTGCCAGTTGGTTGTGCGGACACCCTCGTAATGTGCAGTTGTGTTGATATAGCCTGTGTGTTGATCAATGCAATCTGCATATTTCGGGTCCTTGTCACGTATCATATCTGCTGATAATGTAAAGGTTAGCATTTAGTGCAGACATGCTCGTAATATTTATTTGCGTTGATATAGCCTGTGTGTTGATCAACGTGATTTAGGTATTTCGAGGCTTTGTCTTGTAGCAATTGATTTGAACTTGTTGTCAATTACAGGTACGTCAAGAAAGCATAACATCAAGCCCGAAGACCATGGCACACATTGTCATAATTGTTTTAACATTTTATTATTTTCTTTTCATTCAGGAAGCACATTTATGAAGCTGTTGTTATATGTCATCGTGCGTTTGCGTTTATGTTATGTCAGACATACACGCGCTCTTTTATGTGATCATTTTGAAAGTTGTTTTTGTGAACAGCTTCTGTTTAGTCTTCTGATTGCCTGTCAGAATACAATTCATTCATTCAAAGTCATTCTGTGGAATATGCTTTTGATGCATATTTATGCGATTTTCTGATTGCATATCAGAACATCCAAACACTCAAACTTTCAATATCACGCATCATTTCATGTCATTCTGTTTACATGCCTTAATTTTATTGTGAATGTCGGGACGACATTCAGCGAAGTGGGGAAATATGTCACAGGGCGAAATAAATATATAACTCACTTGCGTTTGTTTAACTTTATTTCCCTTGTCCTTTATTTCCAACATTTCTATATTGACCAGCAAAAGTCCAATCCCATTGAAACAGGTACAGGTAGTGTGATGTAGTGTAGCGTTAAGGCGTAGTAATTTGCATGCTCACTTACTGTTAACCTCTGTCACCATGCTCCATTGCATTCGCCTTTCAACCATTGTTGACATAACATCATCACATTACTATACATGACTGTTTCATGTTAAATATATTTTTGTAATATATTTGCAGGTATGTAAGTTACATTTCATTTCATCTAGACATCATTACATTAGTTGATATATTGTGATACCCAAAATATGTTAAACTGATGTTGTGGGTACTCGATAAGAATATTTGTTTTCATGACATTTCGGGAATCCTGTCCGTTGGCAAGGTGGGGTAGCAAAGGGACATTGATGTTAAATCTAACATTAATGACACATTAATGTTACTTTTAATACCAATGGTGTAGCTTGTATGTCCATCCATGTTTTGTCATTGTGTTATTTATGTTATTTGTGTAATTTGATACATTTTGGCATTCGCCTTTCAACCATTGTTGACATAACATCATCACATTACTATACATGACTGTTTCATGTTAAATATATTTTTGTAATATATTTGCAGGCTTGCTTGATATTGAGAACCCACGTGGGCATGGGAGCGTAATCTAGAAGACCCCTAAAACAAACCCGCGACACAAGGACTATGTCGTGATCAGCCTTGCCGATCGGGGGCATCCCCTTAACTCGACTAACAGGGGATGGAGAATTCGTGAATAACAAATCAAGGGTTTTATCTTTCCGGGTGGGTATGTTTTCTACTTTAAAGGAGCTCAAAGATGCATTGGTTGCTGAATGAAAGCTGATTCCACAAAACCGGATACAGACTCGGATTACGAGCATGCGCAGGCGATGTCGCACTGTAATTGATGCCCGTGGACGGCATACACGTTATTAGGCAAGTTTGTCTAAACAAATTTGGAAATTTGTGAAAAATCAGTTGTCCAAATCCCTTCGTGTTACAGCAAATTTTGGGGGTGCCAAGACGGTTGCTGTTGTCACGCATGAATGCAGTACCAGTTGACAAAATTAATCACTAGGTTTTGTGAAGGATACGTTTTCTATCATATGTATCCAATTTGGAGTCAGCTGATTAATTCATCCAAACATTATTTTGCATTATAAAAGTGATCCCTATCAAACTTTGAGTAGTATATTTCGGATACAAACTATCTTGGCAGCGATAAAAACTAAGGCGCTGTTCAGCCTGCACCGATGCGTATCTGATCTGCGCGTTTGCTTGTTCGCATACTAAGATACGAGCCGCGTCACGACAAAACATGTCTTCGGGGTTTCTGACCGACCTAGCCCCACACAAACCAGGCTATACGGCCACAGAAGATGGCTAGAGCTTTGAAATTTCGGATTTAGGAAGTAGAGAGATTTTACCATCCATGTAGCGAACACAAAGGTCCTGATTAGCTGCGCAGCTGAGCTGTGCCTTTGTTTTCATGTATGCAAACAACGGGTTTCTCATGACGCAACTCAATTACATTATTCTCGCTAGCAATGTGCTTGTTGTTGTACAGAAGCTAGAATTTACGATCAGCCTGTGCTGACGTGTATCTGATCTGCGTATTTGTTTGTCGCATATACATGTACTAGAGGAAGAAATTTGATCTAAATATATTTTTGTATAGCGAGAAAGCAAAGGTGCTGACCAGCCTGCACGTATGCGCATTCGATCTGTGTCTCTGTCTATATGTTTATTTAGAATTAGGAAAAATGACAGCCGGCATACGAGAAAAAGGTAGTCTGATCCATTATGCTTACTTCACCATACCCCTCGCATCCCACATTTATCATGTAAAACTGGGGTTTACAGGGGTGCACATTTTTCTAATATTTGCCCTAAAACATAAATTGTTGGTGCTCTAACGTGTACCCACACTCTATGTTTTGAGCAGAAAATCAAAATATTTCAACTGAACTGAAAATTGTCTTTTTTACAGCCATTAAAATTCGTAGATGGTATTATTTTTTTTCGAGCAAGCTCTCCTGAACCTTTGCTCAATGATAAGTACCAATTTTCTCTTGGGTTGGCTAATTTAACAATGATATTAAATGAAAAAAGATAAAGAAAAGAAAATAAGACAAAGAAAAAAGAATGAATATAAAGAAAAGAAACGAAAAAAAAGAAATAAGAAAAAAAAAAAAAAAACGAAAAAAAAAAAAAAAAAAAAAAAAGAAGAAAAAAAAAGAAGTCTTGGAATTAGTTTCATCTGTTCTTTGCAGCAAGACCTAGTCGTACCTCCCCGTTTGGTGCTGGCCGGTAACTATGGATGACGCAGATATAATTCATATGATACAATAAATCAAATGTAATATGACATTCAAAATTCAACTTTTATTATTCCTTTATTTGACTCATCCATAGGCTAACATGACAGGTCGAAAAAAATGATAATCAAATACAACACATAAAGCTAATAATAATAATAATAATAATAATAATAATAATAATAATACAACAACACAGGATTGCCATTGGTCCTGTCCCATTTCAGAATTCATATTACTTTTTCCACCTCTCACCTTAGTAGAGTTATACTACTTTGCAAATTGCGCCAAAACAGCAATGGTATCTCTGCTTGAAACAATTATCAGGCTTATCAAACTGTACCTCTAGCCAGGCCTATTAGAAAATGCTCGGGATATAGATCCGTATCCCTAGCCTCCGAGACTAGAGATACGGATCCGTATCTCTAGCCTCCGAGACTGGAGATACGGATCCGTATCTCTAGCCAATGCCAAATTCTTAATTTGATTTCGACTATTTTGATTTTAGGAGCAAACATATAGTTGGAGGCATTGTGTTTTACAAACTAGAAATGGTGTTTGTAAAACGAAATGGTGTTTGCAAAACACAATGCCCCCAACTATATGTTTGCCCCTAAATGACCAATTTTCCAAGGGTCATAACCAAAGAAAAATTCTCAGAGTGTTTTCAAGTGTTAATCAGGTCATGTACTGTAGTTATTCCCTATCAGCCTGTCAAGTTTCTAGGCAACATTTTAAACATTTTTTGGAATAACTTGCTACAAGACAGAAACACAATTAAGTGGCCAGAAAAGGCAAAGGGCGATAACTCCAACAAAATATTATTAAATTGGTTGAAAATTAAATCAGGTATTCTCCTCCAAAGATCTAATCAGTATATATACCCATTAACAATACTCTAGCTCAAATACTTTCTGAAATATCTTGCAAATGAGATTTCCATAGTTCCTGGTGTATGAATGTCATTTGACGTATCACCAGTAACAATTCTAATTCCATGTTATCTTAGGGGAGATAATACGGATTAGAAAAGAGTATAGGTAAACTTTTTATGCCCCCGCCTGCCTTGGCAGGAGTGGGGCATATAGCGTTTCGCCGTGATGTTACGTCCGTACGTGCGTACGTGCGTTCGTGCGTATGTCACGTTCGTAACCACCTCGGGCTGAAATGTCGAGCTGAAACCTCGGACTCGCATATAATTTTTTACCTGTTGTGCTACAAAGTTGAAATTTGGTATGACATCTACTCAGACCAAGACCTATCAGTTCATGTTCAAGTTGACCCAAAGTCGTGCCCCTGGGTGGGCCTAGAGGTCAGATTGCGTAACAGGTCAAAATTGTCATATAGGAATTTGCATGCAAAACTGTCAAAATGTCTAATTATCTTGAAAATTTATCAGATTCGAACACCTAAACCATATATATTATTGTTCCTTATGATATGACACATTCCATGACACAGACTTTGGGTCCCTACAGTCACCCCTGGGCCATGCCCAGCCCTCTTTGCTTCATTAAAGTCTTTATATCTTAGAAACTATCCATATCCCCACCCCTTAACCATATAATATTATTGTTCCTTATGATAAGATGCACTGACCCCCCCCCCCTCCGTTATATAGAAATTTGTATGCAAAACTGTCAAAATGCCTAATTATCTTGAAAATTACCCGGTAATCGGATTCGTCGAACCCCTAAACCATATATATTATTGTTCCTTATGATATGACAAATTCCATGACACAGACTTTGGATCCCTACGGTCACCCCTGGGCCATGCATGCCCCCTTTGCTTCATTAAAGTCTTTATATCTCAGAAACTATCCATATTACAAAGTTGAAATTTAGTATGACATCTACCCAGACCAAGACCTATCAGTTCATGTTCAAGTTGACCAAAGGTCATGCCCCTGGGTGGGCCCAGGGGTCAGATTGCGTAACAGGTCAAAATTGTCATATAGGAATTTGTATGCAAAACTGTCAAAATGTCTAATTATCTTGAAAATTAATCAGATTCGAACACCTAAACCATATATATTATTGTTCCTTATGATATGACACATTCCATGACACAGACTTTGGGTCCCTACAGTCACCCCTGGGCCATGCCCCGCCCCCTTTGCTTCATTAAAGTCATTATATCTCAGAAACTATCCATATCCCCACCCCTTAACCATATATATTATTGTTCTTTATGATAAGATGCATTGACTGATACAGACATTGGGTCCATCCCGACTCCCCCCCCCAATTTATATAGAAATTTGTATGCAAAACTGTCAAAATGCCTAATTATCTTGAAAATTAATCAGATTCGAACACCTAAACCATATATATTATTGTTCCTTATGATATGACACATTCCATGACACAGACTTTGGGTCCCTACAGTCACCCCTGGGCCATGCCCCGCCCCCTTTGCTTCATTAAAGTCTTTATATCTCAGAAACTATCCATATCCCCACTCCTTAACCATATATATTATTGTTCCTTATGATAAGATGCATTGACTGATACAGACATTGGGTCCATCCAGACCCCCCCCCCCCCTTATATCTCAGAAACTATCCATATCCCCACCCCGTAACCATATATATATTAGTGTTCCTTATGATAAGATGCATTGACTGATACAGACATTGGGTCCATCCCGACCCCCCCCCACCTCCCCCACCTAAACCATATATATTATTGTTGCTTATGATATGACACATTCCAAGACAAAGATTTTGGGCCCCTCCGGTCACCCCCGGCCCATGCCCCGCCTAATTATCTTGAAAATTAATCAGATTCGAACACCTAAACCATATATATTATCGTTCCTTATGATATGACACATTCCAAGACGCAGACTTTGGGTCCCCCCTGGGCAATGCACCGCCCCCTTCGTTATATCTCAGAAACTATCCATGTCACCACCCCTAAACCATATATATTATTGTTCCTTATGATAAGATGCATTGACTGACACAGACTTAATCAGATTCGAACACCTAAACCATACATATTATTGTTCCTTATGATATGACTCATTCTAAGACACAGACTTTGTCTCCCTCTGGTCAACCCCGGACCATGCCCCGCCCCCTTCAATTCATAAAAGGCCTTATATCTCAGAAACAATTCATATCCCCACCACTTAACCATATATATTATTGTTCCTTATGATAAGATGCATTCACTGACACAGACCTTGGGTCCCTGTGGACAGCTCCGGGTCCCTCCGGACACCCCCGTGCCATTCTAGAGAATGGGTACAAGCCATATCGACAAAGATATATGGCGGGGGCATCTGTGTACTTTGGACACATGTCTAGTTTTCAATTAGAAAACCATATATACAATTTCAAAACGCTAGGATACATAGTTCTTAAGTCAGAATCAGAATCAGAATCAGAATTGTTACTGGTGACACGTCAAATGACATTCATACACCAGGACCTAGAATGTGGGAAGTTAGTCCCTAGCTCTAACCAAAGAGGTAAATTTAGCTACACAATCATCAGCGCCTTCAGCTGTCGAAATAATCGAATTGGGAAGTGCATTCCAATCTCTAATGGTTCTGGGGAAGAACGACTCTTTATAAATGTCAGTTCTTGCAGTAAGGGTCTGAAACGCCAACGAATGGTGATTTCTACAGTGTCTAGCTTGGGGAACAATGCCATCTGTTGGAATGCTGGCAGCACTCCTTAGACCTTTGTATAAAAGGATTAGCCTACTTTCTTTTCTCCTTTTCTTGAGAGACTCCCATTTCAATTTTCCAAGTATTCCAGTCATGCTCCCAGTTTCAAAGCAGTAGTTGCCTGTTACAAATCTAAAAGCTCTATTCTGTACTTTCTCAATTTCATCGTTAAGGACCACTCCACTGTGGTCCCAGATACAACTACCATATTCCAAGATTTGGCGAAAAAACCTTTATATGCTGCCTCTTTTACATCCTGAGGGCACTGATGAAGATTTCGCCTCAGGAAACCAAGCGTTCTAGTAGACATGTTGCTAATATGAGTATTCCATCTCAAGTTGTGTGAGATTGTCACTCCAAGGTATTTAATGGAGTCCGCATTCTCGAGGACTGTTCCCTCTAAGGTGTAAGAAGCCTCAACTTTATCAGATCTCTCCCTAGTTATATGCATACTATTGCATTTAACTGGCCGAAATCTCATGTCCCATTTTCGGGCCCAACATCATGATCTATCTATGTCAGCCTGAAGTTTCAATGAGTCATCTGTATCCCTAATTTCCCGGTAACAAACACAGTCATCTTCGAACAGTCTTATTTCTGAGTCAATGTCAGTGGAAATATCATTGATGTACAGGGAGAACAAAAGTGGACCAAGAACGGTCCCTTGCGGGACTCCCGACAAAACTGGAGCCCACTCTGAAGATTCACCATTAACAGCAACCCGCTGTTTTCTGTAGCAAAGAAAGGAATTTATCCACTTGAGGGTCTTTCCCCCAATTCCATAACCAAATAACTTAGATTTAAGAAGTCCAGAAGCAATGTGTCCACCCGTCTCCCTTTGTCCAAGACTTTTGCCCAGTCATTAATGACTGTGCTTAGCTGAGTTTCACAACTATGCCTTTTCCTAAATGCATGCTGTCTGTCTGACAAAAGTTAATGTTCGTCCAAGTGGGCCATGGTGTTTCGGACAAGAGCCGTATCTCCTTTTTTGAAGTGTGGACAGATGCTTGTTAAGAGCTATTCTTTGGGGATTTCACCCGTATCAAGAGACTGTTGAAGCAAGTGTGCGAATATGGACCCAACTCATTTGCTAATTCCTTCAGGACTCTAGGATTAAGCTCGTCAAGTCCTAAGGCCTTACTGGGGTTTAAGACTTGAAGTAACTTGATCACTCCTGCAGCTGTCACAACAATACTATTCATGAATGGGGCCGATCTTCCAGTCAATGGAACCTCAGTTTTATTAAACGCATCATTAAATTGACCAACTAGTTCCTCTGCCCTTTCAGGGTCTGATTCAGCAACCCCGTCCCCTCCTCTTTTATTAAGGGGCGGCGCACCTTGCCTGTCTTTCTTCTGGCTATTGATATATCTGTAGAAGTCTCTGGGATTTGCCTTTACATCACCTACCAAGGTTTGTTTGATTTGAGGTTTCACGTCCCCGTCAACACTGTAAAGGTCATTTTGGAGACGTTGCTTCCAATTTTGTGGGACTTTTACCCGACATTGAGATGAAATGACATCTCAATCCCTGTCGCCCAATGAAACCAATAGGGTTTATTAGCATGGACGGTCCACCTCGCACCGCGGTTCCTGGACAGGCTTAGATCCTCTAAGTGGTTTACCAGTACTAGTGTGCGGGCCGGATTCAGCTCTGCGTGGAAGCATCATACAGCCCATATATTTCTTCAAGCCCCTATGGGCGGGGGCAAGCACCTACCAAGGTATTCACATACAAATAATGCTGATTTTTTTTTATATCAGTCTTGATTTCACCTCTCAAGTTTTCAAATTTTGTCCGGAGTTTACCACTTCCCGTCTTTTTTGACTTTGCATGAATCTTATTCCTTCTGCGAATTTTTCTTCTTCTCTGGAGTGTTAAGTTAAGCTCTGTACAAGAAAGCCGGAATGCAAAGGGCCATCACTCTAACAAAGGTTTTCTATTACCAACATGTGCACAAAGGCAAATAGAACGCTTGGTTTCCTGAGACGAAATCTTCATCGGTGTCCTCAGGATGTAAAAGAGGCAGCATATAAAGGTCGTGTTCGCACAATCTTGGAATATGGTATTTGTATCTGGGACCCCAGCGGAGTGGTCCTTAACGAAGAAATGGAGAAAGTTCAGAATAGAGCTGCTAGATTTGTAACAAGCAATTACTGCTTTGAAACTGGGATCATGACTAAAATAGTAGGAAAATTAAGACGGTAGTCTCTCAAGAAAAGGAGAAAAGACAGTAGGCTCATACTTTTATACAAAGGTCTAAAGGGTGCTGCCAGCATCCCAACAGATGACCTTGTTCCCCCCAGCCAGGCACTGTAGAAATTATCATTCATTGGCGTTTCAGACCCTTGCTGCAAGAACTGACATTTATAAAAAATCTTTCTTCCCCCGAACCATTAGAGATTGGAATGCCCTCCCCGATTCGATTATCTCAACGGCTGAAGGCGCTGAGGATTGTGTAGCTAAGTTTACCTCTTTGGTGAGAGCTAGGGACTAACTTCCCATCACAGGTCCTGGTGTATGAATGTCATTTGGCGTGTAACCAGTAACAATTCTGAATCTGATCTGATTTCAAATGATGACTTTTTTCGTTGTGACAATACCGTACGAATACACAAGAGAGTCAAGCCAGTTGACTCCCCTCACGGTAACTTACAGCTTATTATCTATTCAAATTACAGACGATTATGAAATTGTCGGTCTTGCATGCAGACGTAGATATTTTATTGCAACAGACTGAGCAATGGAGTTGTGCCACAAGTTCTCACATCATTAATCACGGCCCTTCCCTATATAAGCGAAGACATCTGAACGTCGTAGTTAGCAATGATGACCAGGGAGTTGAGCTCGTGCACAGTTTAGCCAGACACACGTCACGTGTACACCCAAGGCCAGCTTGCGAGAGTGGTCTACACAAGAAAATACAAAGTTAAGATATGCGTAAATATTTACATATAACTGCAACAAAATGTTACGAAAAAGAAAAAGTACTAGTACATCAGAACAATAACACACTTTCTCATACAAATGTATATGACGTCATCTTGTTCAATATGTGCACTATTATAGAGGCCTTTGTAGCTGGAATTTTGAATTTTGATAACCGATGTGGTTTCGCTGTCCAGTGTCTAGGTACCGATTTACATCGACAATAGTATCACCGTCAAATTCCTAGCCACCGATTCATATCGACAGAAGTGGTTTCGCCCATCTGGGCTTGAAGAAATACATGGGCTGCATGATGCTTCCACGCAGAGCTGGAACCGACCCGCACACAAGTACTAATAAACCGCTTAGAGGATCTAAGCCTGCCCAGGCAAAGCGGTGCGAGTCGGCCCGTCCATGCTTATAAACCCTATTGGTTTCATTGGGCGGCAGGTATTGAGATGTCATTTCATCTCAATGCCGGGTAAAAGTCCTACAAAATTGGAAGCAGCGTCTCCAAAATGACCTATACAGTGTTGACGGGGACGTTAAACCTCAAATCAATCAAAATACATGGTTTTGCCGTCAAATGCATAGCCACCGATTAACATCAACGAACGTTACTCTTATGAAGATATCTTCTTCAACAACCCCGACAGGGTTTGATGGGGCGGTTATATGGCGATATATCCGTTGCTGTCAACCTTTTCTTGACACCTTTAACGTCGACTGATAGAATTTTGTTCTATCCCACCGTCGACGTTGAGATGTCGTGACATTTAGTGAAGCATGAGCTGACGTACTTCGATCATGCAATGACGATGTGACGAATAACTTGCATTAAGTGATCTGCATGATTGATATACTGAATGTACGGAATAGTGAACAGGCCAACCATCAGTTCATACCATAATCGTGGCGTCAAAAATGACGTCGCACGATACGTTCTATATGTCTGATATGGCACAGACATAACCAGCATGCAGAATTTATATTTGGGCTAGAAATAAATAAATAAATAAATAAATAAATAATAAAAAAAACATTAATGATTTTCAACTGAAGAAATACTAGTTGTAGGATATATAGAAAAATGCTCGTTCAACAACATAAAAGACGCCATTTAAGGAGAATGGGAACACCTGGCAGATTTTTCCGCCATTTTTCAAAGGGAAAAAAGGTAAACAACTTTCGTGACTTCCGGTTCGCTTTCTATATATACAAGCCCTGTCTCACTGCAAAAGGGATCTACTTTTAAAGGAAAGAATTTGCCCACTAGGAGCAAATTCTTTCCTTTAAGAGTTGACCTAAAAGTTGACCTATTTACGAGTTGACCCTTATTGGCATGGGAGACAAAAATACTTTTGCAGGAGTTGCCTCCCCTGAAGGTGTATCCATTCCCCTTTAACACATGAGAGTTTGTTATCCTAATGTGTTTTCCCACAGATTTGCATTATTTTCTGATTGCTGACAAAGCAACCTTCACAAGAGTCGCTCTATAATAATAAACCCCAAATGGGTTTGAAATTGCATTTTGCAATAATAAAGCACAGAAAAGGCAAGTTGACCTATATGCAATGCCCCAGAGAGACAAAATATTTAACTTTAATTACTTCTATTTTTGGCGAGTCATCGTTGATATACATGTATTGATACCGCTTAACAATACTTCAACATCACGTTCAGCATTATGCACTTTTTATTTGGCTCACCTGGGCCGATGGCTCAGTCCACAACTTTGACCAGTTATATTCTGCAATCGGCAGACTGATCTAAATCATTACCATTCTGTGGCATGCTTCTGGCTGGACATTAATGACATAAGCTTTTTATCTTAATTGGATGAACGTTTGGTTGTTATGGCAACCACAGGAGGCAACTACAATGCACCGTATATAGACTTTTCACCGTAGCGCTTTCAGTTTTCATCGTATCATTCTGAAACTTATATAGAAGTAGGCTGGGGATAACAGATCGGGATGAGTTTGTAAACTGGGGATTGCACGACCCGTAGGGTTTGCTGACTATGATCACCCTGTGAGTCCTCCCGTCCGGCCGTGGTCAGTTTGTGACAATCGCTATAAAATTAGAACCGCTTGGAATAGTTTGATCTCTTTTTGCATACGGATTAATGTCGACAAGACCTGGTCCATGGTATTACTTTATGGCAGATTCCTTTTTAAATGGCCTCGCCGAGGTAATACATATATAAAACAAGAGAACCATGATGGTCCTATATCGCTCACCTGAGCAAAGAGGTTTACCTGTGTGTCCCAGGTGTGGCAATTATTGGTCCCAAGTCTATAATTTGAAAATCTTGGAAGAGGTCCATTAAATGAAACTTAATACCAAATAACAAAGGCATTGGCCTTCTGGTTTAAGACAAGAAGATTTTTAAAGTTTTCCCTATAGAAGTCTATGTAAAACCAGTGGGCTATAACTTGATAGATGTCTGTTAGCTGAAACTACATACCAAATATCAAAGACCTGGGCCTCCTTGTTTTAGACAAGAAGATTTTAAAGATTTTTCTTTATAAGTCTATGTGAAACAAGTGGGCACCAGGGCGGGATCAATTTTGGCCCCAGGGCTATAATTTGAAAAATCTTGGTAGATGTTGACTAGATGAAGCCACATACCAAATATCAAAGACATGGGCCTACTAGACTCAGACCAGAAGATTATTAAAGATTTTTCCCATAGAAGCCTATGTATAGCAAGTGGGCTTCGGGGCAGGTCCATTTTAGCCCAAAGGCTATATTTTGAACAGGTCCACTACATGAAGCTTCATTCCAAATATCAAAGACCTTGGCCTTCTGGTTTAAGACAGTAGACTTTTAAAGGTTTTTCCTATGTAAAACAAGTGGGCTCTAGGTGGGGCAATCTTTGGCCTCAGGGCTATAATTTGAACAATCTTGGTAGAGTTCCATAAGATGAAGCTACATACCATATATCAAAGACCTGGGCCTTCTGGTTTTAGATAAGGATTTTCCATTATAAGTTTATGTATGGCAAATGGGCCTGGGGTGGGGGCCATTTTGGCCCCAGGGCTAACACTTGAACAACCGTGGTAGAAGTCCACTAGGTGAAGCTACATAGCATATATCAAAGACCTGGGCCTTCTGGCTTCAGACAAGAAGAGCCATATGGCCATTTTGTGGGAAAGTAACTGTCCATATGGCCGTCCTTTGTTTAGGTTTCCATTATGGTCTGGTCGCTTAATGTTTGTATTTCTTTCCCTTTGGTGTCTTTTATGGATGGAGTAATTTAATTGTATCAATTCCTGATCTTTGTTTTACTTCTACTTTAAAGGGTTTTCCCTTATAAGTCTATGTAAAACAAGTTGGCCCTTGGGCGGGGCCAGTTTTGGTCTCCAGGGCTGTAATTTGAACAGCCTTGATAGAGGTCAATTAGATGAAGCTACATAGCAAATATCAAAGACCTGGGCCTTCTGGTTTCAGACAAGAAGAGTTTTAAAGGAGTTTCCCTTATAAGTCTATGTAAAAACAAAAGTGGGCCCCGGGGCGGGACATTTTTTGCCACAGAGCTTTAACTTGAATACTCTCGTAAGAGGTCCATTAGATGAAGCTTCATACCGCATATCAAAGACCTGGGCCTCCTGGTTTCAGACTAGAAGATTGTTTTAGGGGTTTTCCCTTATAAAAAATAGAAGTGAAGGCAATGATCAGGAATCGATACAATTAACCCACAGCTCCCATCAGAGACACCCAGGGAAAGAAAACAAATACGAAACAACCAGACCCTAATGGAAACATCACCAGCGGAAAGCCAAAAGGACAGTTACTTTCCCACAAAATGGCAAATTGGCTATCCAAAGCAATATAATATAAGCGATTCACACACTCAAAGACAAGCAATGACAAAAATAAACCACGACAAGACCCTTATAAGACTATGTAAAACCTGGTCGGAGCTATTTTTGGCCCCAGGGTTATAATTTGGATTTTCTTGGTAGAGGTCAACTAGATGAAGCTACATATCAAATATCAAAGACCTGTGCCTGGTTTTAGACAAGAAGATTTTTAAAGGTTTTCCCCAGTAAGGGTATATGTAAAACATGTGACCCATAGGGCGGGGCCAGTTTTGACCACAGGGCGATGCTTTGTGCAACTTTGGTAGAGGTCCTTAAGGTGACGCTACATTTCAATCATCAGAGACATCTGGTTTCAGAAAGGTTTTTGCTAACTTTCGCCTATTGGTTGCCATAGCAACCAGAGTTCTGCATGGAATAAAATTCTTTGAGCTACTTTGAAAGAGGACCACCCAAAGATCATTTCTGCCAAGTTTGGTCAGGATATGTTCAGTGGTCTAGGAGAAGGTGTTGTTTAACGAAATCGTGAACGGACAGACGGACCGACAGACGACGACGACGGACGGTGACCAATCACAATAGCTCCTCCGGAGCCTTCGGCTCAGGTTAGGTAAAAATGATAACAGAGTATAACTTCTAAATCGCTTGGAATATTTAGATTTCAGCTTGTGAATCACAGAGTTATATTCCACCGATTTCTGAAAATGCCTATTTTTGGCCTTGTCAAGGGCGAGGTTTGTGGCCAAGTAAAGTAGAAGTAAAACAAAGACCAGGAATCGATACAATTAACTTACTCCACCCATCAAAGACACCAAAGGGAAAGAAACACAAACATGAAGCGACCAGACCATAATGGAAACCTACACAAAGGAAGGCCATAAGGACAGTTACTTTCCCACAAAATGGCCAAAATGGCCATCCAAAATAAAAAGACACAAGTGATACACACAGTAAGTAACAAACAACAACATAAATAAACCGTCACAGAAGAACCGCCTTGGACGGTCAGTGGAAAGAATTCCACCGGGGGGGGGGGGGGGGGGCTTAAATCGATTTAACATGGCCATAATCCGCGCCCTTACCTCTGTCGCGGTATACACTAATTCTGTTTAGTCAGCATGAAGGCTTCCTAACTCATCAGTGTTACATCTCCGAGAACATACAAATAAAAAAACTACAGAGATGAGAAACAAGGTTGAGGACTCGACAGCATACAACAACAGAATTGCTGGAGCAAAGGAAAACCAACAGTTAGACTCCGAGGGGCCCGACCAAAGACGGAGATTCAGGCGCCAACCAACATAAAGAGTACTAAAATAAAATAAAATTCCATTTATGTTTTTACGCTGGAACCGTCATATAATCTTAAGCCCGACCCACCGTTGTGCAATCAAAGAGCGAAGCAAAGTTGCCAACCGTGATTGGGTTAACCACCATGCATGCAGTCTGTTTTATAACATTTATGTTGTACCCAATCTTTATATATCGACGAACGATTTTACGAAATTGGGTATTAAGTCATTACAGGAATGTATTTTTCTAAATTTATATACTAAGTCACCATAGTATTCGGGTTCCGACAGGCCATGTTGCAGAAGTGTTTTAAGTCCAACATTGAATTTGGAACCAAATCAGAATGACGTCTATAAAACTTAGAAAAGGCTTTAACGTAGTTTATGATACCGATACCCCTGGTTAAGAAGTTTGGCGGTTAATAATTTATTACGAGTGTTGAAGTCGGATACATGACTAGACAATCTAGCGAATCGAATTAACTGCGAAATATAAAACCCATACGATGTCGCACGAGGAACATCACCGTCCAAAAAAGGAAAATTTACAATCTCGAAATCAAAATCATTACGTTTATCATAAATTTTGCAAGAAACAAATCCATCTATAATAGATGAATGTAAATCCCAAAAGGGGGCCTCGGTATCAGAGGAGTTTGCCTTGTTTAACTGAAGTTCTAGGGAATAAATCTGACTGATCTAACCATCAAAATAAGTATTGTCAATATTTAATAAATCATCTAAATATCTAGAAGTAGAACTAAAAGCTTCCATAATTTCAGATTGGTTATCAATGGAAAGCGACAACATGAAGTCTCTTTCATAACAATACAAGAACAGATCAGCCACAAGAGGTGCGCAATTCGTACTTATCGGAATACCCACAATTTGTCTAAATAACTTTGTCTAAAATAAGTATCGAATCTAATACAAATATTGTCAAGTAGAACGGTGAGGACATCACACACTTTCTGACATGACCAAAGTGTCTAATTCTTATGCTCTTTAGAAGTGAAAAATGCATTTCTGACATTACATGCAAGATAGAGAGAATCTTCTCTGTGAAAAGCCCATTCAATAAAATCTTTAAGTTTTTCTTTTATAAGATTATGAGGAAGTGTAGTGTAAAGAGTGGAAAAATCGTAAGTAGACAGACTTGAAGCACGAAAATGTCTGGATTTCAATTTATTTAACACCTCATTCGATTTTTTTATAGACCAAAACAGATTTCTTCCTGATCTTTCAAAGTCATTATCACAATATTTAATCAATAGCAGTAAGACAGGAAGTTAATAATTTAGAAAGTTCAGTGGTAGTGCAAGAGCTAGAATTTGCAATAAGCCGTGCTTTGTAAGGTCTTTTATGAAGTTTTGGTAACCAGTATAGCGTAGGAAGCTTGTCTTGGCCTTCTCTAACACACACAGCGAACTTGGTGGCTGAATGACAAATATGCTCATCTACTATAGCTCTCTCTTCAGCTAAAGGCTGAAGCACATAGGCCTTAGTACCACCAAGCTCCTGCTTAAGCGTGTTAACAAAGTGAAGCCGTCACACAACGACGACGTTGTTAGCGACCTTGTCTGCAGGGGCCAAAACAAACTTCATATGAAATTCTTGAATACCTAGTTTAAGACGACGTAAAGACGCCTTAGACTTAGGAGGTAATAAGTTAGTATTTTGAGAATAGAAAGAAATGCGTTTAGTCACTACTTTTAAAATGCTAAGTTTCCAGTCCTTAATTTTGAAAATATCTGAGGGTCACTGATGAGGCCTAATTGGCCGAAACTAGCTAGTCTGGCCCAGAAAACACGTACACTCCTTATTTTTCAGTTCTGTGGTGTATTCCTTGCTTCCAGAGGATAACCCTTTTACAGAACATACTTAAGGGCTTTATGCTCAACATACTCTCGCTTACACCATCGATTACCTAATTCATTCAAGGCAGCAGCGATTTCATCTCCACAATTACAGGAATCAATTTTAGAAGGAAACCGATATTTCGGTCCTTTAGAAATTATATTCCTTATCCTAGAATCAGGAATAATTTTCAAATTGCCAGTAATTACATAACCAGCAGCAGGATAGCAATACACTGAGTTTCAAGTTACAATCACATGAATCAGGAGTATTAGTATCAATATCAAGAGCTCAAACAAGTTTATTGAAACTAGAGCTATCACTAAAGGTGACGAATACCCCCACAAAAACTGCCTTGATAGTACAACAGCGGCATTTTGCAATTTTTTCACTTGAAAGGGGCCATAACTATGTCGAAAATTGACGAATTGTAGTGGAAATCGAACTTGGCATGTATTTTATGATGTTACATCAGTGTACCAAAAATTATAAAAATCGGTGAAGCAGTTTTTGAGTTATCGTCTGGAAACCAAGTCAACAGACCGACCGACCGACAGACCGACAAGCTCACTCCTATATACCCCCCAAATTTCATTTGTGGGGGTATAATTAAAAATGATAGATCTTACATGTTTGTTATATTTATAGCAAATTATAGGTGTTTCAGTACTTTGAAAATAAGCAGGAATGTTAGAAAGCACCGAGCTCTCACGAAAAATACTGGGCAAATCTATAAAATCAATACCCATATTAATGAAGGATATTTTGAAGAAATGTCGTTTATGATTAATTTCAGAATCAATGTAAGGACGTAGAGTATGCCGAGTATAGCCTCTAGTTAAGAGAGTCGCATTATATAACTGATTAGAACAATCGTAGTATTTATTCGCCTCGGTGTCCAGAAGACGTAAAACAGAAACGGGTAATGAACTTAGAAATGAAAGCATAGAGTGGCGTCCATGATTTAATAATATAATTGACAGTCACTTCAGTCTAGTATTTTTTCGTTTAAAAGCACGTAATTTACGTTTATAGTTACCATTTTTCCTGGTGCCGTGAGATCTAGTTCTGCGTTTTCGGCATTCCAGGAGCGAGAAAATATCAAAGTCCGGCATTCTGGAAATATTACCCCCATGATAAATGTTGTCATTAAATCCCAGTGGGAAAGGGGTCTGTAAAGATTTAATCAATTTCAGTTCAGCCTCATGTCTTTTGATAATTTTGAATCTAGATGTAGAATTTGCATCGTAGTAAAGTTTTTCCCCTGGTTGTATAACGATGTTATGTACAGAATCACCTGTACGTCGAAAGTGACGGTACAAGAAAGTGTCAGTTTTCTTAGGCTTACTCATTCTACGATAATGCTCGTTTAATTTAGTTTTAAGCATGCGGTTAGTTTGACCGACGTACTGCATATTACAGTTTGCAGCACGTCATGTAATTAGATAAATTAAATCTGTAGACTGTCATGTCAAATCAGACATGTTCACTACAGAGAAGCGTCTACCGTTTACAGATGAAGTAACGGTAGACGCAGTGCTTAAATGCGAACAACATCTGCACCTCTTGGCATTGCACATAGAAATACTAGGGTACATTCCATTTTTTTCCACGGATTAGTATATTTTCGAAGGATGAGTGACTTGAGAGGCGATAGTCTTATACGAAGATTATTTTTAAATATATTGGTATTGCCTGCTCCATTGAGATTAACTGAAGTTACAGAAGACAAATTTAAGGGTCTGACCAATACCGAAGGCAACACAGTATTAAAGTTCTTTATAGAATGGGGAATCCGTACAGAAGAAGCAGAGTGTAACCTAAGGGGTGATATTGATAGTTTAAATGAATTTGTGATACTCATGTGAGTTTATAAGGTTTTGATACCGTCAAAACTAAAGCGATCTTCATACCGGTCACTAAGTAAAATAGCATATAAAATTACGATTTTAAGCCTCCCCCAGTGGCATACATTTTTACTGGCCTATCCAAGGCTGTTCTCCTGTTGTGGTTTATTTTTTTATAGTTTGTCTTTGCATGTATGTATTGCTTAAATTGTTTTTATTTTGGATAGCCGCTTGGTCATTATGACGCAAAGTAACTGTCCTTTTGACTCTCCGCGCGTGATGTCTTCAATAGGGTTTAGTTATTTTGTGTTCGTATTTTTTCCCATTGGTGTCTCTGTTGGGAGATGTTTGGTAATTTTATAAATTCCTCTTCTACTTGTCACCACCTTGGCCTCTTCAGATTTTATTGGATCTTTCTGAAACCTATATATATGTAGGCTGGGGATAAAAGCTTGGATAAGTTCTAAACCGGATAAAGGTGGCTTATTAATCAGAGAATTCTGCCAACTAGATTGTTTAAAATGCCTTTTTTTGACATTGTCATCATGGTAGCCCCTTCAGTTTTGATCAGATCTTTCTGAACTTTGTATATAACAAGGCCGAGAATAAAAGCTCTGACGAGTTTCAAAACTGGCAAATCGGTCGATTAATACTAAAGTAATGTCCCCTTGATTGCTGAAAAATGTCTATTTTCGACTTTTTCTTCAGCATAAGTCCTTCAGTTCTGATTGGATCTTCCTGAGACTTACATAAAAGTAGGCTTTGGATAAAAGCTAGGCGGGGTTCGAAACTTGATTAGATTAAGTCAATCTTTCAGTGATAGAGTTATGTCACTTTGGTTGCTGAAAATGACTGTTTGCGACCTTGACATCGGCATAGTATCACCAGTAGTAATTGGATTTTCCGGAATATTACATACAAGTGGACTAAGGATAAAAGCTTGGATGAGTTCGAAAACTGCTTAATTCAAGAGGTAAAGGAAATACCAGTTTTGTCTCACTCGCAAAAATCAATCAAAACATTCCACCTGTCGGTTTCAAAAAGGGTGAACAAAGATAGAGGTAAATCCAAAATCGGGGCCTCGGTATCAGAAGAATTTGCTTTATTTAACTGAAGTTCTGGGGGGTAAATCTGATTGATCAAACCATCGAAATAGGTATAATCATTATTTAATAAATCATCTAAATATCTAGAAGTGGAGCTAAAAGCTTCAATAATTTCAGATTGGTTATCAATGGAAAGCGACAACATGAAGTCTCTTTCATAACAATACAATAATAGATCAGCCACAAGAGGTGCGCAATTCGTACCCATAGGAATGCCCACAATTTGTCTAAATAAATTAGTACCGAATCTAATATAATTATTGTCAAGTAGAAAGGTGAGGGCATCACACACTTTCTGACATGACAAAAGTGTATAATTCTTATGCTCTTTAGAAGTGAAAAATGCATTTCTGACATTACATGCAAGATAGAGGGAATCTTCTCTGTGAAAAGCCCATTCAATTAAATCATTAAGATTTTCTTTTATAAGATTATGAGGAAGTGTAGTGTTAAGAGTGGAAAAATCGTAATTAGACAGACTTGAAGCACGAAAAAGTCTGGATTTCAATTTATTTAAAACCTCATTCGAATTTTTTTATAGACCAAAACAGATTTCTTCCTGATCTTTCAAAGACTTTATCACACTATTTAATCACATGCGTTTTAATAGCAGTAAGACAGGCAGTTAATAATTTAGAAAGTTCAGTGGTAGTGCAAGAGCTAGAATTTGCAATAAACCTTGCTTTGTAAGGTCTTTTATGAAGTTTTGGTAACCAGTATAGCGTAGGAAGCTTGTCTTGGCCTTCGGTAACACACGCAGCAAACTTGGCCATAAGGCCATTTTGTGGGAAAGTAACTGTTCTTATGGCCTTCCTTTGTTTAGGTTTCCATTATGGTCTGGTCGCTTAATGTTTGTGTTTCTTTCCCTTTGGTGTCTTTGATGGGTGGAGTAAGTTAATTGTATCGATTCCTGATCTTTGGTTTACTTCTACTTTGATGGCTGAATGACAAATATGTTTATCTACTATAACTCTCTCTTCAGCTAAAGGCTGAAGTTCATAGGCCTTAGTACCTTAGTTTGTTTTGGCTCCAGCAGTAAAGCTGCTAATAATGTAGTCGCTGTTAGACGGCTCCACTATGTTAACACTCTTCAGCAAGAACCTGGTGGTACTAAGGTCTATGAACTGTAGCCTTTGGCTGTAGAGAGGGCTTGAGTTGATGGCCACATTTGTCATTCAGCCACCAAGTTTGCTGTATGTGTTACAGAAGGCCAAAACAAGCTTCCTTCGTTATATTAGTTACATAAACTTCATAAAAGACCATACAAAGCACGGTTTATTGCAAATTCAAGCTCTTGTACCACAGCTGAAGTTCATAGGCCTTAGTACCACCAAGTTCTTGCTGAAGAGTGTTAACATAGTGAAGCCGTCAAACAACGACCACATTGTTAGCGGCCTTATCAGCTGGAACCAAAACAAACTTTCTATGATATTCTTGAATACCTAGTTTAAGGTGACGTCAAGACGTCTTAGGTTTAGGAGGTTATACGTTCGTATTTTGCGAATAAAAAGAAATGCGTTTGTTCACCAATTTCAGAATGCTAAGTTTCCATTCTTTTAGAGCTTTATGCTCAACATACTCGCGTTTACATCATCGATTACCAAATTCATTCAAGGCAGCGATTTCCTCTCTACATTTATTGAAATCAATTTTAGAAGGAAATCGACATTTCGGTCCTCTAGAAATTATACTAGTATCCTTGAATCAGGAATAATTTTTAAATTAGCAGTAATAATATGACCAGCAGCAGGATAGCAATACAGTGAATTTTTACAATCACATGTATCAGGGGTGTTAGTGTCAATATCAAGATCAGAAACAAGTTTATTGAAATTAAAAATGATAGATCTAACAGGTATATTGTATTTATAGCAAATGATGGATGTTTGAGTATTTTGAAAATAAGCAGGAATGGATGAAATGACCGAACTGTCCTGGAAGATACTAGGTAAATCTATAAAATCCATACCCTTATTAATGAAGGATATTTTGATGTAATGACGTTTGTGATTAATTTCCGAATCGATGGAAGGACGAAGAGCATGCTGAGTATAACCTCTAGTTAAAAGAGTATCGTCGTATGACTGATTAGAATTATCGTAGAATCTATTCGCCTCGGTATCTAGAATCCGTAATACAGAAATGGGTAATGAACTTAGAAAGGCAGGCATTGAGTGGCGTCCATGATTCAATAATATTATGGACAGTCACTTAAGTCTGGTATTGTTTCTTTTAAAAGCACGTAATTTACGTTTATAATTTCCATTTTTTCTGGTGCTGTGCGATCTAGTTTTACGCTTTCGACAGTCCAGAAGGGAAAAAATATCAAAGTCGGGGCATTTCAGATATACATGTATTACCCTCATGATAAATGTTGCCATTAAAGCCCAATGAAAAAGGTGTAAGGCTTTACGCTGGAACCGTCTTTGAATCTGAGGCCTGACCCTCCGGCGTGCAATTTAAAGAGGGAAGCAACGTTGTCAACCGTGATTGGGTTAACTACCATGCATGCAGTCTGTCGTATAACAATTATGTTGTACACAGTCTTTTTATATCGAAGAATGATTTTACGAAATTGGGTACTGAATAGAAGTGAAGGCAATGATCAGGAATTTATCCAGTTAACTGACAGCTCCTATCAGAGACACCAAAGGGAAAGAAACTCAAACATGAAACAACAGACCCTAATAGAAACATCAACAGCGGAATAGGCTATTCAAAAAAAAATAATATAAGCAACACAAACACCCAAAGACAAACCATAACAAAAATAATCCTCGACAGAAGAACCGCCTTGGAACGGTCAGCGGAAACGAATTCCACTGGGGGCTTAAATCGAATTTACGCGGCCACGATCCTCGCCCTTACTTCCGTCGCGATTTAGACAAATTGTTTGTTCAGTCCGCATGATGGCCTCCTAACTCGTCAGTGAAGCATCTCCTCGAACACAAAAAATCAAACTACCACAGAGATGAAACAACGGTGGGGACTCGACAGCAAGTAAACACTGAAATGCTGGGGCAAAAGAAAACCAACAATTAGACTCCGATGGCCCCGACCAGAGACAGAGCATCAGGCACCAACAAACATTACATAAAATTAGATTCTCTCTTACGTTTAGTAAGCCTTTACGCTGGAACGTCATAGAATCTGAGGCCTGACCCCCCGGCGTGCAATTCAAGAGGGAAGCAAAGTTGTCAACCTTGATCGGGCTAACTACCATACATGCAGTCTGTCGTATAACATTAATGTTGTACCCAATCTTTTTAAATCGAAGAATAATTTAAAGAAATTGGGTACTTAAGTCATTGCGCGATAAATTTGACTGATCAAACCATCGAAATAGGTATTGTCAATACTTAATAAATCATCCAAATATCTAGAAGTCGAGCTAAAAGCTTCAATGGTTTCAAGCTGGTTTTCAGCAGAAAAGAGACAGCATGAAGTCTCTCTCATAGCGAAACAAAAACAGATCAGCCACAAGGGGTGCGCAATTAAAAACCCATCGGAATACCAACATATTGTCTAAATAACTTAGTAACAAATCTTATGTAAATATTGTCAAGTAGAAAGGTGAGAGCTTCACACACTTTCTGAATGACCATAAAGTATATTTTTTACATGCACGATAAAGGCAGTCTTCCCTATGAAATGTCTACTCAATAAATTGTTCTCTTTTTGTGTTATGAGAGAGACTTCATGATGTCCCATTCTGCTGAAAACAAATCTGAAATCATTGAAGCTTTTAGCTCGACTTCTAGATATTTGGTTGATTTATTAAATATTGACAATACCTATTTCGATGGTTTGATCAGTCAAATTAACACCCCCCCCCCGAACTTCAGTTAAATAAAGCAAATTCTTCTGATACCGAGGCCCCATTTTGGGATTTACAACTAGCTATTGTAGATGGGTTTGTTTCTTTCAAAATTTATGATAAACGCGATGATTTGATTTGAGATTGTAAATTTTCCTTTTTTGGAAGGTGACGTTCCTCACGCGCCATCCAATGGCGTTTATATTTCGCAATTATTTCGATTTGCCAGAGTGTGTAGTCATGTAACTGACTTCAACACTCGTAATAAATTGTTAACTGCTAAACTTCTTAATAAAGGTTATCGGTACCATAATCTACGCAAAGCCTTTTCAAAATTTTATAAACTTCATTCCGATTAATTTTCAATATTCGATATTGGACTTAAATCTCTTCTGCAACAAGGTCTGTCGGAAGTCGAATTTTATGGTGATTTGGTATATAGAGAGAATTACCTTAGAAAGATTTTATGATCAATCTCCACGGAAAAATGTTGCTGACCCCGGTATCGAACCCGCGTCCGCCTGATCGCCAGTCAGACGCGCATCTGCCTGAGCTACCGAGGCCGGCTCATCTCTGTGGTTGTTTGATTTTTGTGTTCTCGGAGATGTTGCACTGATGTGTTGGGAAAAGTAGAAGTGAAGGCAATGATCAGGAATCGATACAATTAGCACACAGCTTCCATCAGAGACAAACACGAAACAACATACCCCAATGGGAACATCAATTTCGGAAAGCCAAAATGAAGCTGAATATCAAATATCAAAGCCCTGGGCCTTCATGTTTCTAACAAGAAGATTTTTTAAACATTTTCCCTATATATGTCAATGTAAAATCAGTGGGGCCCGGGGCAGGGTGCTTTTTGGCCCCCGGTCTATAATTTGAACAATCATGGTAGAGGTCCACTAGATGAAGCTTCAAACCAAAAATCAAAGACCTGAGCCTTCTGGTTTGAAACAAATAATGTTTTAAACGTTTGCCTTGTATACATCTATGTTAACTCAGTGGGCGCCGCCCCTGGGCCATTTTTGGCTCTAGGGCTCAAATTTGAACAATCTTGGTAGATGTCCACTAGATGAAGCTTCATACCAAATATCATAGGCTTTTGGGTTTCGGACAAGAAGACTTTTAAAGGTTTTCCCTTTATACCTCTATATTAACACAGTGGGCCCGCCCCTGGGCCATTTTTGGCTCCAGGGCTATAATTTGAACAATCTTGGTAGAGGTTCACAAGACGAAGCTTCACACCAAATGTCAAAGACCTGGACCTTTTGGTTCTAGACAAGAAGATTTTTAAAAGTTTTCCCTATACAACCCTATGTAAGACCAGTGGGCCCCGCCCTAAAATTTAAAAATCTTGGTAGAGGTCCACTAGATGAAGCTTCATACCAAATATCAAAGACCTGGGTCTTCTGGTTTCAGACAAGAAGATTTTCAAATGTTTTCTCTATATAACCCTATGTAAAACCAGTGGGCCCCTGGGCCATTTTTGGCTCCAGGGCTATAATTTGAACAATCTTGATAGAGGTCCACTAGATGAAGCTTTATACCAGATATCAAAGACCTGAACCAGATATCAAAGACCTGAGCCTTCCGGTTTCAGGCAAGAAGATTTTCAAAGGTTTTCCCTATATACCTCTATGTTAACACAGTGGGCCCCGCCCCTGGGCCATTTTTGGTCCCAGTGCTATAATTTGAGCAATCTTGGTAGAGGTCCACTAGACAAAGCCTCACACCAAATATCAAAGACCTGTGCCTTTTCGTTTCAGACAGGAAGATTTTTAAAGGTTTCCCCTATATAACCCTATGTAAAACCAGTGAGCCCCGCCCCGGAGCCATTTTTGGCCCCAGTGCTATAATATGAACAATCTTGATAGATGTCCACAAGATTAAGCTTCATACCAAATATCAAAGACCTGGGCCTTTGGGTTTCAGACAAGAAGATTTTTGAAGGTTTTCCCTTTATACCTTTATGTAAGCCTAGTGGGCCCCACCTCGGGCGATTTTTCGCCCAAGGGCTATAATTTGAACAATTAAGGAAGAGGTCCGCTAGATGAAGCTTCATACCAAATATCAAAGACATCGGCCTTCTGGTTTCAGACAAGAAAATTTTCAAAGGTTTTCCCTATTTAACCCTATGTAAAACCAGTGGGCCCCGCCCCTTGGCCATCTTTGGCTAAAGGGCTATACTTTGAACAATCTTGGTAGAGGTCCATTAGATGAAGCTCCAATCAAAGACCTGGGTCATTTGGTTTCAGACAAGATGATTTTTAAAGGTTTTCCCTATTTAACCCTATGTAAAACCAGTGGGCCCCACCCTTGGGCCATTGTTTGGCCCCAAAGCTATTATTTGAACAATCTTGGTAGAGGTCCACTAGCTTAAGCTTTACACCAAATATCAAATTCCTGGGCCTTTTGGTTTCAGACAAGAAAGTTTTTTTTAAGGTTCCCCTATATAACCCTATGTAAAACCAGTGGGCCCCATCCCGGGGCCATTTTTGGCCCCAGGGCTATAATTTGTACAATCTTGGTACAGGTCCACTAGATGAAGATTCACACTAAATATCAAAGACGTGGGCCTTTTGGTTTCAGACAAGAAGATTTTTAAAGGTTTTCCCTATATAACCCTATGTAAAACCAGTGGGCCCCGCCCCGGGGCTATGTTTGACCCGAGGGCTATTATTTTAACAATCTTGGTAGAGGTCCACTAGATGAATCTTCAAACCAAATATCAAAGACCTGAGCCTTTTGGTTTCAGACAAGAAGATTTTTAAAAGTTCCCCCTATATAAGCCCGTGTAAAACCAGTGGGCCCCACCCCGGGGCCATTTTGGCCCCCGGGCTATAATTTGAATAATCTTGGTAGAGATCCACCAGACGAAAGTTTACACCAAATATCAAAGACCTGGGCCTTTTGGTTTCAGACAAGAAGAATTTTACAGATTTCCCCTATATAACAATATGTAAAACAGTGGGCCCCGCCCCGGAGCCATTTTTGGCCCCACGGCTATAATTTGAACAACTTTAGTAGAGGTCCACTAGAAGAAGCTTCATACCAAATATCAATGGCCTCGGCCTTCTGATTTCATACAAGAAGATTTTTAAAGGTTTTCTCCTATTTTTCCCTTTTTTTTGCCTTGGCAACCAGAGTTCTGCATGGAAATGAATTCTTTGAACAACCGTGATTGGGTTAACTACCATGCATGCAGTCTGTCGTATAACAATAATGTTGTACACAGTCTTTTTATATCGAAGAATGATTTTACGAAATTGGGTACTGAATAGAAGTGAAGGCAATGATCAGGAATTTATCCAGTTAACTGACAGCTCCTATCAGAGACACCAAAGGGAAAGAAACTCAAACATGAAACAACAGACCCTAATAGAAACATCAACAGCGGAATAGGCTATTCAAAAAAAAAATAATATAAGCAACACAAACACCCAAAGACAAACCATAACAAAAATAATCCTCGACAGAAGAACCGCCTTGGAACGGTCAGCGGAAACGAATTCCACTGGGGGCTTAAATCGAATTTACGCGGCCACGATCCTCGCCCTTACTTCCGTCGCGATTTAGACAAATTGTTTGTTCAGTCCGCATGATGGCCTCCTAACTCGTCAGTGAAGCATCTCCTCGAACACAAAAAATCAAACTACCACAGAGATGAAGCAACGGTGGGGACTCGACAGCAAGTAAACACTGAAATGCTGGGGCAAAAGAAAACCAACAATTAGACTCCGATGGCCCCGACCAGAGACAGAGCATCAGGCACCAACAAACATTACATAAAATTAGATTCTCTCTTACGTTTAGTAAGCCTTTACGCTGGAACGTCATAGAATCTGAGGCCTGACCCCCCGGCGTGCAATTCAAGAGGGAAGCAAAGTTGTCAACCTTGATCGGGTTAACTACCATACATGCAGTCTGTCGTATAACATTAATGTTGTACCCAATCTTTTTAAATCGAAGAATAATTTAAAGAAATTGGGTACTGAAGTCATTGCGCGATAAATTTGACTGATCAAACCATCGAAATAGGTATTGTCAATACTTAATAAATCATCCAAATATCTAGAAGTCGAGCTAAAAGCTTCAATGGTTTCAAGCTGGTTTTCAGCAGAAAAGAGACAGCATGAAGTCTCTCTCATAGCGAAACAAAAACAGATCAGCCACAAGGGGTGCGCAATTAAAAACCCATCGGAATACCAACATATTGTCTAAATAACTTAGTAACAAATCTTATGTAAATATTGTCAAGTAGAAAGGTGAGAGCTTCACACACTTTCTGAATGACCATAAAGTATATTTTTTACATGCACGATAAAGGCAGTCTTCCCTATGAAATGTCTACTCAATAAATTGTTCTCTTTTTTGTGTTATGAGAGAGACTTCATGATGTCCCATTCTGCTGAAAACAAATCTGAAATCATTGAAGCTTTTAGCTCGACTTCTAGATATTTGGTTGATTTATTAAATATTGACAATACCTATTTCGATGGTTTGATCAGTCAAATTAACACCCCCCCCCCCCGAACTTCAGTTAAATAAAGCAAATTCTTCTGATACCGAGGCCCCGTTTTGGGATTTACAACTAGCTATTGTAGATGGGTTTTTCTTTCAAAATTTATGATAAACGCGATGATTTGATTTGAGATTGTAAATTTTCCTTTTTTGGAAGGTGACGTTCCTCACGCGCCATCCAATGGCGTTTATATTTCGCAATTATTTCGATTTGCCAGAGTGTGTAGTCATGTAACTGACTTGAACACTCGTAATAAATTGTTAACTGCTAAACTTCTTAATAAAGGTTATCGGTACCATAATCTACGCAAAGCCTTTTCAAAATTTTATAAACTTCATTCCGATTAATTTTCAATATTCGATATTGGACTTAAATCTCTTCTGCAACAAGGTCTGTCGGAAGTCGAATTTTATGGTGATTTGGTATATAGAGAGAATTACCTTAGAAAGATTTTATGATCAATCTCCACGGAAAAATGTTGCTGACCCCGGTATCGAACCCGCGTCCGCCTGATCGCCAGTCAGACGCGCATCTGCCTGAGCTACCGAGGCCGGCTCATCTCTGTGGTTGTTTGATTTTTGTGTTCTCGGAGATGTTGCACTGATGTGTTGGGAAAAGTAGAAGTGAAGGCAATGATCAGGAATCGATACAATTAGCACACAGCTTCCATCAGAGACAAACACGAAACAACATACCCCAATGGGAACATCAATTTCGGAAAGCCAAAATGAAGCTGAATATCAAATATCAAAGCCCTGGGCCTTCATGTTTCTAACAAGAAGATTTTTTAAACATTTTCCCTATATATGTCAATGTAAAATCAGTGGGGCCCGGGGCAGGGTGCTTTTTGGCCCCCGGTCTATAATTTGAACAATCATGGTAGAGGTCCACTAGATGAAGCTTCAAACCAAAAATCAAAGACCTGAGCCTTCTGGTTTGAAACAAATAATGTTTTAAACGTTTGCCTTGTATACATCTATGTTAACTCAGTGGGCGCCGCCCCTGGGCCATTTTTGGCTCTAGGGCTCAAATTTGAACAATCTTGGTAGATGTCCACTAGATGAAGCTTCATACCAAATATCATAGGCTTTTGGGTTTCGGACAAGAAGACTTTTAAAGGTTTTCCCTTTATACCTCTATATTAACACAGTGGGCCCGCCCCTGGGCCATTTTTGGCTCCAGGGCTATAATTTGAACAATCTTGGTAGAGGTTCACAAGACGAAGCTTCACACCAAATGTCAAAGACCTGGACCTTTTGGTTCTAGACAAGAAGATTTTTAAAAGTTTTCCCTATACAACCCTATGTAAGACCAGTGGGCCCCGCCCTAAAATTTAAAAATCTTGGTAGAGGTCCACTAGATGAAGCTTCATACCAAATATCAAAGACCTGGGTCTTCTGGTTTCAGACAAGAAGATTTTCAAATGTTTTCTCTATATAACCCTATGTAAAACCAGTGGGCCCCTGGGCCATTTTTGGCTCCAGGGCTATAATTTGAACAATCTTGATAGAGGTCCACTAGATGAAGCTTTATACCAGATATCAAAGACCTGAACCAGATATCAAAGACCTGAGCCTTCCGGTTTCAGGCAAGAAGATTTTCAAAGGTTTTCCCTATATACCTCTATGTTAACACAGTGGGCCCCGCCCCTGGGCCATTTTTGGTCCCAGTGCTATAATTTGAGCAATCTTGGTAGAGGTCCACTAGACAAAGCCTCACACCAAATATCAAAGACCTGTGCCTTTTCGTTTCAGACAGGAAGATTTTTAAAGGTTTCCCCTATATAACCCTATGTAAAACCAGTGAGCCCCGCCCCGGAGCCATTTTTGGCCCCAGTGCTATAATATGAACAATCTTGATAGATGTCCACAAGATTAAGCTTCATACCAAATATCAAAGACCTGGGCCTTTGGGTTTCAGACAAGAAGATTTTTGAAGGTTTTCCCTTTATACCTTTATGTAAGCCTAGTGGGCCCCACCTCGGGCGATTTTTCGCCCAAGGGCTATAATTTGAACAATTAAGGAAGAGGTCCGCTAGATGAAGCTTCATACCAAATATCAAAGACATCGGCCTTCTGGTTTCAGACAAGAAAATTTTCAAAGGTTTTCCCTATTTAACCCTATGTAAAACCAGTGGGCCCCGCCCCTTGGCCATCTTTGGCTAAAGGGCTATACTTTGAACAATCTTGGTAGAGGTCCATTAGATGAAGCTCCAATCAAAGACCTGGGTCATTTGGTTTCAGACAAGATGATTTTTAAAGGTTTTCCCTATTTAACCCTATGTAAAACCAGTGGGCCCCACCCTTGGGCCATTGTTTGGCCCCAAAGCTATTATTTGAACAATCTTGGTAGAGGTCCACTAGCTTAAGCTTTACACCAAATATCAAATTCCTGGGCCTTTTGGTTTCAGACAAGAAAGTTTTTTTTAAGGTTCCCCTATATAACCCTATGTAAAACCAGTGGGCCCCATCCCGGGGCCATTTTTGGCCCCAGGGCTATAATTTGTACAATCTTGGTAGAGGTCCACTAGATGAAGATTCACACTAAATATCAAAGACGTGGGCCTTTTGGTTTCAGACAAGAAGATTTTTAAAGGTTTTCCCTATATAACCCTATGTAAAACCAGTGGGCCCCGCCCCGGGGCTATGTTTGACCCGAGGGCTATTATATTTTAACAATCTTGGTAGAGGTCCACTAGATGAATCTTCAAACCAAATATCAAAGACCTGAGCCTTTTGGTTTCAGACAAGAAGATTTTTAAAAGTTCCCCCTATATAAGCCCGTGTAAAACCAGTGGGCCCCACCCCGGGGCCATTTTGGCCCCCGGGCTATAATTTGAATAATCTTGGTAGAGATCCACCAGACGAAAGTTTACACCAAATATCAAAGACCTGGGCCTTTTGGTTTCAGACAAGAAGAATTTTACAGATTTCCCCTATATAACCATATGTAAAACAGTGGGCCCCGCCCCGGAGCCATTTTTGGCCCCACGGCTATAATTTGAACAACTTTAGTAGAGGTCCACTAGAAGAAGCTTCATACCAAATATCAATGGCCTCGGCCTTCTGATTTCATACAAGAAGATTTTTAAAGGTTTTCTCCTATTTTTCCCTTTTTGTTGCCTTGGCAACCAGAGTTCTGCATGGAAATGAATTCTTTGAACAACCGTGATTGGGTTAACTACCATGCATGCAGTCTGTCGTATAACAATTATGTTGTACACAGTCTTTTTATATCGAAGAATGATTTTACGAAATTGGGTACTGAATAGAAGTGAAGGCAATGATCAGGAATTTATCCAGTTAACTGACAGCTCCTATCAGAGACACCAAAGGGAAAGAAACTCAAACATGAAACAACAGACCCTAATAGAAACATCAACAGCGGAATAGGCTATTCAAAAAAAAATAATATAAGCAACACAAACACCCAAAGACAAACCATAACAAAAATAATCCTCGACAGAAGAACCGCCTTGGAACGGTCAGCGGAAACGAATTCCACTGGGGGCTTAAATCGAATTTACGCGGCCACGATCCTCGCCCTTACTTCCGTCGCGATTTAGACAAATTGTTTGTTCAGTCCGCATGATGGCCTCCTAACTCGTCAGTGAAGCATCTCCTCGAACACAAAAAATCAAACTACCACAGAGATGAAACAACGGTGGGGACTCGACAGCAAGTAAACACTGAAATGCTGGGGCAAAAGAAAACCAACAATTAGACTCCGATGGCCCCGACCAGAGACAGAGCATCAGGCACCAACAAACATTACATAAAATTAGATTCTCTCTTACGTTTAGTAAGCCTTTACGCTGGAACGTCATAGAATCTGAGGCCTGACCCCCCGGCGTGCAATTCAAGAGGGAAGCAAAGTTGTCAACCTTGATCGGGTTAACTACCATCCATGCAGTCTGTCGTATAACATTAATGTTGTACCCAATCTTTTTAAATCGAAGAATAATTTAAAGAAATTGGGTACTGAAGTCATTGTGCGATAAATTTGACTGATCAAACCATCGAAATAGGTATTGTCAATACTTAATAAATCATCCAAATATCTAGAAGTCGAGCTAAAAGCTTCAATGGTTTCAAGCTGGTTTTCAGCAGAAAAGAGACAGCATGAAGTCTCTCTCATAGCGAAACAAAAACAGATCAGCCACAAGGGGTGCGCAATTAAAACCCATCGGAATACCAACATATTGTCTAAATAACTTAGTAACAAATCTTATGTAAATATTGTCAAGTAGAAAGGTGAGAGCTTCACACACTTTCTGAATGACCATAAAGTATATTTTTTACATGCACGATAAAGGCAGTCTTCCCTATGAAATGTCTACTCAATAAATTGTTCTCTTTTTTGTGTTATGAGAGAGACTTCATGATGTCCCATTCTGCTGAAAACAAATCTGAAATCATTGAAGCTTTTAGCTCGACTTCTAGATATTTGGTTGATTTATTAAATATTGACAATACCTATTTCGATGGTTTGATCAGTCAAATTAACACCCCCCCCCCCCGAACTTCAGTTAAATAAAGCAAATTCTTCTGATACCGAGGCCCCGTTTTGGGATTTACAACTAGCTATTGTAGATGGGTTTGTTTCTTTCAAAATTTATGATAAACGCGATGATTTGATTTGAGATTGTAAATTTTCCTTTTTTGGAAGGTGACGTTCCTCACGCGCCATCCAATGGCGTTTATATTTCGCAATTATTTCGATTTGCCAGAGTGTGTAGTCATGTAACTGACTTCAACACTCGTAATAAATTGTTAACTGCTAAACTTCTTAATAAAGGTTATCGGTACCATAATCTACGCAAAGCCTTTTCAAAATTTTATAAACTTCATTCCGATTAATTTTCAATATTCGATATTGGACTTAAATCTCTTCTGCAACAAGGTCTGTCGGAAGTCGAATTTTATGGTGATTTGGTATATAGAGAGAATTACCTTAGAAAGATTTTATGATCAATCTCCACGGAAAAAATGTTGCTGACCCCGGTATCGAACCCGCGTCCGCCTGATCGCCAGTCAGACGCGCATCTGCCTGAGCTACCGAGGCCGGCTCATCTCTGTGGTTGTTTGATTTTTGTGTTCTCGGAGATGTTGCACTGATGTGTTGGGAAAAGTAGAAGTGAAGGCAATGATCAGGAATCGATACAATTAGCACACAGCTTCCATCAGAGACAAACACGAAACAACATACCCCAATGGGAACATCAATTTCGGAAAGCCAAAATGAAGCTGAATATCAAATATCAAAGCCCTGGGCCTTCAGGTTTCTAACAAGAAGATTTTTTAAACATTTTCCCTATATATGTCAATGTAAAATCAGTGGGGCCCGGGGCAGGGTGCTTTTTGGCCCCCGGTCTATAATTTGAACAATCATGGTAGAGGTCCACTAGATGAAGCTTCAAACCAAAAATCAAAGACCTGAGCCTTCTGGTTTGAAACAAATAATGTTTTAAACGTTTGCCTTGTATACATCTATGTTAACTCAGTGGGCGCCGCCCCTGGGCCATTTTTGGCTCTAGGGCTCAAATTTGAACAATCTTGGTAGATGTCCACTAGATGAAGCTTCATACCAAATATCATAGGCTTTTGGGTTTCGGACAAGAAGACTTTTAAAGGTTTTCCCTTTATACCTCTATATTAACACAGTGGGCCCGCCCCTGGGCCATTTTTGGCTCCAGGGCTATAATTTGAACAATCTTGGTAGAGGTTCACAAGACGAAGCTTCACACCAAATGTCAAAGACCTGGACCTTTTGGTTCTAGACAAGAAGATTTTTAAAAGTTTTCCCTATACAACCCTATGTAAGACCAGTGGGCCCCGCCCTAAAATTTAAAAATCTTGGTAGAGGTCCACTAGATGAAGCTTCATACCAAATATCAAAGACCTGGGTCTTCTGGTTTCAGACAAGAAGATTTTCAAATGTTTTCTCTATATAACCCTATGTAAAACCAGTGGGCCCCTGGGCCATTTTTGGCTCCAGGGCTATAATTTGAACAATCTTGATAGAGGTCCACTAGATGAAGCTTTATACCAGATATCAAAGACCTGAACCAGATATCAAAGACCTGAGCCTTCCGGTTTCAGGCAAGAAGATTTTCAAAGGTTTTCCCTATATACCTCTATGTTAACACAGTGGGCCCCGCCCCTGGGCCATTTTTGGTCCCAGTGCTATAATTTGAGCAATCTTGGTAGAGGTCCACTAGACAAAGCCTCACACCAAATATCAAAGACCTGTGCCTTTTCGTTTCAGACAGGAAGATTTTTAAAGGTTTCCCCTATATAACCCTATGTAAAACCAGTGAGCCCCGCCCCGGAGCCATTTTTGGCCCCAGTGCTATAATATGAACAATCTTGATAGATGTCCACAAGATTAAGCTTCATACCAAATATCAAAGACCTGGGCCTTTGGGTTTCAGACAAGAAGATTTTTGAAGGTTTTCCCTTTATACCTTTATGTAAGCCTAGTGGGCCCCACCTCGGGCGATTTTTCGCCCAAGGGCTATAATTTGAACAATTAAGGAAGAGGTCCGCTAGATGAAGCTTCATACCAAATATCAAAGACATCGGCCTTCTGGTTTCAGACAAGAAATTTTTCAAAGGTTTTCCCTATTTAACCCTATGTAAAACCAGTGGGCCCCGCCCCTTGGCCATCTTTGGCTAAAGGGCTATACTTTGAACAATCTTGGTAGAGGTCCATTAGATGAAGCTCCAATCAAAGACCTGGGTCATTTGGTTTCAGACAAGATGATTTTTAAAGGTTTTCCCTATTTAACCCTATGTAAAACCAGTGGGCCCCACCCTTGGGCCATTGTTTGGCCCCAAAGCTATTATTTGAACAATCTTGGTAGAGGTCCACTAGCTTAAGCTTTACACCAAATATCAAATTCCTGGGCCTTTTGGTTTCAGACAAGAAAGTTTTTTTTAAGGTTCCCCTATATAACCCTATGTAAAACCAGTGGGCCCCATCCCGGGGCCATTTTTGGCCCCAGGGCTATAATTTGTACAATCTTGGTAGAGGTCCACTAGATGAAGATTCACACTAAATATCAAAGACTTGGGCCTTTTGGTTTCAGACAAGAAGATTTTTAAAGGTTTTCCCTATATAACCCTATGTAAAACCAGTGGGCCCCGCCCCGGGGCTATGTTTGACCCGAGGGCTATTATTTTAACAATCTTGGTAGAGGTCCACTAGATGAATCTTCAAACCAAATATCAAAGACCTGAGCCTTTTGGTTTCAGACAAGAAGATTTTTAAAAGTTCCCCCTATATAAGCCCGTGTAAAACCAGTGGGCCCCACCCCGGGGCCATTTTGGCCCCCGGGCTATAATTTGAATAATCTTGGTAGAGATCCACCAGACGAAAGTTTACACCAAATATCAAAGACCTGGGCCTTTTGGTTTCAGACAAGAAGAATTTTACAGATTTCCCCTATATAACCATATGTAAAACAGTGGGCCCCGCCCCGGAGCCATTTTTGGCCCCACGGCTATAATTTGAACAACTTTAGTAGAGGTCCACTAGAAGAAGCTTCATACCAAATATCAATGGCCTCGGCCTTCTGATTTCATACAAGAAGATTTTTAAAGGTTTTCTCCTATTTTTCCCTTTTTGTTGCCTTGGCAACCAGAGTTCTGCATGGAAATGAATTCTTTGAACAACTTTGAGACAGGACAACTAAAGATCATTTCTGCCAAGTTTTGTGCAAATCAGTGGTTTAGGAGGAGATGTTGTTTAAAGAAATTGTGAACGGACGGACGACGACGGACGGCGACCGATCACACCCTGAGCCTTCAGGTGAGCTAAAAATAAACCGCGACAGAAGAACCCGCCTTGGAACGGTCAGCAGAACCGAATTCCACTGGGGGGCTTAAATCGAATTTACGTGGCCACAATCCTCGCCCTTACTTCCGTCGCGAATAAGACAAATGATTAGTTCAGTCATCAGTGCAACATCTCCGTGAACACAAAAATCAAACAACCACAGAGATGAAACAACGATGAGGACTCGACAGCAAAAAACCACTGAAATGCTGGAGCAAAAGAAAACCAACAGTTAGACTCCGATGGGCCGGAAGCCTTCATGCGAACAAACTATTTGTCTAAATCGCGACGGAAGTAAGGGCGATTATTACTGACGCGTAAATTCGACTGAAGCCCTCCCCCAGCACCCACCCACCAGTGAAATTCATTTTACTGACCGCTCAAAGGCGGTTCTTTTGTCACGGTTAATTTTTATTATGGTTTGTTTTAGAGTATGCGTGTATCGTTATATCTTTTTGTTTTGGATAGCCAATTGGCCATTTTGTGGGAAAGTAACTGTCCTTTTGGCTTTCCGCTATTGGTGTTTCCATTAGGGTCTCGTTATTTAATGTGTCTCTTTCCATTTGGTGTCGCCGATGGATGCTGTGGGTTAATTGTATCGATTCCGGGTCATTGCCTTCACTTCTATTTTGAAATAGCTAGGCTCTGGCAGTAAACTGCTGAAAAATAATTCACTGCTTGCGGGTCAATTGTAGGTATATAATTAGTACTTTACACATATTTTGCGCTCGTGCTGTAGTGTCTTCGAATCAGTGAATATCTCAACAATTCACTGCTAGAGCCGATATATTTCCAAATTTCAAATTGTTGCGGATTCCTCATTTTCACACGGTGTTATGAGAGAAACATATAAAGCAAGGTTGCTAACGCCCAAGCAAAACACGTCCGGGTTTCGTTTCAATTTTATGTCTTTTATATATGTTATAGACTTTATCACAAAGGTGACTAATGAATATGTTGCCTTGAATTAAAAAAAAAAACAATCAAGATAATTAATCATGATTATAGCGCAGAATATGACAAATTATATCAAATTCACATGCCTTTGAGATGCCAAAAGTTCAGATCACCAATTAAAGATCGTTCTTTAAGGTACTGAAATCCATACTTAGGAAAAGACTGGTAAAATTCTGCTCATGTATATGTTTTTGAATGTAGAGATATTTCATAAAAAGTGATTAGGGAAGAACTGGCCCATGATCATTTTTATAATGAATATCTGGATGTCAAGAAATTAAATGTCATACTGACTGAATCAGCGACATAAATTCCAATTTATAAAAGCTATAGCCAAAACATTTTGCTCTTATTTTGAGATAAAGCATTGTATTTCAAAATAATGCCATACTTAATTCTTATTTTAATGCTTTTACATGGTTCGGATAATATGCCAGGTAAAACCTGTGTCTCAATGACATTCGAATTTATTTTTGCTGTAAACCAGATAAATGACATTATAAATAATATTTCGTTCAGACAGTTTACATTTTCCAGTTCTGAGTTATAGAATTGAATATGCGGCACGAAATACGAACACGCTGCAAGTGCATCTCCGCCATACAAAAGATTGACGGGTATTGCACAATAGCATTTTTCAATCTGCGAGAAGGGGTGAATCACGCTTGTTGGTGTTGATTGATTATTGTTAAAGTTAATCTTTGCATGTAAGTAAAACAGAAGAGAAGGCAATGATCAGGAATCGATACAATTAACCGACAGCTCTAACAGAGACACCAAAGGGAAAGAAATACAAACATGAAACAAATAGACCCTAATGGAAACATCAACAGCGGAAAGCCAAAAGGACAGTTTCATTCCCACAAAATGGCCAATTGGCTACCCTAAAGATAAAAGGTGATACACACACTCAACGACAAACCATAACAAAAACATTACGCGACAGATGAACCGCCTTGGAACGGTCAGTGAAACAAATTCCATTGGGGGTAGGGGCTTAAATCGATTTTACGCGGCCGCAATCCTGCCCATACTTCCGTCGCGATGTAGACAAATAATTGTTTCAGTCCGTATGACGGCCTCCTAACTCATCAGTGCCACAATCCTCGCCCTTACTTCCGTCGCGATTTAGAAAATAATTTGACCAATTGGCTATCCTAAAGAAAAAAAGGCGATACACACACAAAACGAAAAACCATAACGAAAATCATACGCGACAGAGGAACAGCCTTGGAACCTTTCAGTGAAACGAATTCCACTCGGGGAGGGGGAAGGGACATAAATTGATTTTATGCGGCCACAATACTGCCATTACTTCCGTCGCGATTTAGACAAATAATTTGTTCAGTCCGCATGAAGGCCTCCTAACTCATCAGTGCAACATCTCCGTGAACACAAAATGCAATCAACCACCGAGATGAAACAACGGTGAGGACTCGACAGCAAGAAACCACTGAAACGCTGGAGCAAAAGAAGACCAACAGTTAGATCTGAAATCGTCTTATGTTTGTGCTTCTTTCCCTTTCGTGTCTTGGATGGGAGATGTGAGGTAATTGTATCGATTCCTGATCATTGCCATCACTTCTATTTTACAAGTGTATACCTTAATTTCCTAAATTTAATTTTTAATGTCCTTAACAGAACCGCCACAATAATGCAGTTATAACGAGCACAAAAAACAATTTATGTTTTGAGCAGACATTTGGGAACTATTTTCACATGCATTAAGAAAACACCCCTAGGAATATAAGGTAAGATGAATTAAAAAACTGGCGAAGTCATTGAGTTATAACCTCTTCGCTGCTGAAAATGACTACTTTAGACCTTGTTATCGGCATAGGAACTTCAGTTTAAGATGGCGATATTCCTCGTTCCTCATCGTACAGTGTTTTTATTTCGCAGCTTATTCGCTTCGCAAGAGTGTCAAGTCATGTCGCTGATTTTAACACTCGTAATAAAAGTTTAACTGCTAAACTGCTACATCAGGGATATCGAAATCATAAACTTCGAAAAACATTACCTGAGTTTTATCGCCGACATTAATTATCAATTAATTTTTAAATTTAAGGTTGGGCTAAATGGTCTTTTTCTGCAGGGTATGTCACAATCTGAGTTTTTGGCGACATTATATATAAATTAAGAGAAATAAAAGGCAAAGCTAAGTTTTCTGAACAATTTTGAGAATATTATTAAAAGTTACAAACGCATTGCCTATAACAGAAGTTCTATTCAACAGACTGAATGCACTGTGTTTGACCCAATCAGGGTCAGACATTATGCTTTCCTCTTTAATTGCACGCCGGTGGATCGGGGTTCAGACTCCATGATGGCTTTGACTTAAAGCTATTTATTAGTTGGTCGGAGCTGGAACTTTTCTGTCTATTGATTGGTTCAACGGGGTTCAACTGTTGGTTTTCTTTTACTCCAGGGTTCCTGTGGCATCGTGTTCAGCACCGGATGGCTCAACGCGTTTTACTGCCGAGTCCTCATCCTTGTGTCAACTTGGCTTTAATTGTGATTTCTTTGTTTACCGTGTTGATTCACTGATGAGTTAGAAAACATTCACGCGGACCAACCAAATACATGGTTGATTTCTCAACACTCTACACATTTATTCCTCATGATAGATTGAAATCTAAACTCAAGGAAATCATAAATCAATGTTTTTTCCACAAGAATGGTAACCGTCGCTACCAGTATGTTGTCCTTGGCTACAAAGACACATACTTCGTTCGAGATCACTCTGATGCACCACAAAAGTACACTGATGCAGATGTCATAAGGATGCTGGAATATCTAATTGACACTATTTTCGTGGAGTTCAGTGGCTTATTAATTCAGCAAACAATTGGCATACCAATGGGTACTAATTGTGCACCGTTTCTTGCCGACTTTTTCTTGTACTCGTATGAGGGGGAGTTTGTACAAGGTCTCCTCAAAGCAGGCAAGAAACGCCTTGCACAACAATTCAGTTTCACCTACAGATATATAGATGATTTATTGTCTCTGAAAAATGCTAAATTCGCAGAGTACTTGGAATTCATCTATCCACGTGAACTTGAAATTAAGGAAACAACAGAGACTGCAACCTCCTCCTCATCTTTGGATTGTTATCTCTATATTGACAACGGGAAGCTTACTACTAGGCTGTACGATAAACGAGATGACTTCAATTTCCTATTGTTAACTTTCCCTTCCTGGGCAGTAATATCCCGTCTGCACCAGCATATGGAGTTTACGTTTCACAGTTAATCCGTTATGCTAGAACCTGTTCCAAGTATTAGGACTTTATGGAACGTTGGAAGGTGCTCACTACCAGGTTGTTATGCCATGGGTATCAAAAAACAAAAACTGGTAAAAACTGGTATCAACACTAAAGAAGTTCTATGGGAGGCACCATGATCTTGTTGATCCGTACAATGTGGCCAATTCCAGAATTATTTCTGATATGTTTGCCAATGGAAAGCCATAGGAAGACTTCCAAAATCTCGGACATACCCTTCTCGGCATTTACACCTTTTCTTCGTGCGGGTCGATGGGCATGGCGGGCGAAGCGTGCTTACCAAATAATGCTTACTATCCGCGGACGCCTGATTACACTCTTCTGTTGATCTGAACATTGATATTTGCCATTTTGTCTATGGACTAATGATTTTGAATTAACGCTTTGGTACTACGACCTAAACTACTTTGAACCATAGTGAAAGTGGGGATGAGGGTTGGGAAACCGTAAAGCTAACTTAAACAACAGTAATTGTTACTGACCTTTGCAAAATAGTAGTAGAGGCAATGATCAGGAATCGATACAATCAACCAATAGCTCCCATCAGAGACAACAAAGGGAAAGAAATACAAACATGCAACAATAGACCTAAAGGAAAAACCAACAGCGGAAAGCCAAAAGAACAGTTACTTTCCCACAAAGTGGCCAATAGGCTGTCCAAAATAGAATAACACAAGCGACACAAACACCTAAAGACAAACCATAACAAAAATAAATCGCGACAGTAGAGCCGCCTTGGAACGGTCAGCGGAAACGAATTCCGGGGGTCGCGATTTTGACAAATATTTTGTTCAGTCCGCATGAAGGCCTCCTAACTCATCAGTGCAACATCTCCGTGAACACAGATAATCAAACAACCACAGAGATGAAACAACAGTGAGGACTCGACAGCAAGAAACTACTGAAATGCTTGAGCAAAAAAAAAAAACAAAAAAAAAAAAACAACAGTTAGACTCCGATGGGCCCGACCAGAGATAGAGCATCGGGTAACAGCCAACATTACCTTGAATTAGATCTTTCTAATTCTCAATAAGCCTTTACACTGGAACCGTCATAGAATCTGAGGCCTGACCCACCGGCGTGCAATTAAAGAAGGAAGCAAAGTTGTCAACCGTGATTGGGTTAATTACTATTCATGCAGTCTGTCGTACAACATTTATGTTCGACCCAATCTTTTTATATCGAAGAATGATTTTACAAAATTGGGTGCTTAAGTCATTGCGGTTATATATTTTTCTGAATTTGTATACTAAGTCACCATAAAATTCGGGTTCCGATAGACCTTGTTGGTGAAGAAGTCCAATTTTGAATTTTGAAATTAAATCAGAATAACGTCTATAAAATTTTGAAAAGGCTTTGCGTAGTTTATGGTACCGATAACCCTGATTAAGATGTTTAGCCGTTAACAATTTATTACGAGTGTTGGAGTCAGTTACATGACTACACACTCTGGCAAATCGAATTATTTGCGAAATATAAACGCCATAGGATGGCACACGAGGAACATCACCATCAAGAAAAAAGAAGAAAATTTACAATCTCAAAATCAAAATCATCGCTTTTATAATAAATTTTGCACGAAACAAACCCATCTACAATAGATAGATGTAAATCCAAAAACGGGGCCTCGGTGTCGGAAGAATTTGCTTTATTTAACTGAAGTTCTGGGGGGTAAATTTGACTGATCAAACCATCGAAATAGGTATTATCAATATTTAATAAATCATCCAAGTATCTAGAAGTGGAACTAAAAGCTTCAATGATTTCAGACTCGTTTTCAGCAGAAAGGGACGTCATGAAGTCTCTCTCATAACAAAACAAAAACAAATCAGCCACCAGTGGTGCGCAATTAGTATCCATCCGAATATCCACAACTTATCTAAATAACTTAGTACCAAATCTTATGTAAATATTGTCAAGTAGAAAAGTGAGAGTATCACACACTTTCAGGCTTGACTATAAAGTATATTTTTTATGCTCTTCAGAAGTGACAAAAGCATTTCTTACATTACATGCAAGATAGAGAGAGTCCGCCTGGATTTCAATTTATTTAAAATTTCATTAGAATTTTTATAGACCTAAACAAATTTCTACCTGATCTTTGGAAGACTTTGTTGTAATATATTATCACATGCTTTTTGATGGCAGTCAAACATGAAGTTAATAATTCGGAGAGTTCAGTGGTGATACAAGAGCTTGAATTTGCAATAAATCGTGCTTTGTATGGTCTTTTATGAAGTTTAGGTAACCAATATCACGTAGGAAGCTTGTCTTGGCCTTCTGTAACACTGACAGCAGACTTGGTGGCTGAATGACAAATTTTGTCATCAACTAAAGCCCTCTCTACAGCTAAAGGCTGAAGTTCATAGGCCTTAGTACTACCAAGTTCTTGCTGAAGAGTATTAACATAGTGAAGCCGTCAAACAACGACCACATTGTTAGCGGCCTTATCAGCTGGAGCCAAAACAAACTTCCTATAAAATTCTTGAATACCTAGTTTAAGATGGCGTAAAGACGTCTTCGGTTAAGGAGGTAATACGTTCGTATTTTGCGAATAAAAAGAAAAGCGTTTGTTCACGAATTTCAGAATGCTAAGTTTCCATTCTTTCAGAGCTTTATGCTCAACATACTCTCGTTTACACCATCAATTACCAAATTCATTCAAGGCAGCAGCAATTTCATCTCTACATTTATTGAAATCAATTTTAGAAGGAAATCGATATTTCGGTCCTTTAAATATTATATTGCGTATCCTAGAATCATCAATAATGTTTAAATTGCCAGTAATAATATGACCAGCAGCCGGATAACAATACACTGATTTTTTACAATCACATGTATCAGCAGTGTTAGTGTCAATATCAAGATCAGAAACAAGTTTATTGAAATTAAAAATGATAGATCTAACAGGTATATTGTATTTTTAGCAAATTATGGGTGTTTCAGTATTTTGAAAATAAGCGGGAATGAATGAAATAATCGAACCGTCCCGGAAGATACTTGGTAAATCTATGAAATCCAAACCCTTATTAATGAAGGCTATTTTGATATAGTGACGTTTGTGATTATTTTCAGAATCGATGGAAGGACGAAGAGCATGCTGAGTATAACCTCTAGTTAAAATACAAATACAAATACAAATAATTTATTGGTCTAAAATCCAGCCACAGGATTGTCACCAAACACAATACAATTTCTTATTTTAACCTATATGATACTAGATCTACTATGACATTTAATATGCCCTTAAGCATTATATTTGGTTTAATATGTAATAGTACGGACAATAAGATTTCTGAAATAGATTCACCCCTTTGGCACCTTCAGCCGTCCCCCAGCCAAAAGACAATCAGCGCCAGAACACAGACCACCGGAACCCCCTGCAGTTAAAAGATCAGCGTCGTATAACTGATTAGAACTATCATAGAATTTATTCGCCTCGGTATCCAGAATCCGTAATACAGAAATGGGTAATGAACTTAGAAAAGCAAGCATCGAGTGGCGTCCATGATTCAATAATATTATGGACAGTCATTTCATTTCTTTTAAAAGCACGTAATTTTCGCTTATAATTACCATTTTTTCTGGTGCCGTGCGGTCTAGTTTTACGCTTTCGACAGTCCAGAAGCGAGAAAATATCAATGTCGGGCATTTTAGATATATTACCCTCATGATAAATATTGTCATTAAAGCCAAATGGAAATGGTGTCTGTAATAATTAATCCATTTTAATTCAGTTTCATGCCGTTAATAATTTAAAACATAGCTGTAGAATGTGTTTTTGCTGTGGTTCCGTCATGTTTTATTTTGATGGTTCTGATTCCTTCCCTAATCATATATGTTGTTACGTTTATGATTATGATTCTCACCCACCCCCCCTCCACCCCCACCCACTTTTGGGTTGTTCATTTTTAGTTACGTATGTCCTTCCAGTTTAATGTTTGTCATGTTGGTGATTCGGATTCTTCCCCCCATTGTGTATATTGCTCCATTTTAGTTTGGTTTGGATATTCTGAGTCACCGCCTGTTTGGGAAACAGCGGCTGACTCGGTTTACCTGTTGTCCGTTTTGTTTACTATCATCACTCTATGTTTTGACTTTTTTCCCTAGTGATATTGTGGGAAGAATTTGGGATCTGATTGTATCAGTTCCTGATCGTTTCTGTTTTTCATTTTTATTTTATCTTTCCGAATGTAGACTGGTGATAAACACATGGATGGGTTTGAAAACTGGTTAGGTGGACCGATTTACCCTTATCCTGCTGAACACAACAAACCCTGTCTTTACAAACAGTGTAGTTCCAGATTAGCTTGCCATCTGATGAGAATCTACTCTGTAGAGCAGTTTGAAAATTGAACTAATACATTATATCAAATAATTTGTTTGGCGGATAGTCAGAAATGGGTGTGGATAAAACAATTTATTCAGCAGGATAAAATTAATGATGGTGTAACGTCCCTTTGATGGTTTGAATGTCTTAAATGTCTATTTTCGACCTCATCATCAGCATGGCTCCTGCACTGTTGATCCGGACTTTTCTGAAACTTACAAAAGTAGGTTGGGGATAAAAGATAGGATGATTTCAAAAACTGGCTTGAACGACATTGGCTATGAATCATAGATTTATTCCCCACACCCGCACACACACATACATACCTTCAATAGATATAATACCTTTTTCAGTTTTGATCAAATCTGTCTGAAACTTTTACATAAATAGGCTGGGGATAAAAGCTGGGGATCAACCTTAAACTTGCATATAAGATGGGCATGAACGGCCTGCTAGATCTAATTGTCAGAGCGTAATATGCCATTGCCTGATGACTTAGCTTATTATATTGATCAGTTATTATAAAACTTGCAGAGATGGTGAGCAGTGACCAGGGGTGTTGTAAACTGGCCAAAGCCTGGTTTTATGTTATCTGTTTATCTCTCTGTCTGTTCGTCCATCCTTCCATTTCTCCATTAGTACATTTGATTAGCCATATATCTACATGCTGGTCTCAACCATATGTCAATAGATTGATGATTTAGTCATCTTTTCACACTTTGCTCTACATGGTCCTGACTTTAGGGCTAATCCTCCTTTTGTTTTGATTGGATATTCCAGCATATCAAGAGGACATGGATTATGCTTTAAAAAGTTAAAAAAAATAACATCAGTCTGAAACATGGAGGGTACCTTAAGGTGCCTATAATTAATCTTAATTGCTACATAACTCCAACAGTTTTTTGGATTGTCTTTAATAAACTGCAGGGTAGTATGGATATGTCAAGAGTAAGGTCCTCCAGATTACATTACGATAACACACCCGTGCGACATTGTGCATTTTTGCCCATCTCCAAAATGGCCAGTTTTCTGATGGAAATCCGCGATAATTTTCTTATAAATACCGCAAACATAGGTTGTAGGTGCTCGATAGAACCGCCTCATTGAGGCGGTTCTAACGAGTACCCACAACCTATGTCTTGGAGCAATATTCAGAAAAATAAGGTATACCCCTGTAAACCCCAGTTTTCTCTATATAAAGTGGGTAATAGGGGAGTCTTCATTTCACGGACTTGTTCACGTTATGGAGAATATTATAGACACCGAGTGACCTTAGCCTTCTTCTAAGCAAAGGTCAGCATTAAGGACCACCGTGACCTTCTTGTTTATTATATTTTCTTGAATAAACAGGTGAAACGTAGACCTGAATCACAACCGCTTATTTCTGCTTTCTGGTGAGACCGTCAAAATTATTTGGCTTTCCCCAAAACTAACCGCTGCACTGTCTGCAGTATTCAGCATGGCTCCCACCCTGAGGATCGACTTTTTCGTAAGAAAACAAATATTTCGTTTTTATTTTTTTAATTTTGAAATTTTATCCAGAATACATGTTGTTTTGAAGCGAATATAGTTAGCTTCCAGGATGTATCTTTTAAGGATTAAATCAGAAACTAGAAATAGTGTTTGTAAAAGACTATTCCCAACCCATATGCTTGCCCCTGAATGCCAAAATTTTCAAAGGGCCATAACTGAAGAATATTTTCAGATTTTGTTTTTCAAAAATGGAGCAGTTCATCTACTAATCATTCTCTATCAGCAAGTAAAGTTTCAAGGCAACAGCTTAACCCTTGACCTGCTGAATATAATCAACCAATCAGATTACTTGATGCAAATTATCGCAACAAATTCACAATCTGAATGGCAAACAATGTAGATCCTGATCAGATGGCTTCGTCAGCCATCTGATCTGGATCTTCATTGTTTGGAAAATAAGGCATATTCGCGCTAAGCAGGCAGTTTTCGTGATACCTTTCTGACATGATTAAAATGCCAAACTGTTCAAAGTTCCAGAACTCAAGAAAAAAAATAAAATTGTTTTCAAAAGGTAACTAGGCCATTTACTGATCTTTCTTTACCAGCCTGTCATCTTTCAAGGTTAAAGCTTAGAGAGATTTTGAGATGTATTGCACACAAGAGTGAAATGACCAAATTTCAAAAGGGCCATAACTGAAAGAAAAAAAAAATAAAAAAGATTTTTTAAAAAAAAGTTTATCAGGTCATCTACTAATCATCCCTATCAGCCTGTCAAGTTCAAAGGCAATATTTTAAACAGTTTTTGAGATTTGTTTGCTTAATTTGAGGTTTAACGTCCCCACCAACACTTTTTGGAGGTCATTTTGGAGACAGTGATTCCAATTTTGTGGGACTTTTACCCGACATTGAGATTAAATGACATCTCAATCCCTGCCGCCCAAAGAAACCAATAGCGTTTATATGCATGGGCGGTCTTACTCGCACCACTTTCCCTGGGCAGGCTCAGACCTTCTTAGCGGTTTAGCAGTACTCATGTCAGAATCAGAGCCAGAACTGTTACTGGTGACGCGTCGGATGACACTTATTCACCAGGAACATTCATTCACCAGGAATGAATTTCACCCACCATGTGCGGTCGGTTTCAGCTCTGCGCGGAAGCATCATGCAGCCCAATCTATTTCTCCAAGCCCCGATGGCCGGGAGCAATGTTTGAGATGTTTTGCTTATAAGGTAAAAATGATGAATTATTCAAAGGGCCATAATTCAAAAAAGAAAATTTTGTATTTTTATTTCTTCAAAAGTTAACCAGATCATCTACTTATCATCCTCTATCAGCCTTTTAAGTTTTAAGACAATTGCTCAAATAGTTTAGAGTTATTTTGCTTACGAAGTTAAAGTTTCCAAATTTTTCAAAGGGCCATAACTCTTCAAAAGTTTATCAAGTCAATTACTTATCATTCCCTTTGCGGCTGTAACGATACAAGACAATAACTTAAACAGGTTTTTAGATACAGTAAAATTCTTATATTAAGACCACCTTTGGGACTGTTCAAAAGTGGTCTTTAAGACCACTTGTGAACAGTCCCAAAGGTGGTCCTTTAAGACCACAAGTCTTGTGAACAGTCCCAAAGGTGGTCGTTAACCAGTGGTCAGTGTGGGCAGAAAACACAAAGAAAGATTAAGTGCACTCTTCAAAATAAGCTTTTTAAAGCAGAATTAGTCTTAAATTTAGGTGGTCTTAATAGCGGAATATTACTGTATATTGCTTACAATGTTAAAATACTGGAATTTATCGTTAAAATGAGCCAGAGCACAACACACTATGATAAACTATGTGCGACCAGCGAAGTCTCAGATCAGCTGTGCATCTACGCAGGCCTTACTGAGCATTAGCTATATACATGAACCCCATTACGAGAACACTGCTATTAAAATATAATGGAAAATTTTACCATCAAATATGAAAAATTTCAGGTTAAATTCCGATATTTTTCAAATTTCAGCTCCAAACATAGATTGTAGGAACTCATTAGAATCGCCTCGGTGAGGCAGTTCTAACGAGTACCCACAATCTATCAGTTTGAGCAGAAATAGGAAGAATAATGTATGTTAACCCCAGTTTTACTGTATACATCTGGGGTTTACGGGGGTCAAAATTATATAGGCGTGTTTTCATGATGTTCTATTGCATTTAAAGAGCAATAAGCGAAGCGCTTGATGGACAGTCATGTTAGGGTTAGGGTTATTCAGGTCTGTTCGTACAAGTCTTATTGTAGGCTTTAGTCGTGCACTGATTCAGGGAAAACTGCGCCACATGCGCCATAAAACGTCTGTGCACGCTCGAACTTAAGATTGCATTAGTTGATTTTCTTTGTACACAATGCGACGTTTTGATCATGCGTCAGTATCTGTTTACACTAGGTAAACCCTGTGCTTGATTTCACGAGCGTTTATGACTTTTCGAGTGCATAAACGTAATTAGTTGTTCATCATTGTTTATCATTGATCTGGAACTGCCATTTGTTTCACATTCTTTCTGATGGAATAAGAAAGGCTCATACGTGCCCGCCACATAAAAAAAGCAACAAAAACCTGCCAGCGAGATTTGCTACTTTAGATATAGAAACTAAATGTACTGTACTTTCTTGCACACCAGACAAGGAAATCCGTGATTTTACCCTGGGATAGAAATTTATGTTCTGACCCTGGTGTTTCGACCCAATATCGAATATCCCCGCGTGTTTGATAAATGTACTGTTTGAATACGACCTCGTATGCGCCGTCGTTAAGGTTGACGTCATGCACGTTACGTGCCGTCACTAAACATTCCTGTAGTGTCATCACAGTATGGCGGACGTTGGTAATCGAAGTGACTGCAGCATTAAAAATTCGCAATAGAAATGGAAGGTATGCAAGAAAAAGAATCCTATATGGGTGTAAGGGGTGGATAGAAAAATCCGTCCCTCGGGACGGATTTTTCCATCCACCCCTCACATCCATATAAGATTCTTATATTATCAAACTGTGTGGATACGCAGACTGATCTGTACCTTCGTTGTTTCCGAATGACAAACATCAGGTATTCTCACAGCGTGTCTCAATTGGTTGCTTTGGCATCAGCACACCTTTGATTTCAATCACCTGTTTATTTATTTTGTTAGTATGATTAAACCACACTATTAATCAAGAGATGGTCTCGAGGAGAGTATGTGCCACACAGCGTGTGGATTTAACCAATTTTGTACCGAAAACCCCAAAACGGATACCCTGGCAAACAGTGAAGGCCCAGTCTGATCAACGCCTACACTATTTGCAAGAAGTTCAGCTAATTCCCGAATAAATTTTGACGAAAACACAACCTGTCACCCCTCTTTTTCGAAATGGACTACTGCCACATACAAGGAGGAAGATTACATTGCGTACAAAAAGGGTGAACCATACGGTTCAATGACACAAGCCATCCTCCACCAAGTATCATGTTACAGACCCATTACAAAATGTTGTTTATAAGTACCTGACTAATATGTTTTGTTGAGGGTGTCTGCTTAAATTCTTTTATGCTATGTTATATATAGTGGACCTTACATTATTGAATCCATTAAACGAGGACAGGGAAAGGGATGAAATGCGACGCTTCGCCGAACAGTATATGCCTTTTCCTCAATGCAGGAAAGGGATAAAAATGCGTCGCCGAGATTATATGCCTTTTCGTCAACGAGTTTAATACATTCAATAATACGTTAGCGCGAATGAAAGATTCTATTTTTATATGACAGTAAAACGCATTTTATTCACGATTTTTTTTTATAAAAATGTCAATATTCCCCAATAACACACGGGCTATTCGACTACCTGGAACGCAGACGGATACCAAAAACGCCGACTGTTTACTTTCGATTTAAAAGAGGGTGAGTCGATAAAATCCTGTCTTTTGCGACCCTATTAAAAACAATCTGTTTTGATTTGTTGCTGTTTTCTTCTGGAACTGTCACAGCTGTTCCGTAATGGTGTTTTTGCTTCGACAGATTACACGAAAGCGTCTTTACAGACAACTAAAATGCAAAACATGCAAATTGTCTAAAGAAATTAGTCTAATTACCAGAAATTCGATTGATTTATCCAAAGATGACATTATAGCTTGCAAGAGAAATAGTTCGTGTTAAAAAAACTCCTATATACTTGTGTCACACATTGCTCGGGCAGCAATAAGCATGGAATTGAGTGCACCATGCTGAAAGAAGATAATCCTTACGACAGACGCATTCTTTTTATGTTACCATGAAACGCAGACAATGGATACCAATGACGGATTTACCAATTAATGCCTAAATCAGTACCTACTTGCATATTTCCTTAATTTTGAGATTCTAAAAGCACAGTTATGAACAGCCTTGAAAACTTCCCACGTATATAAACAACGACGGTGAAAATAGCGTAAGAAGCTCTCTCTCTCTCTCTCTCTCTCTCTCTCTCTCTCTCTCTCTCTCTCTCTCTGCATGTGCCTGGTATAGGGAGTATGGATTTCAACGATTTTCATTTCAGGAAATGTTTGGATAGGTCATGTTTCCTGCACTTACAATTTAAGTGTCTAAGGAAGACTGATGACTGATGAATAAGAACAGTCAGAGTGCCTTTCCTTGGTTCTAATAAAAACAATTTCTATGATAGTTTCACATTTTATTGAATAAAATAATAAAAATGGGAAATTACAATTCAGAGAGGATTATTTAGATATATCATTCACAGAGGATTTACCAGATAGACCACAAATCGGCTGATAAATGTTCAAGGTTTCATGCAGGTATTCTAATGTTTGGCGTTTCATTCCGATATTCTATTTAGAAGTCCATCTCTAGAGTCAAATCATTTTTTCTTCGGATGTTTGAAGGGCAGGACACTAAAGAAACCGGATCGACATTGGTGATTCTTGTGCAAATACATGTATATGTTAATGCACATTGAAGCTTCTAAAGGTCCGCATTTGTTTGACGTTTCGTTCAGATAGTCTATATAATATCAGATATTAGATCAAACCCCATAAACCGTAGTTTCAGACATCACTGTTTCATATGCCAACAATGGGCCTTCATGACCTTGCGCGTTAGAGCGCTGTCTCTTAACCATATCGTCTCTCACTGCTGTGGGTTCGAACCTCGCGCGGGTCACATTTGAGACGCCAAGTTCTGCAACGGATTGTCAGGTCGTATTCTCCTTGTTATTTAGGTTTCACCCATCTCTGATTAATGATGGGATGAAAATAAGTGAACTTATCTTAAAAGGGGCCGTACCCCATATAATAGCAGTAGTAGAAGTAGTAGTAGAAGAAGATGAAGAAGAAGAAGAAGAAGAAGAAGAAGAAGAAGAAGAAGAAGAAGAAGAAGAAGAAGAAGAAGAAGAAGAAGAAGAACCATCACACAGATAAAAGTGGTGGATTTTACACAATACGAACGTGTATAGGAAATATGAAAGCAGGTTTCAACTGCTGACGGATAGACGTTAGTCCAAACTGTTGCCTTGCACAATTACACAAAATGTGTGATATTTCTTCATTTCTGTCATTCTTAGCAAAATGTAGACATTCATATGACACTATTTGTTGGAAATATTTGGACAGGTTTCGCATCGGCGCAATTTAATCCATTCCATCACATGTCGTATTAAACCATTTCTGCACCGAGAAGCACAGGTTGATATGATTCTTAACTGGTCGCAGACGCCTTTAATGGTACATGCGACCCATATATGAAAAACAGAAGCTTCCACAAAACAATATCTGAAAGGGCGGTTTCTCCTTTGTTTTATTTGTTGTAAGTTTTACAAAGAAACTTGCGGTTCAAGCAAACGATTTAGACCAATTACCGATTTTTGCGGCGTCTCATCTTGATCTGTATTGCCATGTTTGGGACGCTTGACAAATATTGGCCTCATTCTACTTAGTTTAATCTCTCGGACAGCTGACAAAATCTTTACACTCTGCCACTTTCATCTTGAAACTTTGCGAAAAACATGCAAAGTTGCTATTATGTCAGATGCTTCAATTGAAATCATCAAAATGCGTGATATAGTAGATCATGATGAGACAGCTCCGAATGAGAGGTTTCATCTTGGCATACTCTGCATAGGCATCCGTATAAACACACTGTGTTACATGCGGGTACTTTGTTTTCATTCCGCTTCGTTATTATATCCCATGTATGCCAATTAGAAGCCACCGTGGTGTAGAGGATAAGCTACTCGCCTCGCAAACCAGGGGTCGTGGGATCGATTCCGGGCTTTACCAGATTTTCGGGCGATTCTTTAAAGTGAGGTCTTGTCTTCATATGACTTTGTTATTAGTGGGGACGTAAAACTCAAACGCACCAACCTATCGGGGCTTGAACAAATAGATGGGCTGCATGGTGCTTCCACGCAGACCAAAAACTGACCACACATAAGTACTAAGGCAAAGTGATGTTAATCAGACCGTCAAATGCATATAAGCCTTTTGGTTTCATTGGGCGACAGGGCTTGAGGGTCATTTCATCTCAATATCGGGTAAAAGTCCCACAAAATTGGAAGCAGCGTCTCCAGAATTACCCAAATAGTGTTGACGGACGTTAAACCTCAATTCAAACAAACAAATATCCTGGCAGTATTTCATTTTGGACATCTGTTTGGCCATCCATTCTTTTCTGCTGAAGGGGGTGGGGTGAAGTTCTTATGTTTTAATCCATATATGACAATGGAATCTTCCACCTAGTAAGTTTGGGGTGGTGTTTTCCAATTAGGAGGTGTCAGGTTTATTTTTTGTGGCAAATTTTACAAAAATGAATGTTCTTTTAGCAAACAGTGTAGACCCAGGTCAGACGCCGTGTTCTGCGGCTTCTGATCTGGCTCTCCCTGTTTGCTAATCTCCCCGGAAAGGGCCTCTATGCATATATGGGTTAATTATATTTCCATTCTTTCATGTGCGTCATTCTTTCACGACTTTTTGCTATACATTTCACATCGTTTATCCGTTATTTCGTAAGACCCGATCCTACCAACACGTACCACACACTGGAACAAAGTCATATCAACGTCGTTATAATAATGTATACTCGTATTATCAGTCAAAATAATGAAACAAACTCGTACAGCTCTAGAATGATCTGTTTTGAAATACAATGTATAATCATATTTATCTGTCAAAATAATGAAATTAAAAGTATTCTGCATGGACAAAAGGTAACAAGAATGACTGAATTCATGTCCGTAGTTGTTTTGTGGGATTCCGCTATTAATAGACCAAAGGATATTTACAAATCGTGCCTATTTGATCGTAAAAGTATCTAACATTATGAATTCACAGATATATGACACCTAATAAAAAGTGACGGGTCCCATGCGCTATTCGGCCCCCGCCAATCGGGGCTTAGATAAATAGATGTCCACGCAGTGCTGAAATCGACCGCATATGAGTATTGGTAAACCGCTTAGAGTACCTAAGCCTGCCTAGGCAAAGCGGTGCGAGTCGGACCGCCCATGCTTATAAACCCTATTGGTATCATTGGGCGACAGGGATTGAGATGTCAATTCATCTTAATGTCGGGTAGAAGTCCCACAAAAATGGAAGCAACGTCTCCAAAATGGCCTATACAGTGTTGACAGGGACGTTAAACCTCAAATCAAACAAACAAATCATATGCGCTATTTACAGTCATATGCGCACATATGACTCACATGCGGTATTAAGACATGACGTCCTGTTGGTGTCTTTTGACGGAAGGCGAAAGACAAGCGTATCCATTCCTGTTTTTTTTTTTTTTTTTTTGGTTTTGGTTTTGCGGCCCTTTCAAGAATATTTCACCCATACTGAGCCGATCGTTAATCGCGAAAACCGGAGCACCCGGAGAAAAACCATCTGACCTTCCGTTGCAGAACTTGGCGTCTCACAAATGACCCGAGCGAGGCTCGAACCACAACAGCGAGAGACCTAATGAGGCCACGGAGGCCCGTATATCGATTCCTGGTCATTGCCTTCCCTTTTACATTGAGAATACCCTCTTGGGTCGAGTACAAAGGCTCCAGTGTCTGGATTTACTTTAAAATTAAACGAAAACAGAATGCATTTTACTCCTTTTTTCATTTTTATCACGCTTGTGGTTTAAACGTCAGAGGAAACTATAACTTTGTGCCGTCTGCATTGCGTGGTATCTGTGCGGATCGTCATTGGTATCCTTATTCGAACACCCCAATCATGAATTTCAAATCTATAATTTTAAACTCCTGCTCTATGCTAATTCTAAGAACGCATGGAAGGTACTCAAGGCAAAAGTATTTTATGCTATTCAGGAAACATTGAACATTATGTATGAATTATTGCTGCAAAACTAAAACTTTCGACTTTCATCAAACAGCTATATTTTGCCGAATAAAATAGGTTACATTTCGTTATTGACAGAAGGATTTACGTCTACAGTTCGTGGAAAGTATTTCGAGACACTGCGAAATGGATTTCGATCAACATCTGCGGGCATCTATTTAAAATATGCCGTAAAATGCGATTTTATTCAACTCACCACGAATGTTTGTTTGTTTTTTTCAGTCGGCGTTTTTGGTATCTGTCTGCGTTCCAGGTAGTCGAATACCCCGTGTGCAATAAGAAAACGCGACATCGTTAAGCACGTCGTCCGTATAACGTTACGGGGCGTATCTAACTAATTTGCATATTTTATCAAGCAGTGGATTCCCGAATTTATATCACGGCGTTATAACATTCTCAGACGCGACGCGACGTCATGTAAAAATGTATTGATTTTCAAGAACCTGCAATAGGCTGGTTCGTTGATAGATGGTTGTAAGTTTTACATAAGTTCTTGTACAGTAAAATAGAAGTGAAGACAATGATCAGGAATCGATACAGTTAACCCACAGATCCTATCAGAGATACCAGAGGGAGAGAAACACAAACGTGAAACAACTAGACCCTTATGGCAACATCAATAGCGGAAAGCCAAAAGGACAGACACTCTTCCACAAAATGGCCAATTGGCTATCCAAACCAAAACAATATAAGCGATACAAACACTCAAAGACAAACCATAACAAAAATAAACCGCGACAGGAGAACCGCCTTGGAACGGTCAGTGAAACCAATTCCACTTGGGTGCTTAAATCGATTTTATGTGGCCATAATCCTCGTCCTTTCTTCCGTCGCGATTTAGACAAATAATTTGTTCAGTCCGCATGAAGGCCTCCTAACTCATCAGTGCAACATCTCCGTGAACACACACACACACACAAAACAAATCAAACAACCACAGAGATAAAACAACAGTGAGGACTCGACAGCAAGACACCACTGAAATGCTGGAGCAAAAGAAAACCAACATTTAGACTCCGGTGGGCCCCACCAGAGACAGAGCATCAGGCACCTACCAACATAATAGAATTAGATTTTCTCTAATTCTCAGTGAGCCTTTACGCTGGAGCCGTCATAGAATCTGTGGCCTGGCCGACCGGCGTGCAATTAAAGAGGGATGCAAAGTTGTCAACCGTGATTGGGTTAACTACCATGCGCAGTCTTCGTATAACATTTATGTTGTACCCAATCCTTTTATATCGAGGAATAATTTTACGAAATTTGGTGCTGAAGTCACTGCGGTTATATATTTTTTGTTTCTGAATTTATATACTAAGTCACCATAAAATTCAAGTTCCAATAGACCTTGTTACAGAAGAGATTTAAGTCGAATATTGAACTTTGAAATTAAATCAGAATGACGTCTATAAAATTTTGAAAAGGCGTTGCGTAGTTTATGGTACAGAGAACCATGATTAAGAAGTTTAGCAGTTAACAATCTGTTACGAGTGTTGAAGTCAGTTACATGACTACACACTCTAGCAAATCGAATTAATTGCGAAATATAAACGCCACAGGATGGCGCACAAGGAACAACATCATCCAAAAAAGGAAAATTTACAGTATCAAAATCAAACTCATCGCGTTTATCATAAATTTGCAAGAAACAAACTGTAAAACTGTATCATAAGGACCAGCAGAAATTAAGCTCATTTCACTGGTAAGAACCTAATTTACTGATTCTATATTAGGCTTTTCTTATCTTTTTGTCGACTTTTTATCATTTTATCAGTCGAACCCAAATTAGCTTTTCAATGCCTTGATCTACGCAGCTATCGATGACTTATTCCCGTCAAGCGATTTTGGTACTTATAGCCTATGCGAGCAGCGAAGGTTCAGGCGAGCCTGCGCATCCGCACAGTCTCGCCAGAACCTTCGCTGTTCGCTCATACAAGCAATGAATCAAGAGGAACCTTGAAAGCCATATCCCTGGCCCCTCTGAATGGCTTGGCATGCGCAGTTAAAATTTGTCATGACGGAATGCTCGAAGACACAAATTCGCTTGGCGGGGCTCTATTAATCCAGAACGGTAATTTATACTAAAATAACCGCGTTATTCTTATCGCTGTGAGGTCAGAGTGTTGCGTAAGATGGCTGTCTATAGAAACTGGACTGAATCATGTGTTGGGCGCTTGATAGTGTGTACACTGCTTAGAATACAGAATTCAAGGATTAAACGAGACAAAAGGACAATTTTCCCAGCCTACACTCATGAAACAATCGACCCACCAGTGCTGTCAGTGCTTATATCCATTATTCAGTAACCCTCCACTAATAAGACCAGTTCTGGATAGTCTCAAACTGGTGATGTTGATTTATGATTTTACTGTACTTTAAACAAACAGAGTAGATCCTAATCAGAGGCCACCTACTGGGTCTACATTATTTGCCAATACATACATGGACAGACCGCAAAATGGCGCAACAGCCATCCAATATATGTAACAAGTATTAGCAAAACGTACATGCAATGACAAACTATAACAATAATAAATCTAGGTAATTGTTTAGTTTCATTAAGTGACGTTCTGTTCTAAATGTGGCTCCAAATTGTATTTAATTATGTTGAAGTAGATTTGCCGACAGGGGCCAGAAAAGACAGATAATTTTATTGTTCTGAAAACTGTGAAGATTATGCAATGTTTTACAGACCTGTCACTTACTGCTCAAAACATTATCTCGTTTACACCTCGACAAACTGAAATCTAGTCAGAATGCTTTACAGATCATGATATTAACATTAAAACCGCGCCAACCTAAAGACTACTAAAGGCTAGATTCTGGTAGGACTTTACATTTGGAGAAATGGACCTTAAAAACCTGTCCTGGTGTGGATAAACATTTATTAAGAAAGGACAAAGATCTCTCTCGTGCACGTAATTGTAAGACAAACAGCTTTTTCTGGATTTATTTTGACCCCCTTAAACCCTCTTTTATATATATTTTCTTATTTCTGCTCAAAATCCTTGATTGTGATTACTCGCTAGAACCACCTCGCCGAGGTGGTTCTACTATGTAGCCCAAATCTATGCTTTGAGCAGAAATATAAAAAAAATATCAGATTTTATCCACAAATTTTCATGATTTGGTGGTAAAATGTTTATCGTATTTTTGCTCGTGTTACAAAAAACGTTTGAGTCCAGGATTATTCCCTGCAATCGTTTATTGTCTATTTATTGCCCTGTTGGATAGAGCTGATGATTAATCATTTTCTTACACATCGACCCGCAGATTGGCGCGTGTCAAGCGGGCGCCTGTTAACAGTTTTTGTTCACGACTATGCAAACGTATTGGATGAATCATCACGAAAACACGCCTATGTAATTTTTACCTTATTAAACCCCACTTTTATTAAGTAAAACTGGGTTTTACAGGGGTAAACATTATTTTTCCTTATTTCTGCTCAAAAACATAGATTGTGGGTACTCGTTATAACCGCCGAAATATGAAGAATACCATTTTTTTCTGTGGAAAATTTTAGTGGATTTTTTTTTCAATATATTTGAATAGGCGTGTTTTCGAAAAAAATTTAATATTATTTCTAAAATATAGATTGTGGGTATTTGTGATAATAATATACTAATCAGAGTCAAAAAATGAAGGTAATGATAATGATAATAATAATAAATAATAATAGCAAGAATAATAATTCAGGCCGTTTTTTTTTTTGTTTTTTGTTTTTGTAATCGCCTCCCTCTCTGTCTTACTTTAAGCTCGGACCCATCAGATTTACTTAAGACTGATTTGATTATAAAGAGATAAAGGCAATATCAATAGTGTTTTTCGAGAAAATGACCTTGGCGTAACAAACCAATAATTATATTAATCCCTGTTAACCCTTTTTGTACCAAATGGAATGTTCCTCTATATATATAGTACAAGTCCATTTCATGATTTAGGGGTGTCAGGTTGTGTTTTCTTCAAAATTAATTTGGAAAATGGCTGAACTTTTAGCAAACAGTGTAGGCCCTGATCAGGCGCCGCGTTCTGTGGTGTCTGATCTGGGCCTGCACTGTTTGCCAGGGTACCTGTTTTGGGGGTTTCCGGTACTAAATGGGTTAGCACCGCGTAACATCGCGAAGTCACGGGTGAACATCATTGGAAAGGTAGACTGAGGACCGCCCGAGGCATTAAGTATATAAGAATATCACCTATTAAATGAATAGACAGCAATCAACTAGGTTGTTTTTCTAGCATTGATTTATATTATCCTGGTGCTCTTGCCAAACGCGAATCGGATTGAGGAATACGAAAGGGTGCAGTCTGATCTGAGTCATTGGACTGTCAAAGCAAGCAAAAACTAAATCATGGGTTCCGGCTCAATATTATGACCTTATTGTGTGCAATAAACAAAGACTGGGATCAGTTTGCGAATACACGCAGTCTGGTCAGAGTCTGTTTAATTCGCTTGAGGGGAGATGAGATTCTGCTACATACAGAGACCCGATGAATAATTTCACACAGATTGCGTCTTCGATTGATCGGCTAAATATGATTTAATGTAATATCAACATGAACAATAGATTCCAGGACAAACCCCCCCCCCCGGACATAATCCCCCCCCGGACAAAATCCCCCTTTTTGTAAAGGCGGACAAAATCCCCCCCCCCCTAACATTTGTTCAGGTGGACAAAATCCCCCCTGGACAAAATCCCCCCGGACATAGTCCCCCCTGCTGTTTATAAAGGTGGACAGTATCCCGCACACCTCCACATGCACAATTACTGGTTTTTGAAAATCAGTCTGTCGTTTTGAAAACTACAGATTCCATATCAGATTTGGTGCAATACTATCAAAGCTATATTGGTGCTCATGGAGAAAATTATTGCCCATCAACACTGTATAGGTCATTTTGGAGACGTTGCTTGTAAGATCAAAGTAAAAAGGACATACTTGTATTAACTTTTTGTAATTGTACATGTGTGCTTTGGGGTTTTATGGACTTCTCAACCCATTAGGATTATGTCTGGCATGATCAGTTAAATTGACATATTCCAATAACAGATTCCAATAATTTTCATATTTCTGCTCAAAAACATAGATTGTGGGTAGTGGAAGGATAATTAACTAGAACAATTTAGAGCAAGGGTGATTTTTTCCGGGGGGGGGGGGGGTGGGATTTTGTCCAACCTGACATACAGCGAGGGGGATTTTGTCCGGGGGGATTTTGTCCGAGGGGGATTTTGTCCGCCTTTACAAAAAGGGGGGATTTTGTCCGGGGGGATTATGTCCGGGGGGGATTTTGTCCGGCTACCGAACAATACTATCTTCCAAGCTCTGGGAATCAGTAGCAGAAGACACTTTCAAATATTTTTTTCTTAATTTCCAACGCGAATAAGGCTTGACATTTCACGTGAATCGTTTGCTGCAGACGATTCACAAGTGATATGAAACATCATTTGGGCTTAGAATTAACAACAAAAATATTTTGAAAAAAAAAAAAACTTGATAATTAGATCATTTTCGTCGGACTAGTCATGTTGTGTTTAACAACTTGGCGTTTCTTGAGCATACGCTACTGATCGTTTTATTTTTTATTTTATTTTATTTTATCTTATTTTGTATAATATTTCATTTCAGCAATTGTTGAAAATTTATGTTGCACATTATAAAATATTCAAAACCTTTTTGCATTTTACAGTGTTGGCTTGTACATTTATGTATTTCAGACTGATTTATGTCGCTAAATACAATTGATATATTTGACACTGGAAGATACTATTTGTAATCATATATAATACGTCATCTATGTTTATTCTTTATCATTCAATTGTTTTTTTTTTTTCAAGATACACCATAACACAACCTCCACTTTCTTAGATTAAAACAGTCACCTATATAGTATATAAAAAGCGGTCCTAAAAATGTACGATTTACAATTTGCCTGAGGCAATTTGCACAGGAGGTAGTCGAGTCCTTGGGGAGATAACCATTTATTTTCTGTCTTGTTCGCGTTAATTCCCTTGATTTTCAGCACAGCTGAGAAAGGTGATATCCGTATAAGTCCGGTATGATGGTGGCCAGTATGGGTTTCCATGCCTCCCCCACCCAGGACAAAACTTCATGAGTGCCAAAATGCTCCTTATGGTTAACTGTTCCAGAAAAAAAAATTTCCCCAAGAAAACAAAAAACAACAACAAAACTCATTCTCACAATAAATAGTGTCACCGTTTCCATGGCAGCCCATTACAGCTTTCAACAATTCTAAGTATAGTATTAAAATAACTCATATTCTGGAGGAGAGTATATGTTTCTATACAGGACACAATCATCAGCAGGCAAAAAAACATATGACCTGATATTACCAGGGGGATCATTAATGAGCTTATCCACATATTGATACGCGCTTATCCCACAGTAGTCCAGTCTGTACAATAATCTTCTGTGAGGTACCTTGTCAAAGGCCTTGGCGAAGTCAATGATGTTTAAGTCAGTCTCAATCTGTTTGTGGCCACGGTTAATGAAAGAAACCACTGAAATGCTTGAGCAAAAGAAAACCAAGTTAGACTCCGATTGGCCCAACCAAAGACAGGGCATCAGGCACTAACCAATATTACATAAAATTAAACTCTAATTCTCTATAAGCCTCAATACCGAAAGATACACGAAACATTGCCCGCACCCGCCACCCGCCAAACCCTTACCCACCTCCCAGAAACAACTACTAAATGAGGCGGAGCACAACATTTCCTACAACGTACATGTGCGCCCAGCGAAGACTCAGATCAGCCTTTTTACCCACGCAGTCTTCGCTGTGAGCTCTAAGACAACTAATATGAGGTGCCGTTTTACTATTTAATCGAATTTCAAGATATCTATGAATAAAAAAAAATATAACTAACACATCAATGCGACATCTTCGGGAACACAAAAATCCAACAACCACAGAGATGAACGACGGTGAGGACTCGACAGCAAGAAACAACAGAAATGATTGAGCAAAAGAAAACCAAGTTAGACTCCGATTGGCCAAACCAGAGACAGGGCATCAGGCATTAACCAACATTACATAAAATTATACTCTAATTCTCTAAAAGCCTCAATACCGAAAGATACACGAAACATTGCCCTTACCCGCCACCCGCCCAACCCTTACCCGTCTCCCAGAAACAGCCACTAAATGAGCCGGAGCACAACATTTCCTACAACGTACATGTGCGCCCAGCGAAGACTCAGATCAGGCTTTTTACCCGCGCAGTCTGACCAGAGTCTTCGCTGTGAGCTCTAAGACAACTAATATGAGGTGCCGTTTTACTATTTAATCGAATTGCAAGATTTCTATAAATAAAATAAATTATAACTCCAATAAAAATATAGGATATCAATAAATGTTATTTGATATCTATAAATGATATTGGATATCGATTATTTATTTTATGATATCCATAATATGCTAAAGGATATCTATAATTCCAATTATAGATATCTAAAATTCGATATATAGATATCAAATATTGAAGAACAATTTAGGATATCAATTATTCCATATATTGATATCCATAATATATTTTATGATATCCATTATTGAAAATATCTATATATGCAATGGAATAATGGATATCATAAAACAAATTTAAAGATATCAAGAAATATATACTACAAATCATTGATTACATTTTCTAATATAAAACTATTGGTAATTATACATATCAATAATGTTAAATATACATATCTATAATTTGATTTATAGCTATCTATAATTTGATTTATAAATATCTATAATAAAATTATAGATTTCTCTAAACTGTATTAAATATTAAAACGGCACCCCATAAACTAAGCGCCCAATGTTCCTTCATGCAGCGCGAAAAGTCTCTGGTCAGACAGTATGGATGCGCAGGCTGATCTGATTCTTCGCTGGGCGCACATGTAAACTTTAGGAAATTCTATGCCCCAGCTTAAATAATATTTACTGAAACTCTGTTATTTCTTACGAAGAGACCGTTGTTGTCAAGAGAGAAAAGTGTTTTTCTGGTATATTTCAAAAGTAGGAAACTATTGAATACAGTAATCTCCTGTCCGGTTGTTTTTGTTCTATTATCCAAAAACAATCCAAAACATCGGGCTAACGTCGTAACAATGTCGGTTTCACGTGTACCCATTACGAAAACACATCCTTGTCATATAGTGCATTTTTCAAACCTCAAAAAAGGTAATTTTCTGATGACAATTTGTGATTTTTTTCTTATTTATACTCCAAACATAGGTTTTGGGTGCTCGTTAGAACCGCCTCATTGAGGCGGTTCTAACGAGTACCAACAACCTATATCTTGGAACAGAAATAAGGAAAATAATGTTTACCCCCGTAAACCCCAGTTTTCTCTATAAACAGTGGGGTTTAGGGGATCTTTATTTCACGGATTCGCTAAATTGCAGTATGTTTCCTCTGGCTTTCTTTGCCGGACCATTACAGGGTTACTGATGAGGCTTTATTAGCCGAAACTACGTAGTATGACCCATCTTCTTTCTTATGAATGTTTTCATTGCTCTTAAAGGAACTCATTTTTGATTTTTATTTGTTCACTGTGATGCAAACACTGAAAACTAATATGACGGCAAAGTATATACCGCTTTGAGGCAGACATCAGAAAAACACTACGTTGGGATTCAACTCCGGATTTTATAAAATTCCAACACTTGCCCTCAGATTGGTCGTAGATTGATAAATGCTAAAACAAAACGGAAGGGACTCATTTAAGACGTTGCATATCGCGTAACCAAAGATATCTTTAACCTTGGCGTGGATCAATTTATGTAATGACGTAAAGACATAGAATCTAATGTTAGCCGTATTCCAAAATCATCTTCGAAAGGTTTTCTTCCAGAGTTCTGTCAACGAAATAATCAGGAAAGCTGTGTACTTGACCGCATATCTTTTATGTTTGTTATTGTCCAGACTGGTCCAGCAATCATCTGGAGAAGAAACCTGCTGATATAATACCAGGGTCAACAATGATGAAGGAAGTCTATTCGGAAAATACCGGAAATAATCTGTGCCCTGCGTCCAAATAAAATCGTTCTGAGCCCATGCGATATTCATGGACTATAATATGCATGCATTTAATGACATATGATCTATTGTATTTTCAGGTTTTGAAAATATGGCGTAGAACAGCTGGTAACAGTGGCGTAGCCAGAAAATAATATTATTACAAACAACAGGAAAATGTAGCAAATGGTAATCTTTCTGCGAGAGAAGGGACTTCTTTTAAAGAAAAGGATATGCTACCAGTAGGATAAAGTTCTTTCTTTTAAGAGCATTTTAGCTATTTCTGTTTGATGCAAATATTTTTCATTTTGCAAGTGTATTATGCGCAATGAGCGGTCTGCATATGATAAGCATATTGATATGTGGTAAAGACGCTGGTATATGATAAAGGCGCTTGTATATGATAAATACATTGGTATATGATAAAAACGTTGGCATATGGTAAAGACGTTTGTAAATGGTAAAGACGTTGGTGTGCGATAAAAAAAACTTTGTTACATGATACAGACGCTGGAATATGATAGAAATGTTGGCGTATGGTCAAAACGTTGGTATATAGTAAAACAAAACACTATTCTATGGTTTGTTTGTTTGTATTAGAGTTTAGCGGCCCAGTCAGCATTATTTTAGTTATTTTTGAGCCGGTCAGTTTACCTATCCACACTTTTTCTGGGCAGGTTTATCCGTAGGCGGTTAACCAGTACAGTGCACATTCTTTCGTCAGAATCTGACAACTGCCCTTCTTGAATCAACGAAATGAAGAGAATGACCGTAGAAAAGATTTCATGATCAATCTTCACGAAAGAATGTTGCCGATCCCGGCAGGTATCGAACCCGCGTCCTCCTGATCACCAGTCAGACGCGCATCCGACTGAGCTACTGAGACCGGGGCTTTGGTATATGGTAAAGACGTTGGTATATGGTAAAGACGTAGGTATATGGTACATACGTTGGTATATTAAGGCGTAACTATACCAAATTTAGTGACACAGAGGCCTTTCTGATATTTAATCTTCATCAGTGTGTCTCAACCCCAAAGTTCTGAAACCGAAACGGATGAAGGACAAGTCCCGGCAAACACAGCACATCCCCCTCCGAGCACATACCGACCGACGCAGATATTAGACAGGTCAACTGGAGGCATCAGGCAAGAGACGCCTACATCAGGACTAATAGGCGTCCCCCACCGAGCCAACATCAGCAAACATGTCCCACACTCCACGGAAGTCCCGGGCATCAGGAAGGAGATGTCCAAAATAGCGAGACTTGCAAAATTTTAAGATATAACAAAAAGTGGCAACATAATCCGGTAAGATACATGTCCCACCTGACAAGTCAGTCTTAGTTTTAGAAAAATTAGAATTTTATGCTGCAAAAAATAAAGATATAATATAGTTATTTAAATCAGTACCTGAGTACTGACGTCAAAACCGCAGTATCAACCTCAGCACTGAGGAACTGATACTGAGCTGATGATACCCTCGGGGACGAACGAATCATCCACCAGCAGAGATACTGACCCAGTGGTTGCAATTAAGGTGTAACTATACCAAATTTAGGGACACAGCGGCCTTTCTGATATTAAATCTTCATCAGTGTGTCTCAACCCCAAAGTTCTGAAACCGAAACGAATGATGGACAAGTCCCGGCAAACACAGCACATACCCCTCCGAGTACACACCGACCGACGCAGATCATGAGACAGGTCAACTGGAGGAGAAGAACTAAATAAGCAATTTGTGCTTCCGTTCCAAACCTTAAATTTTGTATTGTTACTATTATCATGTTATATGTTGTACAGTTTGTTGCGAAATAAAATGTTAATACCAACTGGAGGCATCAGGCAAGAGAAGCCTACATCAGGACTAACAGGCATCCCCCACCGACCAAACATCAGCAAACATGGCCCACACTCCACGGAAGTCCCGGGCATCAGGAAGGAGATGTCCAAAATAGCAAGATGTTGCACTGATGAGTTAGGAGGCCTTCATGCGGACTGAACAAATTATTTGTCTAAATCGCGACGGAAGTAATGGCGAGGATTGTGGCCACGTAAAATCGATTTAAGCCCCCCCAGTGGAAATCTTCCACTGACCGGTCCAAGGCGGCTCTTCTGTGGCGATTTATTTATGTTGTTGTTTGTTACTTACTGTGTGTATCACTTGTGTCTTTTGGTTTTGGATGGCCATATGGCCATTTTTTGGGAAAGTAACTGTCCTTATGGCCTTCCTTTGTTTAGGTTTCCATTATGGTCTGGTCGCTTAATGTTTGTATTTCTTTCCCATTTGGTGTCTTTGATGGGTGGAGTAAGTTAATTGTATCAATTCCTGATCTTTGGTTTACTTCTACTTTGCAAAATTTTAGAATATCACAAAAAGTGGCAACCAAACCCGCTAAGATACATGTCTCCCCTAACAAGTCAGTCTTAGTTTAAGAAAAATTAGCATATGATAGCCTCGATAGCGCAGTGGTTAACGCGTTCGACGTATGATCGAGAGGTTGTGCGTTCGAACCGGCCACCGGTATCGACGTGTGTCCTTGGGCAAGACACGTAATGACACTGCTCCACTCCACCCAGGTGTAAATGGGTAGCAGTGGTGTAAAAGCTACTGCCTCTCTCTCGCGCGTGTGAAAACATCCGGAATGAGTGTTCGAGAGGGATTCAATAAGCTTGAAGCTTTCATCGCAATCGAACTAAAATACATTAGTATAAACTAAACTTTCGTGTATATTAAAGACATTGATATATGATAAAAACGCTGATATATGGTAAAGACGTTAGTATATGAGAAAGACGTTGGTATGTGATAAAAACGTTGGTATGTGATAAAAACGTTTGTATATGGTAAAGACGTAAGTATATGATAGAAACTTTTCAAAATTTTGTAGACGTCATTCTGATTTAATTTCAAAATTCAATTTTGGACTTAAATCTCTTCTGCAACAAGGTCTATCGGAACCCGAATTTTATGGTGACTTAGTATATAAATTCAGAAAAATGTATACAATTACTTCAGCACCCAATTTCGTAAAATCATTCTTAGATATAAAAAGATTGGGTACAACATATATGTTATACGACAGACTGCATGCATGGTAGCTAACCCAATCACGGGTGACAGCTTTGCTTCCCTCTTTAATAGCACGCCGGTGGGTCAGGCCTGTGATTCTATGACGGTTCCAGCGTAAAGGCTTATTGAGAATTAGAGAGATCTAATTCAAGGCAATGTTGGTTGGTGCCTGATGTTCTATGTCTGGTCGGGCCCATCGGGGTCTAACTGTTGGTTTTCTTTTGCTCCAGCATTTCAGTGGTTTCTTGCTGTCGAGTCCTCACTGTTGTTTCATCTCTGTGGTTGTTTGATTTTTTGTAATCACGGAGATGTTGCACTAATGAGTTAGGAGGCCTTCATGCGGATTGAACAAATTATTTGTCTAAATCGCGACGGAAGTAAGGGCGAGCATTGTGGCCACGTAAAATCGATTTAAGCCCCCCAGCGGAATTCGTTTCCGCTGGCCGTTCCAAAGCGGTTCTTCTGTCGCGTTTTGTTTTTGTTATGGTTTGTCTTTGGGTGTTTGTGTCGCTTATATTATTTTATTTTGGATAGCCAATTGGCCATTTTGTGGGAAAGTGGCTGTTCTTTTGGCTTTCCGCTATTGATGTTTCCATTAGGTATGTTGTTTCATGTTTGTGATTCTTTCCCTTTGGTGTCTCTGATGGGAGCTGTGGGTTGATTGTATCGATTCCTGATCATTGCCGCCACTTCTATTTTAGTATATATCAAAGACATTGATATATGATAAAACGTTGATATATGGTAGAGACGTTAGTATATGAGAAAGACGTTGGTATGTGATAAAAACATTTTTATATGATAAAAACGTATGTATATGGTCAAGACGTTGATATATGGTAAAAAAGAAGTGGAGGCAATGACCAGGAATCGATACAATTAATGCACAGCTCCCATCAGAGACACAAAAGGGAAAGAAACACAAGCATTAAATAACTAGACCCTAATTGAAAAGCCAAAAGGACAGTTACTTTCCCACAAAATGGCCAATAGGCTATCCAAAACAATAAAACACAAGCGATACACACCCTCAATTACAAAGCATACCAAAATAAACGACAGAAGCACCGCCTTAGAACGGTCAATAAATCGAATTCCACTGGGGTGGGGGCCTAAATTGATTTTATACGCCCACAAAGATATTGGTATATGGTAAAGATCTTAGTATATAATATAGACGTCAGTATATGGTAAAGACTTTGGTAGATGGGGAAAGACGTTAATATATGGTATAAACTTTGGTATTTGTTAAAAACTTTAATATATATACTCGCATCTGCATAGCCGTTTGGTATAAACACGTATTTAAATCAAGTTTAATCCAATTACCAGTAATTGTATAGAGCAAATCCTACAATAAGTCACGCGTACATCACATTCGCACGCACCTTCCATTAGCTACTGAATACTCTGACCAGGCTGACTCGATGCTAAGGGTGATCTTGTCGCACAGAGGTTTAATTTTAGTGTTAATTATTATTATTATTATTATTATTATTATTATTATTATTATTTTGTATTTCCAAAGTTTTCCTCTTGACCTTATTTCTGATCAAAACATTTCATGTATGTTAGTAAGAAGTGTGTGTTGGTGGACGATATGATTTTTGTACTTCATGTCGCTAAATTTTTCTCAACTTTTTTGTAGCGTGAGAAGTGCTGTGTGTTGCGTTCGCGGCTTTTGCTGGGTAACCTCTACTTTCTCTTTTACAAAAGGTCTACTAAATCGCGACGGAAGTAAGGGCGCATAAAATCGATTTAAACCTCCGACCCGCCAATGGAAACGTTTCTCTGACCGTTCCAAGGCGGTTCTTGTATCGCGGTTTATTTTGCTATGGTTTGTCTTTGTGTGTATGTATGGCTTATATTTTTTTATTTTTGATAGCCAATTGGCCATTTTGTGGAAAAGTAAATGTCCTTCTGGCTTTCCGCTATTTGTGTTTCCATTTTGGTATAGTTATTTCATGTTTGTGTTTCTTTCCCTTGGTGTCTCTGATGGGAGCTGTCGGTTAATTATATCGATTCCTGACCATTGCCTTCACTTCTATTTTATCATGTGAGCCCCGCCAAGCGAATTTGTGTCTTCGAGCATTCCGTCATGACAAATTTTAACTGCGCATGCCCAGCCATTCAGAGGGACCAGGGATATGGCTTTCTGTCTGAAGGTTCCTCTTGATTCACTGCTTGTATGAGCGAGCAGCGAAGGTTCTGGCGAGACTGCGCGGATGCGCAGGCTCGCCTGAACCTTCGCTGCTCGCATAGGCGATAAGTACCAAAATCGCTTGACGGGGCCCATATTGGCTTGTAAACATGGTTCTACACAGTATACAAATCGTCTCTGAAAAGAGATGAGACTGTTTTAACGACTATCTTGATCTAGGAAATAGTATTAGCATTTTTCATCAATTTGCAGTACGCCGCATACTCAAAATCCTTCTTTTCGAAGATTCAAAATTTTCAACTCTGGTGTTTACAAATACCAAAATGTCTAATTCAACATTTCTGCAATATATATATATCCCTTTACCAGAATCATTGCATGAAATATGTGGAACAATCTATAAGCAAGATTAATCTTATCGAATTCGATACTTTTGAGCAGTGAAAAGGGCTATAAAGAAGAAGTGTTTGTTTGTTTGATTTGAGGTTTAACGTCCCCGTCAACACTGTAAAGGTCATTTTGGAGACGTTGCTTCCAATTTTGTGGGACTTTTACCCGACATTGAGATGAAATGACATCTCAAGCCCTGTCGCCCAATGAAACCAATAGAATTTATTAGCATGGACGGTCCGCCTCGCACCGCGGTTCCTGGACAGGCTTAGATCCTCTAAGCGGTTTACCAGTACTAGTGTGCGGGCCGGATTTAGCTCTGCGTGGAAGCATCATGCAGCCCATATATTTCTTCAAGCCCCTATGGGCGGGAGCTTCTATAAAGAAGAAGTGAAGGTAATAATAAGGAATTGATACAATTACGAATGCTTTATACCTTCTTTATCATCTGATGTCGCGAATGAGAATGTAATAACGCCATGTAATAAATTTGGCAATCCACTTGTGGCTTAAATATGCAAATAATTAAAATCCGCTCCATAACGTTATATGTACGACGCCTTAACAACGTTGCGTTTACTTATGGAGGAATGTTTACATTTCAGTACAAAAGCCGCGAATTAAATACGTTTTAAAAAGAATATGATAAATAGAATCTTGCTTTCGTGCTCGTACATTATTGGATTTATAAACCTCGTTGAGGAAAAGGAATAAAACCTCGGCGAAGCCTCGCATTTATCCATTTTCCTCATATCGTTTAATCAATTCAATAATAAAAGAACACTCATGTAAGATCCTCTATAGCCAAGATACCAAAGGGAAAGAAGCACCAACATGAAACAACGTCACAGTCATTTAAACAACACAAGCTGAAAGCCAAAAGGACGGTTTCTCTCCCTAAAAATGACCACATTACGAAAAAAAAAAAAAAAAAAAAAAAACACTCTTCAAATATATTGAGAATTTTGCCACCAAAAGATGAATTTTTTTCATCCGAAAAATCAGATATAATTTCATATTTCTGCTCTGAATTTAGTTCGAATCGCCTCGCCTCGGCAGTGCTAAAAATTGCCCACACTCTATGTTTTTGAAGATAAAAAAGACAAATAACGCATATCCATGTAAAACCCTGTTTTACTATATGAAAGTGGAGTTTGAGGGGGTCAAAATGATATAGGCATGTTTTCGTGATGAAACGGCTATCTAAAATAATCAAGATAAGCAGTGGTGTTGGTGGTGGTGGTGGGGGGGAGGGGTCTTAAATCGATTTTATCTGGCCACAGTCGGCGCCCTTAGTTCTGTCGTGAATTAGAGAAATAATTTGCTCGGTCCGTATACAGGATTTCTAAATCTCAGTGCAACATCTCAGAGAACATAAAACCGAAGGAATAAACAACGATCATTAAAAAAACACGCCTATACAAATACATTGTAAACTTTACCACCGAAAAAGTAGAATTTGATGATGAAAAATTGTGATATTTTTCTTATTTCTGCTCAAAATATAGATCATGGGTACTCGATTAGGCGGTTCTAACGAGTACCCATATTCTATATTTTAGAGCAGAAATAAGGTTTATCCCTGTAAACCCCAGTTTTACTATACAAAAGTGGGGTTCGAGGGGGTCAAAACTATATAGACGTGTTTTCGTGATGGAGGATAGGATGTTGAAAACTTAGTTTGTCTCCAATGTGCCCAACAATAAACACGAATAAACAGCGATGAGGATAGGATGTTGAAGCAAAAGAAAACTTATAGTTTGTCTCCAATGTGCCCAACCATAGACACACCATCAGACACCAAACGACCAACTTAAAAAGTAAGTGTTTAGGCCGGCACCGTCATAAAATCTGAGGTCGCACCCGCCAACGTGCAATTAAAGATGAATGCAATGTTATCATAAACAGTCGAAACAAATCTCAAGTACAGTGGAATTCTCCCTAAAATTATGGCTAATTCTGTTTTTGAAAGCGTATTTAGTAGGCTGAAGTTATTATTTCCTTTGCTTTTATTGTGCACCATGCAGTGTCCTCTGGTCAATGACCACTTTTGGGACTGTTCAAAAGTTGTCTTTAAGACCACTTTTGAACAGTCCCAAAGGTGGTCTTACTAAAGGGAACTTTACTGTATTCGAAAGTAGATCGAATTGACCCAAAGTTATAAAACACTGAAATCCGTGTGACTATCACTGCCGTGAGACTATAACTGACTTGGAAATCCGGGTAACAACGATTTATAGAAAAAAAAAATCCGCGCTATTCATATCGCTGTGAAGTCAGAGAGTTGTATAAAAGGGTTGTCTTTAAACTCTGGACTGCAAACATATGTTGGGTTTTGCAAAGAGTGTAGACTAGATGCGACAGAACGAGGCGTCGGATCAGGATCTACAGTGTTTGCTTACAGAACAGCACGTAACAGTCTAGGTCCCCGTTCTGGAAAATTTTCCAGCATACACTCAGAGACAATCGACACAACAGTGCCCACTCCCCACCCACCCCCCGGCCAACATCCAGGATTGAAGAAATAGATAAGCTGCATGATGCTTCCACGCAGAGCTGAAACTGACCGCGAGATGGATCGTCAATGCTTACAAGCCCTATTGTTTTCATTGGGCGACAGGGTTTGAGAAGGCATTTCATCTCAATGTCGGGTAAAATAGAAGTACAACAAAGATCAGGAATCGATACAATTAACTTACTCCACCCATCAAAGACACCTAAGGGAAAGAAACACAAACATTAAGCGACCAGATCATAATGGAAACCTAAACAAAGGAAGGCCATAAGGACAGTTACTTTCCCACAAAATGACCATATGGCCATCCAAAATAAAAAGACACAAGTGATACACACAGTAAGTAACAAACAACACCATAAATAAACCGCCACAGAAGAACCGCCTTGGAACGGTCAGTGGAATGATTTCCACTGGGGGGGGGGGGGGGGGGCTTAAATCGATTTTACGTGGCCACAATCCTCGCCCTTACTTCCGTCGCGATTTAGACAAATAATCCCACAAAATTGGAAGAAATGTCTCCAAAATGACCTATACAGTGGTGACGGGGACGTTAAACCTCAAATCAATCAATCAAACAAACAAACAAAACATTACTATCATTGTTTTGATTGCTTGGTGTGACGCATATAATCTGTGCAAGGACAATCACCACTATTACTATTCAACTAATCAAGCGTTTGTTTGAATGCGCCTACTTATCTACCTGTAAACCCACTTTCCAACTCTGCAACCAGGATAAGATGAGTCAGCGATGAATATCAGAGTTCTGACAAGCTGAATGTTCTAAGACGCAAACTCGAAACAACAAGCTTTGGTTTATCAATATTTCACTGCCAATAACACTAGTAACCCGGTTGGGCTAAGTTCCCGGGGACATTTTTATATACGTCTTTATATTATCAGTTTTCAAAAACAAATAATAAAAAAATAAAAAAAATGAAAAATAAAAAAATAAAATAAAAAAAATACCGGTGGTTTCTTTCATATGCAAGAAACATACAGGAAGCAGGTACGAATGACCCGTGGAAGGCTCTGGCGTGTTTTCGAACACGGCGAGAGTCTGCAAATATGCCAACATTTCATTTAAGCATACAGAACCGCGGGATGTGCTAAAATTTAGCCTACAGAACCGCGGGATGTGCTAAGATTTAGCCAACAGGACCGCGGGATGTGCTAAGATTTAGCCAACAGGACCGCGGGATGTGCTAAAATTTAGCCTACAGAACCGCGGGATGTGGTATGATGTAGCCTGCAGAACCGTGGGGTGTGCAAAGATTTAGCCAACAGCACCGCGGGATGTGCAAAGATTAAGTCAACAGCACCGCGGGATGTGCTAAAGTTATTCCTACAGAATCGCGGATGTGCTTTATTTTGCATATTTAATCTATTTGGTGGATTGCCTAATTTAATGCACGGCGTTATTACATTTTCAGACGCGACGTCATTTGATAAATCTAAGTTTTTAATGCAGAAGTAAGAAACAAATACATGCTTTTATAGAAAGTAGAAGTAAAACAAAGATCAGGAATTGATACAATTAACTTACTCCACCCATAAAAGACACCAAAGGGAAAGAAATACAAACATTAAGCGACCAGACCATAATGGAAACCCAAACAAAGGAAGGCCATAAGGACAGTTACTTTCCCACAAAATGGCCATATGGTCATCCATATAGAGCCTAGATTTTCTTTCTAATTATTCCAGTATAGGGTGACTTTACATTCATGGGCATGAAAAGAGTTATAAACTTTCATTTGATCAACGAATGTTGTTAACTCCTAACACGGCCATACAGCTTTTGCTGTCGCGGTTTATTTTTGTTATAGTTTGTCTTTGCATGTATGTATTGCTTATAAATTTTTATTTGGATAACCGTTTGGTCAGTTTTAGGGAAAGTAGCTGTCCTTTGGCTTTCTGCTTGGGATGAAGTTATTTCATGTCCGTGTTCCATTTGTTGTCTCTGATGGGAGGTGTTGGGTAGTTGTATCGATTCCTGATCATTGCCTTCACTTCTATTGTGAAATAGTATAATCCTTCAGAGAAAATCAAGCGACAATTACCAACATTACGAAAGAACGCCTATTCAAATATACTGAAAATTTTACTATCAAAAACTGAAAATTTCCCGATAAAAAATCTGATATTTTTCATATTTCTGCCCTGAACATAGATTGTGGTGGGGCGGTTCTAACAAGTACCCACAATCTATGTTTTTGAGCAGAAATAAAAAAACATGTATACCCCGGTAAATCCCAGTTTTACTATACGAAAGTGGCGTTTTCGTGATGGCAAACAAATGTATATTGCCCAAGAAATATCAAAGCAGAAGCAAAACAAAGATCAGGAATCGATACAATTAACCCACTCCACCCACCAAAGACAACAAAGGGAAAGAAATACAAACATCAAGCGACCAGACCATAATGGAAACCTAAACAAAGGAAGGCCATAAGGACAGTTACTTTCCCACAAAATGGCCAAATGGCCATCCAAAATTAAATGACACAAGTGATACACACAGCAAGCAACAAACAACAACATAAATAAATCGCCACAGAAGAACCGCCCTGGAACGATCAGTGGAAAAATTCAAGCCTTATATTCTTCTAAATACTATGAAAAAGTAGAATGCCATTTGGTTAAGTTTTGTTTGCCACTTTTAGGCTTATCTCTGCCTCCAATGTTTGCTCAGGCGCTTCTGTTCGACAGATCTAGGGGAATCCTGTGGTTCCAGTGATCAATGTCATGTACTTAAGTTATGATTGCTTCGGCTTAGTCATGTGTTTATTATTCACGCAATTCAAACTGGAACATTTTTCCCGAGGAGAGTTTGACATTTTGAAATGTATTATCCCTAAGTCAATATTTCTGTCTTTTTGCCGGTTCTTATCGGCACATGAATGTATAATTGAGCTTTTAGTTGCATAACCAGTTTAATATGAGAGGGAATTGGTCATTAAATGAACCGTCAGCATTTTGACTTAAATCTGAAACGAGATACATCTCAAATGAGATTCACCACAAGAAGTGGTCAAAGGAAACACAATTTTATCCATACCTATGCGAAAAAGGTGTCTTTTAATTTTGGATGGCCATATGGCCATTTTGTGGGAAAGTAACTGTCCATATGGCCTTCCTTTGTTTAGGTTTCCATTATGGTCTGGTCGCTTAATGTTTGTATTTCTTTCCCTTTGGTGTCTTTTATGGATGGAGTAAGTTAATTGTATCAATTCCTGATCTTTGTTTTACTTCTACTTTGCACGAGCTATGAAATTTAAGGGGACTGCCATACTAGACCGGCAACAACACAGTAAATTTCAGCTATTAACACCAAGTTTAAAAGCACATTTTAAAGGTTTCACTTATTTTTCTTTATGTTGTCTACTCAAAGTATCCTTTAGTAAGAAGAAACTAGAAGTGAAGGCAATGATCAGGAATCGATACAATTAACCTACAGCTCCCACCAAAGGGAAAGAAACACAAACATGAAATAACTAGACTCCAACTGAAACATCAACAGCGGAAACTAAAATGACAGTTTCTTTCCTACAAAACGGCCAATTGGCTATCCCAAACAAAAAATATAAGCGACACAAACACCCAAAGACAAACCATAACAAAAATAAACCGTGACAGAAGAACCGCATTGGAACGGTTAGTGAAACGAATTTCACTCGATTTTTCGCGGCCACCCACAATCCTCGCCCTTATTTCAGTCGCGATTTAGACAAATAATTTGTTCAGTTCGCGTGAAGGCCTAACTCATTCGTACAACATCTCCGAGAACACAAAAATCAAATAACCACAGAGATGAAACAACGGTGAGGACTCGCCTGCAAGAAACTGGAGCAAAAGAAGTCGTCTTAATGGGAAGTATTGATTAGTTGATGAGTTAGAAAGTCTTCGTGCGGACTGAACAAATTATTTGTCTAAACCACGATAGAGCCAAGAGGGAGGATTGTGGCCACGTCATGTCAATTTTAACCCCCCACTCCCATTGGAAATCTTTTTACTGACCGTTCCAAGTTGGTTCTTCTGTCGTGGTTTAATTTTTGTTATAGTTCGTCTTTGCATGTGTTTATTGCTAATATCTTTTTATTCGGATAGCCGTTTTGTCATTTTGTTGGAAGTAACAGTCCTTTTGGCTTTCCGCTTAAAATGTTTTGATTAGAGTTTAGTTATGTCATGTTCGTGTTTCTTTCCCTTTGGTGTCTCTGATGGACAATCCTGATCATGGCCTTCACTTATGTTTATTATGCAGGCGTTTTACTGTGATTGCTTATGTTAAGTATTCTGTGTGAACCTTGAACTGACACCAAAGTGATTCTCTTCACTGATTCTTGTAAACTTTATACTACATATTATTAACTGACTAGCCTGTATTGATCGGAGGTCATTCCAATTAACACCCGGTCAACCAATATTGACCGGAGGTCAAAACTCAGTAATTATGTTTTTTTAATAACAATTGTGTTAATTAATAAAATACATGTAGTCATTAATCAAGTAATTTCGTATAGGCCAAGTTACAGGTCCAAGGTCTGCTGTATTATATTACAGCAGACCTCGGATCTGTAACTTGGCCAATACGATATAATACAGCAGACCTTGGAGCTGTAACTTGGCCAATACGAAATAATACAGCAGACCTTGGAGCTGTAACTTGGCCAATACGATATAATACAGTAGACCTTGGAGCTGTAACTTGGCCAATACGATATAATACAGCAGACCTCGGATCTGTAACTTGGCCAATACGATATAATACAGGAGACCTCGGATCTGTAACTTGGCCAATACGATATAATACAGCAGACCTCGGAGCTGTAACTTGGCCAATACGAAATTACTTGATTAATAACATTATATTACAAATGTAACTGGAGCCTCCTTGATTCGATATTTAACATAGCATATGGCCACCACTGTATAATGAAATAACGCCTTAGAAGCAATGCATTGATGAGCCCATTTTACTATGTGTAGGCCCCAAAAAATACGGACCTTGTTAAGAATGTTTCATTTAACCAAATCAATATTTAAAACACTTTCCAGTATTTGCAAGTCCTTTATTTTCATGTCGCCCTGTTTATCAAACAGTACACATGTCTTTGATTTTAATTTTGTGTGCAGTTTAATATATTTGGACAGCGATGAACATGTAGACATCACTTTAGGATTGTATAAGTGTCAATTGTGGTCGATTGCCAATCATTGGACCAAAACTCAAGAAATGGTACTATATGAATGATGTATCACCCGTTTAAGGACTCTGAACTTTGTGAAAATTAATTTATTTCACAATCGAATGGAACAGTTTGTTTATTCCGCATGCCTGAGATTTAACACAGCATCCATTATTAAAACTAGAGCAAGTCAATGATGCGCCATATCATGTACCCGCGCTTTGAAAACCATGCCGCAATTTATGGCCTCAAAGTCCAACTTTTGGACCTCTGGTGACTCCAAGGCATGCCCCCGGGCCAAACAGTTACACCACTCTATACTACCCTTCATTACCTTCAATTTGATATATAACATGACTATACGCAAAATAGAATTTCGACCCTTTGTCGGGGTCAGTTCAAACCCCGGCTTTGGGTGTGTGGGGAGGTGCTCACATCAAACTTCCGAATACATTCCTCCAGCCCATTACCTGTGACAGTTTCAAGATTCTAGTTCAAAACGAATCGAGGAGGATTTGATTTATAACCGAAAACAAGGGATACAAACCACCCCCCCCCCGGAGCCAAATTTGTACACCACTGTATTCTGCTCTTTATTGCCTTAGATTTGTTTTGCAACATGACTATGTTTGTACCCCGTTTCTACCAATAAAACTGGTTTACCGGGGTATACATTAGTTTTCTCATTGCTGCTTAAAAACATAGATTTTGGGTAGTCGTTAGAACCGCCTCGCCGGGAGGCTCTACCGACTTCCCAGAATCTATGTTTGGAGCAGAAATGTGAAAAAACATATTATTTTTTTTTCTCGGTGGTAAAATTTTCCAATTTAGTAAATAAGAAATAAGTATTTTTTTTTTTGAATATATTTGAATAGGCGTGTTTTCATAATGACAAGTAATTATGGAATAAAATTCTTTAAGACAATACATTAATGCGGTTCAAGATTTCTAGCAATGGATGCCGCACTAAGATAAAATCTAAAAGGAAACCAAAGAATGTATGTGATGCATCGAACTATGATCCATGACTTGAAAAAATAAATATTGCAAAGCATAGATGAAATATATATCTGTTGTGCTCGTAAATGGCACGTTCAGTTGCATAATTCATATTAGGAACCACTTTCTTTCTTATCTGATGTTTTTCTGTGTTTACTGAATTTATGATGACGTGAAGGATGCCATGTTCGGCACGAAGCAAATTCTGGCATGTAAAGTCCACCGGACGGGCCCCCATCTTACGACATGAAAGCCGTAACAAAGGAAAGAAACATAGCCTGAAAAAAATCCCCGCCTAAGGTGGGATGTGTGGGATTCGAACCCGGGCCACCCGGGTGATAGTCCAGTGCTCTAACCGCTGAGCCAAAGAGTCGACTCCCTGACGCAGAGAGTGGTTATAAACCTAGAAGGTATGCATATGATCTACCAAGGTAGATTATGGAAGGGAGGTAACAGCTGTTACATATAATTCGCACGATTTATTATATGTAAAACGACCCGCGTATTGGGAACACAATTTTTTGTCTTGTGAAGACTACGGACAGACAGGAATCAGACACTTGATCTATACCTTTTTTCATCTTCTCTTCTTCTTTCGCATCCTGCAAAGAGGAACTCATCTAGCACCTTCGTGTGCACATTGGATTTGGCTTGCAACCGTCTGAGGTTGAAAAGCTTCCCATCAAAGCGATACCTAATACGCATAGCATTGATACCATCCTGTAAAGCATCTGTGAGCATGGCAGACAGTATCATGCTGAACAGTGTTGGGGCTAGCACAAAGCTTTGCTTGACTCCTGTCGTCACAGGGAATGGAACCGAAAACTCACCATCATTTTGGGCCCGTGCAAGCATACCATCGTGGAACTGCCTCATCATCGCTATAAGCTTGGGTGGACATCCAAACTTCACCATGATTTTCCAAAGACCCTCACGACTGACTGTGTCAAAAGTTCGGTAAGGTCGACAAAGGTCATGTATATGTCCATATTCTGTTCCTGGCATTTATCTTGAGGCTGCCTTGCTGCGAAGATCATGTCAATTGTTTCTCTGTCTTTTCTAAGCCTATACTCGCTTTCTGGTAGAAACCCTGACTGTTCAAGGTGTTCATTTAGTCGGTTAAACAGTACTCTTACAAGGAACTTTCAAGCAATTGACAATAAAGAGATTAATCATATGACGTCGCGTCTGAGAGTGTAATAACGCCATGTATTATTTTCGATAATGCACTAGTGGATTAAATATGCAAATTAGCTAGATACGTCCCGTAACGTTACTTGCACGACGTCCTTAACGACGTCGCGTTTACTAACGGCGGAATATTGAAATTTTTGTAAACAGTCGTGAATAACATGCGTTTTAGATGTCATATGATAAATAGAATCTTGCATTCGTGCTCATGTATTATTGAATTTATTAAACTCGTTGAGAAAAAGGGATAAAATGCTCGGCAAAGCCTCGCATTTTATCCCTTTTCCTCAACTCGTTTAATAAATTCCATAACACATGAACACTCATGTAAGATCCTCTATGTCATGATGATTGTCACAGACCTGAGGATTCTCTTTCCGTTTGAATATGGGACTATTGACGCATCCTTGAATTCTTGAGTTATGACTTCTTTTCTCCACATGAAATGAAATAACTCTGTCATTTTCTTTGCAACTGGAGTACCTTCTGCTTTGTAGATCTCAGCAGGCATTGCATCTGATCACGGAGCCTTGTCGGAAGCTAGAAGTTTTATTGCTTTCATTGTTTAAGTAACAGTTGGGAACTCATCAAGCAGCAGGTTACATTCAACCTGTGGTAGTCTGTAAACATCATCATCATTGACTCAGGTAACTTATAACAAAACTGGCATATGCAAAAATATGTGTGCGCCTCCATGGCGGGTACTTTCTGTAGGTGATTTATGATGGTTGCGTTTGTTGATCGTGGCCTTTCCTGGTTGATCTTTTCTTAATAGTTTACATTGTTACTATAATTTTATTAATCAAATAATTTCGTATTGGCCCAGTTACATGTCCGAGGTCTGCTGTATTGGCACGAGGCCGAAGGCCGAGGCCAATACAGCTGACCGAGGACCTGTAACTTGGCCAATACGAAATTACTTGATTAATGAAAATTTTATTAATTGACGCAATTAAAAACATGATTTATGATTTTTGAATATTGGTTGACCTTGTGTAATACAGGATAATCAATTAATAATAGTAAGTATTCTAGTCGTAAATGCTAAGGGATAGACCCTGTCGTTATTCATTTTGGTAACAATCTGTTTTCAAACATAAGACTGTATCTCTATACAGATGGCACATTTAATGATATCTGATACGGGTGGTTGGTTTTGGCGAAAGTGTCGTGAATCTGTCTTCGCTGGGGCTTCAAACTGATACCGGCTTTCAGCTGGACATAGTTTGTTGTCCTCGCAGGAGGGAATGCATTATGTAAACACGCATATACAAATACATTGTAAATGTTACCACCGAAAAAAACAAAACATTTTAACATGAAAAATTGTGATATTTTTCTTATTTCTGCTCAAAATATAGATTTTGTGTACCCGTTAGAACCGCCTTATTGTTCTAACGAGTACCCACAATCTATATTTTAGAGCAGAAATTAGAAAAAATAAGTTTTGCCCCTGTAAACCCCAGTTTTACTATCTAAAAGTGGGGTTCAAGGGGGTCCAATTTATATAGGCGTGTTTTCGTAATGTTATTTCTTCTGTTTCTTCATTTTTATTCAATTTCTCATTCTCTCCTACCGGTCTCTTTCATCTCCTCTCTTTCTTTCTGTTCTCTGCTTTTCTATGGGAAGACAACAAATAACACAAAGGGGCGACATGTCGTTAAACCCAAAATCAATCTACCAATCATTTAGTCTTTTGCAAGAAAGTACTGTTTTGCACAACTATGTTTTGGATGACCCCATATCCCAGGTTTCCTGAAATGGCCTTGAATGACACAAAACACAAAAGCCTCGGTGGTGTAGTTGTTACGCTACTCGCCTTGCGAACCAGGGATCGCAGGACCGATCCCGGGCTTCTCCAGACTTTCGGATGAGTCTTTAAACCGAGATCCCGTCTCCGTATGACCTTAGCTGTTTGTGGGACGTAAAACTCAAACACTCACTCACTCATGACACAAAACAATCATACAATATACAATGAATACGAATAAACAATGAATATACCTTGTAAAGTCTCTACAGGACATCGGATTATTTTAACTCTATTTATAAACTCGTCAATGTTGATTAAAACTTTTATGACCCCGTGGGTGCCCTTTTTGCACCACGTTAACAAGTCCGTGTAATGAACGCCCTTCTAAACCCCACTTTATATATGGAAAACTTAGGTTTACAGGGGATACATTGTGTTTTCCTTATTTCTGCTCCAAGGCATAGGATGTGGGTACTCGTTAGAACCGCCTCGATGAGGCGGTTCTAATGAGCACCCACAGCCTATGTTTGCAGTAAAGATAAGACAAATGTCATAGATTTTCACCAGAAAAGCAATCATTGTGGAGATATGAAAAAAGACATATTGCAGATAATAATTCGGAAGTTATATTACAATAGAAGCTAACTTTTGCAGGTCAGCAACTTCCACTGAGAATTGCAGAAGTACTCACTTTTCAGTTCCACGTAGCTTTCACAGCAACCAACCTTGGAAACATAATTACTCAGACATCTTTCAATGTAATGAAAAAAAGATTGTATTTCAAAAATATCCACAGATACAATATCAATATCATTTTAGTGACCTCTGTCTGCAGCTATTATGCCATAAATTGCAGAATCTATATCTTATGAACATTTCTCTATCTTGTTTCTTCAATATTCCTTAATAAAATGAAAACAAATATCTTCCAGTCTTCTACCTATCTATATCAAATAAACTCAAGTCTAGTAACAAAGTGTAACTAGAACCAATGAAATATTAACTCTTATCATGCTATTCACGACAACCCCTATCGTTGGAAACAGTGTAAATCCAGATCAGATGGCCATCTGATCAGGATCTACACTGTTTGACATTAAATTTATGAATTTGTAGGAATAAATTACATCAAGTAATATGATTGGTTCAAAGTCAGAAATTGGTGTGGCTAAACTGAATATTCAGCAAGAGAAGGGTTAAGACTACAAGTATTGTGCGGTCATTATTAATCATGTATTTTAGGACAGAAACTGACTATTAAGTTTAATACCGTCTCTTTTTTTAGGAATTGATATCCAACAAATCACAATCGGTGGCCATGAAAAAAAAAATGAAATAAAAAAAAAAAAAAAAAAAAAATCCCAGACATAGTCTAAGAAGCATTTGCAGCAAATGTTTCGACAACAATCGTTTAATACAATGTTTATTGGATCTGACAATGCACGACATATCGTTTAAGGTTACATGTTTAACCTTTCTAAATACAGTGCACGTGACGAACATTTCTTTTGTGCTACAAATGTTTCCCTTCTTGCAACTTCTTGGATACTGTACATCACAATAGAAGTGAGGACAGTGATCAGAAATCGCTACAATGTCCCCACACCTCACACCAAAGATAACAAAGGGAAAGAAATACAAACATAGAATAACTTCACTATGATGAAAACTTAAGCGGAAATCCAAATCCTACAAAATGACCAAAATTTTGAGTTCTATATAACAGATCAATGGTTTATTAAGATATCAGCAAAAGGTATCGGGAGACGGTCACACTGGACGCCACCTGCGCAAAACGTCTTGGTTGCATCAGTCAGGTTCTTTAAAGCCATCACGAAAACACGCCTATACAATTTTGACCTACTTGAACCCCACTTTTATATACATACTAAAACTGGGTTTACAGGGATAAACCTTATTTTTCTTATTTCTTCTCTAAAATATAGATCGTGGGTATTCTTTAGAACCGCCTCGATGAGGCGGTTCTAACAAGTACCCACAAACCATATTTCGAACAGAAATATAAAAAATTCACCATTTTTTTCTTAAAATGTTCGTTTTTCCGGCGGTAAAGTTTGTAATGCGTTTGTATAGGCGTCGTTTCGTAATGTCATGGTTGCATCAGTCAGATGCTTTACAGCCAACTGTCTTAGGTGAAAGAAACAGTAACGGAATAATTTTGATCACAAGTTTCAGATTCAGATTCTGGTGGTTTTCATTATGAAAACACGCCTACACAAATATATTTAAAGATTTTACCAACCAAAAAAGGAAAATTTCCATATAAAATCTGATAGTTTTTTTTTTTCTTTTCTTTTTTTTTTCGGTTCAAAACATAGATTGCGAGGACTCGATAGAACCGCCTCGATCTATGTTTTGAGCAGAAATAAGAAAATAATGTTTACCCCTGAAAACCCCAGTTTTACTATATAAAAGTGGGGTTAAAGGGGGTCAGAATTTTATAGGCGTGTTTTCGTGATGTTAAGTAGGAATGTTCAATTTATTCCATTGCTCTGATAAATTAATGCACTTTAGAGATTACATATTGAGAGTCCAACAAAATTGGTTGAACCACTTTAGTAATTATAGATATAAATATAAGGAGGATGTAAGCAATCTTGCGAAGTTTATTACTGCTTACGAACAGTTGAAAACTATCTATCACATTCCCTTAACAACAGTTGTAGTAAAGTTAAATGTTCTATAAAAAGAATCCATAAGTTAAGAATCATTCAGTCAATTCAGCTAATTTAGAATTGTTTGCTTTTCACAGAAACGTAAAAAAGCTAAAAACTGGGCTGCTGCATAGAAAACGAAATGATCTCTGCGGTAATGAGGAATGTGATTTGCTTGTATCGGCTGAGTATCTTCATCGTTCGGGAGAACATGACAGAAAACGGCTTCGATAGGATATCTCATCCTTGAGGTATAATGCTATCTGTCATTTCTCTGTTGTTTTGTTTTATTTTCAAACATAGTAAGATCATCGAATTAATGCATTTGTGGGTACTTGTTGGAAAACCCCACTGAAGCATTTCTTACAAGAACCCCAAAATCTATGTTTTGACCCCCCCCCCCGCAAAAAAAATAAAAAAAAAATAAATAAATAAAATAAGTGAGTGTATTACTCTGAGCCATACAGGTGTTTGAACCCGTTTGGCCTATATGGAGAGAATGAGTAATATAAGTAATGTGCATCATGACATGCACGATATTATTATCTTTATTGCATTGAATACCAAGTTTGAGGCGTTTAGCTTTTATAGTTTCTGAGAAATCTTTAACGAAAAATTTAACACAATCTATACGGAGAGAAAGAATGAAAGGACACATGAACAAATAAGCCAAAGAAGCCGATTGTATCTTGCAAAATATAAGTTATTTCATTGCATACTATATGGGCCCCGTCAAGCGAGTTTGGTACTTATCGCCTATGCGAGCAGCGAAGGTTCAGGCGAGCCTGCGCATCCGCGCAGTCTCGCCAGAACCTTCGCTGCTCGCTCCTACAAGCAGTGACTCAAGAGGAACCTTCAGACAAAAAGCCATATCCCTGGCCACTTTGAATGGCTGGGCATGCGCAGTTAAAATTGGTCATGACGGAATGCTCGAAGACACAAATTCGCTTGGCGGGGCTCATATGCTCTCTATTTAGTTCCTTGAAGATTTTTGCCTAACTATTACTAAGAAACAAATAAGCCGTGAAAGCCCATTGTCTCTTACACAAGAGTCACCATACCAAGTTTGAGGCATCAAGTGTGTGTATGTTTTGGATAGCCAATCGACCATTTTGTGGGAAAGTAACTGTCCTTTTTGTTTTCCGCTATCGGTGTTTCCAATGGGTCTAGTTATTTCATGTTTGTATTTCTTTCCCTTTTGTGTCTCTGACGGGAGCTGTGGGTTAATTGTATTGATTCCTGATCATTGCCTTCACTTCTATTTCTTACTTATATATTACATCAGAAATCTTTGATGAAAAAAATAACATTGATCTATATAGAGTGAGAGAAAAATGAATAAAAAATCACCAAGTCCAGACAGTCCATTGTCTCTTACACAATACAAAACATCTATGTATTGCATACCAAATTTGAGGTTTCACACTTTTATGGTTCCTAGGAAATCTTTGGTATAAATCTTTAACACTGGAAGATGAAAGAACGATAGAATACATAAGCCAAGGAAACACATTATCTTTTACACGATATAATTCATCACCATTGCATATCATACCAATTTTGCTACTTCGATCCTGAGAAAACTGTGGCGAAAAATTTAAAATTGGCGTATATGGAGAGAAGGAAGAATGAAATAACAAATGAACAAACAAGCTTAGAATGCATTGTCTCTGACACGATATGTCAACAGCATTGCATTGAATACCAAGTTTGAGGCTTCTACCTTTCATAGTTCCTGAGATATATTTGACAAAACAATAACACTGGCTCATTTCGAGAGACGGTAGAATGAAAATCAAATAAACAAATAAGCCAAAAACGCTAAAAGATGTTTGTACATTAGAAGTCATCTTTACTGTTTGCATATTAAATCTGAGGCTTCTAGCTTTTACAGAAACATTGGCAAAAACTGAAACCCGTTGAATTTGCTTTTTGTCTGTGCTAGAATAGCAAGTTTTGATCAGTAAGACCTCATCAATGACTCCCGAGTATTTTTAAGATTTCAAAGTCGAAACAAAGCTCCCGAAAATCAAAAAGAATGTAACCGACACAATGTTGAAGGTAGGGAAACTTTTTACGACCGCCACACATGCACTTAACACCAGCTGTGGTAATGAAAATGCTTTATAAACCAGTGCTTCAGCTGAAGTGCACGACCCGCCGGATGCTTTTAGCTTTATGAGTGTTACCATATATAGGTATGGCGGCCATTTTGGTCATGTGACCTGGACATAAAACGGTTCCCCCAATAAATGTGCCTTATCGTAAGGAGCAAAAATATATCTTATACTTTAGTACTGTATTCTGAATCGTTTGCAGGATAAAATGCATTCTAACTTTTCCAATACAAAAGCATATGTAAAGTTTGACCTAGGCACAAAGAAGGTCCAGGTCAACCCAGGGTCACCATTTTAGCAATTTATGATGGGCCTACGTCCCAGATGCTATTTATCAAGTTTCGTGGAAATCTGCCCAGTGGTTCTGGAGAAGACTATTTTTGAAGGGCTTTTACCATATATGGCTTGGCGGCCATTTTGGTAATGTGACCTGGACCCCACGAACAAATTTTCGTTTCCCCCATCCCATAGAGGCTCCATATGAAGTTTGACTTCAATCGGCCCAACGGTTTCCGAGGAGAAGCAGTTGGAAAATATTTTCACATTTTTCGCCTCGGCGAGGCAATACTAAATGGAATGTAATATTTCGCAAGTTCATTGGTTAGATCTTATTGATATCTATCCGTATGCCAAAAATTGTTTAAATATTCCAAGCGGTTAAGTCACTATCACCAATTTTCAAAAACGGGTTACGGACGGACAGACAGACAGACCATATATGGCTTGGCGGCCATTTTGGTCATGTGACCTGGACCCCATGAGCAAATTTTGGTTCCCCCCCCATCCCATAGAGGCTCCATATTAAATTTGACTTCAATCGGCCCAACGGTTTCCGAGGAGAAGCAGTTCGAAAATTTTCCCATTTTTCGCCTCGGCGAGGCTATACTAAATGGAATGTAATATTTGGCAAGTTCATTGGTTAGATCTCATTGATATCTATCAGTATGCCAAAAATTGTTTAAATATTCGAAGCGGTTAAGTCACTATCACCAATTTTCACAAACGGGTTACGGACGGACAGACTGACAGAATGACAGAATGACACGGTGATTTTAGGGCACTCTTAGACTTCAGTCGGTCGCTTTTTCTGCAACAAGAGGGTAATGTGTGAATCGCTCACCTGGGTCCAAGAGCTTATGCAAGTGAAGGAGTCACTGGTGTGGACCAAATATATTTTTTCTTCATTTTTTAGCTCTGGGAACCATCTTTTTCATTTGAGCGGAACAACTTAACAGCGTTAGAGGAAATTTACCAGAAATTACTTTGAAATTGGGCCACTGCCCTTGGAGATGCCGTTTAAAGATTTTGCTCTGGTGGCCATTTTGTTCAGCTGAGCGTAGCCATTTTCGCAATGTTTGTAAAGGGTCATAAGCGGAATATTTTTGTGAAATATTCTGAAATCAGGCCTCTGGCCTAAGAAAAACCTTTGAAGGGTTTTCTTATTTTAGCTCTAATAGCGACATAAGAGGTCTATTTAGGAACTGAGCCATTGGTCGTGTGTCCGTCCGTCCATCAGTCTTTTTTCGTTAAATATTTCCCAAGAACCGTGGACATGGTTAATTTTGCAATCATGAACACAATGGGCATTGTCGGTTTATTTATTAATGTGCTTTCGTATTGGAGAGAAAGAAGAATGAAAGAACAGATGCAAAATAAGCCGACAATGCCCATGCTCCAATGGCGACACGTCTAGCAATGTGCGCTCTTTCTAGTACACCCTCTGTTCTTCTAGTTACATTTCTATTTTCGGCCATATTTTCGCCCAATGTCAAAGACATGACTGCTCTAGCGCATGCATACAAAACGAGCAAATTTTAATTCGGTCAAGTGATTAAAGGTTAGATCTTTCATGCATGTTTGAAAAATGCTTAAGAGCTTCGAAACTATTTTATAATACTGCTACTATTAATGGTTTCCAAATGACCATCGTTGTGTTCAATAAGTCAATTTTCATTGGCTCAAACATCTCTGTGACCTTGAAAACTTGTTCCAGTTATTGGTAGTCAAACGCATTGAGGTCAGGAGGTCTAATATAATAATGTTGTGCGTACCAATGAGAATCGCCTTATCCAGGCGATCCCACACAATATCACTACAAGTTTTCCTAATACAGTAAAAGTCCTATATTAAGACCACCTTTGGGTATGTTCAAAAGTGGTCTTTAAGATAACTTTTGAACAGTCCCGAACAGTCCCAAAGGTAGTCCATGACCAGAGGACACTGTATGCAGAAAACACATCGAAAGAAAAACTACAACCTACTAAACCGGCTTTTTAAAGCAGAATTAGTCTTAATATTAGGTGGTCTTAATATACGAATTTTACTGTATATTTATGTAAGGTTTTTTTCTGAGGACTCAAGCTCGAACTCATTACCGTCGTTTTGTACGAGCCATCGTTGAAGTTTCCACCTGAAACAAAATGAATCAAAGGACTGAGAGCACTGGTGGGTCGATTGTCTCCGAGTGTAGATTTGGAACAAGGAATTACACTACATTTGACCCTTAAATTTCTGTGCGGTAAGCAAACCATGTAGACCCTGATCAGACGCTACGTTTTTTAAGGCTCGCCCTTAAATTCGTGTTCTGTAAGTAAAGGCATAGAGTGTGGGTAATCATTAGAACCGACTCTATGAGGTGAACCTAATGAGCACACATAATCTATATAAATTATTTTAATGCACAAATAAGTTAAATCTGACATTTTTCCTGATATAAATGGCGTTATTTACAACCATGAAAAGCCGACATCGGTAGCTCAGTCGGATGCGCGTTTGACTGGTGATCAGGAGAACGCGGGTTCGAATCCTACCATGGTCGGCAACATTCTTTCGTGTAGATGTTTTCTACGGTCATTCCCTCCCTTCCGCTGATTCAAGCAGGCCAATTGTCAGTTTCTGGCGAAAGGAAATGCACTGAACTGGTTAACCGCTTACGTATAAGCCTGCTTTAACTCACAGGCTCGCAGTGTCGACTGGACATTTAAGGGGAATGGGAACACCTTCAGGGGAGGCAACTCCGGCAAAAGTATTTGTCTCCCATGTCGTTAGGGGTCAACTCTGAAAGGTAAGAATTTGCTCCTGAGGAGCAAATTCTTTCCTCTAAGAGTATACCCCCTTTTTAGTGGGACAGTGCTAAAAGGAAGTCCCGAAAGTTGTCTCCCTTTGAAAAATGGCAGTAAAAGCTGCCAGGTGTTCCCATTCCCCTTAAATTCAATAGAAACAAACAAACAAACATGAAAAAAAAAGTTGTATACCACATTGGTGTATTCTAATGAGATATATCATCCCAGTGCAGTATCATACAGAATAAAGAGATGAAATTGATCCGCTTGGAAGCTGACTTGCTTTGCTGTGAGTCATAATGGCAAAATGCAGGGAAAATCAACAACAGTGAAATTCCGCTATTAAAACAAGCTAAAATTAAGATTATTTCTGCTTTAAATAGTTATTATTTCTTTGTCTTTTCTTTTTCTGCATACAGTGTCCTCTGGTCAGAGACCACCTCTGGAACTGTTCAACAGTCCCAAAGGTGGTCTTAATAGAGGAGTTTACTGTATATGTATGAATAAAGAAAATCACGGTTCAGGGTGGAGAGAACAATATGCCATAAGAGCGATAATAATAATAATAGTTCGTCTGTCATTACTGACAACGACCAATTTTAATCACATTTGAGAAATGTTACTGTTTGCGTGTTCTAAGATGGCTGATAAAACCAATTCTAGTTCTGTGTATTGCTGATAGATCAACATAGGCTAGAGGAAGACAGCTATGTTGGTGATGCATCGCAGCGATAGAAAACCACCGGTTAACTCTAGGAACATGTTAGACTTGCCCAAGTCCCTACATTTACATTTTTTTATTTTTAAATGAAAGTCCCTTTAAACAAAAAAAAATAAAAAAAATATGTAAACGTCTCTTTAGTCTTCATCTCTGAATGTTAATTTCACTATTTTCATAAAAGACTGTATTGCTATTTCATTAACAATGTATTTATTTTTTTATTTTTATTTTTTTTTGTAAACAATTATTTCTACACCTAATTAACAGACTTGGGCAAGTCTAGGAAAATGTGCCCTTGTATAAATAAAGTTGCCTTTCCAACAATATAAATTCAAGTAGTAATATCTTTTTCAAATCAAGACCATTGATTAAAACCGCCTCAGCGAGGCTATCCTCGGCTAATGAACACCCAACAATATAGAGTGTGGTTACACGTTATGACTGTATTAATTGGGTGACCTTACTTGCATCTACAATTTGTGTTTGGAAATAAAATAAAACAAAGCAACAGAGCAATGACGGATAGTATTATACCTCAAGGATGAGATAGCCTAACGAAGCGGTCTCCTGTCATGTTCTCCCAAACAATGAAGATTCTCAGCCGATACAGGCAAATCTCATTCCTCATTATCGCAGATTCTGTATAGCAGCTTTAGCTTTTTACTTTCGTGTGAAAAAAACAGACAATTCTTAATTAGCTGAATTTACTGAATAATTCTTAACTTATCTTTATGTACATCAGTGTCTATATTTACTGCCAGCGGAATAATTGTTAGATTATAATGGACAAAATTAAGATAGCTTTATACTGCATTATCTTGTTTCCGTTAATCGTGTAAATACGACATATATCTTAATCTTTCTTTTTTTCTCTCAAAGTCTTAATGAACAAAAACAGATTGTTTTATCCCAGAATTTCTGAGAATGCCATTGGTATCATATATATCACCAAATATAGCACATAATTGTTGTAAAACATTCACAACCACGATACACAAAATTACATGTGTGTAAAACTTCTTTAACCCAACCATTGCTGTATGTTGGACGTCCTTTGTCATTTAACCCTTGTCCTGCTGAATATTTATATATGCCACACCCACTACCGATTATCAACCAATCAGATTACTTGATGCAAATTATTGCAACAAATTCACAATCTGAATGACAAACAATGTAGATCCTGATCAGATGGCTTCGTCAGAAGCCATCTGATCTGGATCTTCATTGTTTGGAAAATAAGGCATATCCGGGCTCAGCAGGACAAGGGTTAAGATGTGTCACGCCTATTGTTTTTCGTTTTTATTCTATTTTTGACGAAAAGCATTTTAGCAAACAGTGCACGCAGCATTACCATTCAGTGCACCTGACTCTACAACGTATGTCCTATTTACGGTATTCTAGGCAAGAATGAGCCCAGCGACTTGTGTAGTTAGCGCACGCAGCTTAGTGTCATTAAGAACATTCAAGATCATAGCTGAGACGTGGATTGAACAGCGAGACGTTACATCAATCAAATGCTTCGGCCTCACATGGTTCCATTTATTTGTTTACGCTCAGAATCCGGGATATCTTATCCAGCAGGATTACGAGCGGGCTCATAGTGCTGTTCTTACTCAAAAATGTCTTCAAGCCAATGGAATTCATGTACTGGACAAGCCAGCCTTTCTCCTCCGATCTCTTTCCCATAGAGTATCTTTGGTTAGAGGTGTCCACAACCGACCAGACAAAAACTGTTACTTATGGACGGTAGCATTGTTAAAACTTGAATTTTAATGTTTGGTTTTGAAAACGTAAATAGTTTCTTTCCAAAATTTTAAACATCGAATGGCGTTTCATAATACCACCGGTCTATAGACATCTGCAAACATATCATATATTGGAATTTGCAGAACTACCTTTCTAAATTTTAAGCTCTTTTTAGAAAGGTTTTCTGTAAGTTTTCACAGTGTTATGATTTTCTCATAGAATCTGTCATTTCAGTGCCTTTGGCGCTTTGATATAATACTGCTACTATTAATGGTTTCCAAATGACCCTCGTTGTGTTAAATAAGTCAATTTTCATTGGCTCAAACATCTCTGTGACCTTGAAAATTTGTTCCAGTTATTGGTAGCTAAACGCATTGAGGTCAGGAGGTCAAATATATTATTTATAATATATTTTCGATTTTCTATGAAGATAAGTCATGTTGTGCGTACCAATTAGATTCGCCTTATCCAGGCGATCCTATTGTGTATGTACAGCACACAATATCACTACAAGTTTTCCCAATACAGTAAAGTTCCTATATTAAGACCACTTTTGAACAGTCCCAATGGTGGTCTTTAAGACAACTTTTGAACAGTTCCGAACAGCCCCAAAGGTAGTCCATGTGAAGCCATCTGATCTGGATCTTCATTGTTTGGAAAATAAGGCATATCCGGGCTTAGCAGGACAAGGATTAAGATGTGTCACGCCTATTGTTTTTCGTTTTTATTCTATTTTTGACGAATAGCCTCTTAGCAAACAGTGCACGCAGCATTACCATTCAGTGCACCTGACTCTACAACGTATGTCCTATTTACGGTATTCTAGGCAAGAATGAGCCCAGCGACTTGTGTCAACGACTTGTGTGACTTCCTGTAGTAGATTTCCTGTAAAATATCAATGAAAATAATTTACTCCTCACCTCTAAATTATTTTTATTAGACCATATATAACACCTAGAATCTTCGACCTTACAGCTTTGGGGCAGATACATTTCCAGTTTAAAAATGTCTGGTTGATTTCATTTGTTGTAAGTTTTATAAAAAATTCTTGCAAACTGTGTATACTCGAATCGCGGCGATCGTCGGTTTCTCATCTTGGTCTAAACAATGTCAGTTTTGGTGATGCGATGTATTTAATTGATTGATTGATTTTGGGTTTAACGTCCCCGTAAACACGTTTAAGGTCATTTTGGAGACGTTGCTTCCAGTCTTGTAGGACTTGAATCCGACATTGAGATAAACTGATATCTTGAGCCCTGCCACCCAATGAAACCCAAAGTGTTTATATGCATGGGCGGTCCGACTCGCACCATTTTGCCTGGGCAGGCTTAGAGCCGCTAAGCAGTATACCAGTACTCATGTGCACGGCCAGTGTCAGCTCTGCGTGCCGCCCCCGCCCATCGGGGCTTGGAGGAATAGATTGGGCTGCACGTTGCTTCCACGCAGAGCTGATACCGACCGCACATGAGTACTGGTGATCCCGAGGGGCGGATTTTTCTATCCACCCCTCACACCCATATTGGATTCTTTTTCTTGCATACCTTTCATTTCTTAGCGCGGATTGTTAATGCTGCAGTCACTTCTGTTACCAACGTCCGCCATATTGTGTTGACACTGCAGGAATGTTTAGTGACGGCACGTAACGTGCTGTGACGTCAACCTTAACGACGGCGCATACGAGGTCATAATCAACCAGTGCATCTATCAGACACGCGATTATATTCGATTTTGGGTCGGAACACCGGGGTCAGAACATAAATTTCTATCCCAGGGTAAAATCACGGATTTGCTTGTCTGGTGTGCAAGAATATATATTTTGTTTGTTTCTTTCTTTATCTCAATAATCAAAAAGGACTAGAAAATATATGTGGTTTGTTTGATTAGCGGTTAACGGCCCAATCAATACAAGGCTATATGGAGCCGGACAATTAAACTAACTGCACTTTTCCTGGGCCCATCACGTGATCAAGTCCGTAAAATGAACATCCCCCCAAATCCCACTTTATAAAGAGGAAACTGGAGTTTACGGGGATATACATTATTTTTCTTATTTCTGTTCCAAGACGTAGGTTGTGGGTACTCGTTAGAACCGCCTCATTGAGGCGGTTCTAACAAACACTCACAACCAATTTTTTGAGCATTTATAAGATATCACGGATTTTCATCAGATTTGTAGCCATTTTGGAGATGTAAAAAATACTATGTCGCACGGGTGTGTTATCGTAATGCGGCTTATACATAAAAGGTTAACGAGAAACGGATTACTGCACTTGAAGAGAAAATGCCATTTTGGAGATGTGAAAGATACACTATGTCGCATGGCCTTGCTGTTGTAATGGTTGAATATTTCAGTCTTCAAACGCCATACGGTCCCCGCCCATCGGGGCTTGAAGAAATAGATGGGCTGCATGATGCTAGTACTGGTAAACCGCTTAGAGGATCGAAGCCTGCGCAGGTGCGAGTCGGACCATCCATGCTCAAAAACCCTATTGGTTTCATTGGGCGACAGGGCTTGAGGTGTCATTTCATCTCAATGTCGGGTAAAAGTCCCACAAAATTGGAAACCACGTCTCCAAAATTACCTTTACAGTGTTGACGGGGACGTTAAACCTCAAATCAAACGCCACGTCTGTTTGTCACAATCAATATGCAGTTTTTAGAGCTAGGAAAAAAGATTGTATATGTTAGCGTTAAATTGTTTCAATTATATCATATTTTTATCAGTGTCTATTAGCTCAATATTCTGAATAATTTTTGTTTTATCTTTCTATTTATCATTATCTATATTTAGCTTTTAATAAATAGCTTTTTCCATTTTAATGGCTGAATCAAAATTAGTTACATGGTATTGCGGCCTCGACATCTGTGGTTTTTAAAACATTACGAAAGAAAACACCCATACACAAATGCATTGTAAACTTTACCGCCGGAAAAACGAAATTTTTCAGACGAAAAATTGTGATACTTTTCTTATTTCTGCTCAAAATATAGATTGTGGGGTCTCGTTAAAACCGCCCCATCGAGGCGGTTCTAACGGGTACCAACAATCTATATTTTAGAGCAGAAATAAGAAAAAAACCCATAAAAGTCGGATTCAAGGGAGTCAAAATTATATAGGTGTGTTTCAGTGATAAGGATCTGAGCTATCATCACGAAAACACGCCCTAATTTTGACGCCCTTGAACCCCACTTTTATATAGTCAAACTGGCGTTAACAGGGGTAAACCTTATTTTTCTTATTTCGGCTTTAAAACATAGATTGTCGGTACTCAACGAGGCGGTTCTCACGAGTACCCACAATCTATGTTTTAGAGCAGAAATATGAAACATATCATGATTTTTATCTGAACAAGATGTGTTTGAGAAACACGAACATGTCCCCGGGCATGGTCATTTTTTATTCAAAGTTGCTCACAGTTCAAGATTTTTGTTTGTGTGGGAAGCCCTTGACACAAGAAACTTACATGCCAAATATGAAAGTTCTATCTTAAACGGTTCAAAAGTTATGAACAATAATATTTTTTTCTTTCAAGTAGGTCAAGGTCACAGGTAAAAAAAAATGCATGAATGTAAAGTTCTTGTCACAAGGAACCTACATGCCAAATATTAAGGCTCTATCTTAAACGGTTCAAAAACTATGAAGAATTTTATTTTTTCTTTTAAGTAGGTCAATGGTCAAGGTCATGGTCCAAACATTTTGCATGAATGAAAAGCTCTAATCACAGGGAACCTACATGCCAAATATGAAAGCTCTATCCCAAACGGTTCGAAATTTATGACCAAAAAGGTTCATTTTTTAAGTAGGTCAAGGTCACAGGTCAAAATTTTTGCTTTTGCATGACTGTAAAGCGTTTGTCACAAGGAACCTACATGCTAAATATGAAGGCTGTATCTCAAACGGTTCAAAAGTTATGACCAATGTTAACTTTTTCTTTTAAGTAGGTCTAAGGTCAAGGTCACAGGTCAAAAATGTTTGTGTGAATGTAAAGCTCTTGTCACAAGGAACCTACATGCAAAATATGAAGGCTCTATCCCAAACCGTTCAAAAGTTATGACCAAAATGTTATTTTTTATTTTAAGTAGATCAAAGGTCAAGGTCACAGGTCAAAATTCTTTGCATGGATGTAAAACTTTTGTCACAAGGAACGTACATGCTAAATATGAAGGCTGTATCTCAAATGGTTCAAAAGTTATGACCAATGTTAACTTTTTCTTTTATGTAGGTCAAAGGTCAAGGTCACAGGTCAAAATTTTTTATGTGAATGTAAAGCTCTTGTCACAAGGAACCTACATGCAAAATATGAAGGCTCTATCTCAAACCGTTCAAAAGTTATGACCAAAATGTTATTTTTTATTTTAAGTAGGTCAAAGGTCAAGGTCACAGGTCAAAATTCTTTGCATGAATGTAAAGCTTTCGTCACAAGGAACATACATGCTAAATATGAAGGCTGTATCTCAAACGGTTCAAAAGTTGTGACCAATGTTAACTTTTTCTTTTATGTAGGTCAAAGGTCAAGGTCACAGGTCAAAATTTTTTGCGTGAATGTAAAGCTCTTATCACAAGGAACCTACATGCAAAATATGAAGGCTATACCTCAAACCGTTAAAAAATACGACCAAAATGTTATTTTTTTATTTTAAGTAGGTCAAAGGTCAAGGTCACAGGTCAAATTTTTTTGCATGAATGTTGAGCTTTTGTCACAAGGAACATACATGCTAAATATGAAGGCTGTATCGCAAGTGGTTCAAAAGTTATGACCAATGTTAATTTTTTCTTTTAAGTAGGTCAAAGGTCAAGGTGAAGGTCACAGGTCAATTTTTTTTGCATGAATGTGAAGGTCTTGTCACAAGGAACCTTCAGGCCAAATATAAAAGCTCTATCTCAAACGGTTCAAAAGTTATGGCCAACGTTAAAGTTGTCCACGTACAAACCAACAAACCAACAAACAAACAAACAGACAGGGCAAAAACAATATGTCCCCGCTATCGCTACCGGAGACATAAAAAGTAAAAACAAAACATTTTTGATGGTAAAATTTTGCAGGCGTGGTTTCGTCATGATAAAACGTCACTTTTCTATGGAAAAATATAGCCTGTGTTCTAGGGCGTGTGATCTCGGTCTACACTGCCTACCTAATCCAACACGTGTCTTTATTTGATTTAAATATGTTTTTTAGTCAAAATATCACGTAGCAATGCAATATTTACACAAATAAACGGGATTGGAATTAAAGAGAATCCTGCTTATTTGTTCTTGTCCTGCTTTAGTATATATAGTCTGACGAGTGTAAACACTATATATAGAATATATAAATCGAGAAAACGACACATCGGTCATAAAATACAATTTCAATAATTCATTATAATTTCATTACGATGACAGACCCGTGTGACATATAGCATTATATCATTTCTCATAAATGGCTACTTTATGTTATCTTTTTAAATACTCCCAACAAAGGTTGTAGGTGCTCGTCAGAACAGCCTCTTTGAGAAAATACAATGTTGAAATCACTACCATAAAGGAAGTCATCTTGTGTACCACGTGTTTGCTGACAGACAGTATGCAAAGTCTTCATTTTACTGATAACACTCTGACTCTAACAACAAGAATGTTACTGCTATAAATATCAGTTACCTAGATTTCCATTACGAAAACACGCCTATACAAATACATTGTAAATTATACCACCAAAAAATGAAAATTTTAAGATGAAAAATAGTGGTAATTTTCTCATTTCTGCTCAAAATATAGATTGTGGGTACTCATTAGAACCGCCCAAACTATATTTTAGAGCAGAAATGTCTTTAGGCTTAAAAACAATATTTGTGTTTCCGCTAACATGCTGACAAACAATTTGGTCGGTAGGTAGGAGAAACAGTTTTTTTTTTTATCTTATTTTTTCTCCTGAAAAAAAAAAAAAAAAACAGGGTGAGGCTGTATTTTTTATGTGATTTTGTTTTTTTTTGTACATGTGTTTGTTAATAAAATTGTCGTGTGGACACTTGCACTGTATATCATAATTCATTTTAGATGCTTAAAAAGGTCAGCTCTGTATTTTGGAAGGTACTAAATGCCAAAAACTACAAAAAATGTACTTAAAACCCGAAATTACTATGCGAAAATGCAAAGATGACATTTTTTGGGTCGGAAATTAAAAACGGTAGGGTCGGTGTTTTAATTTTTTATTTTGTTCTTTTATAGATAAAAATAGTAGAGTCGGGGGGTCTGAAGCAGGGTCTGTCGGGTTAGCGGAAACACGGCTATGTTTTTTTAGTTCTTATAGATGTAGGTCCATAGTTTTATTCCGGAGTACCATTACGAAAACACGCCTATATAAATACATTGTAACCAATATTACTGAAAAAAAATAATGAAAATTTTAAGATGAAAAATTGGGATATTTTTCTTATTTCTGCTCAAAATATAGATTGTGGGTACTCGTTAGAACCGCCTCGATGAGGCGGTTCTAACGAGTACCCATAATCTATGTTTTAGAGCAGAAATAAGAAAAATAAGGTTTACCCCTGTAAACCCCAGTTTTACTATATAAAAGTGGGGTTCAAGGGGGTCAGAATTATACAGGCGTGTTTACGTGATGACACCCGCCTATCCGTTCTCATGAACTTTAAGTAAAGGTCACACACTTTAAAATTCTATGTTAAAGTGTAATCATTTTAGAATTTAAAACTCATATTTATTTCCCAAACCGAGATTCTGTTTATATTTGGTTCAATGATAGATAAGCCCAGAATTCTCGTATTCAATAAGACACCCACCTTAAAGAAAAGATTTCTTTATCATATACAGTAGAACTTGGATGGCTCGAACACCGATGGTTCGTTTACCATGGATGAGTCGAACACATTCTTGACCCCCTAGCGAAATCCTCTACATAAGATATAGTGGGGGATAATTAAGGAGATTTTAGTCTTTTATCTTGCAAATGTATGCTGTGTGTACTCATTAGAATCGCCTCGATGAGGCGATTCTAATATGTACACACAGCCTACATATTCATTATGGAACACCGAGAAGATGTCAAAAAGCATCTCCTTATGCCTCCTGACAGTAACCTCAGTGGCTCGAACTACCCCTGTCTCGAACAGATTTTCGAGGTCCCAAAGGTGTTCGAGCCATTGAAGTTCGACTGTAGTGGGTTTGGTAATTTGGTAGAGTATACACAATTAGCTACTTTGTGAAACTCTTATGACATAATAATATGAAGCATGTACATGTGCTTTACCCTCTATAACGGCCCTTTTCTTGGACACTGACAAACAGTGCCGACACAGATCAGACGTAGGGTTTACATTGTTTGCTTAAAGAACATTCATTTTTGTAAAATTTGCTACATACAAAAAGAAACCTGACACCCCTATATTTTGAAATGGACAACTCCAAACTTATAAGGTGGAATATTCATATATGGTTTATAGAGGATCTTACATGAGTGCTCATGTATTATTGAATTTATTAAACGAGTTAGGAAAAGGGATAACATGCGAGGCTTTGCCGAGCATTTTATCCTTTTTCCTTAACGAGTTTAATAAATTCAATAATACATGAGCACGAATACAAGATTCTATTTATCATATGGCATTTAAAACGTATTTTATTCACCATTGTTTACAAAAATGTCAATATTCCGCCATTAGTAGACGCGACGTCGCTAAGGACGTCGTACATACATGGCGTTATCACATACTTGTTTCTATATTACCATTCATAACCACAATTTTGCATATGCGATAACAATGGAACATTCTGAAGGTTATGGACACTGCCCCTGATAACCCGTTTTTGCCCGCCGGGCTGATAACCGGAAATAATGTATTTTTACATTAAGGGAGGTTATCACGCCCGCTTTATATTTCCAGACTGTGTTCCGATCTTTACACGTAAAAATCGATTTACCTACTTCATGAATCAACCGTAACCCCGTCATTACTAACAACAACATTTCTCACGTGATGTAAACATTCTAGCGTAAAATCTGTCAAAAATGGACGCTCAACAACAACATGAAAAGCCAGTTGAGCACATTCTTGAATCCTTGTCCAACAGAATGTTAGACCTTGACAGCTTAGTTGAAGAAAGGAAAATGCGTTTCAGGGAGTTTTCTTTAGAGAAAACACACTCGTTTGTTGAGGAAATGAAGAACATCAACACAAAAAGAAAAACTACCGGGGATGTGAAACTGTTCCACAGCTGGATGGCTGAACATTTAGGGGATACAAGAATGGCAGAATTTATCCCACCTGTAGAACTAGATTCAATCCTGGCAAGGTTTTTCCTCTCTATTAGAAAGCCAGACTTATCTGAGTATGAACCAGAGTCTATTAAGTCAAAGCAGCTTAGCATAAGCCGATATCTTAAGGATAAAAACTACAAGTATGACATCATGTCTGACGTGCAGTTCAGTCACTCAAGACAATGTATGTTCTCAAAGAAAAAGAAGCTGAAACAGGAAGGCCTTGGGAACAAAAGAAGGAAAGCTGATCCATTCACAGAGGTTGAGATCCAACAAATGTACCTGGCTGGTGTACTTGGAAGAGGTTTGTTGTTTTCTTGAAAATAAATAATCTGAATAAATTGACAGGCCCCTAGAACATATAGATTGTGGGTACCCGTTAGAACTGCCTCAATGAGGTGGTTCTAACGAGTACTGACAATCTATATTTTGAGCAGAATTAAGAAAAATATCACAGGTTTCATCGAAATATTTTTCATTTTACGGCTGTAAAATTTACAATGTATTTGTGTAGGCATGTTTTCGTTATGTGTTACAGGAAAAACAGCATTGTTAAACATGTTTTATGGCCACTTTACAGGTGCGTAGCCAGAACCAAAATATTATTACGCAGCAAAATAAAAAATCTATGTAAAACATATTTCTCCAAGATGGGGGCTACTCTTAAAGGAAAGAATTTGCTCCCGACCTTTCCTTTAAGAGCAGCCCATATATATTATGTAATGGAGAACACTATTATTTAGGTGGTTTCTCTTTACTACAAATATTCCACATTACATACATGCGTAATATGCGTAATGGGCATTATGCCTATGCTTTTACTTAGTGTCTATATATTATCATTCCAGAAAATCCTGAAGCCCTGTTGAATTCAATGTGGCTGAACAACACCACCCATTTTGGTCTAAGAGGGCGACAAGAGCATCAGACTCTACTCTGGGGTGATATAGAACTAGACAGAACATCAGATGGAATAGAATACCTTGTATTTAATGAAAGAGCAACCAAGACCAGGAATGGGGCTAGTGGAAGTACCAGAATGTTTCCGCCGAAGATGTTTGAGCAGAGAGGTTTGTTATTATATTAGTATTAAAACCTTCAAGTATGTCATAAATGCAAAAAAGAAGCAAAAGCATTTATAAAGATTCAGCGTCGCATATAATATTGTTGTTGTTCATTTATGCTGCTTATAAACTCAATGTGCTTTAATAAACCTCTTGTCCATTACACAAGGTAATAAAATCATGCTGCTATATTACAAACAAGAGGGCCGATAATGGAGAGAGGGTTGAAAAGAGTTTTATTCTCTATCTTCAGGTGACCCATATTGTCCAGTGCAGTTGTACAAGGTTTATGCAGACAAACGACCAGATACAATGAATTCACCTGAAAAACCATTCTATCTCGGAATACACAGATCCAGAAAGCCTGAAAGTCCTTGGTACATAGCAGGTGGAATGGGAAAGAACACAATTGGTGACATTGCGAAAAGAATGAGTGAAAAAGCTGGATTAAGTGGGCGGTACACAAATCATAGTGGTAGAAAAACAGCGGTTACTACACTTGTAAATGAAAATATACCAGTGAATCAGATAATGCAGCTGACTGGACATAAAAATGTAAAAAGCATCAATGACTATAGTACAGCAAGTATGAGAAAACAACAAGAAATGTCTACAGTCCTATCCTCAATCAATAAACCCAAATCAGGGCTTGAAAGCACTCTAAGAGCCATTGAAAATTATGAAAATTATTCTTCAGCAATGGCTCCACAGGCAAGAGATCAAGAGAATAGTATTGGCAATTTTGTAAATGCTGAGTTACAGCATGTTCCATATGAAAATGAAGAGCGTTTATTAGAAAGCAGAGCTACAACAAACACCGTGGCTGATAATAATGCCAGCTTACCTCTTGTGTCTAGTCCAGGTGGTAGTCTTTCTGTACAGTTTGCTGAGAACAACTTACGAAAGTTTAATCCTCAGTCAATGTTTCAAGGTTGCACATTTCATGCTCCTATTTCAATAACAATATCCAAGTAGATATAATATACCGTAAAGATCCTAAAAGTTAGGACATCTTGAGGACTTCATTTAAGTCTCCAAAAATTTAACAAATTTGATTCAGGATCCAGCAGGCAGTCAAAAAGGTGCAGACGGAATGGCAAACAGTTTTGAACCTGATCAGACTGCTGATCTGGGTCTGCACTGTTTACTTAGGCCTACCTGTCCCAATACTTTGGATCAATACGGTAATTTGGAAATTGCTGTCAGTCAATGCATTGAAACAGCCTTTTTAAAAATGTTCCGAGTTTATTGATGCTGTTTTAGTCTTGACACAAGTGACATATTTTGTTCAACTATCCCTAGTCCTTTGCTCCTGTTTTGTATTTAAATAGTTTACAAGTTAGAAATTTGTTAGTGTTGCAGTGATACTGTCATTGTATTTGCCTTTGTTAGAATAAACCACATTGTAGAGTGGTTTATAATTGCAAAATATATGTTTTCAGCATATAATTGCATCGTTACTTCCATCAAAGAGGTTGATATGGAGGGAAGAAGAACCAGAAACATCAGTATCTTCAACCAAATGTGATTTTGTCAAAGTTTTGACTTGTCAAAACAACAACAACAATATCAATGCTTTAAAATGTCCAATCTATACCTTTGCCTTTAATATTATTTCTTGAATTAATTTTTGGAGACAATGCTATAACAATATATTCTTCCTCAGAATCAAATAACTCGAAAACACGCCATTTTCGGCGAGAAAATCAAGAATATTTGATTTGTTCATCATCGGAAGTAAATGCAGGTAGCGGCCATTTTGTGACCTTGGTTACGAGTAAAACACACCACCCGAAATTGTGTATTTTAGCGGATCTAGCAATACGTTAATATGGCAAATATAGAAACAAGATGTGATAAACAGATTATAACATGGGGTTTTGGTTATCGCCCGCAGTATCAACCCTCGACCATTATCAGCCCTCGAGCTAAAGCTCTCGGGCTGATAATGGGGTCTCGGGTTGATACTGCGGGCGATAACCAAAACCCCATGTGATAATCTCTAATTATTACACTCTCAGACGCGACGTCATATGATAAAAAATAATACAACGTTATCGCAGCAGAAATAACGCGACTATGCATAAGAAAGGTTACAAGCAAGACAACATACAGCTTTCTAAATATTTAATACAAGATTAAATCTCAAGGCCTCCTGCAGGACAACTTATAACTTATGCATACGAAGGGCTTATAAACACTTGTCAAAGACTTGTTATCTGGTGAAAGAACAAAAAAATAAAATAAAATAAAATAAAACGAAGATGTGTTCCTAAAGAGAACATAAATTAACAGCAATAAAATGCCTGTAGAATTATAAGTAGAAGTAAAACAAAGATCAGGAATCGATACAATTAACTTACTCCACCCATCAAAGACACCAAAGGGAAATAAACACAAACATGAAGCGACCAGACCATAATGGAAACCTAAACAATGGATGGCCATAAGGACAGTTACTTTCCCACAAAATGGCCAAATGGCCATCACAAATAAAAAGACACAAGTGATACACAGAGTAAGTATCAAACAACAACATAAATAAACCGCCACAGAAATATAAATTTTGGACAAAAATGCCTCCAACTGTTTTGAGACAATTTTAAAAGCATTTACTATATCAAAGTTTCTGACGATTCCATAACTTGGGTGCTGAGTATGAAAACACAGTAGAACTTCGATGGCTCGAACACCGATGGCTCGTTTACCATGGCTGAGTCGAACCCGTTCTTGAATCCCTAGGGAAATCTCCCTCATAATAAACAGTGCGGGATAACTGAGGAGATTTTGGAATTGTATCTTGCCAATGTATGCTGTGTGTACTCATTAGAATCGCCTCGATGAGGCGATTCTAATGAGTAAACACAGCATACTTTTTATTATAGAAAATCGAAATATGTCCAAAAATTCACCTCGTTATGCCTCCTGGCAGTAACCCTCAGTGGCTCGAACTACCCCTGCCTCGAACAGATTTTCATGGTCCATAAGGTGTTCGAACCATTGAAGCTCGACTGTATTGTCATACAAAGTCCCGTCTGCACTCGATCTCAGTGTGGGAGCCGGGCTAATATTACGAAAACACGCCTATACAAATACATTGTAACCTTTATCACTGAAAAAATGAAAAATTTAAGATGAAAAATTGTGATATTTTTCTTATTTCTGCTCAAAATATAGATTGTTGGTACTCGTTAGAACCGCCTTAATGAGGCGGTTCTAACGAGTACCCACAGTCTATATTTTGAGCAGAAATAAAGTATCTGGGTATTACCTGAATAAGATTGGTAGCGTCTAGGTCCCAAATACTTGTAGAATATTCTTCTCGGTCGTCTCTTTCTACGTTAGTCGACGTTTTCCCGCTCGCTGTCAATCCCAGAATGCCCCAGAGCCGGATCTCTTGCTTTTGTCCAACCAATGCACGACGTCCGTAAATCGGCCTACGCTGACCGGAGACTTCGACCAACCACTACAGTCACTACACTCCTCCCCACTTTATTTTTAAGGAGTGCAACCTGGCGTCGTCGTTGAAGCTGGAATATGCTGGTTTGGCAAAAATTCAGAAATTTGCCCATCTGCTGGAGCTGTAGCAGAGATCCTTTTTGTTCCTGATTTATTTCTCGACCACAAGACTTAAGAAAGACACAACTATTATTTTGTTCTATAATATATTCCCACTTTTTATTTTATACAAAACAATTTACAAATTCAGTCTTCTTATACCCTGAGTTAGCTACCAAAAGCACGTGCAACACCCAGTCGCACGTGCAAAACCAGTCACGAGGAGCCATCTCCGACGGCACATCTCCGATCGCATTACGTCTCCGGCTGACTACAGCATGAGCTCTCGCCGTTCGCGACACTCCCCACGGAAAATGGAAACGTCCCTTATTACTCAGTATACTGGTAATAGTCCCTGTCCATGGTCGTGCTTGTTTCAACTAGATTACCATTCACATAGCGTAACTTCCTATGGAACGTTAGCACAAAAGTCTGAATAACAGTCTTTGAATGGGATACTTCAACAGTTCTGTCATCAGAGGTACCACTAGTAGCAGCAATATTATCGTCATCCGAATCACTACTTATAATGATCACATCGTCATCATTGACATTAAGTATTCCGTCAACACTTTCATTTCTATCATGTTCAGTCATTGTTTCCATATTTACACTGTTACCACTGACATTATCATCTCCATTTTGAGCATTGTCAATGTCACGAGGCACTTGACTATGATAAGAATCAGACATATTTCCATCCACAACACTTTCCAGTATTTCAATGTCTACATCACCATCTAGCAAAATATCAGTTTCATCTGCATCTGTACCTCCCAATGTGCTTTGGTTGAACAAATTATCATTAAAATCGTCTATCTTCTCATAAAAGTCATGTACATCCGCTACTTCACGTTCTGCAATCAAATCAAAAATACTATCATCGTCACTTACGTCTTCGTACATTCCATCCGGTTTCGGAATATCACCTCGTGATGCGAATATTGCTGCTTCTCTTGCCTCAGCTTGACTGTATCCGTGTTTCAAGGCAAGATGTTGTGACAGATAACTGCGCCTGATGAACCTGGATTTACACCCCCTTTTAGTACAGTTCCAATATTCACTCGCTGTCATCTTGTGTTGCTCGTTGATGTGCCTTGTCAAATTTCTTTTATGTTTGTATGATCTGTTACAGGTATCACATAAATACTTCATCCTGAAACAGTATATTGAGTACAGGCTACCACTTTTACAACTATTACAACACTACTAAAACGACACTTATATACACGTTAAAGGAATGAGTTTCACGTGCGCCACGTGAATCTACCGGGCTACTCCGTTGGCCTATTGAAATATTATGTTTGCTCCGTTGATAAACATGTACACTGTAATATCTCCGCTTATAGTCCGTATCAAAGAGTATGCATGTATTATGCTTGCAAACTTTGTTTTATTTTTCTCATCGTTTCTTTTATATTGCTCCGTTTGGGCCGTTGTTTCGATTGGGCATTTTCAGATGAGTTAACACTTGTTTCATTTTGTGAACTATTTTCAGAGGTTTCCAATGGGAAGAGAAGATTAATAGGACGTCCAATAACACGGCCCGAGCTCAGTCGCACTTTTGCAGACCGTGTATGTCCGTCTCGGCTAACAACGAGGTGTATGACTTTGCCTAATTTCCAACAGCCGCGAGGCATGTCTTCTTTTACAAGAACAACATCCCCGACCTCCGGTATAGCTGCTGATTGGATCCTACCACATTTTAGTTGTGATTGAGTTCTCTCTCTGAGACTTAACAAGTAGTCGTCATACCAGATTTTCCAAAACATGCTTAAAAGTTTCTGACCCTTTTTCCATATCTGAAGCAATTTTGATGCAGTGCTTTTGTCTGGATTATAATCTTCATCACTGTTATCAGCATCTAATTCCGGAATACCCGTTTTCTGATTTAATGAAAGGAAATGTCCTGGTGTCAGGGTAATACTTGAATTAACATCGTCACCGACATATACCAACGGCCGGGAATTCAGAACTGCCTCCACTTCTTTAATCACTGTTTGCATTTGAATGAGTGACAATAATTTTCGTCCCAATGTTTTTCGTAGTGCCCTTTTTACAAGCCCAACGAGCCGCTCGTAAAAACCACCCATCCAGGGCGCCAGCTCTACAATGAAAATCCACTTTAAACCAACAGTAGATGCATAATTTTGAACTTCTTCGCACTTTGTCATTCTTCTCCAGGCTGAATCTAATGCTGGGCTTGTTGCTTTAAAATACATTGCATTATCACTGGTTATCTCAGTCGGGCACCCTCGTTGAGATATAAAGCGCCTGAAACACAGAAGGAACTCGTCCGAGGTCATGTCTTGAACGAGTTCTAAGTGAATTGCACGAGTGACAAGACACGTGAAAAGACAAATCCACACTTTCTTTGATCCATCAGCGATCTTGATGTACAACGGTCCCATGTAATCCAAGCCAGTCTTCGAGAAGGGTGTAGCCTCCGTCACACGTGATGGTGGTAACGAAGACATAGGTGGCATCCTGTAGGGACCACCGTCATGTCGCCGGCAGATCACACATTGGTGAATCACTTTCCGCACAGTAGCACGTCCATGAGGAATCCAGAAGTGGTATCTCATCCGGCTCAGTGTTTGTGAAACGCCAGCATGGAAGTTCTGTTTATGTGTTTTTTCTATTTTCAAATGTGTGAAACGCTCGTTATTTGGTAATAATATTGGACGACGAGCTCCTTCAGTGAGCTGAGAGTTATCTAACCTGCCCTTACATCGCAAGAGACCATGATTGTCAACATACAGCCCCAACTGTTTTTGCAGATTGTCCTTTGTTTCATTTGATATTGCTTGAAACGTTTCGTTAAAGTTTTTCCTTTGAACAAAACGTATCCACATTCTTTCAGCCTCTTCTAGCTCGCCACTGGTCAAATAGTTATGCTCAATGTGATTTCCTTTCAATCTGTTGATGAATCTTTGCACAAATGCTGTCACTCGCAGTAGCTTTGTCACGGAAGAATATTTCCCACAATCTATTTCAAATGGGGAACATATGTCGGTTATTTCACACGACTGTCTGGCTGTTAAACTTGTTTCTTTGGGTTGCTTAGTTTTCCTTAACTCCGATAAAAAATCAGACACGACACCATCATTCATTTTCAATTTTGTTTCAGACCATTGTTCGTCTTGAGATTCAAGCCACTTAGGGCCATGCCACCAAAGGTCATTATTGCTGAGTTTTTTCAATGAACATCCACGGGTAGCTATGTCTGCAGGATTATCCTTTGTCGAAGTAAAACGGAATTTGATGTTCTTGTGAGATTTTATTTCAGTTACTCTGTTCCTTACGAAAGTGGTCAAATCTTTGTCGGTAAAGATCCACTTCAGGACACACTGTGAATCTGTCCACAAGTATGTCTCTTCTACAGGCAGTTTTAACTGCGCTTTCACGAATTCCAAGCACCTTATTCCAATTAGTACTGCCATTAATTCTGCTCTAGGTATAGTCAAACCTTTCACTGGAGTAAGCCTTGTTTTAGTAAACAAAAGATCCGTCTTTGACCTTACATTAGTTGTCTGATGCAGATACACACCAGCTGCATAGGCACTTGAAGAAGCGTCGCAAAAACACAAAAGTTTGTGTTTTAGGTTACCATCACTGTTCATTTTGACACACCTAGGCAACTGAAATTCTGGGAGGTTTCGAATATCCAACTGCATATTTGACCACTCATTTGAGTCTTCTTGGGGTATTTCATCGTCCCATCCGAGGCCTTTGCTCCACAAGGTTTTTAGAAGTAGCTTACCGCGAAGCACTATTGGCGAAACCAATCCTTGCGGGTCAAATATGGAGGCAACTGATTTTAGTATATTGCGCTTTGTTGGATGTTGTAATTGTGTTTGTACATTAATCTGCTTTATGGACAAAGTATCATTCCCAACGTTCCAGATGTGTCCGAGTAACTTTGTAGTTTCGGTGTTTGTTTTGTCCTCTGGCGGTATAAGCCTATTCACTTCATCACTGTTGGAGACCCATTCTCGAAGATTCATTGAAGCTTCAGAGAACATAGCCTTTGCTCCGTTGTAGAAGAGCATTGCGTCTCCCACTGTATCCGTTCCTGAAACTACATTGTCAACATAAATGTCATCCTTTAACTTATTAGCAAGCTCAGTATGGTAGGAACTGAGGTGATTCTCAACTGTAGCTCCCAGAAGAAACGGACTTGAAACAACTCCAAAGGGTACACGACAGAAACGATATTCCTGTATATTGTCACAATCCATTCTCGGTGAATCTATATCTTTCAGCCACAAAAATCGTGTAACATCACGTTGGCTCCGCTGCAAACCGATCTGTAAGAATGCTTTTTCAATATCGGCTACAAGTGCTGTCCTGTGCAGTCTGGATCGCATGAGTATGCCACACAGATTTTTCAGAAGCACAGGTCCTCTGTATAAACACTCATTCAAGCTTTTGTTGCTAGATCTTGTTTTTGCAGATGCATCATAAACAATCCTTAGTTTTGTTGTTAATTTAGAAAAATTGACAACAGCATGATGAGGAAGGTAATGCTTTAATGTTCCACCTCCTCTGTCCTCTATCGTCTCTATTACCCCCTTCTTAAGTTGATCTTCTAAGACTGAATGATACTTCTGTAAGAGTTTTGGTTGTTTCCTTAACTTTGAGACAACAGATTTCAATCTACCGACTGCTAGTTCCCTATTTACAGGTAGCTCGGGATTCTCTTCTTTCCATGGCCAGGTTACTTGGTATCTTCCATCTTCAAATTTTAAAGACTCGTGAAACTGCTGTAAAGCCAGTTCGTCATCTGAAGATGTAGGACTATCCATAATACCTATTCCTTCTACATTCCAGAAGTCTTCCAAATTCGGCTTTGTCGGAAGTACCCTATCAATACTAGTGAACACATTTGTCTTTGACACGTTATTGCCATATGTCAGAATAAGCAAACTTGACTCACAAATGTCCGGGTTATCATCATTTGTTCTACCTGTGAGGATCCAACCAAGTTTAGACCCAAGCAGATATAACCCAGGATTTATTTCAATCCTTTGAGACAAGACTATGTCCAGATAGAAATCGTTTCCTACCAGCAACTCAATATTAGATGACTCATCTTCTGATGGAAAGCTATCGGCTAACTCAACACTTTTCATAAGATGTTCCAGATAATCAGAAGATATTTTCAATGATTTTCTTTGAATCGTTCCACTGATAGTAGGCACAATATTTGCACTGAGGTTTAAATATTTCCCATTATTTAGTTTAAGCCTTATCTCGGTATATGCTGTTCTAATCACCTTCGGAGATTCTGTTCCAAATGTGGCAAGTCTGAGTTCTTGTTCACCAGTTTTCTTCAATTTCAGTTTCTCGGCCAGTTTTTCTGTAATGTACGTTCTTTGTGAACCTGAATCTAATAGAAGTCGTACTGTCTCACAATTGGCATTTTTAGGGTTTCTTATTTCTGTCGTGGCTGTTTGCATTAGAACGAATGCTCCTGACGAAATAAGAGCATTCTCCTCTCGAACGTTACTTTGTTCCTTCAGAACATTCACTTCTTGTGGTATATTATTGGTTACTTGCTTGAACTTTTTCGGGCATAAGCTTCTATGGTGTGCGTTGACTTCGCCACAATGTACACATACTTTGCTCCGTTTACATTCTTTGGCTAGGTGACCTGTTTTCAAACACTTGAAGCAGCTATCTTTCAGCTGCTGTTTTCTTTCTTTCACAGTTTTATAGGTCGGACATTCGTCACTCCAGTGTTTGTTTTCGCAGTATCTACACTTATCAAAGTAAGGTTTCACTGACACCTCTTTTGTACCTGCTACAAAAGCCTCTGCCGAGGATACTTGGGGCACGTTTATCATTCTTAGAATGAAAATCAACCCTTTTATTACCACGACTCCGTTCATGATTATTTGTTACTTTGTGATTTGCACCAGCTGAGTTTGAATTTGATTCCACCTGATTTGATTTTATTTCACTCTTTTCACGTGCAAAAATATAATCACATAACGTCTCTATTAACTTTACAGTACTCCATTTGTTTTTTGCTCCATTCATTATTTCAAGCTGCAGAAGCACTGCCTGTGGCAACTTAGCCTTGATCATTGAAACAAAGACATCTTGATTGATGTTCTGCTTCAACACTTCAAGACTGCGTAAATGTCTCTGGACTTTATCTAGAAATAACCTTAAGCTGTGAGTAGTATTATTTGCTGTTTGCAGACTAATCATTTCATTATAATGACAATCAATGACTTCTTGGCTATTTCCAAACCTTTCCTTCAATGAAGCAATGGCAACTGCATAATTTTCGTTTGATAAGGCTAAACCAGACACTGCACGAGCTGCTTCTCCAGACAACTTACTTTTAAGGTAACTAAACTTTTCTATATTTGATAAGTTTGAATTTATGTGTACCGTACATTCAAAAGAGTCCCAGAATTCATTCCATTTTAGCCTATCGCCACTATATGACACTATATCTATCTTTGGCAACTTTACTGAGCTTGCTTTTTCAAGTGCATTTTTACTTTCTTGTTCTTTCAGTTTTAGTTGCTGCTCAAGAAATTCCTGCTGATGTTTCATTTGATTTAGTATGAGACTTTGCATATCTGCAAGCTGTTCAGGATCTGTCTTCACAGACGATTTACTTGAATCTAGATCAGTTTCCTTCTTTTCATTTAATTTTGTTTTTAATTGCTTTAGATCAATATAGTATTCCGTAGCTTCAGCACATAATTGACTATCTTGTTCAAGAATATTTTCCATAAACTCAGATTCACCCTCGTCGAGAGCACTACACAATTTTTCTGTTTGAGTTTCAACTTTCTCTGAGTACGTTTGCAGTTTTGCAACACATTTACCTACTGACTCAATCAACAGTTCCATTCTTGCAGATTCAAAGTCAGAACGCAAAATGGCAGTGGCATTTTGTATTTCCTTTTCTAGGAAATTCCTGTATCTCGTTCTGATACCTTTCAAGTAAGTGACATTAGCCATATTTACAAGAAAAGTATTTCACTTACTTGTTTCGAACTTTAGTTCCCGGGTTCCGGCACCAAATTGTAGCAGAGATCCTTTTTGTTCCTGATTTATTTCTCGACCACAAGACTTAAGAAAGACACAACTATTATTTTGTTCTATAATATATTCCCACTTTTTATTTTATACAAAACAATTTACAAATTCAGTCTTCTTATACCCTGAGTTAGCTACCAAAAGCACGTGCAACACCCAGTCGCACGTGCAAAACCAGTCACGAGGAGCCATCTCCGACGGCACATCTCCGATCGCATTACGTCTCCGGCTGACTACAGCATGAGCTCTCGCCGTTCGCGACAGGAGCACTCCATTCACCTCTCCCCCCTCCTCAATGCTGAGAAGGAAGGACCCCATTGTCGGAATATGGGAGACTCGCATTGCGCGAGGCTACCAAAACGTCTTCTAGTTGTCGAAGTAGAGGAGACTCGCATTGCGCGAGGCTACCTCCAACACCTCTGTCCAGGCCTGACCTCTGACATCAGCAACCAAGTTGGCAACCATTCCCAGTAGTGCTGGTGATGAATGTCTTCTCCCGCCAAGGTGGAAATATGGAGAATCAGTCTCTAGTAAGAGCTTGTCCTCTGGTACATGTCGTAGAGCTTCTCTGCTGGCAGCACTGAAGTTCTTGACCAGTCCTGTGAATCCAAAGCGGGTGTTTGGGAATTCACCAAGCCATTTCTCCATCAATTCCCGGCTACCTTCAAAGCAGTGAAGGTGAATCCTCTGGTCAGAAGACACCACTCCTTTCATTTGGTACAACAACTGGTAATAACCAACTCCTGTCTGGGTTCCTGGCATCCCTCTGGCATGAAGAACTAGGACGTGTGAGGGCTGAAGGTGCTTCAGTACCCTGTCCAATATCACATGCTGGAGTCCCCATGTGGATGGATCAGATGTGTAGTCCAATCCTACCTCTCCAAAGGCCCTAACTTCCGGGTACGTCAGACATGTCTGAAAGGCTCTGAAATCTGCCTCCTTGTAAGAAGTCACATACTTCGGGTGCATTCCGATGGCGACGGCGAAACCCTGTGTCTTCAACTCTTGCACGGCTACCCGGGATGGGTATGTGCCTGGATCGCAGAACACAGCAATTCCACCAGTCAGCTTGAAGCGGAAGTCCCTGTCTGGACGAATTGTCTTGCAGATCTCCTCCACGGAAGCGTCGGGTTTGTTCAGGTTCTTTCGGGTCCTGTCGAGGTGGAAGTGGCTATCAATTCCCTCTGGAAGACTTTCTTCCTCAATCCACATGGCGCTGATTGGGTATCTCTCTACCAGGTCCTGTCTATCCCTGTCGTTTAAGCAGGCAACTATCACCAGAAGAACTCTCCAATGCAAAAGAACGGCCGGAGAGTTTGCAGGCACCAAAGTAAACTCCTCAGGAACGGGATCCCCTTGAAGCTGGAACATCGCAGCCATAGCTCTGGATTGCTGAATGGACGCATGGTACTGTCCCCAGCGAATCTGTCTCAGGTCGTTCACGAAATTAGTCAGCGAACTGAGGTCTGACACTGAGCCCAATATCTTGCTCTCGCAGATCTTCAGGGCGCTGATCCGTCTCCTGATGAGTTCTTCTGTCGGCTCCAGCTGGTCGTCAAAAATACCAGGCAGATGTGTAGCCGCATGCATCCTTGACACTTGTTCCTGACATCTGGCGATAGGGCAATGTTCAATCTTGTCAGAGGTCGCGGTTGTCTTTGCCAATGTAGCCGCAGCGCTTCCCAAACTTGTCGCTGAAGTCGCTGTCTCTGACCTCTCCGGCTTCCTATGGCGATGCTCTGTGTGCCTTCCCTGACTCCTGGCCGGCAGTGGAGAATGCTCCACCCTCCTCTCAGGCAAGCCTCTGGGACTTTCGTGGCGGGTCCGACGAACGGGAGATCTAGTGAACCTCTTACGACCCTCCCTACGGCCTGCAGGGGACCATGGTCTCTTCACAGGTCTCGCAGGTGATCTGCTCCTGGGTCGTCTCCGTGATGGATCCCTTGGCTTGCTCACTGACTCCTTCCTCCGAGGTGAGGTTCTACGACTGCCACTCTCCTTCTGTCTATGGGTTGAAGATACAGGGAAGGCTTTAGAGGTCGGCGGTCCTTCTACAGGCTTCTTCAGTGGTTCTGGGCTGGGAAAGCGCACTGGCGATCTTCTCCAAGCATCCTCCTCCTTGGTGGTTTCCTTGCTAGTCTCCTCGACAACAATGCTGCTGCCGGGGATATCCCTCCCCACGATCTGGCGTCTGGATACTGGACAGCCTGAAATGTCAGGCCGAAGTAATACATCTACATCACACTCTTGGATTGGTGGGGAATCACTTCTACCAGGAGAAGATGCTAATAAGGAGACTTCCTCCTCCGCAGAGATGACAATGTCTCTGGCCGCGTCGTACATGTGACGTTCAATGGATGGGTCGGTGTCCAGGCGTATATCCCTCACTGGACCAGACGGCATCGCAGATGGTTTCTTTGGCTGACGCTGCAGAGAACATAAATGTTGGTCTATCCACTCTGCGGAATGAAACTGCAGGTCCTCAGCTTGCCTTGCCACACTCCTCAGCCACTGTCTGTTTCCCTGGCGCCGGGCCAGTCTCGCTTGTCCCTCAAGAGCCTCCAAACGCATGTTGGGAGTAGCCTCCATGCAGAGCATCAGCTCGTTCACAATACTGCTGGAACTATATAGTTCTTGTCTATCTGTCATCTCGTTGAGGGAACGAATGAACCTTGGCTGAAGGATAGTGGTGGGCTCCTTTGAACCTGCCATGCTGTAGTGTCTGCAAATATAAAGAAGACTAGGTTATACTGCCCTACCCCTGCGCTAGGGGTACCCATTAACTCGGCTGGTTCCCTCTGCATCCCTTGCAATGATACTCGTCTATATCCAGTGCCTCCGTAGGTGTGATGTTCACACACGCACCGTGGAACCATTCATCACAGCCGTCACACTGGATCATAAATCTGCCCTGCCATGGCCTTCTACAGGAGCAGTACACCGTGGCATCATCAGTTGCCACACTCTGAGTATCATCAGGATTCTCCAGCCATTTGATAACCCAATCTGGTAGGTCGCGATCCTTGCAGGACTTCATCCGATCGTGGTTTACGACAAACATAGACTTTCGCAGCTGCACACGGAAGAGTGAAGAGGAGATTTTCTCCACAATCACTGCTGGTCCTTTCCAGGGTGCACACAGCTTCCTGCATTTACCCTTCAATACAGCAGTGTCCAGAAGGTACACGACATCACCCTTCTGGAAAACTCTCTGGAGGACGCCCTTCAAGTCATAGTCTCTCTTCATCCGCTTCAGTGACGTCTTCAGCTGCATCATGGCTGCGTTGTGGGCTGCCTGGATGTTCTTGGTCAAAGTGGCCACATACTCATCTGTAGTTTGCCCTTGAACAGCTCGTTGTGGGAACATCAAGTAAGCCGGAGTGTTTACTTCTCTGCCCAACATTAGACGGTTTGCCGTATAACCTGTACTCCTATTGACGGAACTTCTCAGTGCTTCTGCAATTTGTTGCAGGTGCAAATCCCATTGATCTTGGGAGTTCTTGATGTAACACCTGACCGCGTTCATCAGTGTCCTGTTGTATCGCTCCACCTGACCATTGGCAGATGGTCGATATGGCGTGGTCCTTGCCTTGTGTATTTCCAAGGCCTCGCATAGAGCAGAGAACAGCTTGGACTCAAAATTCCTGCCCTGATCTGTGAAGATCTGGAAGGGGCAGCCGAACCTGGAGAAGAAGCTGTCGACTGCCGCCTTAGCTGTTACTTCAGCTGTCTGGGAAGGCAATGGCACACACTCCACCCACTTGGTGAACTGGTCTACCATCATCAATACATGTTAATTCCCTCTTGGAGTTTTAGGGAGTGGTCCCAAGAAATCAAGGTGCACCCTCTCCATAGGGGCACTGGCTTGGTATTCTTGCATAGGTACACGTCCATAGGCTTTGGCCTTCTTGTTTTTGCTACAGGCTGCACAAGTCACCACGTATTGTGTGATATCCTTGCCCATGCCGTGCCAAAAGAACTTTTCCTTCATCTTCGCCTTAGTTCTTTCAATGCCTTGGTGCCCAGATGAAGGAAGGTCGTGGTTGAGCCTCAGAGCTTCTTGTTTTAGACCTTCTGGCATCACCAAATCTTTTTCCGATTTATCAGGTCGCTGATGATATAGTAGATTGCCAATGATGAGGAATTCTTCTTTGGCCAACCAATAGTACTTTGCAGCAGGACTTGCAATGAACAGGTCTGCCTCACTGGGTGTGACATTAGACTCCAACCATTCCAACAAAATGGTGAGGTTCGAGTCTTCATGCTGTAACTTTTGAACCTCTGTGACATCGAAACCCCAACAAGATAGGACAGATTGCTGTCCTCGCGCAGTGACATCACAGACTGAGACTACCAGTTTAACCAAATTTACATCAAATGCATTCGAGCTGGATGTAATCTCTATGAACACATCTTCTTTGTTCCACATCTGGCTTACTGCTGGTCGCTCCTCTTCTGACAATGATCTGGTTTTCACCCAGTCACGGATAGTTGTCAGCGACTGTGCTCCTGGCGGCTGTCTGTCTACATTACCAGCTGCGCCATCACAATTGACCGGCTTGCCATTCTTTTTAACCTGGTTATTCGCCCCGACACCAACTGTCTCCGCTGATATCCCCTGATACGACTGCTGCTTCCCTGGATTCTGTTGCACATCCAGTTGCGTATTTCTAACCAATGGGCCCCCCAGTTCCCCATGATCGCCGCCCCCGGCTCCTGGTACCCCAGCGTTGTGCACTACGCCCCCCGCACCAGTAGTAACCAGCGACGTCAATGGAACCGCGTCGTCAACCTCCCGGGTAAAGGTTCCCCAATGGCTATCAGCCCTTACGCAGTAGCTGCATCCCCCACAAGGCAAATCTGTAGGCCTCACCCCCTGAAGAAACTGGTCACAGGTCATCTCGCCACAGGGAATCCTGGATAATGCGTCAGCATTGGAATGTTTGGATCCCGCTCTATGCTTCAAAACCATGTTGTACTGTGACAGCTCTTCCATCCATCTAGCCAACTGTCCTTGCGGCTCTTTAAAACGCAATAACCATGTCAAACTCGAATGGTCAGTTCTAATTGTAAATGGCTTGCCTAGTAAGTAGTACCGGAACTGTCTGCAGAATCTTACAATCGCCAGCAGTTCTTTTCTAGTGGTACAATACCTCCTCTGTTCTTTGGTTAGAGCATAGCTACCGTATGCGATAACTTTCTCTACACCATCTTGGACCTGAAGTAGTTCGGCTCCGATAGCTTCATTTGAGGCATCAGTATCCAGGATAAAGCTATCTTGATGATTCGGAAGAGCCAGGACTGGTGGATTGACGAGGGCTTCTTTGAGTGAATCAAAGGCTTCTTGTTGCTCTTCTTTCCACCTGAACTTGTGCTTTCCAACCACACTGTATAGAGGTTCCGCTAGTTTCGAGAAGTTCTTCACAAAGCCACGGTGATAATTCGCTAATCCCATGAAACGTTCGACATCTTTAGAACAAGTTGTGACAGGCCATGATGCCACGGACTGTGTGTCCGCTGTAGTCATAGATAACTTGTCACCGCTAACCATCCGACCAAGAAATTCGACTTCTTGTTGGAAAAAGACGCATTTCTTCGGCTTGAGTTTCAAGCCAAACTTCCGAAACCGCTTCAATGCATCACCTAGATTGGCTAGGTGATCCTCAAAGGTTTTGCCCATGATGAGGACATCATCCAAAAACGCGAGAACTGTTTTCCAGTTCAGTCCGCGCAAAACTAAATTCATCACGCGCGCATAAGTTGCCGGCGCGTTACAGAGACCGAATCCCATTTTTACATGCTCGTATAGACCGTATCGCGTGTGAAATGCAGTTTTGTGGCGATCTTCCGGTTTTATGTTAATTTGCCAATACGCGGAATTAGCGTCGAGCTTCGAAAACCAGACACTTCCGGCGAGCGTATCTAGACAGTCGTCTACGAGGGGTAATGGAAATACGTCCTTCACGGTAACTTTATTCAAATTGCGATAATCAATGCACCAGCGAACTGTTCCGTCGCGTTTTCTGATTAGAACTGGCGCGGAGGCCCATTCGGATGTGGACTCTTGAATCACACCCGCGTCTATCATTTTCTTTAAATGAGCCTCTTCCTCTCCCACAAAACATGCAGGAGTTCGACGCATTCGCTGCTTGATTGGTGCGGAGGCACCGGTGTCGATACCGTGTTCGATCTCTGTGAAGGTACCAAGGTCAAACTCATCCTTGGCAAAGACATTTCCAAACTCGTTCAACAATGCTGCTAAACGGGTTTGTTGATCTGCAGACAGATGTTGTGCAGACTCACTGAAGGTTTCCTTCAGATGGTCTGGAACTGATGTTGCATCTGCCTCCTTCTGGACTGACGCCTGTGACACTTCACAGACTTCAGCATCCGCCTCTTCCTCAAACTCCTCCTCCGGCAGGTATTCTTCCACTGGGCTGGCTCTCGCAATTTCCTTGCCTTTCCGTAGTAACTTGTACCTGTCGGAGCAATTCACAATGCAAACCACTGGGTCAGTCCCAGCAGAACGCACTACCCTGGGGCCATAGACTTTCTCGGTTTGAGTAGGCTCAATCACATAGTCAGGCATAGACTGGTCCATCTTGCATCTAACCTGAGCTGCTGAGTTAGGAGGTATCACCATCCGCTTTGCCACGCTCACTCTTGCCACCCGTGGGGCACCGTCTTCCTTTCCCACATTCATGGTGATGTCATGGCCTTTGAACCTGAAAATCCCTCTGCCCATGTCAATAACCGCTGAACCCCTCTTCATGATGTCAACTCCGAACAACATGTCTTGTTCAATAGGGGCAACACAGATCGGTCCATCATAGTAGCTCCCACCGATCTTCATCTTTATCGGTCCAGCCACAAACCCATCTATGGACATCTGTCTGCCCGCCGTATCCAGTCGCACATCATAGAGTTTCCCGGGTGGTACAGTCATGGACTCGTAGATCTTACCAGAGATGATAGTAACCTCCGCCGCAGAATCAACCACTGCTTCTATATTTACATCTTCTACTCGTACCGGCACGGTGAATTTTGATACGGACTTCAGCATGCAAACCTTCACCGGTGTCTTTGTTTCAGCAACAGGAACTTCAATTTTTGCAGGGTTTTTCTCCGAAGTTGCAGTCACACCACAATGCTGTGGCAAGCTTGCGCTCGAATCTGAAGCAATACTGCCCTGCGACAGTGAAACATCCGTTGTTGCCTGTATACCTGCATCTCTGCTCTCACACCCTGTTGTTTTTAAGACTGCTGGCCCTTGCTTGGGCCCTCTTCTTTCTGGGTACGGGCCAAGGCCCCCTGACTCGCCCCAGTCTTGTTTAACTCTTCCTGCCATTTCTTACAATTTCTCTTCACATGTCCCTTCCTATGGCAGAAAAAGCAAACTCTCCCCTCACGCTTGGGGTCTCTTCCCTGAGCCTCACTTGTCGACTGCACAGGTGGTTGTTGGGGATGGTCACGTACCAACAACTTCTCCAAGATCTTTCTCTGTTCTGCCATTTCTGAAATGAGTGCTTTCATTTCTGACTGTTCTGCGACAGCACAGACTTCCGGCACCTCATTGTAATCCTCGGCTGTAACTCCGACATCTCTGCCTCGGCCTCGCCTCTTCTCATAGCAGGATTCTTTTATGTGCTGGAACAAGCGGACTTGTTTCACAGCATCCTCTAGAGTTTTAGGCGCTTGCAAATTTACATTATGACCCGCTTCGCAATCTAACATGCCCTGGCAAAATCTGTCAACAGCCATGCTTCGACAATACTCATCCGGCAAGGTGTTGAATGCTTTGGCTGCCAGTTCCTGCACGCGGTCAGCCCAATCTTCCACGGATTCATTCTTCTTCTGTATAGCTCGGTTGAACCGGGCATATACAGCCGTACTGATGTCATCATCCCCAAACCGGTCACCTAGCTTCTTCAGCATTTTCTTATAGCTGATATCTTTGTTAGTTTTCAGCAAGGACTTTAGAAACTTTGAAGCTTTCCCCTGTAAACACATTTCAAGCAGCTCTTGCATTCCCGGGGAGTCCAGTCCATCTGTTCCGCATAGTCCTGAAACTTTTCTTCAAAGACATCCCAATCACCTTTTCCATCGAACGTCAACTTTGGGGCCGACCGGAGGGCTGGTCTCCTCTTCTTCTTCCTAGACATGTCATCGGAAGAGTCCAACTCTGTGTCCGACTCTTCCGACGAAGTGTCTGTTTCCACCCTCTTCTGTGACTTTTTCTTTATTTTCCTCTTGGCTGGCTGGTCATCAGAGTTATCTCCCTTCTTGCTCTTCTTCATATGTTTTTTTCTGTTTTCTAACCTGTGCATCATCTGAGTCAGATTCTGACTCCTCAGAAGAAGTGTATTTTTTCCCTTTTGCCTTGGAACTCTTCTTCCTTCTTTCTACAGGCTCCTCAGTGCAATTATCTCCCTTCTTTCCTTTTACTTTCTTGGAAATTCTCATCGGCGACTCATCATCAGCCGAGGAGCTGTCCTCGGACTGACTACTCTTGACACGATTCCTCCGAGACTTTCCCCTTGACAAACGCGGCTTCTCTTCGACTGATGAAATGTCACTCAGCCGAAGTTTTCGCCTTAATTCATCCTTCATCTCCTTCGCCCGGTGCAAGTTGACTGACTTTTCAGCTGAGGAACTGTCCTCAAGCTTGAGATCTGCAGCCTTCTTTGGAGCTATCTTGGGTCTAGTTGGGACCGACAATGAAACAGGAAGTGCTCCTAAATCATCGTATCGCTCTATTTTTGACGGCTGGGTATACCCCCTCCCAGTCCCACCAGGCCAGAGACTTCTTTCAATTTCTTTCTTAATCTGAGTTTTCACTAACTCAGTGTCAGAGTCTATCTTACCCCCATAGCACCTTCCCCATAAATCCTATACTCATCCTCTCCCTCCCCATAGGTAGGATTCGGCATAAAATCAAGACATGCCAGGACTTCAGGCTCCAGTTTTCTACGCAACAAGCTAGCAAGCAAGGACGCATCTACATTGCCCTGCGCCTCTCGCAAATCAATTAGCACTTTGGCAAGCTTGATGCCTACACCTGGGATCAGTTGCATCTCATTAGCATCTGCGAAATTGACCTTTATTTTGGGGACACTCGATAATCCCGTTATTATGGGGACACTCGGTAATTCTGACAGATCTTGATGCATTTTGAATTATTTAATATTTTACAAAAGTCAGAAAATTTACCCAAAATGAAGTTGCAGGTAAATTTCAAAAGCAGATGATGGACAAACTGATTTTTGAGGCCACCAAGGTCTTGAAATTTGCGATAAATACGGTGAATGTATTACTTACCAGTTACTGTCCCACTCCACAACTCCCAGAAAAATACCTGCACTTGTCAGAGCCCACAGCCATGTAGTCTTGTCTTGCTCTATCCACCAAGTGAATTTTCTTTTCTGGAAACTGTCTTGTTCACAGCAACAAGGGGCAGGGGGTTGACTGTTTCTTTTTTGGAGGTGTTATGAGGGCCTAGAATGCTAGACTACCTCCACCAACACCTTGTTTTAGTAGGGCCGTCGGATGCCGACGGACCACTGACTGTCCAGGCGGGGCATTTGTGGCAATAAAATGACACAAAAAAAATGAAATTTCACAATTTCAGCGCGGAATTCGACGAACGCTGCCACCAGTAAAGTATCTGGGTATTACCTGAATAAGATTGGTAGCGTCTAGGTCCCAAATACTTGTAGAATATTCTTCTCGGTCGTCTCTTTCTACGTTAGTCGACGTTTTCCCGCTCGCTGTCAATCCCAGAATGCCCCAGAGCCGGATCTCTTGCTTTTGTCCAACCAATGCACGACGTCCGTAAATCGGCCTACGCTGACCGGAGACTTCGACCAACCACTACAGTCACTACACTAAGAAAAATAAGGTTTACCCCTGTAAAGCCCAGTTTTGCTGAATAAAAGTGGGGTTCGAGGGGGTCAAAATTATATAGGCGTGGTTTCGTGGTGAGCGTGTTCGCTAAGTATCCTGGGGTTCTTTTATTTAACGCTTTGTGTGTTAACATCGCTTTGGGGAGTTCCATAGCTTGGGTTCTGAGAATGAAAACTCTGCACTATAAAGCGTTGCATGCGATATTGGAACATACAATATTCCGTTTGCACTCGATCTCAAGCAAAATAATGAGTTTGGGAAATTCGCTAAGTATCCAGAGGCTTTTTTATCTAACGTTTTGTAATGCTAACACAATTTTATTCTACTTGAGCCTGTTGTTGTGTGTGTGATTTCGGGTTAAACGTCGCTTTCAGCAATTTTTCAGTCATATCACGACGGTGTCTGGTTGCGACAGGGAGCTCAATGCTCACTTTTATAGTGCTGCCTCACTGAAGTATCATGTCCCAGACACAATACATGATACCACACCCAGTCACATTATCCTGACACTGGGTCGACCAGTCCTAGCTCTACCCCGTAAATCTGAGTGCCAAGCGAGGAGCAGCTAGTACCATTCTTAACGATTTTGAAATGTCGCGGCCCGGGATTGAACCCGTGACCTCCCGTTCCCCGGAGCGGACACTCTACCAACTGAGCTATCGGGGCCGGTTTGAGCTTGATGTTATTCTCGTTTCCTGTGAGCTGTTTTTTTTTTCTCTTTCTTCCGGTGCCAAGGATGGACTTTGTCTCGAGATTGTGACTGTTCCTGTCTCCTTGCCCTTTAACGTTTTACTCGGGAATAATCATAACGATTGCACACCTATGTGACATTATGCATTTTTCACATCTCCAAAATGGCTACTATTTTGATGAAAATTCGTGATATTTGTCTTATTTATACTACAAACATAGATAGTGGGTGCTCGTTAGAACCGCCTCGTCGAGGCGGTTCTAACGAGTACCCACTATCTATGTCTTGGAGCAGAAATAAGAAAATAACGTTTACCCCCCGTAAGCCCCAGTTTTCTCAATATAAAGTGGGGTTTAGGGGGTGTTCCTTTCACGGACTTGTGATGGACCAGCCTAGCTCACTGAACATATCTGCTGATGGTGTTCTTGCAGCTCGCTTCTGTAGTTTAAGAGCGCACATACTACAGAACTTTAATCTGTCAAGAGTCACTCTGTAGCTCGGATAAGACTAAGTCTTTTTGAAGTTCGGCTCAATTGCTTTAATATTGATATTTTGGAAGAAATATTTGACACAGGCAATCAATATGTGCATCGCAATTAGTACATTTAGTTTTCATGTTGAGACATTTTTCTATATTTTAGCTCTACACGTGTCACTGAGTCTTTCTTTGTATTTACGTGTTGTTGTTTTTTAATTTATCGGTAATATATGCCACTTGTTTGAACTTAACTATATTTGTATTACATTCTGTTGCCGTAGTGTATTGTGGTGGTGGAGGCCTGTCCATCCGGATAAAAACACCGGTATTGAATCCGGAAATCCCCGGTATTAAGACAGGGGCATATCATTGCGTTATCCTGTACCAACGATTGACTTTTGCACATTCAATAGTAAGGTCGAGATTTGTCCATTGTTTTGGTACGGCACCCGCCCATAGGGGCTTGAAGAAATATATGGGCTGCATGATGCTTCCACGCAGAGCTAAATCTGGCCCGCACACTAGTACTGGTAAACCGCTTAGAGGATCAAAGCCTGTCCAGGAACCGCGGTGCGAGGCAGTCCGTCCATGCTCAAAACCCTATTGGTTTCATTGGGCGACAGGGCTTGAGAAGTCATTTCATCTCAATGTCGGGTAAAAGTCCAACAAAATTGGAAGCAACGTCTCCAAAATGACCTTTACAGTGTTCACGGGGACGTGAAACCCCAAATCAACCAACCAACCATTGTTTTGGTACTGCTTTTTTTTTCCAGGAAATGTTTTAGCTTACGATGCCAATGTTGGTAGATGCGGCCAATTAAATGAGTAATATAACATAAGTAAGTAACAGTGGTCAAAGTCGGTCTTTGAAATTCTGTGCCAGGCCACTTAGATTTCAGAATTAAAATGAAGAAAGCCAGTTTGTCAACGAAGACCAAATATCATTTTCAATCTTTGTCGAAACAAGGCAATAAAAATTTATTCAAGATAATCTAGGTGGCTGCCATAACCATATATGACAAAAACTTGAAAACAAGTCTTTTCCAGTACCCAAAGCAAACCACCGATTGTATTGAAACCTTGAATGCAGGATTGGACACTCATGGCGTATATTGATGCAATATTGGGCACTCATGACGTGTGTTGAATGCAGTATTGGACACTCATGACCTGTTTTGAATGCAATATATGACACTCATGACGTTTGTTGAATGCAGTATTGGACACTCATGACATGTGTTGAATGCAGTACTGATGGAAAATTATGAACATTTTCTTAGTTTTTGCTCCAAATATATATTGATGGTACACTTTAGAACCGCCTCGTTGAGGTGGTTCTACCGAGTACCCACAACCTATATTTTAGAGCAGAAATAAGAAAAATAAGGTTTACTTATGTAAACCACAGTTTTACGATAAAAAATGGGGTTCAAGGGGTTCAAAATTATATAGGCGTGTTTTCGTGATGGAACGACGAATCAGAATGTTTATGTTGAAATCACGGTCCGAGATTGGTCTTACTCTATACTACAGCTACGTCAGGCTGAGTCCCTTATGCGTTTGAACAGGAAACCAGAGCTCCGCAAGCGGGGTATTATACGCCTTTGTCAAAGCATCGGCTGTAACACATATACTGACAAGTAGTAGGAGGGGTTAGCCCAGAAAAAAAAAAGTTCATGCACGGACAGACGGACATTATTCTTCATATACATGTAACTGGTGGGCTTTAACTAGCTAGTCTGGTCCAGAAAACGGGCACACTTAATATTTTCCAGTTCTGTGGTGTATTCCTTGCTTCCAAAGGATAACCCTTTTATAGAACATATTAAACCTCTTAACAAATGCGCTGCTTCATATCATGGTCTGACTATAAATCACCTTTCAGCTTGATGGAATGTAAACTATAGGAGGCATTAGTTGCAAATGAAAATTGACAGGGGAATAACTCTGCTAATATTTGCCGGACTGTAACCTCCAAATGGTATGTGCTGCTACACATCTTGGTGTAACCTTTTGCAACGTTTAAGCTTGACCTAATGTAAATTATTGGAAGAGTTAACTTACAAAATTTTCAAAGAGTCATTACTGCTGATATTTGGTGGACTGTTACCTCGACACAATATGTGCCACTTTAAATAAAGACATTTCAGCTTGATCAGATTTAACCCTTATCTTGCTAAATATTCATTTAAGCCACACCCATTTCTGTCTATCAGCCAATCAAATTACTTGATATAATTTATTGCTACAAATTCATAAACTGAACACCAAACAGTGCAGATCCTGATCAGATGGCTTCTTCAGAAGCCATCTGATCTGGATCTACACTGTTTGCAAAGATAGGGGTTGTCGTGAACAGCAAGATAAGGGTTAGATTGTATGAGGAGTTAGCTGGAAGCGAAAAGCTTACAAAAGTTTTTAAAGGAGCATAACTCTTTGGTGAACTGCGTACTTGAAATCATATGCACTGTTTCACTTCATGATCTAACTACAAATCACGTTTCATCTGGATGGGATGTATACTGTAGGAGATGTCAGCCTTAAACGAAAAGATTTACGTCAATTTTCACATGGACATAGCCCTGCTAATATTTAGTAGACTATCATCTAGAAATAATATTTATCATATGACGTCGCGTCTGGGAGTGTAATAACGTCATGTATTATTTTCGATAATCCACTAGTGGATTAAATATGCAAATTAGCTAGATACGCCCCGTAACGTTACATGTACGACATTCTTAATGACGTCGCGATTACTAACGGCGGAATGTTGACATTTTTGTAAACAATCGTGAATAAAATTAGCTTTTAATGTCATATGATAAATAGAATCTTGCATTCGTGCTCATGTATTATTAAATTTATTAAACTCGTTGAGAAAAAGGGATAAAATGCTCGGCAAAGCCTCGCATTTTATCCCTTTTCCTCAACTCGTTTAATAAATTCAATAATACATGAGCACTCATGTAAGATCCTCTATGTACTGTTCTACACTATGGATTCACTATTTATAAAGTCGCAGCTTAGGCTGATGTGTAGTTTAGGAGGAGTCAGCCAGAAACAAATCAATAACAGAAATTTTCAAAGGGACATAATTCCGCTAATATTTGGTGGACCGTTACCTTGAAACAGTATGTGCTGCTCAACACCACGAGGGCATAATCCAATTAATATTTGGTGGACTGCAACTTCGAAACAATATGCACTGCCCCACACCATGGTCCAAATATATACATGTATATTAAGTTATAGCTTAATCGGATCTAAATTGTAGGAGGCTTAGCCGGAAACTGAATGTTTTCAGAAATTTTCAAAGGGGAGTAATCTTTGGTGGATCGTAAGCGCAAAACAATATGCGATGCTCTAAATCATGGTCTACTACATATCAAGTTTCAGATAAATCGGCTCTAAATTGTTGGATAAGTTAGCCAGAAATGGAATGTTTACAGAATTTTTCAAAGGGCGTAGTTCTGTTAATATTTGGTGAACCGAAACCTCGAAACAATATGCACTGCTCCACATCATGGTCTAACTATATATCAAGTTTCACCTTCTTTGGCTGTAAAATGTTGGAGAAGTTATTCGGAAACAAAATGTTTACAAAAAAAAATCAAAGGGGCATTTGTGTTTGTTTGTATTGGAGTTTAACGGCCCAGTCAACACTATTTAGGTCATTTTTGAGCAGGTCAGTTTACCTATCAACACTCTCCTGGGCAGGCTTATACGTAAGCGGTTAACCAGTTCAGTGCACATTCCTTCGCCAGAAACTGACAACTGCCCTTCTTGAATCAGCGGAAGGGAGAGAATGACCGTAGAAAAGATTTCATGATCTCAAAGGGGCATATTAGTATTTGGTTGACCACAACCTTGAACCAATATGCGTTGCTCCACATCATGATCTAACTATATACCAAGTGACAGCTTGATCGAATATTGATTGTAGATGTTAGCCATAAACAACATGTTTACAGAAATTTTCAACAGGCATATCTCTGTCAATATCTGACAGACCGCAACCTCGAAACAATATGCGCTACTCCACATCATGTTCTAACTATATATCAAGTTTCAGCGTAATTCGATGTAAAATGTAGGAAGAGTTATAGGAAAACAAAAAGTAAATAGACGGAGAGACGTACAGAAGGGAAGGACGAACTGACGCCGAGTAGCATAATATAATACGACCTTTTTCAAAAGGGCGGATAAAAAGTTACATGCGCTGTGAATTGGATTATAGTGAGGGAGGGTTGCGCAGAGCCAAACTCACTCTCTCGTCCTGATATAGCAGGATCAAATGGCAAGACAGTATTGAGACAGCTGGAGCTGGATCAAATGGCAAGACAGTATTAAGACAGCTGGAGCTAAGTCCGGATGCAGTGGATGACCATGACTTTTTTAGTTCCTTGCCAATCTGTCCATGCTCAAGCAACATTCTGCTGCTTCGCCGTTTTGGCCATTGCATCAGAGTAATGATCTCTTCCGTCCAAGCTACTGAAGCAGAAGCCCCCCCCCCCCGCCCTCCAGTGATCCTTCGCTGACCGATCCAAGGCTCTTCTGTCGCGGATTAGTTTTGTTATAGTTTGTCTTTGAGTGTGTGTAACGCTTATATCATTTTGCTTTGGATTGCCAGTTGGCTATTTTGTGGGAAAGTAACTGTCCTTTTGGATTTGCGCTATTGATGTTTCCATTAAGGTCTACTTATTTCATGTTTATGTGTCTTTCTTTTGATGTCTCTGATGGGAGATGCAGGTTAATTGTATTGATTCCTGATCATTGCCTACATTTCCATGTTACAAAGTTTGAACAGTCAAATCCAAATATATAGTTTTTTTTTGTTTGGAGTTGCACTCTCCTTGATGGATTGCCGACCAGTGCTTGAGGGCTTCATCTACCCTTTGATATTGCTATGCAGATTCAGTTTACAGCTATGTATAGAATCAGTAACGCAGGTGTCTCATGCAACTGGATATCCGTATTTTGCAATAAATCAAATGCAATAATGTACACGTCGAAACTGACCGATGTAATAATTTCATGTAGTGCTGTTATTTACATACCTAAGTGAAACTTACTTACACCAATGCACTTCCATGGATAAGAAAAAAACATTACACAATTTATTAAAACGACAACAAAAGGAAGAGCATGCTGTCGTCTGCCAGAATATTGTTTTTACAGTTGAATCCACATAATCAATTAACGTGATTTTCCTTTTTTTAATAGAAGTGGAACAGACGACAGCTCTGCCATGTTGTCAATCCTACATGAAACGACTATACACTGCATGCCTGTAATCGTATTAAACGTTTTGCTTAGAAATATACTAATTCTATGTCACTGAAAGAAAAAAGAATTGATTGAAACATAAAAACTCGAAGGAAGATGCAAACCCACGACTACATTTACTTAATGAAAACTGGCATTAAGTTAATACAGTGTAAAAGCATACGGCGGCGTTAATCCGCAGTTTGATATCTGAATAAAAGCGCGTTTCTAAGGGACTTGTATAGCATCAATTAGAACAATTATTTTATGGTTACAGCAAAACTGCCCTTGGCTTGCTTAAAACTGTTAATCCGCTACGTTAAACGAGTGCACTTGAACAGTATTCTGTTTTCAACATACATGTACTAGAATAGACTGTATGCTGTCAAAGGAAATACAAAAACAAACTGCCCTATGTGGAAGTACGGGGAGACGCTCTTTCATAACCATCTGACGTGAAATGCAGATAAAGCTGAAAACATAACACAATACATATAAAACACGTTTTTATTCATGTTTAAATCGTTCAAAAAAAAAAAGAAGAAAAGAAAAGAAGAAAGAAAAGAAAAATGCATCCCTCTTCAGATAGGATGGATTCTTAAACTACATATAATGTAAACTCACAGGGTATTTAGGACAGATACAGGACTTTTAGTTATCTTGACGCAAGTTCCAGCTTACGTAAACTTACTTTGTTAAAAACAAGACTAACTGCAGAAATGTTATTGCGACATTCCCAGATCCAAGAAGTCGATTCTGGTGAAATTTGTTTCAAAGGAATTTCATTGCAGATGAATCGATTGTCCAGTGACTTGAGAACTCAGACTGTTCATGAAAAAGAACTGCTGTATTTCCAGACCAATGGATAGATTCGGGTAAAATTTAGTACTAGCACTCCTTGCAGGTAAGATTTCGGCGGCCTAGCACAAAGTTTCAAGGAGTCAACAGAACGTAGATTATTTTCTAATACAGGGGCAAACGTTTTTTTTTCTTATTTCTGTTCTAAAATATAAATTGTGGATTCACGTTAGAACCGCCTCGATGAGGCGGTTCTAACGTGTACCCCAAAATCTATATTTTAAGCGAAAACAAGAAAGATGTCACAATTTTTCATCATAAGATCGTTGTATTTTTTTGCGGTAAAATTTACAATGTATTTAAACAGGTGTGTTTTCGTATCGAGTCTACAAACTGCCTTCACATCAGCTATCACATGTAATGAAAACCATGCTAAATCTTACCTCATGCTGAGGCAAATAGAGTTTCCCTTCGGTGTCTCTGATGGGAGGTGTGGGTTAACTGTACCGATTCCTGATCTTGCCTTTATTTCTATTTTTCAAGCATGTTTTTTTTTTTTTTATTGGAGACTACCACAACTATAAAGATACGCTTCTAATAAACACACCAACGGCCTTTATGTGAGCCCCGCCAAGCGAATTTGTGTCTTCGAGCATTCCGTCATGACAAATGTTAACTGCGCATGCCCAGCCATTCAGAGGGGCCAGGGATATGCCTTTCTGTCTGAGGGTTCCTCTTGATTCACTGCTTGTATGAGCGAGCAGCGAAGGTTCTGGCGAGACTGCGCGGATGCGCAGGCTCGCCTGAACCTTCGATGCTCGCATAGGCGATAAGTACCAAAATCGCTTGACGGGGCCCATGTGAAAACAGTATATTGTATTTCGGAAATACATTTACCGTTTTGAAAGAGAACATATTATTACGTAGACATAAATATTAGATGATTAGAAACAAACGATTAAATACGAGTAAATTCACTCTATATTAGGACGCTTACTTGATATTACACACTTACTTTGATGCGTTCGAACTTCGCCCTATGGCGAAGTTGTATCCTGATTACTGGTTACTGCAATAGCAGCATCCTAAAAGTTGTTTCCCGCGCGTACATGTGGACATATTATGCATATTTGATTAAGTATTGAGACAAAGTCTTTGAACAGTCAGGGAGAAATTTGTATTGGTCTATTAAAATTGGAAGGAGGAAATGAAGACATTTTCGTGGTTTTAGTCTGTCTACTTATGATTTTCCTCGCGTTATATTATACTAGACTTCACCATAATCTTATAAAAGAAAAATAACTTTATGATTTAAGGAGAATTGGAACACCTGGCAGATTTTTCTGCCATTTTTAAAGGGATACAACTTACGGGACTTCCTGTTCGCTTTTCTATCAGTCCTGTCCCACATGAAAGTGGGTCTACTCTTAAAGGAAAGAATTTGCTCCTCAGGAGCAAATTCGTTCCTTTAAGAGTTGACCCCTATTGACGTGGGAGACAAAAATACTTTTAAAGGAGTTAGCTCCCCTGAAGGTGTTACCATTCCCCTTAACTGAATGCACATTTCATTGTGATGATTCCCTCTAACTTGCGTGTAATATAAGAAATGCTTTTTGTCAGTTCTGAAGAGCATACAGAATTCACATAATGGCACGGTATGGTGATGTCAGATAATGTGTGAAGCTCTCATCTTTCTACCTGACAATATTTATATGTGAATTGGTTGTTTGGACAATGCTGTTTACATTAGGGTCTAGTTGTTTCAAGTTTGTGTTTCTTTCCCTCTTGTGTCTCTTATGGGAGCTGTGGTTTAATTGTATCGATTCCTGTTCTTTGCCTTCACTTCTATTTTTCATGTTGTCCCTTTCCGTTGAAAACCGATTTTAAATAATTGAAGCTTTTAGCTCAACTTCAAGATATTTGGATGTTGTATTAAATATTGATATTGTCTATTTCGATGGTTTGATCAGTCAAATTTATACTCCCTAGAACTTCAGTTATGTAACGCAAATTCTTCTGATACCAAATCTCGTTTTTGGATTTCCATTTTATCTATTGTAGATGGGTTTGTTTCTTGCAAATTTTATGATAAACGTGATAATTTTGATTTTGAGATGGTAAATTTTGTTTTCCTGGATGTCGATGTCGATTTTCCTCGGGCTCCATTCTACGGTATTCATATTTTGCAATTAATTCGATTTGCCAGACAGTCTAGTCATGTAACTGACTTCAACACTCGTAATATGTTGTTAACTGCATAACTTCTTAATCGGGGTTATCGGTATCATCAACTACGTAGAGCCTTTTCTAAGTTTTATAGACGTAATTCCGATTTAGTTTCTCAATTTAATGCTCTTCTGCAACAAGGCCTATAGAAACCCGAATTTTAATATGACTTAGTATATAAATTCAGAAAAATATATGTTTTCAATCACTTCAGTGCATGCCCAATTTCGTAAGAACATTCTTCGATATAAAAAGATTGGGTACAAAATAAAAGTTATACGACAGACTGCATGCATCGGAGTTAACCCAGTCACAGTTGAAAATTCCCCTTCCCTCTTTAATTACACGTCTGCGGGCCGGGCCTCAGATTCTCTGACGGTTCCAGCGTAAATGCTTACTTGCGGATTACTCTAGGATTGTGGCCGCGTATAATCGATTTAAGCATCCAGTGAAATTCTTTTCATTTACCGTTCCATGGCGGTTCTTCTGTCGCGGTTTATTTTTTTTATGGTTTGTCTTTGAGTGTGTGAATGGCTTATATATTTTGATTTTGCATAACCAATTGGCTATTTTTTGGAAAGTAACTACACTTTTGGCTTCCCGCTATCGATATTTCCAGTAGGGTCTAGTTATTTCATGTCTGTGTTTATTTACCTTTGGTGTCTCTGCTGGGAGGTATGTTTTAATTGTATCGATTACTGATTATTTCTTCACTTCTATTTTACTTAAACTTAAGTTTTAGGTAATGTTATTTGGAACCTGATGCTCTGTCTCTTGCTGGGTCCACCGGAGACTAACTGTTGTTTTTCGTTTGCGCCAGCATTTCAGTTATTTCATACTGTCGAGTCCCCACCGTTGTTTCATCTCTGTAATTATTTGACTTTTATGTTCTTGGAGATGCAGCACTGATGAGTTAGGAAGCTAATTTAATTTTATGCAATGTTGCTTGGCGCCTGATGCTCTGTCTCTGGTTGGGCCGATCGAAGACTAACCGTTGGTTTTCTTTCGCTCTAGCATTTCAGTGGTTTCTGCTGTCTAGTCCTCACCGCTGTTTCATCTCTGTGGTTGTTTGACTTTTTTGTTCTCGGAGATGTTGTACTGATAAGTAAGGAGCCCTTTATGCGGACTGACAAATTATTTGTCTAAATCGCGACGGAAGTAAGGGCGAGGAAATCGATTTAAGCCCCCAGTGAAATTCTTTTCACTGACCGATCCAAGGCGGTTCTTCTGTCGCGGTTTATTTTTGTTATGGTTTGTCTTTGTGTGTGTGCATCGCTTATATTTTTGTTTTGGTTAGTCAATTGGCCATTTTGTGGCAAAACAACTGTTCATTTGGCTTTCCGCTAATACTACTGGTTATGACGCAAATACCGTTTGCTATAATAAAAGGGTACTTTCACTGATTTGGGCGAGTATTGTCCCTTGTTGGAATATCGAAGGACAGGAACTAGCCATCACGAAAAGACGCCTATACACATACATTGTAAATTTTACAGCCGAAAACAGAATCAAATTTTAAGATGAAAAAATTGTGATGGTTTTCTTATTTCTGCTCAAAATATAGATTGTGGGTAAACGTCACAACCGCTTTGAGACGGTTCTAACGAGTTAGATTTTAGATCAGAAATAAGAAAAATAATGTTTGTCCGTGTGAACCCCAGTTTTACTATATAAAAGTGGGGTTAAATGTTTTCGTGATGGAGTGCAATTCGATATTCCATTTCGGGACAAATATTAGACAACACTATATTATGATATCGGCATGTTTCTCTTCGACAAATGATTGATCAGTTTCTTGTAACGGTATTATGTATTGGTACGGATAACCAGGCTTAGATTGTTCCTTTGGGAGAATACATTAGATACTGAACATCTGAAATTAAGCTTAACTGTAATAAATCGCTGTGGTGTTGGAGAAGCAATAGCAGGAAGCTCTAAGACGAATGTAAATTGTAAACCCTCTACAATGACAGACTTATGTCTCCAGAATAGATCCTGTCTAAAACAATGTTCTGTTTCCGATTTGATCAGATATTTGACATAGGGTCGGTAGGTGTTTTTTTTATTTTATATTTTTTGTTTTCAAACCAAATTAGGGTCGTTAGAAAGGATTTTTTATCACAGGCAATTGAAATTGATAAACTGAGCTACAATATGCCTAGTTAGTTTCATTTTACTCTCTCCCCCCACCTCTCCTTCCTCGACGCGGTGAGATAAATTTCCAACTTTGCCTTTTCTGTTTGCTCTTAGCTTCCTTTCCCCGCCACGGATCAAGGTGTATCCTCCGCGCCTCAACATGCTAACCAATATTGTCAATCTTTTTGACACGCTGACATGCCAGCTGATACCTTTGTCAAGAACAAGAAAATGCTGACATAGTGCACACATTTTTATTTTAAATAATGTTTACCCCCAGCTCTTTTAGAATGGCATGGCGCCATGCCCATTTTCTCTAGCGTCATATTCTGTTTTACTAGCGCCATGTCCGTTTTACAGATAGAGTAAATGCTGCCCTACATTTTATTACAAAAATCACTGAAATTGATAAAAAATAACAAAGTCATGCCTGTTTGAATAATGAATATTTTAGACATTTTTAGCAATGAACTGTTGCCTATTTGACAGTCTATTTGACAGTCCCCATTTATGGTTGACTGCTAATCCGGCTGTTTATTGTACTAAAGAAATCATAAAAGTGTTTTAGCTGTGGGTTAATTGTATCGATTCCCGATCATTGCTTTCACTTCTATTTTGATAACAAGAGTAATTGACACTACATTCGAACTTCAATGGCTCGAACACCTATGGGACCTCGAAAATCTGTTCGAGACAGGGGTAGTTCGAGCCACAGAGGCTTACGGCCAGGAGGCATAACGTGATACTTTTTAACATCCTTTCGGTGTTCTATAATGAATATGTATGCTGTGTGTACTCATTAGAATCGCCTCATCGAGGCGATTATAATGAGTACACACAGCATACATTTGCGAGATAAAAGACTAAAATCTCCTTAATTATCCCCCACTATTTCTTATGTAGAGGATTTCGCTAGGGACTCAAGAACAGGTTCGACTCATCCATGGTAAACGAGCCATCGAAGTTCAACTGTAATTAAACAATTGAGTGTGAAAGGTTGCCTGACCAGTGTTATCATGTGCGTGTAGCGGAAACTACGCCATATGCTGGCAGTCTGGTCAGCAACAGTGTCTAAAATAGAAGTGGAGGTAATGATCAGGAATCGATACAATTAACTCACAGCTCCCATCAGAGACACCAAAGGGAAAGAAACACAAACATGAAGCAACAGACCTCAACGGAAACACCAACAGCGGAAAGCCAAAAGGACAGCCACCTTCCCACCAAACGGCCAACAGGCTATCCAAAATGAATTAATACAAGCGACACAAACATCCAAAGACAAACCATAGCAAAAATAAACCGCGACAGAAGAACCGCCTTGGAACGGTCAGCAGAAACGAATTCCACTAGGGGGCTTAAATCGACCCCACGTGGCCACAATCCTCGCCCCACTTCCATTGCGATTAAGACAAACAACCCGCCCAGTCCGCATGAAGGCCTCCTAACTCATCAGTGCAACATCCCCGTGAACACAAAATGATGAAACAACGAAGAGGACTCGACAGCAAGAAACAATCGAAATGCCGGAGCAAAGGAAAACCAACAGTCAGACCCCGATGGGCCAGACCAGAGACAAAGCATCAGGTACCAACCAACATAAGCACCCACGCTGGAACCGTCATGGATTCTGAGGCCCGACCCACCGGCGTGCAACCAAAGAGGGAAGCAAAGTTGCCAACCGTGATTTCCCAGAAACGAAACATTCTGAACAGTAAACACAGATCAGACTGTGCAGAATTTCATGCTGATTTGAGTCTTTTCTGTGTGTGCATATGCATTCATGCATTTCTCGAGCCATTTCTAATGTTACCGCAATAGGACAGTTTAACAGGCTGATCCTACTAGCACAAAAACGAACAGGGGTGGATATAACTGCATTTTACCGTCGTTTCTTATACATTTACAGGAAAATGAGCTAGCACTCAGCAAACAAATCTTTGAACGAAAGATCAGCCTGTTCATATAGCTCTTCGTTTTCTCCTCTCTGAATATCCCAGAACCCACACTACGAAAGGCTTGTACAAACAGTAAAGACTGATCAGACGGCGCAGGCTGATCTGAGTCTTCACCTGTCGCACAGCTTTTACTGTCATGTTTTCCAAAAGTTGCATGCAAAAAGCGTGTGTGCAAACTATTGATGACGTATTGCTATTGACAAACGTGGGAAAATTTTCAGACTGCAACCACTGCACGTACAAAAAATGACGGCGGGAAATTCAGCGCAACTACATGTGCGACCAGCGAAGACTCCGATCATCCAGCGCATCTGTGAAGGCTTATCCCTCTGTTCATGGATTTCCTTAAAGAAAATACTTACGTGATTACACAACAATAAATATTAAAGCTGTCTGCATTATTTATGGTTGTTGAAGCGTTGACACGTGTCTGATTATCGCTGTAGGTGGTAAAACATGTTTCGGGTAACTTTTATTGTCACAATAGACTTCAAAGAAAAGTATTCTGATAATAGAGAGGGGTCATACCGCAAGAAAAATTGTGCGCCATTGTACTTTTTAATACGTCCGAGACACGGTTTTATGCACCCTGGGCTTCCGAAAAACACTGGGACAAAATGCAATACAATTTTTCCGGTTGCCTGGTGGGCACCCGACCGTGAAATTGAACCTGTCCGACGCGATTTTAACCCGTGTCGGTCAATCAGGCAATTGTTTATTTCTGAAACTGTGGTATTGACAAATTTACGCAACAAACGTGTATGAAAAACGGGATTTTGTTTTTCGATTTTGCGAAAAAAAAATAACAGTCGGCGGAAATTTGATGGGTCGGTCGGGAAATCGGAAACATAATTTTTTTAGGCCTAATAACTGTGTAAATGAGTTCGTCAAAGAAAAAGCCCAATCAAATGAAAGTATTAAATACTGCTCTACTCAACCCTAACCCTCTACTCAGTTCGCCTTAATTTATGATTTATCACCAACTGGAACACAACGTAATAATAATAATAATAATAATAATAATCGACCTTATTTATAGAGGGTAACACATTTAGTGCTTCCATGTTGCCCTCTTTTCCTGGGTTGGAACCAGTACTAAGCAAACTTGCTCAAGGAAACAACACTTGGCGCTTGCGGGGATCGAACCAGGTACCTCTCGATCTCAAATCCGATGCTTTACCACTGCATACAGCGCTCAGCTTACGACTTGACGTTTAGGCGACATGAAAATAAACTCCATTGGGCTTGTGGATCAGAATGTGTCGTTTAGCGGGAACACAACGTTAAGCTAACATATCAACGTCGATACGTTGCAACGACATGAAATAAAATGTCACAGTCTAATCGGACATAACTTGCAAATTCCGGCTTTTGCGATGGACGCCGGTTTATAAAAACGCTTCGGCTATAGATGTACCTTCGCAGCAAGCATGTGGAGTTAGATAGAAAGTTTCTAGAAGATTTTTTTTTGCGAGCCACAAGCTCTATTTACATATCTAGACAACGAAGCGTCGGTCAGTTCAAACGTATCAAATTTAGGGCCTAAAAATAGCCGTGTTTCTGTTTACCCGACCGGCCCTGCTTCAGACCCTCCGACTCTACTATTTTTATCAATAAAAGAACAAAATAAAAATTAAATCACCGACGCTACCATTTTCAATTTCCGACCCTACCTAGTGTCGTCTTTGCATTTTCGCATGGTAATTTCGCGCTTTAAGTACATGTTTGTATTTTTTGGACATTTAGTACCTTCCAAAATACAGAGCTGACATTTTTGAGCATCATAAATGAATTCTGATATACAGTGCAAGTCTCAACATGATAATTTTATCTAAAAAAACATGTACAAAAACAAAAGCGCGTAAAAAATATAGGCCCGGCCCTGTTTCTTTCGGAATGAAAAATAAAATAATAATAAAAAAAAGTTTCTCCCGCCTACGGACTATTTTTTTTTTCAGCATGTTAGCGGAAGCACAGCCATTTTTTTACGCCGTACCTTTCACAACGTAGTCATCCTCAGAGACATGAAACTTCAGAATTATGAGCTAAGGTTACGAACTGCTGCTCTTCGCGAAAATAGGTTCCAGCAACTTTATTTCCAATCTGGCAACTGTCCCAGCAGCAACTGTCCCAGCAGGCACACGCCGCAAGGGTAGCGTCAAAACAACGTCGGTGCAACGTCACGACGTTCCACCGAAGAAGATGTGACGTTGCATTAACGTCATGACGTTGCACCGACGTTGTTGTGACGTCAAAACCATATGCTTGCTGATTGTAATCGTTACCTCTGGCTATAGTAGTATGAACTCCCGTTAGCAGAAGACATAATTGCTCACAGCGAGTGTGATTCTTTGAATCAGCGAAGGAGGCACTGAGCTAGTTTTCTGCAAGAAATGCCCATCACTTTGAAGACCCAACTATACCCCACTTTAGATAGTGAAAACTGGGGTCTACGACGGTATACATTATTTTTCTTAATTCTTCTCCAAGTCATAGATTGTGTGTACTCGTTAGAACCGCCTCAATGAGGCGATTCTTACGAGCTCCCACAACCTATGTTTGGAGTATTTTAAAAAAAATATCACGAATTTTCACCAGAAAAAGTAGCCATTTTGGAAATGTGCACTATGTCGCAAGGCTGTGTTATCGTAATGTGTAGTTATGAAAGAAAATGAAAAAAGAAAAAAAAAATATCGGTAATTTTCATAAGAGAAACAAAAATCATTATCGCACCTTGAACAAAGCATTACTTCAGATGATGTATTCCAGCAGTGGTTTAAGATAACTAGAGCACAACACAAGTCAAATTTTCACATTTTTTCATAAGAATGTTTCCTGCTAGCTGTTATATGAACTAAAACACAGAAAAATTAGTCTGAAAGGTTGGATTAAAGCTGCGAATATCGCACTTGAAGGTTTCTTTCCCTTCGGTGTCTCTGATGGGAGATGTGGGTTAATTGTATCGATTCCTGATCGATGCTTTCAGTTCTATTAATATTGCAATTGTAAAAAGAAAATAAAATGTATTAACCATCTTTCTGAATCCATCGTTTGCTCGCCAGTTTAAGGATGATATTTTCAAACTGGTTCGAAGATATGAGCTATACATCACGTGAACAAGTCCGTGAAATAAACACCCCGTACACCCCACTTTATATAGAGAAAACTGGGGTTTACGGGGGTAAACATTATTTTCCTTATTTCTGCTCCATGACATAGGTTGTGGGTACTCGTTAGAACCACCTAAATGAGGTTGTAGAACCGCCTCAATGAGGCGGTTATAACGAGCACCAATAACATATGTTTGCAGTATAAATAAGAAAAATATCCTTGATTTTCATCCGAAAAGTAGCCATTTTGGAAATGTGAAAAGAATGCACTATGTCGCACGTGTGTGTTATCGTAATGGATATGAGCTATGTTAAAGCGGAAGCCCTTCAATGTTTTCTCATAGAGAAACTTTCAAAACGCGAACACTGATGGCTGTAGGAGCAGTCTGATCAGGGTCCACAATGTTTGTATGCAAAAAATATGTTTGAAAAGGTTGCAAGAAGAAGCACCAGACGACATTTCCAGATGCAGCTTTTCATGGCATCTTAACCCTTGTCCTGCTGAATATTCATATAAGCCACACCCACTACCGATTATCAACCAATCAGATTACTCGATGCAAATTATTACAACAAATTCACAACCTGAATGACAAACAATGTAGATCCTGATCAGATGGCTTCTTCAGAAGCCATCTGATCTGGATCTACATTGTTTCAAAGAAAAGGCATATCTGGGTTCAGCAGGACAAGGGTTAAGGATTAAAAATTGCCATTCGTTGCCTATCAATTTTCCTGACATTATGTCTTGTAGTTCTAAAAAAAATTTACGCTTTTCTCGCAACCAATTGTATACTTTTTATTAGTATCTTGGGGCAATAAAATCTAATTTTATATGTGATGCTTTTCTCTTAAGATGAAATTATATGATATTAAAGATGTAGTAGTGATAGCTATAAAAGCCAGCTTGTACCACAAGGCAGTACAAGTGTAACAGGTGAAAAAAATTCTATTACCCTCACCCGCCGGGGATCGAACCCGGTCCGCCAGTTCGACAAGCCAACACTCTACCGCGTCGCTATAAAAGCCGGCTTGTACCGCAAGGCAGTACAAGTGTATTTTTATACCTATCACTACTACAAAGACATAAGAGATAATATATTATTTTTATTCATGGTGACGATGTCTACTCAGCTCTAGCGAAATGTCAGTTCTTTGTTGGCGATAAGTTTGTGGTTTTGGTTTAAGCAACATGTTCACCCGGAGATGTTCCGCCAACTTCCATGAAGGAACCAGTCTCCAAACTTATAGACTTTTGCCTCAAAAAGTATTTTCTATTTTCAACTGTTTTAGTAAAATAGAAGTGAAGTCAATTATCAGGAATTGATACAACTACCCAGCACCACCCATCAGAGACACCAAAGGGAAAGAAATACGAACTTGAAATAACTGAGCTCCACCAAGCGAATTGTGTCTTCCAGCATTCTGTCATGACAGATTTTAACTGCGCATGCCCAGCCATTCAGCGGGGCCAGGGATATGGCTTTCTGTCTGAAGGTTCCTCCTGATTCACTGCTTGTATGAGCGAGCAGCGAAGGTTCTGGCGAGACTGCGCGGATGCGCAGGCTCGCCTGAACCTTCGCTGCTCGCATAGGCGATAAGTACCAAAATCGCTTGACGGGGCCCAACTAATCCCTAATGAATGCATCGCAAGCGGAAAGCCAAAATGACAGTTACTTTCTCAAAAAATGTCTGACCAAACGGCTATCTTAAATAATAATAATAATAATAATAATAATAATAATAATAATAACATTAAATCAGCTATAAGCAAAACATACATGCAAGGAAAAACTGTAATAAAAATAAACCGCGACAGTAGCACCGCCTTGAAACGGTCAGTAAAAAGTATTTCACTGGGTAAGTCCAATCTTTCTCTCACAAAACTGAAACGGAAACAAATAACCAGCCTATTTAAAACGTTATTTGCTATTGTCGATCATTCTTTGTATATCCCCATAGTAATACAAGGCTATTAGAAGAACGTAGTTGAAGGAAATTATCAGGAATCTATACAACTACCCAATACCTCCCAACAGAGACACCGAAAGGGAAAGAAGCACAAACATAACAAAGAGAGTTAGTGTCCTACAAAATGGCCAAAGACGGGGAGAGAGAGAGAGAGAGAGAGAGAGAGAGAGAGAGAGAGAGAGAGAGAGATGGTGAAATGCGCTGTGACGTATACGGGAACAGAACTTACATCACGAAAACACGCCTATATATTCTAAACCCCGCTTTTATATAGTAAACATGTGGTTTACAGTTGTACATTTTATTTTTTCTTATTTCTGCTCGAAAACATAGATTGGGGGTACCCGTTGTTCCCACAATCCATGTTTGGAGCAGAAATACGAAAATTAAACAAAAATACTTGAAAATTTTCATTTTTCGCTGATAAATTTTTCCAATATATTTGAAAAGGCGTGTTTTCGTAATGTACGAGTATAATGTGGCCGATGAAATGAACTATTGCTATGCTGTTCCTCTGTTGTCCGACTGTTGGACGAGATGTGCGTAAAGATATCTACTGGATGGCGTCTTATTTCATTGACACGTTCATAGCTATACAAAAATGTGTGCTTGGAAATGTGCGTATTGTGAAAATTAGGATCAGCGTGCACATCCAAAATAGAAGTGTAGGCAATGATCAGGAATCCATACAATTAACCCACAGTTCCCATCAGAGACAACAAAGGGAAAGAAACATTAACATGAAACAACAGATCGCGAAGACTGATCAGAGTCTTCAGTGGACGCCCTATTTGTGGAAGTGAATACAAAGCGTTTTGGTAAAGACAAAGAATATAAGAATCTTACACGGGTGTTCGGACTGGAAAGAAAAATCCGTTCCGAGGATCACAGTCCGGCATCACGAAGCCGAGTAATGCCGGACTATGATCACGAGGGACGGCTTTTCTATCCACCCCTCACACCAAGTAAGATTCTTTTTCTTGCATACCTATCATTTCTGGATTTTTAATAATGAAGTCACTTCTGTTGGCGCCTTCAGTCATATTGTGATGAAATGGTTTGATGTTTAGTGACGTCACATAATGTGCTGTGATGCCAACCTTGACGATCTTATTCAATCAGTGCATATCAAACGCGTGAGAATATTCGATTTCAACCCTGTACCTGGGTGAGAATGAAATTTCTATCCCACTCTAAAACCACAGATTTCCTTATCTGATGTGCAAGAACATAAGAACCTTACATGGGTGTGAGGAGTGGATAGAAAAATCCCATCCGAGGTCATTATCTGTGTTATCATGGGGGAAAGATTCTCTTGCCACCCCTCACACCATATAAGATTCTTTTTCTTGCATACCTTCCATTTCTGAGCGTGAATTCTCTTAGGTTGCCGACGTCCGCCATATTGTGATGTCGATGGTGTGGTTTTAGTGACGTCACTTAAGATCCTGTGACGTCGAACTTAACGACGGCGCAAATGAAGTCGTATTCAAACAGTGCATATAAAACACGTGAGAATATTCGACTTTTTGTCCTGTCCATGGGTAAAATCTCCAGGTTAAGAACAGAATTTCTATCACAGGCTTAAACTACGGATTTCCTTATCTGGTGTGCAAGAAACTTGTGTTCTTATGACATTAAATACTCGAGTGTGTTATTTGCTTATCACATGATATACTCTACTGTGTTTTGTTGCTGATCACATGGTATACTCCACTATGTTTTGTTGCTGATCACATGATATTTCACTATGTTTTGTTGCTTATCACATGATATACTCTACTGTGTTTTGTTGCTGATCACATGATATATTCTACTGTGTTTTGTTGCTGATCACACGCTCAACTGCGTTTTGTTGCTGATCACAAGATATACTCTACTGTGTTTTGTTGCTGATCACACGCTCTACTGTGTTTTGTTGTTGATCACACGCTCTACTGTGTTTTGTTGTTGATCACATGATATACTGTGTTTTGTTGCTGATCACATGATATATTCTTCTGTGTTTTGTTGCTGATCACACGCTCTACTGTGTTTTGTTGCTGATCACACGCTCTACTGTGTTTTGTTGTTGATCACATGATTTACTCTACTTTTTTTGTTGCTGATCACATGATAAACACTACTGTGTTTTGTTGCTGATCAAATGATATACCCTACTGTGTTTTGTCGCTGATCACACGGTATACTCTACTGTTTTTGTTGCTGATTACATGATATACTTGACTGTTTTGTTGCTGATCACATGATATACTCGACTGTGGTCTGTTGCTGATCGCATGATATACTCGAGTGTGTTATACGCTTATCACATAATATACTCTTCTGTATTTTGTCGGTGATCACATGATATACTCCAATATGTTTTGTTGCTGATCACATGATATACTCTACTGTGTTTTGTTGCTGATCACATGGTATACTCTACTGTGTTGTATTGCTGATCACACGCTATACTGCGTTTTGATGCTGATCACACGATATACTCGACTGCGATTTGTTGCTGATCACATGAATACTCGACTGCTTTATGGCGGATCACATGATATTCTCTACTGTGTTTTGTTGCTGATCACGTGAGAAACGTTACTATGTTTCTAACGGAGAACTCGATTACAAAACAATATAAAGCATAACTGCAAAATCTTGTACTAATACAAAACTGCATTTGTTTCAATATAGGATCTCCTTGGTGTTTTGCAACCGACGATTTTCTCAATAAGATTAATATAAAGAAATGATAATCTCTGTTGGTTTTGCCACGTATACTCCGAGACTTTAGCACATTTATTTTGGAATTGTAGAATAATGTTTTATTTTTTGGGGATCAAATTGAGAAATAGATAATAAAAAGAGTAATAGGGTTTTTAGTATAGTTATGTTCAGTGTCTTTTTTGGTATTTCCTATAACGAAGAGTGCAATGAGCCTTTCAACTATATAATCATCTTGACAAAATACTATACGTGCAGAATCAACAATAAACTGTTAACTTTTAATATATAAAAATTGAAATTAAAAATGCTTTGGTATGAGAAAAAGGATTGCTATTAAAAATCATCGGTATGCTAAATTTAAGCAGATATTGGGACAAATGGATAACAAAATTTGAAGATTCTAACTGAATTTATATTAACCTGACAAAAAGGAGTCTGGCCGTAATTAAGGACCTTTCAACTATGATGGTAAAACATCGCATTGGAGACATTGTGAATATTTGAGCTTAATTACTGTAACACAAGTCCGTGTATATGTGTATGGGTATATATATATAATCATATGTGTGGATATATGCATATGTGTACATGTGTCTATGTTGTACTGTACTTGTATTAGTGTATGTAGCCATCACAAATGGATAGGCGCTTGTATATGTGTAAGTGCATGAATATGTGTACGGATATACAGTGTGTCCCTTATTATATGTTACACTTTCAATCAGAAATATATTGTACACAATCTAGGTAAAATATGCATGGCTTACAGTATTTGAGGGCTGAGTCTATAAAGTTTTCTATAAATGACGCCAAAACGTCATGCGACGTCACGGTAACGCCTTATGACGTCATCAATGACGTCACTTATTCTATAGCATTTAAAAATGGTAGATCACATAGAAATAGTTATCTGTACTTTGAACTTGGAAAATTAACTGCCGCAGTCATACGGCATTTGAAAAAGCGTCACTCTGCGGAAGAAATACCTTCCAGACAACAAATGAGTCGCTAAGTGAAAACAAATTCAAATTGCATGGAACAGTTTTTGACAGAAAAGGTGACAACAAAGGTCGACCTAAGACTGCCAGGACCGGTGACATTGTAGGGCAAGTGCGAAAAACAGTTGAAAAAAAACACCTGCCATTGTTGAGCAGGTGCGACAAACAGTTGAAGAAACACCTGACATTGTTGAGCAGGCGTGACAAACAGTTGAAGAAACACCTGACATTGTTGAGCAGGTGCGACAAAAAGTTGAAGAAACACCTGACATTGTTGAGCAGGTGCGATAAAGAGTTGAATAAACACCTAACATTGTTGAGCAAGTGCAACAAACAGTTGAAGAAACACCTGACATTGTTGAGCAAGTGCGACAAAGAGTTGAAGAAACACCTGACATTGTTGAGCAAGTGCGACAAACAGTTGAAGAAACACCTGACATTGTTGTGCATGTGCGATAAAGAGTTGGAAAACACCTAACATTGTTGAGCAAGTGCAACACACAGTTGAAGAAACACCTGACTTTGTTGAGCAAGTGCGACAAATAGTTGAAGAAACAGCTGACATTGTTGAGCAGGCGTGACAAACAGGTGAAGAAACACCTGACATTGTTGAGCAGGCGCGACAAACAGTTGAAGAAATACCTGACATTGTTGAGCAGGCGTGACAAACAGTTGAATACACCTGACATTGTTGAGCAGGTGCGACAAACTGTTGAAGAAACACCTGACATTGTTGAGCAGGTGCGACAAACACTTGAAGAAATACCTGACATTGTTGAGCAGACGTGACAAACATTTGAAGAAACACCTGCCATTGTTGAGCAAGTGCGACAAACAGGTGAAGAAACACCTGAAATTGTTGAGCAGGTGCGACAAACAGTTGAAGAAATACCCTGACAATATTGAGTAGGCGTGACAAACAGTTGAAGAAACACCTGACATTGTTGAGCAGGTGCGACAAACAGTTGAAGAAATACCTGACATTGTTGAGCAGGCGTGACAAACAGTTGAAGAAACACCTGACATTGTCGAGCAGGAGCGACAAACAGTTGAAGAAACACCTGACATTGTTGAGCAAGTAAGACAAACAAGTGAAGAAACACCTGACATTTTTTAGCAGGCGTGACAAAGAGTTGAATAAACACCTGACATTGTCGAGCAGGAGCGACAAACAGTTGAAGAAACACCTGACATTGTTGAGCAGGCGTGATAAACAGTTGAAGAAACACCTGACATTGTTGAGCAAGTAAGACAAACAAGTGAAGAAACACCTGACATTTTTGAGCAGGCGTGACAAAGAGTTGAATAAACACCTGACATTGTTGAGCAAGTGCGACAAACAGTTGAAGAAACACCTGACATTGTTGAGCAAGTGCGACAAACAGTTGAAGAAACACCTGACATTGTTGAACAGGTGCGACAAAGAGTTGAAGAAACGCCTGACATTGTTGAGCAAGTGCGACAAACAGTTGAAGAAACACCTGACATTGTTGAGCAAGTGCGACAAACAGTTGAAGAAACAACTGACATTGTTGTGCAAGTGCGACAGTTGAAGAAATACATGACATTGTTGAGCAAGTGCGACAAACAGTTGAAGAAACACCTGACATTGTTGAGCAAGTAAGACAAACAGTTGAAGAAACACCAAGAAGTTCCGTAAGGAAAATATTAAAAGATATTTCAAACGTAACGACTGTAAGTAAGTCTAGTGTTCATAGAATTTTACTTTTTGATTTAAAATTGTATCCTTACGAAATTCAGTTGCTGCAGCATTTGAAGGAAAATGACATCTCTTCTCGCTTAGCATTTGCAGAATGGGCATTAGCTAATGATACCGTGCTAGACAGTGGTTGGTTTTCGGACGAGGCTCATTTCACCCTTAGTGGTTATGTTAATAAACAAAATGTGCGATATTGGGGACCTGCCAAGCCAGAAAACCATGATGAAAAGCCATTACATAGCGAGAAAGTCACTGTATGGGCTGCTTTGAACAGTACCGGCGTCATTGGGCCGTTCTTTTTCCAGGAAGGAGCGCAGACAGTTGCAGTTACTTCGTTAATTCTGATCATTACCTTTCTTTTTTACGCAATAATTCTTACCTGCACTATCAAGTAAAGGTGTCAACTTAGAAGATTGTTGGTTTCAGCAAGATGGTGCTGCTCCCCACACAAGCAATGCTGTGGTACAGTTTTTGTCAACAACCGTTGGTGCACAGCTTATTTCACTAACGCCAGCTATCGAGTGGGCACCTCACTCTCCTGATTTAAACCCACTGGACTTTTTTGCTCTGGGGACATTTAAAGGACAATGTGTATGACCAAAAACCACAGTGTTTGAATGAACTGAAAACTGCTATCCGCCGAGAAATCAGGAAAATTACAGCGAGCATCTGTCGAAACGTCATGGACAATTTCCGACATCGCATGACGCTGCTGAAGCAAAAAGATGGTGTACCTTTGGAACATATATTATGAAATAATTAAGGTATCCATTCTGTTTAATTTGATGTGTACAAAATATTTATAGTGTTTTTTGTTATAGAATCCAAATAGAACAGTGTATAAAATGGACAACCAATGTTTATGATAGTTTAAAAGTGTAACATATATTTTGGGACACCCTGTATGTATAAATATGTATATATTTATGTGTGTGTGTGCATGTATATATTGATATACTCAGATTCAATGAAGAAGCACCACATTGAGAATTTTGATTTCTTTAGTTTAAGGTAAAAATGACTGACTTTTTCAACTGATCGATACGATATTGTAAATTTGTCACCGAAGCATGAGTTTGTTTGACAAGAATACTGCGTGATTTTCAGGATGTGCATTTCCAAGCTGCAAAAATTGCAAATTTTTCGTAATTATGATATTTTGGCACTTTCTTTACTGTTATTATAAGGTCCAGATTCTTTACGTTAAAAGGCAGCAAAACAGTTCAAAATAATATTACCCGAGAGTCATTGCGGCCATAGGGCCTTGATTACACAGAAGAACAACCCAATGGGACGTCTGAGTAACGTCAATCGTCATCGTGCCCTCTGTATGGCTGAAGGTGGGCTTTTGTGGGAAAGTAACTGTCCATATGGCCTTCCTTTGTTTAGGTTTCCATTATGGTCTGGTCGCTTAATGTTTGTATTTCTTTCCCTTTGGTGTCTTTTATGGATGGAGTAAGTTAATTGTATCAATTCCTGATCTTTGTTTTACTTCTACTTTTCATACCGCCGAGTTGCAGAACGTATGGGCTATTCGCTCACTACGATAGCTCGATTGGTTGTGTCTGTGGACGATAGACAACGCCCTTCGCGTGAACGTGTTACTGCACGTCAGCAGGACCGGTACATTGTTTTGAGTCATATACGCGACCGATTCAGGACGTTTGTTGAAACTGCCAGGGAGACAGTGGGAACCCATAACCTACGCGTAAGTGCCTTAACTGTACGGTGGCGTCTTCAGGAATGCGCTATTTCTAGCCATAAGACGTATAGGGGGAACGTTTTGACGATGGAACGTCGAATCAGTCGCTTTAATTGGTGTCGACAGCTTATCCGATGGACATAACAACGTTTGCTTGGTGTACTGTTCCAGGACGAGTCCTGTTTTGTGTTGAAATTTTTGATAGGCGGCGTAAAGTATAGCGTCGACGTTTGGGAGCGATTTCAAGACTGTTGTGTTAAACAGGTGGCACGCTGGGGTGGTGGCAGCGAAGTGGGGAGGGATCTCATGGCGCCAAAGAACCCAACTCATCGTTGATGGCCATTTGACGGAATGTCGGTACATCGTTGAAATCTTCTAGCCTAAGGTGGTACCGTTTTTACGCAATAATGCAATAATGGTGACGGTACGCTTTTCCAACAGGACAATGCTCGTGCTCATTCTGCAAGGCTAACCATGGACTTTTTCAATCAAAATGGTGTGCAAGTTTTTCTTTGGCCTGCGTCTTCGCCGGATTTAAACCCAATTGAGCACCTTTGGCGGGACCAGCTCGGTGTGTACAGCCGACATCACCCGCCAATTGACCGGCCTCAACTTGCCATGGCGCTACAGGAAGAATGGGACAACATTACACAAGTCCAGATTCAGCGTTTAATTCGAAGCACGAGGCGTCGATGCCAAGCAACACTTGATGCTAATGGTAGACATACCCGGTGGACGGTTATTTGATTTTGATTTTTCGGGTGTGTGGACTTATTTGAGTCTGCGTATCTCTGCATCCAATGAAATGCTGTAACTCTGTAGTGAGTTTGTTGATAAGTTGGTAATAATTCATTAAACGTGATCAAATGCTGGAATTATTGTGAATCAATGAAAATTTGAGGTATGGTACTGGTGGTGCGTTTTCATTGAATCTGAGCACATATATATGTATATACATGTATGTTCTTGATACATGAGACGTATTCAGTGATATGTTATACATATAATTCGCTGTGTATGTATGTGTATGTCTTCAGAATAAATTGTATAAAACAACTTGACTGTGTTTTGTTGCTGATCACATGATATACTCGACTTTGGTTTGTTGCTGATCACGTGATATACTCTACTGTGTTTTCTGACATGATACACTTTAGGCGATGATTATGGCCATGTAAAACCGATTTAAGCCCCCCCCCCCCCCTCCCCAAGTGGAATTCTTTCCACTGACCGTTCCAAGGCGGTTCTTCTGTGGTGGTTTATTCATGTTGCTGTTTGTTACATACTGTGTGTATCACTTGTGTCTTTTTATTTTGGATGGCCATTTGGCCATTTTGTGGGAAAGTAACTGTCCTTATGGCCTTCCTTTTTTCTAGGTTTCCATTATGGTCTGGTCGCTTCATGTTTGTGTTTCTTTCCCTTTGGTGTCTTTCATGGGTGGAGTAAGTTAATTGTATCGATTCCTGATCTTTGTTTTACTTCTACTTTACTGTGTTTTATTGCTGATCACATGATATACTCGACTCTGTTTAGTTGCTGATCACATGATATACTTGCCTGTGTTTAGTTGCTGATCACATTATATACCCGACTGCATTTTGTTGCTGTATCGCAGACGCTTGACACTGAAAAGGTAGTCGAAAGAAGTGTCAATGAAACTTCTAATGGTCTGCCTTACATGCACGGACACCATGAATGAATTGTACGTATTAGATATGACTAACAGACAACAATTCCAAACAATGCCGTCTAGATACTTGGACGCACTAGATCAATTTGGCGTGCCAGTAATGCTTGCATGTCTATGCTTTAGCATCGATGAATAGAGAATATAAGATTTGATGCAGCACGATAGTAATACGTGTTGAAGTTTTAGTTTCATATCACGACTGTTCTTTTAATTTTAATTTTCAACAGGATCAGCTCTTCCTGGCGTCCATTTGAATTGAAAAAAATGCTAATATTTCAAAAATAGAAGGTCTTAATTAAAGACCGTGTTCCGTGGCGTCTGACCTGGACCTGACCTTTATGACAATGTCACGTTTGTGGGTTTCGTGTCTAGAATGGGTTAAGGAAAATGGATACACTTTTCAAGGGAGAATCAGAATTGTTACCGGTGACACGTCAAATGACATTCATACACCAGGACCTGTGATGTGGGAAGTTAGTCCCTAGCTCTAACCAAAGAGGTAAATTTAGCTACACAATCATCAGCACCTTCAGCTGTCGAAATAATCGAATGGGGAAGGGCATTCCAATCTCTAATGGTTCTGGGGAAGAACGACTCTTTATAAATGTCAGTTCTTGCGCTAAGGGTCTGAAACGCCAACGAATGGTGATTTCTACAGTGTCTAGCTGGGGGAACAAGGTCATCTGTTGGAATGTTGGCAGCACCCTTTAGACCTTTGTATAAAAGGATTAGCCTACTGTCTTTTCTCCTTTTCTTGAGAGACTCCCATTTTAATTTTCCAAGTATTCCAGTGATGCTCCCAGTTTCAAAGCAGTAATTGCCTGTTACAAATCTAGCAGCTCTATTCTGAACTTTCTCAATTTCATCATTAAGGACCACTCCACTGGGGTCCCAGATACAACTGCCATATTCCAAGATTGCGCGAACAAGACCTTTATATGCTGCCTCTTTTACATCCTGAGGGCACTGATGAAGATTTCGCCTCAGGAAACCAAGCGTTCTATTTGCCTTAGTACACATGTTGCTAATATGAGTATTTCATCTCAAGTTGTGTGAGATTGTCAATCCAAGGTATTTAATGGAGTCCACATTCTCGGGGACCGTTCCCTCTAAGGTGTAAGAAGCCTCAACTTTATTAGATCTCTTCCTAGTTATCTGCATAATGTTGCATTTAACTGGCTGAAATCTCATGCCCCATTTACGTGCCCAACATCCTAATCTATCTATGTCAGCCTGAAGTTTCAATGAGTCATCTGTATCTCTAATTTCCTGGTAACAAACACAGTCATCTGCGAACAGTCTTATTTCTGAGTCAGTGTCAGTGGAAATATCATTGATGCACAGGGAGAACAAAAGAGGACCAAGAACGGTCCCTTGCGGGACTCCAGACAAAACTGGAGCCCACTCCGAAGATTCACCATTAACAACAACCCGCTGTTTTCTGTAGCAAAGAAAGGAATCTATCCATTTGAGGGTCTTTCCCCTAATTCCATAACCAAATAACTTAGATTTAAGTAGTTCATGAGGAGGGGTGTCAAAGGCCTTCTCGAAGTCAAGAATAAATGTGTCCACCTGCCCCCCTTTGTCCAAGATTTTTGCCCAGTCATTAATAACTGTGCTTAGCTGAGTTTCACAACTGTGCCTTTTCCTAAATACATGTTGCCTGTCTGACAAAAGTTTATGCTCGTCCAAGTGGGCCATGATGTTTGAGCAGACTATATGTTCCAGCAATTTACACAGAACACAAGTCAGAGACACAGGGCGATAATTACGGGCAAGAGCCCTATCTCCTTTTTTGAAGATTGGACAAATGTTTGCTAAGAGCCATTCTTTGGGGATTTCACCCGTATCAAGAGACTGTTGAAACAAGTGTGCGAAAACTGGACCCAACTCATTTGCTAGTTCCTTCAGGACTCTGGGATGAAGCTCATCAGGTCCTAAGGCCTTACTGGGGTTTAAGCCTTGAAGTAATTTGATCACTCCTGCAGCTGTCACAACAATATTATTCATGAATGGGGCCGATCTTCCAGTCAATGGAACCTCCGTGAACTCAGTTTTATTAAATGCATCATTGAATTGACCAACTAGTTCCTCTGCCCTTTCAGAGTCTGATTCAGCAACCCCGTCCCCTCCTCTTTTATTAAGGGGCGGGATACCTTGCCTGTCTTTCTTCTGGCTATTAATATATCTGTAGAAGTCTCTGGGATTTGCCTTTACATCACCTACCAATTAATTCACATACAAATCATGCTGATTTTTTTATATCAGTCTTGATTTCACGTCTCAAGTTTTCAAATTTTGTCCGGAGTTTACCACTTCCCGTCTTTTTTGCCTTTGCATGAATCTTATTCCTTCTGCGAATTTTCCTTCTTATCTCTGGAGTGATCCAGGGAATAGAAGATACAGCCCTACTAGTTTTTGAGGGGATATGATTTTCGGCCGAAGTATGAATGAAAGAAGTTATCAAATCAAAATTCTCCTGTATAGACCGAGCATCTGAATGACCATTAAAGTAATTCTCCTTTGCAAATCTGAGTGCATCCTTCCTCATAGTTTCATAGTCACCTTTCTGATATGAGTACACCTTCCTCCGAGGTTTCTTTATTGGTGGGATGTGAATTTTTAAATATCCGGAGACAACATCGTGGTCACTTAGTTTATCTGGGGAATGAATGTCTTCGAATTGTCCTGGCAAAGTCGTAAGGATCAGATCCAATGTGTTCTTATCACGAGTGGGGAAGTTAACAATTTGTTCAAGGCCAGGATCGTTCATAATGTCAATCAATATTTGTCCTTCCGACTGACTCAGCATTGTGCCTTGTTTGCTGAGCCTGTCGGGCCAAGCAATGTCTCTGGCAACTCCTTCAAAGTATTTTTGTCTTGCATGTCAGTAGGGGTCAAATCTTAAAGAAAAGAATTTGCTAATGAGGAGCAAATTCGTTCCTTGAAGAGTAGACCCTTTTCATTGGGACAGAGTTGATAGAAAAGCGAACAGAAAGTCCAGAAATTGTCTCCCTGTGCAAACGGTGGTTAAAACCTGCCAGGTATATTTGTTTCCCCGTTAAATGGCATGAAAACGGAAATATCAATTATATCAACGTTGCTGTGGTATTTCATGATATATAAATCTGTCTGTGCTTCTCAGAAGACATACAGATACAATGACAAGTCACATGCAGAAATGGGACTTTTTTTATCTGAAACTGTCATGCTCAGACACCTAGTTGGTATAGAGGACACGCGCAGCGCTTTTTACGCACATCGAACACTGGCATAATGCAAAAAAGAGTGATTATCTTATATGACGTTTCTTTCTAAATCATAAGGTTTTTCTTTTCAAGTATTTTGCGAAGAAATCCCCTTTTCCCATTGTGGAGAATACAGTTCAATTCCGCTATTAAGACCACCTAAAATTAAGGTTAATTCTGCTTTAAAAGCTATTTTGACTGGTGCATTTAATCTTTCTTTGCGTTTTCTGCCCACAGTGTCCTCTGATCATGCCCAGCCTTTGGAACACAACCCTCTGGAACTGTTCAAAAATGGTCTTAAAGACCACTTTTGAACAGTCCCAAAGGTGGTCTTAATATAGGAATTTAACTGCAATTGTTTCTTTTCTTATTATGACCTTTCTATGTACATGTAAATAGAAATAGCTCTAGTTTGGCGCTATGACGCTGACTTATGACTGTCGATCCATCAATTTTGTCTTTCAGAGATGAATGAATTGTCTGACTGCTACGACCCCTTGCTTATGCAATGAAGTCATTTTGTGCCAAACTCCCCTGTGGTGGTCAAACACAAGAAGAAAGCATATAGCTTTCTGGACATTGGGAATCAAGCTGTTCCTAATACATAATATCGTTGAGTGACTTGTTGAGCGCTGTGAAAAAGATACATTCAAATTCTTGAACACATCTAATGAATAAAGTCCAAAGTATGTTCCCCTAAATTAGAATAGCGTCCGTTTCTGAATGAACGTTAGCACAGTGACATCTAGAATATTTGCATATTAAAAGTACTCTGAACTTGATTTATTTTGAAACAGAAATTGAGATGGTTTTAAAGAATATCCTTTATATCCTTTTTTTGGAAAATAAAAACGTAATACATAGGTTTTAGGTCCATTTTAGGTGTTTTATATACAGTCCAACCTGTATTAAGCAAGCACATATGGGATATTCAAAATGTGCTTGCTTAAGACAGGTGCTTGCTTAATACAGGTGGCCACTATGACAGGTTTTACTATACCTCCTAACTGCACCAAAGAGAGTAGTGTTTTCGTTTTCTGATAAATGTTCATCACCATAAAGCAGTTAACTGAGGTTTAGAGGATGAAAATTTCGACTGGACTGAAATAAGATGATACGTTCTCGATAAAAGTTACTGCATATAAAAAAGAAGTGTTCTGCATCCTCACAGCTTTCTCCACAACAACGTGGGGGATTAGGACTAAGGTGATCCGAATAAAGATCGTTACTAAGATTACTACAACTGTTTCGAATTCTAGAGTGTAACACTGAAGCGTACCTTTCAACATAATAATAATATGATGGAAGTATGTCAACAGGAGAGCTCGAGCTTTCAAGGTATTGGTTATAAGTAACTAAGGTAATAGATTCACGAATACTAGTGTCAAGTGAGTTCTTTATGGAGATCAGGCTCGACATTTATCTTGGATCGCCTGATGTTGTGGGCAGAAGGTTGACATGGAATGTCAAAAATGTATTTCTGCAGACGCTTCACTTTAATTATCCCATAGATTGTGGGTGCTCTTTTCAACGACCTCACTGAGGCAGCTCTAACGCATATCTACAGTGTATGTTTCACGCTAAAATATGGAATAAATTAATTTCTTTTTGAACTCCACCTTTCCCTATATAAAGTTTGGTTTAAGAAGGGTGTCGATTAATTTCATACTACTACTAATAATAATAATAATAATAAGAAGAAGAAGAAGAAGAAGAAGTCACTTTTTCTATCAGACTCCACGAACATTATTTACTGAAAGTTGTGGTATGCTAGAGGAAGATTCCTGTTTTTCTGTAAATTCGATATAGGCATATCAAACCCTAGGGATGTGGAGTTGTAGTGAATAGTATTACCAATACCAACCATGATTGTGTGGAAATATAGAGGATATTTGACTTCGGTCAGTGTAAGATCGATTTTTATTTCACCGAATGAGCACGAAAAGAAATATTTTCACGAGTGGCGAAGCCACGGGTGAAAATACTTCTTTTGATGTTCATTAGTGAAATAAAAATGGATCTTACACTGAAATAATCAAATTTTCTTTTTTTTATATGCTTTAAACGGTAATTATCAAATCATTTTAAAGTGCCAGCCGTACCCACGGGGTAAAAAAACTTTTTCCATGGTGATTTCGCGTCGATTTAGAGTTGTATAGCGTGTTAAATGGGTATAATATTTGGTGTAAACTGTAAGTTTGCATGTTGAAAATAGCTTGGAATGTTACTTTATCAAATCGTTCACTTGAAATTTTCTTTCAAAAAATGTCCGTAGTTGCTATGTTCATCTGGCGTCACGTGCATTATTTACGTTGCGCCGGTGCTAAAAATGGCGTCATCAACGTCCGAATGACTAGCAGACGTGCGTGACGTAATTTCTAACACACATTAATAAAGTTTAGCTAATTGCCATCTAATAACAGAAAATATATGTTACTTTTCGATGATATATCGAATTCACAAACAGTGAAAATAAAAATTGTATTTTCACTGTTTGAAACAGTGACAATATCGATGTCGATTTAACTGTTTGTTTAATTTGAGGTTTAACGTCATTTAGGTATAGGTCATTTTGGAGAAGTTGCTTCCAATTTTGTGGGAATTTACCCGACATTGAGATGAAATGACATCTCGAGCCCTGTCGCCCAATGAAACCAATAGGGTTTATAAGCATGGTCGGGTCTACTCGAGCCGCTTTGCCTGGGCAGGCTTAGATCCTCTGAGCGGTTTACCAGTACTCGTGTGCGGTCGGATTCAGCTCTGCGTGGAAACATCATGCAGCCCATTTATTTCTTCAAGCCCCAAGGGTCAGGGACCGCTCGATTTCACTGAGAAATCTCTTTATTTCATTGAAAAGCATTTAAGAAAATGATTTCCTTTAATAAATGTAACACCACTTTTTCTCGATATGAAGTACAGTTTAAATGGGTACTCACTACAAAGACTTACTATTGGGATGATTCTCCTATTTTCTATCTCAAGCACCACCTCGTTGTCATGGAACTAATTTATTCCAGTCGAGTGCATTATGATAGCATATCCCGGCATCACGCTAACAACACCGTGAAATAAACACCTCCTTAAACACTACTTTATATAGAGAAAACTGGGGTTTACGGGGGTAAACATTATTTTTCTAATTTCTGCTCCAAAACAAAGGTTGTTGGTACTCGTTAGAACCGCCTCAATGAGGCGGTTCTAACGAGCACCCACAACCCTCAGTTTGCAGTATGAATAAGAAAAGTATCACGGATGTTTGTAAGAAAATACATTTTGGAGGTAAGAAAAAGATGCACTATGTCGCACGGGTGTGTTATCGTAATACGTGAGACATGGTGCATATTTTCATATGTCAAGAATAACTAAATCCGGACACTTTTCTGATGAAAAATTGTAATATGTTTTATACTTTTACTCCAAACATAGGTTGAGTGTGCTTGTTGGAACCGCTTCATTGAGGCTGTCTAACGAGTACACACACACACACACACACACACACACACACACACACACACACACACACACACACACACACACACACACACACACACACACACACACAACCTTTGTCTTGGAGCACAAAAAGGAAAAAAATGTATATCACCGTAGACCCCATTTTGTGTATATAAAGTGAGGTTTAGGAAGATCTTCATTTTACGGACTTTTTAACCTAATGAGGTTTTATTGGGGTGAGACTAAAACGCTGAATTATTGGCTGAATTCAGCAACCAGCTGATCAGCTTAAGGGGACTAAAACGCTGAACTGCTGATATGCTGAATTTTTATTTAATACCCCATTTAGGTAAATAAGAATGTGTATAAATCTAGAAATATATTGGTTGTAAGAAACACATCTATCTATCTATCTATCTATCTATCTATCTATCTATCTATCTATCTATCTATCTATCTATCTATCTATCTATCTATCTATCTATCTATCTATCTATCTATCTATCTATCTATCTATCTATCTATCTATCTATCTATCTATCTATCTATCTATCTATCTATCTATCTATCTATCTATCTATCTATCTATCTATCTATCTATCTATCTATCTGTCTGTCTATCTATCTATCTATCTATCTATCTATCTATCTATCTATCTATCTATCTATCTATCTATCTATCTATCTTTATATGAGGCTATCTATCTATCGCCCGTCCTTCCACAATCCGTTCGTCTTGGTCTTTCCCCCGACCATTTGAGTTTGAAGAAATATATGTGCCGCATGATGCTTCCACGCAGAGCTGACATCACGAAAACGTGCCTATATGATTCTGACCCCCTCGAACCCCACTTTTATATAGAAAAACTGGGGTTTGCAGGGTTAAACATTATTTTTGTTATTTCTGCTCTAAAATATAGATTGTGGATACACGTTAGAACCGCCTCATCGAGGCGGTCCTAACGAGTACCCATATTCTAAATTTTTTGACAGGGACTTTAAACCTCAAAACAAACACATAAACCGTCTTTATCTTTACATTGTTTATCCCCAAAAATGAAGTCAGGGTGGATGAAAGGGTGGATGAAAGGACAAATTGTGTCGTTGGTCTCACAAAGATCTAACACTGATTTAATTAAAAGAATCAGTGAAAGCGGAATTCATATAATAAATACTGGAGATATTCTGCCAGTTAAGCATCCTGGTCAGTCTTTGCGGATGCACAGGCTTATCAGTGTCTTTGGTGATCGGTATGCTTAGAGCAGTTTTTATTTATTTAATTATTTGATAAATAAATAAATAAATCTTGACTTATAATTAATGACAACCGCTCTGTGACTCCAGGTTTGGATTTCAATAACCGGTAGCTTGATAATCTGTTCTGTTCTGTTCTGTGGCTTTGATTACTATTTTTTTCTAGCCCGGTAGAATATAGACATAATTTGGAGGCGGTTCTAACGAGTACACACACCCTATGTTTTAGATCAGAAATAAGAAATATAATGATTATCCATCCAACCCCCGAATGTACTACTTAAAAGTGGGGTTCGAGGGGGGGGGGGGGGGGTATATAGGCATGTTTTCATGACGAGCGTCCATGCATATTCAACTTCTTGGATGCACCGCCTGATCCGAGTCTTCGGTGGCGCACAAGTAAGCTGCAGGAATATAGAATGACCTCAAATAGTCATTCAAACGTTTTGGGGATACTTGCAGCTGACTGCATTTTTTATGGCTATTTTCAGTCGCTCTTCCGTAAAACAAAGTAAAACAATTAAAATCATTTCTCTTAATCCTTGCTCCCTATATTTACGGACTACACAATAACAAAATTCCAAAAACCAAGCAAAATACACCTTGAAAAACATGTAAATAATAAAATTCAGCATATCAGCAATTCAGCGTTTTAGACCCCTTAAGCTGATCAGCAGGCCGCTGAATTCAGCATGAAATTCAGCGTTTTAGACCAACCCGTTTTATTGTCTTATTTTAGAGGGACTCATTTTACAGGGAATCAAACAAGAGGCTCCATCTTTATCCTATTCTTATCTGAAAATCAAAAAAGCAGCGTCTGGTGCGGGTCAACACTGTTTGCTAACACATTACGAATACATGCCTGTTCAAATATATTGAAATCTTACCGTCGAATATTGAAGATTTTTTATATTTCTGCTCAATACATAGATTGTGGAAACTCGTTTGAACCGCCTCGGCGAGGCGGTTTTAACGAGAATCCACAATCTACGTTTTTTAGCAGAAATAAGAAAAAATAATGTATACCCCTGCAAACCTCCAGTTTTACTATATAGTGGGGTTTTAGGGGGTCAAGATTATATAGCCGTGTTTTCGTGATGAGGACTTTCTGTCAGAGATAGATTAAAAATGAAAAAAAAAAAAAAAATAATAATAATAAAATAAATAAAAAGATAGACCTGATACCGGATAAATGACAACTAGACTTGTCCAACATATCACAAAGGTAGGGTCCACCGGTATTCAAAGGGTTAAATTCACTCTCCCGTTAAAACTGGCAGAAAACATTCCAGTTATAACCGTAGTCCTTAGCATTACGATAACACGCCCGTATGGCATAGTGCTATTTCACATCTCCAAAATGGCTACTTTTCTGATGAAAATCCTTCATATTTTTCTTATAAATGCTCAAAACATAGGCGGTTCTAACGAATACCCACAACCTATGTCTTGGAGTAAAAATAAGAAAAATAATGTTAACCCCCTTAAACCCCAGTTTTCTCTATATAAAGTGGGGTTTAGGGGGGTCTTCATTTCACGGACTTGTTCATGGATGGCCTAAAACAATAGCTGTGATGCCGCTAACATACCGAAAATATAGGGTCGATACGTCGATTAATTTTTTTCTTTTTTTTGTCAATTTTTTATTTGATGGAAAAAGAGCAAAAATCTTTAAAAAGGCTTAATTCTAGGCATACTACCAGGAAATATTCAAATAATGAGGTTTAGTGTAGATTATATTTTCTTGTCCTTTGGGATCGTTGATTCCATTGTGGAATTTTGAAAATATCTGAGGGTCACTGATGAGGCCTAATTGGCCGAAACTAGCTAGTCTGGCCCAGAAAACATGTACACTCAATATTTCACTTCTGTGGTGTTTCCTTGCTTCCAAAGGATAACTCTTTTATAGTACATATTAGAACATATCAAGGTAGCAAAATGACAGGTTTTTAAGTATTAGTTTGCTTTTCTGACATTTTTATGATAAGTTACCAAAAGTACTATAAAATAGTAAGGTCGGTAGGTAAGAATTCTTTTTATTTTTGTTTTTCTGGATGGCCATAAAAATTGAAGGGTAGGTACAAAAAATCACGGTTGGTGGGGTTAGTGCAAACATGGCTATCATTATGAAAACATGTCCGTAAGAAAAAATGGCGTCAAACATGGTGTCAGAAAATGATAAATATTCGGTAGAAAAATGACAACATCTTTCTTATTTCTACTTTCAACATAGATTGTGGGTGCTCGTTAGAACCGCCTCAATGAGGCGGTTCTAACGAGTACCCACAATCTATGTTTTTCAGTAAAAATAAGGCAGCTAATGTATACTCCCGTAAACCCCAATTTTCTCTCTATAAAGTGGGGTTTAGGGGGGTCTTCGTTTCACGGACTTGTTATCGTGATATTTTTTAGGTCTTAGTACGAAGCACACGAAGTCGTGCATGCCACCAATCTTCCAAAAAGCTTAGTAGACAGATTAATCGGGAAGTAAATCGGAATGTGCAAAGAAACTGTTATTTTATGTATTTTCTAGACAATGGCTTTGGTCTTCATTCGGTTTAACCCATTGCATGCGGGAACCCCCTAATGGGGTATCTTGGCAAACAGTGCCGGCCCAGACCAGACGCCGCAGAACGCGGCGTCTGACCAGGGCCTGCACTATTTGCTAACAGAATTTTGCGTCAAAATAGAATAAAATCAAAAACATAGGCCTGACACCCTTTATATGACAAATGGACTTGTCAACATATAGCATTGGAAGAGTCCACCAGTATACAATGGGTTAATGTATGATTTCTGCTGCTGTGACCGGTAATATGTTTATTTAGAAGCAGAATCCAATATCTTGAGATTGAGAAACCTGCCGTTCAATCGCAGTATCTTTAACTGATTTTCCTAAATGGACATTTGTAAGAGACAATTATCACCCTAGTTTGTAGCAATTTAATACTTCGTCACCTTGTAGCGTAATTGGACTGGACTATTGTCACGCGAAGTGATGACGTCATGGCGAGAGTTCGTTTGTATTGGAGAATGATGGAAAATGAATCTTCGTTAAGGTGCGCTACAGCTGCTGGGAAGGCCTGCGTGGGACTCGAGTAATCAGCAAATAAACCGTGTATTTATGTACAAACATCTTACAAGTCTGGCCTTTTGTTGCAAAGCTATCGGTGGAAATCTAGTGGAGCGAGTTCTGAATGAAAAAAGACTAGGCAGACTGAGATAAAAAGTTAGATCGTGTTACTTAGACAATCATAAAATATTAACTATAAAAAAAGAAATTTAGACAAAATATATTGATAACTCAGACGTTAAGACAATCTTTCATAGATATATATCATTGTATATGGAACAACCAAGTTCTTGATATTGGACATCCGTCAAAAAGGTAAGATAAACCATTAGAAAACAAACCTATGGAGCATAAAAATATCTTGCATGGTTTTATGAAAACATTTTTCAGAATGATTGTTTGAAAAGATTTTGTTTTCTTATTTCTGATAAAATTATATAAACCTTGGGTGCTTGTTGGAAGCGACTAAATAATGCAGTTCTAACGTGCAGCTACAACATCACGAAAAACGCCTATATAATTTTGACCCACTTGAACTCCACTTTTATATAGTAAAACTGGGGTTTACAGGGGTAAACTATATTTTTCTTATTTCTGCTCTAACATATAGATTGTTGGTACTCGTTAGAACCGCCTCATTCTATATTTTTCTTATTTCTGCTCTAAAATATAGAGTGTGGGTACTCGTTAGAACCGCCTCGATGAGGCGGTTCTAACGAGTACCCACAATCTATATTTTGAGCAGAAAAAGGACAAATATACCAGTTTTCATCTTAAAATTTCCGTTGTTTTTTTTCTATAAAAGTTTACAATGTATTTGTATAGGCCCTTTTTGTAATGAATATGTATTCTCAATTTATGTTTTTAGTCGCAATAGGAAAAATATATAAATATGTCCTATAAAAGGGTTATCCTTTGGAAGCAAGGAATACACCACAGAACTGAAAAATATGGAGTGTTTATGTTTTCTGGGCCAGACTAGCTAGTTTCGGCCAATTAGGCCTCATCAGTGACCCTCAGATATTTCCAAAATTCCACACCTTGTACACCTCACTTCTCGCAATAATTAGGGATTGGAACAGGTGTTAATTACATAGAGGATCATACATTAGCGTACATGTATTATTGAATTTATTTAACGAGTTGAGGAACAGGGATAAAATCCGAGGCTTCACCGAGCATTTTGTGCCTTTTCCTGAATGAGTTTAATAAATTTATTAATACATGAGCATGAATGCAAGGCTCTAGTTATCATATGACATTTAAAACGCATTTTATTCATGTGCCCCCCCCCCCACACACACACACAAAAAACAATTCTCCGCATTTAGTAAACGCGACGTCGTTAAGGACGTCGAACTTGTAACTTTACAGGGCGCAGCTAACTAATAATCATTTCAAAAACATGCCTATTCAAATATATTCGAAAAATTTTACGACCATAAAAATAAAATATTTCAGACACGAAACCTGATATTCTTCTGATTTCTGCTCAAAACATAGATTGTAGTTACTCGTTAGGACCGGCTCGGAATGGCGGTTCTAACGAATACCCGCAATCTATGTTTTTGAGCAGAAATAATACCCCTGTAAACCCCAGTTTTACTTTATAAAAGTGGTTTGCAGGGGTAAACATTATATTTGTTATTTCTGCTTTAAAATATAGATTGTGGGTACTCGTTAGAACCGCCTCATCGAGGCGGTTCTAACGGGTACCCACAATCTATAATTTGAACAGAAATAACAAAAATGTCACACTTTTTCATCTAAAAATTTCGTTCTTTTAGGCGGTAAAATTTACCGTGTATTTGTATAGGCGTGTTTTCGTAATGTGCTGGTGACTTCGGTGATGAAGTTTTCTGTGTACTTCGGGTTTTCTGAAGAAGGCCACTGAGCGAAATATTAAAGTTGAGTGGATATGTAAAATTAATAATATTTAATCCACTATTGGATTACCGAATTTAATGCATGGCGTCATTACATTCTCAGATGCGACGTCATATGATATATCGATTTATTAACGTAGCGCGATAGCGACGTCATAGGATAAACCGATTTATTAACGTAGCGCGATAGCGCCAACGTGTCCGAGTGATGGAAATAAACGAATCGATAGTGTTGTTGTATATTATATGCAGACAAATGAGTTTGCAGGGCTTTAAAATGATTTATTAATGAAATATTGACCTCCAAAATCAGAATCAGAAATAATACAAATGTGGCTACTTTTGATTTTTTTAACATCATCCGTATCTTTAGACACAGCATGAAGTGAACGAGTCAGTGTAATAAATATTTATCACGACAACAAGTCCGTGAGACGAGGACCCTTATAAAGAGAAAAGTCGGCTTTACAGGGTATAATTTATCTGCCTTATTTTTGCTCAAAAACATAGATTGTGGGTACTCGTTAGAACCGCCTCATTGAGGCAGTTCTAACGAGCACCCACGATCGATGTTGAAAGCATGAGTAAGAAAGATGTTATCATTTTTACCCAAAATGTGTCATTTCTGACACCATGCTGAACGCCATAATTTCACACGGATACGTTTTTCTTATGTAATATAAACCTCATTTGTTTAGAGACAAGATGGGTTTACTAAGGTTTAGTTCACGTCCTTATATTTCTGCTCAGCAACATTGACTGTGTGTTCCTGTGGGAACGACCACAAATGTTAATGAGAATTTAAAATCTATATCCGCAACACAAAAATCACCATTCTTCTTCAGAAAAAGAAGCCTCTGTGGTTTAGTGGTTACGCTACTCGCCTTGTAAACCAGGGGTCGCAGGATCGATCCCGGGCTTCACCAGACATTCGAATGAGTCTTCAAACCGAGGTCCCGTCTCCGTATGACCTTAGCTGTTCATGGGACGTAAAACTAAAAAACTCACTCGCTCCAGAAAAAATGTTATGTTGGACGCATAGACGGTGTAGAAACAAATCGGTCGCCACAGAACGCGGCGTCTAATCTGAGTCTGAGCTGTTTGCTTAATGTTCAAGAATCGCTTTGTAAATGGCAATATATGAAAATAACGACACTCCTCCCACCACCCCACGAAATTGGTAATGGAATGACCCAATCTTCTTGGTCGATGAGTCCATATGTGATAAATGGGTTAAATTTATGCAGTCGAACTTCGATGGCTCGAACCCCTTTGGGACCATGAAAATTTATTCGAGACAGCGGTAGTTCGAGCCACTCTAGGTTACTACCAAGAGGCATAACGAGATACTTTTGAACATCTTTCGATGTTATATAATGAAAATGTTTGCTGTGTGTACTCAATAGAATCGCCTCATCGAGGCGATTCTAATGAGTACACACAGCATACATTTGCAAGATAAAAGACTAAAATTTCCTTAATCATTCCAACCATTTTGAGTATTTCCCTAGGGGCTCAAGTATGAGTTCGACCCAGCCATGATAAACGAGCCATTGGTGTTCGAGCCATCGAAGTTCTACTGTATTTTTCTTATTTCTCCGCCAAGATATAGGTTGCGAGTAGTCGTTAGAACCACCTCAATGAGAATGCAAAAAAGCACTATGTCGTACGGGTGTATTATCGTAAGAGTTTCACTGCCCTTTTCTTTTACGTTGAGTGGCTTTACTGATATTTTCAGTGAGGAGGGGTACGGGGAGCACCGGTGGAGTCGCGCTATCTACCTGAATTTATCTTTTAATTTTATTATTTTCTTGACTGAGTTAGTTTCAACCGGCTATTTTGTGATATCATACAATATTAATTGCAAATTGTTGGCTCTGGTAGAGGCGATTTCTCCAGCAATACACATAAGAAAACTCAGTTCAAACTGTTCAATAGGCTGGTCTGCGCCTTCATGTGAGTAATATAACACGTACTTTCAGTGATGATTTTGCTCGGTCTCTACATTTAGATCTGAGCCTTAACAGGGATTAATTTGCTCACTGGAGCCGCAGCACCCGGGACCAGCCCACAAAACGATGACTTATGTTGCAACTATGGCAGAGCAGCATAGCAATGAGATGATTTTATTTCGGTTTATTATAAGAAATATTTGTTTGGTATTTAGAACGATACCCCCCCCACCCACCATCACCACCACACACGCACACACCCCATTTCCCGTCATCCCTCAGCACCAGCTATCGTCTTATCAGTTCAGCGGGCGCGCGGTGCTATGGCACTACTGAGTCGGAGTCAACTCAACATTGCAACTTTGAGTTGACGTTGCATCAGCGGTGCCTATTTAGGCGTTGTGCCTGCTGAAGTTTCTGTAGTTATGCTAATATCTCCCATGGTTTTGTCCGGTTAGTTAAATGCTTTATATATATTCTATGAAAATGTATTGCCATGTTTTGATATTTCTATTGAAAATGTAGCTCGATGTCATGTATATGACCGGAGTTTTCTCAATAAAGTACGTATCGTATCGTGTTAAGCTTTGGTATATGAACTGCCACCATTTTGGGGAAAGACTGCAAACTGGGCCTGCCATTCGTGCTTCTTATCACGAAATCACACCTATATAATTCGTTTTCATATTTCCGCTCTAAAATATGGATTTTGGGTACTCGTTAGAACCGCCTCGATGAGGCGGTTCTAACGTGTACCAACAATCTACATTTTGAGCAGAAATAAAAAGAAATATCGCATTTTTTACGCGAAATTGTCGTTTTTTTGGCAGGAAATCTACAATGTATTTTTTAAAAAAAAAAAAATAATAATAATAGGCGTGTTTTGTAATGTGTAAAATATTGTTTATACACGTTTATCTTTGACATTTAATTGAGGATGTGAGGCCTGGTTGTTTCAGTTCCTGGTCAGTGCTTTATCTTTTATTTTCAAAATAACTCTCAACCATTTAGTCTGTCAGTACCGTGTTTTCGAGCCTTGCTCGGGTTATTTATTCCAAATATCAGCCATCGTACTTATGTACATAATACAGACATTTGTTTGATATTAGGTGTAACGTCCCCATCAACACTGTAAAGGTCATTTTCGAGACGTTGCTCCCAATTTTGTGGGACTTTTACCCGGCATTGAGATGAAATGACATCTCAAGCCCTGTCGCCCAATAAAACAAATAGGGTTTATAAGCATGGACGGTCAGACTCATGCGCACCGCTTTGACTGGGCAGGCTTAGATCCTCTAAGCGGTTTAACAGTACTCGCGTGCGGGTCGGATTCAGCTCTACGTGGATGCATCATGCAACCCATATATTTCTTCAAGGCCCGATGGGCGGGCATCGAACATAATACAGACATACATAATCCATAATACAGACACATATAATACTACTGTTTGGCCTATACTTGCCCTCTCCATGAGTACCACAACTGACAGACAGTAATACAGAGTGCATCAATTCAATACAATGACAAACTGACATGTAACAATGGAAGGTCATGTGGTTTTTCTCGGTAATTCGGCTTTCGTCACCTCTTATGATTTAAGAGGTGGATATAAATGGCACATTTTTGAAAGGGTCTTAAAACTGGATTGGATAACAACCCCAAAATCCCGTTTAAACCACACACTCGTGAATATTTTATATGGAATCCGTAAAACTCGCCGAAGTATCGTTTCATAAAGTTTAAATGAAATGGCCACTCGGATAACATCATCAATTTTGATGATGATTCAAAAATATCATGGTAGATAATGATTTCTTACATGTGTTAAACGCTCTGCATGCTGGGTATTTGTTTTATTTCAGCAGACCACATTTTGTAAAATATTTTTCTCATTTTTCCTATGGAGACATTTTGTATGAGATGTAAAGGAAATAAATAAAATAAATAAATCAACAATTCGCTGTCTGCTGAGTTAGCCCAGAGCATGGTAAAGGTTAGAAACGACAATTTTCTGATAAAAAAAAAATTAAAATGCTAAACTGTTTCTGCTACTTACACAGGCTGTGAATGCGCTTGAAAACAGTTTAAACTACCAACTAACATTTTGAGGAAAAATATAAGAATCTAATAAAAACCTTTATATCATGATCACCTCTTCTACAACGTATTGTTGGTGTTCCAGGGATTGCTTTTACACTTGCTTTTCATCGTTCCTTAATTTGACATCCTTTAGATACCTGTTGAAGGTCTTAATTGGACCGATGTTCGTACCTCGTATAACAATGTTTGTTTTAATCTATGGGCTTTTTATAGGCATAGCTGTTTTGTGGGCTTTTGTTATACTCGCCTTCTATTTGAAGGAGTTACCGTTCTTCCGTATACTGTTTAACTTAATGACCGGTATGAATATCCCTTTAGTTTTGACGGTATCGCCCCTTTAAAGACACATTTTTCGATTACATAACACCCTAATGACCGTTTATTAAAGAATCCAGCATTGAGATAAAATACACTTGGGCTATTCAGGCTGTCATACAGGTTGGGGACCAAGAGAGGGTAATAAATTACCTAGGCATATGACTTTGACAAATGACATCTATTCATTTACACCTAAGTCCTTATTTTGATTTGCACGGAAGAACCAACAACACCTTTTTCCGATTTGTTTTATTTAGTAGCCATTAATTATTATCAATACAGAAATTGCCAATTCAAATATATTGGAAAAATTTTTTCACCAAAAAATGATATTTTTTTTTTTCAGATAAAATCCTGATAACTTTATTATTTCTGCTCTTAACATATATTGTGGGTACTCATTAGGACCACCTCGGCGAAGCAGTTCTTACGAATACCCACAATTTGTTTTTACAGTGTGACTGCTCGTTAGAACTGCTTCCATGAGGCGTTTTTAACGAGGACACACAATATATGTTTTGAGCAGAAAAAAGAAAAATAATGTATACCCCTCTAAACCCCAGTTCTACTGTCCAAAAGTGAAGTTTAAGGGGTCAAAATTTTATAGGCCTGTTAATGTGATGTATATCTTTTCCCCCGTAATGGATTTATTCATGTGACCAAGTCTGTTAAATCAATATCCCCTAAACCCCACTTTCATTAGAGAAAATGGGGGTTTAAGGGGGTATACATTATTTTCCTTATTTCTGCTCCAAGTCATAGGTTTGTGTGCTCGTTAGAATCGTCTCATTGAGTCATAGGTTGTGGGTACTCGTTTGAACCGCCTGAATGAGGCGGTTCTAACGAGCACCCACAACCTATGTTTGCATTATAAATAAGAAAAATAAATTCAATTGTGTTTGTTATTATAGTTTTAAACTTGAAAAGGTGAAAACTTTATTTAAAATTAAAAAAGAAATAATTTAAAACAATATTTTGTTGGAAACAATCTCAGTAAATTATACTATCACTCACGTACCCTTATTGAGCCCCCTATTAAACATAGCAATTTGCTCATAATCACCTCATAATCACTTAGATAAGATAAGCCTTTGATGTGCACTATGGTATGAAGGAAGTGTTTATTGGAGATCATTGGACAGGCCACTCCTTTTATATAGGGACAAAAATGTGTCTTTAAACACACATGAGTATCACAAATAAATACAAACTTACAATATCTCCCCATAGGTGACATTCTGCTTCTTCTTTACGGATTCCCCATTCTATTAATAATTTTAAAGCTCTCTTTGAGGCCTATAAATTCGGTACGAATGATGACTTGGGTACGAAATGACTTGGGTACGAAATGACCGGTCCCCTAATTTAAAATGGACCACTTCAAACCTATTAGGTGGGAGATTTTATTGTCATGTATTCACCATATTTGCATTATTTGCTGGCCCCCAGCTTGCACATTGCCAATATTGGAAAAACAGGTAACCAGACCCCCCAGACCTTGAAAGGTCGGGGGGGGGGGGTTGGTTACTTGTTTTTCCAACACTGATAACCTTCAGACTAGGAACCAGCAAATAATGCAAATAAGGTGAATGGGTTAATAACCTTATCTGCCAGGATAAACACCTGTCGAGTGTTTATCACCTGTCGAGTGTTTATCACCTGTCAAGTGTTTATCACCTGTCGAGTGCTTATCACCTGTCGAGTGTTTATCACCTGTCGAGTGTTTATCAATGGACCCAAATAAACAATCCTAAACAGGAAAGAATACTGTAGAATACTGTTGACCATTTACTGCTATGGTAAACGTGAATATCACTGAACAATGAAGATAAACCGCACACAAATCAAAGGTTTTGTATGCAATTAAATAAATAGAGACCCGCAAATAGCGGGTAAAATAAACAAGTAAATAGTAAATTGGCAAGCATATACAAGCCAATGGTTTCCGCAAAAGACACTGGCAAACAGCGTTGACACAGAACACGGCGTCTGAGTAAGGTATACAATGTATGTTTAAAGTAAGGATTTTTAGAGTTGACATTCACAAGTCTAAGTCCAGGTTCAGAACTATTTTTTCTACGTACATTCAGAGACATTCGACCAATTGATTGTTTATGAGTGAGTGTTTGAGTTTTACGTCCCACCAACAGCTAAGGTTATACGGAGACGGAACCCCGGTTTAACGGCTCACCCGATTGTCTGGAAAAGCCGATTTACAAGGCGAGTAGCATAACAACTAAACCACGGAGGTTCCTAATTGATTGTTTATTGATACACCGCACGTTTTGTGGGCCCCCCATTGTTCCAAGCATCGTTATCTCAACGACGACACAACAGCTCCTTGAAAATTCACTGCCAGTTTTGTCGGCCAACATTACGCATTATAAGTGTTTTGAGTTATTAATATAACACGAAGGGTTGACTCAAGTAAATTACTGATTCTGTACACTGCAATGCTTTCAGATGCAGTTAGTTTAGATAGAGAATAATGCACCCTTTGGCTACTATTAGACGAACTCTTGCATTCCGAAATCTTAGGATTTTTCGCTTAACAGTAAATTTGGAAACTGCAGAAAACTGACTTATCTGCATGTGTCAGCTTGTGACGGTTGTTACGTACAGACTTGGTCTTGACATTCCCCGAATTCTCTGTCAATTGTCTTGTTGTAATTAAACAACTTGTTTGAAGCATTGAAGAAAAGAATGTAATTCAGTAGTTTACGTTCACGAGCTAAGTAAGTGAACTCGGAACAAAACTTTGCTCGTCACCTGATGTTACTCATATCACGAAAACACGCCTTTATAATTTTGACCACCTTGAACCCCACTTTTATGGAGTAAAACTGGGATTTCTGGGGTAATACCATATTTTTCTTATTTCTGTTCTAAAATATAGATTGTGGGTACTCGTTAGAACCGCCTCGATAAGGCGGTTCTAACGAATGCCTTCAATCTATATTTTGAACAGAAATAAGAAAAAAATATCACAATTTTTCATCATAAAATTTTCATTTTTTCGGCGATAAAGGTGGCAATGTATTTTTATAGGCGTGTTTGCGTAATGCCACGTAATTCAAAGAACGTAAAATAAATTACCTTTATTACCCATATTTTCATTATTTCCCATCTATTATGAGACGAAAAATACTGGTCATCACTTGAACCCTACTTTTAAATAGTAAAACTCGGGTTTACAGGGGTAAACCTTATTTTTCAGAAATAAGAAACTAACTGCTAAACTTCTTAATCAGGGTTATCGGTACCATAAACTACGCAAAGCCTTTTCCAAATTATATAGACGTCATTCTGATTTAATTTCAAAATTCAATATTGGACTTAAATCTCTTCTGCAACAAGATATATCAGAACCCGAATTTTGTTGTGACTTAATATGTAATTTTAGAAAAATAAATAGCCGCAATGACTTCAGCACCCAATTTCGTAAAATCATTCTTCGATATAAAAAGATTGGGTACAACATAAATGTTTTACAACATAAATGTTATACAACAGGCTGCATACATGGTAGTTAACCCAATCACGGTTGACAACTTTGCTGCCTTCTTTAATTGCACGCCGGTCAGGCCTAAGATTCAATCACGGTTCAAACGTAAAGGATTACTGAGAATTAAAGAGAATCTAGTTCTATGTAATGTTGGTTGGTGCCTGATGCTCTGTCCCTGGTCGGGCCAATCGGAGTCTAACTGTTGGTTTTCTTTTGCTCCAGCATTTCAGTGGTTTTTTGCTGTCGAGACCTCATCGTTGTTTCATCTCTGCGGTTGTTTGGTTTTTAGTGTTCACGAAGATGTTGCACTGATAAGTAAGGAGGCCTTCATGCGGACTGAATAAATTACTTGTCTAATCCGCGACGGAAGTAAGGACGAGGATTATGGCCACGTAAAATCGATTTAAGCCCCAACCCCCAATCCCAGTCGAATTCGTTTCACCGACCGTCCTAAGGCGGTTCGTCAGTCGCGGTTTATTTTTGTTATGGTTTGCCTTTGAGTGTTTGTATCGCTTATATTATTTTGTTTTGGATAGCCAATTGGCCATTTTTGGGGAAAAGTAAATGTCCTTTTGGCTTTCCGCTATTAATGTTTCCATTAGGGTTTGTTGTTTCATGTTTGTATTTCTTTCCCTTTGGTGTCTCTGATGGGAGCTGTGAGTTAATTGTATCGATAACAGATCATTGCATTTGCTTCTGCTTTGATCGATAAAAAACGGACACTTCTACCACAATGTACACAAAATTAACACATTATGTTATTGCCAATAGCAGAGCACTGTGGCTTGAGCACTGGCTATGGGTTTTTTCTTGATATACATATATATATATCTACGTTAAGAAACTGAATATGTACGAGGACTGTTCAAATATGAATGCAACTAAGCACATAAAATTGATTCCGTGATAGATTTCGATTAAAAATTTATTTGTCCCCTCAAAGTATTCCCCTTTAACAGATATACAAATATTCAGGCTTCTGATCCAATCATTGAATGCATTTTGGTAGTCTTTTCGAGGAATACTATAAAGGCACTGGAATATTGCAGAACCGAGGTGTTTGCGCTGTACAAATTTTCGACCAGAAAGGTATTTTTTCAGCCGCGGGAACAAAAAAAGTCACACGGTGCAAGGTCAGGGGAAAACGTGTGTGCGTGTGTGTGTGTGTGGGGGGGGGATGAGGGAGTTCAACAACCTTTTCCTGCTTCAGATAGTCTTGCACAATGAACGCTTTGTGCGATGACGCATTGTCATGTTGCAATCTGACATTGGCCAAACCAGTTGCGGGTCTTCGTTCTTTGAAATATTTCTTCAATTTTCGAAGAACATTATTCTTGTAAAACTTCGCATTTACAGATTTGCCTTTAGGCACAGCAACCTGAATAGCAGGGCCCTGATTTGAAAAGAATATGGCATACATTACCTTCATGACGCTCATGGTCCGCTTTGCAATGCATGGTCTTTTGCAATACTTTGTTGCCCATAATTTGTTCTGAATCTTTCGTTTGGGCTGAAAAAAGTGAACCCATGTCTCGTCACCTGTGACGACATTAGCGAAAGACCGTGCATTGTAATTTGGAAACTTTTTAAGCAAATTCTTGACGCACTGAACGCGTGTCTTTTTCTGCTCATCTGTCAATAGATGGGGAATCCATCTAGCACAGATCTTTCTCAATTTCAAATCCCGTTTCAGAATTGTATGAGCTGCTCCTAATGAGATGCCAACCATACTAGCTATTTGCCTAGTGGTGTATCGTGCATCGGTAGCAACTATTTCTTACACTCTAGCAACCATCTTGGCAGATGTTGCTCTTTTCGGCCGACGATCATGTGGTGCATCTTCTGTTGAGCCTAGCCCTCAGCTGAATTTCTTACACCAACGAAAAACTGTCGGAAAAGACATTTCATTATACCCATAAACCGAACCTATTTCATCAAAAATGTCTTTGCACCGTATACCAAGAATACAACAATTCTTAATATAGGACCGTATTTCAACGGCGTACTCTGACTTTCGTCCAACCATGTTTTGTATTAGTATACAAGAGTAGACAGTGTTTATCGAACGATATACATGGCTAAAGTGCAGGGATTTTAACAGGTTTGGTATCAATGTATAGGTAAAATGTTTTTCTACGCTGTTATATTTATTTCCAGGTAATTTTCGCATTAGTGCATGAGAAAACGTTCTACTTGCATTCATATTTGAACAGTCCTCGTATACATTCGTCTGCGGAATTCACGTGTCCTCTGTACAGAAACTGGAATTTCGTCTTAACAGTTCGAAGTGCTCGCTAGAATTGACGAAACATCTTTCCCCTCAATCGTTCACGTTTCTAATCATTTGATTGGCCGTTACTATCCATCACTCACCATAACAAGTTATAAATAAAACATAGCGTTTAAACTATACTCAAAGACATGACTTTTCCGCTATACTTCGTAACGCGGAGAAGTATTAATTCTCACAGGCGACACTTTTGTCTTCGTTTATCTCCATTAGGAAAACATGGCCGTGTGAAATAATGGCGTCCAACATGGTGTCAGAAGTTACATATATTACGTAAAAATGATAACATCTTTCTAATTTCTGCTTTCAGCATAGATTGCGGGTGCTCGCTAGAACCGCCTCAATGAGGCGGTTCTAACGAGTACCCACAATCTATGCTTTGGAGCAAAAATAAGGCAGATAATGTTAACCCCCTTACACCCCACTTTTCCCTCTATAAAGTGGGGTTTAGAGGGTCTTCGTTTCACGGACTTGTTATCGTGATGCTTACAAATAAATTGGGTACTTATTAATTAGGACCGCCTCACGGATGCGTTTATTTAATCTAATAAAGGAACAGAACTAAGGCAATATCAAATGTTTCTACAGAAAGTGCACTAATAAACTCGGGTGTATTGGTTTTCCTAATTATAAATTATTTTGGAAGGGTGAGCACATTCAGCTTTAAGCTAATGCTGAACCAGTTTTACAAAAAAAAAAAATGCCTATCAAAATGTTTTAAGCTGAAAGTCTACAGAGTTGTGGTGCTGCCAACCTTATTATATGCATGCGAAACATGGACAGTTTACCAACGGCACGCCAAATAACTGAACCACTTCCATACAAACTGTCTTAGAAAACTTTTAAAGGTTAAGTGGCAAGTTAGAATTCTGGAAACAGAAGTTGATACAGATTGTACATACCTTTCTGAATCTGGCACAGTTAAGATTGACAAACCATGTTACCAGGATGCCTGAGAAACGGTTGCCAAAGAAAATCCTCTTTGGAGAATCAGGAATAGGCAACCGCTCCCATGGTGGTCAAAAGATGCGTTACAAAGACAGCCTGAAAGCCATCCTTAAGGACTTCGATATACTACGGAGACTTTAGAACGAAATTGCACTGGGCCGAGCAAAGTGGCGAGGCCTCATCAGAAGGTGTGCCAGTGAATATGAGGCAAAACGAATCATCGAAGCCGAACAGAAACATGCACGGCGCAAAGCCAGAGCTAAGGCATCACCAACAGAGCTGTCTTCCTCTAGCCTCTGTCGCTCAATCTGCAACAGTTCAGGGCCAGAATTGGTCTAATCAGCCATCTTTGAACACACAAACACTAGCATTTCTCAAATATGATTAAGATTGGTCATTGTCAGTAATGACATACGAACTAGTATAAAATGACATACAGATTTTTGAGATCGTATAATGGCATAAACAATCGCCGCACTGATGTTATGGGGTCAAACTTCTCAGAAAGCCAGGATGCAGTTCCTGCAGCACAGCCGAGTAGCATGATGTTTTTGCTTTCTTTCATGTCTCCAAAAGATATTGTGATTGACGAAAGGAAAAAATCAGATTTGTTTCTGGTTTCCTTTTTCTCATTTCTGATCTGTTACGTCAATCACAAATGGATTAACAGAGATGATGTTAACAAGTCCGTGTATTGAACACCCCTCTAAACACCTCTTTATACAGAGGAAACTGGGGTTTAAGGGGGTATACATTATTTTTCTTATTTCTGTTCCAAGACATAGGTTATGGGTACTCATTAGAGCAGCCACAAATTATGTTTGCAGTAAAAATAAGAAAAATATTACGAAACATCATCAGAAAATAAGCCCTTTTGAATATGGGGATAAAGCACTATGCCGCACGGGCGTGTTGCCCTTAATGATATGCAACAATCGGAACCCTCATACTGGCCGCCACTGGCACCCCAATAAATGATGCCTGGGAGCGGCACATAAGCCTCAGAACAAATACGTGAACAAAACACGTATACAAACATTGGTGCGGGTGGTTAGGTGAGGCAAAGGTGTCTAGTATCTTGCGTCACTGGGGCGTTCAACCGATATCGGCTAACAGTCGGGCAAGGCCCGCCGTCCTTGCAAGCAGATAATCAGTATTTCTTAAATTTCTACACTTCCAATCATTTTTTCTTCGTCCCTTTCACCCACTTTCACCTCATCTTCTATCTCTCTCTTTTTCCTTCTTTTCTCTGTGAGACAACACAAACTGACCCGGCGGGGGGGGGGGGGGGGGTTGAAGTGTCGTTAAATCCCAACGCAATCAATAAATAGAAACATTGATTACCCTGCAGGCACAAAACGTTGACTCAACGTTGAACTAACGTTGAAACAACGTTTTCAACGTTGTTTCAACGTTAGTTCAACGTTGAGTGCCTGCTGGGTAGGCCTTTTTACATGAATTGTCATACATTTGTTTTTCATGTGGTTCTTTATACTTGCCGGTAGAGTTTCTTTTTATTGCTGATATGAATAGTCTGTTTAATACCTTCAAGTCTTATTGCTTTATGAACAAAACGCAATTAGATGCCTGACAAAAGATTTTATGTGTCCTTTTTTCTCGTTAAGGTGACAATATACCCACAAAAAATTAATATACTTCACTTATAACAGGAGACAAATCATTTAATTGCTCGTTATATACACCTTGTAAATTATTAATTTTTATTTTGTCTTTGCACTGCTCTCACAATTAGTGTGGGTAATTTCCGTACCTATTTGTTTTGCACTTGAGAAAATATTCCAAGCTGAGCCTTATCAAGTGACACGCGCCCAGCGAAGACACAGAACAGTCAGTGCAGCCACTCATCCAGATCATTTTTCTCTGTTCTCACGATGAAGCCTCCGTGTAGAGTTTTTCTCAAGGCATACAACAAAGACAGTTCAGACATCGAGAGTGTATATGTCTTCTCTAAGTGCACAAGTTCAAAGATATAGTTTCCCCTGGCGCGGCTTGTTATGTGTAGCAAGAAAGACGTAGTAAAATATAATTGATAAACGGAGTTCAGTAGGTTAGCAAACCCTTTCGGTGCCATATTAAAAGAAATCCCGTAGATATTAATTATGGCCGCGCTTTTCCACGAAAAAGTTATTTAAAAATTATATGCCATGCGGTTGATTGGGAACAGTCGGAACGAAATTCACCTGTATATGTTCTTTATAGTCGTCGTTTTTAACCCTTCTCTTGCTGAATATTCAGTTTAGCCACACCCATTTCTGACTTTGAATCAATCAGATTACTTGATGTAATTTATTCCTACAAATTCACAAACTTAATGTCAAACAGTGTAGATCCTGATCAGATGGCTTCTTCAGAAGCCATCTGATCTGGATCTATACTGTTTCTAAAGATTGGGATTGTCGTGAACAGCATGATAAGTTAATAATGCTAAAAAATTAATAACCTTGTATGGCATCAGAAAGTCGTCATAAGTACAGCCACCAAACGGCTCGGTAAATATGCAAACATCTGCATAATAAATTCCAGTGACTGTAAATATGCTCAACATTGCACGCAAAATAAACTTTATCCGTATATAGACAACCTCCATAAGCTGAGGCGAGTCTGCGCGACATCGCAATTACTGCAAAGAGATTTTGAAACAGCATCGCGTGACCTAGTCTGTGAAATGAACACCTACCAAAACTCCATTTTAGAAAAGACGGGGGTTTACGGGGGTATATTTTATTTTTCCTCTCCTAGAAAAAGGTCGTGGGTACTCTAGCGAACACTCACAACTTATGCTTGCAGTATAAATCAGAAAACGAATCACACATTTTCATCAGAAAAGTTGCCATTTTGGAGATGTGAAAAATGCACTATGTTCCACAGATATGTTATCGCAATGGTTCCAAGAAAATACTCGTGCACCTAGTGGAAATAGCTGACTGCGCACGCGCATTTAAAGAAGACAGATTGTAGATTTCCAATGGTTGTTTTCTCTTGGGTCGGCTCTAGTTATTTGTTTTCTTCAGATAATAAAATTTTAACCCTTATTCCGCTGAATATTCAATTTAGCCACACCCATTTCTAACCTTGAGCCATTCAGATCACTTGGAGTAATTTATTCATGCAAATTTGCAAATCGAATGTCAACAGTGTAGATCGCGATCAGATGGCTTCTCTGATCTGAATCTACACAGTTTACCAAGGTAGGGACTGTCGTGAACAGCAGGATAAGGGTTAAGACCTTGTCTTAACACGTAGAAGATACTTGAAAAATTACGTGAATAGCCAATACGTCATTTTTTTTTGGGGGGGGGGGGTGGTGTGGGGGGGGGGGGGGATCTTTTAGCAATTGTTTACAAAACAGAAGTGAAGGAAATGACCAGGAATCGATACAATTTACCGACAGCTCCCACCAGAGACAACAAAGGGAACGAAACACAAACATGAAACAACAAACCCTAATGGAAACATCAATAGTGGAAAGCCAAAATGACAGTTACTTTCCCACAAAATGGCCAATTGGCTATCCAAAACAAAATAATATAAGCGACACAAACACTCAAAGACATACCATAACAAAAATAAACCGCGACATAAGAACCACCTTGGAACGGTCGGTGAAACGAATTCCACTGAGGGCCGCGTAAGTTAAATCGATTTTACGTGGCCACAATCCTCGCGCTTACTTCCGTCGCGATTTAGACAAATAATTTGTTCAGTCCGCATGAAAGCCGCCTAACTCATCAGTGCAAAATCTCCGTGAACACACAAAATCAAACAACCACAGAGATGAAACAACGGTGAGGACTCGACAGCAAGAAACCACTGAAATGCCGGAGCAAAAGAAAACCAACAGCTAGACTCCGATGGGCCCAACCAGAGACAGAGCATCAGGCACCAACCAACATTACATGGAATTAGATCTCTCTAATTCTCAGTAAGACTTTAACTCTGGAACCGTCATAGAATCTGAGGCCTGACCAACCGGCGTGCAATTAAAGAGGGAAGCAAAGTTGTCAACCGTGATAGGGTTTACTACCATGCATGCAGTCTGTCGTATAATATTTATATTGTACCCAATCTTTTTATATCGAAGAATGAATAATTTTTTGATCAGTTGCTTTTTACCCCTAATTAATACTTGCATCATTATTTTTTATAGAAATGCAAAGATGAGTTTTATTGTCCACTGTTTATGACTGCTGTTGTTAACCCACTATTAACAGTCATTGTTATGCTTGATGACTATATTCAGAGAAAATATGAAGTATCAAAACTTTTCTTTCATGTCAAATATCTGAGTGAGAACTACAAATCTACAAGATGACATATGTAACAGTGTTTTTCCAGTTAAAAAAGCCAATACCATATATGTAATTTTTAAGCGTGAGGACTGGATTAAACCGTGTGCTTAAATCTTGTAATACTTTTGAAGTAGAGTTAAACCCTCTATGTTTTAACTGGACTTTATTTTCCATTTTATGCTAAAATTAACTTCAGCTGGAAATAAGCTGATTGACATTTATTACATAGACTTCCGTTTCAAGGGCTGCTTTGGACATTTTATATCACAAAACAACTTTGCAAGAATATACATTCAATTACTGTTTGTTATACATGTGGGCTTTTATCATTTATTATGTTATAAATACTGACATAGAACATTTCGCCAGTTACTTTGTGCATAATATAACCACAATTTTACAACCGTCTTTCCTTTAAATTTGTTATTTTAATAGCACAAAACCTCTCAATCCTATATAAAAAATCAATAATCTTCCTGAGAAGCACATGCTAGTTTGTGTATTCCTGGTGGCTCATAGTACTTGTCAGAGCTCCTTGTAGTACGTTTCTAGCTGGGCTCATAGTACATGTCAGAGCTCCTTGTAGAACTTTTCTAGGAGGGCTATATAGTTCTTGTCAGAGCCCCTTGTAGAGCGTTTCTAGCTCCTTGTAGAACGTTTCTAGCTGGGCTCATAGTACTTGTCAGAGCTCCTAGTAGTTCGTTTCTAGCTGGGCTCATAATACTTGTCTGAGCTCCTTATAGTACGTGTCTAGCTGGGATCATAGTATTAGTCAGAGCTCCTTGTAGAACTTTTCTAGCAGAGCTCATAATACTTGTCAGAGCTCCTTGTAGAACGTTTCTAGCTCCTTGTAGAACGTTTCTAGCTGGGATCATAGCACTTGTTAGAGCTCCTTGGAGAACGTTTCTAGCTGGGCTCATAGTACATGTCAGAGCTCCTTGTAGAACGTTTCTAGCTGGACTCATAGTACTTGCCAGAGCTCCTTGTAGAACGTTTCTAGCTGGGCTTATAGTACTTGTCAAAGGTCCTTGTAGAATGTTTCCAGCTGGGCTGATATTGCTTATCAGAGCTCCATGTAGAACGTTTCTAGCTTGGCTCATAGTGCTTATCAGAGCTTCTTGTAGAACGTTTCTAGCTGGGCATATAGTACTTGTCAGAGCACCTTGTAGAACGTTTTCAGCTGGGCTTAAAGTACTTGTCAGAGCTCCTTGTAGAACGTTTCAAGCTGACCTCATAGTACTTGTCAGAGCTCTTTGTAGTACGTTTCTAGCTGGGCTCATAGTACTTGTCAGAGCTTCTTGTAGAACGTTTCTAGCTGGGCTCATAGTACCTGTCAGAGCTCCTTGTAGAACGTTTCTAGCTAGGCTCATAGTACTTGTCAGAGCTCCTTGTAGAACGTTCTAGCTGGGCTCATTGTACTTATCAGAGCTTCTTGTAGAATGTTTCTAGCTGGGCTCATAGTACCTGTCAGAGCTCCTTGTAGAAAGTTTCTGGCTGGGCTCATAGTACTTGTCAGAGCTCCTTGTAGAACGTTTCTAGCTGGGCTCATAGTACCTGTCAGAGCTCCATGTAGTACGTTTCTAGCTGGGCTCATAGTACTTATCAGAGCTCTTTGTAGAACTTTTTAGCTGGGCTCATAGTACTTTTCAGAGCTCCTTGTAGTCGTTTCTAGCTGGGCTCATAGTACTTATCAGAGCTCCTTGTAGAAGTTTTCTAGCTTGGCTCATAGTGCTTATCATAGCTCCTTGTAGTACGTTCCTAGCTGGGCTCATAGTGCTTATCAGTTATCAGAGCTCCTTGTAGAACGTTTCTAGTTGGGCTCATAGTGCTTATCAGAGCTCCTTGTAGAACGTTTCTAGCTGGGCTCATAGTTCTTATCAGAGTTCCTTGTAGAACGTTTCTAGCTGGGCTCATAGTACTTACCAGAGTTCCTGGTACACCGTTTCTAGCTGGGCTCATAGTGCTTTTCAGAGCTCCTTGTAGTACATTTCTAGTTGGGCGCATAGTACATATCAGAGCTCCTTGTACAACGTTTCTAGCTGGGCTCATAGTACTTGTCAAAGCTCCTTGTAGAACGTTTCTTGCTGGGCTCATAGTATTTGTCAGAGCTTCTTGTAGAACGTTTCTAGCTGGGCTCATAATACCTGTCAGAACTCCTTGTAGAAAGTTTCTAGCTCCTTCTAGAACGTTTCTAGCTGACCTCATAGTACTTGTCAGAACTCCTTGTGGAACGTTTCTAGCTGGGCTCATAGTACTTATCAGAGCTCTTTGTAGAACGTTTCTAGCTGGGCCTATAGTATTTGTCAGAGCTCCTTGTAAAATATTTCTAGCTGGGCTCATAGTACTTGTTAGAGCTCCTTGTAGTACGTTTCCAGCTGACCTCATAGTTCTTCTCAAAGCTCCTTGTAGAACGTTTCTAGCTGGTCTCAAAGTGCTTATCAGAGCTCCTTGTAGAACGTTTCTAGCTTGGTTCTTAGTACTTGTCAGAGCTCCTTGTAGAACGTTTCTAGCTGGGCTCACAGTACTTGTCAGAGCTCCTTGTAGAACGTTTCTAGCTGGGCTAATAGTACTTATCAGGGCTCCTGTTGAACGTTTCTAGCTGGGCTCATAGTACTTGTCAGAGCTCCATGTAGAACGTTTCTAACTGGGCTCATAGTACTTTTCAGAGCTTCTTGTGGAACGTTTCTAGCTGGGCTCATAGTCCTTGTCAGAGCTTCTTGTAAAAGTTTCTAGCAGGGCTCATAGTACTTGTCAGAGCTCCTTGTACAACGTTTCTAGCTGGGCTTATTGTACTTGTCAGAGCTCCTTGTACAACGTTTCTAGCTGGGCTTATAGAACTTGTCAGAGCTCTTTGTAGAACGTTTCAAGCTGGGCTCTGATGTGACTCACAACACATCATGAAGTCAAATCGGTGTAGTAAAACTCCTTGTAAACTAGTCTTTATGCAGAAAAAGTAGGTTTTACAAGGGTATATGACATTGTACTATATCTGTTCAGAATAATCGTTTCAATAGTCTTAATTTATATTCGCAAAATTCTGAGGGACATATCACACCTTTCGATCAAAAATGAATTTAGGAGCCATAAAATGCAACAATATCTCACATTGCCTTTTTAACCGTGCGCACTGCTCAAGACATAAGTTTGCAATTTTGTTACACTTGATTCCGTTCCATGACATTTTGTTGTGTATCTATCTATCTATCTTCTTATACTGAGTCGGTCATATTTGGCCATTACCTCAGTTGGGTGCGTAGCTAAATTTAGAATTTAGCTTAAAAAATGTAGCATGGGTGAGGGTGACAGTCGATAATTGATCACATACATTATTACATCAGTTGCACACCCTGGTAATTCCCCGCTTTATTTCAGCAAAATGTTGCGTTTATCAAGATTTACGTTAATGCTTATTGACTAAACTGATATCTAACCATGCGCACTGCTCAAGACATAAGAACTCGTAATTTGATACAACTGTTTTGTTACTTTCGTTACATTTGTTTCTGTTCCATGAATATTTGTTTTGTAGCATAGGTGAGAAAGACAGTCGATATAATGAATAGTCCAACAGATGTGATCACATACACAATTGCATCCATTGCACACCTAGACAATATACATGTACTGCAAAATTTCTTTCACTTTTGCTTGAAAGTATGCAGGAGCTACGCACAGTTTTCTGAAAAAAAAAAAAAAAAACACAGAAAAAAGTGTTTGAGGAATTGTTCTTTCCAGACTTATTACTAACAATTTCATATTTGAAACCACTTGACACAGATCTATCTTTTTCTGCCATCTTTAATTTTGAGTTTTGACCTAAACGCAGGATTAAGCAAGTGCAGTAAAATTCCGCTAATATTAAAACCACCTAAAATCGAGACTAAATTTGCTTTTAAAAGTTTATTTGGAAGAGTTAAGTTATTCTTACATTGTGTTTTCTACATCCAGTGTCTCCTAATAAGAGTCCACCTATGGATCATTTCATAGGTGGTCTTAAAGACCACTTTTGAACAGTCCCAAATGTGGTTGTAATATAGGGAGTTTACTGTATTATATGAGACCGTGGAAGTCAAAATAAAATTAACTGGGCTATTATATTGGACAGTCAGGCAAACATGCTGCTAATTGGCAATTCTTCACGCACCAACTAAGTTAGGATCCTCGCTCAAGCTTCCTTTGTACTAAATCACGAGATGGAATCAAGCAATGTGAAATTAAGATTGCTTTAATTGCGCATGCTCGAACATTTATAGGGTTCAGCCCCAAAACTTTTGTTTGAAGCTTGGTCAAATTACATATGAAATATGCGTGGAACGCGAATACGAGTACCTGCACATGCAGCCTTATCTAATACTCTTGATTTTGCCTATGCAGTACTTGTCCTTTCGACAGGAGAAGGCTTAATCTATTTTATAATTAAATATTTCAGTCAATTTGTCACAAGATTCAGAATCAGCCACTGATAAAAGAAGTTTGAGAATCCTGTATCTTAAATTACAAGGCCAAATTTAGGAATTCCCAAAACAGTGAAAACTTCAGCTGAAACCTAAAAATACCTGTGTTTCCGCTAAGTAGCTCGGTCGGATGCGCGTCTGACTGGTGATCAGGAGGTCTCGAGTTCTATAACTCCAAGGTTAGGAACATTTGTTCGTCGAGATTGATCATGGACATTTTTTAGGTCATTATCTCTCTTGCTGCTAATTCAAGAACGGTAGTTATCAATTTCTGGCGAAAGAATGTGCTCTGTACTTGTAAACCGTTTATGTATAAGGCTGTCCAGGAAAAGTGCTGTTAGGTAAACTTACGGACTCGATTTGACCTAAATAGCGTTGACTGGATCGTTGAATTCTAAATAAACAATCACAAATACAATATGTCTTGAAACTGACACGGACAAGGCCTCCTATTTTTATAATTAAAATTCACAACAAACTGTTTTTTGCACATTAATGCATGTCGTCAGTACAGACTGTACTCGTATTTCGATAGTGACGCCTTATAAGATTGACAAGAAACTGACACACACAGACAATGTGAAAAAGTTCGTTAACTGATAGCTACATCAATGTTAGTACTAAAATTTGGTAAAACATTGTTGCAATTTCTTAACCCTTATCTTGCTGTTCACGACAACCCCTATCTTTGCAAACAGTGTAGATCCAGATCAGATGGCTTCTGAAGAAGTCTTATCTTGCTGTTCACGACAACCCCTATCTTTGCAAACAGTGTAGATCCAGATCAGATGGCTTCCGAAGAAGCCTTATGTTGCTGTTCACGACAACCCCTATCTTTGCAAACAGTGTAGATCCAGATCAGATGGCTTCTGAAGAAGCCATCTGATCAGGATCTACACTGTTTGGCATTTAGTTTATGAATTTGTAGCAATAAATTATATCAAGTAATTTGATTGGTTGATAGACAGAAATGGGTGTGGCTTAAATGAATATTCAGCAAGATAAGGGTTAAGGTTGTACTTTCAACACTTCTGAGTTTAATAAATTGTCTGCAATGTCCACCTTACCATGGGGTAGCCCCTATGTGCTTATAGCGCCCGGTTACCTTAAAAACCAGTTCAGTCAGTCAGCCACCTTACCATTACATTTTTTTCCATGGAGGACATTTCTTTTTCTCTGTAGTGAATATAGAATGAGTGTGTTATTTCGTTAGAACAATCGGCGTCGGCAGCTCAGTCGGATGCCTGTCTGACTGGTGATCAGGAGGACGCGGGGTTCGGCAACATTCTTTCGTGGCGATTGATCGTGAAATATTCTCTCCCTTCCGCTGATTCAAGGAGTGCAGTCGTCAGTTTCTGGCGAAAGAATGTGCGCTGTACGAACTGGTTAACCGTTTACGTATAAGCCTGTCCAGGGAAGTGTGGATAGGTAAACTGACCGGCTCAAAAATGACCTAAATAGTGTTGACTGTGCCATTAAACTCCAATACAAACAAACAAATTTCGTTAGAACAGCCACAGTGGAGCGTAAAGATAATGCCCGTTACAACAGCCGTAAATTGTCAGTTCTAACGAGTACTGGCTGTTTTAGAGCAAAAATAAGAAAAGTATAATGCAAAACATTGTTCCTAGTGGACACACTTTAAAAGTTCACTGTATAATAAATTATTACAGGGTAGTTCTTTTAATCCTTTTTGGTAACTAACGGAATCTTCCACCTTATATATAGCATGAGTCCTTTTCAAAAGTTAGGGGTGGAAGGTTGAGTTTTTCTTCAAAATTTTACTTGGAAAATGACTGAACTTTATGCAAACATTGTAGGCTCTGATCATACGCCGTGTTCCGCACTGTTTACCAAGGTATCCCTTTAAGGGTTTCTGGTACTGAATGGGTTAAGGACGTGTAAGCGTAATGCTGAACAGATGAGTAAATGCACCCCAATGAGAAAATTGCATGTCATGCTGTCTAATGTAAAAGGTAACAATGCTTTAATATCTCACTTTCTCTATTGAATCTTGTATAAATTAATTTTCTTTCATTTCAACATGTCTATATCTGCAATGGTTTTTATGAATTTGAAACATGATGTTAGACTAATTTTCTCGATCTTTGTCAATCTCAAGATTTAACTTCAAATTCAAATAGGTTTGCGTCTGCTTCAAGCACGTCGCGAGTGGATATGTACAATACCCTTTACAAAAATGACAAGAAGAAAAATTTTATTATGTGCTACATGTACTGAATATGAGATGAATTACTTTCATCACGCAAAGCGGCCCCCGCCCACCGGGGCTTGAAGAATAGATGGGCTGCATGATGCTTCCACGCAGAGCTGAAACCGACGGCACACGAGTACTGGTAAACCGCTTAGAGGGTCTAAACTAGAAGTAGAGGCAATGATCAGGAATCGATACAATTAACCCACAGCTCCCATCAGAGACACCAAAGGGATAGAAACACAAACATGAAGTAACAAACAGACCCCAACGGAAACACCAACAGCAGAAAGCCAAAAGAACAGTTACTTTCCCACAAAATGGCCAAAAGGCTAGCCAAAATAAAATAATATAAGCGACACAAACACCCAAAGACAAACCATAAGCCATCTCAATGTCGGGTAAAAGTTACACAAAATTGGAAGCAACGTTTCAAAAATGACCTATACAGTGTTGACGTTAAACCTCATATCAAACAAACAAAACAAATTCATAACTTAAATATGCCTATATAGTTTTGACCCCCTTGAACCCCACGTTTTTACAATAAAACTGGGCATACAGGGGTAAACCTATTTTTTCTTACTTCTGCTCTAATATTTAGTTTGTGGCTACTCGTTAGAACCGCCTCGATGAGGCGGTTCTAACGTGTACCCACAATCTATATTTTGAATAGAAATAAGAAAAAATATCATAATGTTTCGTCTTAATTTTTCATTTTTACGGCGGTAAAATTTATAGTGTGTTTTAGTAATCACGACTGAATACACTTGTTAACGTATTGATACGTTCTTCATGTGGATAACACACTCCATAGTTTCATTACGGTATCACTCCCGTATGACAGAGTACATTCTTACCTATCCCCAAAATGGTTACTTTTCTGATGGTAATTTGTGATATTTTACTTATTTATACTTCAAACATAGGTTGTGGGTGCTCGTTGGAACCGCCTCATTTGGAACTCAACAAGGATTGTCTCCATTGCAAATTAATAAATAAATAAATAAATAAATAAATAAATAAATAAATAAATAAGCATGAATAAAAAGAAAATATGTAAGGTGTAGCTTTTTCCTTAATGGTTCTTCTGTTGTGATTTATTAGTCTTTGCATTATTTTATTTTGGGTAGCCATTTGGCCATTTTTGTGGGAAAGTAACTGTCCTTCAGCTTTCCGCTTTTGACATATTCATGATCGAGAAGATTTTTTGTTGGCGTTTCTTTCCCTTGAGATGTGAAGTAATATCATTGTCTTCACTTCTATTTGGTGGATGTGGAGGAGACCAATAATATGACACTAGAGTGAGTGAGTTTTAGTTTTACGTCCCACCAACAGCTAAGGTCATACGGAGACGGGACCTCGGTTTAAAGACTCATCCGAAAGTCTGGAGAAGCCCGGGATCGATCCTGCGATCCCTGGTATACAAGGCGAGTAGCGTAACCACTGCACCACGGAGGCTTCTAATATGACACTAGAATGTCTTGGAATACAGGACCAAAAAAAGTCTCATCAAGCGGTACCACTTAACATTTTGAATGTTTACTCAAAACACTTCCAGCTACAAACTCCAGAGACTAAGTTACTTTCTTAAAGGCGCTAAAGGCCCTCAAAACTGAAAACGTTAAGCGCCCTAAGGTACTTTCATAAAAGGCGCTCAAAGTGCCTCAAAACTGAGAACTTTCAGGCACAGAGACATTTCAAGCTCAAGCTTATTTACAATATGTCAGAGACAATGACAAGAGACTAAGTTATTTCAAGCTTAGTCAAAGTTTTGTTCCTGAAAATCAGAGACAAAGACTAAGTTTTCAAGCTCAGTCAATGCTTTGTCCCTAAAACATTCAGGGACAAAGAGTAATTTATTTTAACCCTTGTCCTGCTGAGCACGGATATGCCTTATCTTTGAAACAATGTAGATCCAGATCAGATGGCTTCTGAAGAAGCCATCTGATCAGGATCTACATTGTTTGCCATTCAGATTGTGAATTTGTTGCAATAATTTGCATCAAGTAATCTGATTGGTTGATAATCGGTAGTGGGTGTGGCAGATTGAAATATTCAGCAGGACAAGGGTTAAGCTTAGTCAGTTGTCCCTAAACATTTCATGGACACAGACCAAGATATTTCAGACTTAGTCCCTCAACATTTCAGGCACAAAGACTAAGTTATTTCAAGCAAATACTAACTCCATCTCTGAAGATACCCAGCAGAAGACATTTAGCATAGTCAAGGTAGGGATGGCACAAACTTATAGGGACAACACAACAAACTGTCCCCAAAAAGTTGTCTCTATAAGTTTGCCCTCAAAATGACCCCCTATACTACTGTTATACTTTTCTTCTCCAAGACACAGGTTGTGGGTACTCGTTAGAATGGCTTCAATTAGGCGAGTCAAACGAATACCCACGGCCTATCTTTGGAGTATGAATTGAAATGTATCAGAATTGCTTGTAAGAAAAATAATCGTTTTTGAGATATGAAATGCCGTCACACGGATGTGTTGTCACAAGGATTTCATCGTACTATTCAGTCTTAACCCTTCTCGTGCTGAATATTCAGTTAAGCCACACCCATTTCTGACTTTGGACCAATCAGATTACTTGATATAATTTATTCCTCCAAATTCATAAATTGAATGTCAAACAGTGTAGATCCTTATCAGAAGCCATCTGATCTGGACCTACACTGTTTCCAAAGATAGGGATTGTTGTGAACAGCAGGATAAGAGTTAATAGATGAAACCAGAATCATCTTATTTCATGTTGGACCGTTTGCATTTGCCGGAAAAGGTACGATTACTTTTCTCTAATCTTTACAATTACTGTTCTATCCTTAAAAATCACACGGCAGTAGAATTTCTTGAATCCGGTTGAAGTTTTAGACCAGTGTTGTGTCCTGAGCATAAGATGAGTGGGCCATTAACTGAACGCATATGAACTATAATTTTCTACCCAGCAGCTTGACTCATTTAAGCATTTAAGATAAGTCTGATTTTATTAATTGATTATCCTGTATTAACCAATATTAACCGGGGATCAAAATTCATAAATCATGTTTTTTAATTGTGTAAATTAATAAAATTGTCATTAATCGAGTAATTTCGTATTGGCCAAGTAACAGGCCCTCGGTCAGCTGTATTGGCCTCGGCCTTCGGCCTCGGGCCAATACAGCAGACCTCGGACCTGTAACTGGGCCAATACGAAATTACTTGATTAATAACATTATAGTATTTATCAACATGTCTGTGGTTAATAAAACTACTGGCATGACTCTGACAAGACCCCGCGTTATGCAGTCACTAATCGTGGTCCTCACTGTTACATAATGCCCCATTTTAGAACACTTTGTATTAATTGGTTATAATCAGTCCTTCTAGAAAATTTTGGTTGATTCCACAGGTCTCACGACTAATTTTGATTCAGCTGCTAAATTATGTAATATTATGCGTGCAGCAGGTTAATTTCATCTTGGGTGTATCAGATATTCAATTAATCAGATTTGAGATTTGTGTGCTTCTGGTTTCATCAATATTATGACTGAAGAATAATGAACTCATTAACACAGGAATGAAAAACGGAACGAAATATATGTATAAAAAAGAAATCTATAGTTCGAAAATGTCGAATGTACCATAAAGAAGTTCAAGGAATAGAACAGATTAGTGTAGAGAACAGTACCGCACAGTACAGGACAGTACAGTTTTTGTTTTGTTTGATTTGAGGTTTAACGTCCCCGTCAACACTGTAAAGGTCATTTTGGAGACGTTGCAACCAATTTTGTGGGATTTTTACCCGACATTGACTTTAACCCGACACTGAGATGAAATGAAATCTCAAGCCCTGTCGCCCAATAAAACCAATAGGGGTTATAAGCATGGACGGGCTGACTCGCACCGCTTTGCCTAGGCAAGCTCAGATCCTCTAAGCGGTTTACCTGTACTCGTGTGTGGATCGGTCTCAGCTCTGCGTGAAGCATCATGCAGCCAAAAATTTCTTCAAGCCACGGTGGGCGGGAGCCGGAGTACAGTACAGTAGAGAAGTGTAGTGTAGTATAGCGTAGAGTAGAGTAGAGTAGATAAGAATAGTGTAGAGAGAGTAGAGTAGAGTAGACTTTAGTAGAGTAGATAAGAGTAGTGTAAAGTAGAGTAGCGTAGTGTACAGTATTGTAGAGTAGATTAGAATAGAGCAGACTAGAGAAGAGTAGTGTAGTTTAGTGGAGTAGAGTAGTGTAGAGTATAGTAGTGTAGAGTAAAGCAGACTAGATTAGAGCTGTGAAGTGTAGAGTAGTGTAAAGTAGAGTAGAGCAGAGTAGAGTAAAGTAGAGCGTAGTAGAGTAGATAAGATTTGAGTAGAGTAGGGTAGAGTAGAGTAGAGTATGTAGATATACCGTTAGTAAGGGCTTCATGTTAACATTTACATTGGTTCACATTAAAAATACCGAAACTTTACAGGCACATATCAAAAAAGAGAGAAACACATGTCAGCATCTTTTAGTTGTAAGTTAATTGGTAAATTTAAATTGTTTATTTTTAAATACAGAAATCTAGTATACAGCAATAAGGGAGCTATAGGTGCTTGGTCTGCAAGGTGTTTATGAACTGTTTGGAAATTTCCAGACTTCAAGACAATAAATACCTGACAATTTATAACTAAAGACAACTTTGAAAACTCTATAAGCAGAACAAACAAACACTTCTACGTCTATTTGTGTGTTGATGTGCACATGGTTGTGCAGTAAAAATTCCATGTTCGTCTTGATTTGAATTGAGCACAAAAACTTTAAAACCTTGTGCCCTGGCTCGTTGTCGCCACTGTGTGGACTTCCTATGACCGGCTTTAACCCTTTTTGTATCAGAATCCACAACATGGGTAATTAGCAAACGATGCAGGGCCAGATCAGACGCCGCAGAACGCAGCGTCTGATCAGGGTCTACAATTTTTACAAGAAGTACAGCCATTTTCCCAATCAGTTTTGAACAAAACACAGCCTGACACCCAAAATTTTGCAATGGACTCCCGCTATATATAATGAGGAAGATTCCATTTGGTATTTACTTCAAAAACGCAAGCGCGGTCAAATGCGTAAAACTAATTGTCAACCAATTAAACAGGTCCTTACGTAATGACATCGGGTCGAAGAATAAACTATCGGAAGTTTTCGACGTTATCCAATCAGATGTCGGGTTACATTCGCAAACACATAAAAATACTAGGTTTCTTGTCACAGCCTCAAAACCTACTAACAAATTCGCAGTGCACCCCCCCCCCCCCCGCCAATCGGGGCTTAAAGAAATCGATGGGCTTCCACGCAGAGCTGAAATCTGACCGCACACGAATACTGGTAAACCACTTAGAGGAGCTACGCCTTCACAGGCAAAGCGGTGCAAGTCGGACCGTTCATAATTATAAACCCTTTTGGTTTCAATGGGCGACAGGGGTAAAAGTCGCCCAAAATTTGAAGTAACTTATCCTAAATGACATATACAGTGTTTACGGGGACGTTAAACCTCAAATCAAACAAACAAACAAATACAAACTCGCAAGGCTGTCATAGTGATACCTACTTCATGTTTGATATGCACAGTTTGTTTGGGAAGTCCATGTGAGGTTTTGAGGTCGCAAAACTTCTATACTTGATATACCAATATTTCGCACGGTGTGAGGCTGACTGCTGTTAATTATTTGTTGATGTTGTCTTGTTATGGCCAATGGCGGCCATACAAACACATTGTAACAACCGAGCATTTTGCCACAAGGCTGCCACAATGCCGCTGCTACGACAACCAAACATTTACACTGGGGTCACGCAGCAGCCCTGTGGTAGCTGTTAGACTTCCTTCTCCGTGAAGGTAAATCCGTTTAGACCACCCAACACACATTGTCGAGATTTCAGTCAGATAACATCTCTGAAATTATATGAAGTTTACTTTATCATGCGGGCACAAATCAAAGCTGAAAATCCCTGGAGATGCTGAAACATGTGGAGCCTCCAAAAAGAGCCCACGTCCATCTAGCTTTCTCAGATTCAGGAAGTATGTACCTATCACAGGAAGTGGTCAACACGGGAGCGTCTCGTCGGCAATTATCTTCAATTCATGCCCTTACTTGGTGCGAATTTGTACCATTAATGCACAAAGTAAGGCATTCGTTCTACTGCCCTGCAAAGTTGTGGGTTGTGAGGTGGACGCAGTAATATCATACAAATTCTTAAGACGACCTTCTGACAGTCTTGTAAATTTGCTCGGCAGCGTCATGTGACAGTTTTTCAAATATCGCAAAACGCCGTCCTGTTGTCGTTTCATATGTCTGCCACAAGTCCGGCAACCCAGTCCAGCGAATCGTAAGATCACAAAATCCTACGGCTGATGCTAATGGACTTTTGATATGTACATGTAATTAATACCTTTGAACACCGTATGTGTTTGTGGGCTTTGCATGGGTATGAATCGATCTTTATTTTTGCTGTAGAAATACAAAGTTTGAGGCATTGCTGCCGAGAGCCCAAAATCTATGTTTGCAACCAGACTTAATGCGGACTGAACAAATTATTTGTCTAAATCGCGACGGAAGTAAGGGCGAGGATTGTGGCCACGTAAAATCGATTTAAGCCCCCCCCAGTGGAAATCTTCCACTGACCGTTCCAAGGCGGCTCTTCTGTGGCGATTTATTTATGTTGTTGTTTGTTACTTACTGTGTGTATCACTTGTGTCTTTTGGTTTTGGATGGCCATATGGCCATTTTGTGGGAAAGTAACTGTCCTTATGGCCTTCCTTTGTTTAGGTTTCCATTATGGTCTGGTCGCTTAATGTTTGTATTTCTTTCCCTTTGGTGTCTTTTATGGGTGGAGTAAGTTAATTGTATCAATTCCTGATCTTTGTTTTACTTCTACTTTAAAATCGTAAAATCATTCTTCGATATAAAAAAGATTGGGTACAACATGGATGTTATACGACAGACTGCATGCATGGTAGTTAACCCAATCACGGTTGGCAACTTTGCTTCCCTCTTTAATTGCACGCCGGTGGGTCAGGCCTCAGACTCTATGACGGCTCCAACGTAAAGGCGTATTGAGAATTAGAGAGATCTAATTCTTGGTAATGTTGGTTGGTGTCTGATGCTCTGTCTCTGGTCGGGCCAATCGGAGTCTAACTGTTGGTTTTCGTTTGCTCCAGCATTTCAGTGGTTTCTTGCTGTCGAGTCCTCACCGTTGTCTCACCTCTGTGGTTCTTTGATTTTTTGTGTTCACGGAGATGTTGCACTGATGAGTTAGGAGGCCTTCATGTGGACTGAACAAATTATTTGTCTAAATCGCGACGGAAGTAAGGGCGAGGATTGTGGCCACGTAAAATCGATTTAAGCCCCCTACTGGAAATCTTTCCACTGACCGTTCCAAGGCGGCTCTTCTGTGGCGATTTATTTATGTTGTTGTTTGTTACTTACTGTGTGTATCACTTGTGTCTTTTAATTTTGGATGGCCATATGGCCATTTTGTGGGAAAGTAACTGTCCTTATGGCCTTCCTTTGTTTAGGTTTCCATTATGGTCTGGTCGCTTAATGTTTGTATTTCTTTCCCTTTGGTGTCTTTGGTGGGTGGAGTAAGTTAATTGTATCGATTCCTGATCTTTGTTTTGCTTCTACTTTAAACCAATATCACAAGTTTCCATCAGATTAGCTTTGAAGCCATAAACATTCACTTTGTCAAACTCAATACGAAAACATGCCTATACAAATACATTGTAAATTTTATTGCCGAAAAAAACAACAGATGAAATATTGTGATATTTTTCTTATTTCTGCTCAAAGTATAGATTAGGAGTACCCACAATCTATATTTTAAAGCAGAAAAAAGAAAATTAAGGTTTATCCCTGTAAACCCCAGTTTTATTATATAAAATGGGGTTTAAGGAGGTCAAAATTATATAGGCGTGTTTTCGTGATGGATGTGTTATCAACATTTTCTTGAATATAAGAGATGAAAAAAGAAGTACTAAATTTTCGAGAAAGACCAAAATGCACTAAAGATTACTCGTTTGGCGTCTCTTGGTCTTGCATGATAAGAGGTGAACAAACATTCTAGCCTATATCTATAATCAGTTGTAAAAGCTTTATTCTTTTTAGTGCAAAACGTGATTATTTTTTCAAACTTTTAGCTGTTATGAAAATGTCTGCAGACAAAATATTATGTTATGCACCCCCGTAAATGGTAAATAAACACATATTTCTCGATACGTTATATCTAAGTGGATAAAGGGGATGTTTTCTGAAAATTTGACTGAGTACAACTTAGCTGACAATGAAAAGAAACCAAAGATCAAGAATCGATACAATTACCTCATACCTAACCCTAACCCTAACCCAAGACAACAAACGGAATGAAACACCGACATAAAACAGCCTCGCCGTAATTAAAACAGAAACCCCAAAACAGAATTTCTTTCCGACAAAACGGCCAACACGACCATACAAAATAATAATAATAATAAAAGACATTAACAACATGCATGCCTTGACAAACTACCGCAACAAAAAGCACCGCATTGGATATGTCAATCAATGCATGTTACTGGGGGGCTTAAACCGACTTTACGCGTTGGTTATGTCGAGGTTTGAAGCACACGTTAAGGAAAAAACTAGTTTTCTAGGCATCACGAAAACACGCCTATATAATTCTGAGCCCCTTGAACTCAAATTTCTATTTTTACAGGGATAAACCTTATTTTTTCTGCTATCAAATATAGATTGTGGGTACTCGTTAGAATCGACAATCTATATTTTGAGCAGAAATAAGACATATATCACAATTGTTTCATCTTAAAAGTTTTGTTTTTATGGCGGTAAAGTTTACAATGTATTTGTATAGGCGTATTTTCGAAGAACAATCAATCAGGTATTGAATTCTGTAGCAGTGCATGTGAGCCAATGCAAGTAAAAACCTACACACATATTTGAGCGATCAGCGAACACACAGATCAGACTTCGCGCAGTCTGATCTGAGTCTTCGCTGATCGAAATGAGCCCTCTTTAGCCTCAGACTATCCAGAAAGAGATAAGAAAAACGGTTTCGCAGTACTGAGTGTAGGTGCAGACTGATCTAAGTCTTTGTTGACTGTTAATGACTTATTGTATGTTTCTTTGTTCACAGGGTAAGTGCAAGTGTCTAATTAAATTTGCATGTTTAGGTGTGTAGTCATATTTGATTCATGCGCTTCATGTTTCAACAATATCATGACTTCTACAATTAGGGTTTTAATTAAAGGATAAAATAATTGGGTCAGGAAGTCAATACGTTTAGATATGGGCAAAACACAATATGTTCTATATTAGGGTTATCCTTTGGAAGCAATAACTGCACAACAGAAATGAACTGTATGGACTGCACATGTTTTACAGGCCAGACTCGCTAGTTTCGGCCAAATAGGCCTCATCAATTTTCAAAATTCCACAATGGAACCAATGGTCCTTAAGGACAAGAAAATATAAACTACACTATGATGAAGGGCATGGAGACATTTTTACGACGTTAGATATGTTCTATGTTAAGGCTATCTCTTGGAAGCAAGGATTGTAAATAGATCTGAAAACTATGGAATGTACATGTTTTCCAGGCGAGACTAGCTAGTTTCGGCCAATTAGGCCTCGTCAATTTTCAAAATTCCACAATGGAACCAATTGCCCCTAAGGACAAAATATAAACTACACTATGGTGAAGGGCAAGGAGACATTTTTACGACGTTAGATATGTTCTATGTAAGGGTTATCTCTTGGAAGCAAGGATTGCACAATAGATCTGAAAAGTATGGAATGTAGATGTTTTCCGGGCCGGACTAACTAGTTTCGGAAAATTAGGACTCATAAGTGACTCTCGAATATATTCAAAATTCCACAGTGGAATCAATGGGAATTCGGAAAAGGGGATTATTGGATGATAGCGCCATTCTTCTGACAACCGCATCTCCTGCGTCTATCAAAACCTCCCACGTGTCACATCGCTGCAATATTCAGGCCGAATGCAATCAAATCTTGTCTGTAATCTGCCTTTGGCTTCGCTCTGATCGCCACGATGAATCATTCATGCATATCACTGGCCAGTTTTGTTTGTTATGGAAAACATTGACTGTCACCAGCAATATGAATTGAGTGTTTGTCAGATCTTCATGAAACTTCAGGTGATATGGACAGACATACAATCTCGGATGTGATTGAACGGTTCAATTTTGTAAGTTTGAATGCAAAATATGATCATCTTGACACCAGCATCCACTTTCCGATTTTGAATCCTGTTAAAACTTGGAGCCAACTAGGACACGAATAAAGTCCATAGTAAGCTTTAAACTTTATCAGACTCGATACCTAAATAGAAGTGAAGGCAGTGATCAGAAATCGATGAGATTCTAATTCATCAGTGCTATATGTCCGAGGATATAAACTCAAACGACTAAAGAGCTGAAACAACCATCACGAAAATATGTCTATACCAGTTTGACCCCATTGAAACCCACTTTTATTTAGTAAAACTGGGGTTTGCGGGTGTAAACCTTATTTTTCTTATTTCTGCTCTAAAATATGGATTGTGGGTACTCGTTAGAACCGCCTCATCGAGGCGAATCTAACGAGTACCCACAATCTATATTTTGAGCAGGAATAAGAAAAATGTCACAATTTTTCATCCTAAAATTTTCTTTTTTTTCGGCGATAAAGGTTATATGTATTTATATAGGCATGTTTTCGTAATGGATGAGAATTCAACAGCACGAAATAGCTCAAAAGCTATGCAGGTGATATTTAACCTAAACAGCATTATTGTTTTCCAACCCATCGGCTTGTGCACACAGAAACTCCAGGGGCCTTTATAAAATAGATTAGAAATTGACCGGAATAGAGTTTGATACAAATATAGGCTGTGGGTTGAAAGACCCAATCAAAACTAATGAGGATATGTCGAGCCGTTCAGTTTACACAGCCGCTTTTTTCCTGTGCTGGCGTTATGTATAAGCGGTACAGCAGTACAGGTTACATGACATTGTATATAAATTCAGAAAAGTATATGCTTGCCCGATTTCGTAAAATCTTTCTTCGTTTTAAAAAGATTTGGAACAACATAAAAATGTTGTACGACAACTGCATACATGTACATGGTAGTTAACGAAAACACTGTTGATAACGTTGTTTCCCGCTTTAATTGCACGCCGGTGGGCAAAGTGTTATTCCTCATCTGCACCAGCCACTTACCCTCTACGACACATTGTAAGACATCAGAATAAGAGATCAGTCCTGCTGACCAGGTGTGGCGTATTTTTGTAATTTAATCGTCTTATATGAGGTGTGTGATATGAGTCAATCAAACAGCCGATTTAAAATAATGAGCCAAGAACAGGCTGTTTCGACTATGGTTTCATCCACAGGTTGTCATGTTCGATGCCCAGCGAGTGCGGACTGTCCGTATATCTACATGATTCTTTTGGGTTGAACGGCGCTTTTCATGCCAATTAGCAGTGCATGAATTGTTAGAGGAGGAACCAAATCTCTCGATTTGAGTTCCTCCTTTGGACATTCATGTAACTGCTGTGGCATTTGTCTTCGTGCATGTCATTAATTACATATCTGTCGAAACACGTAAAACTGACAGTACTAAAGTTTGAGGTCATAGCCTTTTTCATATCTGTGCCAAATATTAGTTTTCATCTCATCTGCAAGCTCAATGTGATTTGAAACAATTAATTGGTCCTAAAACCTGAGTAATTGCTCTTAAAACCTGATTTAACATTTTAGAATTATAAGTATTCGAATGTCCTTTTCTTACCAAATCGGACATCGTAAAAGTAAATCCTAATACGTTTCGTTATATTTTATACCCAGGTAAAAATTACAACTATTAATTTTAGTATTCCTAGACTTTTGTTTAATTTAAGCGTATAAAATGTACATAGAATCGTGTGTTTTACATGCTTTATGGGGGCTCATATGAGAGATTAGTACTTTGCACTAAATATGTAATCCTCAAGAAATAAAGACATTATTATTGTCATCATTTGACTGCGCCACCGAGGACAGCTGTAATTATAGCTTGAGTGGGTAGTACTATATCAGTTGCAGGTTTCGTCAATCATTACGTGCAGCCAGAGTACACTGTGTATTACCCGTGTATATTCGGTAATTTTAAAATTTAATTTCATCATGAAAAATATTATTGTATATGTAAAATAGTATTATAAGCATACTTTATTGCAACAATACATGACAAAACATGCATGCCGTGGGACTGGGTCACAAGTTCTCACAACATTAGTTAGGACCCTTTCCCTACATAGTCACATCGACAAAATTACAGTTACATGACAATGACAAAAACATAAATAATTAGCATTCATGCTTTGAGTAGCAGTATATGGTAGAAATAAATAAATAAAATGTGTGTGTGTGTGTCTATATGTAATGGATGTGTCTTGGTGTTTCAGCGGGTTAGTAAAAGTCATCATGTGAAATGATTCAATGTTTAATCTTATAAGTTAGGAATGCACAGCACTGAAAATAATCATATTCTCACCAAACGATAGCTCTGTAATACCATAAAGTAGAATACCTAAATTAACAGGGTGAAAGGTGCGGGTTCCGCCTAACAGATTTAGTGCCTGATGCTCTGTCTATGGTCGAGCCTATCGGAGTCTAACTGTTGGTTTTCTTTTGCTCCAGCATTTCAGTAGTTTCTTGCTGTCGAGTCCTCACCGTTGTTTCCTCTCTGTGTTTGTTTGATTTTTGTGTTCTCGGAGATGTTGCACTGATGAGTTAGGAGGCCTTCATCCGGACTGAACAAATTATTTGTCTTAATCGCGACGGAAGTAAGGGCGAGTATTGTGGCCGCTTAATATCGATTTAGCCCCCCTCCCCCCCCCAGTGGAATCCGTTTGTCTGACCGTTCCAAGGCCGTTTTTCTGTCGCGGTTTATTTTTGTTATGGTTTGTCTTTGGGTGTGTGTTTCGCTTATATTATTTTGTTTTGGATAGCCAGTTGGCCATTTTGTGGGAAAGTAACGTAACTGTCCTTTTGACTTTCGGCTATTGATGTTCCATTAGGGTCTAGTTATGTATGTGTTTCTTTCCCTTTGGTGTCACTGCTGGGAGCTTTGGGTTAATTGCATCGATTCCTTATCATTGCCTTCACTTCTATTTAACATATTTTGAACAACGAAAAAAGTAATGTTCAGCATCCTCATTTTCTAAGTTACATTCACATACAGGATTAATTAATAAATGGTAAACATGTAAGTCACTGAACAAGTTACTTCATTTATTTCATATTCTACTATGCATGACATACAAATTTATCACCTTGTATATAATATTTCGGTACTCTATTATTGGTTGTGTAATGACTTTTTATTGCATATTTAATGATTAGTATAAGCAACCTTGCTTGTTTTCAAATCCTGTTGATCTTCCTAATATGTACATTCTTGTTATATATCTGTAATTGAAAAGAAGTAAATAAAATATTGTTTAAACTAAAAGAATTAAGATTAGAACGATTGAATAAATTCTCATCCAGGTCATTCTATAATAAAAGAAACGACGGTATACAGGAATTTCAAAATAACTCTGTTCTGCAGGAAGGGATAAGAATGTTATTACGGTTTATTTGTGGATAATTAGCGATTTCTCTTTTGGGAGGAGTTTGAGTGTTTTAGTTTTACGTCTCTCCAACAGCTAAGGTCATACGGAGACGGGACCTCGGTTTAAAGACTCGTCCAAAAGTCTGGATAACCCCTGGTTAACAAGACGAGTAGCAAAACCACTACACTACGGAGGCTTCTTTTGGGGTGGAGGAATGAGATAATTAATATAAAAGCAGCCACCTCCCACAAAACGGCCAAAAGGCCATCAAAAACAAAATAATACAAGCGTCACATGCACCCAAAGAAAAACCACAACAAAAACAAACCGCGACAGAAGAACCGCCCTGGAACGCCTTTTTCTATAAGAGGTAAACCTTATTTTTCCTATTTCGGCTCAAAAACATAGATGGTGGATACTCGTTAGAACCGCCTCATTGAGGCGGCTCTAACGAGTAACCAAAATCTATGATTTAAGCAGAAATAAGAAAAAAAAATAACAATTTTCCATCCTAAAATTTTCGGGCTTTTTCTGTAGGTTCTTCTGTCACGGTTCCAGTGTAAATGCTTTCTGTCGTAGTTTATTTTTGTTATGGTTTGTCTTTGGGTGTTTGTGTCGCTTTTATTATGTTATTTTGGATAGCCTATTGGCCATTTTGTGGGAAAGTAACCGTCCTTTTGGCTTTCCGCTATTGATGTTTCCATTAGGGTCTGTTGTTTCATGTTTGTGTTTCTTTCTTTCTGGTGTCCCTGGTGGGAGCTGTGGGTTAATTGTATCGATTCCTGATCATTGCCTCAACTTCTATTTTTCGGCGGTAAAGTTTACAATGCATTTGTATAGGCATATTTTCGTAAGGTAAGTTACAGACAAGTGGGGGTAATTGTCTTAGCCGAACAGAGAATGGTATTCCGCCTGCTCACAAATCTTAAAGGCTTTTGGTTAATTGTAAAGATTTATGAGCAAGACAAGCGAATGCAATGCATATTCTTGCGCCAGAAGTTTACATCACCAATCAGCGAGAGGGAGACTCTGCCTGTAAAATATGTTTCGTGATCAGTCTCTAAGAGAGAAAGTTGCCGGTTCCGGCGGGGATCAAACGCCGTGAGGGTCTCTTCAACAAGCCAGAAGTGTCTTTAAACTGGTCTCCCGTCGCCATATGATTTACTGGTGGGTAAAATATAGATTCTAAATAACAACAATAAATGCCAGGATAAAAAAAACTGAAATACGAAACAAATGGAGATCAGTATGTAATGTCCGGTTTGAAGAAATGAATTCATTTGGCGGTTCCCTAGGGTCCCATACAGTGACTTTAGAAGCTATAGGACAATGAATAGCTGCCTTCAAGTGCCATTTTCGTGTCTGTTTTATTCGACTAATTTCAGCCGTGTCTTTAGAAACAAACACACGACACTCATACGTGTTCAACAAGGATATAATGTAAGATAGACTGTTTAATTGCGAATATCAAATCTCAAATCTACAGACGGTTTACATTCGTATATCAGATCTACAGATGTTATACATGCGTATATCAAATCTAAAAATGATTTACATGCGTATAACAAATCTACAAATGATTGACGTGCGTATACCAATCTAAAGACGGTAGGATTGTGGTCACGTAAAATCGATTTAAGCCCCCCCCCCACACACACACACACACACACTTCCAGTGGAATTCGTTTCCGCTGACCGTTGCAAGACGGTTCTTCTGTCGCGGGATCTTTTTTTTTTTGTTATGGTTTGTCTTTGGGTGTTTGTGTCGCTTATATTATTTTATTTTGGATAGCCTATTGGCCATTTTGTGGGAAAGCAACTGTCCTTTTGGCTTTCCGTTATTGATGTTTCCATTATGGCCTGTTGTTTCATGCTTGTGTTTCTTTCCCTTTGGTGTTTCTGATGGGAGCTGTGGGTTAATTGTTTCAATTCCTGAGCATTGCCTCCACTTCTACTTTACATGCGTATATCACATCTACAGGGAGTTGGCATTAGGTGTATCAAATTTACAGACGGTCAACATGCGTATATCAAATCTACAGATGAGTTACATACGTGTAAAACATCTATAGACGGTTTACATGCGTATATCTAATCTACAAACGGTTTACATGCCTATATCAATTGTACAGATTACTTACATCCGTATATATTATCTATAAGCGGTTTATATGCATATATAATATCTACAGATTATCAAATCTACAAATGGTTTACATGCGCATATCAAATCTACAGATGGTTTACATGCAAACTTATTAGGCGAAAGATTCCATTGTCATATATGAGCTAAAACTATAAAGATCTTCAGGCGTATATGGATAATCTGATCATTCTTATAAATCAAACGTCACATGATCTGCTCCACAGAAGTATGGTAACAAAAGTATGTTCTACTTAGGAAAATGTGGCAGCCGATATTTTAAAATACATGTATAATGAAACGCAAAGCTTCGAACAATACAAATACAAAGGACGACAATGATCCAGAATCTAAGCAATTACAATTACCTAACAACTACCGCCCAAGACACCAAAGGGAAAGAAGGCTGCATTCAAAGGCAACGGCTCCACAATCAAAACATCAGAAGTGGAAAACCAAAAGGACAGAATGCCTAAACGGCTATACAAGGTTATGTAGGTTTAAAAATAAACTTCATAACCTAAAGAATTATTTGGGCCCAGTCAAGCGATTTTGATACTTATCGCCTATGCGAGCAGCGAAGGTTCAGGCGAGCCTGCGCATCCGCCAGAACCTTCGCTGCTCGCCCATACAAGAAATGAATCGAGAGGAACCTCCAGACAGAAAGCCCTATCCCTGTCCCCTCTGAATGGCTGGGCATGCGCAGTTAAAATTGTCATGACGGAATGCTCGAAGACACAAATTCGCTTGGCGGGGCTCATTTGCCAGAGTATATTCTTTATAATCATGTGTAGGAAATTTACATTTTCTGGTGCAGTTTTTACATAACATTATTTTAGGAGGGAAACACCCTGATAAACATGTGCAGCCAGACACATATGGATAAGACGGTGTTATTAGTGTCATCAAATATGTTCTAGAAGGGATATCCTTTGGAAGCAAGGAATACACCATGGAACTGGAAAATATGGAGTGTACATGTTTTTTCTGGGCCAGACTAGCTAGTTTCGGTCAATTAGGCCTCATCAGTGACCCTCAAATATTTTCAAAATTCAACAATGGAATCACTGATCCCAAAGGACAAGAAAATATAAACTACACTATGTTGTAGGGCAGGGAGACTTTTTACGGCCGCCACCCATTCCCAGACACCAGCTGTAGTGACGTCAAATATGTTCTAGTAGGGATATCCTTTGGAAGCAAGGAATGGAACTGGAAAATATGGAGTGTACATGTTTTCTGGGCCAGACTAGTTAGTTTCGGATAATTAGGTCTCATCAGTGACCCTCAAATATTTTCAAAATTCAACAATGGAATCAATGATCCCAAAGGACAAGAAAATATAAACTACACTATGATGTAGCCTCCAATTACTCACAACCAGTAAGGAATATGATCAGACGCAAACACAAAATCAGATCATTGTCTTCGTTGATTGCACATCACTGTGACCTGACCAACCTCTGTACATTTGCTAAGGGCCAATTTCTCTTAATGTCTATGTTTCTTCCGACATAGTTGTCTCTTAGCAAAAGAGCCACTCTAAATAAGACATTATCAAAACATTGAGAGATTTCTGTCTTCGCCTGAACTCATAGAGCAGCTTTGAGAGCCGGTAAACAATAGTCTTTTTGCCCGATTCTACTAATTAATCACATTGCTGGTCTAAACATAACTACTTGTAAGCCATTTGATCTGTTTTCTCCGGATATTGATGATATTAAATCTGTGTGGAAACTGACCCTACGAAGGCCATCACAAAAACACGCCTTATAATTTTGAACCCCTTGAATCCCACTTTTATATGAGCCCCGCCAAGCGAATTTGTGTCTTCAAGCATTTTGTCATGACAAATTTTAACTGCGCATGCCCAGCCATGCAGAGGGGCCTTGGATATGGCTTTCTGTCTGAATGTTCCTCTTGATTCACTGCTTGTATGAGCGAGCAGCGAAGGTTCTGGCGAGACTGCGCGGATGCGCAGACTCGCCTGAACTTTCGGTGCTCGCAAAGACGATAAGTACCAAAATCGCTTGACGGGGCCCATAAAGTAAAACTGGAGTTTACAGGGGTTAAATCTTATTTTTCTTATTTCTGCTGTGACATATAGATTGTGGGTACCGCCAATTTATATTTTGAACAGAAATTATCACAATTTTTCATCTTTTTTTTTTTCATTTTACGGCCGTAAAATTTACAGTGTATTTGTATAGGCGTGTTTTCGTAATGACAAGTCCAAATAAAGAACCCCAATAAACACCAACTTTATATAGAGAGACGTCGGGTTCTAGTTTGTCTTATTTATGTTCCAAGACACAGACTGCGGACGCATCCGTGGCTCTAATATATATAATTATGCTCTCCAAGAACCTGATCTCAAATTAAATTCAGTGTCACATACGACAGAGGCCACCAACTATCAGGGCTTGAAAAAATAGATGGGCTGCACGATGCTTCCACGTAGAGCTGAAACCGACCGCACACGAGTACTGGTAAACCGCTTGGAGGATCTCAGCATGCCCAGGCAAAGCGGTGCGAGTCGGATCGTCCATGCTTATAAACCCTATTGGTTTCATTGGGCGACAGTGCCTGAGATGTCATTTCATCTCATTGTTGACATTTCATCTCATTGTCGGGTAAAAGTCTCACAAAATTGGAAGCAACGTCTCCAAAATGACATATACAGTGTTGACGGGGACGATAAACCTCAAATCAAACAAAGGACAGAATTTTCTTAACATATATTCTGAATATCATATCAAAGTAGTATACATCGAAGGACACATCACGCGTCAAAGTATTAAAATAAACGAGTCATTATTTGACCGTAACAATTGAGTCCGCATATTTCGGACTTCACAAGAGGACTGCTCCAGTATGCGAAAGTGTAGGCAGGCCTGAACCTTTGCCTTTCAGAACAAACCAGGACAGTAGCTTTATTCAGTCTAATATCAACAATAATTGAGTATTGTTATGAGTATAGGAGTAAATTACAGTAAAATTCCTATATTAAGACCACTTTTGGGACTGTTCAAAAGTGGTCTTTAAGACCACTTTTGAACAGTCCCAAAGGTGGTCCCGGACCAGAGGGCATTGTATGCAGAAAACACAAAGAAAGGGTAACTAAGCTTTTTAGAGCAAAATTAGTCTGAAATTTAGGTGGTCTTAATAGCGGAATTTTACTGTACTTACACTGAGAACACCACAAAACCATGGAACAGTTTGAACCACCTCCCTGACACTCACAAGATGGCTAAAGTGTATAAATGATAGTAAAGGCCATTTCACATAATTATGCTTTACTACAGTTTTATTTCAAATAACATTTATTATTCAATGGACCCACAGCTCTTTTTCTTAGTCAATGTATGACTTTTGGCTATATGTCTAAAAGAGGCGATATTGTTTATTTGTTTGTTTGATTTGAGGTTTAACTTCCCAGTTAACACTGTAAAGGTCATTTTGGAGACGTCGCTTCCAATTTTGTGGGACTTTTACCCGATATTGAGATGAAATGACATCTCAAGCCCTGTCGCCCAATGAAACCAATAGGGTTTATTAGCATGGACGGTCCACCTCGCACCGCGATTCCTGTACAGGCTTAGATCCTCTAAGCGGTTTACCAGTACTAGTGTGCGGGCCGGATTCAGCTCTGCGTGGAAGCATCATGCAGCCCATATATTTCTTCAAGCCCCTATGGGCGGCGATATTGGTTTAGGTTAAAAGTCTATGATTAAAGCTAAAGTAAGACACGTATCACTATATCATCAGAAATGGTATTTTTGGTAAAGAATTACATCACAAAAACTGGCCAATATAATTATGGCCCGCTTTAACCGCACTTTTATATAGTAAAACTGTGGTTTAAAGGGGTAAACCTTATTTTCTTATTTCTTCTCTAACATATATATTGTGGGTGCTCTTTAGAACTGCCCGATGAGGCGGTTCTAACGTGTACCCTCAATCTATATTTTGAACAGAAATAAGAAAAATATCAATTTTTTTCGTCTGAAAATGTTCATATTTTCGGCGGTAAAATTTACAATGTATTTATATAGGCGTGTTTTCGTAATGAGTGTTGTGCTACTGTCAAAGATTTCACTCTGTATAACACCAAATAGATAACACACACGTCTGTTAAAATAGCGCCTTTCATATCTCTAGAATTGGCTTTTGTTTTCAGATTAAAACGTTTGATATTTTTCTATTTTCAAGCCCAACCAGACATTAAGATAACACATCCGTGTGATATAGTACATATTTTAAACCTCAAAGAGGCGATTTTTCTGAAGAAAATTTGGGATATTTCCTTATTTATACTCCAAACATAGGTTTTGGGTGCTCGTTAGAACCGCCTCATTGAGGCGGTTCTAACGAGTACCCATCTCCTATGTCTTGGAGCAGAAATTAGGAAAGTAATGTTTACCCCCGTGAACCCCAGTTTTCTCTTTATAAAGTGGGGTTTAGAGGGGTGGGGGTTATCTCTAGGACTTGTTCACGTGATGGACTGCAGACAGTCGTTAGAAATGCCTATACAAGGCGATTCTAACGACTATACAATAATCAGTTTTAATGGAAAATAACGAAATATACTCTTGTAAACCCCAGTTTCATTATGTGTTGTTTACACGGGGGAGGGTGTTCATTACATGGACTTGTCAACCTGATAGTCTGTTCTGTTACTGAAAAATAAGCCGTCGAAGTGTTCTGTGATATTTCACTAAGGGTAACGTGGGCAAAACGCCCAGATGGGATCAGATTTAACAAGAATTCTGCCGAAGGTCATGCCGCGCCTATGGAGACGCAAAATCAAACACAAAGCCAAACAGGGATGGTTGCATAAAGGTTGCCATGCCTAGATGCGAGCTTATACCAAGTATCATAAATGAAGCTCTTATAGTTCTTGGGAAATGAACTTGAGTATTAGGTGAACGCAAGGGTTGACATGTTAGCTCACAAAGCCAGTGAACAATGAAATGTAGGCCAGTGTCAAGTATGGATGCTTGCATTATAGTGGCAATCCCTAAATGCAAGTTTATATTGTACAAAGTATTATTAATGAAACTTGAATAATACGATGAACGCTACTAGGCTCTATTTATGCAATGGTTCAAAGTCAAATATAGGTGCTTGCATCAAATTGCCATCCCTAGATGCGAGTTTGTACTAACTATCATTAATGAAGCTCTTACAGTTTTTGCCTGTTTTTATTTTACGGCCCATTCAAGATTATTTCACTTATTCCGAGCCGAACGTTTATCAGAGGTGGACGAAACCGGAGTACCGGGGGAACTATAGTTCTTGAGAAATCAATTTGACCATAAGGGTGAAAGCTAATGTTATCGCAAATATTGATGGATTGACAAACGGACGGACGGACGGACGCCAGGCTTAAAGAAGGCTAAACGTGCTATGAATAGAACAGAATACAATAGAGCAGAATATATTATGATTTTGTTTACTGCACAACTATACTCTATAAGGGTTAAAGCCAAGCCAATACAAACATGGCATGAGCCCCGCCAAGCGAATTTGTGCCTTCGAGCATTCCGTCATGACAAATTTTAACTGCGCATGCCCAGCCATTCAGAGGGGCCAGGGATATGGCTTTCTGTCTGAAGGTTCCTCTTGATTCACTGCTTGTATGAGCGAGCAGCAAAGGTTCTGGCGAGACTGCGCGGATGCGCAGGCTCGCCTGAAACTTTGCTGCTCGCATAGGCGATAAGTACCAAAATCGCTTGACGGGGCCCATATAATGCATGATACAATGGCATGAAACTAGTTTTGTGGTTATTTGAATGAGGAAAAAATAAATTATGTGAAGGGTGTAACGACAAAGCATGTATATTTTATATGGCTTGAAATAGACTAAAACACATAATCTGGTCAAGATAAAGATTGTAGGGGTTAGGGTTAATTCTGTGTCCTTTGATATCATGTTCATTTGACTCGACCAGAAAACACCTGAATGCCCGTATAATTCTCGCCATTCCTACTCTATATCACCTTGGCACGTCTCAGCGGGCATACAGCGTGTACGTAACGTTATATCAACAGTGCAACGTCACGATGTTTCATTGATGTTCATGCAACGTTGCTCAAACATCATCTAAACAGTGATAAACTTGGTATCAAAAGCCAAAAAATGCGAAATTCTCTGTTTGTACTCTCTGCGGGACGGAAATGCAAGTTGCAGTAGGTTTTCGTCATCCGCGTTTACATTTTGTTGGAATTTCAGACATTAACCCATTTCAGACAGGAAACCCCTAAACTGGTACCGTGGCAAACAGTGCAGGCCAAGATCAGACGCCGCAGAACGCGGCGTCTGATCAGGGCCTACACTGTTGGCAAAACGTTAAGCCAGTTTCCTGATACATTCTGCTGAAATAACAACCCTAAATTTCGAAATGGACTCCTACCATATATTAGGAGGAAGATTCCATTTTGTACAAAAGGGTTAACCGTAAAGACAAACTGAACCTAAACTTGCTGTCAGCTGTATCTCTTAGCAAACGTTCCGAACATATTTTTGCATCTTGTCAAATACTGTGATCCCTGATCCCAAAGGAGCAGTCTAATCTGAGTTCACTCACGAAAACGCGCCTTTTTTATTTATTGGAATCTCAGTCATTAACCGTAAAGACAAACTGAACCTAAACTTGCTGTCAGTTGTATCTCTTAGCAAACGTTCCGAACATATTTTTGCATATTGTCAAATATTGTGATACTTGATCCAAAAGGAGCAGTCTTATCTGTGTCCACTCTGTTTACGCTTACGACTTCTAAAATGCATCAGCAGACGACTGTCGTTATGACTGGCGGGCTATGGATCAACCCATTTTGTACCGGAAACCCCAAAACGGGTACCAGGGCAAACTGTGCAGGCCCAGATCAGACGCCGCAAAACGCGGCGTCTGATCAGGACCTACACTGTTTGCAAAAAGTAAAGCCTTTTCCCAAAATAAATTTTGAAGAAAACACAACCTGTCACCCCTAAACTTTGAAATGGACTCCTGCCATTTATATAAGGAGGAAGATTCCATTTGGTACAAAAAGGGTTAAAAACGTGTGCCTACAGCGTCATAACAGGTTATGACAGCCAGCTATTAAAGAAGCAAACGTATGACAGAAATCCAGATGTAATCTTTTCTTTGCACTTAAAACATTGATGCAATTATCATTTTAATCAACTCAATTGACATTTCAAATTCCTTTATTAGAATATAAAACGGATGTTAAGCCTTCTGAGATTTGCCTGACTAAATACAAACTAGCCTAATTGACCTAATGTGATTTAAACGGACCACAATCCCCAGCAATCAGAGACAATCTTAGCAAGCAATCTGTTTATTCATAGTCAGGTGCTACTAAAAGCATGATTGAGGCTTCACCAGGAGAAATAGTGATTCGTCATTTGTAAACAACCTGAGGAAATATACGACAGCCACCCGTCACTCGGCTGCAGGAAAACATAAACCTGAATGGGATGGTTGGCAATGCATGCGTTAGGAACGTGACAGCTCTTCATAAAGACAGATAAGTTCCTTCTCACGTAAGCTGCCTCTGTTACTAATGAATTGACAAGACATTTTAATTGAGACGGGCTTCGGCGAAAATCTACAACATCACGTGAAAACTGGCAATTGTCGTTTTAGCATACACTCCACATAGCCTGCTCAGGTTCTCGAACTTCCTGTCCAGAGACAGCTAGTCTAAACACTGAAAACTACTGCTCTTGTTACACTGCGCAGATATGGATACCAATCTTTGCCTTGGCAGTTAGACCGTTTCCTGTCCCCGGGCTAAATGTTTATCTGGTATTGGCACTTTGTCATTCCAAATGATGTAATAATAAAATCTTACAAAACAAGCTGTCGTCTGATTATTTCAGTCCATACATTACAGCAAAAATAAAAATAAAACAAACTGCACTATGTTCGTACCCCCTCCCTCACCCCTCCACCGAGTTAGCATGACTGTGAAATAACACTCTTTTAAACCTGTGTTCAGATGAAAACAACACCGCCCCAACCACGTTAAAGCCCAGATGTTTTTCATTATGATCTTCGGATGTGAGTATTGCTTGCAGCAATATATGACGCATAGATTGTTTTCCCCATCTTTGATTGTATGCCATTTGATACTTTTGTCATATGCAGGGTATATTGTCTGAAATATACAGTTTATTATAAGAAAAAAACTTTTTTTGATAGCCGCCATTTAAATGTGATTTGTCCTTGTATCTTTTTTGTGACATCACGTGAACAAGTCCGTGAAATGAAGACCCCCACCCCTAAACCCCATTTCATTTGGAGAAAACTGGTGTTTGCGGGGGTATACATTAATTTTCTTTTTTCTGTTCCAAGACATAGGTTGTGGGTACTCGTTAGAATCGCCTCAATGAGGAGGTACTAACGAGCACCCACAACCTGTGTTTTGAACATTTATAAGAAAAATATCTCGAATTTTCATCAGAAAAGAAGCCATTTTGGAGATGTGAAAAATGCAGTATGTCGCGCGGGTGAGTTATCCTAATGGGTTTGGAAATCAAACATGCGATACTAACAACAAGGACAAATACTCTTGCGGCCCCCGCCCATTGAGGCCTGAAGAAATAAATTGGCTGCATGATGCTTCCACGCAGAGCTGAAACCGGCCGCACACGAGTACTGGTAAACCGCTTAGAGGATCTAAGCCTGCCTAGGCAAAGCGGTGGGTGTCGGACCATCTGAGCTTATAAACCCTATTGGTTTCATTGGGTGACAGGACTTGAGATGTCATTGCATCTCAATATCGGGTAAAAGTCCAACAAAATTGAAAGCAACGTCTCCAAAATGGCCTATACAGTGTTGACGGGGACGTTAACTCTAAATCAATTAAACAAATACCCTTGTAAAAGCCCGTTTTCAGTGTATAAATGTGAGGTTTATTTCCTCTTATTACGAAAACATGCCTATACAAATGCATTGTTAACTTTACCGCCGAAAAAACGAAACTTTTAAGATAAATAATTTTGATATTCTTCTTATTTCTGCTCAAACTATAGATTGTGGGTACTCGTTAGACCCGCCTTGTCGAGGCGGTTCTAACGAGTACCCATAATCTATATTTTAGAGCAGAAATAAGAAAAATTAAGTTTTACCAATGTAAACATCAGTGTTACTATATAAAGGTGGGGTTCAAGGGGGTCAAATTATAGAGACGTGCTTTCTTGATGTTGATAGAGTGATGCTTCTGTGACTATCTTTTCCTAACACTGAGTGTCCCTGCCGGGGTCGTCAACATTCTTTCCTGAGGACTGATAATAAAATCTATTCTACGGACATTCTCTCCCTTCCGCTGATTCAAGAAAGGCAGTTGTTAGTTTCTGGCGAAAGAATGTGCACTGTTTTGGTTAACCGCTTACGTATTTATATAAAGTAGAAGTAAAACAAAGATCAGGAATCGATACAATTAACTTACTCCACCCATCAAAGACACCAAAGGGAAAGAAACACAAACATTAAGCGACCAGACCATAATGGAAATCTAAACAAAGGAAGGCCATAAGGACAGTTACTTTCCCACAAAATGGTCATATGGTCATCCAAAATATCTGGGCCATACGTATTTATATAAGCCTGCCCAGGAAAGCTGTGGATAGGTAAACTGTCTGGCAAAAAGTGACCTAAATAGTGTCGACTGGGCCGTTAAACTCCAATACAAACAAACAAAACAAACTAACATTTAGTGAGGTTAATACTGTGTCCATTACTTTGACTAGTGATAGAGGACAACAGTTTAAGTCAAAGCCTATAATTTACATCTTTCATATAACGTCAAGAGAGAAAGTAAGTAAATTCTTTATTCATTGAGGGTAATCCAACTGGTTTATCCAATCTTGTCCACAACAAAATCACATATTAACAGAAAACTATGTTGTGATCACACATGTAGCAAGACATTGTTACACAAAACAGAAGTGCAGGCAATGGTCAGGAATTGATACAATCAACCAACAGCTCCCATCAGAGACACCAAAGGGGAAGAAACACAAACATAACTAGACCCTAATGGAAACATCAATAACGAAAGCCAAAAGAATAGTCAATTTCAAATAAAATGGCCAATTGGCTATCCAAAACAAAATTATATAAGCGATAAAATCAAGACAAGCCATAACAAAAATAAACCGCGACAGAAGAACCGCATTGGAACGGTCAGTGAAACGAATTTCACTCGGAGGCTTAAATCGATTTTACGTTGCCACAATCATCGCCCTTACTTCCGTTACGATTTAAACAATAATGTTGTTAACAAGTCCGTGAAATGAAGATCTCCCCCTTTATGTAGAGAAAAAATGGTTTACTGGGTATTCTTTATTTTCCTTATTTTTGCTCAAACGCATAGATTGTGGGTACCCGTTAGAACCGCCTCATTGAGGCGGTTCAAACGAGCACCCACAGTCTATATTTGGACTAAAAGTAAGAAAAATATTTAAGAAATAGATCAGCTCTAGCTGTGATTTGTTGTGTAATAAATCAAAGTTTGGAGGTCAGTTGTAAAGTAGACAAATCACAAGCGCGTAGCGCGCGTGATTTGTCTTCTTACAACTGACCGACAAACTGTGATTTATTACACAACAAATCACAGACAAGAGCTGATCTATTTCGATTCTAACACGCTGAAAATCGGCAATAATGTTGTTGTTTCCTTCAAACTGTCACAACATTTCGCTATTGTTAGAAGAAATCCCGCTAAAATTATCGACTGAAACACATACATTTATATCTTTTTCTTACGTTTTCGATGCGAGAAAATGACGTTACACCGTCTAACGTCAAGGAAATCGACTAGTGACGTCATAAATTGGGAATTGTAATGACGTCACTCGTCACGCTCTTCCGAGCTGAGATTTGTTGTAGAATAAAACACAGTTATTTTCCATTGCCTATATAGGCGCGCTGTGTTAGAATAAATATTTTCATCTGAAAAACGTTAGTTCTAAGGAGAATACAGACGCCATTTTAGCGCACGGGTGTTTACATAATGTAAATCTAATGCAAATTTCTCTTCTGAAATTATTTCAAACTTCTACAGCAATATAATCCAATCTAAAATCATTATACACCACAACCTCATTATAACAATGTTCGTCTGCCAACGCCCATCGGGGCTTGAAGAAATAGATGGGCTGCATGATACTTCCACGCAGAGCTGAAACCGACCTGCACACGGGTACTGATAAAATGGAAGTGAAGGCAATGATCAGGCCCCGAGGTTATAAAACTTTTTTCATGCTCAACTCACTTGAGCATGAAATTTGTCCTGCTCACAAATTTTAAAATGCCAACAATTGTTGGCATTTTAAAATTTGTGAGCAGGACAAATAACATTCTCTGCTACCTGAGAAAGAAAAATCAATCAACTTAGTATTTTAATTTTTATGAGCACCACAAGTTTCATGCTCAGCTGAGTTGAGCATGAAAAAAGTTTTATATAACCTCGGGGCCAGGAATCGATACAATTAAACCACAGCTCCAAGCAGTGACACCAAAGGTAATGAAAAACAAACATGAAATGGAAACATCAATAGCGAATAGTGGTAAACCGCTTAGAGGATCTAAGTCTGCCCAGGCAATGCGGTGGGAGTCGACCCGTCCATGCTTATAAACCCTGTTGGTTTCATTAGGCGCCAGGGCTTGAGATGCCATTTCATCTCAATGTCGGACAAAATTGGAAGCAACGTCTCCAAAATTACCTATACAGTGTCGATTGGAATGTTAAACCTCAAATCAAACAAACAAACTATGTTAGTAAAACACGGTTTTGGATATAACACGGTTTCAAGCTGGCTCCCCAAAATGTATAGATATTATAGAAAAATGACCAAATGTTCATTGTTCTATATAGTGTAAACATTGTTATTTGGTTATGACACGATTTCTGCTTTTGACCCATAGAGAGGCTGCGGTGTATGATAAACAGAATCCTACACAAGGGGAAATTGCATATCGAATGTATGAAACTCATCGGCATGTTCATAAATGTTATACGAAATTGCCACTCGTTAAAGATCCTATGTATTCGAGAATGCGATTGTAATTGCTTTATCTTCTAACTGACACCACAGAAATGTTTTGGCAGCTACACTCTCTGTCGCCCACCATTAATTTTACAAGCACAAGAAAAATATATATTTGTGTTACCTATATGCTCATAAGCAACCAACTAAAGCTACACGCAAGCTCTCCCAATGTCTCGTCTACATTTCTATCAGCAGCACTGAGTCTGGCGGGACTGAGCCTGTGGGCAGCTATGCCGCCTGTCAGCAGCACCAGCTCTGGCGAGATTGGGCCTTCAAGCAGCAATGGCTCTGGTGAGACTCAGTTTGTCAGCAGCAATGACCCTGGCGAGATTGAGACTTTCAGCAACAATGACCCTGGCGAGATTGAGCCTTTCAGCAGCAATGGCTCTGGCGAGATTAAGCCTTTCAGCAGCAATGGCTCTGTCGAAATTGAGCTTGTCAGCAACAATGTCTGGCGAGATTGAGCCTTTCAGCAACAATGGCCGCCCTGGCGAGATTGATCCTTTCAGCAGCAATGGCTCTGGCGAGATTGAGCCTTTCAGCAGCAATGGCTCTGTCGAAATTGAGCCTATCAGCAGCAAGCAATGGCCCTGGCCAGATTGAGCCTTTCAGCAGCACTGGCTCTGGCGAGATTGAGCCTTTCAGCAACAACGGCTCTGGCGAGATTGAGTCTGTCAGCAGCAAAGGCTCTGGCGAGATTGAGCCTTTCAGCAGTAATGGCCCTGGCGAGATTGAGCCTTTCAGCAGCAATGGCTCTGGCGAGATTGAGTCTGTCAGCAGTAAAGGCTCTGGCGAGATTGAGCCTTTCAGCAGTAATGGCCCTGGCAAGATTGAGCCTTTCAGCAGCAATGACTCTGGCGAGGTTGAGCCTTTCAGCAGCAATGGCTCTGGCGAAATTGAGTCTGTCAGCAGCAATGGCCCAGGCCAGATTGAGCCTTTCAGCAACAATGGCTCTTGCGAGAATGAGCTTTTCAGCAGCAATGGCTCTGGCGAGATTGAGCCTTTCAGCAACAATGGCTCTGGCGAGATTGAGCCTTTCAGCAGCAATGGCTCTGGCGAGATTGAGCCTTTCAACAACAATGGCTCTGGCGAGATTGAACCTTTCAGCAGCAAGGGCCCTGGTCAGGTTAAGCCTTTCAGCAACAATGGCTCTGGCGAGATTGAGTCTGTCAGCAACAATGGCTCTGGCGAGATTGAGCCTTTCAGCAGCAATGGCTCTGGCGAGATTGAGACTTTCAGCAGCAAAGGCTCTGGCGAGATTGAGCCTTTCAGCAGTAATGGCCCTGGCGAGATTGAGCCTTTCAGCAGCAATGGCTCTGGCGAGATTGAGTCTGTCAGCAGCAAAGGCTCTGGCGAGATTGAGCCTTTCAGCAGTAATGGCCTTGGCGAGATTGAGCCTTTCAGCAGCAATGACTCTGGCGAGGTTGAGCCTTTCAGCAGCAATGGCTCTGGCGAAATTGAGTCTGTCAGCAGCAATGGCCCAGGCCAGATTGAGCCTTTCAGCAACAATGGCTCTTGCGAGAATGAGCTTTTCAGCAGCAATGGCTCTGGCGAGATTGAGCCTTTCAGCAACAATGGCTCTGGCGAGATTGAGCCTTTCAGCAGCAATGGCTCTGGCGAGATTGAGCCTTTCAGCAACAATGGCTCTGGCGAGATTGAACCTTTCAGCAGCAAGGGCCCTGGTCAGGTTAAGCCTTTCAGCAACAATGGCTCTAGCGAGATTGAGTCTGTCAGCAACAATGGCTCTGGCGAGATTGAGCCTTTCAGCAGCAATGGCTCTGGCGAGATTGAGACTTTCAGCAGCAATGGCTCTGGCGAGATTGAGCCTTTCAGCAGTAATGGCTCTGGCGAAATTGAGTCTGTTAGCAGCAATGACCCTGGCGAGATTGAGCCTTTTAGCAGCAGTGGCTCAGGCGAAATTGAGCCTGTCAACAGCAATTGCTCTGGCGAGATTGAGCCTTTCATCAGCAATGGCTCTGGCGAAACTGAGCCTGTCAAAAGCAATGGCTCTGGCGAAATTGAGGCTTTCAGCAGCAATGGCTCTGGCGAGATTGAGCCTTTCAGCAACAATGGCTCTGTCGAGATTGAGCCTGTCAGCAGCAATGGCTCTGTCGAGATTGAGCCTGTCAGCAGCAATGCTCTGTCGAGATTGCGTCTTTCAGCAACAATTGATCTGGCGAGATTGAGCCTATCGGCTCCAATAGCTTTGTCGAGATTGAGCCTTCCAGCAGAAATGGCTCTGGCGAGACTGAGCCTTTCAGCAGCAATGGCTATGGCGAGATTGAGCCTGTCAGCAGCAATGGCCCTTGCGAGATTGAGCCTTTCAGCAGCAATGGCTCTGGCGAGATTGGGCCTGTCAGCAGCAATGGCCCGGTGAGATTGAGTCTGTCAGTTCCAATGCCTCTGGCGATATTGAGCCTATCGGCTACAATAGCTTTGGCGAGATTGAGCCTTTCAGCAGCATTGGCTCTGGCGAGATTGAGCCCGTCAGCAAACATGGCCCTGGTGAGATTGAGCTTGTCAGCAGCAATTGCTGTATCGAGATTGGGCCCGTCAGCAGCAATGGCTCTGATTGAGCCTGACAACAACAATGGCTCTGGCGAGACCGAGCCTGTTAGCAAAAATGGCTCTGGCGAGATTGAGCCTGGTAGCATCAATGGCTCTGGCGAGACTGAGTCTGTCAACAACAATGTCTCCGGCGAGATTCAGTCTTTCAACAGTAATGGCCCTGGTGAGATTGAGCTTAACAGAAAAAATGACTCTGGCAGGATTGAGACTGTCAGCAGCAATGGCTCTGGCGAGATTGAGTCTGTCGGTAACAATAGCTCTGGCGAGACTGGGCCTTTCAGCAGCAATGGCTCTGGCGTAATTGAGCCTTTCAGCAACAATGGCTCTATCGAGATTGAGCCTTTCGGCAGCAATGGCTCTGCCGAGATTGAGCCTGTCAGCTGCAATGGCGCTGGCGAGATTGAGCCTTTCAGCAACAATTGCTCTGGCGAGATTGAGCCTTTCCGCAGCAATGGCTCTGTTCTGATTAAGCCTATCAGCAGCAGTGGCTCTGTCGAGATTGAGCCTGTTAGCAGCAATGGTTTTGGCGAAATTGAGCCTTTCAGCAGCAATGGCTCTGGCGAGAATGAGCCTGTCAGCAGCAATGGCCCTGGCGAGATTGAGCCTTTCAGCAGCAATGGCTCTAGCGAGATTGCGCCTGTCAGCAGCAATGGCCCCGGCGAGATTGAGCCTTTCAGCAGCAATGGCTCTGGTGAGATTAAGCCTCTCAGCAGCAATGGCTCTGTCGAGATTGAGCCTTTCAGCATTAATGGTTCTGGTGGGATTGAGACTGAACCTGTGAGCAGCTATGGCGCCTGTAAGCAGCACTGGCTATGGTGAGATTAAACCTTTCAGCAGCAATGGCTCTGGCAAGAATGAACCTGTCAGCAGCAATGGGCTTGGCGAGATTGAGCCTTTCAGCAGCAATGGCTCTGGCGAGATTGGGCCTGTCAGCTGCAATGGCCCTGACGAGATTGAGCCTTTCGGTAACAATGGCTCTGGCGAAATTGAGTCTGTCAGCAGCACTGGCTCTTGCGAGACTAAGACTGACAGTAGCTATGGCGTATGGGGCCTGTCAGCAGCACTGGCTCTGGTGAGATTTAGCCTTTAAGCAGCAATGGCTGTGGCGAGATTGAGCCTGTCAGCAGCAATGGCTCTGGCGAGAATGAGCCTTTCAGCAGCAATGGCTCTGGCGAGATTGAGCCTGTCAGCAGCAATAGCCCTGGCGAGAGCCTTTCAGCAGCAATGGCTCTGGCGAGATTGAGCTTGTCAGCAGCAATGGCTCTGTCGAGATTGAGCCTTTCAGTAGCAATGGTTCTGGTGAGATTGAGACTTTCAGCAATAATGTCTCTGTCGAGATTGAGCCTGTCAGCAGCAATGGCTCTGTCGAGATTGAGCCTGTCAGCAGCAATGGCTCTGTCGAGATTGAGCCTTTCAACAGCAATGGCTCTGTCGAGATTGAACCTTTCAGCAACAATGGCTCTGGCGAGATTGAGCCTTTCAGCAGCAATAGCTCTGGCGAGACTAAGCCTTTCAGCAGCAATGGCTCTGGCGTGACTGAGCCTTTCAGCAGAATGGCTCTGGCGAGATTGAGCCTGTCAGCAGCAATGGCCCTGGCGAGATTGAGCCTTTCAGCAGCAATGGCTATGGCGAGATTGGGCCTGTCAGCAGCAATGGCCCTGGCGAGATTGAGTCTGTCAGCACCAATGGCTCTGGCGATATTGAGCCTGACAACAGCATTGGCACTGGCGAGATTGAGCCCGTCAACAAAAATGGCCCTGGTGAGATTGAGCTTGTCAGCTGCAATGGCTATATCGAGATTGGGCCCGTCAGCAGCAATGGCTCTGATTGAGCCTGTCAACAACAATGGCTCTGGCGAGACTGAGCCTGTTAGCAAAAATGGCTCTGGCGAGATTGAGCCTGGCAGCATCAATGGCTCTGGCGAGACTGAGTCTGTCAGCAACAATGACTCCGGTGAGATTTAGTCCTTCAACAGTAATGACCCTGGTGAGATTGAGCCTAACAGAAACAATGACTCTGGCGAGATTGAGCCTGTCAGCAGCAATGGCTCTAGCGAGAATGAGCCTTTCAGCAGCAATGGTTCTGGTGGGATTGAGACTGAACCTGTGAGCAGCTATGGCGCCTGTTAGCAGCACTGGCTATGGTGAGATTAAACCTTTCAGCAGCAATGGCTCTGGCAAGAATGAACCTGTCAGCAGCAATGGGCTTGGCGAGATTGAGCCTTTCAGCAGCAATGGCTCTGGCGAGATTGGGCCTGTCAGCTGCAATGGCCCTGACGAGATTGAGCCTTTCGGTAACAATGGCTCTGGCGAAATTGAGTCTGTCAGCAGCACTGGCTCTTGCGAGACTAAGACTGACAGTAGCTATGGCGTATGGGGCCTGTCAGTAGCACTGGCTCTGGTGAGATTTAGCCTTTAAGCAGCAATGGCTGTGGCGAGATTGAGCCTGTCAGCAGCAATGGCTCTGGCGAGAATGAGCCTTTCAGCAGCAATGGCTCTGGCGAGATTGAGCCTGTCAGCAGCAATAGCCCTGGCGAGAGCCTTTCAGCAGCAATGGCTCTGGCGAGATTGAGCTTGTCAGCAGCAATGGCTCTGTCGAGATTGAGCCTTTCAGTAGCAATGGTTCTGGTGAGATTGAGACTTTCAGCAATAATGTCTCTGTCGAGATTGAGCCTGTCAGCAGCAATGGCTCTGTCGAGATTGAGCCTGTCAGCAGCAATGGCTCTGTCGAGATTGAGCCTTTCAACAGCAATGGCTCTGTCGAGATTGAACCTTTCAGCAACAATGGCTCTGGCGAGATTGAGCCTTTCAGCAGCAATAGCTCTGGCGAGACTAAGCCTTTCAGCAGCAATGGCTCTGGCGTGACTGAGCCTTTCAGCAGAATGGCTCTGGCGAGATTGAGCCTGTCAGCAGCAATGGCCCTGGCGAGATTGAGCCTTTCAGCAGCAATGGCTATGGCGAGATTGGGCCTGTCAGCAGCAATGGCCCTGGCGAGATTGAGTCTGTCAGCACCAATGGCTCTGGCGATATTGAGCCTGACAACAGCATTGGCACTGGCGAGATTGAGCCCGTCAACAAAAATGGCCCTGGTGAGATTGAGCTTGTCAGCTGCAATGGCTATATCGAGATTGGGCCCGTCAGCAGCAATGGCTCTGATTGAGCCTGTCAACAACAATGGCTCTGGCGAGACTGAGCCTGTTAGCAAAAATGGCTCTGGCGAGATTGAGCCTGGCAGCATCAATGGCTCTGGCGAGACTGAGTCTGTCAGCAACAATGAATCCGGTGAGATTTAGTCCTTCAACAGTAATGACCCTGGTGAGATTGAGCCTAACAGAAACAATGACTCTGGCGAGATTGAGCCTGTCAGCAGCAATGGCTCTAGCGAGAATGAGCCTTTCAGCAGCAATGGTTCTGGTGGGATTGAGACTGAACCTGTGAGCAGCTATGGCGCCTGTTAGCAGCACTGGCTATGGTGAGATTAAACCTTTCAGCAGCAATGGCTCTGGCAAGAATGAACCTGTCAGCAGCAATGGGCTTGGCGAGATTGAGCCTTTCAGCAGCAATGGCTCTGGCGAGATTGGGCCTGTCAGCAGCAATGGCCCTGACGAGATTGAGCCTTTCGGTAACAATGGCTCTGGCGAAATTGAGTCTGTCAGCAGCACTGGCTCTTGCGAGACTAAGACTGACAGTAGCTATGGCGTATGGGGCCTGTCAGCAGCACTGGCTCTGGTGAGATTTAGCCTTTAAGCAGCAATGGCTGTGGCGAGATTGAGCCTGTCAGCAGCAATGGCTCTGGCGAGAATGAGCCTTTCAGCAGCAATGGCTCTGGCGAGATTGAGCCTGTCAGCAGCAATAGCCCTGGCGAGAGCCTTTCAGCAGCAATGGCTCTGGCGAGATTGAGCTTGTCAGCAGCAATGGCTCTGTCGAGATTGAGCCTTTCAGTAGCAATGGTTCTGGTGAGATTGAGACTTTCAGCAATAATGTCTCTGTCGAGATTGAGCCTGTCAGCAGCAATGGCTCTGTCGAGATTGAGCCTGTCAGCAGCAATGGCTCTGTCGAGATTGAGCCTTTCAACAGCAATGGCTCTGTCGAGATTGAACCTTTCAGCAACAATGGCTCTGGCGAGATTGAGCCTTTCAGCAGCAATAGCTCTGGCGAGACTAAGCCTTTCAGCAGCAATGGCTCTGGCGTGACTGAGCCTTTCAGCAGAATGGCTCTGGCGAGATTGAGCCTGTCAGCAGCAATGGCCCTGGCGAGATTGAGCCTTTCAGCAGCAATGGCTATGGCGAGATTGGGCCTGTCAGCAGCAATGGCCCTGGCGAGATTGAGTCTGTCAGCACCAATGGCTCTGGCGATATTGAGCCTGACAACAGCATTGACACTGGCGAGATTGAGCCCGTCAACAAAAATGGCCCCGGTGAGATTGAGCTTGTCAGCAGCAATGGCTATATCGAGATTGGGCCCGTCAGCAGCAATGGCTCTGATTGAGCCTGTCAACAACAATGGCTCTGGCGAGACTGAGCCTGTTAGCAAAAATGGCTCTGGCGAGATTGAGCCTGGCAGCATCAATGGCTCTGGCGAGACTGAGTCTGTCAGCAACAATGACTACGGTGAGATTTAGTCCTTCAACAGTAAAGACCCTGGTGAGATTGAGACTGTCAGCAGCAATGGCTGTTGAGAGACTGAGTCTGTCAGCAACAATGGCTCTGGCAAGATTGAACGTGTCAACAACAATGGTTCCAGCGAGACTGACCCTTTCAGCAGCAATGACTCTGGCGAGATTGAGATTGCCAGCAAAAATGGCTCTGGCGAGATTGAGCCCGTCAGCAGCAATGGCTCTGGCGAGATTGAGCCTGTCAACTGCAATGGCTCTGTCGAGATTGAGCCTGTCAGCAGCAATGGCTCTGGCTAGATTGAGCCTGTCAACAGCAATGGCTCTGTCGAAATCGAGCTTGTCAGCAACAATAGCTCTGGCGAGATTGAGCCTGTCGACAGCAATGGCTCCGTCGAGATTGAGCCTGTCAGCAGCAATGGCTCTGGCGAGATTGAGCCTGTCAACAGCAGCGGCGCTGTGAGATTGAGCCTGTCAGCAGCAATGGCTCTGGAAAGATTGCCTGTCAGCAGCAATGACTCTGTCGAGAATGAATCTGTCAGCAACAATAGCTCTGGCGAGATTGAGCCTGTCAGCAGCAATGGCTCTGGAAAGATTACCTGTCAGCAGCAATGGCTATTGAGAATTTGCTGTATTGCTATTAATTTTTATTATTATTTTGGTGTCTTGGATTGGAAGTGTGTGGTAATTGTATTGATTCCAAGTCCTTTGGGATCATTTAGTCCACTCCGGAATTTTTAAAATATTTTAGGGTCACTTTTGATGCCTAATTGGCCGAAAATAGCTATTCAGGCCCAGAAAATGTTGCACTCTCAACGGTTTTCCGTTCTTTGTTGCAGTTCTTGCTATCAAAGGATTAACCTTTTTATAGAACATTTACAAATCATTACATGGATATGCTATCAAAATGCCCAAATCATTACGAAAACACGCCTTTACAAATACATTGTAAATTGTACCAACGAAAAATGAAAATTTTTAAGAAGAAAAATTTCGATATGTTTCTTATTTCGACAAGGCGGTTCTAACGAGTACCCACAATCTATGTTTTTGAGCAGAAATAAGAACAATAATGTATACTCCTACAAACCCCAGTTTTACTATATAAAAGTGGGGTTTAAGGGGGTCACATTTTATAGGCGTGTCCTCGTGATGTAATGTGTGTTCGTTTGAAATATGAGAAGCAGCACAAAAGATGAATGAAAAGTCCACAAGACTCTCTCTCTCTCTCTCTCTCTCTCTCTCTCTCTCTCTCTCTCTCTCTCTCTCTCTCTCTCACACACACACACACACACACACACACACACACACACACAGTCTATCTCTCTATCTCCCTTTCTCTATCCCACTCTCTCTTTCTCTCTCGCTGTCTGTCTCTTTCTCTGTCTCTCTCTATCTCTCTCTCTCGCCTTCTGTCTCGCTCTACCTCTCTTTCTCTTTCGCAAACTTCTTGTTTTAGCTTATACGCATTACAAGCTGGCGGTTGATTAAGAAATATCCAATAAAATATTTAACCTTGGTTTTTGTCTGTCATAATCTTTTGTTTTATCTATAGGGTTACTGAATAAGAGTCAACCTTCTCAGAAATACAATATAGCAATGTCAAATTTGAAATGAAGAAAGAAATACTATAGATTGCTTCATAGTTGTTTTGAAATATGCCTACATCATTCAAACAGCTGGTTTTGTTAATAATGCTAAATGTGAACACTTTTCATTTCACTAGTTCTTACGTGATTAATTAGTAAGAGAATACCTATGCGTAAATTGATCAAATACCATGTCTATATATTGCTAATAGAAGAACAGATTTCCATGCATATAGTATTACTGAATGTTTGAAGTAAAGATATATGAGTGTCCCTGCGGAATTAAATCCTCAATCAACTAAACCTGTGCGCTGCCAAACGTACAGGAACACCTATGTGACCATGATATATTTTAATTAGTCTTTACAACTTGAACAGTCTTACAACACACATGCTATAGAAAATTCCCACCGAGTAAAAAGTTCCCGTGTCCAGCAAACACTCTGATCAGTCTGCGCGATTAGATTGATCTGAGTTTTTGCAGGTCGCACAGGTTTTGTGTACGTTTTGTCGTGTACCGTCTCAATTCACCTTATATTAAAAGATCCGTGGCTTTGTGGTTTTCCTTGACTGCAACTTTCAATGGAAGATTGTTTTTCATTAAAGATTACGCCAGTTGGTAACTATTGATCGTGGGTATGTAATGTTCGTTCATATTATCAGATTGAAGCTTTGAACAATGATATAATTTGTCTTTAATCTCAAGAATGTTCCAGAAGTTAAACAGATTAAGATTAGGCCTAGTTAAGAAAACAATACCATATGTAGCAGAAAAGTCCGGGAATCTGAAAACATTCCAAAGGAGTAAAATTTCTAAGTTGACCGAAATGCTATATTAGAAGTGAGCCACGATGTTGTGACGTCATGGACTTGCCTTTAGAGGAGGCACAGTACGTTTGCAAGTCCATATGCAATGAGTACATTCTTGGGTGTCAAAAACATGTGCCATCACAACTGACGGAGACCTCTTGTATTATGCATCCCCGATGCCTACTACCTGTAATACCTAGTGAAAACTCCTAACTACAAAGTAAGGGATTGCACTCCTTCACTATTGTCTATTAAACCTTTTTGTATGGGGCGCCGTTTTACTATTTAATCCGTATTTATAGATATCCATAAATCGAATTATGGATATCCATAATTCGATTTATGGATATCCATAAATCAGCCGAATAATGGATATCCATAATTCGAATTTTAGATATCCATTATTCGAATTATGGATATCCATTAACAATTATGGATAATTATGGATATTCATAATTCGAATTATGGATATCCATAATTCGAATTATGGATATCCATAAATCAAATTATGGATATCCATAAATAATTATGGATATCTATAAATACGGATTAAATAGTAAAACGGCGCCCCATATTTTTGGGCAAGGTTCAGATTTACGAGGCAATGCCATTGAATATGTATAACATGTATTTTCAAGATTGAATAAGAAATCTTATTCAATTCGGATTCAATGTTTTTACACGTGATTTTGTTTACTTTTTATTGCACCTGCGCGAATTAATCCTTCTTGAAATCTGACACGATTACCGTTCTTCGCGGTTTGCGAGAGCGCCTGATTCCATATAAACACACTACAACAAACGCGCTTATTTCAGTCGACTATCATAGATAATGTATGGAATCAGTTAAAATATATCCCAGTACTATCATAGATAATGTATTTTATCATACATTTAGTATAAAATACTTAGTTTTTGAATATGCGATACGAACGTGACACGAATGCACGTATCACGCTTTGCACGTGCTGCCATATCGCATGGCCTTTATCATACCCCAAAAATCCATATCACAAACCTTTATCGCACCCCTAAGCCTTTATCATACCTCTGACGTCACTCTATTCGGAACACGCGGTGTTCTTCCTTTTGCGGCATTTCGCATTTGTTGTTCAGGACGCCATTTGCAATTTGCAATATTTTCGTCTGTTCGAACTGTTTGGCAAAAAAAAAAAAAAAAAAAAAAAAACATGGCACGGCGCAGCGAATGCGAGAGGAAAATGGGCGAAAGAACGATGCAGTGGATTGCTGACAGACTTTTGGATCTCTTAAATTACATAGCTAGACCGAAGATAATGAGATTCTCATTGTAACTTTGGTATTAGGCAGATGCAATTAATGCAATTTATTTTGAACAATTTTTTTTTTTAAAAGTGAAATGTATGATAAATAGATTACGATATGGCATTTTTCATATCATACCCCATATCAGCCCTCGGGCCTTCGGCCCTCGGGCTAATATGGGAGTCTCGGGCATGATATGGGGTATGATATGAAAAATGCCATATGATAATCTCTATGAATCAGTTAAAATATATCCCAGCAATATCATAGATAATGTATTGAATCAGTTAAAATATATCCCAGTACTATCATAGATAATGTATTGAATTAGTTAAAATATATCCCAGTACTATCATAGATAATGTATTATATTTGTAAAAATATATCCCAGTACTTATTCATGTATTTTCTGCTTTTGCTTCGGCCCCCACCCGTCGGGGCTTGAAGAAATAGATAGGGCTGCATGATGCTTCCACGCAGAGCTGAAACCGACCGCACATGGGCACTGGTAAACCGCTTAGAGGATCTAAGCCTGCCCAGGCAAAGTTAAATTTATATTGAACAAGAAGGCAGTCTGAAGGACAGATACGTGTATATTTCCCGCCGCATTTTAATGAAAAACCTTCGAGGTAAAAAATATATAGAGCGGACACGAATTCAAGGTTCAAACTCGTGACCTTCAATGTAACCTTGACCCGGTATGGGAGAGACGGGTTCTGCACATTATCTCACTTCTAAGGTCAACATTCGACTTAAGTTTAATGAAAATCTTTCCAGTATTCACTTGAGTGGGCATGGTTGATTTATGGGTTCAGCACATCATCTCACTTAGGCCAACATTTGAAAACAGTTTAATGAAAATCCTTCCAGGGGTGGAGAGATATGGAACTGACACAGAATCCAAGGCTCAAACTCGTGACTTTCAATGTGACCGAGACCTTAAGTCAGCATGATTTATTTTTGGATTCTGCACATCATCTAACTAGTGAAAATGTTTGACCACAGTTCAAAGATAATCTAAGGGTTCAGGAGATATGGAGTGGACAAGAAAGTGTTACAGACGGACAGAGGGACGGATGAATGGACGATCTCAGGGATGGATACTTATGTGGCTATTTTCACACTGGTAAAGGCAAGCGCGCAGGGTAAGGAACAAACACACCGGATAAGGAAATTTTTCCGCTCAGGATAAAAAAGAAAATGGCGAAATGGGTATCACATGTGCAGGTTTGTTGTTGTTCTAGATCTGGTGTTATGGTTACTTATCAATACGGCTGCTCCCATTAGCTTCACGGAAGACACATATTATTCACAAATTTATCTTCGATGGTCCGAATTCGACAGTTACAGCCAGTCAAACGGAGAACCGGACACAGTGGAGCTACTCCACTGCGAAATCTCATTATTTTACATGAAACGCTCTTCTGGGAAGATGACATGCACTTTTTTGTTGGTTGTAGACATGCACATGATAAATCGGACTGTTGCAAATACGATTTAAGGAAAATTTGAAATTAGAAGGCCCACAGTGAGAAATCCTAGTTCAATTTTCAATACAACGCCCACGGGCAAGGAAATGGGTACAACGCATATGATAAGACACAAAATTTTCCGGCGAAAATGGTTCTTGTATGGTCGTAGCACTAGGAAATTTCCATCTCAGATTAGGTTTTCCGATATTAATAATTAGTCCTACATAGTTTAAAGCACCAATTGAGACCTTTAGGAAACGTTCAAAGTTATGTGCATTGTCTTGGCATGTGCATTGCTCTGGTTCTAGCAATATAATCATCCCCTATAAGGGGACAGATGGATTTGGTTCATCGCGATCATGAATTAGAGAAATGATATTTATGTCCATGCAGTATTTGTGGTAGAAACAGAACTTGGCGAAACCATGCAAAAGGTATGTCTCACGAATTTGGCGAAGTTATCTATCTTATTTTCAGCCAAAAGAACAAACATACAATTTTCTACCACAAATACTGCATTGACATAAATATAATTTCTCTAATTCATGATCGCGATATGAATATGACTGATATGTTGTCTTACGTTTCGAGTTATTCCATCTAATTCCGTCTTTTGAGAACTATAACATGTAAGTATTTGATTTGTTTGTTTGTTTGTTTGTATTGGGACTTAACGGCCCAGTCAACACTTTTTAGGTCATTTTTGAGCCGGTCAGTTTATCCACACTTTGCCTGGGCAAGCTTATACGTAAGCGGTTTACCAGTACAGTGGACATTCTTTCGCTATAGAAGCTGACAACTGCCCTTTTTGAATCAGTGGAAGGGATGATGGTGATGATTTTGTGTTTAACGATGCGTTAACTCTCTTTGTGGTTTATAAGCTCAGTGGAAGGGAGAGAATGACCGTAGAAAAGATTTCATGATCAATCTCCACGAAAGAATGGTTGCCGACCCCGGCAGGTATCGAACCCGCGTCCTCCTGATCACCAGTCAGACGCGCATCCGACTGAGCTACCGAGGCAAAACAAGGAACAGCTTGTGGGACGTATTAATTCGTCAGTCATTAATGACAATGACCAATCTTAATCACATGGGAGAAATGTAACTAAGATAGCCGAAGCTGCAGATAGAGCAAGAGAGGTCAGAGGAGAAAGCTATGTTACAACGCATAATGTAGTAATGTAGTAATTTCTTCATTTTGAAATTTTTACTACATTATGCGTTGGCATAGTCGACGCGAAATGAAATAAAATGTCGTTTTTACTTCATTATGCGTCGATACTAAGAGGTTTGAGCAAAATGAAAGAATTATTTCATTTTGCGGCGATGGGTGGCATACTTAATTTTACTTCATTATGCGTCAACAGTTTGTTTGTTTGATTTGAGGTTTAACGTTCCCGTCAAGACTATTTAGGTCATTTTGGAGACATTGCTTCAAATTTTATGGGACTTTTACCCGATATTGAGATGAAATGACATCTCAATCGCTGCCGTCCAATTAAAAGCAATAGGGTTTATATGCATGGATGGGCCGACTCGCAGCAGTTTTCCTGGACAGGCTTAGACCTTCTAAGCAGATTACGAGGACTCATGTACGGGCGGTATCAGCTCTGCGTGGAAGCATCGTGCAGCCCATCTATTTATACCCCCGGCATACGAAGTATGCAAGGGGGTATATAGTTTTTGTCCATTCTGTCTGTCTGTCTGTCTGTCTGTCTTTTGTTTGATTTGTTTGATTTGAGGTTTAACGTCCCCGTCAACACTATTTAGGTCATTTTGGAGACGTTGCTTCAAATTTCATGGGACTTTTACCCGACATTGAGATGCCGCCCAATAAACCTTTTTCTTTGTGATTTTGACCTTCAGTGTGCTTTTGTGGAAGACCGTCTTTTGGACTGTTCAACTGTGGTCTTAAAGACCACTTTTGAACCGTCTCAAATGTGGTCTAAATTGTAGGAATTTAACTGTATTGCTTCCTAAGTCTTTTCGAAGACAGCTATGTTCTACCATCATTACTTCATTATGCGTCGATATGGTGCATATCAACGCGAAATGAAATAATTTTTTTACTTCATTTCGCGTCGACTATGCCAACGCATAATGTAGTAAAAAAAATCAAAATGTAGTAATTACTACATTACTACATTATGCGTTGTAACAAAGCTATATTGCTGTTTGTGATGCCTTAGTTCTGACTTTGCGCTGTGCAGCTTCGCTGATTCTTTTTGCCTCATATTCATTTGCACCCCTACTGATGAGACCCCGCCACTTTGCTGTTCCATCGATTCGTTTGGAATGTTGAAGTCCTCAAGGGATGCATTGAGGGTCGGTGTCTCTGTATCGCTTATTCTGACCACCATGCCCATTTCTAGTTTTCTTTGCCAAACGTTCCTCTGAAATCATGTGGGACGTACAATGAACAAGAATGACAACACTTATTTGCTTCAGCTTCTAATTACCAAAATTGAAAACAGCGGCCAAGATTTGAATGAGTTGGATCGAGTGGCTTGATGCAACGTGGCTCTCTTCGCCTAGCTCCGGGTTGGGTGACTTTGCGTCGATTGTTAATCAGTAAATTTGGGTAAATCGACCCAATGTAACTAAACCTACGATTCAGAAGCTTACCTGCGAATGTCCGCGTGATTATCACTGACCAATAAAGAAAAGGCTGGGTAATTTGCAGAGAAGATATGGGTAATTTAAGGTTCGGAGGAGGCAAATCCTGCAAAAGTATTTTTGTCTCCCATGTCAATAGGGGTCAACTCTTAAAGGAAAGAATTTGCTTCCGATGAGCAAATTCTTTCCTTTAAGAGTTGACCCCCTTTTCAGTGGACAGAAAAGCGAAAAGGAGTCTTGAAAGTTTCCTTCTTTTGAAAAATGGCGGAAGCTTCTGCTAGATGTTCCCATTCCCCTTAAAGTAAAGAACTTGCTAATAAGGTAAGGGTAATTTAAGTAAAGAACTTGCTTCCTACCCTTATCATCAGGAAAACATGCCTATATAATTTTGACCTCCTTGAACCCCACTTTTATGTAGTAAAACTGGGGTTTACAGGGGTAAACCTTATTTTTCTTATTTCTGCTCCAAAATACAAATTGTGGGTACTCGTTAGAACAGCATCGACGAGGCGGTTCTAACGATTACCCACAATCTATATTTTGAGCAGAAATAAGGAAAATATCACAATATCCCAATTTTTTCATTTTTTCGGCGATAAGGGTTACACTGTATTTGTATAGGCGTGTTTTCGTAATGTTCTAATGCACTTGCGTACGTTTGTTTGACTTGAGGTTTCGTCTCCGTCAACACTATTTAAGTCATTTTGGAGACGTTGCTTCCAGTTTTGTGGAACTTAAATTACTCGACATTGAGAGAGCTCTGCCGCCCAATGAAAACAATTTAGGGTTTAAACAAATTCAGGGTTTATAATTTTGTTTTTGATTTGAGGTTTAACGTCTCCGGCAACACTGAATATGGCATTTTAGAGACATTGCTCCCAATTTTGTGAGACTTTTACCCGACATTGAGATGACATGACATCTCAAGCCCTGTGGCCGAATGAAAGGGTTTATAAGCATGGACGGTCGGACTAGCACCGCTTTGCCTGGGCAGGCTTAGATCCTCTAAGTGGTATACCAGTAATCGTGTGCGGTCGGTTTCAGCTCTGCGTGGAGGCATCATGCAACCATCTATGTCTCCAAGCCCCGATGGGCGGGGCCGATTAAGGTTTATACGCATAGAGGGTCCGACACGCACCACATTGCCTGATTAGAAAAGTATTTTTGTCTCCCATGTCAATAGGGGTCAAAATTAGCAAATTCTTTCCTTTAAGAGTTGACCACCATTTCAGTGGAACAGCGAAAAGGAAGTCTCGAAAGTTGTCTTCCTTTGAAAAATGGCGGAAGCTTCTGCTAGATGTTCCCATTCCCCTTAAAGTAAAGAACTTGCTAATAAGGTGTAAAGAACTTGCTTCCTCTTGAAAAGAGCAAGCCCTTATTCTAATGCACTTGCGTATGTTTGTTTGTTTGACTTGAGGTTTAACGTCTCCGTCAACACCATTTAGGTCATTTTGGGGACGTTGCTTCCAGTTTTGTGGGACTTAATTTACCCGACATTGAGATGAAATGTAATCTCAAGCCCTGCCGCCCAATGAAACCAATTAAGGGTTTATACGCATAGCGGGTCCGACACGAACCATACTTTGCCTGGGCAGGCTTAGACCTCCTAAGCGGTTTACCAGTACTCATGTGCAGTTGGTTTGGTTGGTTTTAGCTCTGCGTGGAAGCATAATGCAGCCCAATCTATTTCTTCAAGCCCAGACGGGCGGGAGCCGCACTTGCGTATGTAATGCGACGTTGGACTATCTGCGACAGTTCTACGATATAATCATCCCCTAACAATATAATCATCCCCTACGAGGGGCTAGATTGATTTGGTTCATCGCGATCATGAATTAGAGAAATGATATTTATGTCCATGCAGTATTTGTGGTAGAAACAGAACTTGGCGAAACTATGCAATAGGTATGTCTCACGATTTTGGCGAAGTTATCTATCTTATTTTCAGCCAAAAGAACAAACATACAATTTTCTACCACAAATACTGCATGGACATAAATATCATTTCTCTAATTCATGATCGCGATGAACCAAATCCATCTATCCCCTCATAGGGGATGATTATATTGCTAGAACCAGAGCAATGCACATGCCAAGACAATGCACATAACTTTGAACGTTTCCTAAAGGTCACAATTGGTGCTTTAAACTATGTAGGACTAATTATTAATATCGGAAAACCTAATCTGAGATGGAAATTTCCTAGTGCTACGACCATACAAGAACCATTTTCGCCGGAAAATTTTGTGTCTTATCATATGCGTTGTACCCATTTCCTTGCCCGTGGGCGTTGTATTGAAAATTGAACTAGGATTTCTCACTGTGGGCTTTCTAATTTCAAATTTTCCTTATATCGTATTTGCAACAGTCCGATTTATCATGTGCATGTCTACAACCAACAAAAAAGTGCATGCCATCTTCCCAGAAGAGCGTTATATGTAAAATAATGAGATTTCGCGGTGGAGTAGCTCCACTGTGTCCGGTTCTCCGTTTGACTGGCTGTAACTGTCGAATTCGGACCATCGAAGATAAATTTGTGAATAATATGTGTCTTCCGTGAAGCTAATGTGAGCGGCCGTATTGAAAAGTAACCATTACACGAGATCTAGAACAACAACAAACCTGCACATGTGATACCCATTCCGCCATTTTCTTTTTTATCCTGAGCGGAAAAAATTCCTTATACGGTGTGTTTGTTCCTTACCCTGCGCGCTTGCCTTTACCAGTGTGATTTTGGCAGGATAAATACTTAGGTGGCTAAATTATACACACATAAAATCATTTTAGCAACAGAAAATAACTATTTTATGTGTCTTGACACTTTGCAACAATTGTTTCAAGATGTACATGTTGGTATATTGTCTTATTCTTAAAAGAAATTGGACTTTTTCATAAAATATAAAAGTTTTGATTTTTTTTTATACATTACCATTCGAACATTTTACTTTTAACATCCTCATAATACTATATACCTTTTTATCATCTACAGTTTGACGCTTATGACCCACAACGAGGATCGACGCGTCATTAATCATCATCATCATCATCATCATCATCATATCATCATCATCATCATCATCATCAACTCCGTTTCGCGGCGGGAAAGTAATAAGAGACGAGAAGCAGCTTGGGCAAAACGCCCATACTAGGCATTTTGCCAACAGTACAGTGGGCGTTTTGCCCCTAATGGGTATCAGTAGCATTATCTAAAATAGTCTCGGAAATTGTACCAGTAAAAAGATTTCGCGACTCTCCTAACTCTGTCAGTACCTTATATTCCAAACATAAAGTAGCTGAGGATAAAATTTCCAACAGAAGGTGAATTTGTTTGTTTGTTTGATTTGAGGTTTAACGTACCCAGTCAACACTGTAAAGGTCATTTTGGAGACGTTGTTTCCAATTTTGTGGGACTTTTACCCGACATTGAGTTGAAATGACATCTCAAGCCCTGTCGCTCAATGAAACCAATAGGGTTTATAAGCACCAATAACTCCATGTTTAACAAATATTTAGGGCCAATAATCAGGTTTACAAGTCTATGCAATGAACACCCCTCAAAACCCCACTTTATATTGAGAAACGTAGAGTTTATGGGGGTGTTCATTATTTTCCTTATTTTTGCTCATTTTTTTCCACATCTCGAAAATGGCTTCTTTTCTGATGATAATCCATGATATTTTGTTCTTATTTAAACTCCAAACTTATGGTGTGGGTGCTCAATAAGGCAGTTCTAACGATTACCCATAGAAATGTCTGGAACATAAATAAGAAAGATAGTGTATACCCCCCAGTTTTCTTTATATACATTACGCAAACACGCCTATACAAATACATTGCCGCCTTTATCGCCGAAAAAAATAAAATTTCATGATGAAAAATTGTGATATTTGTCTTATTTCTGCTCAAAATATAGATTGTGGGCGCTCGTTAGAATCGCCTCATCGATTTTGGGGACTCGTTAGAACCGCCTCATCGACACTTTATTATGACCCTCGCTGATTAGTCCTATCAGAACATGCCTGCCACCATGACTGTCGCTGATTAGTCCTATCAGAACATGCCTGCCACCATGACTGTCGCTGATTAGTCCTAGCAGAACATGCCTGACACTATGACCCTCGCTGATTAGTCCTACCAGAACGTGCCTGGCACTGTGACCCTCGCTGATTAGTCCTACCAGAACGTGCCTAACACTATAATCCTCACTGATTAGTCCTACCAGAAAGTGTTTGACACTATGACCCTCGCTGATTAGTCCTATACCAGAACATGCCTGACACTATGATCTTCGCTGATTAGTCCTACCAAAACATGTCTGACACTATGACCCTCGCTGATTAGTTCTACCAGAACGTGCCTGGCACTATGAGCCTCGCTGATTAGTCCTACCAGAACGTGCCTGGCACTAATTATCCTCTTATAAACCTCCGTGGTGCAGTGGTTACGCTACCCGCCTTGTAAACCAGGGATAGCAGGATCGATCCCGGGCTTCTCCAGACTTTCGGATGAGTCTTGAAACCGAGGTCCCGTCTCCGTATGACCTTGGCTATTGGTGGCACGTAAAACTCAAACACTCACTCACTCACTTATTATCCTCGCTGATTATTCCTACCAGAACGTGTCTGGCACTATGAGTCTGCCTGACATTATGACCCTCGCTGATTAGTCCTACCGGAACGTGCCGGGCACTATGGTCCTCGCTGATTAGTCCTACCAAAACGTGCCTGGCCTATGATCTTCGCTGATTAGTCCTACAAGAACGTGCCTGACACTAAGATCCTCGCTGTTTAGTCCTACCAGAACATCTTAAACAAATTTAAGGTGTTCGAGCCATTGACCTTTGACTGTTCGTTGCAGTACTAGTAACTATATATGTTACTGAAGGCGTTCTACATAATTGAGCGGGGAATATTTGAAGTTTGTTGATAACTGTCGCCACCAAGTTAATTAAATGAACTTGTTTTTGTTATCGTTTCAGCTATAAAACGAGTGCACTCAAAACAGACACAACAATGGTCAGTATGGCCTCCACTCTATCAGCTATAGTAATTCACAGTTTCATCATAGTGTTAGCTCTCGAAACAGTCAGAGCATACGTTCCATATGTACCGACATCACATGACGTTGAATATGACGACGACGTCGATGTACAGCCGTACCAACACTCATCGGACGCCAACATGTTCTTTAGATATCTTAACTCTCTTCTGCTAGATAATTTTATAAATCGCCAAATGGCCAGGAATGATGATAGATACACGCCAATAAAGGCATTGAAACGGGCGCCCTCTGACGAAGAACCCAGGAACTCTAAGGAAAAAAGAAAAGTGTTTTGGCAACCCCTGGGATATCTTCCCGCAGGTGTTCATCCCAATGGGAACCAGGCTTCAGCTGGGGGTGGTAGCGCCGGAAGAGGACCTGTTTTCCGATATGGAAAATAATCAGGACGGTTTAAGGTGGCTTGAAACAAGCTGTTTACATTAGATATCAAAGAGCTACCTTTTTCAGTGAATTAACAGTTAAATTTATTTTATTCATTTGGTCGTCGAAAAGTGAATGGGTTAACAAGGCATTTATTCCACCCTGTCTACCAGGAAAACAGCTTTTCCCCGATAAACTTATCTATAAGGGAAGATTTTGCGTCTCTCTATATTAACAAAAGAAAAAAAAAAGACATTGCTGACGCATTTGTGACCCCTTAAAGTATATGCATTCCCTTTTAAGTTTGTCCTTTGATTTTTATTTTCTGCGCTGATTAGCAATTGTCTGATCTATGACTATTTCTCTGGCTGTCAAAGTGACTACAACGATCGCCGGTGTGTTGCCTCGGTGTGACTTAGAATTCAAGTCAACCTATTCATTACGCAAACACTCCTATACAAATACATTGCCACCTTTATCGCTGAAAAAAAAAAGAAAATTTTATGATGAAAAATTGTGATATTTGTCTTATTTCCGCTCTAAAATATAGATTGTGGGTACTTGTTAGAACAGCCTTGATTTTTCTTATTTCTGCTCCAAATATAGATTGTGGACACTCGTTAGAACCGCCTCATCGAGGCGGTTCTAACGAGTACCCATAATCTATATTTTAGAGCAGAAATAAGAATTTTTTTCTTATTTCTGCTCTAAAATATAGATTGTGGGTACTCGTTAGAACAGCCTCGATTTTTCTTATTTGTGCTCCAAATATAGATTGTTGGCACTCGTTAGAACCGCCTCATCGAGGCGGTTCTAATGAGTACCCACAATCTATATTTTAGAGCAGAAATAAGAAAAATAAGGTATACCCCCGGACACCCCAGTTTTACTATATATGATGTAGACCGGAATCCAGACAAACAGCACAAGCGCTGATCCAACGTCGCGTACTGCGACGACTGATCAGTGCCTTCACTATCTGCAAAAATAGTAACCTTTATCGAAATAATTTTCTTAGCTTAGAAGCCTCCGTGGTATAGTGGCTGAGCTACTCACCACATAAACAAGTGGTCGTTGGTTCGATTCCGGGCTTCTCCAGGCTTTCGTATGAGTCTTTGAACCGAGGTCCCGTCTCTTTATGACCTTAGCTGATGGTGGGACGTAAATAAAATACACACACACTAACAATAACGGAAACGACACCCCTAAAATTTCGAAATTGACCTGCTAATCATATTAGGCGGCATATTCTATTTGGGACAAAATGGATTAACAAATGGAATCTTCCACCATACATATAGTACAAGTCCATTTAAAAATTTAGGGATGTCAGGTTGAGTTTTCTTTAAAATGTATTTTGGAAATGGCTGAACCTTTTGCAATGTAGGTCCTGATCAGACGCCGCGTTCTATGGCGATGATCTGGGCCAGCAGTGTTTGCCACATGACGGTAACACATCCATGCGACAAGGTTCAATTTTTCATGTCTCCGAAATGGCTACTTTTCTGGTGAAAATTCGTGCTATTTTTCTTATTTATACTGCAAAATTAGATTTTGGGTGCTTGGTAAAACCACCTCATGGACGCGGTTATAAAGACTACCCACAACCTATGTCTTGGAGCAGAAATAAGAAAAAAATGTATACCGTCGTAAACCCCAGTTGTCTCTATATAAAGTGGGGTTTAGGGGGTATTCATTTCACGGACTTTTTCGCGTGATGAATTATCCGTTTTGGGGTTTCCGATACGACATGGTCAAACATGTACTGACTGCTGGCCTACTTTCGTTTTACATGTACGTATGAACATTCGGTTGCGCTAAGAGATTTCATTCCGAGCTTTTCAAATAGCTTACTTTGTAAGCAATATGATATCACTGGAAACACTCCAGGTCCAACTATCATGTTTTATCAAGGTCTACGGACCTTTTACAATACAAAATTTATTAAACAAATAAACTGTCCAAGTGTAGATTTATCAAGTAAAAGGCATGTTTTTATTCAGTGTGCAAAACTATTCACGGCATTAACCCATTTAGTACCAGAACCCCCAAAACGGGTACCCTGGCAAACAGTGTAGGCCCAGAACAGACGCCGCATAATGCGGCGTCTGATCAGGGCCTTCACTGTTTGCAAAAAGTTCAGCTATTTTCCGAATAAATTTTGAATAAAAAACAACCTGACACCCCTAAATTTTGAAATGGACTCCTGCTATATATAAGGAGGAAGATTCCATTTGGTACAAAAGGGTTAATAAGGAAAAAACGTATACCCATCTAAACCCTGTATTTCCCTATAAAAAATTGGGGTTATCATGAACTTAATTCTATAGGGTCCTTCTCATTAAGATAACACACCCGTGCGACATAGTGCATTTTTCGCATCTCCAAAATGACTACTTTCCTGATGAAAAATCGTGATATTTTTCTTCCTTTAACTACAAACATAGATTGTCTGTGCTAGTTTTTTACCCACAACCTATGTCTTGGAGAAGAAATGAGAAAATATGGTGTACCCCTGTAAACCCAAGTTTTCGCTATACAAAGTGGGGTTTGAGGGTATTCATTTCTCGGACTTGTTCACGTGATGTAACACTTAGTTTTCCTTGCTATGAAGAATGTCAGCAGTGTAGCATACCTGTATGACGTAGTACATTCACCGATTTATTTTTGATGAAAATCTGTAACGTAGTTCTTATTATATGCTCTCAACACAGCTTGTAAGGTTTTCGTTAGAACCGCCTCAATGAGCCGGTTCCAATGAGTACCAAAAATCTATGATTTGGAGGAGAAAAATACCCCGTCAACCTGACGCTCAATATAAAAAGGGGACCAGATGGGTGTTCATTATACCGACATGTTAGCATGACAGAGTTCCACACATTAAACCAGAAAGCTCATTGTCAATGAAATGGCAGATTATACCAACATAAAAGACATGTTTCAAGACACGGGATTTGTACGCAAATAAATCCAAAACATGTTAAAACTTTGACAATATTCTTGACAGACGCAAACAGAAATGCTGTCCAATTGTATTCGTAACTGCATGATGTCCTACACTATTAACCCTTGTTCTGCTGAATATTCAAATATGCCACACCCACTACTGATTATCAACCAATCAGATTACTTGATGCAAATTATTGCAACAAATTCATGATCTGAATGACAAACAATGAAGATCCTGATCAGATGGCTTCTTCATTGTTTGAAAGTTAAGACATATCCGGGATTAGCAGGACATGGGTTAAACTGATGAATAGAAATATGCCAAATTGAATATACCTAATACACCGAAGCCACCGATGTGGAGATTTACGCAAGGAAACTGACCAAGTGCAAAATTAAGTTTGCGCATGGGCAAAACTACGTAAAGTAAATTCACCAATATGTAACTGTTTGACTTATGCGAGAATGTTGCTATTCCCCTTGTAAAATTGTTGATTCGCCGTGCCTTTAGTAGATGTTCTTTGTGGTCAAAGGAAAGAAAGAAACAATGCTGTTTTGGAAAAAAGGGAAAACTCACAGAATACAGCTTTTGAAACAATGTCCCTTTTTAGCTGCAAAAGTTCACCTTAAGTGCCTGCTGTAAAAGAAATTTGTCAAAGAAGATAATAACAGACACATCAAACAGACCCTGTCCAAAAGAGCCCTGCCATATTTCTGAAAAATAGAAGTAAAGGCAATGATCAGGAATCGACACAATTAACCCACAACTCCCATCAGAGACACCAAGGGAAAGAAACACAAACATGAAACAACTAGACTCTAATGGAAACATCACTAACGGAAAGCCAAAAGGACAGTCACTTTCCCACAAAATGGTCAAATGGCTATCCAAAGCAAAATAATATAAGCGATAGACCCACTCAAAGACAAGCCATAACAGAAATAAACCACGACAGAAGAAACGCCTTGGAACGGTCAGTGAAACGAATTCCACTGGGGGTCTTAAATCGATTTTACCTGGCCACAATCCTCACCATTACTTCCGTCGCGCTTTAGACAAATAATTTGTTCAGTCCCCATGAATGCCTCCTAACTCATCAGCGCAACATATCCGTGAATACAAAAATCAATCAACCACAAATGAAACAACGGCGAGTACTCGACAGCAAGAAACCACTGAAATGCTGGAGCAAAAGAAAACCAACAGTTAGACTCCGATGGGCCCAAGTCTGTGAATCAGGCACAGAACCGCTCGTAACATAACATACAAATATGCTGCACACGTATGTAATTTTCCATTTGTGAGAACGCTATGCGTAGCATTTTTTTTTAATAAAATACGGTTATTCTATACTACAAGTTGATACAACTGTCCTTCTGAAAGACATGCTTAGCACAGATTGCTTGCAAGCTTTGCGAAAATGTGTTTTTCCCTTCCTTCATAACGGGCGAAATATACGCACAAGATGGCTTCTTTAAAAAGAATCCAAAGAAAGTGCCTGACGCGCCATGTTTGTCTTTTGCAAACATGATCAACCCTTCACAAGTAAAATCAATAATAATCAAAGACTACTGCCATTTGGTAAAACTCCTTTATTTTACAACAGAAGTCATGCTCACAACTTAGACTAGTTTCTCTCAAGTTGTGGTATTCGCATTTCCTGAATAGGAATCAGAGATAGAATTGGCAAATACACTAATAAACGTTACATTTTTGCCGTCGCACTTATGTGTAGGAAAAGGGAAAATAAACTAGAGAAAAGAACCAATGAGTCAAGAATTCCATCGGTAGGTGCCACCATGTATTGCGGAGCAAATTTCCAAGTTAATGACCCTGATCTCAGTTTCTACTTTTATTACCTTAATCCACTTATAGCAGTATCTTTTCTTCACCCATAAAATGTCCACCTATCAAACCTTATCATAGGTTTAAGGTATGCAATAAAAAGCCAAAACCTAAACAACGCACCCTACCCCCCACACACCAAAAAAAAAAAAAAAAAAAAAAAAAACACGTTCACAATAATATCTCAATCAGAGTTCAATTGTTGTGATCTTGACAGCAGGAGTCATCACGAAAACACGCCTATATACTTTTGACCCCTTTGAACCCCACTTTCATATAGTAAAACGGGGGTTTACAGGAGTAAACCTAGCAGAAATAAGAAAAATATCCTAATTTTTCATCTTAAAATTTTCATTTTTTCGGCAATAAAGGTTGCAACGTATTTGTATAGGCGTGTTTTCGTATTGCAAATCATTGTTACTAAACTTTTTCAGCTGTAAAGCAATACCACATATCAACTGACCTTTCACATAAATATACAACATGGATCATGCGATTTTGTCACTGTGACCTTAACCTTCTGTGTCAGCAGCGGCAGCCACATGATTGTAACAATACATTAGCTGCTGTAGGGTATATAATATGATAAATCAGACTTCAATTATTATTAAATTAAATTATTGGTTTAGACTCATATTCTAGACAGGTTTTTAATAATTTGGACCCCATTTTGATTTATATCAGTCTTTGAATCGACTGCCAATTCGAAATTCGCAAAATTGCAGTATATTTCCTCTGGCTTTCTTTGCCGGATCATTACAGGGTCACTGATGAGGCTTTATTAGCCGAAACTACGTAGTATGACCCATCTTCTTTCTTATGAATGTTTTCATTGCTCTTAAAGGAACTCATTTTTGATTTTTATTTGCCTTCACTGCAGCTGGTGTTGTGCCGTGTGGCGGCCGTAAAACGTCTCCCCGTACATCAACCATAGTGCAGTTTATATTTTACTTTTGGTCCTTTGAGATCAGCGTGAATATTCTGAGTAATCAAAAATAAATTATTGGTTTAGACTCATATTCTAGACAGGTGTTTAATAATTTGGACCCCATTTTGATTTATATCAGTCTTTGAATCGACTGCCAATTCGAAATTCGCAAAATTGCAGTATATTTCCTCTGGCTTTCTTTGCCGGATCATTACAGGGTCACTGATGAGGCTTTATTAGCCGAAACTACGTAGTATGACCCATCTTCTTTCTTATGAATGTTTTCATTGCTCTTAAAGGAACTCATTTTTGATTTTTATTCAATCCAATCCAGTTGATGAAGAGCAAAACTTTATAATAACTATTCGGTGTATTTGCAGCAGCAGTCACATGACTGGAACTAAACTTTGTCCATTTGAAGGAATACCAGTTGGGCATTATAAGTTTACAATTAAAGAAACAAACCCAATAGAAAACTAGAAGCCCAAGTGGGCCAGAAATTATTCACCTGGATGAGGGCGGATCATCATATCTTACATTGTTTCTTGGTGGCCACCTTGTCTCTCAGATTACATTGCCTTTAGCAATTCTGAATCTGCGTGTTGCCTTGATGCTACTGAGTATGTTTTTGTGCAGGTGATGTTGATGCAGAATGGGGTGTATCGTTTGGCAGGGCGGAGCTATCATTTGCAACCGCTTTTGAAATACTCTCTGAACAAAAAGGTAAACCAAATCTCCCGATCATGTGAATTCAACTACAACAGAAATAAAGCTATTACAGTCGAACTTCAATGGCTCGAACACCTTTGGAACTAGGAAATTCTGTTCGAGACAGGGATAGTTCGAGCCACTGTGGGCTACTACCAGGAGGCATAAAGGGGATAATTTTGAGACTTCTTTTCGGTGTTCTATAATACAAATGTATGCTATGTGTACTCAGTAGAATCGCCTCGTTCTAATGAGTATACACAGCATAGAATCGCCTCGTTGAGACGATTCTAATGAGTACACACAGCATACATGTGTAAGATAAAAAATGAAAATATCCTTAATTTTCCCCTCATTATTTATATGTAGATAAATCTCCAAGGACTAAAGAACAGGTTTGACTCAGCCATGGTAAACCAGCAATCGGTGTTTGAGCCATCGCAGTTCTACTGTATGTATATGACCGACGGCCCCCGCCCATAGGGGCTTGAAGAAATATATGGGCTGCACGATGCTTCCACGCAGAGCTGAATCTGGCCCGCACACTAGTAGTGGTAAACCGCTTAGAGGATCTAAGCCTGTCTAGGAACTGCGGTGCGAGGTGGACCGTCCATGCTAATAAACCCTATTGGTTTCATTGGGCGACAGGGCTTGAGATGTCACTTCATCTCAATGTAGGGTAAAAGTCCCACAAAATTGGAAGCAACGTCTTCAAAATGACCTTTACAGTGTTGACGGGGACGTTAAACCTCAAATCAAACAAACAAATGTATATGACCGCTTTCAAAAATCAGGCGAAAGGCACTCTATTATTCTTGTGGACTCAGCGAATTTGATATATTCCGGCAGTATCTGAGCTGTCCCCCCCCCCCCCCACACACACACACACACCCCAAACTTAACTCTGATTACTGTACATGTGCTTTGAAGAATCTCAAGATGGTCGCCACTTTTGATATTGGAATGCAACAATTTTAGCAGTTCTAAATCTCTATGTCACCAAAATGCCTCCCACAAAATTCATCGATCAAAATTAATGCGACTGACCATTTTGGAACAGATGTGGTTTGAAGATTTTCATGATGGCATCTGGAATATCAGAACAGAGTGGTTCTTACAAATAAGTTCTGAATAGTTGGATCCCTTAGAAGCAAAGAATACACCAAATAAATGAAAACAGCAGATTAAGTTTTATTGAAAAATAGAAGTGAAGGCAATGACCAAGTATCGATACAATTAACCCACAGCTCCCATCAGAGACACCAAAGGGAAAGAAACACAAACATAAACTAACATACCCTAATGGAAACATCAACAGCAGAAAGCCAAAAGGAAAGTTACTTTCCCACAAAATGGCCAATTGGCTATCCAAAACAAAACAACATAAGCGATACAAAAACCCAAAGACAAACCACAACAAAAACAAACCGCGACAGAAGAACCGACTCGGAACGGTCAATGAAAAAAATTCCACTGGGGAGTCTGTTAATGACCAGTACTGAAATGTACATAAACCGGCCTCACCCTCTAGCATCGGCTTTAGCAGAACTCTATTTTCAAAAAGATTCTAAATGAACTCAATGATCCAAGAGGACCAGAAAATTTATCTGAACTTTGATGAGGTACGAGGGGTCTTTTTACCATCACGTGAACAAGTCCGTGAAATAAAGACCCACCTAAACCCCACTTTATATAGAGAAAACTGGGGTTTAAGGGGTATACATTATTTTCCTTATTTTTGCTCCAATACATAGGTTGTGGTTACTCGTTAGAATCGCCTCAATGAGGCGGTTCTAACGAGCACCCACAACCAATGTTTGAAGTAACAATATGAAAAATATGACAAATTTGTAGCAGGAAAGTAGCCGTTTTGGAGATGTGAAAAAATGCACTCTGTCGCACGGATGTGTTATCGTAATGACGGCCGCCACTCGGCACCAAATGCAGTGTAGATAACGTTAGAGGCAAAGACTACACGAAAATAGCAGACTCGGTTTTAGTGAGTCTGTTCATGACCAGTACTGAAATGAACAAAACACCGACCACGACCTCTAGCACCGGCTTAAGCAGAACTCTATTTTCAGAATAATTGTAAATGAACTCAATGACCCAAAGGACCAGAAAAGTTAATCTGCACTATGATGATGTACAGGGAGTCTGAATCTCCATCTCGCTCGAATTCCCCCATCACATTTCTGCTCAGTCAGTCGACTTAGAAGATTTTCATGATAACCGCCGGATAATGGAACCATTTTAGCAAATAGTTATTCTGAATCTGGTCAATAAATATCTGCATGTAAAACATATCAGTATAGTCCTAACGTTTGAAAGTTATACGTCCATAATCAGCCGGTGAAAAATTTGCCTCGGCGTAGCTATAAAAAATATGCATTAGACTTTTTTGTTTTTGGTTGTACGGCCCTTTAAACATTATTTCTCTCATTTCGAACCGATCGTTAATCAGGGGTGGGCGAAAACCAGAGTACCCAGAGAAAAACCACCTGACCTTCCGTTACGGAGCTTGGTTTGTTTGTTTGTTTGTTTGATTTGAAGTTTAAGGTCCCCGTTAACACTATAAAGGACATTTTGGAGACGTTGCTTCCAAGTTTGTGGGACTTTTACCCGACATTGAGATGACAGGACATCTCAAGCCCTGCCGCCCAATGAAACCGATAGGGTTTATAAGCATGGGCGGGCCGACTCGAACCGCATTGCCTGGGCAGGCTTAGATCCTCTAAGCGGTTTACCAGTACTCGTGTGCGGGTCGGTTTCAGCTCTGCGTGGAAGCATCATGCAGCCCATCTATTTTTTCAAGCCCCGATGGGCGGAACTTCTCACATTTGAGCTAGGCTCAAACCACTCATTAGACAAATCGGTGAGTTCTTGTCAGTGTACATCTGCATGCCAAATTTACTGAATACCTTGCGGTTGAATATGTCTGCAATCAATGTGTGAATATTTTGCCTATGTGAGGCTGTTTATATTACGAAATCAGGCATTAACCCTTTTTTTACCAAATGGGATCTTCCACCTTATATATGGCAGGAGTCCATTTCGAAACTTAGGGGTGTCAGGTCGTGTTTTCTTCAAAATTTATTTCGGGAAATGGCTTAACTTTTCGCAAACAGTGTAGGCCCTGATCAGACCCGCGTTCTGCGGCGTTTGATCTGGGCCTGAACTGTTTGCCAGGGTAGCTGTTTTGGGGTTTCTGGTAAAAATCAGTGGGTTAAATAATATCATTGATTGAGCCTTGTCAGTATACATCGGCATGCCAAAAACCTTATCAGAATATTCTAGCGGTTTGCAAATTATAACGGCTGCTCCAGTTAGTGAAGAAATTGACTCGGCCAGGCTATTAATAAAGAAATCAGGAATCAGACGATCTCATTAGTTAGGTCTTGACAATATCTAATCTGCATACCAAAAACTACCAAAATATTCTTCGTTGTTTGAAAGACATTGGTTCATAATCAGTTCGGCGAGGCAACTTATGAAGAAATCAGGCATTCGACAATCACATTGGTTAGGTTTTGTCAATATACATCTGCATGCCAAAACTTATATATCACTAACAGTTTGAAAGTTATACGTCAGTGTTAGATAGGAAAAATTTGCCTCGACGAGGCTATTTATATCGAAAACAATCATTTGACAATCTCATTGGTTAGATCTTGTCAGTGTCTCTCTGCATGACAATATTTATAAAGTATTCCGAGCGGTTTAAAAGCTACATCCCATATTCAGTTTTTGAAAATGTTGGCTCGTCACCTGTTATTTCTGCACAATTAGTTTATTTAAAGAGAACTGACACGTTACCCAGTGAAAGCCATAACCGTCATAGCCACCCCACGTCATTAAAACAAAAAACAAGACACTTATCCACACTCAAGACATTACGCAAACACGCTTATACGAATACATTGCCACCTTTATCGCCGAAAAAATGAAAATTTCATGATGAAAAATTGTGATATTTTTCTTATCTCTGCTCAAAATATAGATTGTGGACACCCGTTAGAACCGCGTCATCGAGGCGGTTCTAACGAATACCCACAATCTATATTTTAGAGCAGAAATAAGAAAAATAAGGCATACCCCTGAAACCCCAGTTTTAGTATATAAAAGTGGGGTTCAAGGGGGTCACAAAAGGGAAAGAAACACGAACATAGAAAACTAGAAGTGAAGACACGGATCAGGAATCAATACAGTTAACCCATACCTCTCATCAGAGACACCAAACGGAAAGAATAACTAAACCCTAATAGAACATCAATAGCGGATAGCCAGAAGGACAGTTACTTTCCCTGAAAAAGGCCAAAATATTATCCAAAACAAAAAAGATATAGCGATACACACACTAAAAAAATAACATAACAAAAATAAACCGCGACAGAAGAACCGTCATAGAACGGTCAGTGAAAAGAATTTCACTTGGCTTAAATCGATTTTACGTGGCCGCAATCCTCGCCCTTGATTCCATCGCGACTTAGACAATTAAATTGTTCAGTCCACATGAAGGCTTCCTAACTCATTAGTGCAACATCTCCGAGAACACAAAAATCAAACAACCACAGAGATGAAACAGCGGTGATGACTCGACAGCAAGAAACCACTGAGTAGCTGGAGGAAAAGAAAGCCAACAGTTAGACTCCGCTGGGCCCAACCAGAGACAGAGCATCAGGTATCAACCAACTTTACATAAGTAAGCATTTACGCTAGAATCGTCATAGAATCTGAGGACTGACCCACCGGCGTGCAATTAAAGAGGGAAGCAACGTTATCAACTGTGATTTGATTAACTACCATGTATGCAGTCTGTCGAATAATATTTATGTTGTACCCAATCTTTTTATATCGAAGAATGATTTTACGAAAATGGGTACTGAAATCTATGGAAGTATATATTTTTTTTCTGAAATAATATACTAAGTTACCATAAAATTCGGGTTCCGATAGATCTTGTTTCAGAAGAGGTTTAAGTCCAACATTGAATTTTGAAATTAAATCAGAATAACGTCTATGAAATTTAGAAAAGGCTTTGGGTAGTTTATGATATCGATAACAATGATAGAGAAATTTAGCAGTTAACAATTTAGTACGAGTGTTGAAGTCAGTTACATGACTAGACACTCTGACAAATCGAATTAATTGCGAAATATAAACGCCATAGGATGCCACTCGAGGAACATCACCATCCAAGAAAGGAAAATTTAGTTTTTATGATAAACGCGATGAGTTTGATTTTGAGATTGGAAATTTTCCTTTCTTGGATGGTGATGTTCACGTGCGGTATCCTATGGCGTTTATATTTTAAAATTTATTCGATTTGCAAGAGTGTTTAGTCATGAAACGGACTTCAACATACGTAATAAATTGTTAACTGCTAAACTTCTTAATCCGTCATTCCGAGTTAATTTCAAAATACAATGTTGGATTAAATCTCGAATTTTATGGTGACTTAGTATATATATTCAGAAAAAAACCTGTCTGAGCCTGCACAGGCAAAGTGGTGCGAGTCGGACATTCCCTGCATATAACCCTTTTGGTTTGTTTATGCATATAAACCTGGGTGAAGTGAGGCAGTGTCATTACGTGTTTGCCCAAGGACACACTTCGATACCGGGTGCCGGATTCGAACGCACAACCTCTCGATCACGAGTCGAACGCGTTAACCACTGCGCTATCGAGGCTATGTATTTGAATAGGCGTGTTTTCGTAATGGATCATCGTGAGGGCATCTTGTCTAATCGTGTCATCTTCGTCTTTTCTTCGTGTGATCATCGGTGCTCTCGGGCATTTTACGCCTCACGAAGATAATACGAGGGAAACAAGAAGTCGTCCGATTGTCTTAGGAAGGCAATACGACTACGTGAAACCCTCGCAATGACGTCGTGTAGCCATCGAACGATGACACTGAGATTGGACCACGCCGGTGTCGACGAAGACAGCTGAATTTGAGTACCTCATGCGATACTCATGTGTCATGGTAACGTAAGGCCAACCTCAGAGCATCTTCCTCAGTCAGTCCTGATGAGCAACTCCGCAGAGCATAGGCTTGTGTAACTCCCAAAGCTTCAGTCATAATTATTCACAATTCCGTTCCTGTAGAATGACCTACTTTGATGATGAGACAACCAGGAAAAAGAAGGTAGCAGCATTGCTTCCTTTGATGCACCTTCGAGAACGAGATGAGTAGATCGTATTGTCCTATAAACCAAGTTTTGATCCATCTGCTTTGTCTCTCATTATGGTCTCACATACTGAGTTACAAATGAGACACATTGAAATAGAAAGGCAAATTGAATTAGAAAAGTTAAGATTAGAGATGGAAGAGAGAAGGAAATGCAAAGAGAGATGGAAGAAAGAGAGAGGGAAAAGCAAAGAGAAATGGAAGAAAGTGTCCGAAAAGAAAAATCAGAAAAGGAAGAAAAAGAAAGAGGAATCAGAGACAAATGCAGGTGGAAAGATTAAAAATGGAGGAAAGGATTGAGCCAGAAAAGGAAAAAAAGAGATATAGTGTTGAAGAAAAAGAAAGGGAAAGGCAATTTCAATTAAGACTGAAGGAATTGGAACTCCAGGGTCAAGATAGGGTGAAACATACCCCTGTTGTTGACTCTGGTAGTTACTTTGATGCCACAATGCACATAAGGCTAGTTCCGCCATTTCAGGAAAAAGAGGTGGATAAGTATTTTTTTTTGCATTTTGAAAAAGTTGCAGAAAATTTAAAATGGCCAAAAGAGCATCGGATCTTACTTTTGCAAAGCGTTGTTGTCGGAAAGGCTCGAGACATTTACACTCAGCTGACTGTTGACCAAAGCTCAGACTATGATTTGGTTAAGGAGCTTATTCTTAAGGCAAATAAGTTGGTCCCTGAGGCTTAAAAATGGTAGATGGTGTTCTTCTAAAAAAGTTGGCTCTGGTCATAAAAACCTGAGACAGCTTGTCCTTGTTGAAGAGTTCAAACGGTGCATAAATTCAGACATTAAGTCTTTTCTCGATGAGAGACGGGTTGAAACTTTGGAGGAAGCTTCTCGTTTGGCAGATGATTATGCTTTGACTCATAAAGTCTCATTTGTGAACATGCCTTATCCTATAATGAGTCTTATTGAGCAAGAGACTTTATCCACATTGCTTAGTACTGGTTTATACCCAGGAAAAGAGGGCCACATGGAAGATTAGTACTAGTTTACTAAATGTGTTACCCTCTATAAATAAGGTCGATTATCACTTATTCAGTACTATATTTAACATGATAACCCATGTTTTGCATGTGTGATAATGCTTGTTTCCATTTCCGGTTATCAGCCCGCCCGGTCTGATAACCGGAAACAGTGTATTTTGAACGGACAGCGGTTATCAGCCCACTCATGACGTTATTGTGACGTTGCCAATTACATGACGTAACGCGAATAGTTAGGCGTGACGTTACGCGCTTTTTTGCTTGAATCAAGCTTTTTATCACATTTGTTTTTCAATTTATGAACGTCAAACACAGTAAAAATAGGATCTGAATATGTGATAAACAAATTATAACATGGGGTTTTGGTTATCGCCCTCTGTATCAACCCTCGACCATTATCTGCCCTCAGGCTAAAGCCTTCGGGCAGATAATGGGGTCTCGGGTTGATACATCGGGCGATAACCAAAATCCCATGTGATAATCTCTAATTATTATTATTATTATTTTATTATTATATAGAGTTTATTACTCAGCCGATTCTAAATATGGGATTTATAAACCGAGGGAGGTTGAAGATCCGATAAAGAAACGAGTGCGCTTGCGCACGAGTTTCTTTATAGGATGTTCAACCTCCCGAGGTTTATAAATCCCATATTTAGAATGGGCTGAATCAATAAACTATATATTACATGCATTTGATAGAGCTGATGGATCATTTTGCATCTAATTCTGTTTACAGTTCACTGTTAACATACAGTCTATGCAAAAGGTAGTGGGCGTAGTGACACATAAGCTGACTGAAACAAAAACTGTATATGCGCCATCTTGAAAGCGGTTCCTATTGTAATGCATGAAGATGGAAGAAATAAAGTATTATAATGATAAAACAATTAAAAATGCGAGAGAACGGTCACCAAACGTACCCCTCATTCTGTAGTTATGTCCAGATAATCTGTATTCCAACCTTGCATCCTACTCGAACGTCACGCATTCTGAACGTTTGTTGATATCTTCTCAGACGCCATTGAGATGACGTCATGATTAACGTCGACGTGTCTGAACTTTCCCGCGTTTGAATAGAGCGATTTCATTGCAAAAGCAGTACCTTGTTTCTTGTGTCAAAAGTAGTTCCAGCCAGAAAGATTTATTTCCCCAGCTAAGAGGAAATATTTCTCCTTAGCTAAAAGGAAAATACCATGTTTTTGTCTGATAGAAATCATGGTATTTCTCTGTTATGCATGTAATATAAAACCTTATAATCCACAGACAGGTCCAAGAATCTACCCTAGTAGTCCATCTGGCAGTTATAGCCATACATCTAGTATTATGCCCAAACTTTCTGGTGAAAATAAACGCCAGAAACCTTCAAAACCTTCTGGTGAAAATAGTAGCCAGAATTTTTCCAAACCTTCTGGTGAAAACAAAGACCAGAATCCCTTATCTCAATCTCAAATATATTGTAACTATTGCAAAAATACAGGTCATTTGATCTCTGAATGTTTAAAATTAAAGCGAAGAAAAGAAAGAGAAAGACAAGAGGAACTTAAGCCTACATGCTTGACTTCTGTTAGGCCAAAACCACACTCTTGTATAAGGGAGGAAACTCTTTCTAATACCAAATTATCTGAGACTGATTCAGTTATGGAGATTTATGAAGCATTCTTATCAGATGATTTTGTGTCACTAAATGGTGACAGTTATGCCCATCCTACCCCTATTAAAATTTTACGAGATACTGGAGCTTCTCAATCTCTTATTCTAGCAGATACTCTGCCTTTTTCTTAGAAGACTTCTTTGGGTCAAAGTGTCCTTATTTAGGGTGGAATGTGGATTTGTTAATGTTCCGCTTCATAACGTTTAGTTGCCACCAGACTTGGTATCCGGTTCAGTGGCTGTTGGTATTAGACCTTCTTTACCTTTCAAAGGTGTTCATTTATTGCTTGGCACTGACTAAGCTGGAGATATGGTTGTGGTACACCCACTTTTGACTTCTAATCCTTGCACAGATCAACCGCCTGATCCCATTGAGCAGGAAATTCCTGATCTTTATCCCTCTTGTGCCGTCACAAGGGCTATGGCACGTAAGGCCAAGCAAACTGATTGGGAATAGGATTTTGATTCCACTGATACTTTTTTGGGTCAGTCTTTTAATGACGAGATAACAAGGTCTCTGTCTTCAAGCCTGCCTGATAAGCAGAGAGATTTTCGTGAGAATAACTCATCTTTCGATCTAGGCCATGACAAAATGTCCGGGTCTCAACTAGCTATAGAACAGCACAAGGGTCCTGAAATTTCGCCTTTGTTTGAAAGGGCTTTAGATGAGCAGGAAGTATCTCAGGTCCCAGTCTGTTATTATGAAAAAGAATGACATTCTTATCAGAAAATGGCGTCCACCAGACGTCTCAGCAGAAGACGAGTGGACTGCCAACTACCAGTTAGTGGTTCCACGGGTTTACCGTCCCGAAATATAGAACTTGGCACATGAAACTCCCATCTCAGGACATTTAGGTGTAAATAAAACCTATCACAAGATTCTTAATCATTTTTACTGGCATGGGTTAAAATCAGATGTTTCTCAGCTTTGTATGGTCCTGCCATACATGCCAAATGGTAGGAAAACCCTATCAGACTATACCTAAGGCTCATTTGCGGCATATACCTGCTTTTGATGAACCTTTCAGTCGACTTATTGTAGACTGTGTGGGTCCCTTGCCCAGAACTAAGTATGGTTGTGAATATCTTTTGACTATTATGTGTGCTTCCACACGTTTTCCTGAAGCCATTCTACTAAGAAATATCAAAACAAAGACAATTGTCAAGGCCTTAGTGAAGTTTTTCACATTTGTTGGGATTCCCAAATTTATTCAATCCGACCAAGGTTCAAATTTCATGCCTGGAATTTTTCAACAAGTAATGCATGAACTAGGCATTGTGCAGTATAAGTCATCGGCCTATCATCCTGAAAGTCAAGGCGCCCCTGAAAGATTCCATCAAGCATTGAAAAACATGATAAGATCATATTGCTTTGACACAGAGAAGGATTGGGATGAGGCATCCATCTGCTTTTATTTGCTGTTAGAGAATCTGTGCAAGAATCCCTTGGCTTCAGTCCGTTTGAATTAGTATTTGGCCATGCTGTTCGTGGTCCTTTGAAACTTCTAAAAGAGAAATTTCTCTCTAATGATGGCACTTCCTTGAAATACTTCAGTATGTGTCGGATTTCAAAACTAGACACAATAGTGTAGTTTATATTTTCTTGTCCATTGGGATCATTGATTCCATTGTGGAATTTTGAAAATATCTGAGGGCCACTGATGAGGCCTAATTGGCCAGAACTAGCTAGTCTGGCCCAGAAAACATGTACCCTCCATATTTCTCAGTTCTGTGGTGTATTCCTTGCTTCCAAAGGATAGCCCGTTCTAGAACATATTTGACGTCACTACAACTGGTGCCTGTGAATGTGTGGCGGCAGTAAAAAGTCTCCCTGCCCTACATCATAGTGTAGTTTATATTTTCTTGTCCATTTGGATCAGTGATTCCATTGTGGAATTTTGAAACTATCTGAGGGTCACTGATGAGGCCTAATTGGCCGAAACTAGCTAGTCTGGCTAAGAAAACATGTACACTCCATATTTCCCAGTTCTGTGGTGTATTCCTTGCTTCCAAAGGATAGCCCTTTCTAGAACATATTTGACGTCACTACAGCTAGTGTCTGTGAATGTGTGTCGTCCGTAAAAAGTCTCCCTGTCCTACATCATAGTGTAGTTTATATTTTCTTGTCCTTTGGGATAATTGATTCCATTGTGGAATTTTGAAAATATCTGAGGGTCACTGATGAGGCCTAACTGGCCAGAACTAGCTAGTCTGGCCCAGAAAACATGTACACTCAATATTTCTCAGTTCTGTGGTGCATTCCTTGCTTCCAAAGGATAGCCCTTTCTTGAACATATTTGACGTCACTACAGCTGGTGCCTGGGAATGTGTGGCGGCCGTAAAAAGTCTCTCAGCCCTACTACATAGTGTAGTTTATATTTTCTTGTCCTTTGGGATCATTGATTCCATTGTGAAATTTTGAAACTATCTGAGGGTCACTGATTAGTAGGCCTAATTGGACGAAACTAGCCAGTCTGGTCCAGAAAACATGTACACTGCATATTTCTCAGTTCTGTGGTGTATTCCTTGTTTCCAAAGGATAGCCCTTTCTAGAACATATTTGACGTCTCTACAGCTGGTGCCTGGGAATGTGTGGCGGCCGTAAAAAGTCTCCCTGTCCTACATCATAGTGTAGTTTATATTTTCTTGTCCTTTGGGATCATTGATTCCATTGTGGAATTTTTAAAATACCTGAGGGTCACTGATGAGGTCTAAATGGCGAAACTAGCTAGTCTGGCCCAGAAAACATGTACACTCCATATTTCTCAGTTCTGTCGTGTATTCCTTGCTTCCAAAGGATAACCCTTTCTAGAACATATTTCAAAAGCTTGTGAGGCTGCTCGGACCAATCTTCAGGAAGCGCAAAGAAAAAATGAAACAGCTATATGACATATGGGCAAAAGAAAGAAATTTTAAACCAGGGGAACAGGTACTTGCTCTTATGCCTTTTCCTGGAAAATCATTGCAAGCCAGGTATTATGGTCCATACACTGTACAAAAAAAGATCAGTGACGTAAATTACATAATAAACACTCCTGGGAGGCGCAAGCTAAAAGGGGTTTGTCATATTAACATGCTTACGGAATAAATTGATAGGGACAATGCATCTTTAACATCAGTCAATCTAGTTAGCTCTGTTCCACTTAATTCATGTGACAATGACTTTGAGGATATTAATTCAGTGAAATCTGATCCCATATCGTCAAAACTTCAGAATTCTGACATTCTGAGGAATCTCGACCAGAAACTGTCACATCTAGAGCCAAATCAGCGGAATGACCTCAAACAGCTGATTTTTGAATATGAATATGAACAATTATTTCCTGACATTCCAACACGGACAAAAATATTTCACGATGTGGACATAAATGGTTCTAAACCTGTAAAGCAACAGCCATAAAGGATGAATCCTATGAAACAAAAATATCTTAAAGAAGAAGTTCAGTATTTATTTATTAGACAATGACTTAATTGAACCAAGCCAAAGTGTTATCCTTGTATTCTTGTACCAAATGATGGGACATATCGAATGTGTACAGATTTTAGGAAAGTTAATTCTTTAAGTAAAACAGATAGCTTTCCAATTCCAAGAATAGGTGACTACACAGATAACATCGGGTATGCCAAATACATAACTAAATTCGACCTTCTGATCTGGCAAATTCCACACACAGATAGAGCAAAGGAGGTTTGGCATTTACTACACCAGACGGATTATGTAACCATAAAGTCATGCCATTTGGAACGAAAAACTCTCCAGCAATATTTCAGCGCTTAACAAACATGGTAATTACAGGGCTGGAAGGCTGCAGTGCTTATATTGATGACGCTATCATATACAATGACCAGTGGAATCAACATCTTGGGACTAATAGAGCATTCTTTGATAGACTGGGTAATGCCAAATTGACAATGAATCTGGCTAAAAGTGAATTCTGTCATGCAAGTTTGACATTTCTAGGTCATGTTGTAGGACAAGGTCATGTGAAACCCATTGATGCTAAAGTTAGGCTATCTCAATTTTCCCGTACCCACGTGCAAAAGACAGCTGATACGATTTCTTGGTATGGTTGGTTATTACAGAAAGTTATGTAATAATATATCTGTCATTGCTGAGCCTTTGACAAATTTGCTCAGCAAAAGAACAAAAATCCATTGGAATGCAATATGCCAAAATGTTTTTGATAAGCCTAAAGCCATACTCAAGAGTGAACCAGTTCGCTTAGCACCAAACTTTGAAAAGGTGTTTAAGCTAGCTGTAAATGCTAGGGACGTAGGTGCAGGTAGTGTTTTGTTGCAGGAAGACGAAAATGGTGTGGATCATCCAGTTTGCTACTTTTCCAAAAAGTTTAATAAGCATCAGAGAAATTACTCTACCATAGAGAAAGAGTGCTTGTCTCTGATTCTTGCTCTGCAACATTTCGAAGGTTATCTTACTCATACTGCTGCACCGATTGTTGTTTTCAGTGATCGGAATCCACTGACTTTCATTTAATGAAAAACAAAATTCCGCAGTCGCTCAGGTGGAGTCTTATGCTACAAGAGTACAATTTAGACGTACGACATACCAGAGGGAGAGATAACATTATCCCTGATGCCCTTTCAAGAGCTTGAGCAGTGTCAGGAATGTGTTTGTCTTTCATACTGAAGTGGATTGTAGATGCATGTAATTTTATATGCTTTGTTCAATATTTTATTATTCTAACAGCAAAAGAAAGCTTTATTGGATAAAACTTTCTTTTCCTCGAAGAGGGGTATTGTTATGCATAAGAATTTATTTTTCTGATTCCCACTTTCACCCCACTGGGTGACCTAATAATGATATAAATATCTTGTTTATTCTTCTTAAAGAAGTTTCTGGAAAAATGAGCCACAGATTAATTTCATTTGGTAAAAAATTTGTTTACAAGGAAAAGTACTTTGGAATCTTCCAGAAGGTTCAGGGTTGCATTATGTTTTAGAAAATTACCTAATCTTATTCCACAACCCTCTGGAACGTTAAAGAGAAATCTTAGGGTCTATAAAAGAGCTTGATATTATATTTCATTTCGGACTGTGAATTCTGTGGGATCAAGGAAAATAGATTAATTCAAGGATATTTCATAACAGAGCTTAGTACATTTAATATTCTCAATTCAACAGGTTAAAGATAGTTTGCAAATAAATTTTGTTCAATTTTTCCATAAGGCTTGTTTGCTTTTTCTTTCTGCTACGCCTGGCTCGTAACACATGTGAGTGATACAGGGCGATAATTTCCAACACAAGTTCGATCACCTTTCTTGTAGAATGGGCATATATTTGCTAAAGACCATTCCTTTGGAATTTCACCCGAATCAAGTGACTGTTGCAAAAGGTGTGCGAAAACCGGACCTTATTCATCTGCAAGTTCCTTTAGGACGCTGGGATGTAACTCATCAGGTCCTATTGCTTTAGAAGGGTTTAGGCCTTTCAGAAGTTTGATTACACCTTCATTAGCTACAACAATGTTCTCCATGAACGGGGCCGTCCTTTCAAGCAAGGGAACGTGGTTGTGCTCATTTTTTAACACATCCGTGAACTGACCGTTTCATTCCTCTGCTTGCTCTGTCTCAGTTTCAGTGATGCCTGTTCTATTCCGTTTTTCAATGGGGGGATACCCTGAGTGTCCTTCTTTTGACCATTAATGTACCGATAAAATGGTGCTTTCTACAGTGCCTAGCTGGTGGGGTTGCTTGTTACAAATCTAGCAGCTCTATTCTGAACTTTTTCAATTTCTTCATTAAGGACCACTCCACTTGGGTCCCAGATGCAACTACCATATTCCAAGATTGGGCAGTCAGTGACGGTCGGGTATAAAAACCAAGCCGGGCCGAGCCGCTGAGCCAAAAATGCCGATGCAAAGATTTTATATTCCGTCTCTTGTCACAATGAAGATAAATATTGTTGTCAGTTTGGTATATAATTATTTTGAATAACATATTTGAAGATTCATCTCTCTACATTGTTTCATGTTCTTGTAATAACTTTTTTTCCGAAATCGAGGGGTATAAAAGCCAAGGGCGAGAAAAAATGTTAATATTCATTCCATCATTCCACTCTCTGTTCAGCTCTCGAACAGTCAACAACGCTCTTATCATGTCTGTCTGTATGAAAGAGTATCGTCTACCTGAGCCACTTGTGGCTTTCTTGAAGTCCTGTCGATTTCATGGGGTGCCTGAGGTAAAAATAGGCCTCCACCATCAGTTTGTGACAGTAAGCCTTCGCTGGGATCTCAGCACTCCAGCTCCAACAAAACCCAGGAAGACAGCCAAGCCACAGCAGCCAGCCAAAGAGAGACCGCTACAAGAGACAGCACCACCAGCAACAGTGACCATAGAGGTCTCTCCAGCAGCCACCATTTCAAGACCAACGACAGCCAGCGCCGAACCAGCGCCCGCGCCGACACTGCAGCGACCTTCACCTTCGCCTGCACCAGCGCCTTCTTCGCCAGAGCCGTCCCAGCCAACACCGCCTGAGCCACCGAAGAAGCAGCGCCGCAAGACCTCGCCGCCCAAGCCAGCCTACCAGCCACTCGCCCAGGACATGGATTTCGTGACGATCGACCAGCATTTCCGGGTACAAGACCACTACGACTGCCAAGCTGTCCGCCGCTATGATGATCATGACATCTACCTGCTTAGCAGGAAGCCTACGGGTCGAACCTACCCGTACGCGACACAGTGCTATGCCTTCCAACATCGGGAGAATGGCATTCTGTACGTGTCGAGGTCATCGGACGCGGGGGACGACGAGTTCGTCCCCGGAGCTTGGCGGTTATACAAGCAGCACTTCTGCATGGCTAAGCCGGTAGAAGATGCTGAGGGCTTGTACCAACGTCTGGATCGTTACGCACTCATCCTGCCTGCTGGTTGGGAATAAGACCTGCGACTTGTCTTCTTCCTGGACCGTTAGCCGTGCGTTTTCCTGAATGGAAACCTGCATAGGCATGCCTCATTGGCAGCCTAAGCCCGATGGCCAAAATCGCGCGGCTCCAAGAGAGAGCACCGTTGACCTACTTTCCGCTCTCGAGCACAGTAGAGAAATCGCGATTTGCAGCAGAATTGGCACTGATTACTCTACATTTTTGGCTCAATTTAGACCGGCCTTCAAAATTTCTAAAACTGGCAGTGCTTCACTTTTCCTTGGCAGGGCACAGGCAGTCCAACGCGATTGACTCTTCTTGGACAAACTGCCGCGATTCGCAGCCCAGAAGCAAAAAACTTACGTCTCGCTGTGGAGCTATGGAGTTCAGTCCGCTCGACCTTGGCAGACGTAAAATGCCTTAACTTGAACGAACGAACGAACGAACGAAATGTTAATATTTCTTAATTTCTTACGATTTTATCGGTTAAAGAAATTCTTTTTAGCCTGGTGATATTTAAATTTGATTATTTTTATCATGTGTACATGGAAAACATTATAATAATATCAAAATCACCTTATATGTTCAAATTTCTTATTTTCTAATGATTTCTATTGTTAGATTCACTTTACTAAAGGAAACGACCGAAATGTACCGAAAAGGAAAAATATGTTTTGTTACTGCTAGCTGGGAATAAAGAAAAAAAAAATGATTTTTATATTTGTTAACGTGTATGTGTTTATAAAAATGTTAAAGATCAAATTGTTATTTTTTATTTTTCTTCAATTCCATCTAGCAGTAAACAAAACATTCTTCCCGGTTTGTCCTTTTCGGTCGTTTTATTCATTAAGTCAATCTAAAAATGGAAACGATTAGACAATAAAAAAATTGATAATTTAAGGCAGTCTTATATAATTGTTATATTTTTCTATGGACAAATGATGACAATAATCAAATTCAAATATTTCCAGGACAAAAAGAAGTACTTTCTTACGCTAAGGCCTTTGACAAGGTACCTGACAGAAGGCAATTGTATAAAATGGATTACTTTGGGATAAGAGGATCCACACACATAGGTGGATTAGCTCATGGCTTTCGGGGCGCTCACAACAAGTTGTACTTGATGGCCAAGCGTCTGATCCAGTCCCTGTTTTATCTTGTGTCCCCCAAGGTTCGGTCCTTTGGCCGGTCCTTTTCTTCGTATTCGTTAATGACCTCCCTGATAATATCAGGTCATCTGTCCATTGGTTTGCTGATGATTGTGTCCTTTATAGGAATATATATTCTCCTTCTGGCTGTCTTATTTTACAAGATGACCTGAATCAACTAGCACAGTGGGAGGCCGATTGGCTGATGAGGTTCATTGTGGCCAAATGTCATTCAACGAGGGTGACACGACACCCTCCGGACAAACAAATTAAGTATCGATACCTGATCTTTGTTTTACTTCTACTTTGCATATCAGGGCTGTTTTGTTTGTGCCGTGTGGCGGCTGTAAAAGGTCTCCCCGTACATACATTTAATGCTCTTATTTTTCCAATCCTCAGGGATTGCTTATGCAATTGCTTTTCACTGTTCCATCAATTGACATCCTTTCGATACCTGTTGAAGGTCATTATTAAACCGATTTTCGTTCCTCGTTGTAAAACAAGATGTTTTGTGGGCTTTTGTTGTACCTTCCATCATTCGAAGGATTTATCTTCAGTAATTTTATATGCTGTTTTACATAATGACCGGTATGAAGATCGCTTTGGTTTTGACGGTATCAAAACCTTCTAAACCCACATGAGTATCACAAATACATTTAAAATATCAATTCCCCCCCCCCCCCCCCCCCGCGCTTAGGTTACACTCTGCTTCTTCTGTACGGATTCCCCATTCTATTAAGAACTTTAATACTATGTTGCCTTCGGTATTGGTTAGACCCTTAAATTTGTCTTCTGCAACTTCAGTCAATCTCAATGGAGCAGGCAATACCAATGTTTTTGGGAGAAGTCTTCGTATAAGACTATCTCCTCTCAAATCGCCCATCCTTCGAAAATATACTAATCCGTGGAAAAGAAGTGGAATGTATCCTAGTATTTCTAAGTGCACAGATTTAATTTATCTAATTACATGACGTGCTGCAAACTGTAATATGCAGTACGTCGGTCAAACTAACCGAATGCTTAAAACTAGATTGAACGAGCATTATCGTAGAATGAGTAAGCCTAAGAAAACTGACACATTCTTGTACCGTCACTTTCGACGTACAGGTCATTCTGTAAATAACATTATTATACAACCAGTGGAAAAACTTTATTACGATGCAAATTCTACATCTAGATTCAAAATCATCAAAAGACATGAGGCTGAAATGAAATGGATAAAATTTTTACAGACCCCTTTTCCACTGGGATTTAATGACAACATTTATCATGAGGGTAATATTTCCAGAATGCCGGACTAAGATATTTTCTCGCTCCTGGAATGTCGAAAAGCAGAACTAGATCTCACGGCACCAGTAAAAATGGTAACTTTAAACATAAAGCACATGCGTTTAAACGAAACAATACTAGACTGAATTGACTGTCAATTATATTATTAAATCATGGACGCCACTCTATGCTTTCATTTTTAAGTTCATTACCCGTTTCTGTTTTACGTCTTCTGGACACCGAGGCGAATAAATTCTACGATAGTTCTAATCAGTTATATGATGCAGCTCTCTTAACTAGAGGCTATACTCAGCATACTCTCCGTCCTTACATTGATTCTGAAATTAATCATAAACGCCATTTCTTCAAAATATCCTTCATTAATAAGGGTATGGATTTTATAGATTTGCCCAGTATCTTCCGTGAGAGATCGGTGCTTTCTTCCATTCCTGCTTATTTTCAAAATACTGAAACACATATAATTTGCTATAGATATAACAATTAAAAATCAAATATGAGTTCCTTTAAGAGCAATGAAAACATTCATAAGAAAGAAGATGGGCCATACTACGTAGTTTCGGCTAATAAAGCCTCATCAGTGACCCTGTAATGATCCGGCAAAGAAAGCCAGAGGAAACATACTGCAATTTTGCGAATTTCGAATAGGCAGATCTGTTAGATCTATCATTTTTAATTTCAATAAACTTGATTCAGATCTTGATATTGATACTAATACTCCTGATTCATGTGATTGTAAAAACTCAGTGTATTGCTATCCTGCTGCTGGTCATGTAATTACTGGCAATTTGAAAATTATTCCTGATTCTAGGATAAGGAATATAATTTCTAAAGGACCGAAATATCGGTTTCCTTCTAAAATTGATTTCAGTAAATGTAGAGATGAAATCGCTGCTTCCTTGAATGAATTCGGTAATCGATGGTGTAAGCGAGAGTATGTTGAGCATAAAGCCCTTAAGGACTGGAAACTTAGCATTTTAAAACTAGTGAATAAACGCATTTCTTTCTATCCTCAAAATATTAACTTATTACCTCCTAAGCCCAAGACGTCTTTACGTCATCTTAAACTAGGTATTCAAGAATTGCATAAGAAGTTTGTTTTTGCCCCTGCAGACAAGGCCGCTTACAACATCGTCGTTGTGTGACGGCTCCACTATGTTAACACGCTTAAGCAGGAGCTTGGTGGTACTAAGGCCAATGAACTTCAGCCTTTAGCTGAGGAGAGAGCTATAGTAGATAAACATGTTTGTCATTCAGCCACCAAGTTTGCTGTGTGTGTTACCGAAGGTCAAGACACGCTTCCTACGCTATACTGGTTACCAAAACTTCATAAAAGACCTTACAAAGCACGGTTTATCGCAAATTCTGAACTTTGAGGATTGTGGCCACGTAAAATCGATTTAAGCCCCCCAGTGGAAATCTTCCACTGACCGTTCCAAGGCGGCTCTTCCGTGGCGATTTATTTATGTTGTTGTTTGTTACTTACTGTGTGTATCACTTGTGTCTTTTAATTTTGGATGGCCATATGGCCATTTTGTGGGAAAGTAACTGTCCATATGGCCTTCCTTTGTTTAGGTTTCCATTATGGTCTGGTCGCTTAATGTTTGTATTTCTTTCCCTTTGATGTCTTTTATGGATGGAGTAAGTTAATTGTATCAATTCCTGATCTTTGTTTTACTTCTACTTTTCTAAAGTATTAACTTCCTGTCTTACTGCTATTAAAGCGCATGTGATTAAATATTGTGATAAAGTCTTTGAAAGATCAGGAAGAAATCTGTTTTGGTCTATAAAAAATTCGAATGAGGTTTTAAATAAATTGAAATCCAGACATTTTCGTGCTTCAAGTCTGTCTACTTACGATTTTTCCACTCTTTACACTACACTTCCTCATAATCTTATAAAAGAAAAGCTTAATGATTTAATTGAATGGGCTTTTCACAGAGAAGATTCTCTCTATCTTGCATGTAATGTCAGAAATGCATTTTTCACTTCTAAAGAGCATAAGAATTATACACTTTGGTCATGTCAGAAAGTGTGTGATGCCCTCACCTTTCTACTTGACAATATTTATATTAGATTCGGTACTAAGTTATTTAGACAAATTGTGGGTATTCCGATGGGTACGAATTGCGCACCTCTTGTGGCTGATCTGTTCTTGTATTGTTATGAAAGCGACTTCATGTTGTCGCTTTCCATTGATTACCAATCTGAAATTATTGAAGCTTTTAGCTCTACTTCTAGATATTTAGATGATTTATTAAATATTGATAATACCTATTTCGATGGTTTGATCAGTCAGATTTACCCCCCCCCCCCCAGAACTTCAGTTAAATAAAGCAAATTCTTCTGATACCGAGGCCCCGTTTTTGGATTTTCAGTTGCGGACTGAACAAATTACTTGTCTAAATCGCGACGGAAGTAAGGGCGAGGACTGTGGCCACGTAAAATCGATTTAAGACCCCCCCCCACCCCCAGTGGAAATCTTTCCACTGACCGTTCCAAGGCGGTTCTTCTGTGGCGGTTTATTTATGTTGTTGTTTGTTACTTACTGTGTGTATCACTTGTGTCTTTTTATTTTGGCTGGCCATATGGACATTTTGTGGGAAAGTAACTGTCCTTATGGCCTTCCTTTGTTTAGGTTTCCATTATGGTCTGGTCGCTTAATGTTTGTGTTTCTTTCCCTTTGGTGTCTTTGATGGGTGGAGTAAGTTAATTGTATCGATTCCTGATCTTTGTTTTACTTCTACTTTACATCTATCTATTGTAGATGGGTTTGTTTCGTGCAAAATTTATGATAAAAGCGATGACTTTGATTTTGAGATTGTAAATTTTCCTTTTTTGGATGGTGATGTTCCTCGTGCGCCATCCTATGGCGTTTATAGTTCGCAATCAATTCGTTTTGCTAGAGTGTGTAGTCATGTAACTGACCTCAACACTCGTAATAAATTTTAACTGCTAAACTCCTTAATCAGGGTTATCGGTACCATAAACTACGCAAAGCCTTTTCAAAATTTTATAGACGCCATTCTGATTTAATTTCTGAATTCAATATTGGACTTAAATCTCTTCTGCAACAAGGTCTATCGGAACCCGAATTTTATGGTGACTTAATATATAAATTCAGAAAAATATATAACCGCAATGACTTCAGCACCCAATTTCGTAAAATCATTCTTCGATATAGTGAGTGAGTGAGTTTTAGTTTTACGTCCCACCAACAGCTAAGGTCATACGGAGACGGGACCTCGGTTTAAAGACATTCTTCGATATAAAAAGATTTGGTACAACATGGATGTTATACGACAGACTGCATGCATGGTAGTTAACCCAATCACGGTTGGCAACTTTGCTTCCCTCTTTAATTGCACCCCGGTGGGTCAGGCCTCAGATTCTATGACGGCTCCAACGTAAAGGCTTATTGAGAATAAGAGAGATCTAATTCTTGGTAATGTTGGTTGGTGCCTGATGCTCTGTCTCTGGTCGGGCCCATCGGAGTCTAACTGTTGGTTTTCTTTTGCTCCAGCATTTCAGTGGTTTCTTGCTGTCGAGTACTCACCGTTGTCTCACCTCTGTGGTTCTTTGATTTTTGTGCTCACGGAGATGTTGCACTGATGAGTTAGGAGGCCTTCATGCGGACTGAACAAATTATTTGTCTAAATCGCGACGGAATTAAGGGCGAGGATTGTGGCCACGTAAAATCGATTTAAGCCCCCCAGTGGAAATCTTTCCACTGACCGTTCCAAGGCGGTTCTTCTGTGGCGGTTTATTTATGTTGTTGTTTGTTACTTACTGTGCGTATCACTTGTGTCTTTTTATTTTGGATGGCCATATGGCCCTTTTGTGGGAAAGTAACTGTCCTTATGGCCTTCCTTTGTTTAGGTTTCCAATATGGTCTGGTCGCTTAATGTTTGTGTTTCTTTCCCTTTGGTGTCTTTGATGGGTGGAGTAAGTTAATTGTATCGATTCCTGATCTTTGTTTTACTTCTACTTTACTATACACTACGCCAGCAAATTTTGGAGCAGGTTCAATCCGCCAAATATCTTGGTGTCACAATCACTGATCCTCTTGATTGGGGTCAGCACGTTTCGGAGGTAGTGTCGAGGGCAGCTAGGACTTTGGGATTTCTTGGACATAACTTGGCTTTTGCGCCTGGGCGGACGGGGATGTTGCATCATATAAAACATTGGTTTGCCCTCGGCTTGGGTGTGCGTCGCCCGTTTCGCGTCCTGTGTTCGGACTCAGATTCGGCAGGTGGAGAGGGTGCAGAGGACGGTTGCTCGATGGACCTGCCGATGATGGTGCAATAGAGGTGGTGTCGGTGGCATGCTTAACGAGCTAGAATGGCCGTCCCTAGAGGCCCGTCATGAGCAGTCCTCTTTAACCTTCTTCTATAAGATACATTCAGGTACAGTGGCCATTAATAAAGACAAATACTTGACCCCTGCGACAGTTTCAACCCGAACGAGGGCATCAGGGGTAGACGGCTCGCAGTGTCGTGGGTGCCAGTCCTAGAGTGATGCCCTGAATGATTCCCTTTTTCCTGGAGCTGTTCTCCAGCGGAGGAGTCTTCCCTCTTCTGTGGTGAATGCTAGGATTCCGTACAGTGTAAGATGGAGATTCAGAGGTATGCGTTTTGGTATATCTCTGTTGTTCGGATTGTACTGGTTTCGGGGACTCATCCAGTGACTTTTCTCACTGTATTTTTTTTTTTAGCTAAATTCTAAATTTAGCTACGCACCAAACTGAAGTAATGGCCAAATATGGCCGACTCAGTATAAGAAGATAGATAGATACCTTAATCTGTAAATTTGCAAGAAATTAAGAAATATGTTGTGCCGGTTCTACAACAGCAACCGCAAGATCTACGACCGTTGACGTCATTGGACGATCCCATTCTGGCCAGCCGTCATCAGCTACTCTTCCTCTTGATTTCTCCGACTCTGAAGAACACAGACGTGTTTCAGAGCCGGGGACTTGGGAGCATAAACTACAGGTAAGTTATCTTACTTATCTTTATTCTAACATTTGGCGCTGCGAGCAGGGTTTACAAGAATATATAACAAGTCAATATAATATTCTACAATTTATTTGGAAATTTCAGGCATATAGAAATATCCTCATTATCAGGGATTATTGCCTGAAGACAAGGATGTTTGGTAATGTATCAAGGTATGAATGGGCTCGTATTTGCTCGTGTTTTCTTCGATGGAATCCAGCCTATTCCGTCGAAGAAATTACGACCATTTCAATCCTTGCCATCTGTTTCTGAAATTTAATAAATCTTTCTAATAATGTTCTAAAATATAAAAATAATTATTTAATTACATATTACAAACCTAATTTGTTGAAATATTTAGGGGAAAAGTTGTATATTTTCTACTTTCGTCCATACACCACTTTGGCTATCTTCGCTATTTGCAGCTATTTAGTTTCTCATATTTGTTTACTGTTGAAAACGAAAGTAGTGTCAGAAACAATTTTTTATACGTGAAAGGAAGTTTTAACAGAAAAGTTCAAGGTTATTTATTAATTTATGGCCCTTTCTCTCACGTTTTGAACGTATAATTTTATCATTACCTGTAGTGATGATTTTCTACGTTCCGGATGGCATTTTCAGCTTGAAACCTGCATTTTTGACATTTTTCTATAGGGTTTATTTCTGTCGACTGTTTTTTGTTCGTCGATTATATCGCCGATTTTTATCGTCGATTACCATTGACGATTTATATGTCGACGAATTTTGTTCGTCGATTGATATCGACGATTTACATATCTGTCGACAATTTTTTGTTGTCGATTTCTATTGACAATTTTCTTTCCTGTCGTCGACAAACCTATTTTCCTCGCCATAAAGCGCCAATTGATTTTTTTTTTGTTGTTGTTCTTGTTCAGCTACCTGCCTGTCGGGGATTGAAGAGATAGATGGGTTGTGTAATGCTTCCACGCAGCGCTGATACCGACTGAACACGATCACTGGTAAACCGCTTAGAGGATCTAACCCGGAGCGGGTTGGACCGTCCATGCTTATAGACCCTACTGGTTTAATTGGGCGGCAGGACTTGAGATGCCATTTCATCTCAATGTCGGATAAAAGCCCCACAAAATTGGAAGCAACGTCTCCAAATAACCTATATTTTTATGCTTGTAGTTTTCTCATAGCCATTTCTCTTCTGTCACATCTTAGTTTATATATAAATAATGCTCATTTTGCCTTCTTAAAAAAAAAATAAATAAAAAAAAAGGAAAAAAAGAAAGACTTTATATTATGAAAGGGGGAGAAAGTATACATGTATGTATTGTTTGGGTGGTAATTAAAGGTATGACTCTTTGGCATCTCTGTATCTTTTAATGGATTTCTATATATACCTGCTTGACTAAACTTGGTGTACATGTATGTCGTGTCATATAGTTTGATTATCTGTTTATCAGAATTGCATGTAACTGGTAGTTCTTATTCTATACTGCTATATTTTCGGTATACCCCCAATAATTTGCACCTGTCCTTGGTATTTATCAAAATGATCTTTTTGGCGAAATTAGTGGTTATGTACTTTACTTTTGTTTTGCTGTAAAATGACGCATCCTTCCAGAGATTGGTAAAAATGTATATCGGATTCTTTCCTGACACTACGAGTTAATAAAAGATTTTGCTTGGCTATCTTCGAATATTTCTTGCTCAACTTTGTATCGTAAATTTGCATTATAAACTGTGTGTGCCCTTGCATTTGTAGCTTTAATGCTGAATCTTTTGGCATATAATTTATACTGTAGGAGTGTATTTTGGTATTAGTTTTAATTGTTTATTTGGAATCAGTGTTCAGTGTGTGTGGCTGTGGAGGCTGATTTAGCTTGAAGGTTGATCAGCTGATATCTCCACATATGCAGAATATGTGGATCCTTGGGAATTATCAAGTAGTAACTAAGTAGTCTTTGTATGGCACACCTATGTATTTTGGCAGTAGCTTTATTTGTTTATTTGGAAGCATTGTTCAGTGTGTGTGGATGTGGAGGCTGATATAGCTTGTAGGTTGATCAGCTGATATGTCCACATATGCAGAATATTGCGAATGTTGACAAATTATGCACTGTACTGTTTAACTGTTCAGGTCTGAGCTTGTCCAGGAGAAGTGCCGCTGGGTTGACTGGCTGGCTCGACATTACCCCAATAATAGTTTTAGGCCGTAAATCCAAAATTGTATGTTTTATTGCTTTGTGTCTTTGGTAGGGGTGTCTCTGAAACATTTGGTCAGTCCTTTGGATTGTCAGGTTTTCAGTAGGCACTTCTCACAACAGTACACAATCTGCTGGCTAGCTTTTCATTTCGATACATTTCTGCATGTTAGTCTGTATGTTACGGGCTATCATGTAGAATTCTAAATATATCAGTTCATACATTCATGCCGCTATTCCAGTGTGCACTGAAACACATACTATGTACATGTACACTGTGATATACATGTGTTCAGGGCATTTGCTGAACTACACTCTGATAGATTTATATATTCTATTACTGTATGTATGTCAAGGTTCAGTTTTTGAACCCCTCCACTGCATACTTGTTCTGTCAATATTTCTGAGGAGCCACTTCTCAGAATGTGATATGAGAGCGGGAATCGAGTATGACACCTGGATCATTTATTTATGCTGTGCTGTTTGACCAGGTTTGTCCTCATTGGCTATACGCCCTTCTGTCATTCCTTTTTGACTTTATTATAAATCATTTCAACATGGAACAAAATATAAGTTTTTATATATATCATATATTTACATAAACTGTCATATCTGGAGAGCTCGGTGATTGGCATAAATTATATTTGAACACCTGGAAATAAAATTTCAGTATATCTCTTGGTAAGGGTTCTATTACATTTCAGAAACATCCATAATTTGACTCTATTTCCAGCAGATTCCAAAAACAGTAAGTATAATTTTAAGATTTAACGTTTGGTTCCATTTGCAGTATTCCAGGTTTTACTTAAGATGTGTATGCGAAATTGGTTCATGTATTTGTTCCACATGTACATAAAACATCGTGTACAACAGAACGCATTTAACCACAACAGTTTCTACCTCGAATTGATTTTGTATTTTTATCAGGCTGGTGTATGTAGTACATCAGAGTGGTATTTTGTAGTTTTGTCAGGCTGGCGTTTATAGGCGCCAGAGTGACATTGTCATGCATGTGCTAGAAGGGTACAGTGTGATGTTTAATATTTGTCATGCTGGTTCATACATTGGGTCATAGTGATATTTTATGTAGCACATGTGTGATTACTTCTATTATAGGAATTGTCATGCTGGTACAATTATTGTGCAAGAGTGATATCTTGTCATGCTGTGCATAAAGTGCACATGTGTGATATTTGTAATGTCAGAGTGATGTTTGGTCATGTATGTGCATAAGAGTGCATATGTGTGATTTTTTGTCTTGTATGAATATTAATTAATTGTGGTAGATAAAAATAAAAAATGAGTTAGGTTTAGGGTTATTGCTCAGTGCAAATTGAACACAATATTTTACACTTTACAGCAATATTTATATTATATGGAACAAGCACAGCTAAAAACAATCAATATTTCTAAATCATACCGGAAAAAGACTACATATACAGATGTCTGTTCTTTCAATTCATGTAAAGCATACACATTGTAGTGATTCTTGGATATTGTTTTTATTGGGTTTTACACATTTGTGCTATTTTTATTTAGCAGTCATCTTTGGTTCTTATAGTTAAAATTATTTTGCTATTCTGTAGTTGCTAGTTATGTTTCTAAAATCAACCGAAACTCCAGTGCTTACATTGCTTTATGTTGTCCCGTCATTGTTTAGCACTTTAATTCTTTGTATAGACCCCTGTTACTGACAACTTGTGTGCAGTGGCTATGTACATAATTGTAATTTACTATAAACTCAAATTTAGTCTTCCTTACAACGTGTTTAATGTATACTAACTAAATTGTACCATGCTGCTTATTCAGTAAATCAGTCACCAAAAAGACTTGCCATCTAGGAAAAAAATACTCCGAAAATAGCTACTCATGAGAAAGAAGTTACTTAGGCCAATCACTGAAATCATTTTACCAATATTTATAATCCAAATTAGGTTATATGAGACACGGTCATAGTGGTCAGTTACTGTAAAACTTTAATGCATTCTCTTATCAATTATGTTCAAAGAATATCAATCTTTCAAATTAAGCCTCATTGTTCACAACTTCTAAGTCAATAAATGCACATTCACTATTATTTTAGCGTATATTTAGAGATAATTAGAACTTCCATTTCAAGTCAGTTTCCGTGTAAAAATTACATTCATAAGCCTAGATCTTGTTTATTATAGAAGTTAGATTTTGTACTTAGAGACAATTTAGATGTTTTGTATTAAACCTCTTTTTTCATAAAAGGAGGCGTGAAAAAAAATCATTTGTAAATTTCCGGATCTTTCTTTGTGCTTATAGCGTTCTTTAGCCACTTTTAGGCCTTTTCATAAAAGAAGGCGAGTATTGTGCCGGTTCTACAACAACAACCGCAAGATCTACGACCGTTCACATAATTCTATGCAGTGACGTCATTGGACGATCCCATTCTGGCCAGCCGTCATCACCTCTTGATTTCTCAGACTCTGAAGAACACGGACGTGTTTCAGAGCCGGGGACTTGGGAGCATAAACCACAGGTAAGTTAGCTTATCTTTATTATAATAAATATTAACATTTTTCCCGGCCTTGGCTTTTATACCCCTCGATTTCGGAAAAAACGGTTATTACACGAAAATTAAAGAATGTAGGGAGATAGACCTTCGTGCAGTTATCAAATATGTTATTCATAATAACTCGGACCCGACAATACCTTGATGGGTCCGAGATAATAATTTTATACCAAACTGACAACAATATATATTTTCATTGTGACAAGAGGCGAAATGGAGCGTGATAGTTCAGTGGTTAGTGCACTTGCCTCTGATGCTAGAGGTCTCGGGTTCGATCCCCGGCAGCGGCGATAAAATTTCGGTGTCCGAACACGCTCCAATAACATCATTTGCACGGATGAATGTCATAAAGTGCACAGTCCTTCGGATCGGTACGTTAACTGGAGGACCCCTGTGCAGGGAGAACCATCCCCTGTGCAGGTTAAAGATCCCTACCGTAATTACATGATTACTGTGTAGGCTTTCATCCTGCAAAACCTGGAGTGTATGTAATATACACCTGCGGTAACATTTGGTCAAATGCGACCGACGCAACTTATCAGAAGATAGATAGATAGATAGATAGATAGATAAATAAAATCTTTGGATCGGCATTTTTGGCTCGGCCAAGCCCGGCCCGGCATTGGCTTTTATACCCGATCGTCAGTGATACCTTCGCTATATAGACGAATCCGGGACGTTTCGCCCCCAAACCGTTTCCTCCCCTAGTCGTTTCGCCCCCAAGACGTTTCCTCCCTGGTCGTTTCCCCCTAGTCGTTTCGCCCCCTAGTCGATTCGTCCACCTAGTCGTTTCGTCCCCCTTGTCGTTTCGCCCACTTTTCACTGTATGGCTAATTTTCAATGTTGAACTTTTATTAGAGGTGAGAAGAGGCAAATATTTAAGTAGCATCATCGCCCTGTCACGTCAGCCTAAGTATCTGTATCTGTTCGTTAAGGGACATCATTCATACTTGAACAGTATGTCTCTGATGGCGCGTGAAAAAGAGAAAGTGGGAAATATTGGAAAGAAACACCTAGCTGTGGATAGGCAAGAAAGAAAAGAAAGGAAAGATTCCTGTGGGCTTTTTCAAATCATCATTGGACACCAGACCTCGCCGGCTACAGTAGCATCGCCCAACCGGCACAGGTTAAAAAATCCCCCAGACTTTACTTACAGGTTGGCCCCTACCTAGTTGTTAAAACGGGAGAGTAGACGGTCCCGGCTCAGGGGCCTCAGAAACAGATGCTGGTAAAGAATTCCAACCGGGTATAGTCCTAGGAAAGAAGCTGTACATGAATGTATCAAGCTAACCGCGTTGCCTGATCAGGGTCTGCACTATTTGCTTACAGTTCAGGAATTACTGGGTCAGACGCCGCAAATCTGTTCAGATTATACACAAATTGCTGACAGAACATTGATGAAAGGAATCGACTTGATCATTGCTTCCACTTCTATTTATTACGTTGCATCGGCGTTGACGCGTCGTTGCGTAGACGACATTTGCGGCAATACTCAACCATGTATTACCTAGTTGGCACACAATGTATATGCAACGTCGTATCAACGCCGATGCAACTTTATTACGTTGCATCGGCGTTGACGCTATGTTGTTGTTGTTGTATCGTAGAGTTCCCACGCTTCTTTATTCGTGGCACACGTCTAGGACGTTAAAGTTAGGTTCTTGGAAATTCTTAAAAGCTCGTAAACTGGTGATCTATATTACATGTGCTGTAATTTAAACTTATGTGCTGTAAATTTTATACATGTAGACTTGTCTGTTTCCTTATGCTTTCCACGCGTCAGGGCTCTGTCGCAGGGCCACAAGTCTTCTCATATGTATTCTGAATATGTACTCGCGCGTATAGAGTTCAAGCAACCCCAACTTTTCAAAGGCTAGCTTAGTTGTATCTATGATCACTGTAGCATCCAATGTGAGCTGTGTAAGAAGTTCTGAATCGTGTAGTTGTTGAAACCCTGCCCCCATCAAAGAGTAAGCAGTTTTCCTGCCTAGGGCTATCTTACCCTCCACATCCACAGCTCCTGATGTGCTCCTAAGTATCCCTAAGTGAACAGCAGAATCTGTTTTGTCCACCCTTTCCCCTGATAGAAGAATGTCGAAGTCAGTATATTTGTTCTTACATCTGGTGTACCACAAAAGATGGCTTTTTGTAGGATGTATGCAGTATCTTTCTCTGTCTGCGTTGTTCTCTACGTCCCACACCATTATTTGCATTTCAGACTTATTCCTGGCTAACAGGGCAAGATCATCTGCCACGGTGATGTGTGGTATTCCTATAGAACCGATCTTGAAGCCTTCATACCTTTCCTCCAACTGTAGCAACAGAGGGTTGTTATACCGTTTATAGTGGCCTGTTGAGAGTAGACGGCATTTGCGGCAATCTTCAACAATGTATTACTGGCCGACTCTGTTAACGAACCAACCGACCAATTTAATACAAAACTGGTAAAGGTGCTTAAGCGATAATTAAAGAGGTTTAACTTTGCAAAGAGCGCATGTTTTTACACCTTATCATTAAGGGCATTAATTGCGTGATTAATTTGTCAAATCAAATAAACAATGTGATTAACGGTATTGATCCAAACAGGTAATAATTCCTAATTAACATTTTCATTCAAAGAACTGGTTCTTATCGCTCTCTCTCTTTCTCTCTGTCTCACATATGAATCTTTTTTTATATAAAATATAGTAAAATAGTTTTGGGGCGAAACGACCAGGGTTTTGGGGCGAAACGACTAGAGTTAGGGGGCGAAACGACTTGGGCCAAAAAAGGGAGCGAAACGACTAGGGGGGGGGGGGGGACGACCAGGGGGGAAACGTCTTGGGGGCGAAACGTCTTATACCATATAGACCAACCACGAAACAACTCAGTTGGCTTACACCAGATCAGAAAGCGACGTATTTCTAAATTTTAAATCAAGTTCACGATTTATTTACTCGGACAAAAAATATGTTTTCGAAACATTGTTCTTTGTTTTTAAAACGAATCCAGATGAGAAAAACAATACCAAATTATGTGCTTAACCCATTACCGGCAGCATCATTTTCTTCTTCAGTCTGCCAGAGGATAACTGTGTACAGGCGGTTGTTTCGAGAGCAAATGCACCCCTCCCAGCAGCATCATCTGCAAAGTAGACTTCTGCACGAAGATCGAGAAAGAACCATTCATACCGTTGATAAAATTGCTATTAGGCACCTTTCTGCTGGATTTTTTAAAATGATTTCAAACTTGGTTAAATATTATTACATCCAGACTTTTTATGACAAATCTTTTAAGGTAACTGACTTTGTTAAAGGAGCCAAAGCTGGTATCTGCTTTGTGTCATGTGGTTTGGCTGATGGTAACATTGACTCTCTGCATGCTGCAGTGTCTGAAGACGCTTTATCTTTAGCCGAGGATAGTGTCAAAGAACTAAATGAAGACAAACGAAGTTTACTGGTTATCCAGAATGAGGACATTTTTCACTTTGGGATTCTTGATATTGGCATTATAGAAGCTCAGGAAAAAAGGTAATGACATCCCTGAAAACCGCATGCGTAAATTTACGTGGACGGACCTAATTGCGGTAACGGGCCAATTTTACCCAGATTTCAAAATATTTTAGGACATTTGTATAAAATAACTTAATAAGACACTGTTTTCAGCTTTTTTTACCACATTATGCAAATGATTTTGTCCAGTGTGGAGTATGGGTCACTTCACAATAATCTCACATAGTGGGCCGGAGCCACCACAATTGTTTTCCCTAGTGATGTTTGGAGCATTGATTGATTGAATTGAGGCTTAATGTCCCCGTCAACACTGTTTAGTGTGGGACTTACCCAATATTTAGATGACATGACATCCCAAGACTGCCACCCAATGGAACCAAAATGTTTATATGCACTGGACGGTCTGACTCACACCACTTTGCCTGGACAGGCTTAGTCCTTCTAATTAGTTTACCAGTACTCATGCAGCCCCTGCCCATCGGGGCTTGAAGAAATAGATGGACTGAACGATGCTTCCATGCAGAGCTGAATCTGACCGCACACAAGTACTTGTAAACCGCTTAAAGGATCTAAGCCTACCCAGGCAAAGCTGTGCGAGTCAGACCGTCCATATGCTTATCAACCCTATTGGTTTCTTTGGGCAACAGGGCTTGAGATGTCATTTCATCTCATTGTTGGGTAAAAGGCTCACAAAATTGAAAGCAACATCTCGAAAATGACCTATACAGTGTTGATGGGGACGTTAAACCACAAATCAAACAAACAAAACCAGTACTTTTTTTTTTCCTATTACTGCTTCTCGCTCACATCTGAGCATTATGAACAGGATTTCCTGGGTGGTAACCAGTAATTTTTTTTAAGCAATGTGCATGAAGTGTCTTGCTAAAGGACACAATACTTTGGTCAGTGTGAGGCTCGAATCCTCAACCTCTGGATCACAAATCCGATGTGCTACCACTGCACCAAAGCGCTCCATGTGAGGTCAGTTTCAGCTCTGCCTGGAATTATCATGCAGCCCAATTAAGAAATATGTTGAAAAACATTATCGATATTCATCAAGGACCAGATAGTATGGCACTCTAATGCATGCAGATATATCGTGTATAGGCGTGTCCGTCTTCAACATTTACCTCCAAAAGCCACAGCTTTACTTTGTCATGAAACTTTGACAGAATGTTTGACTTGATGATATCTAGGTCAAGTTTGAATATGGGTCATGTCAGGACAAAAACTAGATCACTAGGTCAAATTTCTTATCTTTGAAACCTTGTTCACATCTAGAAGCCACAGTTTTGCTTCAATCTCCTTGAAACTTTACCAAAATTTTTGCCTTGATGATATCAATGTCAAGATCGAATATACGGGAAAGTGCAAATAAGGGCTTATTTTCTTGTCTCCAAATTGAAACAATAATATACATGTAGGTCATGTCAGGTCAAAATCTAGGCCACTAGGTCAAATTGCGTAAAAGCTATGTTCACCTTCTATAGGCCATTATTTTGCTTCAGTCTTCATGAAACTTTACTAGAATGTTTGCCTTGACGATATCAATGTCAAGATTGAATATACATGTAGGTCATGTCAGGTCAAAATCGTGGTCAATAGGTCAAATTGCGTAAAAGCTATGTTCACCTTCTAGAGGCCAATATTTTGCTTCAATCTTTATGAAACTTTACCAGAATGTTTGTCTTGATGATATCTGGGTCGATTCTGATGTAGGGTCAAAAACTAGGTCACTCGGTACGTTCGTATATCCTAAGGTAGGTAGGAAGGCATGTAACGAAGTAGGTAGGTAGGGTGATAGAGTAACTGGGTAGGTAGGTACGTAGGCAGGTCCAGTCTGAAATTTTCTAGTTTCGAACTTCTTATTTCTAACTTCTAATTTCTTAAATTCTGTCTTCTAGATTCTGTCTCCTAACTTCAACATTGCAGGTAGGTACGTACGTACATAGGTAGGAATGAAGGTAGGTTTGGTGGGGGTGGGGGTAGATAGGAAGGTATGCGTGACTGTAGGTAGGTAGGTAGGTGTGGGTTGTTGGCGGGGTAGGTAGGACTAAGGTAGGTAAGCAGGATCGTAGGTAGGTAGGGAAGTAGGTTCATATGTTTCAGTAGGTAGGTACGGGCTGGTGGTGAGGTAGGTAAGAAGGTAGGTAGGTAGGATCGTAAGCAGGTATGGTACATACATTTGTACATACGTTAAGTTTGTCATTCAGTTTTACGTCCTACCTGTGGAGACGGGACCTCAGTTAAGAGACTCATCCGAAAGTCTGTGGAAAGCCAGGATCGAACATGTGACCCCAGGTCTGGCGAGTATAATAACCACTACATCACAGGGTTTTTTTCCGTGTGGGATCAGGCGGTCAGACATACATTTATTTATACATACATACCTACCTAAGTACCCTATTGGTTTCATTAGGTGGCGGGACTTGAGATGTCATTTCTGCTGAATGAATGTCATCCTGGTGAATGAATGTCATTTGATGTGTCACCAGTAACAATTCAGATCTAAATGTCCGGTGAACGGGTAATCTTCCAACAAAATTGGTTGCAATGTCTCTAAAATGACTTTCACAGTGTTGACGGGGACTTTAAACCTCAAGTCAAACAACAAACAAACGCTTACCTACATGTACCTACCTACCCACCTTCCCACCAAGACACACCCTATCTACCTACCAAGCAATACACCCTTTCAATACACCCTCCCATCCGCCCAACCACACAATCTGCCTACTCCCTCCCCTCCCTACCCACCCACCTAAAGCTACCCCGCCTATCGGGACTTGAGGAAATAGATGCACTGCATGATGCCCGACTGCATGAGCACTGAAAAACCACTTAAGCCTGCCCAGACAAAGTGATGTGAGTCGGACCATCCATGCATATAAACCCTTTTGGTTTCATTGGGCGGCAGGTCTTGAGATGTCTTTTCATCTCAAAGTCGGGTCCCACATAATTGGAAGCATCATCTCCAAAATGACCTATATATTGTTGTCAGTGATGTTAGACCTCGAATCAAACCTACCTACCTACCGAGCCACCCTCCTACCTATCTGCCCAGCCACCTACCTACCTAGACACCTACATGTACCTACCTGGCCACCAAACCACCTAACCTACCTACCTGCCTACGTAAACAACGTTAAAGCAAGAGTTCAAGTTAGAAGTTAGAAATGTTCCTACCATTATTTTTTGTAATTTGATAATCAACACCACTGTGAATACAGACAATCTCGACCCTAAGCACAGTCGCCCTGAGTGGTCTTGGGCGTTGCAGTTTGGCTTTGGTCAAGTCAGCCCCAATTATAAGTTCAGCTTGGCAGATTTGTCTTTAATCAAGATAATATCTTTCTACCTTCTATAGTATCAGTTTGTCACTGGACCCCCGCCAATCAGGACTTGGTGATTAGGTGAATAAATAAATAAATGATGATAATCGTATGATAAAATCACTAGTAACACAGCTTCTTATTTTCTTAGATATGCTTTTTTCAGCATGAAAAGTCTTCTCCAGCATAAAATTAAAGTTTAATTAGTGTGCACGCATAATTTATCATTTCATATATCTAGAGAGTTTCAATACCCCAGTCTTTTATAGAGTTATGGTATCTCACATCTCACGGCTGATTTCTCTCATAACCCTCCGTGAGGGATTTCGGCTGCTTCCGGTGCAACTGAAGAATCAACTATTGATAACTTTAAGCCAAAACCATCATGGAGTCTGAACCCCGACCCACCGGCATGCAGTTAAAGAGGTAAGCATAAGTCTGGTTTCCGTTTCGTTTGTCTTCAGGTCGATTTGTTCGTTTGGTAAGCTGTCAACATTTGCGACCACCCTATTTTTATACCATATTGTAAGGGTCCATTTTAATTTTAACAAGGACTATAAAAATAGGAGTGGAGGCAATGATCAGGAATCGATACAATCAACCCACAGCTCCCATCAGAGACACAAACCTTCAGTAATAATACTTGGCATACATGCATCTGGTGATGGCAACTTAATTGCAAGCTTCCGTATTTGACCGTGTCCATATTTCATGGTTCACTGATTTGTGAGGCTGCATGATGCTGCCATGCAGAGCTGAATCCGGCCCGCACACGAGTACTGGTAAACTGCTTAGAGGATCTAAATAGAAGTGAAGGCAATGATCAGGAATCTATACAATTAACCCACAGCTCCCATCAGAGACACCAAAGGGAAAGAAACACGAACATAAAACAACAGACCTTAATGGAAACATCAATAGCGGAAAGCCAAAAGGACAGTTACCTTCCCATAAAATGGCCAATAGGCTATCCAAAGTAAAATAATATAAGCGACACTAATACCAAAAACAAACCATAACAAAAATAAACCGTGACAGAAGAACTGTCTTGGAACGGTGAGCGGAAACGAATTCCACTGAGTTGTGGTGGGGGTGGCTTAAATTGCATGCCCAGGCAAAGCGGTGCAAATCAGACCGTCCATGCTCATAAACAGTATTGGTTTCATTGGGCGACAGGGCTTGAGATGTCATTTCATCTCATTGTCGGGTAAAAGTCCCACAAAATTGGAAGCAACGTCTCCAATATGACCTTTACAGTGTTTACAGGGACGTTAAACCTCAAAACAAACAAACAGATTGTGACTGACCCAACTTGTGCTCAATTGTAAGACTCCATTTCTCAAGAACTATAAGAGCTTCATTACCCATACTTGATACAAACTTGTATCTAGGGAACTTTAATGAAAGCATCCATATTTGACCTTGAACTACATTTCATGGTTCACTGTATTTGTGAACTATTTCGACAACCCTAGTTTCAACATAATGTTCAGGTCCATTTTTCAAGAACAGTAGGAGCTTCATAAATCTAGTGATGGGTGGGTTTCAAAAAAATGAAGCAAAAGTGTGACATTGAGGTCAAAAATTAAAATATCTTTCAGCTGATTAATTTTGCTGTCTGTTTTTTCGATGGATGTCAAAGTGTCAGAAATTAATAGTTTACACTGTGTTTGAGCATTATTTTTTTTGGAATTTCTATGTTTCTAGTATATTTTGCTGTTTATTTTCAAAACATGGTATGCACCTAGTAAATAGCACTGCATTCTTTTCACATATTTTTTCATTAATATTTATATATATTTTGATGAAACATATATTGGAGCATAAGTCTATGTCATTGATTTTAATTGTTAATGCGAAAAAAAAAAAATTCTGTCATTTTTTGATATATTTTACACTGAATTAGGTATATCTACCCATAAAAGTTTTTTTATTCATTTGAATATTTCAAATATTCATAAATAAATACAATTTTGTTAAAATTCAATACATTTTTAAATCACATTTCAAATTTCGTTTCGATCTAAGCATTATTTCATGAAAAAACAGCCTTTAAAAATTTGCCTATTTTTGCTGCATTTCGTTGCACTTGGGACAAAAACAGTCTTTCTGGATTTCTCTAGCACTGCATTTTTTCACTTATTTTTTCATAAATATTTATGTATATTTTGATGAAACATATATTGGGGCATAAGTCTATGTCATTAATTTTAGTGGTTACAGCGAATTTTATTTTTTTTTTCAGTCAGTTTTTGATAAAGTTTATACTGAATTTGGGTATATCTATCAATAAAAGTTTTATAATCACTCGAATAGTTCAAATATTCATAAAACAATACTATTTTGTTAAACTTCGATACATTTTTAAATCACATTTCAAATTTCGTTTCGATCTAAGCATTATTTCATGAAAAAATAGCCTTTGAAAATTTGCCTATTTTTGCGGAATTTCGTTGCACTTGGGACAAAAACAGTCTTTCTGGATTTCTCTAGCACTGCACTTTTTCACTTATTTTTACATTAATATTTATGTATATTTTGATGAAACATATATTGGGGCATAAGTCAGTGTCATTAATTTTTAGTGGTTACAGCGAAAAAAAAAATTTCAGTCAGTTTTTGATAACGTTTATACTGAATTGGGTATATCTATCAAAAAAGCCTTATAATCACTCGAATAGTTCAAATATTCATAAAACAATACAATTTTGTTAAAATCCAATACATTTTAGATCACCCTTCAAATTTCGTTTCAATCTAAACATTATGTCATGAAAAAAAGAGCCTTTGAAAATTTGGCTGCTTTTTCCTTATTTCGTTGCACTTGGGACAAAAACAGTCTTTCTGGATTTCCTTCAATAAGGCAAGACACTACATATTTTAGCACTTGTCATGCATTTTTTATTTCATATAACTCATCAACATGAAGAACTGTGAACTTCAAACACAGAATATAACAAAACATGATAACAATTCAATGAACATTTCAGATTTTGGAGTATGGATGTCAGTCATTTCTTTATATCACATTATTCTGCAATACTAAAACCAGGTGTACTTCTGTACCATAAATGGTAGGGAATCATTTTTTAAATCCTTTTTGATGAAAGCAAAAGTGTTTTAATGGCTGTGTATCAGATATGCATGTTGAAAGAAAACGTTGCACTTGGGACAAAACCGATACTTTGTGTTCTCTTCTAGTATTAAGAATTTTTGTATGAATTACACATACTGGGTTAATTGGTTGCTACCATAAATGATGAAAACGTAACAAAAAATCAAGAAGACACATTTAAGTTCAAACCAATTTAAATTCAGATAGGTTTGAGTACCAGATAAGATATACAATAAACTAATTCAGAGAACTGTATCATGTTTGACAACTGTTGAACATTTAGTGTTCATATTGATTTCTAACAATAACTCTTATGTTTTAATGAACTCTTAATCCTCCCAGCGTATCAACAAAGTAGTTTTGCATATAAAAGAAATATTTAATTGAGTGTGTCCCAAATGCAACGGACCAATATAATCCTTGTTTTCTTTCCGCAGCTTTTTAACTTTCTCATTGTATGCTTTGTTTTCTGCCTTTTTTTTCACTTTCAGTTCTTTACATTTTTGCTTTAAAGCAGGGTTTGTTTTCAGTTTTTGTCTATATTTTCTTGATCGCTCCGTTGATGTGGCTGGAGCTGTATTATTTTTCTTTTTATCCCCCGACTGAATAGGTTCGGGGGATATAGCGATCAGCCTGGCGTCCGTCCGTCCGTCCGTAGACGCAACCTTGTGATGGCCATAACTCCTATACCGTTTGAGATTCATTGATGGTTCTTGGCACAATTGTTCACAAGGCCGAGACGGCGTGTCATGCGCAAGAACCAGAACTCTGGATGCCATACTTTTTTAGTCACTCCCCTTTTAATAAAATAGAATGACTGCTTTGTGATGATCATAACTCCAATACCCTTTGAGATATATTGATGGTACCTGGCACAGTTGTTCACAAGGCTGAGACGGCGTGTCATGCACAAGAACCACAACTCTGGTTGCCACGGTTTTGGAGTTATCTCCCCTTCCAATAAAATAGAGTGACAACCTTGTGATGGCCATAACTCCTATACCCTTTGAGATTCATTGATGGTTCTTGGCACAATTGTTCACAAGGCTGAGGCGGCGTGTCATGCGCAAGAACAAGAACTCTTGATGCCATACTTTTTTAGTTATCTCCCCTTTTAATAAAATAGAATGACTACTTTGTGATGGCCATAACTCCAATACCCTTTGAGATATATTGATGGTACCTGGCACAGTTGTTCACAAGGCTGAGACGGCGTGTCATGCACAAGAACCACAACTCTGGTTGCCATGGTTTTGGAGTTATCTCCCCTTCCAATAAAATAGAGTGACAACCTTGTGATGGCCATAATTCCAATAGACTTTAAGATATATTGATACCTGGCACAGTTGTTCACAAGGCCGAGACAGTGTGTCATGCACAAGAACCAGAACTCTTGATGCCATACTTTTTTAGTTATCTCCCCTTTTAATAAAATAGAATGACTACTTTGTGATGGCCATAACTCCAATACCCTTTGAGATATATTGATAATACCTGGCACAGTTGTTCACAAGGCTGAGACGGCGTGTCATGCACAAGAACCACAACTCTGGTTGCCATGGTTTTGGAGTTATCTCCCCTTCCAATAAAATAGAGTGACAACCTTGTGATGGCCATAATTCCAATAGACTTTAAGATATATTGATGATACCTGGCACAGTTGTTCACAAGGCCGAGACAGTGTGTCATGCACAAGAACCACAACTCTGGGTGCTGTGTTTTTTAGTTATCTCCCCTTCCAATAATATAGAATCACTACCTTGTGATGGCCACATCTCCAACACTCTTTGAGATATATTGATGATACTTGGTACAGTTGTACATGAGGCTAAGCAGGTGTGTCACGTGCAAGAACCACAACTCTGGGTGCCCTGGTTTTTTAATTATCTCCCCTGACAATATAACCTTGTGATGGCCATAACTCCAATACCCTTTGAGATATATTGATGGTACTTGGCTAAATTGTATACAACGTTGAGACGGCGCTTCATGCCTAAGAACCACAACTATGGGTGCTATGATATTTGAGTTATCTCCCCTTCCAATATAACAGTATGACAACCTTGTGACCACCGTACCTCCAATACCCTTTGAGACATATTGGTGGTACTTGATGCAGATGTACATGAGGTTAAGCAGGTGTGTCACGCTCAAGAATTACAACTCTGGGTGCTCTGGGTTTTTTAGTTATCTCCCCTGGCAATATAACCTTGTGATGGCCATAACTCCAACTCCCTTTGAGATATATTGAAGGAACTTGGCACAATTGTATACAAGCTACAGAAGGGATGTCATGTGCAAGAACCACAACTGTTGTTGCTGTGGTATTTGAGTTATCTACCCTTCCAATATAACAGTATGACCAGCTTGTGATCACCATATCTCCAGTACCTTTTGAGACATATTGATGGTACTTTGTGCAGAAATACATGAGCTTAAGCAGGCATGTCATGCGCAAGAACCACATTTCTGAGTGCCCTGGTTTTTTAGTTATCTCCCCTGACAGTATAATCTTGCGCTGGCCATAACGCAATACTTTTGTGATATGTGGTTTAATTCTTGTGCACTTTCTATTGGTGAACAATCTTCTGAAAGCCATATTGGCTTTTGGTCGGGGGATTTGCCATCTCTTCCGATGGCTATTTTTTTCCTGGCTTGTATCAACTGATTTTCTTCCAAAGGAAGCTTCACCACTAATTTTCTCATACTAATAGAGTTCCTGTGTAAAAAAGTAGTTCTAGCTTTAACAATGTACATTTTAAGATTTTTTGTCCCAAGTGCAACGTTTGAAGGTTAGTTGAAAATGGCCTCTTAAATGACATCCAACAGACATTTTAAGATAAAGTTTTGATTGATTTTACATCTGCTTTTATGAAAAAATATTTTTCAAACAAAGATTGTGCTACAATGTTCTTGTTTTGAAAATAAAATTCTTTTGAAAATGTATATTAGTTAAAAAATCCACTTTTCTTTAAACATTTTCTAAAAATGCTTATTGCAGACTTTAAAATTCATAAATTGTTAAAATATATGATTTAACAGTAAGGAAAAAATGATTACATTGAAGAACAAGTCTATTGTTTAGCATTAATATTGCAAACATTAAACATGTAAAAATGCGTTGCACTTGGGACATCACTTTTGGCAACCTGTAGGAAGCCAGTGCCTCACTACAAGTAAAGGATTGCTTTAGATGGCTTCCTCCTGACTTGCTGACCTGAAAGATAGATAAAAATGATATGTTACACAGGTTATGCTCGTATGATAGATCTAAAACTTCCAAACGTTGCACTTGGGACAAAGCTGGGTAATAGATTAAAGCAGCTGTTTTCTGAAATGTTGTGCAGTGTAGTAGCTATATAATGGCCGATTATTAATCTTGAAACATTATACTGTGTTATTTACAACTAGCAATGCATCTAGTGATTATGATGTGAGATATATTTTTTATGAAAGTTCAACATTTGTTAAATTTGGTATAATTTTTTTTTGGGGGGTGTCAACATTGTATATTATGTTTGGACATGTAAACATAGCCAAAACACATGTAAATTAGATTGAAAATGCAACTATGTAATGGTTTTTGGCATCCAGGGTGTTTTTGTGATAAAACTGGCCATATTTTATCTTTTATATCCGTTTGAAAATCATGTAAGATTCAAAATGTCACGCTAAAAACGTTGCGATTGGGACATTTTTGGGTATATTTTCTTGCATAACTTTTGACTGCATCAATCTTTTTTGATGAAATTTTCTGTGAAGTTTAACACCCATATACCACACAATTTGTACACAAACAAACCCTTATAAGTAGAACACTATTCAGCCAAGCTTGAATAATAAAAAATGAGTAAAAAAGCTTCATTTTTTTGAAACCCACCCTGATGGCAGCTTTAATACAGGCATTTATATTTGATTTCGACCTACATTTCATGGTTCACAGGCTTTTTTAACTATTGCATCAACACTACCTTTCACCTAATGCCCAGGAAATAGAAGTGAAGGCAATGATCAGGGATCGATACAATTAACCCACAGAACAAAAAAAAAAAAAAAAAAACACACACACAAGCGATACACACACTGAAAGACAAACCATAACAGGTGAAGGCTTTGATCAGGCATCTATACTATTGCCTCACACCTTACTGGAGACACGAAATTGAAAGATACACGAACGTGTAGTTTCTATACCCTAATGAAACCATCACTAGCGGATAGGCAAAAGGACAACTTTACTTTCCCACAAAATGGCCAAACGGCTATCCAAAATAAGATATTCGCAATACATATTTGCAAAGACAAACTGAAACAAATAACAAACAACGACAGAAGAACCAACGTGTGTCGATCAGCAAAAAGTGTTTCACTAGGGTTAGGGAGTGTGGGGGGAGCTTAAACCTATTTTACATGGACAGAATCATCCCTTTTGGTTCTGTCGTGGTATAGACCAAAGTTTCATCCCGCACGAAGGCTTCCTCACCCATCGGCGTTTCATCTCTGAGAACATAAGAATCGAACAACTACAGTGAGGAATCGACAGCAAGAAATAACTGAAATGCTGAAGAAAAAAAAAACAAAAACAGCAATTAGGCACCCGTGGGCCCGAACAGAGACAGAGCATCAGGACCTAAAGAATAAATAAATAAAAGTAAGCCTTTATGCTGGAGCCATAATAGAATCTGAGGCCCGAACCACTGATGTGCAATTAAAGATGGAAGCAAAGTTAGCAACCGTGGTTGGGTTAACTACCATGCATGCAGTCTGTCATATAACATTTATATTGTACCCAATCCTTTTATATCGAAGAAGATTTAGCGAAATCTGGTACTCATTGCTAGAATATATTTTTTTTTCTGAATTTAAATCCTAAGTCACCACAGAATTTGGGTTCCGATAGGTCTGTTTGTAGAAGAGATTTGAGTCTCCAAACATTTTTAGAAACTAAATTGGAATGACGTTTATATAACTTAGAGTAAGGAATTTCGTAGTTTTCGTTACCGATAACAGATTACCGATTAAGAAGCATACCAGTTAACAATTAATTACGGGTGTTGAAATCAGATACATGACTAGACACTCTGGGAAACCAAATTAATTGCGAAATATAACACAGTAGAATGTCGCACGAGGAACAACACCATCCCAGAAAGGAAAATTTACAATATTGAAATCATTACATTTGTCATAAATTTTGCAAGACACAAACCAATCTGAAATAGACAAATCTAAATCCAAAACAGTTACCAAATCTTATATACATAATGTCGAGAAGGTGATGATCAAGTTCATTTCGCAAGAACTATAAGAACTCTAGAGATAACTCTAATCCTTGCATCCATATTTGACCTTGTCCTACATTTTATGGTTCTCTGAATTTGTTAACAATTGTGCCAACCCTAGGCTATCCATAGCCTTCACACTAAAGATAGAGTCCATTTCTCAAGAACTATTAGGGCTTTATAAATGATACTTGGTAAAATGTGCATCTAGGGATGGAAACTTTTATATAAGCTCCCATTTTGACCTTGATCTACCTTTTTATGGTTGTGGGACCGAGCGTCTCCACAGGCACGACATTGCCTTCGGCGACATTACGAAAACATGCCTATACAAATACATTGTCAACTTTACGGCCGTAAAATCGAAAATTTTAAGATGAAAAATTGTGATATTTTTTTTTCATTTCTGCTCAAAATAGGGATTGTGAGTACTCGTTAGAACCGCCTCATCGAGGCGTTTCTAACGAGTACCCACAATCTATGTTTTAGAGCAGAAATAAAAATAATGTTTACCCCTGTAAACTCCAGTTTTACTATATAAAAGTAGGGTTCAAGGGGGTCAAAATTATATATAGGCGTGTATTCGTGTTGGAATTTCTTGTTATAGAACATACTTACAGGTATCCATTAAATAGAATTGTTAGCATTAGGTCTAGTTCTCAGTAGGTTAAGCTCTCTCGTTTGGTAATGTCCCAGGGAAATGCTGATAGTATTATTTGGACGCAACACATTTATTATGACATCTGCATCATTGTTTGTACAGTTGCCTTTAGGACACACAGAAGCAGAATTCAGAAAAAATCCTTCACTACTTTTTAAAAGCAGATTAAAAGGGTTCCGTTTTCAAAATAGAAGTGGAGGCAATGATCAGGAATCGATACAATTAACCCACAGCTCCCACCAGAGACACCAAAGGGAAAGAAACACAAATATGAAACAACAGACCCTAATGGAAACATCAATAGTGGAAAGCCAAAAGGACAGTTACTTGCCCACAACAAGGCCAATAGGCTATCAAAAATAAAATAATATAAGCGACACAAACACCAAAAGACAGACCATCATCATCATCAACGGATTTTTGATTAACGTGCAGGTACAGGGGCAACATCCACATAAGTGGGCCCCCTTCCAGGTAGCTGGCTTGCTGCACGCATGGCAGATCTTACACCAGATCTCCAGGCTTGTCTATCATGAGGATCGATAGCAGAGAGCTTCCATTCTCTGCAATCTCTTTCTGTTAGCTGCTTCCAGGACATCTTGGGCCTTCCTGGCCCCCGCTTTCCACCTACCTGTATATCACAGGCAGACTAGACTGCACCGTTGGAGCGTTCCACATGTCCAAACTAGCGAAGCCTTCTCTCTTTCAGGATGAGGTCCAGGTCCTCAATGCCAAGACGCTCAAGTAACTCACTGGACCTGATGGTGAGAGTGTCCTGTGGCTTGACATTGCAGATCTGTCTGATCATTGCCCTGTCATTTGGCTGTAGACGTTGGAGGTTTGGCTTTGTCAATGGCCATGTCTCACTGGCAAGGGGCATTGCGCTCCGCACACAAGAGATGTACACATGTCCACGTGTCTTGAAAGAGAGGTGGCGGAAAGAGAGAACTGGTAGCAACTCCTTGAATTTCTTCCAGGCTGTTTTCACACGTGATGTAGTTGAAAGGTCGCAACCACCCGCTGCAGAGAGCATATCACCTAGGTAGCAAAAGGAAGCTTTAACCTCCAGCTTGTTGGATCCGACTTGGACTTCCCTCTGTGGTCTGCTATCTAAGGGGCGTGCAGTTCCTTGGCACCATGTACACAAAAATAAACTGGGACAGAAGAACCACTTTGGAACGGTCAGCGGAAACGAAACCACTGGTGGGGCTTAAATCGATTTTACGTGGCCACTATCCTCTCCCTTACTTCCATCGGGATTTAAGACAAATAATTTGTTCAGTCCGCATGAAGGCCTTCTAACTCATCAGTGCAACTTCTCCGTGAACACAAAAATCAAACAACTACAGAGATGAAACAACCGTGAAGAATCGACAGCAAGAAACCACTGAAATGCTGGAGCAAAAGAAAACCAACAGTTAGACTCCAATGGGCCCGATCAGAGACAGAGCATCAGGTACCAACCAACAGCTAAGAAATCATTAAGTGTGCATATGTTCCAAATATTTTTGGTTAAAGTACATATATAGTGTACATTGGTAAATTGATTTGTTTGTTTGTTTGATTTGAGTTTTAACGTCCCCGTCAACACTGTATAGGTCATTTGGTAGGTGTTGCTTCCAATTTTTGTTTTTTTACCCGGACATTGAGATGAAATGAAAACTCAAGCCCTGTCATCCAATGAAACCAATATGGTTTATAAGCATTGATGGTCCGACTCACATCGCTTTGCCTGGGCAGACTTAGATCCTCTAAACGTTTCACCAGTTCTTGTGCGGTCGGTTTCAGCTCTGTGTGGAAGCATCATGCCGCCCATCTATTTCTTGGTTAATTGAATCTTTGATGTCAAAAAGTCAAACATGAAAGAAGTGTAATTGTTACCACGTTTAATCATGTTATTTCTTGTTTTCCAGGTATGTTGAGATAACCACCGTCGCCTGTGCCAAAGACAGAAGCCAATGGGAGGTCCCGAAATCCCTTAAGAAATTAGAGGATCGTGATAGGTCTTTGCAAGAAATGAACATGTTTCAGTTGCTGGATTTAATCTTTACACAAGATTCTGTTTTGTTGATAACCTGTAGGTTTATAAGAGAATTTACGAAGGGAGTGGCTGATGGATGGACAGTGAACAAGATTCACCATACCTTTGTTATACCACAGAAACAGTGATTGGGAGAAACATTGTATCAATAAGTCAGCAAAATTAAGGACCTGTAAAATACACTCTATTTTATTGAACAGCGGGATATACATGATAATAATTGTTTTCCTTACCTTTTGTCAAAAACATAGATTGTATGTGTAAACTTAAAAGGCCTCATTGAAGTGGGCCTGACCCCGGGATTATAAAACTTTTTTCGTGCTCAACTTACTTTAGCATGAAATTTGTCCTGCCCACAAATTTTAAAATGCCAACAATTGTTGGCATTTTAAAATTTGTGAGCAGGACAAATAAAATTCTCTGCTATCTGAGAAAGAAAAATCGCTCAACTTCTTAGTATTACAATTTTTATGAGCACCACACGTTTCATGCTCAGCTGAGTTGAGCATGAAAAAAGTTTTACAACCCCAGGGACTGATTTGTTTCTATTCTATGTTTAGAGCAGATACGAGATAAATATATCAAAATTGTAATCTGATTTGATTTATAGAGCAGTGGCAGATACTATTATCTTGCATAGGTATTTTATCAAAGCAAAAAACCTGTGTTTTGGGTTTCACTACCCTACCAATTTTTAACTCATATGACAGAAGATGACTGTGAGCTTTTGTTACTGTGAGCTGTCCGGCAGTTTTTGATCACCTGACTGAAGGTGGTAGTAAGCTTTTGTGACTGCGAGGTGTCCGGCGGCGCCGTGCGTCGTCCGTTTGTAAACTTTTGAACACTCCAGAGGCCACAGTTTTGGTCCAATCATCATCAAACTTGGTCAGAATGATAATCATGACAATGTTTAGGTCAAATTCTAATATGTGTGTGTGTGTGTGTGATTTCGGGTTTAACGTCGCTTTCAACAATTTTTCAGTCATATCACGTCGGTGTCTGGTTGCGACAGGGAGCTCAATGCTCACTTTATTAGTGCTGCCTCACTGATTTTGCTTTAATTGAGGTTTAACGTCCCCGTCAACACTGTAAAGGTCATTTTGGAGGCATTGCTTCCAAATTTGAGGGACTTTTACCCGACAATGAAATGAAAAGACATCTCAAGCCCTGTCGTCCAATAAAACCAATAGGGTTTATTAGCATGGACGGTCCGCCTCGCATCGCGGTTCCTGGACAGGCTTAGATCCTCTAAGCAGTTTACCAGTTCTAGTGTGCGGGCTGGATTCAGCTCTGCGTGGAAGCATCATGCAGCCCATATATTTCTTCAAGCCCCTATGGGCGGGGGCATGCTGCCTCACTGAATTATCATTTCCCAGACACATTACATGATACCACACCCAGTCACATTATCCTGACACTGGGTCGACCAGTCCTAGCTCTACCCCGTAAATCTGAATGCCAAGCGAGGAGCAGCTAGTACCATTTTTAACGACTTTGGTATGTCGTGGCCCGGGATCGAACCCGTGACCTTCCGTTCCCCGGAGCGGACACTCTACCAACTTCGAATATGTGTCATGTCAGGTAAAAGTAGGTCAGTATGTCCTAGAAAAACCTTGTGAACACACTAGTGGCCACAGTTTTGGTCTGATCATTATCAAAATTGCTCAGAATGATCTTGACAATATCTCAGTCAAGTTCAAGATTGGGCTATCTCGGATCAAAACATAGGTCAGTAGGTCATAATATCTTAAGTGCGTTCGACTTTCAGCATCCTAGGCTCAAGTTCAAGGTCACTTGTAGCTATTTTTAGAGAAATTTTGTTTTCCCTCTACATTTATTGATGGGCGTTTTTAACCTAACTAATGCGTTTTTAAACTAACCTAATGTTAATATCTCGAGCTAGTTCGACTTTTAGGATCTTGTGCTAAAGGTTAAGGCTACTGTGGCTAGTTTGAGAAAAACTTTGTTAGCACTCTAATGCATACATTTAGTAATGGATTACACAAATGTTGTGTATGGATATACATACTATCAGCGTGCTTTGTACAACGTCCAGAAAAACTTCGTTATGGCTATAGTGCCATCATTTATTGAAGGATTTTAATGTAACCTCATACATGTCTGGTATGATAATTTTTTATCAGGGCTGCATCATGCTTCCACGTAGAGCTGAAACCAACCGCACACAAGTGCTGGTAAACATTTTAGAGGATCTAAGCCTGCCCAGGCAAAGCGATGCGTGTCGGAACGTCCATGCTTATAAACCCTATTGGTTTCATTGGACGGCGGAGCTAGAGATGTCATTTCATCTCAATGTCGGGTAAAAGTCCCACAAAGTTGGAAGCAATGTCTCCAAAATGACCTATACAGTGTTGACGGGGACGTTAAACCTCGAATCAAACAAAGTAACAAATTTATTGAGCAAGATCTAGTTTCAGGGTCCTGTACTTTGTCATCGCTCTAGCGCAAACATTTATTGATGGATAACACAAATGTTGTGTATGATAATATCTCTTACAAGACTGACTTAACAAGACTGACTTTTAGATTGCTAGGCGTAAGGTCAAGGTCACTGTAGCTACTTTTATGCCCTGCCCCTTTTTGGTGAGAAATATTGTTTTCCCACGGGCGTGTGTCTGTCAGAAAATCGTGTCCACTCCATAACTTGCAAATAGTTCAAGCTATCTTCAAGAAACTTCATTTAAGGAGGGTGGGGAGTAATTCTTTTCTCTTTAGATTTTTTTTATTTGCTTATATTTTGTAGCTTGAAATCTCTGCACTCGTTTGCCGGTATAAAAATATAGGCACACCAGGCTTTTTTCGAGCTTTTTAGCCTTAAAGATGGGTACTGTTTTCGAATTTATCGAATGTTTCAATAATTACCCCAGTCATGGAAAAATTGTCGATAACAATTGTTTAAAACAATATTTCCAAGTTTGGTTAAAAAAACACAATGCAGGATAATGTCATGTTTGCGTACCTATGTGTTAAAGACAAACTCTTTCACAGATTTTTGTCGAAACACCTATTTACAAATGTCCTTTTCTGCATGTTTTGCTGTTTTGAGATGCAATTTTCGCTATATTTAAAAAAAGAATGCATTTTTCGTCTTTAGATTTTTCTTATTTTCACATATATTGTGTAATAATATTAGATACACGAAATAGGCGTGAAATTTGACCATGTCACCAGGCATCTGAGAGAAATATTGCAGAAAAAATTACCCCACCCCCCAATAAAAATGGCTAAAAAAGCATTAAGATATTGTTTAAATGACAAGAAAAAGGATTATACCTTTATTATCGCACATACTTTTGCTTCCTTAATGTGATATGAATCAAAGTATTTCATTAGAATTGAAACACAATTTCATTTATAAGTTTTATGGTGTGAAACATGGATTTTTCTGGCCAAAAAATGCATGTTCTGATATAGCCATATTCTCGTTTTGTTCATGTTTAAAAGATATGAAGCCATTAACATTGTGGCAGACGTTCAAAAAATGTCAGATGTATGTTATTAATATACCTGGGAAACATTATTATACATTTTTTGCTTTCTTTTTTGACAATTCATTACCCCACCCCCTAATGAAATGGGTTGAAATTGATAAAAAAAATCCAAAAAAAAAAAAAAAAAAAATCAATAAGCTGATGCAAAAAGAATATAAAAAATTCCTTTTTCCCATTTAAGTTCCTGCCAACGTTATAGGGAAAGTACGAACACTTCTAATTATTTTTTTTCTATAATTTTGACAAGTTTTTTTTTTTCATGCCATATTGACCGGAAACGCTATTTAATTATCTATTGTCTGTTTATGCAAACTGTGAAAGGGAGGTGAGATAAGTTATCCTTTCACTTCCCAAAGTAGACAGAAGTGATGGCAATGACCAGGAATCGATACAATTACCCAACACCTCCGATCAGACACACCAAAGGGAAAGAACCACGAACATGAATAACTAGACCGTAATGGAAACATCACTAGCGGAAAGACAAAATGGCAGTTGCATTCCCACATAGTGGCTTTCGTTGACCTTGAGAGGGCATTTGGTTGAGTGTCTCGGAAAGTCATCTGGGAGGCACAGAGAAAATTTGAAGTGGAGGAGTGGAATGTTCGAATGGTCCAATGGGTGTATGCTAATTCGCGGAGCCGTATGCGTTTTTGTGTTGGTTCCATTGAAGAATTCGAATTGAAGGTCGGTGTTCCTCAAGGCTCTTTTCTCAGCCTAATGCATTTCATCATTGTGCTTTATGTCTTGTCATGCGAGTTCTGTTCTAGGGGGGGGGGGGGGGGGGGGGCTTTGCAATCATAGCTGAATCACTTCAGTGTGCTACACCACTTCAAAGGCGTCGCCCAAAAACTTCTCATATATATAGTCTCTACAATGCATGATAGCCCCGAACTGGCCTTGGAGAAAAAGATTGTGCTGCATGATACTAACCCAATCACTCATGAGTACGAGTAGACCGCCCTGCCCGGGTAAAGTGGTGCAAGACGGACGGTCCTTATAAACATATAGATTGGTTTCACTGGCTGTCAGGTTTCATCTCAATGTCGGGTAAAAAGACCCACAAATTGGGAAGTAACCTCTCCAAAATGACCAATATTATGTTGACGTTAAAATGACATCTCAAGCCCTGCCGCTCAACGAAACCAATAGGGTTTATATGCATGGACGGTCCGACTCGGACCCATTTTCCTGGGCAGGTTTAGACCCTCTAAGCGGTTTACTAGTTCTCACGTGCGGTCGGTTTCAGCTCTGCGTGAAAGCATCATGCAGTCCGATTGGCTGGAGCCGGTACATTAACAAAATTCTGTTATGATGGGGGATGTGTGGGCATACAAAGACTCCGTGTGGCAAAACCTAAACCATCATCTTTATATTCGAAACAGATCAAAGAGATTTTTTCTTGTACACCCTTTTGCTTATGCTTGATTATTGTTTGTTTGATTTGAGGTTTAACGTCCCCGTCAACACTGTGAAGGTCATTTTGGAGACGTCGCTTCCAATTTTGTGGGACATTTACCCGACCTTATGATGAAATGTCAACTAAAACCCCGCCGCCAATTGAACCAATAGAGTTTATTAACATGGACAGGCCGACTCGCACCGCTTTGCCTGGGCAGGCTTAGATCCTCTAAGCAGTTTACCAGTAGGCCTACACCTGTTGAGTGCAAGATCCTTATTATGGGTGCTGGCACAGGCTATTTGTTCACTGAGATGGCTTAACAGTAATTGAACCTGAGACTGCGACTGACAGTTATAAGAATATTGTGCGCTGCCATGCATTACAGTCTGCACTTTTAGTTATCAAATATGGCAGTGTTTTCTTTCCATATATATGACGTCACGCAAACTAAAGTAAACGTCACTATTGATTCATTGTTTTGTTTGTGTTGACAAAGTATGGCCGTGGAATATGAACTGATAGACTCTTCGAGGCTATATTTTTGACACCAATGGAAAAATAAAGTAAACATCGTGCGTTAAAGAGAGTTCAGATTTGCCATGGACAGCTGATGGACTGCAATCGGAGGAAACAAACCAGTAGCTGGAAAAAATACAGGGTTAGTCTGTTTATCCCTCTATTTTCCTGTGCTTCCAGCCATGCGGACTAGACCGGAAAGTAGTCTATGAAGTCGCAAAATAATTTATAACAAAATGCACATTGCAATGGTTATTAAATGTTACAAAAACCTCAGAAAACACTTTGAAAACTGAATAGAAACAAAAATCATTTTGAGGTAAAAATTCGTACCTGATTACGGCAGAGTCAATTATGCGCGACCCTCCTTAAGTATTTATCAACATCAGATGACGTGCAGAGCGCAAGAGCTATAATTCTTGCTTTTATACTTTTTGAGTTATTTGCCTTGGAAGTTTGTCATAAAAGTTTGCATGTTTGTAGGGGCAAATTGTGTCTGGTCAATAACTCTTATTTTAAGATGGGTTTTGAAATTACTTGGCAGAAATGTTAACCATTATGAGACGATGTGTTTGGTGCATTACCCAGGTCGGTACCTCAAGGGTCAAGGTCAATTTTAGAGTTCAAAGTTCAAAAAGGGTCTTTTATTAGTGTTCGGTTAGTAACGTTCTTATTCCTGGATGGAGTATTAAATTACTTGGCAAAATGTTAAGTATCATGTCATGATGTGTTGCGCGCAAGACCCAGGTCGGTACTTCCAAGGTCAAGGTCATACTTAGAGGTCAAAAGTCAAGAAAGGTGTCTTGTTAGGTCCCTTGACCGAAGGTCATGGTAAGCTTTTGTCCCACCACTGAACTCTCCAAATTATTAACTTCATGTTTTACTGCCATTAAAAAACATGTGATAACATATTGCGACAAAGTCTTCGAAAGATCAGGTAGAAATCTGTTTTGGTCTAAAAATTCTAATGAAGTTTTAAGTAAATTGAAATGCAGACGTTAACGTGCTTCAAGTCTGTCTACTTATGATTTTTCTACCCATTACACTACCCCACCTCATAATCTTATAAAAGAAAAACTTAGTGATTTGATTGAGTGGACATTTCATATGGAAGACTCCCTCTATCTTGCATATAATGTAACAAATGCTTTTTATGCCCCCGCATCGGCATGATGCCGGGGGCATATAGTTTTTCAGTTTTCCGTAGGTGCGTGAATGTGTACGTCCGTCTGTTGGGTGTGTACGTACGTACATGATCCTGTAACCTCAGGTTAAGGTTTTTGTAACAGGTAGAGCCTGAACTTTTAGAACTCATATTGTCCTAACCATTTGATGGAACTGGTGCATCTTTGGTATGATGATAGATATAGGTCATAAGTTTTATTAAGCAATACCCCCACCCATGCCTGTGACCTAAAGGTCAAGGTCACAGACTTTTCAATGTTTAAGACTCAGGTTAAGGTTTTTGTAACAGGTAGACCTGAACATTTTAGGACTCATATTTTCCAAACCATTTGATGGAATTGGTTCATATTTGGTATGATTATAGATATAGGTCCAAAGTTTTATTCAGCGATACCCCCACCCATGTCCATGACCTCGGTCATGGACTTAGAAATTTTCCATGTTAAAGACTCTAGTTAAGGTATTTATACCTGGTAGAACCTGAACTTTTATGATGGCTTTGGTTCATATGATGATAGATATAGTTACAATGTTTTATTCAGCGTTACCCCCACCCATGCCTATGACATCAAGGAGAAGGTCACAGACTTAGACAATTTTAATGTTAAAGATTTTAAAGAGCTCAAATTTCCCAACCATATTATGGATTTTGCTTATATATGCTATGATGATAGATACAGGTCCAAATGTTTATTTGGCAATGCCCCCACTCATGCCCATGGCTTCAAGGTCAAGGTCACAGACTTACAAATTTTTAATTAGATATTTAAGAGTTGATATTTTCCAAATCGTGCGATGGATTGAGTTTATATTTGGTATGATGTTAGATATCTGTCCATTTTATTCAGCGATGCCCCCTCCCATGCCCATGAGCTCAAGGTCAAGGTCACAGACTTAGAAATTTTTAATGAGATATTTTAAGAGTTTATATTTTCCAAGTCGTAGTAGATGAATTAAGTTTATATTCGGTATGATGATTGATACTGGTCCAATACCCCCACCCATGCATGTGCCCTAAAGGTCAAGGTCACAGACAAAGAAATTTTTTATTTAAAGTTTATTAAGAGCTCATACTCACCAAACCATATAGATTTGTTTCATATTTTGTATGATGATAGTTACAGGTCCAAAGTTTTATATAAACCCCATCCCTGACCTCAAGGTCAAGGTCACAGACTTAGTCTCATTATGCTTTTAAAGTTTTAGGGCTCATATTTATAGATTGGCTTCATATTTGGAATGATGATAGATACAGGTCCCAAGTCTCATTCACCCATACCAACGACTCTGCCCATGACCTCAAGGTCAAGGTCACACACTTAGAAAATTTTGTTGCAACATGGATTTTCGGGGTGATCTGTGTCGTCTGGACACATTTCTAGTTTCACTTTTGAAGAGCATAAAAAATATACTTTATTGTCATGTCAGAAAGTGTGTGAAGCTCTCACCTTTCTGCTTGACAATATTTACATAAGATTTGGTACTAAGTTATTTAGACAAGTTGTGGGTATTCCGATTGGTACTAATTGCACACCCCTTGTGTCTGATCTGTTTTTGTTTTGTTATGAGAGATTTCATGTGGTCCCTTTCTGCTGAAAACCAATCGGAAATCATTGAAGCTTTTTGCTCGACTTCTAGATATTTGGATGTTTTTAGCTCACCTGAGATGAAGGTCATGGTGAGCTTTTGTGACTGTGAGATGTCCGGCTTCGTCGTGCATCGTTCGTCGTGCGTGCGTAAACTTTTCTTGTTAACACGCTAGAGGCTACAGCTTTGATTCAATCATCATCAAACCTGGTCAGAATGATCATCATGACAATATGTCGGTCAAGTTCGAATATGGGTCATGTCGGGTCAAAAAGTAGGTCACCAGGTCAAATAAAAGGAAAACCTTGTTAACACTCTAGAGGCCACAATTTTGGTCCAATCATCCTCAAACTTGCTCAGGATGATCATCTTGATAATATCTTGGTTAAGTTTGAATATGGGTCATGCCGGGTCAAAAAGTAGGTCAGTAGGTCAAACCACATAAAACCCTTGTTAGCACTCTAGAGGCCCCAGTTTTGGTCCAATCATCCTCAAACTTGCTCAGAATGATCAGCCTGACAATATCTCGGGCAAGTTCGAATATGGGTCATGTCGGGTCAAAAAGTAGGTCAAATCATAGAAAAACATTGTTAACACTCTAGAGGCAACAGTTTTGGTCCAATCTTCCTCAAACTTGGTCAGAATGTTCATCCTGACAATATCTCGGTCAAGTTTGAATATGCATCATTTCAGGTCAAAAAGTAGGTCAGTAGGTCATTCCATAGAAAAACCTTGTTTACACTCTAGAGGCCACAGTTTTGGTCCAGTCATCCTCAAACTTGCTCAGAATGATCATCCTGACAATGTCTCGGTCAAGTTTGAATATTGGTCATGTGGGGTCAGAAAGTAGGTCAGTAGGTCAAACCACACAAAAACCTTGTTAGCACTCTAGAGGCCACAGTTTTGGTCCAATCCTCAAACTTGCTCAGGAAAATCATCCTGACAATATCTCGGTCAAGTTCGATTTTTGGGTCATGTCGGCCAAAAAATAGGTCAGTAGGTCAAATCATAGAAAAACCTTGTTAACACTCTAGAGGCCACAGTTTTGGTCCAATCATCCTCAAACTTGCTCAAAATGATCATCCTGACAATATCTCGGTCAAGTTTGAATATGTGTTATGTCGAGTCAAAAAGAAGGTCAGTAGTCAACTCATAGAAAAACCTTGTTAACACTCTAGATGCGACAGTTTTGGTCAAATCATCATCAAACTTGCTCAGAATAATCATCTCTACAATATCTAGGTCAAATTCGAATATTGGTCATGTGGGGTCAAACGTAGGTCAAATCTTAGAAAAACCTTGTTTACACTCGAGAGATTGCAATTTCAGTCTAATTATCATCAAACTTGCTCAGAATGATCATCTTGACAATATCTAGGTCAAATTCGAATATGGGTCATGTGGGGTCAAGAAGTATTTCATTGTGTTAAATCATAGAAAAACCTTGTTAACACTCTAGAGGCCACAGTTTTAGTCCAATCATCATCAAACTTGCTCAGAATTGTCCTCTTTTTGTAAAACCTTGGTAAGGAGGGCTATTTAATTTGACAGAAAATGCTGTTAGCAAACAGTGCAGAGCCTGATCAGATGCCACATTCTGCGACGTCTGATCTGGGCCTATGCTGTTTGCCAGGCTATCCCTACAGGGTTTTTCCGCCTTTAAGGGGTTATTATAACTTTAAACAAAAGGGGTTATTATTACTTCAAACAGGTATTCTGTATGATAATACAGTATGTCAAGCAATTCAGACTTTCAGGGTGTTTGGATCATGTTTAAATATTGGTCATGTGGGATCAAAAACAAGGTGATGAATAGACTCAGGTGAGCAATACAGGACCATCATGTTCCTCTTGTATTAAATATTGACAATACCTATTTCGATGGTTTGATCAGTCAAATTTACCTCCCCAGAACTCCAGTTAAATAAAGCAAATTTTTCTGACACCGAGGCCCCGTTTTTCGATTTACAGCTATCTATTGTAGATGGGTTTGTTTCTTGCAAAATTTATGATCAACGCGATGGTTTTGATTTTGAGATTGTAAATTTTCCTTTTTTGGATGGTGATGTTCCTCATGCGCCATCCTCTGGCGTTTATATTTCGCAATTAATTCAATTTGCCATAATGTGTAGTCATGTAGTTGACTTCAACACTCGTAATAAATTGTGAACTTCTAAACTTCTTAATCAGGGTTGACGGTACCATAAACTACACAAAGCCTTTTCAAAATCTTATAGATGTCATTCTGATTTAATTTCAAAATTCAATATTGAACTTAAATCTCTTCTGCAACAAGGTCTATCGGAACCCAAATTTTATGGTGACTTAGTATATAAATTCAGAAAAATATATAACAGCACCCAATTTCGTAAAATCATTCTTCGATATAAAAAGATTGAGTACAACATAAATGTTATACGACAGACTGCATCCATGGTAGTTAACCCAATCACGGTTGACAACTTCACTGCCCTTCGTAATTGCACGCCGGTGGGTCAGGCCTGAGTTTCTATGACCGTTCCAGCATAAAGGCTTACTGAGAATTAGAGAGAATCTAAATAGAGGATCTTACATTATTGTTCATGTATTTTTGAATTTATTAAACGAGTTGAGGAAAAGGTATAAAATGCGAGGCTTTGCCGAGCATTTTAACCCTTTTCCGCAACGAGTTTAACAAATTCAATAATACATGAGCACGAATGCAAGATTCTATTTATCATATGATGTTTAAAACGCATTTTATTATACCCCCACAAATGAAATTTGGGGGGTATATAGGAGTGAGCTTGTCGGTCTGTCGGTCGGTAGGTCGGTCTGTTGACTTGGTTTCCAGACAATAACTCAAAAAGCACTTCACCGATTTTTATAATATTTGGTACACTGATGTAACATCATAAAATACAGGTCAAGTTCGATTTCCACTACAATTCGTCAATTTTCGACATAGTTATGGCCCCTTTCAAGTGAATAAATTGCAAAATGCCGCTGGTGTACTATCAAGGCAGTTTTTGCGGGGGTATGCATCACCTTTAGTGATAGCTCTAGTTCACGATTGTTTAACAAAAATGTCAATATTCCACCATTAGTTAACGCGACGTCGTTAAGGACGTCGTACATGTAACGTTACGGGACGTATCTAGCTAATTTGCATATTTAATCCACTAGTGGATTATCGAAAATAATACATGGCGTCATTACACTCTCAGACCCGACGTCATATGATAATTCTGTGTAATGTTGGTTAGTGCTTGATTTTCTGTCTCTGGTCGGGCCCATCAGAGTCTAACTGTTGATTTTCTTTTGCTCAAGCATTTAAGCGGGTTCTGGCTATCGAATCCTCACCGTTGTTTTATCTCTGTGCTTGTTTGATTTTTATGTTCACGGAGATGTTGCACTGATGAGTTATGAGGACTGAACAAATTATTTGTGTAAATCGGGACGGAAGTAATGGCGAGGAATTGTGGCCACGTAAAATCGATTTAAGCTTTGAATGATCATCTTGACAATATCTCGGTCAAGTTCAAATATGGGTCATGTCAGGTCAAAAATAAGGTCAGCAGGTCAAATCATAGAAAAACATTCTGAACACACAAGAGGCCACAGTTTTGGTCTGATCATCATCAAACTTGCTCGGAATGATCACCGTGACAATATCAGGGCCAGGCTTTAATATTGGCGATGTCGGGACAAAAAGTAGGTCAGCAGGTCAAATCATATAAAAACCTTGTGATCACACTGGGGGCCACAGGTATGGTCCGATCATCATCAGTCTAGCTAAGAATAATAATCTTGACAATATCACGGTCATGTTCGAATATGGGTCATGTCGGGTTAATAAGTAGGTCAATAGATCGAACATAGAAAAAAAAACATGCGAACACTCTTGAGGCCACAGTTTTGGCCCGATCATCATCAACCTTGCCCAGAATGATCATCTTGACAATATCTCAGTCAGGTTCAAATATGGGTCATGTCGGGTCAAAAAGTAGGTCATTAGGTCATATCATTGAAAAACCTTGTGACCACACTAGAGACAATAGTTTTCGTCCAATCATCATCAAACTTGCTCAGTATCATCATGACAATAACCTTAAGAGCACACTGGAGGCCACGGTTTTGGTCCGATCATCATTATCAGTCTAGCTCAGAATGATCATCTTGACATTATATCGTTCAAGTTCGAATAAGAGTCATGTCGGGTCAAAAAGTAGGTCAATAGATCAAATCATAGAAAAACCATGTGAACACTTGAGGCCCCAGTTTTTGTCTGATCATCATCAACCTTGCTCAAAATGATCATCGTGACAATATCTCAGTCAGGTTCGAACATGGGTCATGTAGGGTCAAAAAGTAGGTCAGTAGGTCAAATCATAGAAAAACCATGTGAACACTTGAGGCCCCAGTTTTTGTCTGATCATCATCAACCTTGCACAAAATGATCATCTTCATAATATCTCGGCGATTCTCTAATATGGATCATGTCGGATAAAAAGTAGGTCAATAGGTCAAAGCATTGAAAAACATTGTGAAACACTAGAGGCCACAGTTTTGGTCCAATCATCATCAACATGGCTCTGTTTGGTCATCTTGACAATATCTCAGTCGTGTTCGAATATGGGTCATGTCGGGTCAAAAAGGTCAGTAGGTCAAATCATAGAAAAACCTGGTGAACACACTACAGCCACAGTAAATGTTATGGTCCGATCATCATCAAACTTGCTCAAAATGATCATCTTGACAATATCTCGGTCAAGTTTATACATGTATTTGTATTCTCGGAAAGTAGGTCAGATCGTAGAAAAATCTTGTGAACACTATAGAGGCCACAGTTTTGGTCCAATCATAATCTAACTTGCGCAGAATATTCATCTTGACAAAATATCGCTTAAGTTCAATTATAGATCATATCAGGTCAGAAAGTGTGTCAGAAGGTCAGATCAAGTCCGTTCATCATCAAACTTGCTCTGAATGATCAACTTGACAATATCTCGGTCATGTCGGGTCAAAAAGTAGGTCATTATGTCAAATCATTGAAAAACCTTGTGACCACACTAGAGACAACAGTTTTCGTCCACTCATCATCAAACTTGCTCAGTATCATCATGACAATATCTCAGTCAAGTTCGAATATTTTTCATTCGGGTCAAAAAGTAGGTCAGTTGGTTAAATCATAGAAAAACCTTAAGAGTACACTGGAGGCCACGGTTTTGGTCCGATCATCATCAGTCTAGCTCAGAATGATCATCTTGACAATATATCGTTCAAGTTCGAATAAGAGTCATGTCGGGTCAAAAAGTAGGTCAATAGATCAAATCATAGAAAAACCATGTGAACACTCTAGAGGCCCCAGTTTTTGTCTGATCATCATCAACTTTGCTCAAAATGATCATCTTGACAATATCTCGGTCAGGTTCGAACATGGTTCTTGTCGGTTCTAATAGTAGGTCAGTAGGTCAAATCATATAATAACCTTGTGAACACACGACAGGCCACAGTTTTTGTCTGACCATCATCAGTCTAGCTCACAGTGATCATCTTCACAATATCTCGGTCATTCTCTAATATGGATCATGTCGGATAAAAAAGTAGGTCAGTAGGTCAAAGCATTGAAAAACATTCTGAAACACTAGAGGCCACAGTTTTGGTCCCATCATCATCAACCTGGCTCAGATTGATCATCTTGACAATATCTCAGTCGTGTTCGAATATGGGTGGGTTATGTTGGGTCAAAAAGGTCAGTAGGTGAAATCATAGAAAAACCTGGTGAACACACTTCAGCCACAGTAAATGTTATTGTCCGATCATCATCAAGCTTGCTCAGAATGATCATCTTGACAATATCTCGGTCAAGTTTATACATGTATTTGTATTCTCGGAAAGAAGGTCAGATCGTAGAAAAATCTTGTGAACACTCTAGAGGCCACAGTTTTGGTCCAATCATAATCTAACTTGCTCAGAATAATCATCTTGGCACGATCTCGCTCAAGTTCTATTATAGCTCATATTAGGTCAGAAAGTGTGTCAGAAGGTCAGATCAAGGAAAACCTTGTGAACACTTAGAGGCCACAGTTTTGGACCAATTATCATAAATTTTGCTCAGAATGATCATCTTGACAATATCTGGGTCGAATTTGAATATGAGTCATGTCGAATCAAAAAAGTTGTCCAGTAGGTCATATTGTTTATTTTTTACCGTTTCAGATAGAGCCTTCATATTTTGCATGTATGTTCCTTTTGACAAGACCTTCCCACCCATTCAAACATTTGACCTGTGACCTTGACCTGTGAACTAATTTATCGTGCCTTTTGAACCATTTGATATAGAGCCTTCATTTTTGGCATGTATGTTCCTTCTAGCAAGGGCCTCCCACCTTACAAAAATTTGGCCTATGACATTGACCTTTCGCCTACATTGCCATAACTTTTGAACAATTTGAGATAGAGCCTTCATATTTGGCGTGAAGATACCTTGTGACAAGGGCTTCCAACCCATACAAAGATTTCGACCTGTGACCTTTACCTTTGACCTTTTTTGTCATAACTTTTGAACCATTTTAGATCCTACACATTTGGCATGTAGATTCCTTGTGGCAAGGTCTTCCCACTCATGCAAAGAAGTTTGACCTTGACCTTTGACCAACTTAATCATAACTTTTTAACCATTTGAGATAGAGCCTTCATATTTGGCATGTATGTTCCTTGTGACAAGGTCATCCCACCCATACAAAAAGGGTGACATGTGACTTGACCTTTGACCTACTTTATCATAACTTTTGAACCATTTGATATGGAGCCTTTATATTTGGCATGTATGTGCCTTCTGTATTGCCTACCGTTTCATTCCCACAGTGTGGATCAGGTGAGCGATCCAGGGCCATCATGGCCCTCTTGTTTTCGTGTAGGGTCAATAACTTTCTTAGTCTTAGATGGATTTTGAAATTAGTAGGCAGAAATGTTAACCATCCTGAGACAATGTATCACGCCCAAGATCCAAGTCCGTACTTCAAAGGTCAAAGGCCAAAAAAGGATCCTTTTCCGTGTCTGGTCAATAACTTTCTTATTCCTTGACTGATTTTGAAATTACTTGGCAGATATGTTAACCATGACGAGACGATGTGTCACGCGCAAGATCTAAGAAGGTACCTCCAAGGTCATGGTCATACTTTAAGGTCAAGTTTAATTAATGTTCTTTTTTCGTGTCTGGTCAGTAACTTCTTTATTTCTGGATGAACTTCTAGCATATAGTTTTTGGTCTGTCCACAAAAACCTTAACATTGGACATAACTTTTGAATGGTAAGTGATAGGGCTTTCATATTTCACATGTGCATTACCAGAATGTCACATGTGCATTCCTTGTCACAAGACATTTCCAGTAGTACCATAATTTTTTACCTCTTGACCTTGACGTTTGGCATTCTTTTTAAAAACCTTAACATTGGCTTTGACGGGGGCATTAATGTTTCATAAACACATCTTGTTAAATTTACATTGGAGAAATGTTCACCTTTATTATACGATGTGTAGCGCGCAAGACCCAGGTCTGTACCTCGAATGGCAAGGTCATAGAAGGGGGCCTTTTTGTGTCCGGTCAAAAACTTTCTTATTCTTAGATGGATTTGGGAATTACTTGGCAGAACTGTTAACCATTATGAGACGATTTGTTGCGTGCAAGACCCAGGTCGGTAGCTCAGAGGTCAAGGTCATACTTAGAGGTCAAACGTCAATAACTTTCTTATTCCTGGAAGGATTTTGAAATTACCGTATTCCGTCATGTATGACCCGCATATTTTCACCTTCAGATTTCAGGTTCCAACTCGGGGATGCAGGTAATCTATCCGAATTATTATTGGACCGATGCCAGCGTTCAACCACGGAAGCGCCGATGTGTTATCTGTTCACTGGCATATTAAGCGTAAAGTTTTGCCTGAAACTTCACATTCAGATGGATGTTATATTGTTTTTGCTTTGTTTTGTATCATTTCAGATTTAACATCCCCGTGAACTCTGTATAGGTCATTTTGGAGACGTTGCTTCCGATTCTATGGGACTTTTACCCGGCATTAAGATGAAATGACACCTCTAACCCTGTCGCCCAATGAAATTAATGGGGTTTATAAGCAGGGATGGTCCGACTCCCACCGCACTGGCTGGTCATGCTGGGTTCCTCTAGGCTGTTTACCAATACTCGTGTGCGGTCGGTTTCAGCTCTGCACGATAGCTTCATGCAGCCCATCTATTTGTTGAATGGGAGTAGCCGTTTATGATTTTGATTATTACCATGCACGATCGTATCCTTTCTATTCTTTCGAGGTTTAAAACGCCAGTTTTCAGCTAAATGAACGAGCTGTTTATAAAATTGAACACTTGTTTGACCGATATCCGGTAGTTTAGACGCTGTATTGTAACAAGCAATTTCATTGGTTGCTCAAATTATCGTGTTTCCACAACTACAAGATGAAATTTCCCCAAGGCTTATTGTCGGGTAATATATTAGCGGTACATTTCTGTTAATGAAATATACAATGAAAATGAAAATAAATGACAAGAAGGAATTAAAGGGGGGATGTTTTGAGTAACATTATTTGGTTGTTCCTTTCGTGACACACATTCTCAGCTAGATTTTGTGTTTTATATAGACACATCCAAACACTACGTCATCGCTCAATAATACTATTTGCCGGGACTTACCGGTGGTGGGCAAAAAAATCTTTGGCCGTTTATCGCCTTGTAATTGCGATGTTATTTTCTCTTAACTTGTATTTTGTTTGGAATGGAAACGACAAAATTGACCTTTAAACTTTTAAAATAGACATGTCTTAGCTAGTAATTATTGGTTTCTGGAAGATTTGAGGATGTTTTGATGATTAAATTACCTGTTTAACTTATACAGGTAACGAGGCGGGACGGTCTTAATTATGTGTAATAAAAATGCGCAAAACGGATGATTAAACACGGAAGATGCATGAAGGAACTCTAAAATATATTTATCTACTTATTTAAAGTATAATTCAATCGATTTTCTGTGACAGTCAACAAAAATATGCCCGTAATATTAAACCTATTTACAATGTGTTTATATGGAACCAGAGGCTTTTTGCCAACCACGAAAGATCGTTATCAAAAGGAAAAGTAATTTTGCGCATGCGCACTGACATGTAAACAAGGTCACGTGTCAAAACATTGGATCCGTCTATACAGGTATCTGAGCTCCCAGTGACACATCTTAAGGGGATTGGGAACACCTGGCAGATTTTTCCGCCATTTTTCAAAGGGAGACAACTTCCGGGACTTCCTGTTCGCTTTTCTAGAAATCCTGCCCGCTGAAAAAGGGGTCTACTCTTAAAGGAAAGAATTTGCTCATCAGGAGCAAATTCTTTTTTTAAGAGTTGACCCCTATTGACATGGGAGACAAAAATACATTTGGAGGAGTTGCCTCCCCTGAAGTTGTTCCCATTCCCCTTAAGCTTTTCTCGTTAGGTCCGCGGCTTTTGTCACTAAATCACGGCCCGTTAACAAAATTCATGTAATAGGTACCTTTGCAAAGACCCGCGTTATAAAGGGAAACGTTTGGTTTCTCAAGGCTACACAATAATGTTTTCATTTTCGCACAACTTCCGTGTAATATGTACCGTTATAAAGACACGCTTTATATAGGGGCACGTATTGCTTCTCAAGGCTGCATAACAATGTTTTTTTTTATTTTCGCACAAGTTCAGTGTACCCATTGTAAAACCGGGTTATAAAGGTAAACATACGGTTTCTCAATGCTGGACAATAATGTTTTTATTTTCGCGCAAGTTCCGTGTAATAATTACCCATTGTAAAGACCATGTTATAAAGGGAAAAGTATGGCTTGTCAAGGCGACACAATATTTTTTTTTCGCACACGTTCAGTGAAATAATTACCCTTTGTAAAGACCCGCGTTATAAAGTGAAACGCATGGCTTGTCAAGGCTACACAACAATGTTTTTGATTTTCGCTCGTTCCGTGTAACAACAAATACCCATCGTAAAGACCGCGTTTAAAAGGCAACAAATTGATGTTGTTTTATTATTCTTATTATTGTCGAACACGTTCCCCTCTAATAAGTATCCATTGTAAAGTTCGCGTTATAAAGGGAAACGTGCGGTTTCTCAAGGTCACAAAATAAAGTTCTTTTTATTATTTTCGTACACGTTCCCTGTAATAAGTTTCCATTGTAAAGGAAAACGTGTGGTTTCTCAAGGCTACAAAATAATGTTTTTATTTACGCACAAAATATTTTTTGTAACTTTAAGAATCGCCTCATCGAGACGTTTCTAACGAGCGTCCACATCACTATTTGGTAGGAGCATTGACTATTTATTCTAACACAGGGCGCCTTTATAGGCAATAGAAAGGAAATGTGATTAATCTGCAATAAATTGCAGGGAGACTGAAAACCACGACGCAAAAAGTCGCCGTTATATAACGAAACTCGAAGATTCTACGGCGTTAGACGGTGAAATGTCTTTTTTTTTTCGCATCAAAAACGTTACAAAAGGACTGAAATGCTTGTGTAACAGTCAAAACGTTTTAGCGGGATTTCTTCTAACAATGGCGAAAGGTTGGGAGAATTTGAAGGAAACTAAAACAGTATTGCCAATTTCCAGTGTGTTAGAATCGAAATAGATCAGCTCTAGCTAGAATAGTTGAGTGATAAATCACAGTCTGGCGGTCAGTTGCAAGTAGACTTATCACCCGCGATACGCGCTCGTGTTTTGGTCTGCTGTGGAACTGACCTACAAACTGTGATTTATTACACACCAAATCATAGCTAGAGCTGATCTATTACTTAAACATAGTGTTAACATTGTCTTCATTTTGGGGTTTTTTGTCGACGTCGTCATTTTACCTTATCATTATAGGTTAGCCTCGGTTCATTCCCCAGGTTTGAAAAGCCGATATATCGAATCTAGACTCATGGAAGATTTTTAAAATCTAAACTAGCAAATGCGATAACATTCATGCCAAATGGGGCATTCTTTTCACATGTCCAAAATGGCTACTTTTCTTATGAAAATCTGTGATCATTTTTCCTTATTTATGCTGCAAACATAGGTTGTGGGTACTCGTTAGAATTGCCTCATTGTGGCGACTCTAAGAGTACATACAATCTATGTCTTGGAGCAGAAATACGAAAACTAATGTATACACCTGTAAACCCCAGTTTTCTCAATATAAGATGGGTCTTAGGGTTGGGTTTAGGGGGTGTTCATTTTACAGACTTGTTCACGTAACTGGGCCCTTGCAAACAGCTTTTTTTTTTACATCATACCGTAAGAAATATATGATTTCGGAATGAACAACACACAACAAGACAGCAGATATTACATCATGCGAACAAGTTCGTGAAATAAAGCCACCCCCCCCCCAAACCCCACTTCATATAGAGAAAACTGGAGTTTAAGGGGGTAAACATTATCTTTCTTATTTCTTTTCCAAGACATAGGTTGTGGGTACTCGTTAGAACCGCCTCATTGAGCATTTATAAGAAAAATATAACGGATTTTCATCAGAATAGTAGCCATTTTGGAGATTTAAAAAATGCACTATGTCGCACGGCTGAGTTATCGATCTGATTTATTTCGTTAGTTATATGGAGGATAATCACTTTCTTGAGGTGAATACCAAACATTATTTCATCGTATGTGCTGAAAACCATCACGAAAACACACCTATATAATTTTGACCCCCTTGAACCCCCTTTTATACAGGAAAACGGAGGTTTAAAGGGGTAAACCTTATTTTTCTTATTTCTGCTCTAAAATATAGATGGTGGGTACTCGTTAGAACCGCCTTGATGAGGCGGTTCTAACTTGTACCCACAATCTATATTTTGAGCAGAAATAAGAAATATATATCACAATTTTTCATCTGAAATTTTGCGGTTTTTTTTGGCGGTAAAGTTCACAATGTATTTGTATAGGCGTGTTTTCGTAATGATAAGAGTTTTCACGTTTGCAAAGCAGTGAAAGCACCAGGATTTTCCCTAGTGCGATGAAATACTTTTGGAATTTTCCGAAGGAAAAAACAACAACCTTTACATTATTGTATACGTGAAAATGGGGTTTGGAAAGAGTTGTTGACGGTTTACCTGTGATCCGTTTTGTTTACCGTCGTCACTCCATGTTTCGACATCTTTCCCTTGTGATATTGTGGGAAGAATTTGGGATATGATTGTATCAGTTCCTGGTCGTTTCTCTTTTTAATTTTCCTACCGTGAAAATAACAAGGTTATGTTATTTTTCACAATGTGAAAATATATATCTCGTCAATGTTTTGGGACGATTGTTTATCAGCTCAAAATCTTTTTCTGTGCTGGAGTTCATATGGTCATCACTGATTTGCGGAAGCCCAGGTAACAATTATTAGCAGAAAAAAAAATCGCGATATTCGTATCGATATTATATCAGAGTTGTGTAAATAGGTTATCAACAGAATCTGGTTCAGGTTTGGCCAACAGTGTAGATAATACAGATCAGACGCCGCAGAATCACCTGACCAGAATCAACAATGTTTGCTTAGAATACTGTTACCCAATGCATATCGAAAACACGCCTGTATAATTTTGACCACCATGAACCCCTCTTCTACATAATAAAACTGGGGTAAACCTTTTTTTCTTATTTCTGTTCTAAAATATAGATTGTGGGTACTCGTTAGAACTGCCACAATGAGGTGGTTCTAATGAGTACCCACAATCTATATTTTGAACAATGAGGCGGTTCTAACGAGTACCCACAATCTTTACTTTCGAGCAGAAATAAGAAATTTTTCATCACAATTTTTTTCCGCGGGGAAATTTACAATGTATTTGTTTTTTCGTAATGGAAGTAATTTAACTAAATTAGCCCCGGCCTCCCCTGCTCTCAAACACAAGCGTCGGGTGTCTATTTTTATTGTTATATTATCATTATTATTTTTATTATTATTATTATTTTAATATTTTTGGTTTTACGGCCCTTTCAATGTCATTTCACTTATTTCGAGCCGATCGTTAATCAGAGGAGGGTGATAACCAGAGTGTCCGGAGAAAAAAAAATGACCTTCCGTTGCAGAACCAGGCGTCTCTCCATGTGACCTCAGCAGGGCTCGAACCCCAACGGTGAGAGTGTCAGTGTCTGCGCATGTCATATTCTTTAAAGACACGAGAGACCTAACCATTAAGAGTCACAGATCATATCCTGTAGGTCTGGTGTCTACAGCGTTACTATTTTTACATTTATGTTTATTTGGTTCGATCGATTTCTTTTCAATGTAAAAGATATTTGTTTTTGGTAGTATTCCTTCGATCCAACATATACACACAGTTTTTAAATGTAATGGTCATATGGTGTAGTATTTGGAAATAATAACCAGCTTAGTTACAATTTTCTTTGCTGGTTTTGAGGGGTAAGTGTTCATTGGTGAGGAGAAAGGAAGTTCATTCTTGTAGAGTAAAATTCCGCTATTAAGACAACCTAAAATCTTTTAAAAGCATATTTAGAAGTTTTAGGTACCTTTTCTTTGTGTTTGCAACATCCAGTGTGCTCCAGTTAGAGATCTTTTTTGGGACTGTTCAAAAGTGGTCTTTGAGACCACTTTTATACAGTCCCAAAGGTGGTCTTGTGGTCTTTGAGACCACTTTGTACAGTCCCAAAGGTGGTCTTAATATAGGAATTTTACTGTATATCAGTACTATACGGAGTGTACTTTGAAACCGTGGGGAAAGGTAAGGTTATAGATAGTTTTGGTTTACGTCCCTTTCAAAATTATTTTACTTATATCGAGTCGAACGTTAATCAGAGGTGGGCGAAAACCGGAGTACCCAGAGAAAAACCATCTGCCCTTCCGTTGCAACTTGGCGTTTCGCATGTAATCCAAGTCAGGTTCGAACTCCGAGTTGCAGCGGTGAGAGACCTAATGATTATAATAAAATTCAGCGCCCTTAACCACTAGGTCACGGAGGCCCGTCAAGTTGTAGATAAAGTTAAACTCAAGCCACAGTAACAGTATGTAATCATACCCGGTAAGCGTTCAGTTTGCACAACAACGTCGTATTAACGTCGATGAGCAGTTTCAGTGGCGTAGCCTATACACCAAAGGGACCCAGCAAACACATGACGTAATTATGACGTCATATCAACGTTGGTACAACGTCATGGCGTTTATGAAAAGTCACATCTACGTCGGTGCAACGTCATAACGTAGCACCACCGCTGATTTGACGTTTGCTTTAGCCACGTGTGCCTCCTGGGGAAATATATGTAAAATAATCTTTCTTCGACATGGGGATAATATTAACCCTTATCCTGCTGTTCACGAGAACCCCTATCTTTGCAGTGTAGATCCAGATCAGTCATTTATGAATTTGTAGGAATAAATTACATCAAGTAATCTGATTGGTTCAAAGTCTTTAATGGGTGTGGCTAAATTTAATATTCAGCAAGATTAGGGTTAAAAGATATATGTTTACCCCCAAGGGGAGCAAAGAACTGAACCGAAAAAGAAACGCAACGTTTTAACCCAAAAGATTTTCATGCAACCATCAGGTGGACTGAAAAATCATTTTGCGATTTACTTTCATACTTTTTAAACTTTCTTATGCAGAAAACATTTGGGAGATATCTGTACAGTTTAACGCTCCGCTTGGCAATTCGTTGTTTACAACATTTCCTCGTGCAGAACATTAAATGTATACAATAACCTCATCATATTTGCATATTGTCTTACCTCGAGTTTAGGTTTCAAAAGTCCGGTAAAATTTCTCTACGGAATATGGTACGTTTGATGCAAGATCAACCTAACGTAGCGGTCCAAATGCTTCTACGTGGGACGTTTCAGGCTGTCATCGCCAGGAACTCCCAAGTGAGTAAATCGACGATAACTCGCTTGTACCAACGTCTACGTCAAACGGTAACGACAAATGACAGGCCCAGAAGTGGACGTCCACGCGTCACGACACGTCGACAGGACCGATACATTCGTCTACCCCACCTTCGTAATCTGTTCCGTACAGCCGTCGAGACGTCTCAGGTGACACCAGGAACGCACAACAATCGAATAAGTGCAGATACTGTCAGGAATCGAGTTTGGCTTACGTCCTTGTCGTCCGTACGTTGATATGCCAATAACACCACGACGACGTCGGGTTAGTATGGCGTGGCTCACACAACATAGGCTAAACCTGTTTCCCCTTCGTCAGTGGCGTAAGGTAATGTTTTCTGACGAGTCCAGGTACTTGTTGTACAGAGCTGACGGCCGTCACCGTGTGTATAGGCGTGACGGGGAGCGTTATCGTGACAATTGTTTTGTTGAACGTGATCGATTTGGATGCGGTGGGTTGATGGTGTGGGCTCGCATATCTTATGGTCATAGAACGCCCCTGGTATTTATTGATGGATCTTTGACGGCTCAGCGTTACGGTAGTTGTTCCATACGTACGACAGCACAACGTTACGTTTCAACAGGATAGCGCTCGGGCGCATGTAGCAAGGCTCAGCATGACGTTTCTTCAGCAAAACGACGTTGACTTGATGCACTGGCCTCCGTATAGTCCAGATCTCTATCCTATAGAACATTTGTGGGACGTCTTGGATAGGCGCGTACGTAACCGGCCCCCAGCCGCCAACAACGCGTCAAGCCTTGCGTCCCGCGCTCATACAGGAGTGGAATGATATTCCCCAGGCAGAGATGAATCGTTTAATCCTGTCCATGACCATGCGTGTGCGTGCAGGACTGAATGCAAACGGAGGACATACTCGCTATTAACTGCTTATGTTTTGGACTTGTGAAATGACTACCTCTATGACAAAACGGATTTGTGTTCCAAACATTCTCATGGGAAATTGAACTCGATGGTATTTACATTCAGGAATGATTATAGTATTGCGTAATTAATTCTATTTTCTGCAAACGTGATTATTTCTGCAAATACTCGCATTTATATTTGGAGTTGCGTTTCTTTTTCGGTTCAGTGTATAAGTCTGCCCAGAAAAAGGTGTGGTTAGATAAACTGACTGCCCCGATCTGATATAAATAATGTTGGCTGGTAACATAAGTCGCAGCCAACGTTGGTAAAATGTTTCTTGCACAAATGGTAAGAAAATCCCGAATTTTACTCAGGTGTACCCAGGGACATGCATCTGTGTTTGATATGTAGACTTGTTGAATAGGACGTCAGTTACATCGTCGTTAAGAGGCGCCCGCCCATCTGGGCTTTGAGAAATAGAATGGGCTGCATGATGCGTCCACGCAGAGCTGAAACTGATGCACATGAATACTGGTGAACTGATTAGAAGGACTAAGCCTACCCAGCCAAAATGGTGCGAGTCGCACCGTCCTATGCGTATACGTCTTCTTGATTTCGTTGGGATGTTATTTAATCTCAGTCGGGTAAATGTCCCACAAAATTGGAAGCAATGTCTCAAAATGACGTAAATGGCGTTGACTCTGTGCTCACTGCTAAATAAAAAGTCCATGCTCAGAAATGAGAGTCGTATGTTGCACAGATAAAAGGGATAGTTAAGATCTATTGCGACGGTCACAGTCTAGTATCATTCGACAAGTCTCGTGATGCCGGACAGTGACCGTCGGGACGGATTGTATTATCCACGTTAGAGTCTTGTACCAAAATGAGAATAATCTAAAGGTGCTCTGCAAACCGCGTAATCACGCCGTAGATAACAATGACCTCACCAAATACTATTACAGGACGATTATTCCGTCGGGCCTGTATTTTATGTGTTTTTGTTTTTGTACATGTATTTTGTGAATAAAATTGTCATGTTGACACTTGCACTGTATATCATAATTCATTTTAGATGCTCAAAAAAGTCAGCTCTGTATTTTGGAAGGTTCTAAATACCACTTCTAACCAGAAATTACTTTGCGAAAATGCAAAGAAGACACTGGGTAGGGTCGGAAATTGAAAATGGAAGGGCCGGTGTTTTAATTCTTATTTTGTTCTTTTATTGATATCAATAGTAGAGTCAGGGCGGTCGGGTTAGCGGAAACACGGCTATTGTTTTTTTAGGCCTAGCCCAGCAGGCACACGTCGCTATGGCAACGTCACATCAACGTCGGTGCAACGTCATGACGTTGCACCGACGTTGATGTGACGTTGCATAAACGTCCTGACGTTGTAACGACGATGATGTGACGTCATAATTACGTCATGTGCCTGCTGGGGCTGAGTCAGTTTTCAGTAGGGAAATGAGCTCATCTGAGATTAGCAGAATCCACCGAGATAAGTGTATTGTACCATTGACAAGCCCCGCCCCTGATGAAACTGCAACTTTTCGGGAAATATTGTAACGGAGTCTGGCTATTCTCTGTTATTCTATGTATAAATGTTCTCATTGTTGTTTAGATTCATTTATATCTGTTTTAACAAAATGTACATACCGATCTTCGGTCCGAAATAGCCGTAGCCGATGCAAACCATGTGCCAACTTTGTCGAGTATATCCTGTGTAAAATAGCCATGTCATCTCCAAGTGCATATATAACCATGAATATCTATTGTTTATTTTAGTATCCATATTCTTTTTATGCTCACACTTTCGCATTTGAAACAGTATTTTCCATCAAATGTTTGTTTACTTTTTGCTCAGCTGTTCGAGCTCTCTGCGCACTGAACATACCATAAAAACCGAACGTTCCGTATGCTTGGTAGCATGGTTAGGAATATGACGTCATTCAGGCACAACGTCATCCAGCGCGAGCCTGGAGGGTATATAAGGAGCGTTTCGGTTGAAGTTCAGTGTTGCTGATTGTTGCGAGCAACCTGCTGTGGCTTTTGCCAAAACAAGTTGAGGCGCCTAGGCCGTGTTCAGCTTCCCATAGCTGAAACACGCCTGGGTTCGCCTAGATTGGAAGTATGGTGTGGCCTAGATTGTCTAGGCCTTAGTCTGAATTATGTTTGCTTGTTGTTGACCCGGCACTCCCATCACCAGGGGCGAATGTTTCGCCTATCTAGGCGGAACATGCGTCCATCTGTGAGGAGCATTTATTTATTTATTTATTTATCTAGTTTAGGCGACGTTGGCACAGGTTATCAATACATCTATATAAATTAATTATAAATTAATGGCTTTTCATAAGCAGTCATAACTTTGAATACTCTCTTTGTTGATAAGTTTGGCTAAGGTCGAGCTTTGCGCCGAGCTAGGCATAGTCCTTGTTACGCTGCGCCGAGGTGGGCGAAGCCGAGGTGGGCGAATATTTAAAACATAGATTGTTTTGGCTGTTGCAGGGTATACTTCGCTTCTGACAGCGTGGTGTAGCAACTTCTAAGCTGTCTATGAGCTTGTAACTTAATATCGTGCATTTAAAGCAAGATTCGTTTATGCCTAACTCGGAGGAATCTGCCTGGCTCGGATGAAGTAAAATCGACTTTAGATGGTTAGTTCCCTTATTAAGAATGTTTTACCTAGCTATGCTGAATGAGTCCTTGCCAGGATGGGTGGAAGGTACTTCATTAACGATCTACGTAGTTGCTGTTTGTGGTGTTTGTCAAAACATGTTGTAGCGACTGGTAGAGTGTTATGAATAAATAACTCCGATTTCTGTACGTTTTAAGGGAATTGTACTTGCACCTATCTGGGATGAGTTCCGCCTGGCTGGGAAAGGACGTTCTATCAGTATCAAGTAGGGACTTAATATTGCACATTGTTAGTGACTTTTTTTTCTGACTGTTAAAGGAGATTCCTCTTTGGTATGCCCTTAGTAATTCAATCACACAAGGTCCGGATTTGCACCTTGTAAACATTGTTTAGTAACATAAATTGTTAACATAATGGCTCTGATAAAACGCAAACTATCTTGTTTGTTGGAAATTTTATTCAAAGTATAAGTTCGCCTAGCTAGGTGAATTTCGCCTATTTAGGCGTGTTTTACGCCTACCTAGGCGTGACATTGCACCTATCTAGGTGAGGTTCGCGTTAATCTAGGTGGTTTAGGTGGAGGCGATGCAGTGTTGATCTATTGTCAAAGGTTGTTAGTAAAAACATTTGAACTGTCTAGCAGTTGCATGATCACACGTGAATGACAAATACATGTATGATCTCGTAAAGGCTGTTAGTATCTTCCACTTATATAGGAAATGTTCCACCTAGCTAGGCGTGGCCATTACAATTAAATTGCAGAGGGTCTAAATTTGCACCTTGTAGAATACCTCTTAATTCACTTTTAATTGTTAACATAGATCACTTTTAACTCCTAGGTTAAAATGCTTAATTGTTTGGATGATCACTTATCGGAACATGCACTGTAATTGTTGGCTGACTGAACCAGGCACAATGTGTGCTGATATTGTTGGCTAACTTGATTTACTGAATGCTGTCAATATGCAATAATTTGATTGGTTAGTCTTGACCAGAGGTATATAAGGGGAAATTTCCCGCTTCCTCGCACAGTTGAAAAATTTTCTTTGTTCGAGGTGGTGACCAGAAAATTTGAAAATCAGTGAAGCAAATGAAAGAAATAGACTTGATAGATACAGACGAGTGCAAGAGCTTCAGTGACTCAGATGGTAGCTTGCACATTTCAAATTCTGAGGATCAGGTGCAGCCTGAGGTGCTTTCAAAAAAATCCAAAGCTATTAGAAGCAAAGCCACTAAAAGAGAAAGCACCTCTTCTGGGTCTGATTCACATATATCTTTTTCTTCCTCATCAGATTCCGATACTAAAGAACGAAAGAAACATAAGAAAAAGATAAAGTCTGGCATCAAAGCCAAAGCCTCAGATTCAGTGCGAAAGCCTCAAAGATATCCTCAGGCACATTTGCGATTTGAATTTGTCAGTTCCAATGTTTCCTTTGAAAAATTGGATCTGAACTTATTTGTGGCTGGTGAGCTTGAGATTATCTCCGATGCTCGTACAAAGGATAAAGAAAGAGAAGGTAGATTAAGCTTGTTAAAAAAGATAATGTACCTTAGTACCTCTTATGAGTTCTCTTCTCTAAAATCATATTATGCAGCTGTCTTACGAGAAATCGAATTGGGCAAAAAATCATGGCATGACGATTTTCAGTACATAGAGACAGCCATATTGTCAAAGCATCTCCCAAAATCTCAGCAGGGGTTCAAATCAAAAAGACCTTTTGGATCTAAAAAGAAGAAAGAAAATGAATCTGATGATTCTATCAATGTTTGGTTTTGTCCACAGTTTCAGAGAAACAAATGTCAAAACAAAAGCAGTCATTTTCTAGTAATTAAGGGTAAAGCACGCAATGCACAGCATATTTGTGCCACATGTTGGCAAAAAGACAAGAAAAAATTGGCACATCCAGAATGTTCATCTGCATGTCCACATACTGGATGACCAAATTTTCTTGATAAGCCAAGTGTACAGAATCCCTTAATAGATGTTTTTTTGCCAAAATTTTGTGACAATGAAATTAAAAAAAATCAGAGGCATTTAGAATCTTCTATCAATAAAAATGATGCATCTTCTAGCATAGCACAACTTATTTGTCAGCATTCCAAAAAATGCATTGTTTGCAGTTCAATTGAAAATGTTTCAATTTCAAATATTGAAAATATAGTTCATATACATGAGATTGTCAAAGTTTCGGGTAAGCATAATTTTGAGTATTGCAAAATTCCAGTAAACAATAAAATTAATGTAGATTACATGAAGTCTATGCTAAAAAATTACAATGATATTTTAGTTTGTGATTTGTTGAAATATGGATTTCCAATAGGTTTTTTAGGGGATGAAAAATTTTTGCCTAAACAATTACAGTTTTGGAAATATAAGAACTATAAAGGTGCAGAGGAATTTCCAGCTGAAATTAATGCTTATCTACACAAGGAAAGTCTCATGGGTTCTGTCTTAGGGCCATTCAAATCTAACCCTTTTATTAGTAACATAGTAATTTCACCTTTGAACTCAGTTCCAAAAAAAGATGTAAATGAAAGAAGAGTTATTCTGGACCTGAGTCATCCTTCACATTCTTCTGTTAATGATTACATTGACAAGAATACATATCTAGGTGAGAATATCTCAGTTGTTTATCCAAAGGTAGATGATCTAGTTCAGATCATAAAACAAAAGGGCAGGGGATGTTTTTTGTTCAAAAAAGATTTAAGAAAAGCTTTCAGGCAAATAAGTATATGTCCTGGGGACTACAATTTGGTTTCTTTCATATGGAAGAAGCACATTTTTTGTGACACCGTTCTTAGCATGGGATTGAAATCTGCTAGTGGTATTTGTCAACGTGTCACTAATGCAATATCTTTCATAATGTTTGAGCTAGGTGTTCAAATTTTGAATTACCTAGATGACCTAGCTGGTGCTGAAACCAAAAACAATGCAGAATTTGCTTATGCTTGTCTGGGAACAGTCTTGAAAAAATGTGGTATTGAAGAATCCATTGATAAGGCAGTGCCTCCCACTCAAATAATGGTTTTTCTGGGTGTATTATTCAATACTATCACTATGACTTTAGAGGTAACACCAGAAAGGTTAGAGGAATTAAAGTATTTAGTTGAGCTTTGGCTCTACAAATCTTCTGCCTCTTTGAAGGAGATACAATCTCTTTTAGGGAAACTTCATTTTGTAGCAGCTTGTGTCAGGCCCAGCAGAATCTTTGTATCTAGATTATTATCTTGGCTAAGATCTATCCATCATTTACCAGTCATTGAGCATAATATTCCTGATATGGTCAAAAAAGATTTGATATGGTGGAAAAGATTTTTGCCTATCTACAATGGGGTATCCATGATGCAAACTGAGGAATGGTCAGAGCCAGATTCTGTCTTTTCTTCTGATTCCTGTTTAGAAGGATGTGGTGGATTCTGGATGGGGCACTTTTTCCATACCCAGTTTCCTCAGTGCTTTAAGGATGACAAATTTCACATCACAGCTTTAGAGATAATTGCCATTATAATATCCTTGAAGCTGTGGGGTTCTAAATTCAAAGGTAAACGGATTATTGCCTTTTGTGACAATATGGCTGCTTGTCAAGTTATCAATACAGGGAAGTCTAAATGTCCTGTTTTGCAGGAATGTTTACGTGAGATTTGCTTTCTTGCTGCCGTACATGAATTTGAAATTCGTCTTCGGCATCTAGACAGTGAATCAAATCGTATTTCGGATCACCTCTCGCGTTGGAACTTGGATCCACGGCATCAGCATTGTTTTTTGGAGCTGACAAAGGGGTTTACTTTACATGAAGAGGTTGTTGATGAATCCGTTTTCAAGTTTGTTAACACTTGGTAAAGGTGGGTTATATATTTATTTTCAGAAAATCATCTTCAAGTGCTAAAAGAAGAGTTACAGAGCTCAAATAAAGCAGCATTTGCTATAGGTACCAGAAAAAATTTAAAAATACAGTGGGAATCCTTTTTACTCTTTTGTACATATTTTAATTTTGTTAGTTTGCCTGTTTCAACTCAAACACTTCAGTTGTATGCACAATTTTTGAGCAGAACCTTCAAGTCAACAGAATCAATTAAGAATTACATAGCTGGAATCAAAACCATGCATCTTATCTTAGGCTATTCAGTTGATCAAATCAATAATTTTATTCTAAATTTATCATTGAAAGGTATTTCTAAGCTAAAAATGCATAGTGTTAAAAAGGCAAATGCCATAACACCAGAAATCTTATATGAAATTGGCTTAAAATTAGATATGTCAAACACTGATAATATTGTTTTCTGGTGTCTCTTTTTATTTGCTTTCTTTCTACTGGCTAGGAAATCTAATTTAGTGCCAGCCACAAAAAATGACTATATGGCAAAAAAGTTTTTACTAAGGCAAAATGTAACAGATCATGGCAATCACCTAACTGTTAAATTCAATTGGACTAAAACTATTCAGTCAGGGGAAAGGATTTTAGAATTGCCATTAATTGAAATTGAACATTCCATTTTATGCCCTGTACAAGCTTATAGAAAACTGTGTCAGGTTATTCCAGCTTCAGAAGACTCTGCTTTATTCATGTTACCAAATGGAAAAGTTGTTTCATATTACCAGTTTCAACGGAAATTAAGGCTCTGTATTGAGGAAATTGGTTTGCAACCTGAACTTTTTTCAACACATTCATTTCGGCGTGGAGGTGCCAGTTTAGCTTTCAGAGCAAAAATCTCTTCTGACAAAATAAAATTATTAGGTGACTGGAAATCAGATTGTTATAGAGAATATTTAGCCTTTGATTTTGAAGACAAATTGTTAATCTGTAAAGACATTAAAAAACACCTTCTTGAGCAACCTTTTGTCAGCTCCACTTTTTCTCTTATACAATAGGCATTGTTATTTAGATTTGTGCTGAGCGTAGTTGGATCCAGTGTAACTGGCATATGAGCAGGTCTTATTTACACTTTTAATTTACACCTTTTAAATATGACCATCATTCAGATGTCTTCACTGAGTGGGTTGTAAGCAGGTGTAAATTGTTGAAGTGTGTTTTTGTTGTACATACAGAGAAATTTAACCCATTTGGTGTCAAAGGCCCCAGAGCGGGTACCCTGGCAGGCAGTGCGGCTCAGATCGGGCCCTGCAGGGCACGGCGTCTGATCAGGGCCTGCACTGTTTACATTTTCAGAGTTCATAACTCTTATTTTAATTTACACCTTTTGAATATGACCATCATTCAGATGTCTTCATTGAGTGGGTTGTAAGCAGGTGTAAATTGTTGAAGTGTGTTTTTGTTGTACATACAGAGAAATTTAACCCATTTGGTGTCAGGGGCCCCAAAGCGGGTACCCTGGCAGGCGGTGCAGCTCAGATCGGGCCCCGCATGGCACGGCGTCTGATCAGGGCCTGCACTGTTTGCATTTTCAGAGTTCATAACTCTAATTTAACTATTTTTTTTTTTTTTTTGCTCAATGGTGGTCTTTAAGACCACTTTTGAGTGGTCTGAAATTAGTCTTAATTGGTGATTTTTCTGTATATGTATATTATGCCTTGATAAGTATGCTTCGTGGTGTATTAAGCAGTAATGTTTGCTGCATGTATTTGCTTTCGCATGTAAATGATTAGCATTACCGTAATTTCCATTTTGATTTTAATTTGAGGAAGGTGCTGTCTTTGTCAAAAATTGGTACAGGAGATAACTTTCAATCAAACACGTTTATTAACAGACTTTTCATGTATTTATATTTGTAAATCATAATTGATACATTGAAACAGGTGCTGTCCATGGCTGGAGATAGGTAGAGAATTATCATCATTTACATGTTTTACCTGACGGTTCTAGATATTACTTATATATTTTGTCATTAAAGGAAATATTATAGGAGGCAGGCGATATCTACGACAAGACACGTGTAGAAGATAACTTTCAGTTAAATGCATTTATTAACTGAGTTATCAAATGATTTGTGGTATTGAAATGTATTTTCATATCATTTTGTATTTTGTAGGTCCTTTGTTGATGATTTTTGTTTTATATAGCTTTCAGCGCTTCTAAATTAGTTTGTGTTGAATTCTTGTTTTCACACACACACACACACAAAAAAAAAAAAAAAATATATATATATATATGTGTGTATATGTATGTGTATATATGGGTGTATGTATGTATGTATATATATATGTATATATATATATGTACATTCATATATTCACAATCATTAATTTGTCTTTGAGTTTTAAGCTTGATGTCCCTGTCAACTCTTTAAAGGTCATTTTGGAGATGTTGCTTCTAATTGGTGGGACGTGTACTCGACATTGAGGTGAAATCACATCTCAAGCTCTGTCACCCTATGAAACCAACAGGGTTTATAAGCAGGGACGGTCAGACTCACACCACTTTGCCCGGGCGGGCTTAGGTTCTCTGAGCGGTTAACCAGTACTCATGTGCAGGTCTGTCGGCTCAGCGTGGAAGCAGTAGTTAAGTTTTTGTATTTAGTTCATTTTACTATTCTTTGCAGAATGCAGAAAAGTACTCATTGTGGGAGATTCCATTATTAAGAACATTGCACAGATAGATGGTGTTACTATTAGAGCTTTCCCTGGGGTGACCATTGGAAAATTATCAATTTTGTTCTCAAATGGAACTATCACATTGGAAAATTATGACTATCTTATCTTGCATGTGGGAACCAACAATATTGGCAATCGTAGCACGTACGAAGAAATCATCTCAGATTATGGAAATTTGTTGGGAACTATTCGTAAGATGAAGATAAATTTAAGAATTATTGTTTCCTCCATTCTGCCTAGGCCTGTTGACCATAGCATCACAGATGGTATGATCAAGCAGGTTAATAATTATCTAAAACACAGAATGAGCCGGGATTTGAATTTTACCTTTGTCTGTTCTTATAAAGCAGTTTCAAAATTTGGCACCTTTAGAAGGTATTTGTTTGCTAAACTGGACAAAGGTCTACATTTAAACACGGAAGGTTCAAACAGACTACGATTTTTCTTCATAAGAGTCATTTCAACAATTGATTAGTTTGTCAAATCCCTGATCATTTGCAAAATCTGAAAGTATTATTAACACTAGTGCTGCCTCCATATGACCTTAATTGTTTGAAGATAGGGCCATACAGCTCAAATATGTGTTTCCTCATTCTCCCATTAGTGATTTTGTTGCATAGTGATTGCGAGATGGATCTAATTGACTCATTGTGTGCGGGAGGACCCTTATGGGGTGCCTTGGCAAACAGTGTAGGCCCAGATCAGACGCCGCAGAATGCGGCGTATAATAGGGGCCTGCAATGTTTGTTAACAGAATATTCATTGAAAATAGAATAAAAATGAAGATATTGGCCTGGAGCCCCTTATATGACGAATGAACTTGGCCAGCATGTGGCGGTACGGGGGTCTGCTGGCATACGATGGGTTAAGCATAACAGTTCTCAGAGTACAGAATGGTCTCGGACACGAGTCCGGACTGCAGTCTGACCTGATTTTGGCGGCCTCCTTAGAGTTATCTAAATATGCTTGCTTATTACAGCTGCTTGCTTAAAAAAGGTGAATTTTTATTGCATTTGCCTTTTTCTGGAACTAAATGCCCGCTTGCTTGGGACAGGTTGCTTGCTTGGTGGGGGTGGCCGCTAGGACGTGTTTGACTGTAGTTTAACATCATATCATCTGTTATATAACATAGTTAGTAGGACTCCGGTGACTTAGGGCTATGAGGGGAGTCTCCTAATCATTGGTTTCTTGACACTGTTATGTTACACTGATCGATTTGGTCATCACGTATAGTTTATCATTTTGATTTAGTTTTATAATGAGGAAGGTGTACGAACATATGTATTATGTATTGACAAAGTGTGGAATTTGTTATTTTAACAATTTCAGAAAATATTCTTGGTCAGTGACAATTCAAGTTATGAGAACAGATTAGAATGGATTTCACTAGAATAGAGTGGTAAGAATATCCAGTTTTACCTTCATTTCCGAATGTTATGCTGGCCTGGTGCATTTCGTGATTCCATTGCTAGACATGCATGGACTTTACCTTCTGTTAAATGTCTTTATTAACAGGGTAATAACATATATATTATTGATTCTGACAAGCATGGACTGTAGCAGGCTGGCATTTGTTATTCGGTAATGATCGTATAAATCTTCCATTCCTGTTTTCTGTTGTCCATAACCTGCAGGTAGCAGCTTCAGGGATTGGGCTGGGCTATACACTGTGTGGTCTCTTAGTACATATTGTGGCAAGTATCACAATTAGTTTTTCCAAACAATATGAATATATCTCTCAAATTCGCACAATTTGGTGTGTGTTTATTAGGGATATAGATGTGGAATTGACACGGTTTAATGCCTGGCTTAATCTTTGAATAGGACAGTTGTTTTTGTTTATTTTGTTATTTGTTCTTCTTTCATTTCAATGCATATTTACTGAAACTTATATACATGGATTTAAGGGTCTTGTGGTTTACCCCCTAAATATTATATTATTATCATTATTATTATTATTATTATTTTTATTATTATTTTGTTTTGTTTGTATTTGCTTTATTTTTGGCCTTTGGGTTGGCGGTTAGACAATCATTAATGATATCTCATTAATAATTGTGGAATTTTTGACAATATATATTGACGTGTCACCACCTAGAGCATTTGTTTAACCATTATGGTTGATATATATATTGAATGCAGTTACTCTGGTCAAATTAAATCTTTATTATATAGTCATGTTGTGCTTCTTAGTTTCCTGACAGAGAATACTAGCAATTGATCACTTTTAACTCCTAGGTTAAAATGCTTAATTGTTTGGATGATCACTTATCGGAACATGCACTGTAATTGTTGGCTGACTGAACCAGGCACAATGTGTGCTGATATTGTTGGCTAACTTGATTTACTGAATGCTGTCAATATGCAATAATTTGATTGGTTAGTCTTGACCAGAGGTATATAAGGGGAAATTTCCCGCTTCCTCGCACAGTTGAAAAATTTTCTTTGTTCGAGGTGGTGACCAGAAAATTTGTATCCCACCCGCCTCCCTAAATATGCATTGAATTGTCTGTATTTATCAATTATTTATTTCATGTAAGTTTTAAATGGATTTTCAGTATCTGCAATTCATACTGAAATATGCATTTTCAGATATTCTTTTGAATTGCCTATACCAGGCAATAAGTACTGAGATTCAAGCTTTGGGCTGTTCAGGTTTAGTCTGTAAGACCACTTTTGAAATCCAAAGGTGGTCTTAATAGGCATTTTTGCAGTACTTGTTTTCTTAGTTATTTCTTCAGTATGAATTGAAGAGTGATATTGTTTAATTTGTGTATTGGATGTTCCTACAGCAGGAACATTGTTTCGATGGATTCCTATGTGAAAAAACTATGTTCATTCAATGTGAGCATGGCGGTTAGACAATCATTAATGATATCTCATTAATAATTGTGGAATTTTTGACAATATATATTGACGTGTCACCACCTAGAGCATTTGTTTAACCATTATGGTTGATATATATATTGAATGCAGTTACTCTGGTCAAATTAAATCTTTATTATATAGTCATGTTGTGCTTCTTAGTTTCCTGACAGAGAATACTAGCAATTAGGTCAGCTGTAAAGAATTTCTTCTTAGATGACAAACTTATTATTCTTTAAAAGACTGGGTTGTATAACGGCAATGGTTAGGGAAAGATTCATTAGTCAATCATAGGAGAATGGGTTATACAACTATTTACAATCACATACGTAAAGCCTATCTTTGTTCTACATGGGCTAAGCGTATCTAATAATATCACCTACTATCCCCTATGTTTTTATAAACACTTTATAAAGGAATATAGATCCAATACTTGCTCTGTAACCATTCTAATAACCTGAAGCCGATTGGTACACCTAGATAGGGACACCTCCTTCGTGGGCGCTGATTGTAAACAACACCAACCCAGTTTGTTACAGTGTTGTGGGCTTTACAGAAGTGCTTGTTAGTAACACCTGGGTTGTAATTGACTTGGATTTGACTGTTCTATAATAAGGGCGAATTGTTTGGTGCGTCCATTAAGGAGCGCCCATTTAGGTGAATTGTTGGTGCGCCCATTTAGGTGAATTGTTGGAGCGCCCACATAGGTGAATTGTTGGTGCGCCCATTTAGGTGGAATTGTTATTGCGCCCATTTGGGTGAATTGTTTAATGTACCTATTTGGATGGAATCCAATCTCTTGAATTGGTGTGACTCTCAACGTTCAATGAATTGGTGCAATGTCATGTGCAATGATAGAATGTTATGTTTACGCACATCTTGAAGAAAACCTTTCTAGGTTATGTCAGCATTTTAGGCCTTAGTAACTGTATACTCTTAAAATAGGTGTTATAATGTGCGACTGCAGTAATTTGTTTTTGTTGTTCTGTTCACCAATGCCTTAGCCTAATAAGATAGTTTACTATAGACTGCACACACTATTGTCAGGGGTAACAAAATAAATTTAAGAAACTGAACCAAAGGCTGGCTGTGTATTCTCTTCCCGGTAGTTTAGTGTACGACCCAGGTCGAACCCACATATATTTATTGTAACAGCACCATCACATCCTGACCATATCAATAGCTGTACCGCTTGACCAGGTGGTGTTCCGTTACAATTTGGTGTCGCAGAAGTGGGATGCTAATAAAGGATTGTTGTATTAGAAAATGTCACAGGACTTGAAATTAACATCGCCATATATGTTTTGGATAAATTTCATTGTTAGCTACAAGGGCAAGCTGGCTTATGGTTGACTCGCTGGTACGCTTGTATGATTGTTTGAGCCTTTGGTCCTCTGTAGTTGGCAACCTTGAAAATAATTTGCTGAAATCCTGGTGTTTGGACTAGTCTACTTGGGAAGTGAATGCTACTGCTAAAACTGATTGTTATAATAACACAATCTTAATAAGGCAAACAGTTTATTTAAATCAAATGATGAGACACACATCAACACGCCCTCTACCTTACAACAAAATACAAATAACAAGATGTATGATGACAACAGAACTTGCTGATATTTTACCGCAGTTCGAGAATACCAGTGAGATTTATGGTTGCCAGTACAGAGAAATATCTTTGTAACTGAGAAGTTGTTTGACGGGTGATACCCGCTCTCTTGTAAGTGAGCTTGGCTATGATCATAGACGTGATTAAAACACTCTTGTTGAGAAGCTTGCACACAGATTATGTTCAGTGAACAAGTCTGTTTACAAGACGCTGTGTGGGTCGCGAGCTCGAAGCAAGGGTGACCATCCCAGAGCTGGCGCAAGCTACAAAGAAATTGGTACGACTAAGAAAGAACTATTAGCTGTGTAATAGCAGTGAAACAACATTATTTGATGGATTAACAGTTCCAAGTACAACCGATCAATAGCATGGGATTAAAACATTATTAGATGAGACCTTAAAAGCATGCACCTTTAATGTAGTGCACCATGCGGGTTGAGTGCACAACAATGCTATATTGATGCCACGTAGACCGTGTCTTATGGATAAATGAATATACTGTGATCGTTGTGAAAGAAGATATTCTCCGGAGAAGATAGCTGACTTAAATAAATGCAGGGAAAATTAGTGCTGTGTAGAGAGTCGCCTTGGCAGAAGGCAATATCAGGGTTGACAAAGTTGTTGGAAGAAGACAATATCGGGAATGACGAAGAAGTCACCCTGCCCTGCATGTGGAGTGTTCTTCATGATGTTGCTTGCCCTAATGATGGGGGTGACCATGTTGCCACTCTATTTAGTGATGGTACCATCCAGAAACACAAAGTGTTTCTTCTGTTGAACAGGACAAGGATCCTGAGTTTAATGGGCCCAGTATTGCTGACGACGATTTCCGTGGTAGTGAGGCGCACACTTCCATTAGTTTAGGACCTGGAGCAGCAGAGGTGCTCTCTTCGGAGATGTTACATGGAATGTCCCAGTTCGGGGTTCCTCACTTCACGCATGCAACGCTTAATTCTGTATGCGATGGGGTGGATGCAGAAGCTCACTAAATTCTCAAAAGTCGTCATGCATATTATTGTATATTATTATTATTATTATATGGAAGACTGGTTGAATCATTTTGAAGATGGGACACTGTTTGGGAGTTTGTTTGAGACTGGGGATTATCCCGTTGAGTTGAATGTTGCTCATGCTGGCGTGACAACAACAGATGAGGCTCGTTATGACACTGCAGGGTCATTACGAGAATATGATTGGTACAGGCACTTAAAACTCCGTCAGTCTTCAATCTGATCAGGGATGTAAACACAGCACATGTCGATTATGTTTCTTCAATCTGATCAGGGATGTAAACACAGCACATGTCGATTATGTTTAAGTGTTAGTCAGCAAACTTGTGGATCTGGCCAATCCACTTCTTCCTGTGGTAAGACATAGGAACATTATGGTATTACACAGGAATATATTAGTTCAAAACAGGAAGATTATGATGTTTTGAAAAATGTGTTACAATGGAAAAGAGATGCTTTATTCCTCTTTGGTCTACGGTGGCGCCTGTCTGCTTATTTAAAGTAAAATTGAACGCAATGATAGCCTATTGGCATGAAAAGGAAAAACAATGAGGATTAACATATGAGAAACGATCACAGATGTTGGAAATGATGCTGAAAAGCTGTTCTTCGATAAGAAGTCTTTCACCAGTCATATGAAAATATTCCTGGTGGACACTAAGGCAGACGTAAAACTTATATAATAAAATCAGAAGAGGTTCAAATGCTGGTGCAATATGCACACAGATGTATCGTATTGGTGTAGAATGTGCTTAACTTGTGGGTCCAGAAAAGTGTCCCACAGGAATGCAAATGCACCTTTTGCTGGAATACAATGTTGGATATCCAATGGACGCATTGGATACACGTGATCCAGTCATAAAATAAATATATATCTTATGGTTGTCTCCTGCTTTTTCACGAAATTGGTTGATGCAATACCTTTGAAGACACAAGAGGCAAAATATGTTGCTTCGAAATAAGTGAAACGATTTATATCTATATTTGGTGTGCTACTGCAATGGCATACTGACTGAGGGTAGAATTTCGAGTCCAAAGTTTTCCAGGAGGTATGCAATTTTCTGGGTATGGACAAGACCAGAATTAATGTAGGACCTCAGTTTGATAGCATGGGTGAGCTCTATACAAAACATGATCTCATCATATACCTCTGACACTCAAAAGTGCTCGAATGAACATACATTACTACTGATGCAAGCATAAAAGTAATCTATTCTCGGAACCTCAGCGATGCACCATGGATTGTTCATCATGGCAAACTAAAGCCTAATTTTGGGGCAGAGTGATTTAATAATAAGACAACAAAAACACAAACATATATATCAATCTAATTAGTGAAAAACAGTCATTTTCTTACATATACAAGCAGAATTTAATATACCCTATTGGTAGCGTAAGACCGTCAACTATTACATTAACCTGTGCCAACAAGCTGGTTGTCTTAATTTATATTCAAGCAATTACTTCTTACTTCTAGCCAAAACGACATAGAAAAACCAAATAAAAATAGACAAAGAAATGAAACACTTCACATACGCAGCATGTGTGTCTGTGATTGTCAGTCCACTGTTGGTTTAGTGGAGCTTGTATCTGAAGACATGCATTTTAAAGATCACAAACTTTATTACAAAGCTAATTGAGAGCTACGTAAGATGTTCTAAATGCATTCCATTCTATGCATAATCATTTGTTTTTGATTATTTTTGTGTTCATATCCTTACTGTTTGACTGAGATAGTGATGTCGCTGTATTTTTGACCTGTTTGCACTGAATGTTGTTTGCGCACACTGCAAGTTGTACTTAAAACCAGTTTGTGCTGAATGTTGTTGCACACACTGCAAGCTGTATTTATAACCAGTTTGTGCTGAATGCTGTTTCTGCACACGACAGGTTGGATTGATAGCCCGTTTGCACTGAATGTTGTTGCACACACTGCAAGCTGTATTTATAACCAGTTTGTGCTGAATGCTGTTTATGCACACGACAGGATGGATTGATAGCCCGTTTGCACTGAATGTTGTTTGCATACAATGCAAGTTGTATTTATAATCAGTTTGTGTTGAATGGTGTGCAAAAGTTTGTGCTGAATGTTGTTACACACACTGCATGTTGCTGAAGCTGACCACTGCCTGTGCTTGTACCCTCGGTTGTCTCGGCTGACGATAACATGCAGAAGAAACATCCGAGTTGCTGAAGGTGAATGCTTCATCTTGTCTAACCTGAAAAAGAAGCCATATATTTAAATTATACTTACCTACCCAAGCATAGAAAATAGAATATAGAAAAATAAAGCAACAACATCATAATTTTAACAATCGATAATTTTACATTTGCTGCGGCCTGATGCAAGGCTGGTGACGGGTGTGATCAGACTGTTGTTCTTGCTTACATACTTGTTGTTGGTATTTAGTGCTGTGATGACCACGAATGTGGGAATAGTTGTTCACCTGACTGTCGATGGTAATGTGTTTGCTGATGTACACCATGTCAATGGTGGCAAGAGAAATTAACCACTTCTTGAGAATTTTCTTACCTTCTCTTGCATGCGGTATGTCAAGTTTATGCGCTGTTCATGCTTCTCACCACGCAAATGTCAACTTGTCGTATCGCCTATGCGTGGGTGTGTGCCTTCATTCCACCTAGTGTACTATCGCTGGCTTGAGATGGGTGTAAAATTGGACTGTGACTTTTCATGCATACGCTTTTGTTATGACAGAGAGTGTTTGCATCTTAATTTTAAATGTTGGAGGAGAAAGATTTGAGACTAGAATGCTTACATCAACGAAGGACCCCGAGTCAGTGATGGCCAAGTTATTGCACAGAAATGTGTGGTTCCGCCAGGAAACAGCGTCTTCTTAGACAGGGAAATCCACATTTTAAAATTATGAACTATTTCAAGTATTGTGGCAATTTCAACCAGGCGATGTTGCCAAGAGCGAGAAAGTACAACTTGTAACTTCTGAAAGAACGTGAATATTACAGAATAAAGGGTCTCCAGTAGCTAGTTAGAAGACGCATATAGCACTTTGCTGAGTTGTATGGGGCAGACTATGGTTGTTAGTCTGCATCACTGTATGTTGCCAGTTCATATACACATATGAACTGAATGATGCTGGTTCATATTGGCATATGAACCGTTGGAAGATGGTATACCCGGGAAGATGACGCAGAATGGAGTCAACTATACAAAACAAAAGAAATCGCGTTTAAGCTAGTTTTTCAGATCAATTGAAATTAAATTATAATTAAGTATAATTCGCGTTTAAATATATACACTTTAAATTGAAGCAAATGGACTAAAATGGAAAAATAAATAAACCCTCATTGCTATACATAGAGAGACATTATAATAACGCGAAGCCAACTGAAAGTAGACCATGGAATTAGATTCGTTAAGTTAGATCTTTAAGCATAGTTAGACAGTTTATTTTCATGGAATTATAAAGTACCATAGTAATCTGTCTGTAGAGATAACATTACTTAAAAAAAAAAAAAAAACATGAGTGATTTGGTTACAAAGTTTTACCCTAATGATAATATATAAAACTATTCGAAGTTAACATGATTTGTTTCGAGAGTTTTGAGGTATTCTTCACATTTCATGATAATCTTCCAGGGATGTTTTCTCTACAGACATTTGCAAGATATTGTTAGATAGCTTAATCAACTGGTGGTAACTTGAACAATTATCTTGTCTCCAGGATATTTCTGTGCAAGAAATTTATAATGTAATGAAGTTCTTGTACGGAAAACGTTTTGGAAAGCTTTATTAAAAATAATACAAAAATAAATAAGGGAGTTGCATGGAAACAGTTGTAAAATGTCCCCATGACTTCAGATTTATCCTGACTGCATTTAGCATTTGATGAATTTGGCTAATGTTATTACGTTTTAATCTTAAATGGATGTAAAATATGGAATGCCTTTTCGCATTGTTACAACAGTTTAGAAATGTCTGCTCTGAGACACAAGTACTTCTGTAGGGGATTCGCTAACCTTAATTTTGAGTGGCTGCTCAAATGTCAATCAAGTTCTGGTTCGTGAGTCTGAAGGAGGTAAGTGAGTTTCTGGCTTTATGTTCATATTGTTTTCATAGCTGCATGGCATTTTATGTGACTGCAAGACCTGTTCTGTATGAGTGTATGCAAGACTGTATGTTGGAATTATTTTGTTGAGATTCAAGATCATATTTTGACATGATATTTTACTTTACTTGACCGCTAACTGACATGAACCGTGTAGATTTTTGGCGCCTATATTGCTATTCATGAATTTTGTATACTTCAGACAGCCACATCTTTGTCTGGATTGCAGTCTGTTTTTTTTTACCTTTGAAAGCATTGGTCAGATACAGAGATCTGTATACTATATGTCTTTCTGGGTGGTGCATGCATCAAACGAGTTAGTGCTATTCAGTGAGTTATTTAAAATGTTCATCGGACTTATCGGTCAGACTGCCTTACATATTTACTAACCTTGGATTCACTTTTAATTCATTTAAGTTAATTCCCAGGCTTGGTAAATCTTGCATTGAATTGTTAGCTGCTTAGTTTTTCCATGTATGTATGTAATTTGAATTTCACACGCAACAAATTTTGTTAACGGTCATAGAACGCAACTTACAGTGAGATCCTTGTATTGTTAGGTCTCTTGCTTTAGTTTACATAATAAACACTTTTTGAGTTTCTAAGAAATATAATCATAAAATCAAATTATCTTAGTTTTATGTGCACTGTGGACTAAATGTTGAAATACCTTAATGTTAACTTATACAAAAGTTAGAAGTATTTGGAGGCCGGACACATGATTAAATGGATGTTTTTCAGAGTGTGTTGATGCCTAGTATGCATGTTCAGCAGGCAATAACAGTCGTCTGATGTGGATGAGTACTAGCATTTTGTAATGCAAATGTGTCCTTTAACTAGCGATGTAAAACTCAATGGCTATTAAGGTATATCACGAATTCAAGACATTGTATGTTAGAGACTTATGTATATGTATTTTCTTTCTCTTACAAAAATATGAGGTGTGATCCGTATCACTCTTTGTTTTGATATTGGATTGAAAGAGTTGGCTTTTGTTTGGTTCATGTATAGCACTTACATTACTACAATAGCTTTTATTTGATACGAGATGTCGTGGTATTGCACTTACTGCATAGACAAAATAGTATCTTGAGATTTGCCACGATTTCTGCTCATATGCAGCTAATCTTCCATATCTTTCTATCCAGTTGCTTTAAAAGAGGGATAAAAAGGTGTATGTATGAAAGTGTTATTGCTATGTCAATGTAAATTTGTATTTTCCTGTCAGTGTTATCTAAATTATTAGCTCTTTTCGACTGTGTGTTAATCAGCAGTTTAGTATTCATTTTAGGCAATGTTTACCATAATTTAAGCTTAAATTGTTCTTACACGATTACCTGCCTCGATTTTGAATGAGCCTAAGAGGTCCACTTTTGAGATCATTCGTCATCCAGGTAGGTGAATCCGACTTCGTAACCGGACACAAGCAAGTTGCTTGTAATGGTTACAATTCGGAAGGTAACCTTCAGAAGAAAAATTAAAACAGAAATTTTGTGGGTGAACTTGTGTGTGAATTGATTCGTAAGTTAAGTGTCAACAATATGGATAACTTTATAGACAAAAATTAAGTTGTACTAGTATTAATTTGTGTAAAATTAATATTAACGGATGAATAATGATAATAGCCAGTTGCCTCCTTCATTGTTTTATGTATTGCAGAAATGCAACTGCCACTTTCCAAGCTGTATACTTACATAACATTCCACATGGGGTCCATGCCTTTTCAAGGTAGGGGGCTGTTGTAACGGAGTCTGGCTATTCTCTGTTATTCTATGTATAAATGTTCTCATTGTTGTTTAGATTCATTTATATCTGTTTTAACAAAATGTACATACCGATCTTCGGTCCGAAATAGCCGTAGCCGATGCAAACCATGTGCCAACTTTGTCGAGTATATCCTGTGTAAAATAGCCATGTCATCTCCAAGTGCATATATAACCATGAATATCTATTGTTTATTTTAGTATCCATATTCTTTTTATGCTCACACTTTCGCATTTGAAACAGTATTTTCCATCAAATGTTTGTTTACTTTTTGCTCAGCTGTTCGAGCTCTCTGCGCACTGAACATACCATAAAAACCGAACGTTCCGTATGCTTGGTAGCATGGTTAGGAATATGACGTCATTCAGGCACAACGTCATCCAGCGCGAGCCTGGAGGGTATATAAGGAGCGTTTCGGTTGAAGTTCAGTGTTGCTGATTGTTGCGAGCAACCTGCTGTGGCTTTTGCCAAAACAAGTTGAGGCGCCTAGGCCGTGTTCAGCTTCCCATAGCTGAAACACGCCTGGGTTCGCCTAGATTGGAAGTATGGTGTGGCCTAGATTGTCTAGGCATTAGTCTGAATTATGTTTGCTTGTTGTTGACCCGGCACTCCCATCACCAGGGGCGAATGTTTCGCCTATCTAGGCGGAACATGCGTCCATCTGTGAGGAGCATTTATTTATTTATTTATTTATCTAGTTTAGGCGACGTTGGCACAGGTTATCAATACATCTATATAAATTAATTATAAATTAATGGCTTTTCATAAGCAGTCATAACTTTGAATACTCTCTTTGTTGATAAGTTTGGCTAAGGTCGAGCTTTGCGCCGAGCTAGGCATAGTCCTTGTTACGCTGCGCCGAGGTGGGCGAAGCCGAGGTGGGCGAATATTTAAAACATAGATTGTTTTGGCTGTTGCAGGGTATACTTCGCTTCTGACAGCGTGGTGTAGCAACTTCTAAGCTGTCTATGAGCTTGTAACTTAATATCGTGCATTTAAAGCAAGATTCGTTTATGCCTAACTCGGAGGAATCTGCCTGGCTCGGATGAAGTAAAATCGACTTTAGATGGTTAGTTCCCTTATTAAGAATGTTTTACCTAGCTATGCTGAATGAGTCCTTGCCAGGATGGGTGGAAGGTACTTCATTAACGATCTACGTAGTTGCTGTTTGTGGTGTTTGTCAAAACATGTTGTAGCGACTGGTAGAGTGTTATGAATAAATAACTCCGATTTCTGTACGTTTTAAGGGAATTGTACTTGCACCTATCTGGGATGAGTTCCGCCTGGCTGGGAAAGGACGTTCTATCAGTATCAAGTAGGGACTTAATATTGCACATTGTTAGTGACTTTTTTCTGACTGTTAAAGGAGATTCCTCACAAGGTCCGGATTTGCACCTTGTAAACATTGTTTAGTAACATAAATTGTTAACATAATGGCTCTGATAAAACGCAAACTATCTTGTTTGTTGGAAATTTTATTCAAAGTATAAGTTCGCCTAGCTAGGTGAATTTCGCCTATTTAGGCGTGTTTTACGCCTACCTAGGCGTGACATTGCACCTATCTAGGTGAGGTTCGCGTTAATCTAGGTGGTTTAGGTGGAGGCGATGCAGTGTTGATCTATTGTCAAAGGTTGTTAGTAAAAACATTTGAACTGTCTAGCAGTTGCATGATCACACGTGAATGACAAATACATGTATGATCTCGTAAAGGCTGTTAGTATCTTCCACTTATATAGGAAATGTTCCACCTAGCTAGGCGTGGCCATTACAATTAAATTGCAGAGGGTCTAAATTTGCACCTTGTAGAATACCTCTTAATTGACTTTTAATTGTTAACATAAGGTCAGCTGTAAAGAATTTCTTCTTAGATGACAAACTTATTATTCTTTAAAAGACTGGGTTGTATAACGGCAATGGTTAGGGAAAGATTCATTAGTCAATCATAGGAGAATGGGTTATACAACTATTTACAATCACATACGTAAAGCCTATCTTTGTTCTACATGGGCTAAGCGTATCTAATAATATCACCTACTATCCCCTATGTTTTTATAAACACTTTATAAAGGAATATAGATCCAATACTTGCTCTGTAACCATTCTAATAACCTGAAGCCGATTGGTACACCTAGATAGGGACACCTCCTTCGTGGGCGCTGATTGTAAACAACACCAACCCAGTTTGTTACAGTGTTGTGGGCTTTACAGAAGTGCTTGTTAGTAACACCTGGGTTGTAATTGACTTGGATTTGACTGTTCTATAATAAGGGCGAATTGTTTGGTGCGTCCATTAAGGAGCGCCCATTTAGGTGAATTGTTGGTGCGCCCATTTAGGTGAATTGTTGGAGCGCCCACATAGGTGAATTGTTGGTGCGCCCATTTAGGTGGAATTGTTATTGCGCCCATTTGGGTGAATTGTTTAATGTACCTATTTGGATGGAATCCAATCTCTTGAATTGGTGTGACTCTCAACGTTCAATGAATTGGTGCAATGTCATGTGCAATGATAGAATGTTATGTTTACGCACATCTTGAAGAAAACCTTTCTAGGTTATGTCAGCATTTTAGGCCTTAGTAACTGTATACTCTTAAAATAGGTGTTATAATGTGCGACTGCAGTAATTTGTTTTTGTTGTTCTGTTCACCAATGCCTTAGCCTAATAAGATAGTTTACTATAGACTGCACACACTATTGTCAGGGGTAACAAAATAAATTTAAGAAACTGAACCAAAGGCTGGCTGTGTATTCTCTTCCCGGTAGTTTAGTGTACGACCCAGGTCGAACCCACATATATTTATTGTAACAGCACCATCACATCCTGACCATATCAATAGCTGTACCGCTTGACCAGGTGGTGTTCCGTTACAATATATTGCTATCTTATATTGATATGATGATGGATTCTTATAAATCTCACAACAGTAGGTTTTCATATTGAAGACGAACCAGGGAAAGATATTTCTATCTAAAATTGATATCACGGTGGATTCTTATAATCTCTGGACGAACCAAGGAAAGATATTTCTATCTTTTATTGATATCATGATGGATTCTTATAATCTCTGGACGAACCAGGGAAAGATATTTCTATCTTTTATTGATATCATGGTGGATTCTTATAATCTCTGGACGAACCAGGGAAAGATATTTCTATCTTTTATTGATATCATGGTGGACTTTTATAATCTCTGGATGAACCAGGGAAAGATATTCCTATCTTTTATTGATATCACGATGCATTCTTATAATTCTTGGCTGTGTTTGCATATTGAAGACAAACCAGGGGAAAATGTATTCTGTCTTATGTCGATATCATGTTGGATTCTTATGTCGCGATTTATTTTCGTTATGGTTTGTCTTTGAGTGTAGTATCACTTACATTTGTTTTGTTTGGATAGCCAATTGGCCATTTCGTGGGAAAGTAACTGTCCGTTTGGCTTTCCGTTTCCTTCCCAATTGTATTCGTTCCAAGAACCTCTGTGGTGTAGTGGTTATGCTAATCCCTTGTTAACCAGGGGTCGCAGGATCGATCCATGTTTATAAACCCTGTTTGTTTCATTGGGCGACATGGCTTGAGATGTCATTTCATCTCAGTGTCTGATAAAAGTTCCACAAAAGTGGAAGCAAAGTCTCCAAAATGACCTATACAGTGTTGATGGCGACGTTAAACCTCTAATCAACGATTCTTATAGTCTCAGATGGATATGTTTTCATAATTAAAAAGAACCAGGGAACGATATTTCTATCTTATATTGATAACATGATTGATTCTTACAATTTCACATGTGTATGTTTTCATAATAAAGTCGAACCAGTTTTTGTTAAAAATGGATCATTTTAAATATACAGGGCCAGATCTTATCAAGTGACAGAACGATGTCAACAAACATGCAGGCTGTCCCTACTGCCCCGCCTGCTAACTACTCGGAGATTCAGGATCTACCACCACCACCACCATACCCTGGAATACAGGCAACGCCAGTACCTCACATACGACAGCAGGTAAATGTAAATTTAAAATGTATGTATTAAAAATTTACATTAACTTTTCATTATTATTATTTACATGAGTTAACTTTTTATCACTATTATTTACTTGAGTATATTCATAAAATTAAAATGGAGTTATGACCCTGCCAAGACTATTTCACTACCAGACGTGAGTGTGTGTGTTTGTTTGATTTGATGATTAACCACGGGTGGACATCAGGGAAGCTATCAACGTAATTTTGCTCCCACGACACTTCCGGAAACTCTCACGATAGTTCCTAGGACCTGGAAATAGTAAACAAAGGTAGTTACCCTTGTGTGTTTTGATTTATTGTAGAAGAATGAGAGAACAATATAAAGTTTCGGCGATGCTAAGCGATGTTCGTCATGTTACAATGATTTACCTTTCTAAGCAGGCCGAAAGAAATATTGACAAAATCGTTGCTGAAAGTAGGCGACCGTAACAAAATCGAACACAGGGTAATCTGACTAGTTTTATGTCAGCAATTGTTTTGTAAGTTTCCGCTCAGAACGAGATCCTTTGGCGTATATTCTGGGTATGTCAGCCCTCATTCATCATTTACACGTAACAAATTGATCAATCCATGTACAGTGAAGGGGTAATGCCGCAAATCTTTAGGCGGAGTAGCTCCCGCATCATCACGACAGCTCCCAAAACACGCTATAGTTCCCACGAGTGTATCAGATACGGAGTCTGTTACATTTGATCATTACCTCAGTTAGATGGTTCGCTATGTTTAGCAAAATAAAATCAATGGATGAGTTCTTTAAAGTATTTAAAATCTATTATAGATGTACTAGAACGTATACCTCGGAGTCCCATTCTATACCTTGCGGACTTTGAACTCTTCTGCAGTTTTTGCATTTTCCACAGAGGATGGAAGACTATTCCACTGAGGAATAGTTCCAGGAAAAATAAATTCTTCAGTGCATCACTATAGGCTTGTTACCTATGATACTGACAGTTGTTTTTGCCCCCGCCCATCGGAGCTTGGAGAAATAGATTGGGCTGCATGGCGCTTCAACGCAGACCTGAATCTGACCACACACGAGTACTGGTAAATCGCTAAGAAGGACTAAGCCTGTCCGGACAAAGCCGTGTGAGTCAGATGGCTCAATGCATATATGCCTTCTGGTTTCATTGGGCGATAGAGCTTGAGATAACAGTTCAATAGCGGGTAAAAGTCCCATACAATCTTTAAAATGACCCAAATAGTGTTGACGGGGACGTCAAAGCCCTATTCAAACAAACAGACAAACATTGACTGTTATTAATTTTGATGCCCTTCTTTGAGTTGAACAAGTCACAGAGGGAAATTATTTATCTTTAGTAAGAGACACTGTATCAGAGTGTCAATCCAGCTCATCATGCATATCACCAACACTACTTTTGTTCCACCATCCCCCTGCAGGTCCATCGAGTAGCCGTCCTAACATGGGGATGCCAAACAGGTGATTCATACTCAAGTTGAGGACGAACCAGTGCAACATCCTTTGTCTGCCTAGGTGCAAAAGCCAAACTACATCTAAGAAAAGTAGAAGTAAAACAAAGATCAGGAATTGATACAATTAACTTACTCCACCCACCAAAGACACCAAAGGGAAAGAAATACAAACATTAAGCGACCAGACCATAATGGAAACCTAAACAAAGGAAGGCCATAAGGACAGTTACTTTCCCACAAAATGGCCATATGGCCATCCAAAATTAAAAGACACAAGTGATACACACAGTAAGTAACAAACAACAACATAAATAAACCGCCACAGAAGAACCGCCCTGGAACGGTCAGTGGAAAGACTTCAACTGGGGGGCTTAAATCGATTTTACGTGGCCACAACCATCGCCCTTACTTCCGTCGTGATTTAGACAAATAATTTGTTCAGTCCGCATGAAGGCCTCCTAAGTCATCAGTGCAACATCTCCGTGAACACAAAAATCAAAGAACCACAGAGGTGAGACAACGGTGAGGACTCGACAGCAAAAAACCACTGAAATGCTGGAGCAAAAGAAAACCAACAGTTAGACTCCGATGGGCCCGACCAGAGACAGAGCATCAGGCACCAACCAACATTACCAAGAATTTTGATATCTCTAATTCTCAATAAGCATTTACGTTGGAGCCGTCATAGAATCTGAGGCCTGACCCACCGGCGTGCAATTAAAGAGGGAAGCAAAGTTAACAACCGTGATTGGGTTAACTACCATGCATGCAGTCTGTCGTATAACATCCATGTTGTACCAACTCTTTTTATATCGAAGAATGATTGTGATGATGAAGAATGATGAAACCTGGAGTGCATGTAATGAACACCTGCAAGTAATCCTCGTGAGGGGGTGTTGCAGTATATAAAGAAAGAAATTGCAGAGCCTTTCAATTTGTCAGTACATACTGTCCAGGATTTCTCATTCATGCATGCCAATTGATAAGAACACATTGGATCTGATTCTTACAACTTTGTCAAGACAATTTGAAGATATTCAGTCCCCAGCCAAACTACACCTAATTGCAAATTTCTGGCCCCAAATCGCATTTTCAAACGCGGTGCCCTTCGAAAACAATATCTCAAACAAAACGGCATCCTTTCATGCTGCACCCAGTAACACGAATCGCTGTACGCAAAAGGTTCGACTCAGCCAATCTGATTAAAGCAAGTCTTAGCACCGCCCATCAAGTGTACGTGACATTCATCACTTTAACTGACAGGCTAAACTTACTTAACGTTCAAAATGACCGGCCAGCGTAGCCACTAAAAAATAATAATAAATAAATAAATAAAAATTGAATGAAACGAAAATCAATCGAACGATCACCGCCTTTTCTTGAATCAGAATAGTTAGCGTCGTAAATTGCAGCAATCGGGAGACAGAGTTTAATTTAATCTTTCTGTGCCAGACCACAGCGATAAGAAATCCTAATGTCCTACTAGTTGATTCGATGTAATCTCAGTAATGTGTTGATCACAATCGAAATTGTCGGTGATAGTGATTTCTTACATGCTCTTGCATAATTTGTCAACGGTGTTAATTAGGGCATTAATCTCATTATTCTAATGTCCTACTAGTTGATTCGATGTAATCTCAGTAATGTGTTGATCACAATCGAAATTGTCGGTGATAGTGATTTCTGACATGATCTTGCATAATTTGTCAACGGTGTTAATTAGGGCATTAATCTCATTATTTATCCAAATAAAATAACTAATTAATTACAAAAAAGAGCTTTAAATGATAATCATTTGATAAATGCGAGAGTCTTAATTTCTTTGGCTGCAAAATATAAATATTTTGAATTTTAATTTATATTTCTAACCAATCCTGACAAAATTTTTACCCCGATCTTATAAAGACAAAGCTCGACCAGTGACGGGATTAAAAGTCAGTATGAGGATAGAGTAGAAATAATCAAAATTCAAAATATTTATATTTTGCAGCCAAACACATTATATTGTTACTAGTATTGGAAAAATTCGGTTTAAAAGTCGTCCTAATATTTTATAGTTATTTCATTTGGGTAAATTCTGAAATTAATGCCGGTTCTATTCAAGTATTGTGCAGATATTGTTGACGATATATTCAAGATTTACTTACTTTAACATATCAGAAATCATAAAATATTATTAGAAATCGTTAACTGGATGTATAAGTTAGTAGAAAATGACAATTTGGGGAGGATATTTTATCACAGCCATATCGCGGTTTAAAATATCTAAAATTCCCGTTGTTTTCCAATGATTACGGCCCGCAGTTCCCCCTCGGTTAATATAGACCAGGTGTGTGACGTCACGGGATTTCGGTCTTTGCCTTAAAAACCTGTTATATTCCATTCTTGTAACAATGAGTCATTTATATGATGTAAGTGGTTGCCTGGTGGTAAAATCTAATCTAAAAACTTCTCTCCAGGTGATAGAAAAATAGACTCGTGGGAACTAGAGCGTGTTTTGGGAGCTGGCGCGATGATGTGGGAGCTACTCCGCCTGAAAAGTTTGGAGTCACTCCTTCACAGTACACGAACTTATATATATATTTTTTTTTTACATCTAAATGGTGAATAAGGGCCGACATACAAAGAATTTGCGCCAAAATATCTCGTTCCAGGCGAAAACTTACAAAACGATTGCTTCATTCATTCGTGCTGACATAAAACTAAAGTCAGATTACCCTGTATTCGATTTTGTTACGGTCCCCTACTTTCAGCAACGATTTTTTTTTCAATATTTCTTTCGGCCTGCTTAGAAAGGTAAATCGGACCCAAGGGGTCCGACTCGCACGGCTTTGCCTGGGCAGGCTTAGATCCTCTAAATGGTTTACCAGTACCCGTGTGCTGGCCGGTTTCAGCTCTGCGTGGAATCATCATGCAGCCCATGTATTTCTTTAAGCCCGATGGGCGGGGCCGGCGTGTGTGTGTGGGTGTTGGGGTGGGGCTGATGGGAGGGCGTTCGATTGTTTATTATTCGACTTATAGTTACTTAACGCTATGTATGATGGGTATTTTTTTCAGCAGACGACATTTAGAAATATTTTGTTATTTGCCCAGAAACAGGATTTGACATTTCATGAGATGTCAAGTCCTATTTTGGGGGAAAATATAAACAGTTTGTCGTCTGCTGAATGAGCCCAGAGAGTGAAAAAGGGTATCCTTCTCACTTGCTATTGCCCACGTGACTATTGCTTGCCACGTGCAAAGTCCAGGGAATGGTGACAAAGTTTTTCATGTCTCTGTGACGTAAGAGTGCAGTGAAAATATGTTTACACTGAAACCAGAACTGATCATGAAGAATGTTAGCGGCCATCACTATCAGCATTGACGAACCATTACAAAAACACGCCTATACAAATACATATACCTTGTTTTACCGCCGAAAGAAAGGAAAAAAAAATAAGATAAAACATTGTGCGAGGCGGTTCTAATGAGTGCCCACAATCTATATTATAGAGCAGAAATAAGAAAAATAAGGGTTACCTCTGTAAACTCAAGTTATACTATATGGAGGTGGGGTCAAGGGGGTCAGAGTTATATAGGCCTATAATCGTGATGGAAATCGTACTTTTTTATGTTTACTACTTATACTGCGATCAGTCATAGTTGATTATTACTCGCAAGTATACATAAAGTGCACACCCAAGGTTTGCAGGGTAAACGACCAACACAGAAATCATGTATTACAGAAGGGTTCTTTAATCTGCACAAAGAATGACTCTCCATGCACAGGACGTCTCTAGTTATCGTTCCTATCCGGATGGCCCACTGTTCAGCATTCTTGCAAATGATGCAAGTGCAGCATGTTTGGACATCGAAATATAATGGCCGCTGCCTTGGGTGGACCGTCAGAGGCAAATTAAAGGTCACAGTCTCCCCCCACACCCACCAAAACGGTCAATTTTTCGCCAAAAATGGCTTGTGTGCACTCATTACAACATATCACAAATTTGATGAGATTTTTGTGACCGTGATCATTTTTGTCAAGGGCACAGGCTCCCACAGACGGTGAATTTTGGCTTGTCAGTACCCTATCTCATGAACGAATTGGAGAAATTTGGTTAAACTGGGTACCCTGTATCATTGTAACCTTCCAAAGATTTGATTAGAGTTTGGTAGCCTTGACCTAATTTTCAAGGGCTAAGGCTACCCCCCCCCCCTTCCCCCACGCAAAAAAAAAAACAAAACAAAAAAAAAAAAAAAAAAAAAAAACATTGGCTTGTCTGCCGCCTATCTCATGTACGAATGGATGAAGTTTGGCCATGCTAAGTACAATATACCATTGCAATCTACCAAAACTTTTGATCAGAGTTTGGTGGTTCAAGGGTATAGGCCCCCAAAAAACTGTAACGTTTGACGTGTCTTCACCCTATATCATGAAGGAATGGATAAAATTTTGTCCAACGTGGTACAACATATTCCCGCAAACTACAAAAGATTTGATTAGATTTTGGTGACTTTGATCTTATTTGCAAGCGCACAGGCCCCCAGAAACTGTCAATTTTGGCTTGTCTGTACCCTGTCTCATTAAAACAATGATGAAATTTGGCCAAACAAATTGTTGGCTTTCTTTTGCTCCTGCATTTCAGCGGTTTCGTGTTGTCGAGTCCTCACCTTTGTTTCATGATTGTGGTTGTTTGATTTGGTGTGTTCATGGAGATGTTGCACTGGTGCGTTAGGAGGCCTTTATGCGGACTGAACAATAATTTGTCTAAATCGCGATGGAAGTAAGCTCGAGAATTGCGGCCGCGCAAAATCGATTTAAGCGCCCCCCACCCCCCCCCCCCCACCCCCGTGGAATTCGTTTCACTGACCTTTCCAGGGCGGTTCTTCTGTCGCGGTTTAGTTTTGTTGTTTCGTGGTATGGTTTGTCTTTTGAGTGTGTGTATCGCTTATAGTCAGTTGCCCATTTTGTGGGAAAGGGACTGTTCTTTTGGCTTTCCGCTGTCGGTGTTTTCATTATGGTCTAGTTATTTCATGTGTATACTTCTTTCCCTTTGGTGTCTCTGATGGGAACTGTGGGTTAATTGTATCGATTCCTGATCATTGCCTTCACTTCTATTTTGGTAGAATATATCATTGCAACCTACCAAATATTTGTTCAGATTTTGGTGACGTGGGCCTTAACTCAAGGGCTCATGAAACCTGTTCCTAAGTGGACTAAAAATGGCTTGTCATTACCTATATCATTTAAGAATTGATGAATGTTGGTCAAACTCGGTACAATATTTAATTACAGTGTACTTAATTGGATTAGATTTTGGGGTTCTGAGCTTTTTGGGCGTTTTTACGACCACAGGCTCCCGAAAACTGTCCGTTTTTGGCCAAACATGGCTTGTTGTTTACAGCTTACATTGTGGTGACGTTAACCTAGTTATTAAAGTCAAATGGGTGTTTAAGATATTTATGTTGTGTGTGTGGGGGGGGGGGGGGCTAAACTGAGTTTCTTGTGTCTTTATGATATTTAATGCTAGTCGTGTCTGTATGATATTTAATGATGGTCGTGTCTGTGTGATATTTAATGCTGGTCGTGTCTGAGTGATATTTAATGCTGGTCGTGGCTGTATGATTTTTAATGCTGGTCGTGTCTGCCTGATATTTAATGCTGGCCGTGTCTGCCTGATATTTAATGCTGGTCGTGCCTTTATGATAATAAGTACTGGACGTGTCTGTATGATATTTAATGCTGGTCGTGTCTATATGGTATTTAATGCTGGTCGTGTGTGTATCATATTAAATATGAAAACTCTTGCTTGACCGCGCACTTTCTAGAACATATTTAACGTCACTACAGCTGGTGTCTGGGAATGTGTGGCAGCCGTAAAAAGTCTCCCTGTCCTACATCATAGAGTAGTTTATATTTTCTTGTCCTTTGGGATCATTGATTCCATTGTGGAATTTTGAAAATATTTGAGGGTCTCTGATGATGCCTAATTGGCCTAAACTAGCTAGTCTGGCCCAGAAACATGTACACTCCATATTTTCCAGTTCTGTGGTGTATTCCTTGCTTCCAAAGGATAACCCTTTCTAGAACATATTTAACGTCACTACAGCTGGTGTCTGGGAATGTGTGGCGGCCGTAAAAGGTCTCCATGCCCTACATCATAGTGTAGTTTATATTTTCTTGTCATTTGGGATCATTTTATTTATTTATACAATGTTTAACGAGGATGACACAATTAGCTACAAAGTAACTATTCTACCTCGTGGTCCTCGAAACAAAAAAAAACAAAAAACATGCAGACATAATATGTACATATTTACACAGACAATACCATAATTTAAACAATCAAATATATGAACTATATGCTGTAAAATTGATAAAATGTTTTGATAATAAAAATATACTTTAATAGAGATTTGGGACCAGATGACATCTAAGTTCAGCTCGTTCATAGTGATTCCATAGTAGAATTTTGAAAATATTTTAGGGTCACTGATGAGGCCTAATTGGCCGAAACTAGCTAGCCTGTCCCAGAAAACATGTACACTCCATATTTTCCAGTTATGTGGTGTATTCTTTGCTTCCGAAGGATAACCATTTCAAGAACATACTGGTTTCCTGAGGCGAAAACTTCATCAGTGTCCTCAGGATGCAAAAGAGACAGCATATAAGGCACTTGTTCGCCCAGTCTTGGAAAAAGGTAGTTGTCCTTAATGAAGAAATTGAAAAAGTTCAGAACAGAGCTGCTAGATTTGTGACAAGCAATTACTGCTTTGAAACTGGGAGCATGACTGGAATTCTAAGAAAAATAAGATGGGAGTTCCCCCAAGAAAAGGAGAAGAGACAGTAGGCACATATACAAAAGTCTAAAGGGTGTTGCCAGCATTTTAACAGATGACATTGTTCCCCCAGCTAGGCACTATAGAAAGCGCCATTCAATGGCGTTTCAGACTCTTTGAGATTTATAAAGAATCGTTGTTCCCCAGAACCATTTGAGATTGGAATGCCCTTCCCGATTCGATTATTTTGACAGCTGAAGGTGCTGAGGATTGTGTAGCTAAGTTTACCTCACTAACTTCCCGTACCACAGGTCATGGTATATGGATGTCATATGACTTATCTGATTCTGATTCTGACAATCTCAACGAAATTGTCCTGGCCTGCTCAAAGATACGTAATGAACCTGCTTTTGCTAACTAAAGGTAGAAGCGTGCGACAAATAATGTCCGATTTTACTGGAACGTGGCTAGGTTTGATAAAAACTGTTTAGCTGTTATAATTCTAACTCAATGTAAATGCTCTCTCTCTCTCTCTCTCTCTCTCTCTCTCTCTCTCTCTCTCTCTGTTACAAACACTTTCTGTCAGAAACCATAGTCTGATCATGTTAGGCATGACAACGTGAGCATAGAAATACTGTCAAAATGATCTTACAACCGTCTTAATGCTATGAAGCTTTGAGATCATTTATATTTTGTATGTGTGTATTTAATTATATGTACCAGGACATCAGGGAGAGGATACGTATAGGCTGGGCCTACATACAATTCTTTGATGCATATGTATGTAATATTTAATTCTGATCGTGTCTGTATGATATTTCATTTTGGTATTTAATGCTGGTCGTATTTATATGATCTTCAGATAGATGGTGTGTGCAAAGAATGGATTCCGTTCAATCTGGCAGGGACCGCTCAGCTCGGTTATATTGACATTCAGCCAAAATGCTTGGATCCCGGAAACTTCGACCTTAAGAAACCACCACAGTTTGAACCTTTCAGGTAAATATTTATACCAGTACTTGTCCCTTTCGCAAGTTTACTGTTCGCTCTCAAATATTAATGCATACAAGAATTTATTAAACCCTGAAGTTGATCTCTGTCGCGTGGGCATTTGTGTTATTTCATCTAAAGGTCCCTCGCGGCGCTGTATCTCCTGCGTTTTGACAGAATTGCAGGAAACTTTTGTCCAAATGTAATAAACATTCACCATGTGGTCAGTCCGGTGTGCAGCCAGTTTTTCTAGTCACGTGGTTTTGGATTGTAGCGCTATTTTGGTCGGGTGGGATGCGTTCTCATGTCAAAATGCTTATTATCTGAATGTTCGTGTTTGAAAGTAGTTCAGGACAGGGTGGTTAAGACGGATGTAATGGTACAAGGAATTTAACAGTATGAAGACCTTAATTGTGGTCGTCATCAGACCCATGTATTATACTTATATAAGCCCTGGATTTGTTTCAGTGAAGCCTTGATCTTACACGCTCGATTAAATTTATATAGCATGTTAACCCTTGACCTGCTAATTATTTAAATATGCCACACGCACTAACGATTATCAACCAATCAGATTATTTGATGCAAATTATTGCAATAAATTCATACGCTGAATGACAAACAATGGAGATCCTGATCAGATGGCTTCTCATCTGATCTGGAGATCCTGATCAGATGGCTTCTTCAGGAGCCATCTGATCTGGATCTTCATTGTTTGAAAGATAAGGCATGCTTGGGCTCAGCAGGACAAGGGTTAATATAGCGTGTACAGCATGTTTATATCACGTATGTTGTTATCTACCATTATTTTCAATTTTCCAGACATGTATTTTATACTGCTTGGTTACATCGGCCTCTTCATGGTACATGTAGCGCTTGCAGCCAGCACGATTTCTTTGGCGTTTATTATGATGAATTCGATTCCGAAAAAAAAAAGAAATATTTACAGTAAAATTCTATATTTAGACCACCTTTGGGACTGTTCAAAAGAACAGTCCCAAATGCTGTTCCTGAGTAGAGGACAGTGTGTGTAGACAACACGAAGAAAGAATAACTGCACCCTTCTAAATAAGGTTTTTGAAGCAGAATTAGTCTTAATCTCTTTATCTTAGGTGGTCTTAATAGCGAAATTTAACTTTATTTCGTTTCTCACGTAAACACCTCTAAACCTACTATGTGCTGAAGTTTGAATGGTTGTCATTCAGTTTGTAGATGGTTTAGACGTTTTCCCTGGCTAATCTGGTTGACTCTCATTTCAGATGAACGAACGACTTAGAGATGTTGCATTCATGAGTTAGCGGACTGAACAAATGATTTGTCTAAATCGCGACGGAAGATAGGGCGAGGAGTGTGGCCATGTAAAATCGATTTAAGCCCCCTAGTGGAATTCGTTTCCGCCGACCGTTCCAAGGCGGTTTTTCTGTCGCGGTTTATTGTTGTTATGGTTTGTCTTTGGGTGTTTGTGTCGCTTATATTATTTTGTTTTGAATAGCCTAATTGCCATTTTGTTGGAAAGTAACTGTCCTTTTGACTTTCCGCTATTGATGTATCCATTATTGTCTGTTGTTTCATGTTTGTGTTTCTTTCCCCTTAGTGTCTCCGATGGGAGCTGTGGGTTAATTGTATCGATTCCTGATCATTGTCTTCACTTCTATTCAGTACATTGTATATGTGAAATAGGTAAAGATTCGCTTATCATAGAACACAACTGGTGTTAAGGGAGCGTGTGGCGGCCGTAAAATCTCTCCCTGCCCTTCATCAGAGTGTGCGTTATATTTTCTAGCCCGTTTGAATCATTGATTCCACTGAGGAATTTTGAAAATATTTTATGTTCACTGTTGAGGCCTAAATGGCCGAAACCAGCTAGTCTGGCCTAGAAAATCTTGTACACTTCACAGTTTTCACTTGCGTGTTGTAGTCCTTGCTTCCAAAGGATTAGCGTTTAAAAAAAAAACATTAAACACTTTAACTCAAACCATCGGGGCATGAAGAAATAGATGATGCTTCCACGCAGAGCTGAATCCGACCGCACTCGATTACTGGTCAATCGCTTAGAGGATCTAAGCCTGCCCAGGCAAAGCGATGCGAGTTGGGCCGTCCATGCTTATAAGCCCTATTGGTTTCATTGGGCGACAGGGCTTGAGATGTCATTTCATCTCAATGTCGGGTAAAAGTTCCACAAAATTGGAAGCAACGTCTTCAAAATGACCTGTACAGTTTTGACGGAGACGTTAAACCTCAAATGAAACAAAACTTTAACTTAAACGTAATAGAAAATTGAAATTGGGTGCGAGCGCTACTCTATTTCTTCAACAATTCTTCGTCTTCCATCACGAAAACACGGCTATATAATTTTGACCCCCTTGAACCCAACTTTTATATAGTAAAACTTGGGTTTCCGGGGCTATACCTTATTTTTCGTATTTCTGCTCTAAAATATATATTGTGGGTACTCGTTAGAACCGCCTTGATGAGGCGGTTCTAACGAGTGCCCACAATCTATATTTGGAGCAGAAATAAGAAAATATCACAATTTTTCATCATAAAATTTTCATTTTTTTTGTTGGCGATAAAGGTGGCAATGTATTTGTATAGGCGTGTTTGCGTAATGCTGGGACGCTAGCCCCAGAACACTGAAACTTTCATTACTCGAACACAGAGCGCTCGTTTACCATGGTTAATTCGAACTTGTTCTGGAGTCCCTAGAAAATACTTTTCCCAGCTCCAGACATCCATATATTTAGATTAATTTATGATCTTGAAAAGGTATACTGTGTGTTCATGGGAATGTCTGTTTAACCTACTTTTAGCTACATTGGGTTTTCTGCGCTATGTATAGCAGAAGTCAATTTCGAAATTTAGAGGTTGGATTTGAAGATTTCTTGCTAATTTATTTTTCTGATCTCAATGAGGCGATTCTAATGAGTACACATAACAAACCTTTAATTGATAAAAAGTCGAAAAGTTTATCCTTATGTCATTTCAAGTAAGTTTGATGGCCTGGCGGTATGAGTTACCCTCAGTAGTTAGAACTACTCGTATCTTGAACAAAATTCCATGGTCCCGAAAGTGTTTGATTTATAGAAGTTAGACTGCAGTTATGCTTTGTTTGATCACAAATTTCTCTTGTACTTAAAACATTGTACTCTTTAAACTGGGTGAGGTTGGGGGCAGTGTGTGTGTGTGTGTGTGGGAGTGGGGGGGGGGATGCCTGATACAATCCACTACTGGAGATGAGCAGTTTCCACATTGAATAAAACATTCCTTCACTGTGTTTGTCTTGTTCATGGGAATGTCTTTTTAACCTACTTTTAGCTTCATTGAGTTTCTGCGCTATGTATAGCAGAAGTCCATTTCGAAATTTAGAGGTTGGATTTGAAGATTTCTTAATAATTTATTTTACTGATTTCAGTAAGCTTATACAGGTGGCAAACACGTGGTTGAGGAATAACCCTAATGTAGCAGTTGTTAAATGTGAAACAACAGAACGGAGGCTGCTGAAATATCTTCCAAGTGAAAACCAGATCATTCAGGTACCGGTGGGGGCAGTGTCCTCTGTCCCAGTTCCTCCCGTTGCAAACCAACATACTACGGGTCCAGGTCATGGCGGCAAGCCTCAGTCTCTTACATACGATATTGACAGTATGGTGAAGCATGAGGCTTCAGCTGGGACTTCATTCTTCATAAAAGGACTTCGGTAAGTGCACTTCTCCAATTGTTACCCAAGTGTTATTGTTGTTTTGTTGGTCTTTTATTTATTTTTCAAAAACCTCTGAAATGCCATTGATAAGAAATAACCATAAGTTTTATAAACACTGGCAGATACAGCAGAACAGTCTCAGCATTACCGATTATTGAAAACCTTCCAATAAGCCATTGGTTATTCCATATCAGAGCATCGAGGTACAGTTCAGCTTCATAAAAATTACTGGCAAAATTTGTCCACTTGTATGCAGAGGAATTTGTTTCTTACTACTTCAGATGTACAGTCAAATTTCTGTAATTAAACCACCTTTGGGACTGTTCAAAAGTGGTCTTTAAGACCACTTTTGAACTGTCCCAAAGGTGGTATCTCCCTAGAAGACACTTAAGTACAAGAATGACTGAAACCTTTTAAATATGCTTAGTCCTAATTTTCGGTGGTCTTAATAGCGAAAATTCACTATATTTTGTACATCTGTCAGTTTGTATTTCTATTTGTAGTGTATGAATATGGTGTCGTAGTTGGAGATCCTTATTTTTTTCTTATTTTTGCTTAAGAGTAGATTGTGTGCAGTCGCTGGAAAGAGTGTCATAAAATAGATTGTGTACCTGGTAGAATGAGCAGACGGATTCTATATTTATAATGTTAATAAAAAGAAGACAACTCTTAAATACAAATTGCGCGCCCATGATGCAAACCGTTACCATAGGACAAATGGCGATTCCTGTTACTAAATCTGGACGAAATCTGTGACTGCCACATATGTAGTCAGATATTTTATTGGTTTGGTTTGAAGGTTTACGACCCAATAAACACTATTCAGGTCATGTTGAGCCTGTCCGTTTACCTAACAATACCTTTTCTTAACAGGCTTGTGCATAAGCGGTTAACCAGTACCAGAAACTGACGATTGGCCTTCTTAAATCAACAGCTACGAATGTTGCCGGACCACCGGAATCGAACACATCGATGAGCTCCTGATCACAAGTCAGATGCGCATTCGATAGAGCTACCGAAGCCGGTCAAATATTTGATTAAAAGCTCCACGAGGCACGACATGACATACACGCTCAGACAGTTTCTAATATATAATTATAAAACATTGATTATCGTCAAGATGGACCATGTCGTATCAGATATTGTGACAATATACCTCTTAATTCAGCATGTTTCTGAAGGCTGAGGCTTGAACATATATTATGATATCACACCCGTATGACAAAGTACATTCTTTCTTTTCTCCAAAATTGCTACTTTTTCGATGCAAAAATTAGATATGTTTCTTATTTATACTCCAAACATAGGTTGTGAGTGCTCGTTAGAACCGCCTCATTGAGGCGGTTCTAACGGGTACCCACAACTTCCGTATTGGAGCAGAAATTAGCAAAATAATGTTTACCCCTGTAAATCCCAACTTTCTCAATATAAAATGGGATACATCATACACTACATCATAGTGTAGTTTATATTTTCTTTGTCCTTTGGGAACACTTTTTCCATTGTGGAATTTTGAAAATATTTGAGGGTCACTAAGGCGGCCTAAATGGCCGAAACTAGATCGCCTGGTCCAGAAAACATGTACACTCCATATTTTCCAGTTTTGTGGTGTATTCCTTGCTTCCAAAGGATAACCCTTGTATAGAACAAATTTAACGTTACTACAGCTGGTGTCCGGAATGTGTGACGGCCGTAAAAAGTCTCCCTGCCCTACATCATAGTGTAGTTTATATTTCCTTGTCCTTTGGGATCACTGATTCCATTGTAGAATTTTGAAAATATTTGAGGGTCACTGATGGGGCCTAAGTAGCCGAAACTAGCTAGTCTGGCCCAGAAAACATGCACACTCCACATTTTCCAGTTCTGTGGTGTATTCCTTGCTTCCAAAGGATAATCCTTTGTAGAGCATTTTAACGGGGTATTGTTTGTTTGATTTGAGGTTTAATGTCCCCGTCAACACTGTATAGGTCATTTTGGAGACGCTGCTTCCAATTTTGTGGGACTTTTACCCGACATTGAGATGAAATGACATCTCGAGCCCTGTCGCCCAATGAAACTAATAGGGTTTATATGCATGGACGGGCCGACTCGTACCGCTTTGCCTGGGCAGGTTTAGATCCTCTAAGTGGTTTACCAGTACTCGTGTGGGTCGGTTTCAGCTCTGCATGGAAGCATCATGCAGCCCATCTATTTCTTCAAGCCCCGATGGGCGGGGGTCGTTGAAGGGGTGATCATTGTACGGACTTGTTAGCATGATGAAACAGAAGATCGCTTTATTATTCAGTAGATCTATATATATGATTCAGATGTCTGAATATGACAGACAAACTCAAAAGTGGTCGTGTTTGTGTTTCAGAGTATGGTTGAGAGATAAACCTAATGATTACACTCCTCAACAAATTGGTATGATAGACACAGTCCCTGATGAAGAAACTATAGATATACCACGAAATACAAGTAACTCTGATACTTTCTTTGTTCAGGTACTCCAGTTTATATCATAACATAATGTATTTCTGAATAAGTGTGTTTGTGACACACCAAGGACATGCTTTTTATATTTTTATACCAATTAAGAAAATATGAAGCCTCTCTTACTCTCTCTGGGCTCATTCAACAGACATCGAATTGTTTCAGCCAGAAAACAGGATTTCACACCTCTAAAAATTGTCTTCAGAGGACAGTTTGCATAAAAAGTCAAATCCGGAGACGATTTGTATAAGATGTCAAATCCTGTTTTCTCGGAGACAATTGGCGTGAGATGTCAAATCCTGTTTTCTCGGAGACAATTGGCGTGAGATGTCAAATCCTGTTTTCTCGAGGACAATTGGCGTGAGATGTCAAATTCTGTTTTCTCGGAGACAATTGGCGTGAGATGTCAAATCCTGTTTTCTCGGAGACAATTGGCGTGAAATGTCAAATCCTGTTTTCTCGGAGACAATTGGCGTGAGATGTCAAATCCTTTTTTCTCGGAGACAATTGGCGTGAGATGTCAAATCCTGTTTTCTCGGAGACAACTGTTTTCTCGGAGACAATTGGCGTGAGATGTCAAATCCTGTTTTCTCGGAGACATTTGGCGTGAGATGTCAAATCCTGTTTTCTCGGAGACAATAGGCTTTAGATGTCAAATCTTGTTTTCTCGGAGACAAATGGCTTTAGATGTCAAATCTTGTTTTCTCGGAGACAATTGGCTTTAGATGTCAAATCTTGTTTTCTCGGAGACAATTGGCTTTAGATATCAAATCCTGTTTTCTCGGAGACAATTGGCGTGAAATTTAAAATCCTGTTTTCTCGGAGACAATTGGTTTTAGATGTCAAATCTTGTTTTCTCGGAGACAATTGGCGTGAGATCTCAATCCTATTTTCTGGGCATCACGTTAACAAGTCCGTGAAATGAACACCCCTAAACCCCACTTTATATAGAGAAAGCTCCCCCTCCAAGATGTAGGTTATGTATCTGGTTAGAACCGCCTAAATGAGGCGGCTCTAACGAGTACCACAACCTATGTTTGCAGTTTACATAAGAAAAAATTGTCACGTACTTTTATCAGAAAAGTAGCCATTTTTGAGCTGTGAAAAAAAAAAACACTACGAGCTCGTATGTCGTATGATTGTGTTATCGTAATGAAAAATATATCAAAATTTCAAAATGTCGTCTGGTGGGAAAAAAAAACACCATGCAGAGCGTTAACAGAAACAGATGATTAAGCCAATCACCTTGTAAACCAGGGACCGCAGGATCGTTCCCTGGCTTCTCCAGACTTTCGGATGAGTCTTTAAACCGAGGTCCCGTCTCCGTATTAACTTAGCTGTTGGTGGGACGTAAAACTCTTACACTCACTCACTCACGAACAGGTGCATCTTCAAGAGAGGTAACTCTTCCAAACATGTCTAAGTGTCTAAAAAAAGGTGACCCCAACCCAATTTATGAAAGTGATGGATCATATGGCAAGTGTATCAATGTTTCTGAACATTACGATAATACATACGTGTGACACAGAGCATTCTTTCATATCTCCAACATCATTAATTTGCTGATCAAAATGTGTGATATTATATCCCAGCCAGCAATGAATGCCGGGCCAACGTCGGGCCGATAGCGGTACGACGTTGTAACGTCGTACCGCTTTCGGCCCGACGTTGGCCCGTTGTTTGTGCTGGCAGGGAGTCTTGTCTATACTTGAAACATAGATTGTAAGTGCTCGTTACGAGCACGACCTATGCCTCGGAACAGAACTAAGAAAAATAATTTTTGTTTGTTTGATCTGAGGTTTAACGTCCCCGTCAACACTGTAAAGGTCATTTTGGAGACGTTGCTTCCAGTTTTGTGGGACTTTTGCCCGACATTGAGATGAAATGACATCTCAAGCCCTGTCGCCAAATGAAACCAATAGAGTTTATATGCATGGACGGGTACCGACTCGCACCGCTTTGCCTGGGCAGGCTTAGATCCTCTAAGCGATTTACCAGTACTCGTGTGCGAGTCGGTTTCAGGTCTGCGTGGAAGCATCATGCAGCCCATTTATTTCTTCAAGCCCCGTTGGGCGGGGGCCGAAGAAAAATAATATATACACCCTATAAACTCCAGTTTTGTCTATATAATGTGGGGTTTAAGGGGATAAATAGAAGGGCTTGTTAACGTGATGTTAAACCTGTATTGGCCCAAATGGGGCTTATGTTTGTTATACAGTAGAACTTCGATGGCTCGAACACCGATGGCTCGTTTACCATGGATGTGTCGAACCCATTCTTGAGCCCCTAGCGAAATCCTCTACATAAGAAATAGTGGGAGATAAATAAAGAGATTTTAGTCTTTTATCTTGCAAATGTATGCTGTGTGTACTCATTAGAATCGCCTCAATGAGGCGATTCTAATGAGTACACTCAGCATACATATTCATTACAGAAGACCGAAAATATGTCTTAAAGTATCTTGTTATGCCTCCTGACAGTAATCTCGGTGGCTCGAACTACCCCTGTCTCGAACAGATTTTCGTGGTCCCAAAGGTGTTCGAGCCATTGAAGTTCGGTTATATATGCCTATGGTATCACATGTAAAGTCCGTCAGAATTCACTTTCCATTTATGTCCATGGTAAAAAGGGAAGTAAATATCTTTCAGTTGAGACAGCTCTATCGCAAACGTCTACTTTATTGACAATGATATACGCATAGAGCAAACCATTACTATAACAGACCCGTGTCACATACTGCATTCTTTCATAGCTCCAAAACGGTCATTTTTTATGATGAAAATTTGTGATATTTTCCTTTCTTATTCTCCAAAGGTAGGTTTTGGGTGCTCGTTAGAATCGCCTCATCGAGGCGGTTCTAACGAATACCCACACTATAACCCCTATCTTTTCTTTTGTTATTTTCTCGCAAACAAGGAGTTTATCAAGAGAAATCATACAGGCCGACACCCGACAAAAAGGGTATATGTTCATCAAATAAGGGTGTGTACCCGATGTTTTAAAACCTTTTTAGCTCACCGTCACGTTGTGACGAGGTGAGCTTTTGGGATCACTTTTTGTCCGTCGTCCGTCGTGCGTGCGTGCGTCCGTGCGTCCGTCCGTGCGTAAACAATTTCTTCAAACGACATCTCCTCCTAAACAACTGAGCGGATTTTGACCAAACTTCACAGGAATGATCCTTAGGTGGTCCCCTTTCAAAGTTGTTCAAATGGTTCCGGTCCGTTGCACATATAGGTCACAGGAGCCAAAAATCGATTTTTTTTCACTGAAAACTTACAAAATCTTCTTCTCTGAAACTGCAAGGCCCAGGTCTTTGATATTTGGTATGAAGCTTCATCTAGTGGACCCCTACCAAGATTGTTCAAATTATAGTGCTGGGGCCAAAAATGCCCCCGCACCGGGGCCCTTTGGTTTTACATGGGCTTATATAGGGAAAATCTTTAAAAATCTTCTTCTCTGAAACTGCAAGGCCCAGGTCTTTGATATTTGGTATGAAACTTCATCTGGTGGACCCCTACCAAGATTGTTCAAATTATTGTGCTGGGTCCAAAGATGCCCCCGCCCCGGGGCCCTTTGGTTTTACATGGGCTTATATAGGCAAAATCTTTAAACATCTTCTTCTCTGAAACCGCAAGGCCCAGGTCTTTGATATTTGGTATGAAGCTTCATCTAGTGGACCCCTACCAAGATTGTTCAAATTATAGTTCTGGGGCCAAAAATGCCCCCGCCCCGGGGCCCTTTGGTTTTACATGGGCTAATATAGGGAAAATCTTTAAAAATCTTCTTCTCTGAAACTGCAAGGCCCAGGTCTTTGATATTTGGTATGAAACTTCATCTGGTGGACCCCTACAAAGATTGTTCAAATTATTGTGCTGGGGCCAAAGATGCCCCCGCCCCGGGGCCCTTTGGTTTTACATGGGCTTAAATAGGCAAAATCTTTAAAAATCTTCTCTAAAACCGCAAGGCCCAGGTCTTGTCTTTGATATTTGGTATAGAGCTTCATCTAGTGGACCCCTACCAAGATTGTTCCAATTATAGTGCTGGGGCCAAAAATGCCCTCGCCCCGGGGCCCTTTGGTTTTACATGGGCTTATATAGGGATAATCTTTAAAAATCTTCTTCTCTGAAACTGCAAGGCCCAGGTCTTTGATATTTGGTATGAATCTTCATCTTATGGACCCCTACCAAGATTGTTCAAATTATAGTGCTGGGGCCAAAAATGCCCCCGCCCCGGGGCCCTTTGGTTTTAGATAGGCTTATATAGGGAAAACTTTAAAAATCTTCTTCACTGAAACCGCAAGGCCAAGGTCTTTGATATTTGGTATGAAGCTTCATCTAGTGGACCCCTACCAAGATTGTTCAAATTATAGTGCTGGGGCCAAAAATGCCTCCGTCCCAGGGCCCTTTGGTTTTACATGGGCTTATATTGGGAAAATCTTTAAAAAATCTTATTCTCTGAAACTGCAGGGCCCAGGTCTTTGCTATTTGGTATGAAGCTACATCTAGTGGACCCCTACCAAGACTGTTCAAATTATAGTGCTGGGGCCAAAAATGCCCCCATCCGGGGCCCTTTGGTTTTACTTAGGCTTATATAGGGAAAATCTTTAAAAATCTTCTACTCTGAAACTGCAATGCCCAGGTCTTTGACATTTGGTATGAAGCTTCATCTCTTGGACCTCTATCAAGATTGTTCAAATTATAGCCCTGGGGCCAAAAATGCCCCCCGCTCCTTGGCCCTTTGGTTTTTCATAGACTTATATAGGGAATATCTTGAAAAATCTTCTATTCTGAAACCACAAGGCCTAGGTCTTTGACATTTGGTATGCAGCTTCAGCTAGTGGACCTCTACCAAGATTGTTCAAATTATAGCCCTTGGGCCACAAATGCCCCCGCCCCAGGGCCCTTTGGTTTTACATAGACTTATAATAGAGATAATCTTTGAAAATCTTCTTCTCTGAAACAACAAGGCCCAGGTCTTTGATATTTGGTGTGAAGCTTCATCTAGTGGACCTCTATCAAGATTGTTTAAATTATAGCCCTGAGGCCAAAAATGCCCCTGCCCCGGGGCCATTTGGTTTCACATAGGCTTATGTAAGGAATATCTTTAAAAAATCTTCTTCTCTGAAACCACAAGACCCAGGTCTTTGATATTTGTTGTGTAGCTTCATCTAGTGGACCTTTGCCAAGATTGTTCAAATAATAGCCTTTGTTGATATTTGGTATGAAGCTTCACCTTTTTAGACCTCCCTCAACATTATGCACATTATAACCCTGAGGTCAATAATGGCCCTCCCCGGGGCCCACTTGTTACTCTATGGATCAGGTGAGCGATCCAGGGCCATCATGGTCCTCTTGTTCGTGCTCAACTCAGGTGAGCATTGAATTTATAATGCTCATAAATATTAAAATACAAATGAAAGCGGCCCTTTTTTTACAGAATGTTATTTGTCCTATTGTTGGTATTTGGTATTTTGAAATCTATGAGCAAGACAAATTTCTTGCTCAAGTGAGTTGAGCATGAAAACAGTTTTTTTAGCCTCTGACCCAAGCCACTAGCAAGAATGCGCTAATGTGCAGAATAATCTGAGCCTTAGCAGGTCGCGTGTGCAATGAACGACACCAAAACACGCCTATATAATTTTGACCCCTGAAACTCCACTTTTATATAGAAAAAAACGGGTTTACACGGGTATACATTATTTTTCTGATTTCTGCTCAAAACATAGATTGTGGGTACTCGTTAGAACCGCCTCGCCGAGGCAGTTCTAACAGGCACCTACTATCTATGTTTACATGGATTGTGGGTACTCGTTAGAACCGCCTCGCCGAGGCGGTTCTAACGGGTACCTACAATCTATGTTAAGAGCAGGAATAAGAAAAATATCACAATTTTTCATCTTAAAATTATCGTTTTTCGGCGGTGAAGTTTACAGTGCATTTGTATAGGCATGTTTTCGTAATGTACCTTTTTTCTCATGCTCTGGCTTAAGTATTGAATTTAACCCATTGTATACTGGTGGACTCTTCCATTGCTATATGATGGACAGGTCCATCTATCGTATAAGAAGTGTAAGGTCTATTTTTTTTTCATTTATCTTATTCTATTTTGATGGAAAATCCTCTTAGTAAACAGTGCTGGGCCTTATCAGTTCTGCGGCGTCTGATCTGGGTCTACACTGTTTGCCAGGGTACCCCTGTAAGGATTTCCAGCCTCAAATGGGTAAAAAAAAAATTAAAAAAAAAAAAAACAGTGAAGCGCATCGCGAAAACACTCATATAATTTTGACCCCCTTGAACCCCACTGACATATAGTAAAAACAGGGATTTATAGGGGTAAACCTTTTTTTTTCGGCGGTTATAACGAGCACCCGCAATCTATATTTTAAAGCAGAAATAGGAAAAATAACACAATTTTTCATCTTAAAATTTTCGTTTATTTTTTCCGCAGTACAGTTTACAATGTATTTGTATAGGTGTGTTTTCGTTATGGTATTAAAACACGTTCTATCTTGTCAACCAACAGGGAGAAAAAGTGACGAGCTATGTGTCAAAGGTGATGGATTATAAACACCATATTACGTTCAAGGGTCTACGAGAGACGGTAGAAAAAATCAACAACTCGCTGGAGAAACATCCAATACCAGGTATACAACGCGTCATTGCATTAAACATCGTACTGATTTTTAATGACAGATTCTTTCTGTCATTCTTCGTCGTGCTGCATGTTTACAATTTTAACGTCCGAACTTCCGGCTTCCACTACTTTTGAAATATGACTCCGCGCAAATAGTCCGTTGTTTGTTGACTTTTCATGCTCGCTGTCTCAAAACTAATTTCTCATGGCATTATTTCCGCATTTTGATTACATGCTTTGTTTCATTTGTAATCAAAATACAAAAATGATCTTTCTTAAATTACAAACAAAACGGGAATTGAATATGCATAAGGAAAGTTCCCATTTTATACAGACGACCGCATAATGGGTCATTGGCGAATCTTGGAGGCGGCGTCTAACCACGGCCTTCACTGCAGGCTTCACTGTTGTCGAAAGTTAGCCCATTTTTTTTTCCTAAATTAATTCCTATATTTCTAGCTGACGCCCCTTAATTTTGAACCGGGATTTCGAAATGAAATCTTCGTCAGATAAGTGATAATATTACATTCAGTACAAAATGGGTTATGATTAATTATATTTGTATCAATACGCCATTAAAGTACCTTTGTATATTTTTAGAAAAGAAAAACAAAACAAAACAATATGTATAGAGCTACAATCAGTGCACACCATTTAAGTATATAGATAAATTTTGAAAAATAAAGAAAATAGACCGTATAATAAGCTGTATTTAACTTTTGATTATCGACCAAGCCGCTTTGTCTGGTCCTGACCCGCACACAACAGTTAACAGGCCAGGTTAAGATTTTACCCCTTCAACCCACGAGTTTCTCCAGTTCACTCTTCAGTCACTGAATTTGTACGCGTCCATTCTACACATGTAAATTGGGTGTCTAGTCAATAGTCGTCAATAGCATGTCAAACCACGTAGAACCGAATGCGGTGTATCATTATGAGCCATCTCACCAGGTTCTACACTGTTTGCATCTGTAGGTATCTGTACTTGGCTATAAAGGGCTGAAATGGTACAGACTCATAACACTTACATGACCTAATTAAATGCGAAGTACGTGACGCTAGAAAATTCAACGTACGGTAGCAAGCCAGCAATAATAAACTCCTAATAGTTATCACTGTCCAATTCTGTTGTATAGGTCTATGTAAGCACAATGTTGTGATAAATAATTAGTCACATGCCGCAAAACCTCAAACATCGCACAAAAAGTGTTTTCCTTTATTGTAGCGCACGACATAAGGCAGATTCTTGACTAAGCCGCGAAACACATTTCAGTCAACAAGTGTAAGCTTTTACAAGAAAGTTGCGGCTATGTGTTGTCATAAAACTGGCAACTATCTCAGCAGACACATGACGTAATTGTGACGTCACATCAACGTCGGTGCAACGTCATGACGTTGCATCGACGTTGATTTGACGTTGCCCTAGCGACGTGTGCCTGCTGGGTAGTCATTTGCATGCTGTTTTATTTATAATGTCCAAGTAAAATGAAGATGAAAGTGTTTAACAGCCGATTCACCTCAGTTTTGTGAACCAAACTAAAAATCAGCACTCCAGCGCCATTGTCCTTATCACTTAAGAAAGTAAATCTGAATTGCACGAACCGCAGAAAAGCGACCGACGGTTGATTTTCTAAGAGTGCCCTAAAATCACCGTGTCATTCTGTCAGTCTGTCTGTCCGTCCGTAACCCGTTTGTGAAAATTGGTGATAGTGACTTAACCGCTTGGAATATTTAAACAATTTTTGTCATACTGAAAGATATCAATGAGATCTAACCAATGAACTTCCGAAATATTACATTCCATTTAGTAAAGCCTCGCCGAGGCGAAAAATGTGAAAATTTTCGAACTGCTTCTCCTCGGAAACCGTTGGGCCGATTGAAGTCAAATTTCATATGAAGCCTCTATGGGATGGGGGAAACCAAAATTTGCTCATGGGATCCAGGTCACATGACCAAAATGGCCGCCAAACCATATATGGTCTGTCTGTCTGTCCGTCCGTAACCCGTTTGTGAAAATTGGTGATAGTGACCTAACCGCTTGGAATATTTAAACAATTTTTGGCATACTGATAGATATCAATGAGATCTAACCAATGAATTTGCGAAGTATTACATTCCATTTAGTATAGACTCGCCGAGGCGAAAAATGTGAAAATTTTCGAACTGCTTCTCCTCGGAAACCGTTGGGCCGATTGAAGTCAAATTTCATATGGGACCTATATGGGATGGGGGAAACCAAAATTTGCTCATGGGGTCCAGGTCACATGACCAAAATGGCCGCCAAGCCATATATGGTAAAAACCCTTCAAAAATAGTCTTCTCCAGAACAACTGGGCAGATTTCCATGAAACTTGATAAATAGCATCTGGGACGTAGGCCCATCATAAATTGCTAAAATGGTGACCCTGTTTTGACCTTGGCCTTCTTTGTGCCTAGGTCTAACTTTGACACATATGCTTTTGTATTGGAAAAGTGAGAATGCATTTTATCCTGCAAACCATTCAGAATACAGTACTAAAGCATAAGATATATATTTTTGCTCCTTACGATAAGGCGCATTTATTGGGGGAGCCGTTTTAAGTCCAGGTCACATGACCAAAATGGCCGCCATACCCATATATGGTTACACTCATAAAGCTAAAAGCATCCGGTGGGTCGTGCACTTCAGCTGAAGCACTGGTTTTTCACAGAATCTGTCATTTCAGTGCCTTTTGGCGCTTTGATTCTGTTACGCTACTCGCCTTGTAAACCAGGGGTCGCAGGATCGATCCCGGGCTTCTCTAGACTTTCGGAGGAGTCTTTGAACCGAGTTCCCATCTCCGTATGACCATAGCTGTTGGTAGGACATAAAACTCAAACACTCACTCACTCACTTAATTTTCTGCTATTTTGCCCTTAGATGTGTAATTTGTCACTGTTTGCACCCTGCTAGCATTCTACATAAATCTACAGCGGGCCGTTAGCGGCCCGTCAGCTACCCTGACGGGCCGCTAACGGCCCGCTGTAGTTTTATGTAGAATGCTTACTGAGTGGTAACTAATATGCTTTTTTTCTGAAAAAAGAAAAAGGAAGCTGCGTTCAGATGTACCCGCAAAACTACAACTGCATTAAATAGTACATTTTCTAGACTATGAGAGAGGCATAATCACCGACACCATAGACATTAATGGGGATGGGAATATCTGGCACATTTTCCCGTCATTTTTCAAAAGGAAGAAAAATTTCGGGACTTCCTTTTCTATAAACCTTGTCCAACAGAAAAAAGGGTCAATTCTTAAAGGAAAGAATTTGCTCCTCAGGAGTAAATTCTTTCCTTTAGGAGTTGACCCATATTGACATGTGAGACAAAAATACTTTTACAAGAGTTACCTCCCCTGAAGGTGTATCCATTCCCCTTAAGTTGTGTGCTGTAAACAGTACAATGCTCAAGTTTCTTACTCTATGAAAATCTCTAATGGTTATGGGGAAGAAGGGCATTCAAATCTCTAATGGTCCTAGGGAAGAAGGAATCTTTGTAAATGCCAGTCCTTGAAGCAGGGATCTGAATAGCGAATTAGTGATGATTTCTGCAGCGCCTAGGGGTGGGGGGGGGGGGGGTGGGACATGGATATCTGTTTCATTGTTGGCAGTTCACTTTTTACCTATTGTACAAAGGTCAAAAACTTGCTGCCAGCATTCCTTCATATGACATTGTTGCCCCCATCTAAGCGCTGTAGAAATCACCACTCATTAGCATTTCAGACGTTCGGATCCCTACTGCAAGAACTGACATTTACAAAGGTTCCTTCTTCCCTAGGACCATTAGAGATTGGAATGCTCTTCTCGATTCTATCATTTCCTCAGTCGAGGATTGGTCTAACTAATTTTTCCTCGTTGAAAAGATCTAGGGACTAACTTCTCATGTCACAGGTCCTGGTGAATGAATGTCATTTGACGTGTCACCAGTAACAATTCTGATTCTTAGCAGTAGGATTCTCGGGCACTGCCATGCTGAAGCAATAATAAAACAAAACTAATGTACACTCATGTAAACCCCATTTTTCGCATCACAAAAACATGCCTATATAATTTTAACCCCCTCAAACCACACTTTTATATTGTAAAACTGAGGTTTGCAGGGGTATACATTATTTCTGCTCTTAAATATAGATTGTGGGTATTCGTTAGAACCGCCTCAATGAGGCGGTTCCAACGAGTACGGACAATCTATATTTTGAGCAAAAATAAGAAAAATATCACAATTTTTCATCTTAAAATTTTCGCTTTTATGGTGGTAGAATATACAGTGTATTTGTATAGGCGTGTTTTTGTAATGACAATGTATCTATGTTTGTTTGTTTTGTTTGATTTGAGGTTTAAAGTCCCCGTCAGCACTGTATAGGTCACTTTGGAGACGTTGCTTTCATTTTTATGGGACATTTACCTGACATTGAGATGAAATGACATTTCAAGCCCTGTAGCCCAATGAAACCAATAGGGTTTATAAGCATCGAACGTTACGTTGACTCGCACCGCTTTGCCTGGGCAGGCTTAGATCCTCTAAGCGGTTTACCAGTACTCGTGTGCGGGTCGGTTTCACCTCTGCATGGAATCATCATGCAGCCCATCTTTTTCTTCAAGCCCCGATCGGCGGGGGCTATTTTCTTTACATAAAGTCGTGTTTGCTGTTGTTATTATTACAGGGACCTGATCATGTCATGTTTTAATATATACACGCAAATTGCTAGGATTCTAATACGATTATGTACCCACAGAATGATCAATGCAATAATAAGTACAACGGTTCAGGAGTCCCAGCAGCAGAGGAACACTAATTAGAGTAGGGTTAGGGTTAGGGTTAGGGTTAGGGTTAACCCTAACCCTAACCCTAATTGAAACTCTATGTTTTTAGGGGAAATAATAAACCTCGAATTGGTTACATTTAGACGTCAGTTCGAGGAGTCTGTGTCACGTGATGTCGATCCGAACCAAACAGCATTCATGGTGGACTTGGACAAAGTTACCAGATATACTAAAATAATTCGACTATACTATATCAGTGGACCAAGTTGTGGAGACAAACTAGGTAGGATTTTTATTTTTATTTTTTTTTTTCACTTTTGCTTGTTTGTTTTAGGTTTGCGCCCCTTTCAAGATTATTTTACACATTTCAAACCGATCGTTAATCAGAGGTGGGCGAAAATTGTAGTACCCGGAGATTAAATGTAACCATCGTTGCATAACTTGGCGTCTACATGCATGGTAGTTAACCCAAGCGTGTCTTTTTCTGCTAATCTGTCAACAGATGGGGAATCCATCTAGCACAGATCTTTCTCATTTTCAAATCCCGTTTCAGAATTGTATGGGCTGCTCCTAATGAGATGCCAACCATACTAGCTATTTGCCTAGTGGTGTATCGTGCATCGGTAGCAACTATTTCTTTCACTCTAGCAACCATCTTGGCAGATGTTGCTCTTTTCGGCCGACGATCATGTGGTGCATTTTCTGTTGAGCCTAGCCCATAGCTGAATTTCTTACACCAACTAAAAACTGTCGGAAAAGATATTTCATTATGCCCATAAACCGAACATATTTCATGCAAAATGTCTTTGCACCGTATACCAAGAATACAACGATTCTTAATATAGGACCGTATTTCAACGGCGTACTCTGACCTTCTTCCAACCATGTTTTGTATTAGTATACAAGAGTAGACAGTGTTTATCGAACGATATACATGGCTAAAGTCAACGGATTTTAACAGGTTTGGTATCAATGTATAGGTAAAATGTTTTCCTACGCTGTGATATTTATTTACAGAGGATTTTCGCATTAGTGCATGAGAAAACGTTCTACTTGCATTCATATTTGAACAGTCCTCGTATCTCTGACTGGTTTAACCTTTAGGACGTTGACATTCATGTCTGGTTTAGTCTTCGGAACGTTGACATTCCTGTCTCGTTTGGCCTTTGGAATGTTAATATTCCTGACTGGTTTAGCCTTTGGGACGTTGCTATTCCTGACTGATTTATCCTTTGGAACGTTGATAGTCCAGTCTACTTTAACCATTGGATTATTGATGTTCCTGTCTAGTAAAGCCTTATGAATGTTGATATCCCTGACTTGTTTAACCGTTGGTACGTTGACGATTATATCTAGTTTAGCTTTTGGACGTTAATATGCTTGGCTAGTAAAGCGTTTGGAACATTGATTTCTCTTACAAGTTTAACATAGCTGCACATAATCCTCGCGAGAGGGTGCTGCAGGATATATAGATAGATAGATAGAACATTTGGGACGTTGACATTCTTGTCTAGTTTACCCTTTTGGACGTTGATGTTCTTGTCTAGTATAACCTTTGGGACGTTGACATTCCTGCCTAGTTTAGCCGTTGAGACATTGATATTCCTATCCAGTATAGCCTTTGTGACTGATATCCCTGTCTAGTATACCGTTTCGGACGTTGATGCAAAACAGGACACAGAGTCAGCTTTATGTTTCTTTTTGTTATTTAGGTTTGTATGAGATGGTACCAGAAGTAACAAAACTCCCAGGACCTAATAGCGTGATGGGAAGGCCTCAGTTCCAGAAGGAATCAGATCTTTATTTGAATCTCGCGGCTTGGTTAGGACAAAATCAGGTTATTTGTATTTTAATACTGCTTTTGTCATTTTTTTAAGATTAAAGAAGGGTCTTTGTGTATATTGGACTTTAAAACAGTCCTCGCTTTTTGTTAGCCTTTTGTTTGTATTTGTCTCAATGGTTGGACTTACTCTTTTTAGACTGAGTTCATTATTATTATTATTATTATTATTATTATTAACTAAATATGTCATAATCACGATAACCATAACGTTAGGGTTAGGGTTGCTAACCCTAACCCTGAAATAAACACACTTAAAAACTTCACCTTGCGTGAAATAAACACACCTAAACCTTCACCTCACGTGAAATAAACACACCCAAAATCTTCACCTCACAAGAAATAAACTCTCCTAAAAACTTCATCTCACGTGAAATGAACACACCTAAAAACTTCACTTCACGTGAAATAACACACCTAAAACTTCACTTCAGGTGAAATAAACACACCCAAAAACATGAAATTATCACACCCAAAAGCTTCATCTCACGTAAAAATAAACCCACCGAAAAACTTCACCTCACGTAAAATAAACACACCCAAAAGCTTCACCTCACGTGAAATAAACCAACCGAAAAACTTCACCTCACGTGAAATAAACGCACCCAAAAACTTCACCTCACATGAAATAAACAAATCTTAAAACTTCACCTCACGTGAAATAAACAACCAAAAGACTTTAACTCACGTGAAATAAACACACCTAAAAACTTCTCCTCACGTGAAATAAACACATCTAAAAACTTCACCTCACGTGAAATAAACACACCCAAAACATTCACCTCACGTGAAATAAACACACCTAAAAACTTCACCTCACGTGAAATAAACACACCCAAAACATTCACCTCACGTGAAATAAACACATCTAAAAACTTCACTTCACGTGAAATAAACACACCTAAAAACTACACCTCACGTGAAATAAACACACCTAAAAACGTCAGCTTACATGAATTATATACACCTAAAAACTACACCTCACGTGAAATAAACACACCTAAAACCTTCACCTCACGTGAAATAAACACACCTAAAAACGTCAGCTTACGTGAATTAAACACACCTAAAAACTTCACCTCACGTGAAAAAACACACCTAAAACCGTCACCTCATGTGAAATAAACACACCATAAACCGTCACCTCACGTGAAATAAACACACCCAAAAACTTCACCTCACATGAAATAAACAAATCTTAAAACTTCACCTCACGTGAAATAAACAACCAAAAGACTTTAACTCACGTGAAATAAACACACCTAAAAACTTCTCCTCACGTGAAATAAACACATCTAAAAACTTCACCTCACGTGAAATAAACACACCCAAAACATTCACCTCACGTGAAATAAACACACCTAAAAACTTCACCTCACGTGAAATAAACACACCCAAAACATTCACCTCACGTGAAATAAACACATCTAAAAACTTCACTTCACGTGAAATAAACACACCTAAAAACTACACCTCACGTGAAATAAACACACCTAAAAACGTCAGCTTACATGAATTATATACACCTAAAAACTACACCTCACGTGAAATAAACACACCTAAAACCTTCACCTCACGTGAAATAAACACACCTAAAAACGTCAGCTTACGTGAATTAAACACACCTAAAAACTTCACCTCACGTGAAAAAACACACCTAAAACCGTCACCTCATGTGAAATAAACACACCATAAACCGTCACCTCACGTGAAATAAACACACCTAAAAAATTGACCTCACGTGAAATAAACACACCTAAAACCGTCACCTCACGTGTAATAAACACACCTAAGAATTGACCTCACGTGAAATAAACACACCTAAAAACTTTACTTCACGTGAAATTCACATACCTGTAAACTTCATCTCACGTGAAATGAACACACATGTGAACCTCATCTCACCCGAAGTGAACACACCTGTAAACCTCTTCTCACGTGACAAGAATACGTTTGTAAACTTCACTTTACGTGAAAGGAACACGGCAATAAACCTCACCTCACGTAAAATGAGCAGTAAACCTCACCTCACGTGAAATGAACACATCTGTAAACTTCACTTCTCGTGTTATGAACACACCTTTAAAACTCGCCTTCCGAGTAATTAACATTTTTTAAATGAAAATCTGAAAATTGAAAAGTGAAAATTGAAGAGTGAAAAGAAAACATCAACATACGTACAATGAACACACTGGCGTGAGCTGAACACACCTGTAAATTTCCGGCCCCCGCCCCTCATGGCTTGAAGAAATAGATGGGCTGCATGGTGCTTCCACACAGAGCTGAAACCGACCTGCACACGAGTACTGGTAAACCGCTTTGAGGATCTAAGCCTGCCCAGGCAAAGCGGTGCGAGTGTCGGACTGTCCATGCTTATAAACCATATTGGTTTCATTGGGCGGCAGGGCTTGAGATGTTATTCCATCTCAATGTCAGGTAAAAGTCCCACAAAATTGAAAGCAAAGTCTCCAAAATGACCTTTACAGCGTTGACGGGGACGTTAAACCTCAAATCAAACAAACAAACAAAACCTGTAAATTTCATCTAACGTGAAATGAGCACACCTGGTGGCCTCACCTCACGTGAAATGAACACCCTGTAAATCTTACCATACGCGACATGCACACACATTTAAACCTTACCTTATGAGAAATGAACATACCTGTAAACCTTACCTTACGTGACACGAACATACCTGTAAACCTTACCTTACGTGACATGAACACACCTGTAAACCTTACCTTACGAGAAATGAACACACCTGTAAACCTCACCTTACAAGAAATGAACACATCTGTAAATCTCGCCTTACGAGAAATGAACATACCTGTAAACCTCACCTTACGAGAAACGAACACACCTGTAAACTCGCCTAACGAGAAATGAACATACCTGTAAACCTCACCTTACGAGAAATGAACACACCTGTCAACTTCGCCTTACGAGAAAGGAACACACCTGTTAACCTCACCTTACGAGAAATGAACACACCTGTTAACCTCACCATACGAGAAATGAACACACCTGTAAACCTCGCCTTACGAGAAATGAAAAAACACATGCAAACCTCGCCTTACGAGAAATGAACACACATGTAAACCTCGCCATACAAGAATTGAACCAACCTGGAAACCTTACCTTACCAGAAATGAACACACCTATAAACCTTACCTAACCAGAAATGAACACACCTGTAAACCTTACCTTACGAGAAATGAACACACATGTAATCCTCGCCTTACAAGAAATGAACACACATGTAAACCTCGCCTAACGAGATATGAACACACCTGTAAACCTTACCTTACCAGAAATGAACATACCTGTAAACCTCACCTAACGAGAAATGAACACACCTGTAAACCTCGCCTAACGAGAAATGAACATACCTGTAAACCTTACCTTATGAGAAATGAACACACCTGTAAACCTCGTCTTACGAGAAATGAACACACCTGTAAACCTCGCCTAACGAGAAATGAACATACCTGTAAACCTTACCTTATGAGAAATGAACACACCTGTAAACCTCGCCTTACGAGAAATGAACACACATGTAAACCTCGCCTGTCGAGAATTGAACACTAGTAATCCTCACCTTACGAGAAATGAACGCAATTTAAAACCTCACCTTTCGAGAAATGAACACACCTGTAAACCTCGCCTTACGAGAAATGAACATACCTGCAAACCTCACCTTACCAGAAATGAACACACCTGTAAACCTCACCTTACGAGAAATGAACACACCTGTAAACCCCACCTTACGGGAAATGAACACACCTGTAAACCTTACCTTACGAGAAATGAACATACCTGTAAACCTCGCCTTACGAGAAATGAACACACCTGTAAACCTCACCTTACGAGAAATGAACACACCTGTAAACCCAACCTTACGAGAAATGAACACACCTGTAATCCTCGCCTTACGAGAAATGAACATACCTGTAAACCTCACCTTACCAGAAATGAACACACCTGTAAACCTCACCTTACGAGATGTGAACGCACCTGTAAACCTCACCTTACGAGATTTGAACGCACCTGTAAACCACGCCTTACGAGAAATGAATACACCTGTAAACCACGCCTTACGAGAAATGAACACACCTGTAAACCTTACCTTACGAGAAATGAATACACCTGTAAACCACGCCTTACGAGAAATGAATACACCTGTAAACCACGCCTTACGAGAAATGAACATACCTGTAAACCTTACCTTACGAGAAATGAATACACCTGTAAACCACGCCTTACGAGAAATGAATACACCTGTAAACCACGCCTTACGAGAAATGAATACACCTGTAAACCACGCCTTACCAGAAATGAACACACCTGTAAACCACGCCTTACGAGAAATGAACACACCTGTAAACCACGCGTTACAAGAAATGAATACACCTGTAAACCACGCCTTACCAGAAATGAACACACCTGTAAACCTCACCTTACCAGAAATGAACACACCTGTAAACCACGCCTTACGAGAAATGAACACACCTGTAAACCACGCCTTACGAGAAATGAATACACCTGTAAACCACGCCTTACGAGAAATGAACACACCTGTAAACCCCACCTTACGAGATGTGAACGCACCTGTAAACCACGCCTTACGAGAAATGAATACACCTGTAAACCACGCCTTACGAGAAATGAATACACCTGTAAACCACGCCTTACGAGAAATGAACATACCTGTAAACCTTACCTTACGAGAAATGAACACACCTGTAATACTCGCCTTACGAGAAATGAATACACCTGTAAACCACGCCTTACGAGAACTGAATACACCTGTAAACCACGCCTTACGAGAAATGAATACACCTGTAAACCTCACCTTACCAGAAATGAATACACCTGTAAACCACGCCTTACGAGAAATGAACACACCTGTAAACCACGCCTTACGAGAAATGAATACACCTGTAAACCACGCCTTACGAGAAATGAATACACCTGTAAACCTCACCTTACCAGAAATGAACACACCTGTAAACCACGCCTTACGAGAAATGAACACACCTGTAAACCACGCCTTACGAGAATGAATACACCTGTAAACCACGCCTTACGAGAAATGAACATACCTGTAAACCTTACCTTACGAGAAATGAACACACCTGTAAACCACGCCTTACGAGAAATGAATACACCTGTAAACCACGCCTTACGAGAAATGAATACACCTGTAAACCTCACCTTACGAGAAATGAACACACCTGTAAACCACGCCTTACGAGAAATGAACACACCTGTAAACCACGCCTTACGAGAAATGAACACACCTGTAAACCACGCCTTACGAGAAATGAATACACCTGTAAACCACGCCTTACGAGAAATGAATACACCTGTAAACCACGCCTTACGAGAAATGAATACACCTGTAAACCACGCCTTACGAGAAATGAACACACCTGTAAACCTTACCTTACGAGAAATGAACACACCTGTAATACTCGCCTAACGAGAATTGAACACTAGTAAACCTCACCTTACGAGAAATGAACACACCTGTAAACCTCACCTTACCAGAAATGAACACACCTGTAAACCACGCCTTACGAGAAATGAACACACCTGTAAACCTCACCTTACGAGAAATGAATACACCTGTAAACCACGCCTTACGAGAAATGAATACACCTGTAAACCACGCCTTACGAGAAATGAATACACCTGTAAACCACGCCTTACGAGAAATGAATACACCTGTAAACCTCACCTTACCAGAAATGAACACACCTGTAAACCACGCCTTACGAGAAATGAATACACCTGTAAACCACGCCTTACGAGAAATGAATACACCTGTAAACCACGCCTTACGAGAAATGAATACACCTGTAAACCTCACCTTACCAGAAATGAATACACCTGTAAACCACGCCTTACGAGAAATGAACACACCTGTAAACCACGCCTTACGAGAAATGAACACACCTGTAAACCACGCCTTACGAGAAATGAACACACCTGTAAACCCCACCTTACGAGATGTGAACGCACCTGTAAACCACGCCTTACGAGAAATGAATACACCTGTAAACCACGCCTTACGAGAAATGAATACACATGTAAACCACGCCTTACGAGAAATGAACATACCTGTAAACCTTACCTTACGAGAAATGAACACACCTGTAATACGCGCCTTACGAGAATTGAACACTAGTAAACCTCACCTTACGAGAAATGAAGACGCCTCACTTCACGTGAAATGAGCACACGTGTAAACATCACCTTACGTGAAATGAACTCGCCTGTAAACCTCACTTCACGTGCCCTGAACCCGACTGTAAACCTTGCCTGAGGTGGTTTAAAACACCTGTAAACCTCACCTTACAAGAAATTAATGATTAAGAGTCAGCGCTCTTACCCACTAGGCCACGGAGGCCCTTCATAATTTGTGGAATAAAATTAAACGAATAAAAATTGTGAGGAAGTTCAAATATTTGATTTATTTTATGCTCTAAACCATCATAGAATGGACAATTAAGGGGAATGAATACACATTCAGGGGAGGCAACTCCTGCAAAAGTAATTTTGTCTCCCTTGTCAATAGTCGTCAACTATTAAAGGAAAGAATTTGCTCCTAAGGAGCAAATTCTTTCCTTTAAGAGTAGACCCCTTTTCCATGGAACAGAGTTTATAGAAAGGCGAACAGGAAGTCCCGAAAATTGCCCCCCCCCCCTTCGACAAATGGCTGAACAATCTGCCAGGTGTAACTATTCACCTTAAGAAACGCATGCTGTTGTGGCAGTACCAAGCTGTGACAATTAAAGCACGTTTGCTGGTAATTTGCAGTTTAAGGGAAGCAACTTCAATTTTGAACGAGCCAAGAAGATCACGTAGGTTGCATTTAGACTGTTCCTCGCCTAGCCCAGAAGCCTCAGTGGTGTAGTGGTTATGCTGCTCGCCTTGTTAACCAGAGATCGCAGGAGCGATCCCTGGCTTCTCCAGAGTATCAGATGGGACTTTAACTCGAGGTCCCGTCTCCCTATGACCTTAGCTGTTGGTGAGACGTAAAACTCACTATGACTCTCCTCGCCTAGCCTATTTTTGTAAAGGTCGTTTGTCGATAAGATTGAGATTACGTAGCATGTTCTTATCATGGCTATTACGGATACGAAAACATGTCACAATTATTCCGTTGAAAATGGCCTTCAAACTGCCATTAAAGACAATATTGTCTCAAGCGCATTACGATAACACATCGGCCCCCATCCATCGGGGCTGGAAGAAATAGATGGGCTGCATGATGCTTCCAAGCAGAGCTGAAATCCGGCCGCACACGACTACTGGTAAACCGCTTAGAGGATCTAAGCCTGTCGAGGTAAAACGGTGCGAGTCGGACCGGCCATGCTTATAAACCCTATTGGTTTCCTTGGGCGACAGGGCTTGAGATGTCATTTCATCTCAATGTCGGGTAAAAGTCCCACAAAATTGGAAGCAACGTCTCCAAAATGACATATACAGTGTTGACGGGGATGTTAAACCGTTAATCAAACAAACGATAACACACCCGTGTGTCATAGTGCAGTCTATCATTTCTCCATTATGACTACTTTTCCGATGAAAATGTGTAACATTTCTTCTTATTTTGAATCATTAAGGTGATTCTAACGAGTACCCACACCTATGTCTTGGAGCAGAAATAAAACAAATGATATATACCCCAGTATACCCCAGTTTTCTCTATATAAAGTGAGATTTCAAGTAGGGGAGTGTTCTTTACACAGACTTGTTAGCATGATGTGTGTTTGTTGATTCTTATGAAAAATAACATGCTGTAATCGAGATTGCCTATTGCCAACTTTGTTTATTTATTCCAGGGGGTTGTCATAAAGTCAGTCTTGCAGACTCCTGTTAGATATTATTACCAGCCAAATTTAGGTAAGTGTGGTCTAATACACGGGTTTTATCTGTTCATAATTCCAGCAAACCGTTATACACCAAACTGTTTAATGATGCCACCATTCGAAAGCCTTCCAAACCCTATCAGTAAACACCATTGTGAAAACACGTCTATTCAAATATATTGGAAAATTCTACCATAAAAAATGATTTTTGTTTTCACGTAAATAAGTCTGGGGCCAGTTGTTCAAAGCATCGTTAGCTTAACGAGCTCGTTAGTGGTCATATTGTCAACTCTTCTAGCAAGTACAATATCTAAAATTTTGGTATTTTTGCTGAACAAAAGTGAGCAGCTTTTGCTCACATTTTTTCAGCAAAAATTTCGGCATATTTGCTATATTTAATGATAAAAGTTTTAACGATACGTTAACTAACGACGTCGTTAGTTTTGAACAACTGGGGCCTGATATTTTTGTGACTCGAAGATTTTGATTGACTTAAACAATCATAGGTCACTAATATCATAATTTACTCCAATTACGCAACAGTTCTTACACGAAGGTTTTTAAATAATACTGTATATTTCTTTCTCTAGCAGTTCAGAAAGAAAAGGTTGAGAGCAGTTCAGCAAGAAACGGTTGCACATCACATTTTGACTGAGAGCATTCAAAGTTTAAAAAGAAATATTGATTCTGATTATCTAACATACTCGAGTACCATATTAAAAGATCAATTTATGAATATTATAAGGTTGCGTAAGGAATGTAATGGACACTTTGTTTGGGACGTTGTGTGTCAAACTTGCAAACTTGTACATTTTGCTGTGCCCTGTCTTTGGCTATACGCAATCAATATGCTCACTTAGAAGACGTAAAACTGCTATAGGAACTTTAGTCACACAAAAAATATAAAGCTGTCCAAAAGCTATAGTTTGATTATGTTTCTCGTTTGTTTCAAATGAAGTTCATAAGGACAGAAAACATATTTGCAATTCATCCATAATAATCAGATAATGCTGTGTTTCTTGACTGTAAAAACTGCATTTTTCTAACAATTCATTGTCGGTCTTGGGTTGAAATATTGTCAAAATAATGTAAATAACATAAAATTGGATTTTTAAGGGCATTACAAGAACATGTTAACGTGTAGAAAATGAAATTTGATAAACACAAGCCAATATTGTTTGTAGGAATGTTTATAATACTATCAAAACAACTACTACTACAACAACAACTACTACTGATAATAATGTTAATAATGAAAACGATAATGGCAATAATTAAACTACTTCTACTACTACATGTCCATCGGGTTTGCAGAAATAAATTGGGCTGCATAATGTTTCCACGCAGAGCTGAAACCGGCCGCACATGAGTACTGGTAAACCGCTTATAGGGTCAAAGCCTGCCCAGGCAAAATGATTCGAGTCGGACAGCCCCTGCATTTAAACATTTTGGGTCGTTTTGGTGTTAGGGCTTGAGATGACATTTCATCTCAATGCGGGGTAGAAGCCACACAAAATTTGAGGCAACGTCTCCGAAATGACCTAAATAGTGTTGACGGGGATTCCAACAAACTACTTCTACTACGCATAATAATGATAATAATTACAATAATAAAAACAATTATGATAACAATTATAGAAGCAATGTCTCCAAAATGACCTAAATGGTGTTGACGCGGAATAAAACAAACACTACTATATTTATTACTACTCCCACTACTACTACAACTACCTAAGTAGTGTTGACGGACTTCTACAACAAGTATTATGATTTTGATTATTATTATTAGCTCACCTTAGCCGAAGTCCCTCCGCCGTCCGTCTACACTTTTGACCAGCTATATCTCTGCAGTCTGAGGCTGATCTCAATAATTTCTTATCTGAGCATGCCTCTGGTGGGGGCATTGATGACATTAGCTTTTTATCGAAATCGAATGAAAACTTTGGTTGCTATGGGAACCACAAGGTCCCATAGACTTACAATGGGAAAAAGCCTTCAGTTTTGATCAGATTTTTCTGAAACTTATATATAAGTAGACAGGAGATGAACGCTCGGATGAGTTCGAACACTGGCAAGGTCGGCTTATTAATTATAGAGTTACGTCCCCTTGATTGCTAAAAATGCCTATTTTTGACATTTTCACCTCCGTAGCCCCTTCAGTTTTGATCGGATTTTCCTGAAACTTATATACAAGTTATTAAGGGTTAATGCTAGGATGAGTTCGAAAACTAGCGATGTCGGTCAATTACCCACGGAGTTATGTTCCCTACTTTGCTGAAAATAGTTTTTTATGACCTTGTTATGACTGTAGCCTCTTCAGTTTTGATCGGATCTTCTTGAAACTTACACACAAGTAAGTCAGGGATAAAAGCTCGGATGAGTTCAAAACCTGGCGAGGTCGGCCTATTTGTCACAGAGTTACGTCCTCTTGATTACTGCAAATGCCTATTTTTAACCTTGTGCGTGAGTGAGATTTAGTTTTACGTCCCACCAACAGCTAAGGTCATACGGAGACGGGACCTCGGTTTAAAAAGACTCATCCGAAAGTCTGGAGAAGCCCGGGATCGATCCTGCGATCCCTGGTTTACAAGGCGAGTAGCGTAACCACTGCACCACGGAGGCTTATAACCCCTTTAGTTTTCAGAGAAACTTTTTGAATCTTTCATGTAAGTAAGTAAGGGATAAAACCTCGGCTGAGTTAAAAAAATGGTGAGGTCGGCCTATATTTCAGAGTTATGTCCCCCTTGATAACAGAATATGCATATCTTCGACATTATGTACGTTTGCCATCGCTCTAGGGCCTACATTTCTTTACTGATTTCAATATAACTTGACACAAATGTTCCATATGAGAATATTTTGAACAAGTACTACTTCTAAGGATGTGGCCTCAAGGTCAAGGTCACTGTGGCTATTTTTAGAAAAACATTGTCATCGCTCCAGTGCCTTCATTTCTCCACTGATTTCAATATAGCTTCACACAAACGTTCTTCATGACAATATCTCGAGCGAGTTCGACTTTAAAGGTCGTGGTCTCAAGGTCAAGGTCACTGTGGCTATTTTTAGAAAAGCTTTGTCATTGCTCTATCGCCTACATTTCACGACCGATTTCAATATAACTTCACACAAATGTTCCTTATGACAATGTCTCGAACAAGTTTACCTTTCTAGGTCGAGGCCTCAAGGTCAAGGTCACTGTGGCTAGTTTTAGAAAAACTTTGTCATCGCTCTAGCGCCTACATTTCTTGACCGATTCCAATATAACTTAACACAAATGTTCTTTATGACAATATCTGGAGCAAGTTCGACTTTTAAGGTCTGGCCTCAAGGTCAAGGTCAGTGTGGCTATTTTTAGAAAAAAACTTTGTCATTGCTCTAGCGCCTACACTTTATGCCTGATTTCAATATAACTGCACATAAATGTTCCTTGTGACAATATCACGAGCGAGTTCGACTTTCAAGGTCTTGGCCTAAAGATCAAGGTCACTGTACGTATTTTAAGACAACTTTGTCATTGCTCTTGCTAAGCGCCTACACTTCTTGACTGATTTTAATATAACTTCACACAAATGTTCTTTGTGACAATGTCTCGAGCGAGTTCGACTTTCAAGGTTTTGGCCTCAAGGTCAATGTCACTTTGGCTATTTTTAGAAAAAAACTTTATCATCGCCCTAGCGCCCGCATTTCTTGTTGATTTCAATATAACTTCACACAAATGTTCCTTATGGCATTATCTCGAGCGAGTCCGACTTTTAAGGTGGTTGACTCAAGGTCAGGGTCACTGTGGTTATTTTTAGAAAACTTTGTCTGTGCTCTAGCGCCTACATTTCTTGGCCCGTTTCAATATAACGTAACACAAGTGTTACTATTGAAAATATCTCGAGCGTGTTTGACTTTCAAGGTCATGGCCTCAAGGTCATGGTCACTGTAGCTATTTCTAGAAAAAACTTTGTCATCTCACTAGCGCCTACGTTTCTTGACCGGTTTCAATATAACTTCACACAAATGTTCCTTATGACTATATCTGGAGCGAGTTCGATTTCAAGGTCGTGGCCTCAAGGTCAAGGTCACTTTGGCTATTTTTGGAAAAACCTTATCATCACTCTAGTTGACGTTGTCATCATCATGTCCCTAAGTTTTGAACGGACCTTCCTGAAACTTGCATATAAGTAAGTTAGAGATAAAAACTTGAATGTGTTTGCAAACTATTGTTCTTTCCCCTTCTTGCTGAAAATGCCTATTTTGTTCCTTACCATCACCATAAGTCCTTTAGTTTTGATCGAATCTTCCTGAAACTGGCATATAAGAAGGTTGGGTAGCATATAAGTAGCATATAAGACTGATAATTCGGATGAGTTTGAAACCTGGTGATGTCTGCCTATCTCTCAAAGAGTTACATCCCCATGAATGCTGAAAATACTTGTTTTTGACCTTGTTATCAGTGTAAATCCTTCGGTAAAGATTGGAACTTCCTGAAACTGTGCATCTGTTAGTTCAGATGATTGATATAGGACCTTCATGGTCCTCTTGTTATTATTATTATTACATCTATTATTCTTATTATTTACGTGTTGAAAAAAAAATGAAAAAAAAAAAAAAACACTTGCTGAAAATTCATTACTACTACTACTAATAATAATAATATTGTTATTTTAGAAAACGATGATACAGTTGATAATAATAATAATGATTAAACACGCACGGCATTAATGGACTCATGTTGTTCTTGGTGTTGAAAAGGTGGGTGCTAAATATAAAGAAGACCAGTCTCTTTGCTGATTGTGTTTGTTGGTAAGGCTGTGGCCACTGATCAGGCATTGCCGAATTCAACTCTCTTACACTGTTAACCCTTGTCCTGCTGAATATTCATATATGCCACACTCACTACCGATTATCAACCAATCAGATTACCTGTAGCAAATTATTACAACAAATTCACAATCTGAATGACAAACAATGTAGATCCTGATCAGATGGCTTCTTCAGAAGCCATCTGATCTGGATCTACATTGTTTCAAAGAAAAGGCATATCCGGGCTCAGAAGAACAAGGGTTAAATTCAACACAGTTTTCCATATACATGATCAAACTGACAAGACAACCGGTCTTGCTGAATTTGATACTGCAAATTCAGCGTTCATGTCGACACAGTCAAATAATTCTAGTTTATATCTACAACGTTTAATAATAAGTTCCTTTCCAAAATAGTACAATACAATCACAATCGAGTCACTTGATATGGCACTCTGTGTCATATCATATCTTTTCTTGTCATTTTTTCTACTCCAAACATTGATTGTGGGAACACTAACGAGTACCCACAATCTAGGTTTATGAGAAAAAATGAGAATATAATAAACCCGAGTTTTACTATTATGGAAAAGTAGGGTTTAAGGGGGTCAAAATTATATAGGCCTGTTTGTGATGGACGAATATTTGTTGGTGCCTTTGTAATATGTATCTTTATTTTTTGTAAGTTTTTGTTTATTTCAGGTAAAGTCTACATAGCAGCAGATTCGATGGATGAAGTTAAGGACACATATAAGGAATTAACGATGCTCAATGTCCGCCTGGTATTTTACACAAGACCCAGTTCTGGTTATGCACCACCAATTAACTGTCTCACTTCGCGAGTTTTTATGCCTCTCAGAGTTGGTCTGAAGTCTTACGAAAATATGGGTCAGATAGTGGAAAGAATAAATGCATGGCTACGTGCGACAGGTAATTTGTTTAACACTTACCACGCTGTTCACGACAACCCCTTTCTTTGGAAACAGTGTCGATCCAGATCAGATGGCTTCTTTAGATCAGGATCAGGATCTACACTGTTTGACAGTCAATTTATGAATTTGTAGGAATAAATTACATCAAGTAATCTGATTGGTTCAAAGTCAGAAATGGGGGTGGCTTAACTGAATAAGGGTTAAATTGTGTTCCTTCGTTATGATGAAGAAATGCTTGACTGTTAATTTTTTTAAGGACATCAATCTTTATTTTCCAAAACTGAGATAGTTTTATGTACTTATTAAAAAACCAAAGGACTAGAAACAGATTGATAATTAATATTTGGTATATAAGATGCCGTCAAACAAACCTTTAGAGAACAGTGTTAATGGGAATGGGGACACCTGGAAGATTTTTCCGCCATTTTATAGGGAGACAACTTTCGGGAATTCCTGTACGCTTTCCTGTAGGCCCTGTCCCAGGTAAAAAAGGGGTCTACTCTTCATGGAAAGAATTCCTCACTGCAGTTGGTGTTAAGTGCCGTGTTGCCGCTGTAAAAAGTCTCCCCGTGCTTCATCACAATACAGATTTTATTTTCGTACCTTTTGGGATCATTAAATCCATCCTGTTACCATTGAAAATCGAATACCGCTCAAACCGGCGCAAGGGGGCGTATGCAGCCTTGAAAACTACATTGCTGTACAGGAAGAGACCCAATAAAACCTAGTCTCCGGTTTTCGTTCTTTTGTGTGTACTATGTTTCCAAAGGCAACCTTTTAGCTTTTTATTTTACCTCACTGCAGCTGGTATTAAGTGTCGTGAGACGGCCTTAAAAAGTCTCCCCGTGCTTCATCATAGTGCAGATTATATTGTCTTTTCCTATGGGATCATTTGGCCCATCCTGGTAATACCGCTCAAGCCGGCGCTAGGGGCCGTATACAGCCTTGCAAACTACATTTTTGTGTATGAAGAGACTCAATAAAACCGAGTCTCCGATTTTTGTTCTTTTATGTGTTCCTTGTTTCCAAATGCAACCTTTTAGCTTTTCAGTTAATCCCTATTGACATGGGAGACAAAACTACTTTTGTTGGAGTTGTCTCCTCTGAAGGACTTCCCATTCCCCTTAATAGAAATTTGACTGCCATCTGTGAGCAAGGGAGGTTGATGTACAATTGCTGTGCTAATATTTTGCATATTCTGTGTTATTTCTTCTTGATGCCACCAATTAGTTATGCCTTTTGCTTTTTGACGTGTTATGTTCTCTGGTCATATTTTACTCTACATAGGAACAATATTTGCCCCAAACAAGCGAAAACATGCCTTCCAGAATGTGTGCACAGCCAATACTAAAACAACCCTACGCGTTTACTTAGCCAGGACTTAAACAATCCTAAGCATCTACTCAGCCAGGCCTTGAACAATTCTTAGCCTCCACTTAGCCAGGATTAAAACAATCCTAAGCATCAACTTAAATCCGAAGCATCTTCTCAGCCAGGACTCAAATAAGCCTACGTTTCTTCTTAGCCAGGATTTAAACAATCCTAAGCATCTACTCAGCCAGGAGTTAAACAATCCTAAGCATCTACTCAGCCAGGAATAAAACAATCCTACGCATCTACTATGCCAGGCTTGAAACAATCCTTAGCATCTACTCAGCCAGAACTTCCACAATTTCTAAGCATCTACTCAGCCATGACTTAAACAAGCCTAAACATCTACTCAGCCAGGAATCTAACAATTCTAAGCATCTGCTCTGCCAGGACTTAAACAATCCTATGCATCTACTTAGACAGGACTTAAAAACAATCCAAAGCATCTACTTTGCCAGGACTTAAACAAGCCTTAACATCTACTAGGCCAGCAATTGAACTATCCTACGCATCTACTCAGCCAGGACTGAAACAATCCTATGCATCTGCTCTGCCAGGACTTAAACAATCATACACATCTACTCAGCCAGGAATAAAACAATCCAACGCATTTACTCAGCCAGGACTTAAACAATCCTAAACATCAACTCTGCCAGGACTTAAACAATCCTACGCATCTACTCTGCCAGGACTTAAACAGTCCTACGCATCTACTCAGCCAGGACTTAAACAATCCTAAGCATCAACTCTGACAGGACTTAAACAGTCCTACGCATCTACTCTGCCAGGACTTAAACACTCCTAAGCATCTACTCAGCTAGGACTGAAACAATACTACGCATCTACTCAGCCATGACTGAAACACTCCTAAGCATCTACTCAGCCAGGGCTTAAACAATCCTACGCATCTACTCGGTCAGGACTTAATCAATCCTACGCATCAACTCTGCCATGACTTAAACAATCCTATGCATCCACTCTGACAGGACTTAAACAATCCTACGCATCTACTCAGCCAGGAATAAAACAATCCAACACATCTAATCAGCCAGGGCTTAAACAATCCTATGCATCTACTCTGCCAGGACTTAAACAATCCTACGCATCAACTCTGCCATGACTTAAACAATCCTATGCTTCTACTCTGACAGGACTGAAACAATCCTACCCATCTACGCTGCCAGGACTTAAACAATCCTAAGCATCTACTCTGCCAGAACTTTAACAATCATAAGCATCTACTCAGCCAGCACTTAAACAATCCTGGGCATCCACTCAGCCAGGACTTGAAGAATCTTACGCATCTTCACAGTCAGGACTTAATCTTACGCATCTACTCAGCCAGGACTTAAACGATCCTACGCATCTTCTCAGGCAGGCTTAGACAATCCTATGGGACCTAAGCAATCATACGCATCTACACAGCCAGGACAAAAGTTCCACGGATCTACTCAGCCAGGACTTAAACAATCCTAAGCATCTGCATGTACTCAGTAAAGAGAAGTATTTGTGCACAGCCAGGACTTAAACTATTCTATGCATCTACTCAGTAAGGAGAAAGTCTTTATGTACAGCAAGGACTTAAACTATCCAACACATTTACTCAGTAAGGAGAAAGTCTTTGTGCACAGCAGGGGCTTAAACAACCATACGCATTTACTAAGTAAAAAGAAAATCTTTGTGCACAGCCAGGACTTAAACAATCCTATTCATTTACTCAGTAAAGAGAAAATCTTTGTGCACAGCCAGGACTTAAACAATTCTATTTATTTACTCAGTAAGGAGAATTTTTTTTGTGCACAGCCAGGACTTTAACAATCCTATTCATTTACTCAGTAAAGAGAAAATCTTTGTGCACAGTCAGGACTTAAACAATTCTATTTATTTACTCAGTAAGGAGAAATTTTTTTTTTGTGTACAGCCAGGACTTTAACAATCCTATTCATTTACTCAGTAAAGAGAAAATCTTTGTGCACAGCCAGGACTTAAACAATCCTACGCATTTATTCAGTAAGGAGAAAATCTTTGTGCACAGCCAGGCCTTAAACAATCCTCTTCATTTACTCAGAAAGGAGAAAGTTTTTTGTGCACAGCCAGGACTTAAACAATCCTACGCATCCAATCAGTAAGGGGAAGTCTTTCCCTGCTGCCTTAATGATATCTGAGCCATCGATAAAATTCCGATCAGACTCCATTCCATGGAAGCTGTACTGAATGACGCGAAAAGTATTTAAACAAAATGCTTCAAAGTATGTCATGTTTAAATTACTGAGTGGTCTTTTTTCACTAATGTTCCAGGTCTACCTGTATATCACATGGAAACTATGGAGATGATGTACACTGAGAATGACAGACAAGGAGTTAATACTGAGAAAACAGATTACACCATCAGACCAACATTTGGCCTGAACTTCGTTGTTGCTTATAAGTAAGTGGTTTGCTTTAAATGTAGGGCTAATAAATTGAGCCTTATTCTCACATGCGTGTTTAAGCCTTCTGGGTAAGTTTACAGTAAAATTCCGCTGTTTATACCACCTAAAATTAAGACTAATTCTGCTTTTAGAAGCTTATTTAGTAGGACGCAGTTATTCTTTCTTTGTTTTTTTTTTCTGCATACACTGTCCTCTGGTCAATGACCACCTTTGGGACTGTTCAAACAGTGCCAAAGGTGGTCTTGATATAGGAATTTTGCACTTCCTGTTCACCATCATTGGTATATAGCCGGTGCTGTGTTCTGTGATTGTGGCAGTTCTGTTCATCTTCAATGATATATAGCCTGTGTTCTGTGATTGTGGCAGTTCTGTTCATAATCATTGGTATTTAGCCCGTGTTGTTCTGTGATTGTGGCACTTCCTGTTCATCATCATTGGTATTTAGCCTGTGTTGTTCTGTGATTGTGGCATTTCCTGTTCATCATCATTTCATCATTGGTATTTAGCCAGTGTTGTTCTCTGGTTGTGGCACTTCCTGTTCATCATCATTTCATCATTGGTATTTAGCCTAGGTTGTTCTGTGATTGTGGCACTTCCTGTTCATCATCACTGGTATTTAGCCTGTGTTGTTCTGTGATTGTGGCATTTCCTGTTCATCATCATTTCATCATTGGTATTTACCCAGTGTTGTTCTCTGGTTTAGGCACTTCCTGTTGATCATCATTTCATCATTGGCATTTAGCCTAGGTTGTTCTGTGATTGTGGCACTTCCTGTTCATCATCACTGGTATTTAGCCTGTGTTGTTCAGTGATTGTGGCATTTCCTGTTCATCATCATTTCATCATTGGTATTTAGCCAGTGATGTTCTCTGGTTGTGGCACTTCCTGTTCATCATCATTTCATCTGACATTGGTATTTAGCCAGTGTTGTTCTCTGGTTGTGGCACTTCCTGTTCATCATCATTGGTATTTAGCCTGTGTTGTTCTCTGGTTGTGGCACTTCCTGTTCATCATCATTGGTATTTAGCCTGTGTTATTCTCTGGTTGTGGCACTTTCTGTTCATCATCATTGGTATTTAGCCTGTGTTATTCTCTGGTTGTGGCACTTCCTGTTCATCATCATTGGTATTTAGCCTGTGTTGTTCTGTGATTGTGGCATTTCCTGTTCATCGTCACTGGTATTTCGCCTGTGTTGTGTTCTGTGATTATGGCACTTCCTGTTCATCATCATTGGTGTATAGACTGTATCAATACTGTGTTTTGTGATTGTGGTACTTCCTGTTCATCCTCATTGGCATTTAGCCTGTGCTGTTCTCTATAATTGTGACACTTCTTGTTAATCTTTATTTGTATTTGGCTGTGTCACGTGTTCAGTGATTGTGACAATTCCTGTTCGACTTCATTAGTATTTAGCCTGTATTATTTTCTTATGATTGTGATTTCGATAGAATTTCGCCTGTACTGTGTTTTGTGATTGTGGCACTTCCTGTTCATCTTCACTGGCATTTAGCCCGTGTTGCTCTGTGATTGTGGCACTTCCTGTTCTAATATTATAAGTATTTAGTCTGTACCTTTTTACTATGTTTATGACACTTCCTGGTCATCTTCGGTAATATTTCGTCTGTGATGTGTTTTATGGATGTGGCATTTCCTGTTCCTGTTCCTGTTCATTATCATTTAGCCTGTGCTGGTCATCTTCCTGTTTAATGTTTGTTATGTTGGTGATTCTGATTCCTCCCGCCCCCCCAATTATGTATGTTGTTCCTTTGTTCCAGCTACCTGGAAGGGGGACTTATGTGGGCGTTGCCCCTGTACCTGCACGTTAACCAAAAGGTTGTTGATGATGATTCCTTTTAGTTGCGTTTGAATTATCTGAGTCACCCCCTGTTTGGGAAAGAGCTGCTGACTCGTTATTTTGTTTACCGTCGTAAACGTGTTTTCATTTCTTTCGCTTGTGATATTGTGCTGCGGGCGTGGGGATGGGTGTGGGGGATGATCGTTTCCTGTTTCAGTTTTCTATTTTTAGCTCATCTGTCACGTAGTGACAAGGTGAGCTTTTGGGATCACTTTTTGTCCGTCGTCCGTCGTGCGTCCGTCCGTGCGTCCGTGCGTGCGTCCGTAAACTTTTCTTCAAACGACATCTCCTCCTAAACCACTGATCGTATTTTGACCAAACTTCACAGGAATGATCCTTAGGGGGTCCCCTTTCAAAGTTGTTCAAATGGTTCCGGTCCGTTGCACATATAGGTCACAGTAGCCAAAAATAGATTTTTTTCACCGCAAACTTAAAAAATCTTCTTCTCTGAAACCGCAAGGCCCAGGTCTTTGATATTTGGTATGAAGCTTCATCTAGTGGACCCCTACCAAGATTGTTCAAATTATAGTGCTGGGGCCAAAAATGCCCCCGCACGGGGGCCCTTTGGATTTACAAGGGTTTATATAGGGAAAATCTTTAAAAATCTTCTCCTCTGAAACCAAAAGGCCCAGGTCTTTGATATTTGGTATGAAGCTTCATCTAGTGGACCCCTACCAAGATTGTTCAAATTATAGTGCTGGAGCTAAAAATGCCCCCGCACGGGGGCCCTTTGGTTTTACATGGGTTTATATAAGGAAAATCTTGAAAAATCTTCTTCTCTGAAACCACAAGGCCCAGGTCTTTGATATTTGGTATGAAGCTTCATCTAGTGGACCCCTACCAAGATTGTTCAAATTATAGTGCTGGGGCCAAAAATGCCCCTGCACGGGGGCCCTTTGGTCTTACATGGGCTTATATAGGGAAAATCTTTAAAAATCTTCTTCTCTGAAACCCCAAGGCCCAGGTCTTTGATATTTGGTATGAAGCTTCATCTAGTGGACCCCTACCAAGATTGTTCAAATTATAGTGCAGGAGCTAAAAATGCCCCCGCACTGGGGCCCTTTGGTTTTACATGGGCTTATATAGGGAAAATCTTGAAAAATCTTCTTCTCTGAAACCGCAAGGCCCAGGTCTTTGATATTTGGTATGAAGCTTTATCTAGTGGACCCCTACCAATATTGTTCAAATTATAGTGCTGGATCTAAAAATGCCCCCGCACGGGGGCCCTTTGGTTTTACATGGGCTTATATAGGGAAAATCTTGAAAAATCTTCTTCTCTGAAACCGCAAGGCCCAGGTCTTTGATATTTGGTATGAAGCTTCTACCAAGATTGTTCAAATTATAGTGCTGGGGCCAAAAATGGCTCCGCACCAGGGCCCTTTTGTTTTACATGGGCTTATATAGGGAAAATCTTTTAAAATCTTCTTCTCTGAAACCGCAAGGCCCAGGTCTTTGATATTTGGTATGAAGCTTCATCTAGTGGACCCCTACCAAGATTGTTCAAATTATAGTGCTGGAGCTAAAAATGCTCCCCCACACGGGGGCCCTTTGGTTTTACATGGGCTTATATAGGGAAAATCTTGAAAAATCTTCTTCTCTTAAACCGCAAGGCCCAGGTCTTTGATATTTGGTATGAAGCTTCATCTAGTGGACCCCTACCAAGATTATTCAAATTATAGTGCTGGGGCCAAAAATGCCCCCGCACCAGGGCCCTTTTGTTTTACATAGGCTTATATAGGGAAAATCTTGAAAAATCTTCTTCTCTGAAACTGCAAGGCCCAGGTCTTTGATATTTGGTATGAAGCTTCATCTTGTGGACCTCTACAAAGATTGTTCAAATTATAGCCCGTGGGCCAAAAATGCCCCCGCTCCGGGGCCCTTTGGTTTTACATAGACGTATATAGGGAAAATCTTGAAAAATCTTCTTCTTTGAAACCACAAGGCTTAGGTCTTCGATATTTGTTATGAAGCTTCAGCTAGTGGACCTCTATAAAGATTGTTCAAATTATAGCCCTGAGACCAAAAATGCCTTCGCCATGTGGCCCTTTGGTTTTACATAGACTTATATAGGGAAAATCTTTAAAAATCATCTTCTCTGAAACACAAGGCTTATGTCTTTGATATTTGTTATGAAGCTTCAGCTAGTGGACCTCTACCAAGATTGTTCAAATTATAGCCCTGGGGCCCAAAATGCCCCTGCTCCGGGGCCCTTTGGTTTGACATAGACTTATATAGGGAAAATCTTGTTTTACATAGACTTCTATACGCAGGGTAAACCTTTAAAATCTTCTTTTCTGAAACCAGAAAACCCAGGTCTTTCATATTCGATATGAAGCTTCATCTTGTGGACCTCTACCAAGATTGTTCAAATTATAGCCCTGGGGCCAAAATTGACCCTGCCCGGGGCCCACTTGTTATACATTGGATCAGGTGAGCGAACCAGGGCCCTCTGGGCCCTCTTGTCTAATTATAACCAGTGCTTGGTTCATTCAAGTGGCACATTCATAGCATTTTCCTTCTGTTAATAAAAGACTAGTTTGAACGGAAAGAATTTTCTCATAAAAATACCAAATGTTTGCTTTAGTTTATACTAATTTATTTTAGTTCGATTGCGATGAAACCTTCAAGCTTATTGAATCGCTCTCGAACAGTCATTCCGGGTGTTTGCACGTGCGCGCGCGAGAGAGAGGCACTGGCTTTTACACCACTTCTACCCATTTACACCTGGGTGGAGCGGGGCAGTGTCATTACGTGTCTTGCCCAAGGACGCACCTCGATACCAGTTGTCGGATTCGAACGCACAACCTCTCGATCATAAGTCGAACGCGTTACCACTGAGCTATGCTGACGATGTTTGCTTTGAGAGTTTATTTCATTTTCAGATTAGTTCAGTATATAAAAACAAACAGTCTCCAGAACCGCCTTCCGTTTTCAAAAGACGGAAAAACCTTTAGAGAGAATCCATTCCTTTTAAAACATGGTTAGCTTTGAACATGTTGCCCCTTATTTTCACAAAGCTGTTGTCACATAAAGGTTTGACCAATTCAGTATCAGAAACCACTGAAGGGTACCTTGGCAAACAGTGCAGGCCCTGATCAGACGCCGCAGAACGCGGCGTCTGATCAGGGTCTACACTGTTTGCGAAAAGATAAGCCATTTTCCAAATTAATTTTGAAGATAACACAACCTTACACCTCTGAATTTTGAAATGGAATCCTGCTGTATATATGAAGGAAGATTTCATCGAGTACAAAAATGGTTAAAGGAGTACGATAGGAATATGATTAGTTGGGTTCAAAATATCATTTAATCTTCTTTTCTTCAGATTATACTTTACAAGATTATTCCAAGAGCCCGATCCACGAACACAGCCACCAACAATTGACTGGATGACCCAAGGAGAGTCGATGTCCTGTCAGATACTCTAAACTACCATCTTTGTTTGTTTTGTTTGTTTGTATTAGAGTTGAACAGCCCAGTCAAGAAGTCAAGACCATTTAGGCCATAACCAGCCGGTAACTTGCCACATTTTTCCTGGGCATGCTTATACATAAGCAGTTAACTTCTACAGTGCACATTCATTCGCCAGAAACTGACGACTGCCCTTCTTGAATGTGGTGGGGGTCGAGTACAACAATATGAGATTAACAGGATGATCCAGGGAGAGACTAGGACCCGTCAGAATTTCTAAAATGTCATCTTTATAACTGGGATTCGAGAACACAGAATTCTATGTTGAGAAGAGAGTATGTTCTACCAGCCACTGTTACATGTCATGTTTACATCAACAACCTGAGAAGGAACCCATTGTGTACTAGTGGACTCTTCCATTGCTATATATTGGGCAAGACCATTTTTTTTTTTTTTTTTGGTTTTGGTTTTACGGCCCTTTCAAGATTATTTCACTCATATCGAGCCGATCGTTAATTAGAGGTGGGCGAAAACCGGAGTTCCCGGAGAAAAACCACCCGACCTTCCGTTGCAGAACTTGGCGTCTCACATGTGACCCGAGCGAGGCTCGAACCACAGCGGTGAGTGACCTAATGATCAAGAGTCAGCGCCCTTAACCACTAGGCCACGGAGGCCCGTTGCAAGACCATTGGTCATATAAGGGGTATCAGGCCTATTTTTCAACTTTTATTATATTTTTGACGGAAAAGTCAGTCATCACGTAGTGTGGGCACTGATCAGACGCCGCGTTAGCCAAGGTATCCCTTTAGGGGTTTCCTGCATACAATGGGTTAACCCACAACATGCTGAGAAGAACTGCACCTGAAAATGTCGTCTGTTTATGTCGTCTGCTGAATCTTCTTGCAATCTTTTTAAACATATGTTTGCAAACATACAAACAGTGTAGACTCAGATTAGACGGCTCCTAGTTTGCAGCGATAACTTTTAAAATAACAAACAGACGACAAAGCAGATGACAATAGTCGTGATTGGCATTTTATGGGTTATTAGATTGGCCGAGGGAGAACCTTCTTCAACATTGGAATTAACCCATTTAGTACTGGAAACCCCAAAACGGGTACTAGGGGAAACAGTGCAAGCCCAGATCAGACGTCGCAGAACGCGGCGTCTGATCAGGGCCTCCGCTGTTTGCTAAAAGTTCAGTCATTTTCAAATACATTTTGATGAAAACACAACCTGACACCCCTAAATTTTGAAATGGACTCCTGCTATATATAGGGAGGAAGATTCCATTTGGTACAAAAAGGGTGAATTTGATGACTCTCGGAGAGACTGTGTACTATCAGACACTCCTACACGTGATTTTAACATCTGAGGTGCGAAACTAACGATGTAAGATTAAACAGTTTGGCGTTGGGAGAGTTCATGTCTTGTCAGCTACTCTGACACGGAGTGTCTATATACGCTCAGACACTACAACATGTCCTCTTTACATCAATGTAGTGGTTATGCTACCCACCTTGCAAAACAGGGGTAGCAGAATCGATCGATCCCGGGCTTCTCCAGACTGTCGGATGAGTCTTTAAACCGAGATCCCGGCTCCGTATGACCTTAGCTTTTGGTGAGACATAAAACCTAAACACCCACTCCCTCATCATTACATCTGAGGTTCGAAACGAACATACGATTAACAGAATAGCCGAGAGGGAGTGCATCTCTTGGAAGACCACCCATGTACCGTCATACACTCTATGTCACATCACGTGAATAAGACCATGTAATGGGCACCCCTCTCAACCCCATTTTATATAGAGAAAATACGGCTTTACGGGAGTAATCATTATTTCCCTTACTTTTGCTCAAAAACGTAGATTGTGGGTACTCGTCAGAACCGCCTCAATGAGGCGAGTCTTTCGCGCACCCATTACCTATGTTTGGAGTTGAAATAAGAAAAGAATATCACAAATTGTTCATAAAAAAGTAACCATTAACCATTTGCATGTGGGAAAGCCATAAAGGGGTTCCTTGGCAAACAGTGCAGACCCAGATCAGACGCCGCAGAACGCGGCGTCTGGTCAGGGCCTGCACTATTTGCTAACAGCATTTTGCGTCAGAAATAGAATAAAAACTAAAATCAAAGCACTAAGAGTACTGGTAGATCGATTGTCTTCAAGCGTAAAAAGGGCAAATAATCATGAACTGAGTGTTAAATTGTGTCATTAAAATCTTTTATTCTTGTTTTGAAGCAAAATTTCACAGTGAAGAGCTTGATCAGACGCTGCATTCAATAGCTTGGGATCTAGGTCTTCACTGTTTGCCAAGTCCACTCTATGATTCAATAATAACCATCTTTAGGCTTACACAACACTCTGACAATACTGCGGCTATTTTCTATATAAAAGTTATTCCGACAAGTCAGTTACAGTCACGTGATCTTCAGCACTGAACGGTTTTTATCCTTTGTAACTTTGAAGTCGATTGACAATAATCGATTTAAACTTATTAAACCGCGTTACTTGTACGTCTATAAAGCCACATTACGAAAACATACCTATACAAATTCATTGCACATTTGTAAAGACGAAAACAGTAACATTTTAAATGAAAAATTGTGATTTTTTTCAGCTCAAAACATAGATTGTGGGTGCTCGTAAGGCGGTTCCTGCGAATATCCGCAATCTATGTTTTCGAACAAAAATGTGACAGATAATGTTAAACCCCCTAAACCCCAGTTTGCTCTATATAAAGTGGGGTTTAGAGTGGTCTTCGATTCACGGACAATGTTTATCATGATCAGATGCCGCAATCAGGGTCTATACTTACTGTTTGCAGTTACACGAAACAATCTAAGTACCAGATCGTTTTTACAGCCTAATATCTATGTGTGCTGTCAGTGCTTTGATTTATTTAATCTCAAAACATTTTCTGGAATGCACTCTTCCAACTCAAGTCGGGCACGTCCATTCTGCTAAATTGGTGTCTAGATAAATGGCAAGCGATTTATATAGAAAACACTGGTTGCATGGCTCCACTGACCAGGGTTGAAAGGGATTACCTTTCCGCAAGAAGATGAGTGATCGAGACATGACCTTGAAGTTAAAAAAAGTCTTTCATTCTCTTTTTTTCTAGCCGTAGGTCCTACAGCAGTCTGGTTAAATTGACAGTACTTTACTTAAACACCAGCACTATCATAATCAAACAATGACAGCTGAGCAGACAACGCTTTCCGATCTGGGTATTCAGTGTATGATAAACCTGTCCAGATTCTATTCACCTTATTTGCATTATCTGCTGGTTCCTAGTCTGAAGGTTATCAGTGTTGGAAAAACAGGTAACCAGACCCCTCTGACCTTTCAAGGTCAGGGGGGTCTGGTTACCTGTTTTTCCATTATTGACAATGTGCAAGTTGGGGGCCAGCAAATAATGCAAATATGGTGAATAGATAGTCATCTTGCGCAATACTCTGACCTACATGTGTCACTTCGATAAAAATAGAATGGCTATTTTCTATTAATAAATATAACAGTGGGTTTTCCAAATCGGTGATGGTCACGTGGACAATTGCAGGAATTGAAATTGTGTGGTATGTAACTTAAGATCGATTGTCGATAACAATCGATCTAAAAATAGGCCTGACACCCCTTATATGACAAATGGACTTGTCAAACATATAGCAATGGAAGAGTCCACTAGCAAACAATGGGTTAAGAATGCACTATGACACACGGGTGTGGTGTTCTCGCAATGATCTTTACACATCAACCAGTTATCCACAGGATAACACAGGGAGAGTAGGCCTATGTTCCCTGTCAAACACTCCTAGGCCAGTACATTTAGCTGGAAATGACCCTTGACCCACAACTAATTCCTTGAGAAATGTTATCAGCAGTTTTAGTATCAGGAAGGTGTCCTGACTTATAGAAAAAAAGTCCTCAAAAAAAAATCCGAGGGGAAAGGGTATTTTTGGGGGGTGAACAAATACGAAAAATGAAGAAAAATCACAAAAACTAGGACAAAATTAATATTACTGGCGTATGTAAAACAATTAATACTTCGACTTCATTAAATCATCCAAAATGAATATTTCTATTTGGGGAAAATACAAAAAATTCTGAAGATAAAAGTTTTCTTTTAATTTATTTTTTTATATATTTTTGTGTGAAATATGGAAAAACAAGTATTAGCTTTTACAAAAAGTTTGGGTCTATGCTAAGCACACATTAATTTGTGTAGAACTAAAATGGGTCAGTTACCATAAAGTGTAAAAAGAGTCACAGATATCAAATAAGGATTTCCAAATATTATCAACAATGTCACATAAAACAAAACCAAAAAAGGAAAATCAAAAGCAAACTTTGGCACATCACAAAACACGCCTATGTAATTTTGACCCCCACTAACCCACTTTTATATATAAACTAGAAACACTTGAAGTTGAGGGGTTATATATTATTTTTCTGCTCAAAAACATAGCTTCTGGGATTGTTGATAATCAATAGAACTGCCTCATCTATGTTTTGAGCAGAAATAAGTGAGTGAGTGTGTTTGAGGTTTACGTCCCATCAACAGCAAATGTCATATGCAGTGGTTTCAAAAACATTTTGGCATCAAGATTTCAAGGAAAGATAGGAGTGTGATTTTCAATGTTATCTGAATAAAGCCAAATTTATGAAGCATAGCAGGGGAATAATGTCTAAGTAAACGGGAAAATCCCCAGTATCCGTCTATTGATGAAACCCCTGCATAAGGAGACCGGACCTCGGTTTAAAGACTCATCTGAGAGTCTGGAGAAGCCCTTGGATCGAATCCACGACTCCTGGGTTATTAGGTTAGTAGCTTAACCACTACACCATGGAGGCTTCTTTGAGCAGAAATAAGAAAAATAATGCGCATGTATACCCCCTAAAACTCCCCACTGCCCCCACGCCACCCGGGTGTAAATGGGTAGCAGTGGTGTAAAAGTCAACTGCCTCGCCCTCGCGCATGTGAAAACATCCGGAATGAGTGTTCTAGAGCGATAAATTAAGTTTTGAGACTTTCATCGCAATCGAACAAAAATAAATTAGTATAAACTAAAACTCGATGAGGAAGGGGTTTCTATCGAGTACCCACAATCTATGCTTTTGAGCAGACATTACCGTCCATGCTAACAAACCCTATTGGTTTCATTGGGCGACAGGGCTTGAGAAGTCATTTCATCTCAATGTCGGGTAAAAGTCCCACAAAATTGGAAGCAACGTCTCCAAAATGACCTTTACAGTGTTGACGGGGACGTTAAACCTCAAATCAACCAACCAACCAAGGAAACACGCCTAAACAAAAACATTGTCAATTTTTCAGCCCAAAAATGGAATTCTAAGATTAAAAAAATGATGTTTTTTCTTATTTCTGCTCAAAACATTGATTGCGGAGCTCGACTAAGAACCGCCTGAATTTTTTTTTGCGCTGGTATGAGAAATTTAATGTTTATCCCTGTAAACCACAGTTTTACAATATAAAAGTGGGGTTGGAGGGGTCAATATTATATAGGCGTGTTTGGGCTTGGTTTGGTTGATTTGAGGTTTAACGTCCCCGTTCACACTGTAAAGGTCATGTCCCCGTCAACACTGTAAAGGTCATTTTGGAGACGTTGCTTCCAATTTTGTGGGAATTTTACCCGACATTGAGATGAAATGACATCTCAAGCCCTGTCGCCCAATGAAACCAATAGGGTTTATTAGCATGGACGGTCCGCCTCGCACCACGGTTCCTGGACAGGCTTAGATCCTCTTAGCGGTTTACCAGTACTAGTGTGCGGGCCGGATTCAGCTCTGCGTGGAAGCATCATGCAGCCCATATATTTCTTCAAGCCCCTATGGGTGGGGGCCGATCTGGGCTTGGAGTAATAGATTGGGCTGCATGATGCTTCCGCACAGAACTGATAACGACCGCACATGAGTACTGTTAAACCGCTGCGAATGTCTAAGCCTGCCCAGAAAAGTTGCTGCGAGTCAGCCTGCCCATGCATGTAAACTCTTTTGGATTAATTGGGCGGCAGGGACTGAGATGTCATTTCATCTCAATGTCAGGTAAAAGTCCCACAAAATTGGAAGCAACGTCTCGTTTTCGTGATGAATGAAAAACATCAGAATATTCTCTGGAAATTTTTTGGGTGATCAAATCTTCCAATAGATTTGAATATGCGTGTTTGCGTAATGTTTTTTATGACCCCAACTTTTTTGGAGGGGTGTATTGCTTCTGGTTCGTCCATTCGAACTTCCGTTACGCCTTTGATGCATAGCATAACGCAAGAACCTTACATGCTAGGGTTTTGAAATTTCATCTATGGATTCTTCATGGAAAATTAGCTAACACATATATTTTTCTTATCCGGATTATGCCCCTTTCAAAAGTTATTGCCCTTTGAATTTTTGTTTTTATAAAATCTTGTCAGCAAAATATCTCAAAATCTATTGGAGCTAGAACCTTGTAAGTTGGTGAATAGATTGGTGCTGATGAGTAGATGTCCTGATTAACTTTTGACTAAATTCGGAAAAATACTTTGTGGCTAATGGCCCTTTGTCACTTTCGGTACATTGTATGCATTGTGATGCATAGCATAACTATAGAAGCTTGTATGCTAGGGTTTTGAAATTTCATATATGGATTCCTCATGGAAAATTAGCTGAAAGATATTTTCTCCATCCGGATTTTGCCCCTTTTAAGGTTGTTTGAGTCAACCTTTGTGTTCAATCAGCTCAAAGCAGTTATTGTGCGCAATGTTGGGAGACAAAATTTGTAAATCATTTTCAAGGGGGTATCCCTTTTCTTAGTATTATTTTTCCTGCCTGTTTAAAATTCAGCGGGCAATGTCTATTGCAGTAAGTAGATAGGACAGTATTGCAATTGTTCTGATTGTGATTTTTTAGTGGTTGGTTCCACAAAGTCACACATAGCTTTCAAAATCTTATGTTACCAGAATACATCGTATACACATATTTATGATATTAATTGATTTGATTCTGATGGCACAAATGTGCTTCCATACACTAAATTTTTGTCATGAGACATTGACAAATGTATTTTCTGACCCCACCCCAAATGTTTATTTTTACAACTTGAACATAGATCTTGTTTATCAATAGCATACAAGGAAAATATAAATGGCATCTATTCAAAAAAAAAAAAAAATAGAATATAGAAAGCAGCGGGAGTCTGCATCGTCTGCTTGTGTCCGCCAACTGGATTTCCTCTTGATTTTGTGGATTCCAACACATATAGATGGATAGATTTGGGAAAATGCATAGCCTCCGTGTACCATATCTCGAACGATTTTGAGCAAATATTTCCATTTATCAATCAAGAGAAAGCTTCTTCGTTCTCTTTTTAATAATAAATTATAGACTGCACTTTAACAATTTGTGACGTATATTTTGTTTTAATGACGTCATTTGTTTGCGCGTGAGGAGAGCTCGCCTTACAGCCAGTAAAACAGTGTATGGTGCTATTATTGGACCATTACTTATTTAATGTTTTTTCTGCGGATTAAATCCTAATTTTCTCAGAACTGGCACGGATATTTTTTGAGGACTTTTTTTTTGGTAATTAATATAACATAGACCTGTGTTTTGGTGTTAAAAGAGTTTCTCAAGGAATTATCTTGACCATAAAAATTAAAGTGCCTCGCCTATCCAGTGTATTGTAGATAAATGGTTTGTATTCAAAAAGTCGGGGAATTCCGTGTATGAAGTGTGGATTTGCAGACTATATTTGCATGTATCTCTGTGTCCAGTGCAGCAGAGAGTTTACGATTAATTTTGATATATTATTAATACTAGAAGTGAAGGCAATGATCAGGTCTCATGTCATGTTGAACTTTTTCCTTCATTCGCCGGAAATTACCGAGTTAAAGTTAAAGTTACCTGTATATTTTGAAGGTTTTTTATATTAAAATTATGAAGGAAAAAAATCTTAACTCCTCGTATCTTATTTATCCTTAACACTAGAAAAAAGTCACTGTTATCCTCATGTAAGAAAATTATTCAGTTTTTATTTGGTGCATTTCAAAGTGATGAATAATTGCACGACCCGCAGAAAAAGAAACCGACTGAAGTCGGTTGATTTCTAAGAGTGCCCTAAAATCACCGTGTCATTCTGTCATTCTGTCAGTCTGTCATTCTGTCATTCTGTCAGTCTGTCAGTCTGTCCGTCCGTCCGTAACCCGTTTGTAAAAATTGGTGATAGTGACTTAACCGCTTGGAATATTTAAACAATTATTGGCATACTGATAGATATCAATGAGATCTAACCAATGAGCTTGCGAAATATTACATTCCATTTAGTATAGCCTCGCCGAGGCAAAAAATGTGAAAATTTTTTAACTGCTTCTCCTCGGAAACCGTTGGGCCGATTAAAGTCAAATTTCATATGGAGCCTCTATGGGATGGGGGAAACCAAAATTTGCTCATGGGGTCCAGGTCACATGACCAAAATGGCCGCCAAGCCATATATGGTAAAAACCCTTCATAAATAGTCTTCTCCAGAACCACTGGGCAGATTTCCACGAAACTTGATAAATAGCATCTGGGACGTAGGCCCATCATAAATTGCTAAAATGGTGATCCTGGGTTGACCTTGACCTTCTTTGGGTCCGTCCGTAACCCGTTTGTGAAAATTGGTGATAGTGACTTAACCGCTTGGAATATTTAAACAATTTTTGGCATACTGATAGATATCAATGAGATCTAACCAATGAACTTGTGGAATATTACATGCCATTTAGTATAGCCTCGTCGAGGCGAAAAATGTGAAAATTTTCGAACTGCTTCTCCTTGGAAACCGTTGGGCCGATTGAAATCAAATTTCATATGAAGCCTCTATGGGACGGGGGAAACCAAAATTTGCTCATGGGGTCCAGGTCACATGACCAAAATGGCCGCCAAGCCATATATGGTCTGTCTGTCTGTCCGTCCGTAACCCGTTTGTGAAAATTGGTGATAGTGACTTAACCGCTTGGAATATTTAAACAATTTTTGGCATACTGATAGATATCAATGAGATCTTACCAATGAACTTGTAGAATATTACATTCCATTTAGTATAGCCTCGCCGAGGCAAAAAAAGTGAAAATTTTTGAACTGCTTCTCCTCGGAAACCGTTTTGCCGATTGAAGTCAAATTTCATATGGAGCCTCTATGGGATGGGGGAGACCAAAATTTGCTCATGGGGTCCAGGTCACATGACCAAAATGGCCGCCAAGCCATATATGGTCTGTCTGTCTGTCCGTCCGTAACCCGTTTGTGAAAAATGGTGATAGTGGCTTAACCGCTTGGAATAACGGGCCTCCGTGGCCTAGTGGATAAGAGCGCTGACTCTTAGTCATTAGGTCTCTCACCGCCGTAGGTTCGAGCCTCGCTCGGGCCACGTGTGAGACGCCAAGTTCTGCAACGGAAGGTCAGGTGGTTTTTCTCCGGGTACTCCGGTTTTCGCCCACCTCTGATTAACGATCGGCTCGATATGAGTGAAATAATCTTGAAAGGGCCGTAAAACCCAAACCAAAAAAAAACACAAAAAAACGCTTGGAATATTTAAACAATTATTGGCATACTGATAGATATCAATGAGATCTAACCAATGAGCTTGCGAAATATTACATTCCATTTAGTATAGCCTCGCCGAGGCAAAAAATGTAAAAATTGTTGAACTGCTTCTCCTCGGAAACCGTTGGGCCATTTGAAGTCAAATTTCATATGGAGCCTCTATGGGATAGGTAAACCAAAATTTGCTCATGGGGTCCAGGTCACATGACCAAAATGGCCGCCAAGCCATATATGGTAAAAACCCTTCAAAAATAGTCTTCTCCAGAACCACTGGGCAGATTTCCACGAAACTTGATAAATAGCATCTGGGACGTAGGCCCATCATAAATTGCTAAAATGGTGACCCTGGATTGACCTTGACCTTATTTGTGCCTAGGTCAAACTTTGACACATATGCTTTTGTATTGGAAAAGTGAGAATGCATTTTATCCTGCAAACGATTCAGAATACAGTACTAAAGTATAAGATATATTTACGATAAGGCGCATTTATTGGGGGAACCGTTTTAGGTCCAGGTCACATGACCAAAATGGCCGCCATACCCATATATGGTAACACTCATAAAGCTAAAAGCATCTGGCGGGTCGTGCACTTCAGCTGAAGCACTGGTTACTTCTTATTGCTTCCATCTGTAATTTAATGTCATGCCTATATGCTCCATAGACGACAATGTATTTTTTTAAAAAAACGTTCAGATTTCCATGTTTGGTTGCCAATATTAAATAGAAATGATTTGTTTGGAATTAAGTCACTGTTATATACTGTTAGACTGTTGTTCAAAGTTTACGATGATATAAAGTTTTTTTTTCTACTGAAAAATGATAAATTGCTTCCCCGAGAGCTTAAAAAGCGTTTATAAGCTGTTTTTCAGTACTGCAGTTCATGATGCGAAAATCGCTAAGTCCACATTATATGTACCAGAAATCGTATCAAACCTGTAAAGCTTTTTTTGTATTAAATTTTGTAATTACTAGTAATAAACAACATGCGGATAATGTACTTGATACAGTGGTTATATTTCTCGGATTTCTTTATTTTATTTTGTCTCAGTTTTGTTACATTTATGTTTTCATTCATTATGAATGGGCGGCAAATATGTCAAAAAGGACAAAAATTGTCGAAATCATTAACTGTGAAATGGCGATTAAATGGCGATTAAAACCACCATGAAAAGTTAATTGGCAGTCTGAAGCCAGTGATTGATTTTGTTTGTATTGGAGTTTAAAGGCCCAATCAACACTATTTAGGTCAGTTTTGAGCCGGTCAGTTTACCTGTCCACACTTTTGCTGAGCAAGCTTATACGTAAGCGGTTAACCAGTACAGTACACATTCGCCTCATCGAGGGGGTTCAAACGAGCACCAACAATCTATGTTTTGTGCAGAACAAAACACTGTTTGCTATTCTGTTAATTTCTGTTAATGAGTTTCAACTCTGTCTGTCCGCACAGTTACTTTGCAAACAGTGTAGAGCATGGTGCGACTGCTCAGGATGAGCCGTCTTTTCTCCAGATCTACACTGTTTGCCATTCGGTTGATGACTTTGACTAAACCACCGTCAATAAAAATGGAATTGTCTAAATTCACATTACGAAATCACGCCTATACTGACAAATTTTACCACAAAAAATGAAAATGTTTAGATAGAAAATTCTGCTATTTTTCATACTTCTGTTCCAAAAATAGATTATAGGAACTCGTCAGAGCCGCCTCGGTGAGGCAGTTCTAACGAGTATCCACAATCTTTGTTTTGATCAAAAATAAGAAAAAAATCATGTATACTACTGTAAACCCCAGTTTTACTGTATAAAACTTATTTATCTTCACTGCAGCTGATTTGAGGTTTTAGAGTAACAGTCAAATAAATAATGTATACCCCTATAAACCCCAGTTGTACTATATAAAAGTGGGGTACACGTGGGTCAGAATTATATAGGTGTGTTATCGTGATGACGAAGTTAACAAACGTGCTTTAATTTAACAATGAGTTGGCGCGTGCCCGTCGTCCCCCACTATGTGTTACTCTTTAAAGTGTTAATCATGTGTAACCCTTAAAGTGCCAATCATAACATTGAAGATAACAATTTGATTAATTAAATTAAATAAATAAATAAATAAAGTAACAGTGTCATCATTGTTCACTTTTTGTGATTGATTTGATAGACAATTTTTGTGGTGTCTTGATTTATGTACAGTTTTATTAACTCTTAAAGTGTAAATCATAACTAGTGCAGATGACATTTTCCAGGTTTTGAGTTGATTAATTTCGAAAACACGTCTATTAAAAAATATTGAAAATTTTACCACCAAAAAATGAAAGTATTCAGATAAAAAAAAAATGCTACTTTTCGTATTTCTTCTGGAAACATAAATTGATGGAATCGTTAGTTCCACCTCAGCGAGGCGGTTCTTACGACAAACAATAATACATGTTTTAGCAGAAATAAGAAAAATAATGATCCATATTTTACTACATAAAAGTGGGTAATATGGGGTGTTTTTGTGATGTGATCATAAAACTATTGCAGCCCATTCACATATTAATTGCATGCCTCATTTTAATAAATAAATAAATAAATAAATAAATAAATAAATATGCCATATCTGTAATCACCTTCTGTGACCGACTTTTAAGGCACTTTTTAGATCTTTCTTGAATTCTTAAAGTGTCAACCATAGCTCGACAAACAACATTTTTCGAAATTGTGTTAAAATTGTTTAGGACAAACATTACAGCCGATTCAAATCAAATCAAATGTATTTCTCTCAGGTCATACAAAATGATAACAACATGAGAAGCAAAAACGTTGTGCAAACATACTGTTTCATGGCGACACAGTGACATATAGAGAATCGACAAAGTCGAAAACAAAAACAAACCAGAGGACAACAACGGGTAAATCTGTTGTCATTACATGTAACAAACTTATTATTTTATCATTTATTACTATTATTATTTATTTTATTTTATTTTGTTTATCTGACCACGCCAGTTCCTGACTTTGAACCAATCAGATTACTTATATAATTTATTCCTGCGAATTTACAAACTTAATTTCAAACAGTGTAGATCCCGATCAGACTCAGAAGCCATCTGATCTGGATCTACACTATGTGCAAAGATACATGTTATCAGGAACGGCAAGTTGTTGCACAGACTGGTCCGTCTGTAGTAAATCAGACTTTCGGATGAGTCTTTAAACCGAGGTCCCGTCTCCGTATGACCTTAGCTGTTGGTGGGACGTAAAACTAAAGCTCACTCACTCTGTAGTAAACTATTTTCCATTCATAAAATCACGGAGCGTGAAACGGGTGTAAAATAAATAGGCCGTTACAAAGCATGTTCTGCACGAGCATAATTTAGTAGTTTGGTAAATGTTCAGACGTGTCACCAACACGCTAGAGAAAGTCAAGTCAAGTCAAGTAGATTTTATTAGGGCTCAAACAAAGATATGTTCATTGCCCTCATACTGAGGCGGTTATACATACTCGAAACAAATCAAAAAACATATCAAGAGAGGAGCATACAACTATGGGTACACAGAAACTATTCAATTGTATTCATTCATTCATATAGTGTAGTAATCGCACTTTCCATTCACATTCATTCAATCAGCAGCGTGTCACGTGACCTAACCGCTGATACTCAGCTACGTTAAATCATGCTTCGCACGTGATCGCTCCAGATTTTAACAGACACATACGTGTTCATTCACTGGGAATTACGACCACTACGCAACATGTCTCGGAGATATATCTTATTCATAGGAGAGAGGTATGTAGAAAGTCATGTAGGTCAGAATTAAGGTTAATTCTTACATCAACTAGTTATAATATTCTAATTATGTTTTGCTCAACAAACAAACCGTTCCCCAACAGTGCTGACCAAAAGCAGTCCCACCACCACGCAAACAAGTACGTGAAGTGAACACCCCAAACCCCGCCTTATATAGAGAAAACTCAGGTTTAGGAGGGTATACATTATTTTTCCTATTTCCGCCCAAAGACACAGGCCGTGAGTACCCGTCAGAACCGCCTCAAAATGAATGGAATATGTATACTACAGAGTGGTAAGTGTCTTAAAATATTATAGAGGCGTCTCTCTCTCTCTCTCTCTCTCTCTCTCTCTCTCTCTCTCTCTCTCTCTCTCTTAACCAACCAATACAAACATGTAGACAGATTTCCATCACGAAAAACCGCGCCTATACAAACACACCGCAAACCCTACCGCCGAAAAAATTAAAATTGTCCTATGGAAATTTGTGATATCCATCCTATTTCCGCCCAAGCCGCAGGTCCCGGATACACGTTAGAACCGCCTCGTCGAGGCGGCTCCAACGAGCACCAACAATCCACACCCCAGAGCAGAAAAAAGAAAAGTAGGCGCCGCAAAGTGAGGTGTAAACCCCAGTTTTATGTTTGTTTGTTTGATTTGAGGTTTAACGTCCCCGTCAACACTGTAAAGGTCATTTTGGAAACATTGCTTCCAATTTTGTGGGACTTTTACCTGACATTGAGATGAAATGACACCTCAAGCCCCGTCGCCCCATGAAACCAATAGGGTTTAAAAGCATGGACGGTCCGACACTCGCACCGCTTTGCCTGGGCATGTAAAAGTGGGGTTCAAGGGGGTCAAATTCTTATAGGCGCGTTTTCGTGATGTAAAACGACTGCGTATAAGAGCAAATATGAGTGAAATGTCCTTTATAATAAATAAATAAATAAATAGGCTTATCTGTGTTTACAAATTATGTAACTTTTATGACGTCCTTTCAATTATTCAGGGAATATCTTATACAATATACTGTATATCGGTGTAGTGTTAACTCTTAAGGTGTCAATCATGACTTGGGAAGACAACAATTTTCAAAATGTGTTTACCTATAAGTTACTTTTTATGGCGTCCTTTTAATTATTCAGGAAATATCTTATACAATATACTGTATATCGGTGTAACGTTAACTCTTAAGGTGTCAATCATGACTGCGGCAGACCATCACGAAACTTTGACCCCCTATAACCCCACTTTCATAAAGTAAAACTTGGGTTTGCAGGGGTATACATTATTTTTTTTATTTCTTCTTAAAAACATAGATTGTGGGTACTCGTTAGAACCGCCTCGCCGAGGCGGTTCTAACGAGTATCCACAATCTATGTCTTGAGCAGAAATATGAAAAATATCATTTTTTTTTTTCATCTGAAAATTTTCATTTTTGGTGGTAAAATTTACAATGTATATGTATAGGCGTGTTTTCGTCATGGAACAAAATTGGTTTTAATGCAAGAACTTTCTCATCTGCGGCCCCGCCCATAGGGGCTTGAAGAAATATATGGGCTGCATGATGCTTCCACGCAGAGCTGAATCCGGCCCGCACACTAGTACTGGTAAACAGCTTAGAGGATCTAAGCCTGTCCAGGAACCGCGGTGCGCGGCGGACCGTCCATGCTAATAAACCCTAATGGTTTCATTGGGCGACAGGGCTTGAGATGTCATTTCATCTCAATGTCGGGTAAAAGTTTCACAAAATTGGAAGCAACGTCTCCAAAATGACCTTTACAGTGTTGACGGGGACGTTAAACAACAAATCAAACAAACAAAATCATCTGAGTTCATCTGGGCTCCCGCCCTTAGGGGCTTGAAGAAATATATGGGCTGCATGATGCTTCCACGCAGAGCTGAATCCGGCCCGCACAATAGTACTGGTAAACCGCTTAGAGGATCTAAGCCTGCATGTCCAGGAACCGCAGTGCGAGGCGGATGCTAATAAACCCTATTGGTTTCATTTGGCGACAGGGCTTGAGATTTCAATTCATCTCAATGTCGGGTAAAAGTCCCACAAAATTGTAAGCAACGTCTCTAAAATGACCTTTACCGTGTTGACGGGGACGTTAAACCTCAAATCAAACAAACAAACAAAATCTGAGTTCATCTTGATCTAGTCTTATAGGCGTGTGTTCGTGATTGGCTAACAATATTTTTCATGGCGTTATTTACTTAAATAAATAGATAAAATAAATGCATAAAAAGATCGGAGTCAAGAGATTTCACGTATCATATCTGACCTTAATTCTTATTTAAAATCACTAGACAAGAGACTGACAAGAGATATAGACCCAATATTCTACATGTCAAAAAAAATAAAATAATAAAAAAAAAAACAAAGAAACACTACTACTTCTACTACTACTACTACTACTACTAATAATAATAATAATATTGATAATTATTATTATTATTATTATTTTTTTATTTTTTTTTTTATTAAGCAATTCTACATAATGTAGCTCTTCAATATGTTAAATATGTTCGTTCATACTAGATGGCTCGAAATGAAAAGGCATGGTTGTTACTTCAAGAAGTTCTTTTTCACATTTAGATAGCCTTAATTTGAGCACTAGCGCTCCTTTGAATACCTACAGGTAGATCAAAGTGTCATATCTGCAGATATATGATTACTGATTCCCTGAGGTCAGCGACCAGAGAAAAAATATTGGCTATTCTGTACCTTGATCCCAGTGGTGTACAGGGAGATAACTCGAATATCTCGCCCAGATAGGTTTTAACGGAAATTCACGACTTATACCGATCGCCGCCTATGAAGGAAAAAGTTCGGTATGTCATATTAGAAAAGTTCCCAAGGGACTGTATACATCTCACCACATTGAAACAACCCAGCAAATGGAAGCCATGTCCTTATATCATATTCTTACAAACATGATGAAAATCAACCTGAAAATCCATTTTCAAGTTCACGCCACTCGTGAAAATAATGGTTTTGGTGTTCATTCGGTGAAATAAAATTCGATCTTACACTGAAAAAATCAAATATCCTTCATATCGATCTATCTATCCGGGGATATTTATTTGGCCATTACCTCAGTTGGGTGCGTAGCTAAACTTAGAATTTAGCTAAAGAGAGAGAGAGAGAGAGAGAGAGAGAGAGAGAGAGAGAGAGAGAGAGAGAGAGAGAGAGAGAGAGAGAGAGAGAGAGAAGTCACTGGATGAGTCCTTAAAACTATTTACAATCTGAATAACAGAGGTATACTAGCATACCTCTGAGTCTCAGTTTTACGAACTCCTCTACAGTCTTAGCATTCACCACAGAAGAGGGAAGACTATTCCACTGGGGGAATAGTTCAAGGGAAAACATTTTTCAGGGCATCACTATACGATATTGTGAGTTGTTAACTTTTGATGCCCTTGTTCGGGTTGAACCTGTCGCAGGGGTCAAGTATTCGTCTTGATTAATAAACACTGCTGTGTTATTGTAATGTAATTCCAAGAATGTTTGACAGTGATATGTTATTAATTTGTAATATTTATTTAAAATGACAAAATGATAGCCGGCTTTGGTGCTCAGTGTGCCACGGCTTCTATCCCCGTCGGTTCTGACATTTTTTGTCGCGCCTGCTTTTAGCATGTCCGGTTTTCCGTCCGTTCGCCCGTTTGTCCAAGTTTGAAACAAACGGACGGGCGGACGAACCCCGTTCGTCCGCCCGTCCGTTTGTTTCAAACTTGCATCTGGGGACGACAACTTAAATGTAATCATCCATATTTGACCGTGACCTACATTTCATGGTTCACTGACTGTAAAATATTACGACCACCCTAGCTTTCACCCTTATTGTCAAATTAATTTCTCAAGAACTATAGGACCTTCATTAATGATACTTGGTACAAACTTGTATCTACGGATGGTAACTTACATGCAAGCATCCATATTTGACCTTGACCTACATTTCATGGTTCAGTGACTTTGTAAAATATTGCAACCACCCTAATGGTCATGTTAATTTCTCATGAACTATAAGAGCTTCATTAATGAAACGTGGTACATACTTGTATCTGGGGATGGCAACTTTAATGCAAGCATCCATATTTGACCTTGACCTACATTTCATGGTTCACTGACTTCGTAAAAATCTCAGTAACTATTAGAGCTTCATTAATGATACTTGGTACAAGCTTGTATCTAGGAATGGGAACTTTTATGCGAGCACCAGTGTTAGACCTTGGCCTAGATGTCATAGTTCGGTGACTTTGTGCCCCCCACAGGTGCGACATAGCCTTCGGCGGAATTCTTGTCTTTCGTGGGGAATGATCATGAGATTTAGTGGTCATTCTGTCCCTGCCACTGATTCAAGAAGATCAGTAGTCAATGTCCGCAAAAGAAACGCATTACTACCACTTACGTTTTGCTATTTTTCAAACCATGGCTTTGTAATCTGTATATATACCGTTTATATTTGCTCATTAAACAGTGTTTTAACCAACCATATACGCATTAGTCATCCAAGCTCGTCATCACCTAAATAATCATCACGCTAATACGTCTGTGAAATGAAAACCCTACATCATTTAGAGAAAACAGGGATCTACTGGGCTAAACATTATTTTTCTCATTTCTACTCCAAGATATAGGTTGTGGGTACTCGTTAGAACCACCCACCTCATTGTGGCGGTTCTAACCACCATCCACAACCTATGTTTTGAGTGAAAATAAGAAAATTGGCATATATTTGTATAACATTACGATAACACATCCGTGTGACATAGTGCACTTTTTCAAACCTCAAAAAAGGGTAATTTTTCGGATGAAAAATTGTAATATTTTTCTTATTTACACTCCAAACATAGGTTTTGGGTGCTCGTTAGAACCGCCTCATTGAGGCGGTTCTAACGAGTACCCACAACCTATGTCTAGGGGCAGAAATAAGGAAAATAATGTTTACCCCCGTAAACCCCAGTTTTCTCTATATAAAGTGGGGTTTAGGGGGGTCTTTATTTCACGGACTTGTTCACGTGATGAGAAAAATAACCGTTTTGGAGATACGAAAGTATGCACTATGGCGCACGGTTTTGTTACAGTATTAATGTTAATGACCCAAAACAAGAAAAAAAATGGATGCAGATTATACGTTTCTGATTTTCAAAGGAAACAAGTATTGATTCCCTGAATAGTTTGCTGTATTTTGAAAAGAAAATGGTCTAATCTTAAAGAGAAGAACCTCTCCTCGGGACAAATATTAATTACTGTTGATAGGGACGATAACCGTGTTTTAATACTGGTAAACTACTTAGAGCCAGACAAAGCGGTGCGAGTCGGACCGTCCATGCTTATAAACTCTATTGGTTTCATTTGGCGACAGGGCTTGAAATGTCATTTCATCTCAATGTTGTGTAAAAGTCCCTTAAAAATTGGAAGCAGCGTCTCCAGAATGACCTATACAGTGTTGAAGGGGACGTTAAACCTCAAATCAAACAAACAAACCAACCAACAAACAAACAACTGATTTGCTTCCCTTGGAGGGTATATATTTCCCTGAAATATGTTATCTCTGGAATTCAAACTGCATGCATTCTGTTTTGATTTGGACAAACGTGCCGAGGTTTCAATGTTTACAAACGATAGTTTCATAACTTTCATAAACTCCCACAAATTGTTTTGGTTTCCTGACTTGTTCAAACTGTTTGTCCTGAAGTTTCATAACTTATTGATTCTCATACTTTGTAAATATGGTTGATTGTCAGTTTTCTTATTAATTTCAAATAAATTTACCATGGTTAAGCATTTTTTCTTTTATTTCCTTACTTTCTCATGTGTGTCATGAATGTATTAAGTGTCAGACATGTATGTGTTAAAAGTATATAAAAAGTGTCTGGCACCTAAACAGGTAACTTTTAAGTGAGAGGTAAAGTGAAATTCCGCTGTTTAGACCAACTGTTTACAGCTAATTCTGCTTTTAAAAGTACATATTAGGTTTTAGTTATTCTTTCTTTGTGTTTTCTAAATTCTGTGTCCTCTAGAAAGAGACCAGCTTTAGTACTGTTCAAAAGTGGTCTTTAGACCACTTTCGAACAGTCCCGAACGTGATCTTAATACACATCACGAAAATACGCCTATATGATTTTGACCCCCTTCAACCCCACTTTTATATAGTAAAACTTTGGTCTTCAGCGGTCAACCCTATTTGTCTCATTTCTGCTCTAACATATAGATTGTGTGTACTCGTTAGAACCGCCTCATCGAGGTGGTTCTAACGTGTACCGACAATCTATATTTTGAGCAGAAATAAGAAAAATATCACAAATTTTCAACTTTTTTTTTCGTTTTTTTCTGGCGTGTAAACTTACAATATATTTGTATAGGCGTGTTATCGTAATGATTACTATATTTACCCCCACGTTTTTCAACGAAAAAGTGGGGATATTGTTATCGCCTCCGTCCGTCCGTCCGTCTGTCTGTCTGTCCGTCTGTCTGTCCGGCTATCTCCTAAACCGTTAGCCGGAATTCAACCAAATTTGGTATGCGAGTTGCTTACATGAATGGCTTGCGCAAGAGCATATTTTTTTGTCCCCGCCCCCAGGGGCCCTGGGGAGGGGTCAACAGGTCATTTTTTTATTTTTTGTTTGTGTTTTATGGCAGGAAATATATATACATGAGAAATATGTTATCTGGTACTTGGCTACTGTGGAGAAAACGTGGGGATTTGCGATGGCTTGCCATCGACTGCGCGCTCTAGTATATAATTATAGCTACCCTTGAGTTATTCCTGTGCATTTACCTGTAGCCTGAGACTCTCTAAAAGAGGCTAAACTCTTGTAGGTATTTTTTTTTTTTGGAAAAGACTATTTGCAGTCAATTGCAAATTGCAAAAACAACAACACTAACAAAAAAAAAACAAACGTTAAAATGGCTATTTGCAGTCAACTGCAGGTAGCCAAAAAACGTTAAAATGGCGGATCTCCATCATGCTCAGTCAAGATGAGACCTAGTGAGTGAGTACTCAAAACCACAAGGCACAGAGCTCAATCATGCTCGTTCAAGATGAGACCTAGTGAGTGAGTACTCACAACCACAAGGAGCGGAGCTCCATCATGCTCAGTCAAGATGAGACCTAGTGAGTGAGTGATCACAACCACAAGGAGCGGAGCTCCATCATGCTCAGTCGAGATGAGACCTAGTGAGTTAGTACTCACAACCACAAGGAGCGGACCTCCATCATGCTCAGTCGAGATGAGACCTAGTGAGTGAGTGATCACAACAACAAGGAGCGGAGCTCCATCATGCTCAGTCAAGATGAGACCTAGTGAGTGAGTGCTCACAACCACAAGGAGCGGAACTCCATCATGCTCAGTCGAGATGAGACCTAGTGAGTGAGTACTCACAACCACAAGGAGTGGAGGTCCATCATGCTCAGTCAAGATGAGACCTAGTGAGTGAGTGCTCACAACCACAAGGAGCGGAGCTCCATCATGCTCAGTCGAGATGAGACCTAGAGAGTGAGTACTCACAACCACAAGGAGCGGAGCTCCATCATGCTCAGTCAAGATGAGACCTAGTGAGTGAGTGATCACAACCACAAGGAGCGGAGCTCCATCATGCTCAGTCGAGATGAGACCTAGAGAGTGAGTACTCACAACCACAAGGAGCGGAGCTCCATCATGCTCAGTCAAGATGAGACCTAGTGAGTGAGTGATCACAACCACAAGGAGCGGAGCTCCATCATGCTCAGTCAAGATGAGACCTAGTGAGTGAGTGATCACAACCACAAGGAGCGGAGCTCCATCATGCTCAGTCGAGATGAGACCTAGAGAGTGAGTACTCACAACCACAAGGAGCGGAGCTCCATCATGCTCAGTCGAGATGAGACCTAGAGAGTGAGTACTCACAACTCACAACCACAAGGAGCGGAGGTCCATCATGCTCAGTCAAGATGAGACCTAGTGAGTGAGTACTCACAACCACAAGGAGCGGAGCTCCATCATGCTCTGTCAAGATGAGACCTAGTGAGTGAGTGCTCACAACCATAAGGAGCAGAGCTCCATCATGCTCAGTCAAGATGAGACCTAGAGAGTGAGTACTCACAACCACAAGGAGCGGAGCTCCATCATGCTCAGTCGAGATGAGACCTAGAGAGTGAGTACTCACAACTCACAACCACAAGGAGCGGAGGTCCATCATGCTCAGTCAAGATGAGACCTAGTGAGTGAGTACTCACAACCACAAGGAGCGGAGCTCCATCATGCTCAGTCGAGATGAGACCTAGAGAGTGAGTACTCACAACTCACAACCACAAGGAGCGGAGGTCCATCATGCTCAGTCAAGATGAGACCTAGTGAGTGAGTGCTCACAACCACAAGGAGTGGAGGTCCATCATGCTCAGTCAAGATGAGACCTAGTGAGTGAGTGCTCACAACCACAAGGAGCGGAGTTACATCATGCTCAGTCAAGATGAGACCTAGTGAGTGAGTGCTCACAACCACAAGGAGTGGAGGTCCATCATGCTCAGTCAAGATGAGACCTAGTGAGTGAGTGCTCACAACCACAAGGAGCGGAGCTCCATCATGCTCAGTCGAGATGAGACCTAGAGAGTGAGTACTCACAACTCACAACCACAAGGAGCGGAGCTCCATCATGCTCAGTCAAGATGAGACCTAGTGAGTGCTCACAACAACAAGGCACGGAGCTCCATCATACTCAGTCAAGATGAGACCTAGTGAGTGAGTACTCACAACCACAAGGAGCGGAGCTCCATCATGCTCAGTCAAGCTGAGCCCTAGTGAGTGAGTGCTCACAACCACACGGAGCGGAGCTCCATCATGCTCAGTCAAGATGAGACCTAGTGAGTGAGTACTCACAACCACAAGGAGCGGAGTTACATCATGCTCAGTCAAGATGAGACCTAGTGAGTGAGTGATCACAACCACAAGGAGCGGAGCTCCATCATGCTCAGTCAAGATGAGACCTAGTGAGTGAGTACTCACAACCACAAGGAGCGGAGTTACATCATGCTCAGTCAAGATGAGACCTAGTGAGTGAGTGCTCACAACAACAAGGCACGGAGCTTCATCATACTCAGTCAAGATGAGACCTAGTGAGTGAGTACTCACAACCACAAGGAGCGGAGCTCCATCATGCTCAGTCAAGCTGAGCCCTAGTGAGTGAGTGCTCACAACCACACGGAGCGGAGCTCCATCATGCTCAGTCAAGATGAGACCTAGTGAGTGAGTACTCACAACCACAAGGAGCGGAGTTACATCATGCTCAGTCAAGATGAGACCTAGTGAGTGAGTGATCACAACCACAAGGAGCGGAGCTCCATCATGCTCAGTCAAGATGAGACCTAGTGAGTGAGTACTCACAACCACAAGGAGCGGAGTTACATCATGCTCAGTCAAGATGAGACCTAGTGAGTGAGTGCTCACAACAACAAGGTACGGAGCTTCATCATACTCAGTCAAGATGAGACCTAGTGAGTGAGTGCTCACAACCACAAGGAGTGGAGGTCCATCATGCTCAGTCAAGATGAGACCTAGTGAGTGAGTGCTCACAACCACAAGGAGCGGAGCTTCATCATACTCAGTCAAGATGAGACCTAGTGAGTGAGTGCTCACAACCACAAGGAGTGGAGGTCCATCATGCTCAGTCAAGATGAGACCTAGTGAGTGAGTGCTCACAACCACAAGGAGCGGAGTTACATCATGCTCAGTCAAGATGAGACCTAGTGAGTGAGTGCTCACAACCACAAGGAGTGGAGGTCCATCATGCTCAGTCAAGATGAGACCTAGTGAGTGAGTGCTCACAACCACAAGGAGTGGAGGTCCATCATGCTCAGTCAAGATGAGACCTAGTGAGTGAGTGCTCACAACCACAAGGAGCGGAGTTACATCATGCTCAGTCAAGATGAGACCTAGTGAGTGAGTGCCCACAACCACAAGGAGTGGAGGTCCATCATGCTCAGTCAAGATGAGACCTAGTGAGTGAGTGCTCACAACCACAAGGAGCGGAGCTCCATCATGCTCAGTCAAGATGAGACCTAGTGAGTGAGTGCTCACAACCACAAGGAGCGGAGCTCCATCATGCTCAGTCAAGATGAGACCTAGTGAGTGAGTGCTCACAACCACAAGGAGTGGAGGTCCATCATGCTCAGTCAAGATGAGACCTAGTGAGTGAGTGCCCACAACCACAAGGAGTGGAGGTCCATCATGCTCAGTCAAGATGAGACCTAGTGAGTGAGTGCTCACAACCACAAGGAGTGGAGGTCCATCATGCTCAGTCAAGATGAGACCTAGTGAGTGAGTGCCCACAACCACAAGGAGTGGAGGTCCATCATGCTCAGTCAAGATGAGACCTAGTGAGTGAGTGCTCACAACCACAATGAGCGGAGGTCCATCATGCTCAGTCAAGATGAGACCTAATGAGTGAGTGCTCACAACCACAAGGAGTGGAGCTTCATCATACTCAGTCAAGATGAGACCTAGTGAGTTAGTGCCCACAACTACAAGGAGCGGAGCTCCATCATGCTCAGTCAAGATGAGACCTAGTGAGTGAGTGCCCACAACCACAAGGCATGGAGCTCCATCATGCTCAGTCAAGATGAGACCTAGTGAGTGAGTGCTCACAACCACAAGGAGCGGAGCTCCATCATGCTCAGTCAAGATGAGACCTAGTGAGTGAGTGCTCACAACCACAAGGAGTGGAGGTCCATCATGCTCAGTCAAGATGAGACCTAGTGAGTGAGTGCTCACAACCACAAGGAGTGGAGGTCCATCATGCTCAGTCGAGATGAGACCTAGTGAGTGAGTGCTCACAACCACAAGGAGTGGAGGTCCATCATGCTCAGTCAAGATGAGACCTAGTGAGTGAGTGCTCACAACCACAAGGAGTGGAGGTCCATCATGCTCAGTCAAGATGAGACCTAGTGAGTGAGTGCTCACAACCACAAGGAGTGGAGGTCCATCATGCTCAGTCGAGATGAGACCTAGTGAGTGAGTGCTCACAACCACAAGGAGTGGAGTTACATCATGCTCAGTCAAGATGAGACCTAGTGAGTGAGTGCTCACAACCACAAGGAGCGGAGTTACATCATGCTCAGTCAAGATGAGACCTAGTGAGTGAGTGCTCACAACCACAAGGAGCGGAGTTACATCATGCTCAGTCAAGATGAGACCTAATGAGTGAGTGCTCACAACCACAAGGCATGGAGCTCTATCATGCTCAGTCAAGATGAGACCTAGTGAGTGAGTGCTCACAACCACAAGGAGCGGAGCTCCATCATGCTCAGTCAAGATGAGACCTAGTGAGTGAGTGCCCACAACTACAAGGAGCGGAGCTCCATCATGCTCAGTCAAGATGAGACCTAGTGAGTGAGTGCTCACAACCACAAGGAGCGGAGCTCCATCATGCTCAATCAAGATGAGACCTAGTGAGTGAGTGCTCACAACCACAATGCATAGAGCTCTATCATGCTCAGTCAAGATGAGACCTAGTGAGTGAGTGCCCACAACCACAAGGCACAGAGCTCCATCATGCTCAGTCAAGATGAGACCTAGTGAGTGAGTACTCACAACCACAAGGAGCGGAGCTCCATCATGCTCAGTCAAGCTGTGCCCTAGTGAGTGAGTGCCCACAACTACAAGGAGCGGAGCTCCATCATGCTCAGTCGAGATGAGACCTAGTGAGTGAGTACTCACAACCACAAGGTACGGACCTCCATCATGCTCAGTCGAGATGAGACCTAGTGAGTGAGTACTCACAACCACAAGGAGCGGAGCTCCATCATGCTCAGTCGAGATGAGACCTAGTGAGTGAGTGCTCACAACCACAAGGAGCGGAGGTCCATCATGCTCAGTCAAGATGAGACCTAGTGAGTGAGTGCCCACAACCACAAGGAGTGGAGGTCCATCATGCTCAGTCAAGATGAGACCTAGTGAGTGAGTGCCCACAACCACAAGGAGTGGAGGTCCATCATGCTCAGTCAAGATGAGACCTAGTGAGTGAGTGCTCACAACCACAAGGAGCGGAGCTCCATCATGCTCAGTCAAGATGAGACGAAGTGAGTGAGTACTCACAACCAAAAGGAGCGGAGCTCCATCATGCTCAGTCAAGATGAGACCTAGTGAGTGAGTGCTCACAACCACAAGGAGTGGAGGTCCATCATGCTCAGTCGAGATGAGACCTAGTGAGTGAGTGCTCACAACCACAAGGAGTGGAGGTCCATCATGCTCAGTCAAGATGAGACCTAGTGAGTGAGTGCTCACAACCACAAGGAGCGGAGCTCCATCATGCTCAGTCAAGATGAGACCTAGTGAGTGAGTGCTCACAACCACAAGGAGTGGAGCTCCATCATGCTCAGTCAAGATGAGACCTAGTGAGTGAGTGCTTTCAACCACAAGGAGTGGAGGTCCATCATGCTCAGTCAAGATGAGACCTAGTGAGTGAGTGCCCACAACCACAAGGAGTGGAGGTCCATCATGCTCAGTCAAGATGAGACCTAGTGAGTGAGTGCTCACAACCACAAGGAGTGGAGGTCCATCATGCTCAGTCAAGATGAGACCTAGTGAGTGAGTGCTCACAACCACAAGGAGCGGAGCTCCATCATGCTCAGTAAAGATGAGACCTAGTGAGTGAGTGCTCACAACCACAAGGAGCGGAGCTCCATCATGCTCAGTCAAGATGAGACCTAGTGAGTGAGTGCTCACAACCACAAGGAGTGGAGCTCCATCATGCTCAGTCAAGATGAGACCTAGTGAGTGAGTGCTCACAACCACACGGAGCGGAGCTCCATCATGCTCAGTCAAGATGAGACCTAGTGAGTGAGTGCTCACAACAACAAGGAGCGGAGCTCCATCATGCTCAGTCAAGATGAGACCTAGTGAGTGAGTGCTCACAACCACAAGGAGCGGAGCTCCATCATGCTCAGTCAAGATGAGACCTAGTGAGTGAGTGCTCACAACCACAAGGAGCGGAGCTCCATCATGCTCAGTCAAGATGAGACCTAGTGAGTGAGTGCTCACAACCACAAGGAGCGGAGCTCCATCATGCTCAGTCAAGATGAGACCTAGTGAGTGAGTGCTCACAACCACAAGGAGCGGAGTTACATCATGCTCAATCAAGATGAGACCTAGTGAGTGAGTGCTCACAACCACAAGGAGCGGAGCTCCATCATGCTCAGTCGAGATGAGACCTAGTGAGTGAGTGCTCACAACCACAAGGAGCGGAGCTCCATCATGCTCAGTCTAGATGAAAGTTAGTGAGTTAGTACTCACAACCACAAGGAGCGGAGCTCCATCATGCTCAGTCAAGATGAGACCTAGTGAGTGAGTACTCACAACCACAAGGAGCGGAGCTCCATCATGCTCAGTCGAGATGAGACCTAGTGAGTGAGTGCTCACAACCACTAGGCTAAGGAAATTTCTAAAGATCAGTTAAGTTGAGGGGTAGGGAATCTACGCTCACAAACACTAACCCACGGTTGTTCCTCATCCGTCATCAGTTGTCTGATCTGGATCTACGATATTTGTATTTATTGAAACGTCTTCCGACATGAGAATCCCAACGAAGGAAAGAATCATAGCTGGTAAAAAACCCTTGCCAATCGGGAAGGGGCTCATAGAACCCAGTCCGCTCGGGGGAAAGTCCCTGATCCTAAGGGTCTTTCCCTTGTTACGACTTTACATGTCGTAAGAAAATGTTAAGGCTTGTTCAACCCATTCTCCATACCCTGTAGGCACAAAACGTTGACACAGCGTTGAACTTACGTTGAAACGACTTTTTCAACGTTGTTTCAACGTTACTTGAACGTTGAGTGCCTGCTGGGTAGAGTATCTGAAGTTGATTCCTGGCGTTAATGCTTCCACATTTGAGTTCTTGTAGATGGTGTATTAAGTCCGAACAGGGTGACCAGCAGTGTAGATCCTGATGCAAATTTATATGAAAAGAGAACATATTTATCTAAACTCGGCACAGAACTGAAAACGCCAACTGATGACTAAATACGCGTGAAAGAATCTACCGTCTAGAATGCTCTTTCATTCAGCCCTTCTCTTTATCCGCCTTATTTCAATTGATCGTGTGGCAACATTTGCCAAGTACTTTACAATAAACATTTTACAAGCTTCTTGAGAGTGCCCACAATGTTTCCGTTTTAACTAAAGCAGGGAAAAAAGTATATACTATGACCATGTAAACCCTACTTTTCTCTATAAAATGGGGGTCAGAAGGGTATTCACTGCACATCATATCATTAAAAAACAGTTTGTACTGATCGCCTCATAAACCAAGTGTCGCGCGTTCACCAGACTTTCGGGTGAGTTCTCAAAAACATATAGATTGTGGGTGCTCGCGGTTCTAACGAGTTCCCACAATTTTCGACCATGCGAGGTGGTTCTAACGAGTTCCCACAATTTATGTTTTGAGCCGAATTATGGAAACATATCAGAATTTTTATCTGGAAAATCTTCATTTTTTGTTTGTGGAAGTTTCAATATATTGGAATAGGCAAGTTTTCTTTATGATTAATTCTCTGTTCAACCCTTTATATGATGTGGGTATTCAGTTTAAAAATACCTCAACTAAAACCGCCTCGCTGAGGCGGTTCAAATGAATACATACACCATTGGCTTAAATGGAAAAACAAGGGTAATTATCATACGATTTTCAGTAAATACCACCTTATCTGCTTCTAGAGCGATGAGAGATAGCATTATCTCATATAGGTATATTGTTGATCTCTGACTACAATCTGGTGATGCTGACGCAGCTATGGCCAGTGTTTCAGTGTATTCAAATCAATATATACAAATTACTTCTTTTCTTTTCAATAAACATGTTCGTTTAGAAATACTTTCACTCCTTTCATTTCAATGTAACAGCTTTAAAAGGGCTGGTTACCGGTATCACGTGGATCGTGCACTGTAAACCGAACAGGGACAGCTCTAACGAGAGTGCGCGTGCGCCGAACCACATATTCAATCTACTCCACTAAGGATAAGCGAAAGATAAAATGTGAGAGAGACCCACCAAAACGATACCACCCCGACCCCGTCCAGGATGTCGGCACACGAGGGGTTATAGGTGTGTGTGGGGGGTGATGGGGGGGTGTTAAGAATGTGTAAACGTTGGTATGGTCACAGATTAACCTGCTGCGCTAGCCCACTTGAGTCCCTTTGACTTAGCAACCGATAAGCTTTATGTATATGAGCCGGGCCACAGCATTTCCTAAAATTTACATGTGCGCCCAGCGAAGACTCAGATCAGCCTGCAAACAGGCCTCCATGGCCTAATGGTTAAGAGCGCTGACTCTTAATCATGAGGTCTCTCACCGCTGTGGGTTCGAGCCTGGCTCGCGTCACATGTGAGACGCCAAGTTCTGCAACGGAAGGTCAGGTGTTTTTTCTCCGGGTTCTCCGGTTTTCACCCAACCCTGATTAACGATCGGCTCGATATGAGTGAAATAATCTTGAAAGTGCCGTAAAACCAAAACCAAAAACAAAAGATCAGCCTGCGCATCCGTGCAGTCTAATCAGAGGCTTTGATGTGCGCTCTAAGGATAGCTAAGGGTCCTTCATGCTCCTTCATGCAGAAGTCTCTAGTCAGGCTATATGGATGTGCAGGCTGATCTGATTCTTCGCTGGGAGCACATTTAAACTGCAGGAAATAATGTACCCCGGCTAATATTATTTCGTTCATTTGATTAATTACGGATAAAAGTCCCACAAAATTGGAAGCAACGTCTCCAAAATGACCTTTACAGTGTTGACGGGAACGTTAAACATCAACTCAAACAAAACAAACTGACTAATCAGATTCGCGAAAGGTTACGATGACGTTTAAACTTGTTTTAATATGATTGTTGGCTTTACAAAAATGTTTTAATCACATTGACTAGATGGCAGGGGTGTTAACCCTTGTTCTGCTGAGCCCGGATATGCCTTTTCTTTGAAACAATGTAGATCCAGATCAGATGGCTTCTGAAGAAGCCATCTGATCAGGATCTACATTGTTTGTCATTCAGATTGTGAATTTGTTGTAATAATTTGCTACAGGTAATCTGATTGGTTGATAATCGGTAGTGAGTGTGGCATATATGAATATTCAGCAGGACAAGGGTTAAGTAGTTTTACACAAAACATAGGCTGTTTGTATTTATCACGAAAACAACCACATTATTATACAGTAAAACTGGGGTTTACAGGGGTAAAACTCATTTTTCTTATTTCTACTCTATTTATACTCTAGATTGTGGTTTTCGTTAGAACCGCCTCATTGAGGGCTGGGGATCGAATCCGCAACCTACCGATACCGAAGCGGACGCTCTACCACTGAGCTATCGCGGCCCTATAAGAAAGGCCATGTTTACGTGGTGCACTATTTTCTTTTGGACTTCTATTTTAGACAGGGTGTACTAAGGGCCTGATGGTCTGTTGTCTTCCGTCTATAATTGCCACGTTTTATATTTCAAAAGATTTCAAAATGTGTTGCTTAGTTTACACCGAATGTTCCTCGACAGAACAATAAAATATTGACGTAAACATACCAAGTGTTTATGTTCGCAAAGCCAAAGATGTTGCAATGGTGGAGGGATACAGAAAACCCATGTTAAGCTGTAGTTTTAGTCCGGTCACAAACTAGCTACAATGTAGACGCAGCCTGCTCGAAGAACAAGCTACCAAAATAATCTTGAATTTTCGTAGAACAGGAAATGTTTTCATGTCACGAATATGAAAAGAATACACGGTCACAGAGAATATAAAATGGCGAAAGTTTTATGGTTTATGACCAGATTTCCACTCACGTTTACATTGTGATTAAACATAAGTGACTGTCCATAAAACCCGTCACAGAAAACCTTGTCTTCGGAGGTTGTGATCCGTTTAGCCACACAGGCCAGCTTTACAGTCCTGCTATTTTACATATGCAAAATATAGATGTATTTTTCAGACTTTGCTAATGTGCTTGCTGTTCTGCACTTGTGTCGATCGCTACTGGCATAGCAGATTTATGGTGCAGCTCATCTCATATAGGTTCTCAGAACATCACGTGATCAAGTCCGTGAAATGAACACCTCCCCCTACCCGCCCGCCTTAAGTTATTTTCTTATTTCCACTTCAAGACATAAGTTGTGGGTACTCGTTAGAACCGCCTCAAAGAGGCTCCAATACATGGTTGTGGGTACTCGTTAGAACCGCCTCAATGAGGCGGTTTTAACGAGCACCCACAACATGTTTGCAGAATAAATAAGAAAAATATCACCGAGTAGCCATTTTGGAGATGTGAAAACATCCACTCTGTGGCTCAGGTGTATTATTGTAAAGATGTCAGTTCGGACAAGTCTGACAGAAATAAGAATTGAGCACATGTTCACCTGTGTAAGCCCCACGTTTCTCCATAGAAAGTGCGATTAACGAGGCGTTTTAGCACGATGGTATATTTATTTGCTATACTGCTAAGAACTTTGTAGGTTTTTGACTACACAGCGCATGGGCAATGATGGCAGTTCTGACAAGTTCAATATATATTCTGATAGAAATAAGAATTGGGTATATGTTTACCTGTGTAAGTCCCACTTTTCTCTATAGAAAGTGAGATTAACGGGGGTTTTTTAGCATGATGGTACAGCCGATGGTATATTTATTTGCTATACTGCTAAGAACTTCGTAGATTTGTGACTGCACAGAGCACAGGTAATGATGGCAGTTCTGACAAGTCCAATGTATATTCCGACAGAAATAATAATTGTGTACAATGTTTACCTGTGTAGGCCCAAATTTCTCTATAGAACGTAAGATTAACGAGAGCAGCTGCTTGTATGAGCGAGCAGCGAAGGTTCAGGCGAGCCTGCGCAGATGCGCAGGCTCGCCTGAACCTTCGCTGCTCGCATAGGCGATAAGTACCAAAATCGCTTGACGGGGCCCATATCATCTTCTCGCGCTGAGTTGTAATGTCCCCATCTTGGATTAAAGAAATAAAAGCAAAATAATTTGATGCACCACATGTATTTTTAACCAATAATTATTCAGGCAGTATTTCATTTTACTGCTTCTGTTTGCAGGAGGGTGGGTTTGATGACGTCATATGCAAACATGTATGTCTCACGACTTTCCCTGCAAAACGTCTTTGGAAAACATAACACACATGTACAAAATGTCGTGACGCGGGTTTGTCTAAGTTGCGACGAAAGTAAGGGCGAGGGTAGTGGCCACGTAAAATCGATTTCAGCCCCCAGTGGAATTCGTTTCACTGACCGTTCGAAGGCGGTTCTTCTGTCGCGGTTTATTTTTGTTATGGTTTGTCTTTGAGTGTTTGTATCGCTTATATTATTTTGTTTGGGACAGCCAATTGGCCATTTTGTGGGAAAGTAACTCCTTTTTGCTTTCCGCTATTGCCGTTTCCATTAGATCTGTTGTTTCATGTTTGTGTTTCTTTACCTTTGGTGTCACTGACGGGAGCTGTGGGTTAATTGTATCGATTCCTGATCATTGCCTTCACTTCTATTTTGCAGTATAACACAATCTTCCCATCACATGACGTCGATAATTTATCGGATGAAGCCATGTCCCGTACACTTTGCATGTGATGCCAAATCCTGATTTCTGGTAAAAATAAGAAAAGGACTAGATGGCGCAGTCGATGGTATTCTATCGCAAATACCCGCTTTTTCAATGAATAACACTAAAGATATGGCTAAGTAGAACTAAAACAAAGATCAGGAATCGATAAAATTAACTTACTCCACCCATCAATCTAAAATAAAACTTTTTGAAGCATGTCTAAAACAGTGGCACCATCGTAAATTAACACTAATGGGGAAAATTACAGTAATCAAAAACTACGCACTCCCAAAACTTATATATGTTTTAACCTCACTACCAAACCCATCAAAACCAACAATAAATCGAATCAAGAAACTAATGTATGAGTTTATATGGAACGGCAAGCCAGAAAAAATCAAAAGGGATATTTTAACTAATGACTATGAAAATGGGGGTTTAAAAATGATCGATCTGGAAATATTTATTAAATCTCTCAAAATAACATGGATAAAACGTATAATCGAATCAGACATAAATGGAATACTAAATAAATTATACCTAAAAAGATTGAATGCATTTGGCGGGAAACTACTATTCGAATGTAATTTTACTGAAAAGGACGTAGAGACATTTGCACAAAATAACACATTTTTAAAAGATATCCTTCTTGCATGGTGTTCCTGCAACAACAAAACTGCGATACTGAACTATAGAAATGAAATAATATGGAATAATACCCATATAAAAGCCGATGGAAAGACACTGGTATATCTTAATTGGTACCAGAATGGCATTAAACAATTTAAACATATATACAATGACTCGGCAAATAAAATTTATTCCTTTGATAGATTAATGGATATCTACAATTTACCAGATCGTGACTATCTAAGATACTTTACACTTATATGCAGCATACCAAAAATATGGAAACCATCTATCAAAAACGAAAATATACATATCCCCGAAACACCTACAACAATAAGTCAAGTGATAACATCTAAGCAAACAAATAAATATGTTTACCACCTTTTAACGAAAAACAAAGCAAAGATAGAAATAAAATCTGAAGTAAAGTGGACAAATCAATTTAGTGATAGTACTTTAAACTGGAAATGTATATATACAAACATGTTAAAAACAACAAAAGACATAAAACTTCAAAACTTTCAATATAAGGTCTTGATGCGAATTATACCAACAAATAAATTTCTGATGAAATGTAACCTTGCCGTATCCACACTGTGTGAATTTTGCACAATGGAAATAGAAACACTTAACCACCTCTTTTGGGAATGTTTATTCGTTCAACAATTTTGGACAGAAGTATCAAAATTCTTAAAAGATCATAGTTTTGATATTATTCTTAACCAAAAGATTATAACCTTTGGTATTACTGTAAATTGTAATGAGCTAAATACTCAAGTACAAAATTATATCATACTGCTGGGAAAGTACTTTATATTTAAAAACAAATGTCAGCAAACTCCAATATTGTTCGTGCATTTTATATCGTACCTAAAGCAGAAACTAAACATTGAGAAACAAATCTATTTTATGAAAGATAAGATTACCCAGTTTAATAGGAAATGGAATACTATGATCGCTTTACTAGATTAATTTCTTGGATAAATTTGGCAGCATACTAAAGGCAGCAGAAAGATCTTCTCTTCCTCTCCTTCCCTTTTTTTTTCTTCCATTGTTTCTTTTTTTTTGTATATTTTTTCCTTTCTTTTTTTTTTCAAAAATGTTTCCGAAACTGTATTGTAAAAGCATACCACTGAAAATCAGTAAAACAAAATTACGTTACAAAATCTCAAATGCCTTGATTGATTCCTTTAGTTAAACGTTTAACATGTACAAATTATAGATTTGTTACATTAAAGGAAAACAACCACAAAAATTAACTTTCGCTTCAGAACAAAGGTTTTGAGGAGACAGACATTTTGGTACGGGTTTTGTGGGGGTTGACTGGGTGGTTGGGAAGTTGTGACCTTTTGAACATTTCACAAATTCTGGTTTTGTTTGTCCAGAACCAGGCTGTGAGTAAAATGTCATAAACTCACAATTGGAAAACTTTGAATTACAGCGATTCTCGTGCAATAAAACAGCAATAAATAGTTCAGTATGCATTCCATTTATTCAATTCGATGATAATTTACTGTTTTTAAGTACAAAATCTGAAAAGTATGCTGTAAATTATTATTTTACTATTTTGGTAACGCGACCAGATTAACAAAATGGCGGCCCTCATAGACAGCAATTGTGAAATGTTTCAGGGGGTCATAGTTTCGGGACCGCTCAACCGATTGTCATGGGATGTGTGCCGGAGTGTTCGCCTCATCAAAGGCAATATATTAAAGTTTGTGGGTGTTTCCCTTAAATGTGTATAGTATGTATTGTATAAGGTATGTAAAGTTGTATATGCTTGTACGATGTAATTTCTGAAATAAAGAATAAATAATAAAAAAAAAAGATATGGCTAAGTAGAACTAAAACAAAGATCAGGAATCGATACAATTAACTTACTCCACCCATCAAAGACACCAAAGGGAAAGAAACACAAACATGAAGCGACCAGACCATTATGGAAACCTAAACAAAGGAAGGCCATAAGGAGTGCTATCTATATACATTCTACTACCCACAGGCCAAGTTTGAAAAGTGTACCTCAACCGGTTTCAGATGAGATCCATTCCAAAGAAACATGACGGAAGTACACACACACACACACACACACACACACACACACGGAGTGACAGACACTTGACTCTGACACGAAAACAGTATTCCCGGTTTTTCTTCGAAAAAGCGGGTATAATATGAAAATGGCATCTGCTGCAAGAAATACCCAGCATACAGAGCTTTCTGACCATTATTACTCAAACTGATGATACCAAAACTTTTGGATTGTTCCTCACTTATCGGAGTTTGAGGCGGGTCAAGAAAAAAGGTCGTCTCTCCATGTGAGAACAGCGAAGACACGGGCTAGCCTGGTCATCCATGCAGTTGGCGTTGAAATGTTTCTGCTTACATAGACAATAGGTGGAACAATAGAAATCAAAGGGCAAAAATACTGAATTCTGGTTAAAATCTCAGCATATCTTAACCCATTCAGTACCGGAAACCCCAAACGGGTAGTTGGCAAACAGTGCAGGCCCAGATCAGACGCCGCAGAACGCGGCGTCTGATCAGGGCCTACACTGTTTGCAAAATTTTCAGCCGATTTCCAAAAAAGTTTTAGAAGAAAACACAACCTGACACCCCTAAATTTTGAAATGGACTCCTGCTATATATAAGGAGGAAGATTCCATTTGGTACAAAGAGGGTTAATACAGCGCAGCTGGCGACAAATTTGTCATCGAACATTCGTCACAGTTAATACTCTGATAAGACTGCGCATAAGTGTTCATGTTACTGATCCTTGTAGACGCTCAGTTTTCCCTTCAAGATTGATAAAGCTGAAGTATTACTCAGAGTGTGCACTAGCTGATCTGAGTCTGCGTTGAGCGCATATTGCCTTACGCACATTTTCCCCTGACGCGGCACATTCTGACTTGTATATTAAAAGTTGTAATTGATCCCGCTGCGCATTGAAGCTGAGACAAGATGCGACTCGCGTTGTTGTTGCTGTTGAGTGTCTGGCTGGTGGTAGCCAGTGCTACCGGTGGACGCAGAAGAAATAGAGGTATGTCTATTTGGTTCAATGTCATAACGATAATATATATACTACTCAAAGTTTGATAGGGATCACTTTTTATATATCAAATTTTGCACTGGAAATTGAAAATTTCATGACAGAATTTGTACTCCGAATATTTATAATATCTTCAGCAGAAATCCATGTGCAATACATTACTCATGAAAGTGCACACTTCTCACGCTTAGCAAATGAATCCATGCACCCCAAAAATCTTGCGTAACACTGCATTCCAACAGAAATATCAAACTTGTCAGTGTTCCTTTTCTAAGCGTAAAAAGGCTTTCATTTGATTTGTGAAACTTTAAAATGCCAAGGGGGCAGTTAAGAAACCGTCTGAGCCCCGAGGAAATGAACCGTGGCGTCAGAATATTGGAATCTGGCGTCTGTCAACGTCGTGTTGCTGGGATTCTGAATGTGTCTCAGAGCGTGGTTTCCAGAATGTGGAGTCGGCATCTTTCCCACGAAAATCCTTCACACAGTGTAATTGATGCCCGTGGACGCCATACACGTTATAAGGCATGTTTGTCTAAACAAATCTGAACATTTGTGAAAAATCAATTGTCCAAATCCCTTCGTGTCACGGCAAATTGTGTGGGTGCGAAGACGGTTGTTGTTGTAACGCTTGAATGCAGTGCCAGTTGACAAAATCAATCACTTGTCTTTGTGAAGGGCATGTTTTCTATCATTATGTATCAAATTTGGATTCAGCTGATTAATTTAACCAAAACTTATTTTGCATTAAAAAAGTGACCCCAATCAAACTTTGAGTAGTATATATGTTATATGTGTGATATAGTGCATTTTTTCAAACTAAACAAAGTTTTTTTTTTCTGATGAAAATTTGTTATATTTTTCTTATTTATACTTCAAACATAGGTTTTGAGTGCTTGTTAGAACCGCCTTCTAACGAGAACCCACAACCTATGTCTTGAAGCAGTCATAAGGAAAATAATGTATACCCTCTAAACCACAGTTTTGCCTTTATAAAGTGTGGTGTAAGGGGGTCTTTATTTCACGCACTTGTTCACGTGATGGTGGCTGTAGAAACTTTTTGTTTTATAATAATAATAGTAATAATAATAATTATTATTATTATTATTATTATTAAGCTTTCACTGCCAAGTGTGCGTTACCAGGAAAACAAATAATAAGCATAACAACATCATATCGTTGTTAAAAACGATTAAGCGAGAATGCGTTTATTAACGACCGCTCGGACGAATTGAATAATTGCACTACTAACTTATTCTCGAATATTAACGATGACATCTCTGAATGGTACAATATTTTCTTAAACATCTAGAACACCATGCACCTATCAAACCAAAATGGTTAAAACCAACCGACTGCCTGATTGGTGTAACGAAGATATCGAAATATCGCGCAAACGACGAGATATTTGCAAGCGGAGATACCTGTGGTCAGAATATAATCAAAGCACTGAGAGTACTGGTGGGTCGATTGTCTCTGAGTGTAAGTTGGGAAAATAGTCCTGAACCGAGAATTGAACTGTTCGGTTATTCCTTGAATTCCAGTATTTTAAGCAAGCAGTGTAAACCTGATCAGACACCGCGTTAAATGGCGTCTGATTAGGTGTTCACTGTTTGTCAATGCCCCAGTGCACGAGCTCAGTCCAGATTTTTACACACACTGCATTCTGACGTCACACGGACAACTATCGATGCTATAAACAACCAGCACCTGCATTTTGTACATGGTCAGCGACAGTCAAGGGTATTAAGAGACTGTATGGTCACCAAAACTGTTTTCATTGCTGTTGTTTCTTCTTGTCAATTTCGATTTGAAAATAGAGGATCTTACATGAGTGTTAATGTATTATTGAATTTATTAAACAAGTTGAGGAAAAGGGATAAAATGCGAGGCTTTGCCGAGCATTTTATCCCTTTCCTCAACAAGTTTAATAAATTCAATAATACATGAGCACGAATGCAAGATTCTATTTATCATATGACATTTAAAACGCATTTTATTCACGATTGTTTATAAAAATGTCAATATTTCGCCATTAATAAACGCTACGTCGTTAAGGACATCGTACATGTAACGTTACGGGACACATCTAACCAATTTGCATATTTAATCCACTAGTGGATTATCGAATTTATTACATGGCGTTATTACACTCTCAGACGCTACGTCATATGATAAAATGTTTATATTGCTTTAGCATTTCACCCTGAATAAAGTTGTTAATGATATAATATCTTTGTGCTTGCAAGAATAAATACAGTCGAACTTCTATGACCCGAACACCTTTGGGACCTCGAAAATCTGTTCGAGACACGGGTTGTTCGAGCCACTGAGGGTTACTGTTAGGAGGCATAACGAGATACTTTTAGACATCTTTTCGGTGTTCTAAAATTAAAAATTTATGATGTGTGTACTCATTAGAATCGCCTCATCGAGGCGATTCTAATGAGTACCCACAGCATACATTTGCAAGATAAAATACTAAAATCTCCTTAATTATACCCCACTATTTCTTATGTAGAGGATTTCGCAAGGGGCTCAAGAATGGGTTCGACACATCCATGGTAAACGAGCCATCGGTGTTCGAGCCATCGGAGTTCTACTGTATATCATATGAAAACAAAACGGTTAGTATCTGTTATTACAGGTAGCATCTAACTAACAACGTATCAATAAAGTGGTTGACATTTAATTTTCCGTTTCCTATCCCCACTTAAGCTTCGAACACCTACATAGAATAATAACAGGATGGGAACAATTGCGCCAAAATCGTCCCGTGCAGGATACTGCGGTAGTCAGGGTTTTTACCGAGCTCACTCGCAACGTCATCGATATGTTTTTATTGGTCTCCCCTAGTTTATTTGTAACTCTACGTGCCTGCTATTATGCCCTGAACTTTTAACCCATTTTGTACTGAATGGAATCTTCCACTTTATATACAGTAGAAGTCAATTTCAAAATTTAGGGATGTCAGGTTGTGTTTTCTTCAACATTTATTTGGAAAACGGCTGAACTTTTTTGCAAACAGTGTAGGACCTGATCAGTCGCCGCGATCTACAGCGACTGATCTTGGCCCGCACTGTTTGTCAGTTACCCGTTTTGGAATTCTTGGTACATGCACAAAATGGGTTAATCTGTACTGAGCCATAAAAAGACGCAAGGCGAATTAATCTATTATACTTTCATTCATTAGTTGTACACGCAGAATCTATGCGTAAAATTTATAATTATTGTAAAAGTAAACAGGACGACAGGTTCGATCATGAAATAATTGACAGAAAATACAAATTATTCTCTTCAGCTCCATCAGTAGTTTCATTTTTAGATATGAGTAACTTTTTAAACTGTTTTGAATATGGGGCAATATTTTCTCACGGATGTCTCGGTGGTGATAAGGGCGTCTGCACTGGCTAGCCGTTTTAGTCTATTGTAAAATCTGGGTCGACTGTCGATTACAATCGACCCAAAAACTACAGAAAGCAAACACAGTATCTAATTCGGAAGGCAAATCGTGAATGTGTTTCGAACTTTGTCATAAATTCAAAAGGTTATGCACACAATTTGGCAACAATTTCGCAAAATATTTAAAAAAAAAGCAACAAACTGAGAAAGTGACAAAAACCGACGACATTTTCAGATCACGAGCCGAAAACATGCCTATATGATTTTGACCCCCTTGAACCCCAGATTTATATAGTAAAACTGGGGTTTGGAGGGGTAAACCTTATTTTTCTTATTTCTGCTCTAAAATATAGGTTGTGGGTACTCGTTAGAACCGCCTCGACGAGGCGGTTTCATAACAAGTACTCACAATCTATATTTTGAGCAGAAATAAGAAAAAAACATCATAATTTTTCATCTTAAAAATTTCATTTTTTTTTTCGGTGATAAAGGTTGCAATGTATTTGTATAGGTGTGTTTTCGTAATGCAGATTTTCAGGGCGTTTAAACCCTTTGTGTACTGGCGTCTGATCAGACACTACACTGTTTTCAAAAGAAAAAAAAAGTTCAGCCCAATTTTCACATAAATTTTGAAGAAAACACCTGTCATCCGTTCTAATGAGTATCCAGAACATAACTTGAAAGCAGAAATAATAAAAACGCTGGAATAGACCTTTAAGATATTGTACAGAGGCTCTTCCGTAAGTGAACATTTCATACGAAATCTTAAAACAGAGTTCTCAGCCATTTTTTAAGATTCTTTATGCAATGGCAACATTATTTGAATTACATGCGATTTATTTATTATCATTATTATTATTATTATTATTATTATTATTATTATTATTATTATATTCCCCGTTCTACGAACACCCTGACGATATTTTCAAATAAAATGTGGTGTTTTCGTAGATGACGCCAGAGCGGCAGATTCCTTCATGCCTCAAAAATAGATGCCTGTATTTTAGTGCTTTGAAAATTTTATTTATTTTTATTTTTCTGTTGTAACCAAAGAGCATTCTTTACATTGGGTAAAAATAAGGAAGATTATGGCGGCCTAATGACACCCGTTCTTCTGGGGTCCGTGCCTTGTGGTTTAAATATCATCACGTGAACTCGTCCGTGAAATGAACACCCCCTTACACCCCACTATATATAGAGAAAACTGGGTTTACAGGGGTAATCATTATTTTTCTTATTTTTGCTCCACGACATAGGTTGTGGGTACTCGTTAGAACCGCCTCAATTAGGCGGTTCTAACGAGCACCAACAGCCTATGTTTGAAGCAAAAATAACAAAAATATCACAGATTTTCATCAGAAAAGTAGTCATTTTGGAGATATGAAAAAATGCATTATTTCGCACGGGGTGTGTTATCGTAATGATATTTTGATTCGTCATCAAAATGGAATACAATGAATCAACAATAGATTGTTTGTATCCTCGGACGCTGTGGGGACTGGTTGGCTGGGGTGTATTCAGACGCAAGACTAGATCCACCACGGCTGACTGGCCCGCGGCCTCTGTGGGTCTTGTATAATCTAAGGCCCAAAGCTGTTCGATGTTTTACCGTCTACTTGTGTTTGTTCGGGGACGTGAGAGACAGTGCTGATTTGCCCCCCCCCCCCCCCCCCCCAACGCCATCACCCTCACTTAACCCCCTTGACTGGCGCAAATTATCGGGAACCAACTCATTCTTTCACGTCCACTCTTTCGACATTTTTTCAATGCCCCGGTACATACGACCTACTGCCACGTCTCGAGGCTTTTTGCTCAAGGTTCATCACGTGACTAAGTCCATGAAATGGACACCCCTTAAACCACACTTTATATAGAGAAAATTGGGGGTTACGGGGATATTGAATATTTTTTCTTATTTCTGTCCAAAGACATTGGTTGTAGGTGTTAGAACCGCCTCAATGAGATCACGTATTTTCACCAGAAAAGTAGCCATTTTTGAGATAAGAAAAATGCACTGTGCCGCACGGGTATGCTCGTATGTTATCGTAATAGAAGCCTGCGGCCTGTACAGTGCTATCGTTACGTTTGAAAATTATTATATCCATAACTTGCTTGGTCTATTCAAAGTTTTGCTAAGCACAGAGATCGTATATTCTAGACGAATTCTTCTTGAAACCCCACTTTTTGACATGGGCATTACGAAAATACGCCTATACAAATACACTGTAAATTTTATTGCCAAAAAAAAGAGAAAAATATAAGGTGAAAAACTGTGATATTTTGCTTATTTCTGCTCAAAATATAGATTGTTGGTACTCGTTAGAACCGCCTCATCTAGGCGGTTCTAACGAGTACCTACAGTCTTTATTTAGAGCAGAAATGAGAAAAATAAGTTTTACCCCTGTAAACACCAGTTTACTGTATAAAAGTTGGGTTCAAGGGGGTCAGGATTATATAGGCTTGTTTTCGTAATGTAAACATTACTTTTTTATTTTTGCTAAAAAAAAAACAAAAAACATATGTTGTGGGTAATTGTTAGAACCACGTTACTGCCGGTCTCGATAGCTCAGTCGTATGCGCGTCTGACTGCATGGTGATCAGGAGAACGCGGGTTCGATACTTGCCGGGGTCGGCAACATTTTTTCGTGGAGATTGATCATGAAATCTTTTCTACGGTCATTCTCTCCATTCTGCTGATTCCAGAAGGGCAGTTGTCAGTTTCTTGCGAAAGAAGGTGCACTGAACTGGTTAGCCGCTTACGATAAGCCTGTCCAGGAAAAGTGTGGATAAGTAAACTTACCGACTAAAATGACCTAAATAGTGTTGACTGGGCCGTTAAACCCTATTACAAACAAACAAACAAACAAGAACCGCGCTACTGCATGGTGTCTGAAGTAGCTTCGCGGCGGAGGCCCCTGTGTGATGCATGGTGTCGGAAGTAGCTTCTCGGCGAAGGCCCCTGTGTGATGCATGGTGTCTGTAGTAGCTTCTCGGCGAAGGCTCCTGTCTGATGCAGGGTGTCTGAAGTAGCTTCTCAGCGAACGCTGTCTGAAGTAGCTTCTCGGTGAAGGCTCCTGTATGATACATTGTGTCTGAAGTAGCTTCTCGGCGAAGGCCTCTGTGTGATGCATGGTGTCTGAAGTAGCTTCTCGACGAAGGCTTCTGTATGATGCATGGTGTCTGAAGTAGCTTCTCGGCGAAGGCGTCTGTGTGATGCATGGTGTCTGAAGTAGCTTCTCGGCGAAGGCTTCTGTGCGTAACTTCTAAGCAAAGGCCCCTGTGTGATGCATGGTGTCTGAAGTAGCTTCTCGGCGAAGGTCCTGTGTGATGCATGGTATCTGAAATTACTTCTCGGCGAAGGCTTCTGTGTAATGCAGAGTGTCTGAAGTAGCTTCGCGGCGAAGGCTCATGTGTGATGAATGGTGTCTGAAGTAGCTTCTAAGCGAAGGCTTCTGTGTGATGCATGGTGTCTGAAGTAGCTTCTCGGCGAAGGCTCCTGTGTGATGCATGAGGTCTGAAGTAGTTTCTCGGCGAAGGCTTTTGTGTGATACATGGGGTCTGAAGTAGCTTCTCGGCGAAGGCTTCTGTGTGATGCATGGTGTCTGAAGTAACTTCTCGGCGAAGGCTTCTGTGTAATGCATGGTGTCTGAAGTAGCTTCTCGGCGAAGGCTTCTGTGTGATGCATGATGTCTGAAGTAGCTTCTTGGCGAAGGCTTCTGTGCGTAACTTCTCGGCGAAGGCTCCTGTGTGATGCATGGAGTCTGAAGTAACTTCTCGGCGAAGGCTTCTTAGTAATGCATGGTGTCTGTAGTAGCTTCTCTGTGAAGGCACCTGTGTGATGCATGGTGTCTGAAGTAACTTCTCGGCGAAGGCTTCTGTGTAATGCATGGTGTCTGAAGTAGCTTCTCAGCGAAGGCCCCTGTGCGATGCATTGTGTCTGAAGTAGCTTCTCGGCGAAGGCTCCTGTGTGATGCATGGTGTCTGAAGTAGCTTCTCGGCGAAGGCTTCTGTGTGATGCATGGTGTCTGAAGTAGCTTCTCGGCGAAGACTCCTGTGTGATGCATGGTGTCTGAAGTACCTTCTCGGCGAAGGCTTCTGTGTGATGCATGGTGTCTGAAGTAGCTTCTCGGCGAAGGCTCCTGTGCTGTGTGATTCTTGGCTCATTATCTACTATACAAGTTATGCATCACGTGAACAAGTCCGTGAAATGAACACCCCCTAAACCCCACTTTATAAAGAGAAAACTGAGGTTTACGGGCGTATTCATTATTTTTCTTATTTTTGCTCCAAGACATATGTTGTGGGTACTCGTTAGAACCGCCTGAATGAGGCGGTTCTAACGAGCATCCACAACCTATTTTTGCAGTATTTATAAGAAAAACATCACGGATTTTCCTGAGAAAAGTAGCCATTTTGGGGATGTGAAAAATATGCACTATGTCGCACGGATGTGTTATCGTAATGGATAAATTTTCTGATGATTCTAATGCATTTATTTATTATGCAGACATTTTACTAGTCCTCTTACAGCCATAGGGTTTGCGCATGCGCAGTTCGTAAATATCAAAAGGCCGACCTCGGCAGCTCAGTCGGATGCGCGTCTGACTGGTGATCAGGAGGACGCGGGTTCGATACCTGCCGTGGTCGGCAACATTCTTAGTGGAGATTGATCTACGGTCATCCTCTCCCTTCCGCTGATTCAAGAAGGGCATTTGTTAGGTTCTGACGAAAGATTGTGCACTGCAGTGCTTAATCTCTTACGTATAAGCCTGCCCAGGAACAGTGCGAATAGGTAAACTGACCGGCTCAAAAATGACCTGAAATAGTGTTGAGTGGGCCGTTAAACTCCAATGCAAACACTTAATTTCAACAGTATTTGATTAGCCATTCTTACATTACGATAACACACCCGTGCGACATAGAGCATTTTTCACATCTCCAAAATGGCTACTTTTCTGATGAAAATCCGTGATTTTTTTCTTATTTATACTGCAAGCATAGGTTGTTGGTGCTCGTTAGAACCGCCTCATTGAGGCGGTTCTAACGAGTACCCACAACCTATGTCTTGGAGCAAAAATCAGAAAAATAATGTATTCTTCCGTAAACCCCAGTTTTCTCTATATAAAGTGGGGTTTAGGGGGTGTTCATTTCACGGACTTGTTCACGTGATGGCAAACAAGAGGGGATATACTTGATTGTTCATTGCATTAACTTGTTAACCTGTCAGATAAGGGAATCTGGCAAACCTTTCTTTTCTCTAGTGCGCAAAGTGCGGTTTCTGTGATTTGTTTTTGTTTGATTTGAGGTTTAACGTCCCCGTCAACACTGTAAAGGTCATTTTGGAGACGTTGCTTCCAATTTTGTGGGACTTTTACCCGACATTGAGATGAAATGACATCTCAAGCCCTGTCGCCCAATGAAACCAATAGGGTTTATAAGCATGGACGGTCCGACACACACCGATTTGCCTGGGCAGGCTTAGATCCTTTAAGCAGTTTACCAGTACTCGTGTGTGGATCGGGTTCAGCTCTGCGTGGAAGCATCATGCAGCCCATATATTTCTTCAAGCTCCCGATGGGCGGGGGGGGGGGGGGGGGGCGGTTTCTGTGATGGAATATGATTTTCAAATGCGAAGTTTGCGACTCTCTGTTGTAGATTTTTCATGTTAACCAACCTTAAAAAATGGTCTTTTGTAATTTGTCCTTCCTGTTACAGTAGACCAATTATAACAGGGTGATGAAAAGATGTTTAAGAGAGGCGATTCATCTGCTTTAAACTACACCATTATGAATAGACATCGGTGTGTCATTCTGTTGTCTTTTATATGTCTGCAGATAAGTTATAAGTCTGATGGAAAATGTGATATTATTCTTATCTTATACTTCAAACATAGGTTGTGGGTGCTCGATTTAACCGCCTCAATGGGTTCGGTCTAACAATAAGTCATAACATATGAGCCCCGCCAAGCGAATTTGTGTCTTCGAGCATTCCGTCATGACAAATTTTTAACTGCGCATGCCCAGCCATTCAGAGGGGCCAGGGATATGGCTTTCTGTCTGAAGGTTCCTCTTGATTAACTGCTTGTATGAGCGAGCAGCGAAGGTTCTGGCGAGACTGCGCGGATGCGCAGGCTCGCCTGAACCTTCGCTGCTCGCATAGGCGATAAGCACCAAAATCGCTTGACGGGGCCCATATGTGTTGTAACGGTTATGGATAAATACAACTTCTACAGCCTTGCTGTAGGAGCCGGCTTTTTAGCGACGGGGTAGAGTGGTTGGCTTTTTCACGAAGTTAAGCAACCGAGAGTGCAGTTAATACCTGGATGGGTGACCTCGTTGCTTGACTTTTCGTGGACTACAGTGTAATGTGTATAAGAAGACTAATGTACACCCTGTAAACCCCAATTTTAGCTATATAAGGTGAGGTGGACAGGGTGTTCATCACATTGTCTAACTAAGCTGAACCTCTTACGGTGTTTATAATTTGGGTCCAAGTACAACCTATGAAAGTGTTGCAGAAATGACATTTATGTTTGTTAACCCTTATCCTGCTGTTAACGACAACACCTACCTTTTCAAACAGTGTAGATCCAGATCAGATGACCTCTGAATCCATCTGATCAGGATCTACACTGTGTGTCATTCAGTTTGCGAATTTGAATGAATAAAATAAATCGAGTAATTTTATTGGTTGAAATATAAATGGGTGTGGTTAAATTAATTTATGCAGCGGGATAAGGGTTAATCATCACGTGAACAAGTCCGTGAAATGAGGACCTCTCTAAACCCCACTTTATATAGAAAAAACGAGGGTTTACGGGGTTATCATTATTTTTCTTATTTCTGCTCCAAGACATAGGCTGTGGGTACTCGTTAGAACCGCCTCAATGAGGCGGTTCTAACGAGCACCAACAACCTATGTTTGCTGTATGAATAAGAAAACTATCACTGATTTCCTCAGAAAATTGGCCATTTTGGAGATGTGAAAAACTGCACTATGTCGCACGGGTTTGTTATCATAATGGTATACTGTTAATTGGGACTATGATACTAATTATCATGTTGTTCTGTTTCTCGTGTCCGTAGTTGAGAAGATGGAAAATTAGTATAAAAATGTGAAATCGTTTTTTCATGAAGTGACCCACGTTCTGTGGGGAACAATTATTTGCCATTAATTAATTTACTTTACATTGTTCATATTCATTCATGCTCTTGGAATTGCTTATAAGATAAATGATACTGAAGGAACTCTAATACTGTTAATCTGGGGTTTTATTCTCATAGCATGAGCTAATGGCTTGGGTATACATAATTTACTTATTTTTCCTTAAAAACATAAATTGTGGATCCATTATCTATGTTTTGAGCACAAATATGAAAAAAAAAAAAAAATAAATAACAGGATTTTTATTTGAAAATTTTCATATTTTGGTGGTAAAAGTTTGTCGATATATTTGAATAGCCTGTTTTCGTTATGTACAACTGGCTCATTGGTTTTGTTTGTAGGCAACAGATGTTCACCTAATCCCTGCAAGAATCAAGGAACTTGTACGGTCACCAGAAGGGGTTTCAAGTGCGACTGTACACCCGAATGGAAAGGGACGAAATGTGACGTCCCTAAAGGTAAGTAGAATTCATGATCCTAGGGGTTCGGGTGAAAAAAAGTAGAATTCATGATCCTAGGGGTTTAGGTAAAAGAAAGTAGAATTCATGATCAAAGGGGTTCGGGTGAAAGAAAGTAGAATTCATGATCCTAGGGGTTCGGATAAAGAAAGTAGAATTCATGACCCTATAGGTTCGAAACAAAGTAAGTAGAGTTTTTGTAAGCCCTTCTCTTTCAGAATATTCAATTTAGCCACCTCCATTTCGACATTTGAACCAATCAGATTACTTGGTGTAATTTATTCCTACAAATTCATAAATTGAATGTAAAACAGTGTAGATCCTGATCAGATGGCTTCTTCAGAAGCCATCTGATCTGGATCTTCACTGTTTCCAGAGATAGGAGTTTTCTTGAACAGCATGATAAGAGTTTGTTCGTTTGTTTGATTTGAGGTTTAACGTCCCCGTCAACACTGTCAAGGTCATTTTGGAGACGTTACTTCCAATTTTGTGGGACTTTTACCCGACATTGAGATGAAATGACATCTCAAACCCTGTCGCCCAATGAAACCAATAGGGTTTATTAGCATTGACGGTCCGCCTCGCACCGCGGTTCCTGGACAGGCTTAGATCCTCTAAGCGGTTTACCAGTACTAGTGTGCGGGCCGATTCAGCTCTGCGTGGAAGCATCATGCAGCCCATATATTTCTTCAAGCCCCTATGGGCGGAGGCTAAACATGATAAGAGTTAGTAGGAGTTCGGAACAAAGTAGCAGCGTAAAGGTAACTAGAGCTCATGATCCTGGAAGTTTGGCACAAAGTAGAAAACGTAAAGTAAGTTGGAAGAGCTTGTGATCCCACGGGTTCGACACAAAGTAGATAGAGTACACGACCCTGGGGGTTCGGTACAAAGTACGAAGAATTTATGATTCTAGGATTTTGGTACAAAGAAATTAGAATTCTTGACCCTGGAAGTTCGGAGCACAGTGGAATCATAAAGCTTTCAGTACAGAATTGAATATTCTGCTGCTTCTGATTGGATTTGGTGCTAAGCCATTATATTTCTGAGAAGTTTTATTGTTTATTAGAAGAAATAATAGTAGGTATTTGCTATTGTAAAATGCAGCTGGTTTAGATTGAACCAGAAAATTGTGCTGACTGGCCACTGGAAATGCCTGGATTTATTCGCTGCGGTATGGGTTTGTTGACACTGGCTGCCAAAAAGGCCAAAATATGCCGCACAGCACCCATATTTTTTAGCTGCTTCTGGAAGGTAGATGGTCAGCCTGTCAAATTATATGCCTCATAATGGAGGCATTAGACTTGCTGAAATGTGGTAGAACATGGAAAATGCCCCAATTTACATTGTGAGTAAGGGGATTTTTTTACTGTAGTGCAACCGTAACGGTTATGGATAAATACCACTTCTACAGCCTTGCTGTAGGAGCCGGCACTTTTAGCGACGGGGTAGAGTGGTTGGCTTTTTGACGAAGTTAAGCAACGAAAAGTGCGGTTAGTACCTGGAAGGGTGACCTCGTTGCTTGACTTTTCGTGGACTACAGTGTAATGTGTATAAGAAGACTAATGTACACCCTGTAAACCCCAATTTTAGCTATTATATAAGGTGTGGTGGACAGGGTGTTCATCACATTGTCTAACTAAGCTGAACCTCTTACGGTGTTTATAATTTTGGTCCAAGTACAACCTATGAAAGTGTTGCAGAAATGACATTTATGTTTGTTAACCCTTATCCTGCTGTTAACGACAACACCTACCTTTTCAAACAGTGTAGATCCAGATCAGATGACCTCTGAATCCATCTGATCAGGATCTACACTGTGTGTCATTCAGTTTGCGAATTTGAATGAATAAAATAAATCGAGTAATTTTATTGGTTGAAATATAAATGGGTGTGGTTAAATTAATTTATGCAGCGGGATAAGGGTTAATCATCACGTGAACAAGTCCGTGAAATGAGGACCTCTCTAAACCCCACTTTATATAGAAAAAACGAGGGTTTACGGGGTTATCATTATTTTTCTTATTTCTGCTCCAAGACATAGGCTGTGGGTACTCGTTAGAACCGCCTCAATGAGGCGGTTCTAACGAGCACCAACAACCTATGTTTGCTGTATGAATAAGAAAACTATCACTGATTTTCATCAGAAAATTGGCCATTTTGGAGATGTGAAAAACTGCACTATGTCGCACGGGTTTGTTATCATAATGGTATACTGTTAATTGGGACTATGATACTAATTATCATGTTGTTCTGTTTCTCGTGTCCGTAGTTGAGAAGATGGAAAGGAAAAATAATCTTTTAGGAAACTTTCTAATATTCCGCTTTCATTTTTGTGAAAATGATCTTTCAAAACAAACATCAAGCTTTTTTTTTAATTTTGAACATGAACAGTCAGCAAAATTAGTATAAAAATGTGAAATCGTTTTTTCATGAAGTGAACAATTATTTGCCATTAATTAATTTACTTTACATTGTTCATATTCATGCTCTTGGAATTGCTTATAAGATAAATGATACTGAAGGAACTCTAATACTGATAATCTGGGGTTTTATTCTCATAGCATGAGCTAATGGCTGGGGTATACATAATTTACTTATTTTTCCTTAAAAACATAAATTGTGGATCCATTATCTATGTTTTGAGCACAAATATGAAAAAAAAAATAAATAACAGAATTTTTATTTGAAAATTTTCATATTTTGGTGGTAAAAGTTTGTCGATATATTTGAATAGCCTGTTTTCGTTATGTACAACTGGCTCATTGGTTTTGTTTGTAGGCAACGGATGTTCACCTAATCCCTGCAAGAATCAAGGAACTTGTACGGTCACCAGAAGGGGTTTCAAGTGCGACTGTACACCCGAATGGAAAGGGGCGAAATGTGACGTCCCTAAAGGTAAGTAGAATTCATGATCCTAGGGGTTCGGGTGAAAGAAAGTAGAATTCATGATCCTAGGGGTTTAGGTAAAAGAAAGTAGAATTCATGATCAAAGGGGTTCGGGTGAAAGAAAGTAGAATTCATGATCCTAGGGGTTCGGATAAAGAAAGTAGAATTCATGACCCTATGGGTTCGAAACAAAGTACGTAGAATTCATGATCCTTCAGGTACAGACAAAGTAAGTAGAGTTTTTGTTAGCCCTTCTCTTTCAGAATATTCAATTTAGCCACATCCATTTCGACATTTGAACCAATCAGATTACTTGATGTAATTTATTCCTACAAATTCATAAATTGAATGTAAAACAGTGTAGATCCTGATCAGATGGCTTCTTCAGAAGCCATCTGATCTGGATCTACACTGTTTCCAGAGATAGGAGTTTTCTTGAACAGCATGATAAGAGTTTGTTCGTTTGTTTGATTTGAGGTTTAACGTCCCCGTCAACACTGTCAAGGTCATTTTGGAGACGTTACTTCCAATTTTGTGGGACTTTTACCCGACATTGAGATGAAATGACATCTCAAGCCCTGTCGCCCAATGAAACCAATAGGGTTTATTAGCATGGACGGTCCGCCTCGCACCGCGGTTCCTGGACAGGCTTAGATCCTCTAAGCGGTTTACCAGTACTAGTGTGCGGGCCGATTCAGCTCTGCGTGGAAGCATCATCCAGCCCATATATTTCTTCAAGCCCCTATGGGCGGGGGCTGAGCATGATAAGAGTTAGTAGGAGTTCGGAACAAAGTAGCAGCGTAAAGGTAACTAGAGCTCATGATCCTAGAAGTTTGGCACAAAGTAGAAAACGTAAAGTAAGTTGGAAGAGCTTGTGATCCCACGGGTTCGACACAAAGTAGATAGAGTACACGACCCTGGGGGTTCGGTACAAAGTACGAAGAATTTATGATTCTAGGATTTTGGTACAAAGAAATTAGTATTCTTGACCCTGGAAGTTCGGAGCACAGTGGAATCATAAAGCTTTCAGTACAGAATTGAATATTCTGCTGCTTCTGATTGGATTTGGTGCTAAGCCATTATTTTTCTGAGAAGTTGCATTGTTTATTAGAAGAAATATTAGTAGGTATTTGCTATTGTAAAATGCAGCTGGTTTAGATTGAACCAGAAAATTGTGCTGACTGGCCACTGGAAATGCCTGGATTTATTCGCTGCGGTATGGGTTTGTTGACACTGGCTGCCAAAAAGGCCAAAATATGCCGCACAGCACCCATATTTTTTAGCTGCTTCTGGAAGGTAGATGGTCAGCCTGTCAAATTATATGCCTCATAATGGAGGCATTAGACTTGCTGAAATGTGGTAGAACATGGAAAATGCCCAAATTTACATTGTGAGTAAGGGGATTTTTTTTTACTGTAGTGCAACCGTTACGGTTATGGATAAATACCACTTCTACAGCCTTGCTGTAGGAGCCGGCACTTTTAGCGACGGGGTAGAGTGGTTGGCTTTTTGACGAAGTTAAGCAACGAAAAGTGCGGTTAGTACCTGGAAGGGTGACCTCGTTGCTTGACTTTTCGTGGACTACAGTGTAATGTGTATAAGAAGACTAATGTACACCCTGTAAACCCCAATTTTAGCTATTATATAAGGTGAGGTGGACAGGGTGTTCATCACATTGTCTAACTAAGCTGAACCTCTTACGGTGTTTATAATTTTGGTCCAAGTACAACCTATGAAAGTGTTGCAGAAATGACATTTATGTTTGTTAACCCTTATCCTGCTGTTAACGACAACACCTACCTTTTCAAACAGTGTAGATCCAGATCAGATGACCTCTGAATCCATCTGATCAGGATCTACACTGTGTGTCATTCAGTTTGCGAATTTGAATGAATAAAATAAATCGAGTAATTTTATTGGTTGAAATATAAATGGGTGTGGTTAAATTAATTTATGCAGCGGGATAAGGGTTAATCATCACGTGAACAAGTCCGTGAAATGAGGACCTCTCTAAACCCCACTTTATATAGAAAAAACGAGGGTTTACGGGGTTATCATTATTTTTCTTATTTCTGCTCCAAGACATAGGCTGTGGGTACTCGTTAGAACCGCCTCAATGAGGCGGTTCTAACGAGCACCAACAACCTATGTTTGCTGTATGAATAAGAAAACTATCACTGATTTTCATCAGAAAATTGGCCATTTTGGAGATGTGAAAAACTGCACTATGTCGCACGGGTTTGTTATCATAATGGTATACTGTTAATTGGGACTATGATACTAATTATCATGTTGTTCTGTTTCTCGTGTCCGTAGTTGAGAAGATGGAAAGGAAAAATAATCTTTTAGGAAACTTTCTAATATTCCGCTTTCATTTTTGTGAAAATGATCTTTCAAAACAAACATCAAGCTTTTTTTTTAATTTTGAACATGAACAGTCAGCAAAATTAGTATAAAAATGTGAAATCGTTTTTTCATGAAGTGAACAATTATTTGCCATTAATTAATTTACTTTACATTGTTCATATTCATGCTCTTGGAATTGCTTATAAGATAAATGATACTGAAGGAACTCTAATACTGATAATCTGGGGTTTTATTCTCATAGCATGAGCTAATGGCTGGGGTATACATAATTTACTTATTTTTCCTTAAAAACATAAATTGTGGATCCATTATCTATGTTTTGAGCACAAATATGAAAAAAAAATAAATAACAGGATTTTTATTTGAAAATTTTCATATTTTGGTGGTAAAAGTTTGTCGATATATTTGAATAGCCTGTTTTCGTTATGTACAACTGGCTCATTGGTTTTGTTTGTAGGCAATGGATGTTCACCTAATCCCTGCAAGAATCAAGGAACTTGTACGGTCACCAGAAGGGGTTTCAAGTGCGACTGTACACCCGAATGGAAAGGGGCGAAATGTGACGTCCCTAAAGGTAAGTAGAATTCATGATCCTAGGGGTTCGGGTGAAAGAAAGTAGAATTCATGATCCTAGGGGTTTAGGTAAAAGAAAGTAGAATTCATGATCAAAGGGGTTCGGGTGAAAGAAAGTAGAATTCATGATCCTAGGGGTTCGGATAAAGAAAGTAGAATTCATGACCCTATAGGTTCGAAACAAAGTACGTAGAATTCATGATCCTTCAGGTACAGACAAAGTAAGTAGAGTTTTTGTTAGCCCTTCTCTTTCAGAATATTCAATTTAGCCACATCCATTTCGACATTTGAACCAATCAGATTACTTGATGTAATTTATTCCTACAAATTAATAAATTGAATGTAAAACAGTGTCGATCCTGATCAGATGGCTTCTTCAGAAGCCATCTGATCTGGATCTACACTGTTTCCAGAGATAGGAGTTTTCTTGAACAGCATGATAAGAGTTTGTTCGTTTGTTTGATTTGAGGTTTAACGTCCCCGTCAACACTGTCAAGGTCATTTTGGAGACGTTACTTCCAATTTTGTGGGACTTTTACCCGACATTGAGATGAAATGACATCTCAAGCCCTGTCGCCCAATGAAACCAATAGGGTTTATTAGCATGGACGGTCCGCCTCGCACCGCGGTTCCTGGACAGGCTTAGATCCTCTAAGCGGTTTACCAGTACTAGTGTGCGGGCCGATTCAGCTCTGCGTGGAAGCATCATGCAGCCCATATATTTCTTCAAGCCCCTATGGGCGGGGGCTGAGCATGATAAGAGTTAGTAGGAGTTCGGAACAAAGTAGCAGCGTAAAGGTAACTAGAGCTCATGATCCTAGAAGTTTGGCACAAAGTAGAAAACGTAAAGTAAGTTGGAAGAGCTTGTGATCCCACGGGTTCGACACAAAGTAGATAGAGTACACGACCCTGGGGGTTCGGTACAAAGTACGAAGAATTTATGATTCTAGGATTTTGGTACAAAGAAATTAGAATTCTTGACCCTGGAAGTTCGGAGCACAGTGGAATCATAAAGCTTTCAGTACAGAATTGAATATTCTGCTGCTTCTGATTGGATTTGGTGCTAAGCCATTATATTTCTGAGAAGTTGCATTGTTTATTAGAAGAAATATTAGTAGGTATTTGCTATTGTAAAATGCAGCTGGTTTAGATTGAACCAGAAAATTGTGCTGACTGGCCACTGGAAATGCCTGGATTTATTCGCTGCGGTATGGGTTTGTTGACACTGGCTGCCAAAAAGGCCAAAATATGCCGCACAGCACCCATATTTTTTAGCTGCTTCTGGAAGGTAGATGGTCAGCCTGTCAAATTATATGCCTCATAATGGAGGCATTAGACTTGCTGAAATGTGGTAGAACATGGAAAATGCCCAAATTTACATTGTGAGTAAGGGGATTTTTTTTTACTGTAGTGCAACCGTTACGGTTATGGATAAATACCACTTCTACAGCCTTGCTGTAGGAGCCGGCACTTTTAGCGACGGGGTAGAGTGGTTGGCTTTTTGACGAAGTTAAGCAACGAAAAGTGCGGTTAGTACCTGGAAGGGTGACCTCGTTGCTTGACTTTTCGTGGACTACAGTGTAATGTGTATAAGAAGACTAATGTACACCCTGTAAACCCCAATTTTAGCTATTATATAAGGTGAGGTGGACAGGGTGTTCATCACATTGTCTAACTAAGCTGAACCTCTTACGGTGTTTATAATTTTGGTCCAAGTACAACCTATGAAAGTGTTGCAGAAATGACATTTATGTTTGTTAACCCTTATCCTGCTGTTAACGACAACACCTACCTTTTCAAACAGTGTAGATCCAGATCAGATGACCTCTGAATCCATCTGATCAGGATCTACACTGTGTGTCATTCAGTTTGCGAATTTGAATGAATAAAATAAATCGAGTAATTTTATTGGTTGAAATATAAATGGGTGTGGTTAAATTAATTTATGCAGCGGGATAAGGGTTAATCATCACGCGAACAAGTCCGTGAAATGAGGACCTCTCTAAACCCCACTTTATATAGAAAAAACGAGGGTTTACGGGGTTATCATTATTTTTCTTATTTCTGCTCCAAGACATAGGCTGTGGGTACTCGTTAGAACCGCCTCAATGAGGCGGTTCTAACGAGCACCAACAACCTATGTTTGCTGTATGAATAAGAAAACTATCACTGATTTTCATCAGAAAATTGGCCATTTTGGAGATGTGAAAAACTGCACTATGTCGCATGGGTTTGTTATCATAATGGTATACTGTTAATTGGGACTATGATACTAATTATCATGTTGTTCTGTTTCTCGTGTCCGTAGTTGAGAAGATGGAAAGGAAAAATAATCTTTTAGGAAACTTTCTAATATTCCGCTTTCATTTTTGTGAAAATGATCTTTCAAAACAAACATCAAGCTTTTTTTTTAATTTTGAACATGAACAGTCAGCAAAATTAGTATAAAAATGTGAAATCGTTTTTTCATGAAGTGAACAATTATTTGCCATTAATTAATTTACTTTGCATTGTTCATATTCATGCTCTTGGAATTGCTTATAAGATAAATGATACTGAAGGAACTCTAATACTGATAATCTGGGGTTTTATTCTCATAGCATGAGCTAATGGCTGGGGTATACATAATTTACTTATTTTTCCTTAAAAACATAAAATGTGGATCCATTATCTATGTTTTGAGCACAAATATGAAAAAAAAAAAAAATAAATAACAGGATTTTTATTTGAAAATTTTCATATTTTGGTGGTAAAAGTTTGTCGATATATTTGAATAGCCTGTTTTCGTTATGTACAACTGGCTCATTGGTTTTGTTTGTAGGCAACGGATGTTCACCTAATCCCTGCAAGAATCAAGGAACCTGTACGGTCACCAGAAGGGGTTTCAAGTGCGACTGTACATCCGAATGGAAAGGGACGAAATGTGACGTCCCTAAAGGTAAGTAGAATTCATGATCATAGGGGTTCGGGTGAAAAAAAGTAGAATTCATGATCCTAGGGGTTTAGGTAAAAGAAAGTAGAATTCATGATCAAAGGGGTTCGGGTGAAAGAAAGTAGAATTCATGATCCTAGGGGTTCGGATAAAGAAAGTAGAATTCATGACCCTATAGGTTCGAAACAAAGTACGTAGAATTCATGATCCTTCAGGTACAGACGAAGTAAGTAGAGTTTTTGTAAGCCCTTCTCTTTCAGAATATTCAATTTAGCCACCTCCATTTCGACATTTGAACCAATCAGATTACTTGGTGTAATTTATTCCTACAAATTCATAAATTGAATGTAAAACAGTGTAGATCCTGATCAGATGGCTTCTTCAGAAGCCATCTGATCTGGATCTTCACTGTTTCCAGAGATAGGAATTTTCTTGAACAGCATGATAAGAGTTTGTTCGTTTGTTTGATTTGAGGTTTAACGTCCCCGTCAACACTGTCAAGGTCATTTTGGAGACGTTACTTCCAATTTTGTGGGACTTTTACCCGACATTGAGATGAAATGACATCTCAAACCCTGTCGCCCAATGAAACCAATAGGGTTTATTAGCATTGACGGTCCGCCTCGCACCGCGGTTCCTGGACAGGCTTAGATCCTCTAAGCGGTTTACCAGTACTAGTGTGCGGGCCGATTCAGCTCTGCGTGGAAGCATCATGCAGCCCATATATTTCTTCAAGCCCCTATGGGCGGAGGCTAAACATGATAAGAGTTAGTAGGAGTTCGGAACAAAGTAGCAGCGTAAAGGTAACTAGAGCTCATGATCCTGGAAGTTTGGCACAAAGTAGAAAACGTAAAGTAAGTTGGAAGAGCTTGTGATCCCACGGGTTCGACACAAAGTAGATAGAGTACACGACCCTGGGGGTTCGGTACAAAGTACGAAGAATTTATGATTCTAGGATTTTGGTACAAAGAAATTAGAATTCTTGACCCTGGAAGTTCGGAGCACAGTGGAATCATAAAGCTTTCAGTATAGAATTGAATATTCTGCTGCTTCTGATTGGATTTGGTGCTAAGCCATTATTTTTCTGAGAAGTTTTATTGTTTATTAGAAGAAATAATAGTAGGTATTTGCTATTGTAAAATGCAGCTGGTTTAGATTGAACCAGAAAATTGTGCTGACTGGCCACTGGAAATGCCTGGATTTATTCGCTGCGGTATGGGTTTGTTGACACTGGCTGCCAAAAAGGCCAAAATATGCCGCACAGCACCCATATTTTTTAGCTGCTTCTGGAAGGTAGATGGTCAGCCCGTCAAATTATATGCCTCATAATGGAGGCATTAGACTTGCTGAAATGTGGTAGAACATGGAAAATGCCCCAATTTACATTGTGAGTAAGGGGATTTTTTTACTGTAGTGCAACCGTAACGGTTATGGATAAATACCACTTCTACAGCCTTGCTGTAGGAGCCGGCACTTTTAGCGACGGGGTAGAGTGGTTGGCTTTTTGACGAAGTTAAGCAACGAAAAGTGCGGTTAGTACCTGGAAGGGTGACCTCGTTGCTTGACTTTTCGTGGACTACAGTGTAATGTGTATAAGAAGACTAATGTACACCCTGTAAACCCCAATTTTAGCTATTATATAAGGTGTGGTGGACAGGGTGTTCATCACATTGTCTAACTAAGCTGAACCTCTTACGGTGTTTATAATTTTGGTCCAAGTACAACCTATGAAAGTGTTGCAGAAATGACATTTATGTTTGTTAACCCTTATCCTGCTGTTAACGACAACACCTACCTTTTCAAACAGTGTAGATCCAGATCAGATGACCTCTGAATCCATCTGATCAGGATCTACACTGTGTGTCATTCAGTTTGCGAATTTGAATGAATAAAATAAATCGAGTAATTTTATTGGTTGAAATATAAATGGGTGTGGTTAAATTAATTTATGCAGCGGGATAAGGGTTAATCATCACGCGAACAAGTCCCTGAAATGAGGACCTCTCTAAACCCCACTTTATATAGAAAAAACGAGGGTTTACGGGGTTATCATTATTTTTCCTTATTTCTGCTCCAAGACATAGGCTGTGGGTACTCGTTAGAACCGCCTCAATGAGGCGGTTCTAACGAGCACCAACAACCTATGTTTGCTGTATAAATAAGAAAACTATCACTGATTTTGATCAGAAAATTGGCCATTTTGGAGATGTGAAAAACTGCACTATGTCGCACGGGTTTGTTATCATAATGGTATACTGTTAATTGGGACTATGATACTAATTATCATGTTGTTCTGTTTCTCGTGTCCGTAGTTGAGAAGATGGAAAATTAGTATAAAAATGTGAAATCGTTTTTTCATGAAGTGACCCACGTTCTGTGGGGAACAATTATTTGCCATTAATTAATTTACTTTACATTGTTCATATTCATGCTCTTGGAATTGCTTATAAGATAAATGATACTGAAGGAACTCTAATACTGATCATCTGGGGTTTTATTCTCAT